>OZ010786.1:112033600-113492557 GCA_963932465.1 Maratus speciosus | reverse complement strand
GGACTTTTATAACGACGCTATGGACAATATTCTTCCTTCGGGTTCGAGCTTAAAAAACTCCACCAGCTTGGGAACAGCATTCAGAACAACGGTATTGAAAATTACGTTTTGAAATTTTATGGTTATATTTTATGTTTAGATCGAGTTTTAGATATTTTCAGGAACAAGTATATAGCTTATACATAAATTGTTTTTTCTATTTTAACCTCTTGAGGGGCGGTGGGATATATTAAATCTAGATTATTATATATTATATTAGATATATTATAACCCACCTAATTTTAATCAATATTTGCATCAGAAACTTTTTATTAAATTTTACTTTTATAACTTTGCTGCAAAAAAAAAAAAAGCTAAAAAATTACTTTTCTTTATTTTGAAACAAAATTTTTCGGAAATACCGGTGTGAACTCAACATTTCCTAAAAACGACCCAATGTATGGGGATTTTCGATTACAGTGATACCCTGACTTACGTTCCCTCGACTTACGTCACCCTCCATTTACATCATCTAGACTGCAAAAAAAAATTTCCTTTATTAAGACGCACTTTTAAATTTTTTGGAACAAATTTAACATCTCAGATGCAATCACAGTCATAGGGGATCTATAGGGTGAAGTTCAGCAAAAAATAACGAGAGGTTCTTGAAAAGACTGTGCCACTTTTCCTTCGCAGAGACTAAGAAAGCATATTAAAATTGTGATTCTATATCGCTCTTAATTGATGAAATCGTCGAAAATGGAAGAGAACTCAACTTAGACATTGGATGCTGAAGATGTTTTTGAACTGATAAATTCCTCTGATCCGAAATTAACCATCGACAAATTTATCAAATTAAAGAAACTAAGAATTTGTCGAAAAAATAGTTTAATATTTTGAGCCTAGGGGGAAAGGTAAAGTTTGAAAATTAATTGAAGGACTAAATCTTATTGAAGTTAGGATGATGGTTCTTGAAAATATTGATTCAAACGAGCAAAGTGTAGCAAGGACTAGAAATAGCTTCGAACGCTCACTCTGCTGTTACAAACAGCTTCCAAGCGAAAAAAGAAAAAAAAAAAAGGCGGTTCAAACTTCATTGCAAGATTTTTTTCAAATGTTCAAAGGCTCGAACGGGGCAGCTAGACGAACAACAAATTGTAATTTAACAACTTATTGATTTATTCCAAATTCTTGGATTGGAAACGCATTTATTTATTAACATGAAATGCAATGTAACATACGAGTAATTCCTAAATATAATAGAATATGCTTGTCAGGTTCTGCGAAACATCTGCTATTGGAAGTGGGGTTATATATTATTCATTTTACTTGTATATTGTATTCATGTCGCTTGGTCTGTGTACTGGGAATTGCAAAGTAATATTCTTTTCTTATCTAAAACTTAATCCGGGCTGGTGAATTGTACAGCTTGGATGGAGGGATAAAGATGGATGGAGAGGGGTTTGCCCGACCTTTTGAGATGTCTGTTGGAGATGGGGAGACAAAAGAATTCCCCGAACGAGGGAGAGAGCTAAGAATGTGGTCAGGGGGAAAATCCCGGTTTTTACGTGGAGAAAAAGCAGAGGGTTGCTAGAGAGGCAGTCGCTTCTGCGGGGAGAAAGTGAGTTGGAGCCTGGAGCGCAAAGTGGTAGGTTGTTCCGCTCTTAGATAGAGCGTAGGGTTGAGTGAAGCTCGCCGAGCTTAGAGCCCATGTGTTGGGAGATTAAGAGTAATCTCCGGTAACGCTAATTTAACAAGTGTAGAGTGAGAGTGATATAATGTAATTTAACAGTACACAGCCAGCATTTACTGTATTTAATTTAATGTTGAACCGGATCACCTACATCCGAGTTTTTAAGTGTAAATAGTGTTTTGTGTTTTGTAAATAGTGTGTAAATAAACTGTTAATTTAGTTAATTGAAAGAGTTGGTCTTCATTTAAACAATCCTTTCAGAGCGAGACCAATATCACGTAATCATGTCGGTGGTGGCAGCATATAAATAGCAAAGGATTTTCTTCAAAGTTGTGCGGACTAAGAAGAAACTCCGAGAGTGCTCATTAGTTTTTTGGGAAATTTTATTACTTATCCTTTTTTGCTCTCTAAGTGTACCTCGACTTACGTCGTTAGCCTTGAAACATATTGCTGACGTAAGTCGGGGTATTACTGTATATATTTATCGAAAATGCAAATTTTTCATTTCGTGCAAAATAAATCTAAAGTTTTTTACGCTACCTGTATTTATGCTGCATCAAGTGATGAAGCGTCTGAACGGATTTCCTAGACGCTCTGCTTTTACGCCATTTGATTCCCACTGTGATATCACATGCATGTTGTCCATAAGAAAATCGCTTTAATATGTGACATAGTTGTCAACATTAGATGGATTTCGAGTGTAATAATTTTATTATTTTTTAAGGTTTTCTTTCTTTTTTAATATTCACGTGTAAACGTATTTTTTATGACGTAATTTTCTACATTTTCGGCTTTAACACATGATCGTTTAATTTATTTTAAAGTTATCCTTCACTGTACAAAAAAAAAAAAAGGGACTAAAATACGGAAATTGTACTGGCAATCGAGACGCCAGTACTACTTCCGTATTTTACCGGAAATTTTCCCCGTGAAAAATTGCCGTTAAAATACGGAAATAGTACTGGCGTCTCGATTGCCAGTATAATTTCCGTATTTTAGTTCGTTTTTTTTTTTTTCCAGTGTTCTGTTTTCAATATTCACGTATAAATAAATTTTTTTGTTCAAATAAAATATTATTCTTTGCCCTGTTTTACAATTTGGCAATATTTTTAAAAATATTGTTTTCTATACATATCAAATAAATCTTCATTGAAATAATAAAAATTTAATTAACAAATTAAAAAAAAAATCCTCAAAAATTAGTCAAATTAAGAAAACAATCGCACACTGCACACCGCAAGATTCTCAAGCATCTTATTGTAAAAGATGATCAAACAGCTATTGATAGTTTTTCTTCCTATAAAACATTTTTAACGGAACTGTTATGACCAACCTTAACATTAAATAACTCTTAAAATAATTCTTCACTTTAAAAACTGTTGAACTGTTTAAAACCCACTTCAGCGTGTTTATCAACCATTTATTTCTCTATAAAGATATACCTATTTTTAGATTTTTTATATAAAATATTTTTTCTAATAAACCATATGGCCAAAGGTGACCGGTCACTTGCGATTTTAGACGTTTCGTTAAATATCTAGATAAATACATGAGGAATTAACCTGAAACTGCAGATGTGTAAACAGTATAGTATAGGTCATATATTTCCAAGAAAATTTTTTTCCGAAACCCCATAGGGACCGTCAACAAATTGGAAAAGAACGAATATCTTTTGGATAACCCTGTAAAAACGAATGTAGCAAAACCGTTCAAACTCGAGATTATTAATAAGTGGCTTATTGTAATATACTGTGTTCATTTTTATGAGGATAGCATGTATACTCGTCGAGAAATTAAGGTTTTTATAAAAACAGTCCCAAATTTCGCCAAGTTTTTTGCTTATAATTTGCAGAGTTCTTAATATAAAAAAAAAGTTCTTTTCAGTAAATATGACAAATAGCATTGTACATAAAACTCTGCAATCAGAATTAAAAAATAATAAAAGGAAGCAAAAAGATGAGGGGTTGTGTCCAAATATAGTAGTAAATGCAATATTGTGTACGCTATCTTGGCACTAATCAACAGGTATTTGATACAACCCCTCATCTTTATGCTTCTTTTTGGGAACAACGGATTTCGAGCTTATTCTATCGACGATAATTTTCAGAATTTTCAAGCTATGATTTTGAGACTTTCACAAAATTTGCTCTATATACTTAGCTAATACATTATGCACATTATATTTTGATTGCATTCGCGCATGCGCAGTGAAACATTTTTTAGTAAACTTGCTCATTTGCCATCCAATTTTTATTATTTTTTTTAATTTTGTTAACAGAGTATTATGTACAATGTTGTTTGTCATATTTTCTGAAAAGAACTTTTTTTTATATTAAGAACTCTGCAAATTATAAGCAAAAAAACTTGGCGGAATTTGGGACTGTTTTTACAAAAACCTTAATTTCTCTACGAGTATACATGCTATCCTCATAAAAATGAACACAGTATATTACAATAAGCCACTTATTAATAATCTCGAGTTTGAACGCTTTTGCTACATTAGTTTTTACGGGGTTATCCAAAAGATATTCGTTCTTTTTCAATTTGTTCACGGCCCCCTATAGGGTTTCGGGAAAAAATCTTCACGGAAATATATGACCTATACCAGGGATGGCGAACCTTTTTTGAGCGTGCGTGCCGAAAATTTCAAAATTATTATGTACCAACATTCTAACGTGCCAGAAACATTTTAACTTAGATAAAATCCAATAACTATTTTTATAGAATTCTTACTTAAATATTGTTGCACTTATACTAAATTCGATTCCTAACATATTTATTAGACTGCATTTACTCAACAATACAGCCATGTCGCATTGAGTTTCGCTTTATTAATTTGTAAATGAATTTTCCTTTTATTGTATACTTCCGAATGAGATCATTTTTAGTTCGTAACGTAGAAGCAGACTGAATAGATACATAATTATTTACACTAACAGTTAACATTTAATTTTCAAAGTTAAAACCTAAATATTTTAAAACCTAAAATAACTTAAAACCCTAAACCTAAATTAAATAAAACCTAATCTGAAGTAGAAGCGTGTCAATTAGGTATATTACTGTGCAAACTATCTCTTAAAACCAATCTTTAAAATTAAAACGTTTGAAATTTGATAGAGAAGTAAAATTATTTGGAAAACATATGTTGAAGGGTTTGGAGAGAAAATGGCGCTATAAGGCGCTATCATTGAAATTTATAATACCTTAACTCATTCAAAAGTAACTGCTTATTTTAAAGTAAATTATATACCTGTTACAAAGAACTATACTTGTTGTAGAAAAACATAAAATGGATTATTCTCCGTGAACTGAATATAATCTATTTTTGCGTGCAAAGAAGTTTTCTTGGGTGCCAAGTTTGGCACGCGTGCCATAGGTTCGCCATCCCTGACCTATACTATACTGTTTACACACCTGCAGTTTCAGGTTAATTCCTCATGCATTTTTCTAGATATTTAACAAAACGTCTAAAATCGCACGTGACCGATCGATCACCTTTGGTCATATAGTGTATTAGCCTATTAGAAAAACCCTCGGTCACAAAAAATTCATTTACTGCGGGACGGTGGTAACAACGTTGTTACTTTTTTTTTTTTTTTTTTTTAAATAATGAATAGAGATATTATTTATCCTTGTCCTCTCACACATTATTCAAATTTGCGCAATCTGTGGTAAAACTGTGTACTCAAAACAATGATTGAGTTAGGCCTATATTCACACTGCAAATAAAGGCGTCTTAAATTCAGACACATATGTGACTGAAAAAGTAATTCAGACACTTAAGTGTCTGAATATGTAATTTCAGACATCATAGGTGTCTGAAATTAAGACACTTAGGTGTCTTACTATGATCATGGTATAAACACTGTAAACTGAAATGTCTGAAATCCAGACACTTAAGTGTCTGAAAATGGAGTGTTCAATTTTCAGACGTTTTAAAGTGTCTTAATTTTTAAGACACGTGTATCCGTCTGAATTTAAGACAGTTCAAACGTCTGAATCGCATCCATCTTTGATCAACCTGCCTGTTCAGCAATAGGCAGCCGTTTTTTTCACTTTTTTGTAAGCTTTATACACTGTAAAAAGTATCCGTTAAAATATGGAAATTGTACTGTCTATTCAGGCACCCATTTACGTTATTTATTTTAATGTAATTTTTTTTCCGTACATTCCAAAAAATTTTCCATTTTTTTTTGCATATTTCTGTATTTAAAAAGTTCCATTTAAAAGATAAAATATAACCTTTCTAGGACAAACCCATATAATTCAATCCCCTTTTCAAAAATCACCTATATTAGACAGGATTTATTTATTTATATTCATACCAGTGTGTTATTTCCAAGAAATCATGAAATTTTTCATTTCAGCGAAATTTCCGTTATACAGAGGTTTACTTCAGTTTTATTTACTGTTTATTGAGTTACAGTTAGCAAATAATTTTTAGTAGTACGTTTAAAAATATACGATATAACCATGCTGAAAGCGAAATTTTGCCCAGTGTCATTCGATTCCTTCTTAAAAAGTTTGATTGCATAATACTTGCGTTACCTAGTACTGTTATAGAAACCTGTTTAAAGAGGATCGCTTATAATTCGATAGGTAATTTATTCATCAAAAAATAGAAAACTTATTTCGATCACATATTTTCTGAATAACATCTGCCAATTTCATGATTTAAGAACAAAAATGAATTAAAATTTATACATTTCCAATTTGGAGTGGAAATTAAACCTTCAATTTTTGAAAATGAATAGTGGCGCCATCTCGTAATCTATCTGGAAATAAAACTACAGCGAAAAGTCGATACATGACGTTAATGGCTTTAGCGTATAACCAGTGGTTCCCAACCTTTTTTTGGCCGTGCCCTACCTAGGCATCTCTAAAATCATGATGCCCCCCCCCCCTCCTTTCTATATTATATAAATATTGTCACATAAAAAATAAACTTCTATTTTCCCAGATGGATCCGAAAATAGCATTAACTCCATCGTAAGTGATTTCACATTCTTTAATTTATCAAAATCATATATTTTTTTAATTACAAATATGCTTTTAACCTAACTGCATGAATGCAGTGATGCCATGGATCTTCGCATTTACATCGTTTTATTGTTTTTTGGCAACTTACCTCAAATTTTATAGCTGATAAACAGTCTACATTTTTATTTTCGCAAAATTTCTTGAAAACATTTTCATATTTTGTATAACATCTGATATAATTGATACATTTTATAATGGATTTTAGTACTTCATTAAGAATAAGTGATATTTGTTTATCGCCAAGACTGTATGGATAACATAATTCACAAGTAGCATTTCCGGGTTCACACTTTTATCCAGTTTAAGTTACTACTTACCTTTCCTCCCATAACATACTTCTTTGATAGCGGATTTTTTTCCCATTATTATTATTTGGGCTCCATGTTTTCTCCAATTTAAAATTTTAAAATGCATATGTCATGAATTTCATATTCTGTATGTGGTCTGCAGAAGACCCATAAGAAGTTTACTTTCAACACTTTCCTTCCGTGATGCACACGGGGTTTTTTTAATTTCATAAATGTAGCACCTCATTTTTATCATTCAAAACATTTTTTAGATTAAACATGCCCAAATAGTCAATTTTAGATATACTCTACAAAATTTCCTATGTAAAATTTCCCTCGTGGGGCATATTACACTATGAATAGATGTACAAGTTTTTTTTTTAAATAAATAGTAAAAAAAAGAGGTGTAATTTACTAAAATAGCATTATAAACCAGAGAAATTAAATGTTTCTTTATTAAATAAAAGGTTTCAAATTATAGAAGATAATCCATATAATTATTTCGGTGTCAGTGTATTTTTGAACTTTTAAATGGGATCGTTTCGGAAATTAATTTTTATTCAGTTATTTTTAAATTTTTTCATCTATTATTTCTATTTTTAGACTAAGACACTACTTTCATTAGAAAAAAATGACAGAAAATTTGTTAATAAGAAGTCTGAAATTGCCCCCCTGAAAAGCCATATTGCCCCCCTGTGGGGCGTACGCCCCACGTTGGGAACCACTGGCGTATACCCTCTGCCATACGTGTACCCTGTGTTTTTTTTTACGACTACAGCACTGTGTATAAACTGTTCAGAATGATACTAAATTGGAAAAAAACTTACTGCTACTTAAGGGGACCGGGAAAGCAAAATTCAACCAAAAAATCGATTTTTACTTTTTTATATCATTAAATATCCAACGATGTGTCACACATATTTATATATGAAAAAATAAGTGTTGAAATTATTCATTTATTATTCATTATTTCATATTTCACGACTTTTTCTCAAAACTTGGATTTTTCATGTTTATGTTTCTTTTTTTCAATATCTATTAAACTTAAGAACTCAGATTTTTTTTTAATACTTGTGTTATGTTATATTGTATAATTTAACTCTGGGATTTAATGATTTGTTGAAAACTATTTATTTTAGGCGGTGAAATCTTACCAAAAATGCTAATTTAAAAATGATTTTCAATAAATAATTAATAATTAATTTTGAGTTTCACATAGAACGAAAATGGTCTGTTAAAATACGTAAAGTATGTTATTCTGTCTACTCTAAAAAATCTAGATCTCTATCTTTCACAATTTCTGAGAAAAAGGTAAATAAAGTTGGTGAATTTAACATGGCGGAGATAGGACTTTCCCGGTCTCCTTAAAAACATTGCTTGTGCTTGATGAATAACATTATTTTGAAAGATCTCCCGACGAAGTCGTAGCCGAGTGGTTAGCGCGCTCTTCTCCCACGCAGAGGACCCTGGATCGAATCCCACCTGTGGTGAGTGTCAAAGTTTACTCTAGTTTGGAATGAATACTATATAATTCAGATGGCCTTTGGTTAGTGGTTGTATATAAAATATGGAGATTAGTTCTTGAAATATTATGTTTTATCTTTTAAATGGAAATTTTTAAATACAGAAATATGCAAAATAAATGAATTTTTTTCTGGAATTTACATCATAAAATTTCAATTAAAATATGTAAATTATACTGGAGTCTCGAGGGGCTACAGTTTCCATATTTTTAGGGAGATATATATATTACACCGTATAATGCTTACGAAAGAAAAAAAAAAGGTGAAAAAATGTTTGTTGAAGTGGTCAAACATGGATGCAATTCAGACATTTGAAGTGTTTGAAATTCAGACGCATACAAGTGTCTTAAAAATTAAGACACTTTAAAACGTCTGAAAATTGAACACTCCGTTTCAGACACTTAAATGTCTGAATTTAAGACATTTCAGTTTACAGTGCAAGTGCCTAAGAAGTGAACAGAATTTTCTGTTTTACTATATAAATTTTATATATGTTGAGATATAGCAGATTATTATAGAACGGCTGCCTTTGCCACATCCTGAAAATCTCTTGCCTGAGTAACACTAACAGAAAATTGTATGTCTTTACAAAAAATATTTCTTGAATGTATAAAAAATTATGAGATTAGATTTGAAAACGACCTTAATACATTTTAAAGTCTTATATTTTGGCATACAAAACCTTTACCCTTTATATCTCTTGACACATATTCTCACCAATCAAGGCTGTTCTCAAATCCAAACTAGCTCTTTCTGACACATTTTTTAATTAATTTTTGTTCACAATCATATCAAATTGGCAGGAGCTCTTATTAAAAAACTATGCATATGGAAATCTTTTTCGTTTTTCTGTAAAAAGCAGATTTTCCAGGAAATGCTGTCAAAGTTTGCGTTTTGTACCGAATTTCTTGACGCAACAGCACAAGAAACGAGAAAACTGCCGTTCTGAGACAATAATCGGATATAACGCAAAATGCAATTAATTTATCGGAAAATGAAAAAAATGACCACCCTATGAAGTTACATAATCAAATGAGACATCCTTTCTTGACAACAAATTCAACTTAAATTTTTACAACATCAAGTTTGACCATCAGGTGATTCCTGATTTACCAGATGATCCCCTACTACATTATTCACCAGTATCATCTTCTAGACTCTATTATAATCTTCGACGATTTTCTTGAGCGCTTCCACTATTTAGCAACCAGTTTTCATACCTTTAATTTGCGTTTCTTCATTCTTATAGCATTGTCTAATTAATCATTGTGTTACATTTATAAAAGTATTGTGATTATCGCATCAAAGAGTTCATTTTAATGTTCATCTTGCGTTTCTTCAGTGTTCACCAATTTTCCTGCATTTAATTTGTGGTTCTTCATTATCATGGCATCGTCAGATTCATCACAGTATTATACTTATCAAGTTTTGTGATTCATTATTTATGATGATCTTGCGTTATTTCAGTGAATTGTGCTTTTCATAGAATGTCGAAGTAATCGTCAGAAAATCTATAGTGCTTTTTTTTTTTTTAATTTAACCAATATGTTTCAATTAAGGAAAAATGAGCAACGTTAGATAGCACAAATGAATAGAAAAGGACATGAATAGAACATAACTGTTTCGAGGCTTTTAAATCTCCATCATCAGTGCGAAGTTAAAAATTAAAGGCTAAAACATAGCGAGCCAGAGAGGCGCACCTCACAGCTCGACCATCAAAGGCGAAAAAGCATGAGCGTCGCAAAAAAAAAAAAAAAAAAAAAAAAAATAGCGGAATCAAACTTTCACGCACATACGAGGACACCAATTAGAAGTGCTGAGCCATTCTGGAAGAGCTTAAACAGAGAGGAGAAAAGGGGGGGGGGGAGGAAAGAGAAAGAGTTAAAGAAATGGAAGCCACACTTTTGAAAAATTGGGCGTACAGGACAAATCGTTAACTAAACTGTTTTTCCATATATGATAAGCTTCCCAAAAATCTAGATCATAGATTGATGAACATTTCTGTATCGAAGAATTCTAATCGATCAGTTAACGATTTGTCCAGTACGCCCAATTTTTCAAAAGTGTGACTTTCATTTATTTAACTTACTCTCTTCCCTCCCCCCCCTTTTTTTCTCCTCTCTCCTTAAGGCTCCTGTCCGTGCCTGTGAAGACACTCACGAGCTAATTCTAATCCTATGGGGAGGGATTTTTCCGATGTCTCGTTTGCATTTCGACATTTTTAAATAATTTTTTTTTGCATTGGATAACCGAGGTCGTCTCTACATCGCCCTTTTTTTTACTTTTTCGATTTTGGTCGCACCTTTTTTACTTCTTCGATTTTGGTCGCAGATATTTTTTATTAAGTTACTTTTACTTTCAAAATCGGTTCTGAAAATGAAAGTGTCATTCTAAAAAATATCTGCGACCAAAATCGAAAAAGTAAAAAAGGTGCGATGTAGAGACGGACCTCGGCTATCCAATGCAAAAAAAATTATTTAAATATGTCAAAATGCAAACGAGATATTAGAAAAATCCCTCCCCATAGGATTATAGCGTGTGTGTCTTCACAGGTAGGGACAGGAGCCTTAAGCTCATTCATAATGGCTCCACACTTCGAATTAGTCTTCTCGTATGCGCGTGAAAATTTGACTCCGCTGTTGTTTTGCGATGCTCACCGCTTTTTCACCTTTTAGGGTCGAGCTGTGAGGTGTGTCTCTCTGGCTCGCTATGATTTAGCCTTTATTTTTTAACTTCGCATTGTTGATGGAGCTTTAGAAGTCCGAAACAGCTGTATACACCTTTTGTATACATTCATTAGTGGTATATAACGTAGCTCATTCTTTCTTAATATAGTGGTACAAAGTACAGTCCTCCCCCCTTTTATGAATATGTTTCAACCCTTTGTTTTCAGTATACTAAAATCTCATCGCGTCGTCATCACTGTGTTATATCTTTTCGTTGATTCAAACATCTCCTGCCCAGTGTATATTGGCCATCATCATCGTCATTTATATTTTCATTCCTCCATACCCATCATCGTCTTCATCATTGTGCTAATCTTACATTATGCTTTTGACTTGTATTTCAGCATAGCCCCCGCATCAATCGAAAGTACTTGTGAAAGAATCTGGTCAACCTTTTTATCACTCCGTCCTCTGACCCGCTTTCTAGCGGGCTCAGCTTCGGCTGAATTTTGTATTTTATATCTTTATCATTATAATTATTTATATACCTCAATAAATGGGACCGGGGGTGGGGGGGGGGGGGGAATCTATGCTCTATACACTTGGATCCGTAGTCTGAGCAGCCCCTCTCGAGTTGTAAAAGTAAAAGCTGTTCCATTACAAATCACTTCAATAAGCATGCCTGCAATTATGCTTTTATGTTTAAAAATGTGTCAGAAATTTTCGCGTTTTTGAGCGGGGAAAAATATTTTTTTGAGAACTGCTTTAAAGAAAAAATAATAAATGTGCTTCGGTGCTGACAGATGTCCAGTTAATCTAGACACAGTATAACCCAAAAAGTCATAAAATCAAAATATCACGGAACAGTTGCAGATAAAATTTGGCCCACATTTCTTCGTAAATGAGGCGGCAATTCTATTAATCGCAAGTCTTAAACAGGCTTTTGAAGTTACAACATCTAACTGAAAAAGTGATAAAAAATAATGGAATAAGATATTGCTGCAGCGGAAATACGGAAGAGACAATTATCTTGAGCGAAATGTGTTGAGATGGATTGAAAAATCCCTCACTCAATAAGTCAAAGGAAAATCTATATAGCAGATGGTATACGAACAACACATCTGACAACCTAATTCAGCAGCAGTTTGAAATTGGCCAAACAGAAAATTGCAAGACATTTCATGAAGAGTATAATTGTAATACAAAATATTACTTCCGGAAAAAGTTGATTTTCATATATGAAACTCTTGTTTGACCCACATTTTACGCACAAATCAATGGCTTTGGAAAATTTTTTGACTGGTATGTTTGTATAACGGCTAATTAAATTTTTATTTCATAAAGTTCGTAAATGAAATCTGATGTCTTCTAAACTGTTCCTTTAAGAATATATATATTTTCAAGAAAGGTGTTTTCATTCTTTTTTTAAAAAAAAGGTATTTAGTCGTTATTATTTTCGTTTCATAAAAAAAACATTGCTACCAAAAATTATAGAACATTCCGACTATGGAAAGTCCCTTTAAATATTTACTAAGTTTTAGTTTCTTTTAATAGTAAAAAAGAAAAAGTAAAGAAAGGAAAAAGAAGTAAATTAATCCACAAACAATGGAACAAAATTTGAAAGAAATGTATGATTTTATTTGAGACACTCTACCATTATACTTTTCCTGTATCTATGCTATGAAGATTTTAAAAGATATATTTCTCATTCATTGGGAAGAAAAGGTAGCTCGATCATCGCAAAGACATGCGCCCAGATTATGAAAAGGAGGTAAACCAAAATGTCAGAAAAGAATTCCCACTGAAGACATTCAAAATCTGCTTTATTTAAAGATCTTAATAATGTACCAGTACGTAAAAAAATATTTTTTTAAATAAAAAATTTAAGGTATTTATTAATCTTAGCAACTGTGGTGCGTAAATAAATTCTACCAATACGGCCAGTATGTTATCTTAGATGTATATTTTTTATTTTATTTTATTTTATTTATTTTTACTTTTCGGGTAATTCATTTCATTGCATTGAATGGAAAACTAAACATACGGTCATTTTCCTTGTGTGATTTGTTTTTTCATTTAACCTCATGACAAAGGGAAGGAAGGGGTGGAAGGATGGCTCCGCTCCCCCACCTAAATCTTTGAAAATAATGATATATAACTTGAAATATCAAGAGACACAAGCACCGGCATTTAAAAAAAAATCTAGGAAAGGGCGAGATTTTGGAAGCCTGTGGTCGACATTGTTAGTCTTTTTTTTTTCTTCTTTTTTTAAATGCAGAACATAAGCATGAAATAAGTTAAACTAAGAATTTTTTTCTGAACTCTACATGCAAGTCAATTTTTAAACATATCAACATAAAAAGTAATACAAAAATGCAGCAATTAATAAGTATTAGATATTAAAAAATAAGTTTCTACCAACATTTCGCAAAATGAAGAATTGAAACCGTTCATTCATTTTTTTATTTTTTTTTTCCACGGGAGGTTCAGGCGATCAGAGCCCCACTGACGAAAAATTCTTAGTTTCCCTTTCTCTTAGTGTTTTTTTTTTTTTAAATCTTAGTATCTTTTCATTTTCTTGCAATCAGAAATAAAGAAACATGCCCCTATCCGTCTTAAGTGAATGCACCAACGGTACCACTGCTCCCTCCATTAAGTAAAATCCTGTGTACGCCATGTTTAACACCTACATCCAAACAGTGAAATTGAAATTTCATTTGCTATTGCGAAACTGTACGTGGAATACAACTCTCTGTATGAGAGATATTTAGTTATTATTATTATGATGATGATTATTACAACTGATTTAATCAATTCTAATATTCACATTAAAAATTTAAATTTGTTATTCACCTATGACTAATTTCAAATGTTACGTAGTTTATACAATTCCTCCATAAAAACATCTAAATTAAAATAATTTTATATAATATTTTTTTTTCGGTTTTTTTTTTCCATCTTTCTTGACGCTACTACACTTATATAACTTATTGCCTGGATGTTAACTTATGCATCATAATTCAAGATGTATGAAAATATTAGTCCACATTTTCCTTTTTATATTTAACATTTATATGCTTTATGAGAGTGTAAGAAGACAGTTACTTATTTCAGAAAAAATAAAATATATAAATTTATTCTGGACAATCATTGCATGCATATAGATAACATCAAATGTTAGCTAAAAAAAATCGATACATAAATAAAAAGATATATTTATCAGCTTATATAAGTTATTAGTAAATTAGAAGAGTCGTTAGTAAATTTGAAAACTGTAGGAAAATATAACTCGTTTTCGAATAGCCATTTTTTCGGTATTGTATTGTTTACGTCTTTTAGATTACTATAATCTTCAACACAAAAGGTTGTTCATATTTCTACAAACATCTGATTCCATCTTCCGAATATCTAGTCAACTTTTTTTAAGTGCATCGCATACTACATATAAAAAAATACATTTCTTTTATAGTAATCTTAGAATCTTTTAGAATTGACTATAAATTTGGTGTCATATGATTTATCTTAAAGGTGACATATCGACATCTTGGATACAACTCAAAAGCATCAAATGAATATTTATAAATGTTCAAGTTTTATGTCCAATATACTGAGAGCAGGTAGCTATCAAATTCACTAAGAAATTCAAAATCAGTATGCTAGATGCTCAGAATTATGTTATAAATGTCTGTAAATTATCTTCAGTATTTCCTGTTGTAAATTCTGCCGGAAAAAAAAAGAGGAGGTAGAAACCGTAAAACAAATATTTCTATAAATATAATCTAAGATGAACTATTATTTTAACACAATCAAACTGATTGATAAAGTTATCATACGAATTGAATATTTCCAACTGAGCGAAAAAATTCCCAGGCTGGGAATCGAACACAGATCCATGGCTTACAAGGCCAATGCTTTACCGTTTAAGCGAAATGTGCTGGCTGGTTGTCGGCCCAGTTTGCTTAAACAGTAAAGCATTGGCCTTGGAAGTCAAGGATCTGGGTTCGATTCCCAGCCTGGGCATTTTTTCTCTCAGTTGGAAATATTCAATTCATAATCTAAGGTGCCCTATCCTAGGAGTACTCGCAGTGTTAAAAACGTTGGTAACAAACCATATCGGTTTAATTACGATTTTTAAACTTTTTATAAACGTCAGGAACAAGCAACACAGGAGACTAATCCTACTAATGGATAGTCAACATTATTAAGTGCTTGAGATCATGATAAATCATTAAAAATATCATAGGCTAGTTTAACTAATATGTGTTCATGTGCAATCTGGTCTTATAAACGTTTATTTCAATTTTATTGTTAGCAACCTCATTTAAATTCTGTTTCTGTACTAGCAGTTTATTTTTTGACGCTTCTTCTTTGCTTGCTACCTTTTAAGTAGTGTATTTTCCAAATTATTTTAACGAGAATCAGCTTAGAGTCCTTTACAATTGGCAATGAAACTGGTGTCTTATGGTTAGCTTAAAAATGACTTATCAACCTCGTGAATACAATTTCAGAGCACTGGATTAATATTTATAAATGTCTAAGTTTTGTAACCGCATAATATACTGAGACGTAGCTATCAAATTCACTAAGAGATTCAAAATCGCAAAAAGCCTTTTAGAAAATCGGACAAGCTCCAGTAGTCCAGTTGATAGCAATCTTCCTATACTGTTTTTTAAAAGCAAAAGTTTTAATCCTTCTAACATAATACCCCCGTGGCTTTTAAATGAAATAATATTCCTTGAGTGGGGTAAGACTTTCCGAATTAAGTTATGAACGTTCGTAAGTTATCCTCAGCATTTCCGGCCATCATACATCAGATGTTTTCCCATATCTTTTTTGCGAAGAATAATAGGGTGCTTAACAGCGTATCATAGAAAAACTCACTTTATAAAATTGTTTGATACTTGGATGGGCGTGAGAAAAAGAATCTACTATGATGATTGAATAATTTTACTATGATGATTGAATAATTTATTAGATCATCTTGGATGTAAAAGGTTATACGACACAATAATGTCATTAATCCATTCGAGACAGCATATTTTTACGGAGACCATCCCCAGAGTCAAAATTTCGATACTGGCAGATAAAAAGGGCTGCCATTAGTGACTATTTTTTTTTTATCCTATTCGGACCACTATTAAAAAAAAAAAAAGAAAAAATGAACAAATGTTGTAGTATATTCAGGGTTCGTACGCTTCAAGGTCTTTCAAGCACCTTTTACCAGAATTTTCGTATTGATCTATTTGGCTTATTTAATGGAAAAAAATTCTATCTTCAGGTATAGCGACCACTACTTAAAAAAATTTCGGGTACTAAAACACTTAAAGTCCCCTGATGCGTACGAACCCTGATATTTCTTTTGCACATGTTGTCAACGTGTGGGTAAAAGATTTTTGTTTTGGGAAAGTTGTGGGAGATAGAATTAAAAAATAGTCACTAGTGGCAGCCCTTCTGATAATTGCAATTCTATATCATTGCACGCACAGTGTGCTACCCGTCTTTTCGGCTCGGAAATGCATTGGATACACGGTATGCAATCCGTCTTCAATGGGTTAAGATATCAATTATCCGGAGCAGATTATTATGCTGAAGAACATTCCTACAAAACTTATAACGTGCAAAAAAACATGGGTTTTGTTTTTTAATAATTCTGGGTATGCAATTTTTTATCAATATGCCCACATAGTTGGGCATTTGAAAGGGTTGAAATGGGGAAAATAATCTCATAAACAAAGGTCAAAAAGTGTTTTTTCATTATTTTTACTATCTTCTGCGGTACTTTACTTTTTCTTTTGGTATGATAATTCATAAGATTACGAGGTTCATTTTAAAATACACATCACATGCTTTTAACTACAAGTTCTAAGAGACATGTAAAATGTTCGTATACATTAAAATTCTATTTATCTAAATATTACATATTAAACATAAACAACCAAGTTCAAAGATTTAAACAATGTCAAAGAATAGAAAAAATAACCTTGAAAAGTATTATGTTTCACGTGTACAAGGAGGGAAAAAATGTTCCCTAAACCAAAGCTAATATACCCGAAATATTCATTTTTTAGGAAACAAGGAATTTAGTTTTATTTGTTTTTACACAATTAAGGAAATTACCCAATTTCTTTCATTGTTTAAAACACATCATTGCTGTTACATGCTAATACAAACCATGCAACAATAAATAAAATTTTACTTAGTCATGATTATAGTAATTTGTACAAGTAACGTTCAAGTAATATTTTTGTTCTCGTAACAGTCTAAGAGCTAGCAGCGTCAAAATACAAGTGATTTTATCAAGGCTCATTTTTCTATATGTTCTTCCCTTTTATGGTGTAGTACGTTTGCGAGCGGTCTGGCAGTCGGGAGATGTTGCGTTTACATGCGGGAGAAGGGGCTATGCAGGTCAAAAAACTTCAAAATTACGTCATTTTATCAAGACTCATTTTTTTTATATGTTCTTCCCTTTTATGGTGTAGTGCGTTTGCGGGCAGTCTGGCAGTCCGGAAACGTTGCGTTTACCTGTGGGAGAAGGGGTTATGCCGGTCAAAAACTTCAAAATTACGTCATTTTATCAAGGCTCATTTTTTTATATGTTCTCCCCTTTTATGGTGTAGTACGTTTGCGGGCGGTCTGGCAGTCTGGAGACGTTGCGTTTACCTGTGAGAGAAGGTGTTATGCAAGTCAAAAAACTTCAAAATTACCCTGCCAGACCCACATTTATAGATAACACATTACTCTTTGGCTATCAGACAATCTATAATTAATTTGTAAGACATAATTTCAGTTGCAAAGTTAATGCCAGACGGCTTTAAATATGGCAACGAAAGTGCCTGTTTCAAGAGTGGTTTATAGTTTAACCCATTAACCGCTGGTGTTGCGTTCACGCAACAGTCAAAATAAATGCGTATAAAAAATTAGCTATCAAATGAATTTTATATTAATAGTAATTTTTGAGTAGGGTATATTATGGTTACTAATTCAATAGAAAAATATTTTCTTTCAACATATTTTTTCTATTTAATAACAAGTTCGAAACTTAAAGCATTTTTAAACGAAAACTTTCACGTTGTCTTTTTCGCAGAAGAAATATAGTTAGACAAACGTAATCTTTAGAGTAAATCTATTTTTAGACAAGGTCAAAGTACATAAGAACATTCAACGAATCAGTTGCTTTCGTTTTAATGGGGGAGGAAGAGACAATAGGTGTTGCGTTTACGCAACGTCAGCGGAAAAGAGGTAGTTCCAGTACTCACTCGTATCGTTCGACTCTGTGGATTTTTTTCTTATTCCGTGCTCAAAGAAATGCTTCAAATACATATCTTACGTTCTTCGAAGGTCTTCAAAGAATTTTTAATAAAGATTCATATAATTATGACGGGAACGAAATAAATATTATCGTTATTTCATCAGAAATAGCAGAAATTATTGATGAAGAAGGAAATAATAATATATCAAAAAGTGAAAATGATATTTTACCATTCGATACTGCTGGCGAAATTGAAATGTGCGTGAAAAAGAAGTTTGTATCCTCTAAAAGTAGTGCAAATCACACATACAAATAAAAAAAAACTGGAGATTTGGAGAGGATAAAGGTAGAAAAATTGATTATGACTCAGCCAAAAAATGAAGAAAAAATAAAACCTTAACCAATGTGAGAAGGTATAAAGATTATGTTCGAAAATAAATACTGTCACTTAGATTTCAGACATGAAGTTGCATTGTACCTTTTGCAAAAACCCTTTGAAAGTAAAGAGTTAACCATAAACAAATCAGCAAAAAGAATGTATAGTAAGTTCTCCATGCAAAAGCCATTACAGACAGAACGCGGAAATTTAACCCTTTCCGGGGCAATGCAATTAAATTTCTAAAATGTTGAAATGAATGAATGGCACCAGTATTTACGAACAATTACATAATAAAGGGCAATTACTTTATCACAATTCTGGTGCCATTGTGGCATTTGGGTAATAAAATTAATTGGCTTCATAAACATACTACTGCCCCTGAAAGGGTTGATTATCAAGTGCGATGACAGCAGAAGACTGCATTGTAAACAATGCCATAGCCAGAATATTTATCGCTTCAGTACATTTGTGATGTTGATTTACATCATAAGTGTAGCAAATATTTTGATACTTGAAACTGTTTTCTGTATATGATCAGTAATTTAAAAAAAATAATAATAATAAATTAATTACATTAGAGTGATTGCTTGCTGTCTAAATTGTAACAAAGGTAAAAAAAATCTTACAGTGCCCATATATGCAAGAAAATCCTGCTGATGCTCAATTGAGATCAATAAACATCAGTACTCTTATTCCGCTGACGTTGCGTGAACTCAACACTCCATTTTTCGTAAGCTAACACAAATTTTGTTATTCCCACTATAAATTAATGTTATATATGTTCAAATGAATAACCAATATCATTTGTATAAAAAAATTTTAACCCCTTATAGTTTTGGCGGTTAATGGGTTAAAAATTATAAGCCATCTTTACGTCATTTTATCAAGCTTAAAAATTACAAGATATTACTTTTTTCCTAATAAGCAACTATTATTTTGTTCATTTTGATGAGTACTATCATCAAGCATTTCAGACATACCCTGTATAATAAATTATTTAAAAAATAACAGAGAACATTATTTGTTACTTAAAAATTAAACGAGATTAAAAAAAAAAGAGAGAGAGATAAGGAATGACAATGTATGCCATGGAATTTCAATTTTGCTTATTTTGCGTCTGTGAAGATTTTATGAAAAATATGGTAACAATTAAGCGTTGAATGTCATTAAATGAAGCCAAATCCCTACAATAAATGCCATTTCTTGAAACAGGCACTTTCGTTGCCATATTTAAAGCCGTATGGCATTAACATTGCAACCGAATTTGTGTCTGGTAAATTAATTATAGGTTGTCTGCTAGCCAAAGAGTAATATCTTATAATTTTTATTCTTGATAAAATGACATAAAGATGACATAATTTTTAAACTATAACCATTCTTGAAACAGGCCCTTTCGTTGCTATATTTAAAGCCGTCTGGCATTAACTTTGCAACAGAATTTGTGTCTGGCAAATTAATTATAGGTTGTCGGTTAGCAAAAGAGTAATATCTTGTAATTTTTAAGCTTGATAAAATGACGTAAAGATAACTTATAATTTTTAAACTAAAAACCACTCTTGAAACAGGCACTTTCGTTGCCATATTTAAAGCCGTCTGTCATTAACTTTGCAACCGAATTTGTGTCTGGCAAATTAATCATAGGTTGTCTGATAGCCAAAGAGTAATATATGTTACCTATAAGAGTGGATCTGGCAGGGTCTTAGCGACATTGGTAATGTCTGGCAATAATGGATTAATATCACAAATAATTAGTATAAACAAATGTTACAAACAAAAATCCTGCTAAAATGACGTAATTTTGAAGTTTTTTGACCTGCATAACCCCTTCTCCCACAGGTAAACGCAACGTCTCCGGAATGCCAGACCGCCCGCAAACGTACTACACCATAAAAGGGAAGAACATATAAAAAAATGAGTCTTGATAAAATGACGTAATTTTGAAGTTTTTTGACCTGCATAACCCCTTCTCCTACAAGTAAACGCAACGTTTCCGGACTGTCAGACCACCCGCAAACGTACTACACCATTAATGAACTCAAACGCCTTTTGTCATCAGAATCTGTACACTCAAGTTACAATCCCAAAATCGCGACCGAAATCCATTGTGATGCCAGTATTGACTGGCTATGGGGCTGTATTAATGCAACCATCTCCAGTAGACAACCAATTTCATCCCGTTTATTTCGCCAGTAAAAAAACAACCGAAGCTGAACGAAAGTATACTAGCTATGAATTGGAGATCTTGGCTGTAAGAGAAGCCTTGAAAAATTTTAGAGTGTATGTGTTAGGTATTCCATTTAAAATTATAACTGACTGCAATGCGTTTAAAATGACTATGGATAAGAAAGAAATGAGTACAAAAATAACTAGATGGGCGATAATGTTATCTGATTTCGATTATACTATAGAGTATAGACACGGTACACTAGTATGAGGCATGTAGATGCATTAAGAGATACCCTATTAGTATGGTAATCCAAGATAGCTTAACTTTAAAAGTTATCCAAGCTCAAGAAACTGATGAGCATATTAAAATCATAAAAGAAATGCTGAAAGTAAAATCTTATGATGATTATTTAGTTAAAAATGATATTCTTTATAAATGCGTTAACGTAATGATTTGTTAGTTGTTCCAGACGAAATGAAAATTAATATAATTAAAGCCGTTCACGAAAAAGGTCATTACGCAGTCGCACGAACGGAAAATAATTTAGAGAATGATTTCTATATCCCCAAAGTTAAACAAAAAATAGAGAAGTGCATAGAAAATTGTGTTCCCTGTATTTTAATTAACCGAAAATCCGGTAAACAAGAAGGTTTGCTATACTCCCGATAGAAAAAGAAGAAACTCCACTACATTCGTACCATGTTGATCACTTAGGTCCATTAGAGAGCACGAATAAAAATTACAAACATATTTTCTCGGTCATTGATGCTTTCGAAAAATTTTTTTGGTTGTATCCCACAAAATCTACCGATGCTACAGAAGTAATTTCTAAATTAGAAATCCAAACAACTGTTTTTGGAAGTCCATTTCGCATAATTTCTGATAAAGGTCCTGCCTTTACCTCTAAAACTTTTGAAGATTATTGTGCCCGAGAAAACATTCAACACATCCCGATTACCACAGGGTTACCAAGGGCTAACAACCAAGTCGAGCGTTTAAATGTCATTATAATATCTGCCTTGTCAAAATTGTCTGTAGATAATACAACGAAGTGTATACCCATGTAAGTGATGTCCAACAAGTGATAAATTCGACCTTTCAACGAAGTATTAACACAACCCCTTTCGAGTTCATGTTTGGTTCAAAGATGAAGTTAAAAAATAACATCGAGATTGTTAGTCTTTTGAATGCTGAAATACAATCCGATTTTATTAATAATCGTGAAGAATTGAGAAAAGACGCAAAAAGGCAAATTTTAAAAGTCCAGCAGGAAAACCGTAAAACTTATAATCTCAGACGAAAAAAGCCTAACAAATTTAAACTCAACGATATGGTTGCTATAAAACGCACACAACAAGGTCCAGGTTTGAAGTTAAAACCAAAATATTTAGGTCCTTACAAAGTCATAAAAGTAAAAAATAATGACACCTACGATGTGAAGAAAATTGGATTTATCGAAAGTCCAATAGTCACAAGTACTTGCGCCAAGTACATGAAGCCGTGGACTGATGAAGCTTGGTATCGTTTCACCGGACTAACAAACTAGATTCTACGAAATTAATTCCGAAGAAATGAGAATTCATTAATAAAAAAAAGAATACAAATCACACGAAAAGACGTAGGACGAAAGAATACGAATAAGTCCAAAAAGCGTAGAAGAAAAAAGGAAGAAGAAGTATTCTTTCAAGAAATACTTTGAAACGACTCCTTTTTTTAATTAGAACTTTGGATGCTGCTCTATCTTTTTTTGTCTTTCAGGTGATCCAGCTGCTCCTTCCAGCGGACCAAGATGTCATCCGAAGGCAGACGACTCGTCAGGATGGACGAATATGGGAAGGCTAATTCCTTTCCACAAAGTCATGTGTAGTTTACGGCTTGAGAGCATTACTCTAGAATAAATACTCTCTGCAGACTGCCTGAATGCTGGAGGCGTGGCTAAAGAGTCAGCGGTCAAAAGAACTGATGCCATGCAGGAAGAGAAAAACGGGCATGATATTGTGATCGCGAGAAAAGGGGGAGATAGATTTTGGATGTAAGACGATGTCATCACAGTGTAAGACGGCTCCAGAACTATCTTTTTAGCTCACAGGCTATCAAAGCCTGAGAGTTAATGTGCCCGCAGGGTCTGTATGTATGTATGTACGTAACGCGATAACTCTTGATAAAAATATCCGATTTGCTTCAAATTTTAATTTCTAGGTTCACTCTTATAAGACACTTCCCTGATTAGTTTTGGAGGTTCATTGGTTAAGTATAAAGGGAGGAACGGGGGGGGGGAAATCCCCTCCCTTAATTTAGATAAATGGGTTTTTCCGGCAGAATTTTCCGATTTGCATCAAATTTTGTAAATAGGTTCATTCTGATAAGGTGCTTCACCGATTATTTTTGGGGGTTCATTGGTTAAGTATAAAGGGGGGACGGGGTCTAACCCCCCCCCCCCCCCCAACCTTAATTTAGATAAATGGGTTTTTCAGGCAGAATTTCCGATTTCTATCAAAATTTGGAAATAGATTAATTCTGATAAGGCTCTTCTTTGATTACTTTCTGAGGGTTCATTGGTTAAGTATAAAGGGGGGGAACGGGGGGCAACCTCCCCTTAATTTAGATAAATGGGTTTTTCAGGCAGAATTTCCGATTTCTATCAAAATTTGTAAATAGATTAATTCTGATAAGGCTCTTCTTTGATTACTTTTTGAGGGTTCATTGGTTAAGTATAAAGGGGGGGAACGGGGTCAACCTCCCCTTAATTTACATAAATGCGTTTTCCAGGCAGAATTATCCGATTTGCATCAAATTTTGTAAATAGGTTCATTCTGATAAGGTGCTTCGCCGATTATTTTTGGGGGTTCATTGGTTAAGTATAAAGGGGGGACGGGGTCTAACCCCCCCCCCCAACCTTAATTTAGATAAATGGGTTTTTCAGGCAGAATTTCCGATTTCTATCAAAATTTGGAAATAGATTAATTCTGATAAGGCTCTTCTTTGATTACTTTCTGAGGGTTCATTGGTTAAGTATAAAGGGGGGGAACGGGGTCAACCTCCCCTTAATTTAGATAAATGCGTTTTCCAGGCAGAATTATCCGATTTGCATCAAAATTTGTAAATAGGTTAATTCTGATGAGGCTGTTCCCTGATTACTTATGGGGATTCATTGGTTAAGTATAAAGGGGCTAATCCCCCTTAATTTAGATTAAAAAAAATTTCGGAAGAATTATCCGATTTGCCTCAAATTTTGCAAATAGGTTAATTCTGATAAGGTACTTTTACTAGTTTTGGGGGTTAATTGGTTAAGTATAAAGGGAGAACGGGGCTGAACCCCCCCCCCCCCCCTTAATTTAGATAAATGGGTTTTTCATGCAGAATTATCGGATTTGCTTCAAATTTTGTAAATAGGTTCATTCTGGTAAGACGCTTCCCTGATTTATTTTGGGGGTCATTGGTTAAGTATAAAGGGGAGAACGGGGGCTACTCCCCTTAATTTAGATAAATTGGTTTTTCATGCAGAATTATCAGAATTTCTCCAAATTTGATATACCGGTTTATTCTGAAAAGAGGTTTCCCTGATTACATTTAGAGGTTCATTGGTTAAGTATAAAAGGGGGAACGGGGAAACCCATTTATCTAAATTAGGGGCCTAACCCTCCCCTTAATTTAGATAAATGAGTTTTTCATGCAGAATTATCCGATTTGCTTCAAATGTGGTATACCAGTTTATTCTGATAAGGCGTTTCCTTGATTAGATCCAGAGGTTTATTGGTTAAGTATAAAGGTAGAAGCGGGGGCTAATACTCCCCTTAATTTAGATAAATGGGTTTTTCTGTCCGATTTGCTTGAAATTTAGTATACCGGTTTATTCTGATAGTGCGGTTCCCTGATGAGATTTGGAGGCTCATTGGTTAAGTATAAAGATGGGAAACAGAGGAGTGGGGGCTAATCCTCCTTTAATTTATTTGTCTAGGGCATTGTTCTTTGTAATAAGAGTATAATATACAATTAAGTGTGACTAGCCTGTGAGCTCAATGCCATCAGTTTAACTGGGCACTTTTCTTTTTTTCCTTTTAGTTTTGATTAGAGAGCAAGCAAAGCTGTTATGGTGATGTTCAAGATTACGATGTATTATCCTGTAAATATCCATAATTGTAAATAACATTTTCATGTAAATAGTGATCAATATAATCTAGTTTTAAAGTATGAAGGTGTGAGATATTTCTGTTGTACATAATTATTATTATGGAATAAATTTTTTACAGTGTAGCTTTTCGGTCGTTTTGCAACTTTCCTGAATATACTCGGATTACCCTGTAATTTTTATTTATTACTAAGGTTTTTATATCACATTCGCTTTTGAAAATTAAATGTGTAGCATTATAGTTCGTTTACAGGGATAGTCAAAAGTATTTCACTACATTATGGTCAATAGGAAACAACCGCATCAAGTGAACATTTTTGATGTTACACAATTTCAAACATAATACATTGATATGAATTTATGAAGTACACTGAAACATGCATTCTGTAGAATATTTGATGCAAAGCATTTATTATTCATTTACAGGGCCACACAAAAGAATTCCGTTATATAATGGTCTACGGAGAAAAACTGTTTGCAGCGCATTTTAACTATGTTACATTAGTTCAAATATAATGAAACAGATATACATTACTGAGGTTTAATACAAGATACTTTCTGTAAAATATGATGAGCATAACATTTATTGTTTATTTACAGAGGCACACAAAAGATTTCGGTTACAGTATTATCTGAATCGTATCATGCGATAATTTTTTAAATGGAGTTGTGCATGTTCAATCTGAAGGGTATTATAGCATACTAAGAGATGCTTGTATAATATAAATAAAATCATATACAGAGCCACGCAAAGAATTGGATACACAGCCGCCTATAGATGATAATGTCTGGAAGTGTGATTTCAGTAGTTTTAAGCGTGTTTTAGCCTGAAATAATTTTTTTAGCCTAATATATGGTGTGTTTTAAAATCTGTAAATGTACAGTGCTGTACAAAACAATTCAACTAGGTCTGTAATTTCTGTCTATTGATATAAATTGCTGAACGAGATTTTTAGACATTTTATGCGTTTTTTTTTTTTTTTTTTTTTTTTTTTTTGCTTAAATAAATTTTAGCATACTATCTAGAATATATACAAATCTATAGATCAAATATAGGACTGCATAAAAGAATTGGGGTACTTTTCCGGGTATGGGCAGTAATTGCTCAGCTGTTGCTGGCAGTAATCTGGTTAATAAATGTGTTATACGTTTTCTGAACTGTTTATAACTGAGTATCTTATTGACCTTATTAAACAGCGAAGTTTTGTTAAATTAAGCCGGATGAGTGCGGAAGTGTTTCCTAATCTGATGCATGATTTTTCTTTCTTGTATATTATAATAGAATTATTTTAATCTTTTGAGCCGTATGATTTCATGTTTCAGTCCTAATTTTTTTCTTTAATCAATTTATTATATATTTATTAGCATTTCTTATGATTGACGATCAATAACGACGATTGTAAACTTTCAAAAATCCAATACATACTTTTTAATTGAACAAAACCATTTATAAGAATTTTCAAGAAATCAGGTTATTTCAGAAAACATAGGCACTCGAAAAGCGAATGCAAACATTTTGGTGCATTTATTAAAATACACCTAACCGTTTCCATTTTATTCCATGTTTTTCCAAATTTAGGAAGAACTTCGTTTTGGCGCTAGAAATGAAGATCCGATGATTTTCCAAAATATAAATTTTTTTACCATTTATTATTATTATTATTGGAGAGAAGGGGAGGCGGCATTTTATTAGGTGGCAGGGGTGGAACTTAAAAATTTTTAAACTAGTTCAAGTGGTGCATTTGTAACGTATTTTTTAATTCTGAATCGATTGACACCATCCGCAAACCGATATATGATCATTTGTTACAAAGTTAACCCTTAACTGATGTCACAGAAATTGTCACATAACTAGTGTGAAGCGGTCTGTGAGACCGTTGCAACAAAAGATGAATAAAAGGCACGATTAACTCATAGGATGGTGTTTTTGTACTAAACTTTTTGCACAGAACTGTTGTAATTAAAATTCACCTATTCAAAAGTCTCTGGTGATAGTATTAAAGTTCCAAACGGAACAAAATTTCGGTAGTGTTTGTAGTTAAACTAAAAATTGCAAGTTAAACTATAAAAATTGAAAAAAGCCGCGGTCTGAGAGACCGGTAACATCAGTTAAAGGTTAAGGAAGGTTTTATAAATAAAAAGTCGAAAATTGTACTTAGTACAGGTAAAATACGATTTTAGAGCAACAAAAGGTGACCATTTACGGAAATTTGGTAAAGACCTCTGTTCTGGCACTATAAATGAGGATCTGATGAGTCTGCAAAAGATAAAGTTGTGTTACTATGGTTTGGGGGCCTAAAAAGGACATTTCAACTCAGAGAGGGTGGAGGAACTCAACTTCTTAAAATAAGCCAAGTGGTGTACCATTTATTATGTTCTTTTTTTTATTATTCTAAATCGAATGACATCAATCGCATGTCGATAGAATCACTTGTTACAAAGTTACGGCATGTTTTATAAATTAAAAGTCCAAAAATGTACTTTATGAGAGAGCATAAATTTATTACCCTTATCTTACGTTCGAAACATATTCTTTGTATCATATTGAATAATATTAATTTATTAAATGTCCTCAAAATAGTATTAACCAAAATCAGTGTCATCTGAGTCATTTTCAAGGTCATCGAAGTTGTGGGCGTGAAACAAGTGTAATAAAGTTGTGCTCTCTCATAAAGTATAATTTTGTACGTTTTATTCATAAAACCTGACGTAATTTTGTAACAAGTGATTCTATCGACTTTCGAATTATGTCATTGGATTCAGAATTAAAAAATACATGGTAAACAATACCCCCACCCCCCCATTCAACCTATTTAAGAAGTGTTGAGTTCCCCGTGAGTGAAAATGTCACTTTCCCCCTACCCCCCAAAACCACAGTAAAAACAACTTTTTTTGGGGGGTGGGGGGTGGGGGGGGGCTCAATGGATCTTCATTTCTAGTACCAAAACGAAGTTCTCAAATTTTGGTGAATGGCCATTAGTTATCTCTGAAAAACTCTATTTCATCCCTGATATTCATCCCTGAAAAAGAAAACAACAACAACAGCAATTGTACCCATAAGGAAGTACCATAAATATTGGTTACATTTCCAACCACTCAGCGATGTCACATTGTGACTGATATGTGAACTTTTTTAGAAAACTTTTAAAAATTACAAAAATTCTTCAAAACATGTTATTTAGTGTAAAAAATATTTTTCTGGCAATTAAAAAAAAAAAATTGTGACGTCACTGTTATGTCACTACATGTAACGTGCGTCTCATTATGTGACAAAAAACCCTGCCATATTGTAAACTCACAGTGTGACAAAACATATGTTAAGATTAAAACTTTCCACTTCAAACAATAAAAATAATTCAGTGTTCTAATATTTCACAAGAAAATTAAAAACTTCATCAAAAAATGTACATAAATAAAACACAAATTTTATAGACATGTAATCGAACTGGTCGCTTAGCCTACTACTAAAACTATTTGAATTTAAAAAAAACTGTTGTAGGTAATAAAATATTTGGCGAATTTTTCGACTATTAACTCTTGGAATGTTGCTAATGTATCGCTATTGAATTTTAAAACTTTATTTCAATACATATTTGATATTTTTCATATAAAAATGTTTTTTTGTGTTATTAGTGGTCAATTTAGAAAAAATTTATTAACTGTAGAGATTTTAATAATAAGAAAATGTTTTCCTCCTGTATTCTATAATCCGGGAAATTGGTTATTTATAAATTATTCTTATCAGCGGAAATGGCAGAATAATTAATATACAGGTGGAGAAAGCAAAGATTTGTTTGTGTGTGGGAATGGGAAAGGACGGAGTTTTGTAATAAAGCAATGCTTTATTATAAATAAAAACACTTGCATATTTTCAGTAATAAATTTTTCTGCTATAATTTATAGTGTTTAATTATTTTAAGTAATTCTTAAAAAATAAATTTGGCTACTCAGTGATGCCGCTGTACTTGAAAAAACCTGGGTCCCCGGGACCCAGGATTTCCAAAAATCTGGGTCCCTTTTTTACAAAAGCGGGTCCCCATCAATAATAATTTATATTTTAAAGGAATAAATGAAAGTTGTTTATTAAGATAAATGAAATGCATTAATTATTGTTTTAACAATAATTAAATAATGAATTAAAACTAGCATTATTTGCACTCAAATAAGATATTTTTAAAAAATATTAAGAGAAATTTTCTTTACTTTTTTAAAAGTAAAAATGCAAGATACAATTTTAATTGTAAAATAATGTTTATTTGAGAGTAGAAGATACCAAGTTCCACTAACAAGTATCACTAATGTTCGCATTCTTTTAAAAAGAGGCAAGGCGGGTTTATTGAAAAAGATATTTTTGCTGAAAAAAAGAACACTTATGTTAAGTAAAGGTGTACTTTTCGTTGAATGAATGGGTGCTTTCATTATTATACTTCCCATTGAATTATTTGTCAGCATAGATCTGTGTTGGAATCAGACATTTTCCTTGGAAGGGAAATTTATATCTAAATCACTAATAAGCATCAAATCTTAAATGTTCTGAAGGCGGGAGACATTTCAATGCAGTAAGAACGAGGAAGGGGGGGGGGGGGGTGATTTTTACTGGTCCACCTAATGAATATAAATATTATCAAAGTACACTGAAATCATGCTGTATTTTTAAGAATCTCATAAAAAAGAAATTAAATCCCATTTTATGAATTTTCTACCTATAAGTTTAGTTTGCACATCTTTTTTGGTGCTTTGACTAAATTCACGTTTTTTCTGCGTTACTTTGACGAAATTCGCGTTTTTCCGCGATCCTTTTGTTGAAATTCGCTATTTTTTCGCGAGTCTGTCACGAAAATCGTGCTTTTTTCCGCGATACTTTGACAAAATTCGGCTTTATTCCACGATTTTTTGACGAAATTTGCCATTTTTTCGCAATCTTTTGTCGAAATACACTATTTTGTCTCAGCCCTTTTACGAAAATAGCGTTTTTTCCGCTATATTTTCACGAAATTTGTGCTGTTTTCGCGATCCTTTGACGAAAATCGGCTTTTTTCCGCGATTTTTTGATGAAATTTGCGCTTTTTTCGCGATCGTTTGACAAAATTCGGCTTTTTTCCGCGATTTTTTGACAAAATTCGCTATTTTTTCGCGATCTTTTAACGAAATACGCTAATTTGTTGCGGGCCTTTTACGAAAATCACGTTTTTCGCAATATTTTGATGAAATTTGCGCTTATTTCAGCGATATTTTCATGAAATTTGCGCTTATTTCCGCGATTTTTTGACGAAATTCGCTTTTTATTTCGCGATGCTTTGACGAAATACGCTATTTTTTCGCGGCCCTTTTACGAAAATCGCTGCTTTTGCGCGATATTTTGATGAGATTTACGCTTTTTTCGCGATTCTTTGACGAAAATCGTCTGTTTTCCGCGATTTTTTCACGAAATTACGGGTCCCATGGGACGCGTAAGAGCTATTTTTTTGCGTCCCATATCCGATTTTTCGCGTAATTTACGCGCTATAGCGCGTCCGCGGCATCCCTGCTACTTGTATCCAACTTTTTAATTAAATTTAACTTTTTCCGAATAGAAAATAAAATATACAAAATACATGTAAAATGCATGGCGTAATTGATTATTCATATTTATTTTTTTTATTTCGTTCAAATAAATTCATTTTGAAAAATACTGTTATTTTACAAGCTGTTTTACTCTACAGGAAATTAAAATAGAAAGAAAAATGACAATTGCCTGATTCCCCCCCCCCACACACACACACACACAAATACACTCCCCCACTAGAAACATTATTTCGCCATTTATTTTATTTCTTTTTTATGAACATATTTTGCATTTTTGCGTATAATATAAACTTTACTTTTCTATTTTCAAAAGATCTCGCATTATTGCATATTAAAATGAATTTTAAATACTCTAAAAATTTAAACGTTCTTTAATTTGTTATTAGTATTAGTTTAATTATTGTCATATTTGACAAAAAAGTAGCTTTAGAAAACTTAAAACTTGACCTATTTTGAAACACATAATAATAATAAAAAAAGTTAAATGCATCAAAAAGTTCTTGAAACAAGAAATTTTAATTGGAACAATGCTTATGAAAATATTATGTCATATAAATGTATAAGAACCTAAAAGCCATCTGTTCTGAGCCTTGATATACAAAAGAGCGCGAAAAAACCGCAGACGATAAAAACTATTAAAAACAACATATTGCGTTTAATCTTTGGAACAGACGGAGGGAGTTTTTTGCTGGACAATAGGTAGTGTTATGAAGATGCAGTCTGTCAAATATAAACATTTAACCTAAAAAATTCATAGGAATAATCATCCCAAGATAGTACTTTAGATAAAAATATCAGTTCGAAATAATTACAGTAGCTTTGGTGTGGTTTAAAATGATTCCCATCATTGCTATTGTAGATATAATTGGACACATATTCTACTTCTAAAATTTGTTCTTCCTTAAACATGGATTACATCGAAATTTAAAGAACGACGTTAAGGGAAAAAAAAAGGTAAGAAAACCTATTTTATTCCAGAGTTTGCTTTTCTTTAAATTATAACGATTTCTGCATTTTCTTATAAATATTTCATTAACCTAATAAAGTTCAGTAGATTTATTATTTAATTTATTCATATAAATAACTGCCTATCAACATTTTTAATCAGATAATTAAAATCAATTATATAAATTTATTTTAATCAGATTTGTTTTCTTTTAAAATATTATAGGTTAAAATCACATTTTTCTCAAACTTTAAAATGACGTATAAAAATATTATAATCAAAGTTTAACATAAATAGCAAATATTAAAATGTATTTAAAGTACTAAATAAAAAGGCCTTTTTATAGAATAAAATATTTTGATGGTCTGAAACAATTTGCGTTGCATATTTTTATTTAAAAATTAAAATCTGCTCAGAAGAAAAGAAGATAGTTTATTCTATTTAGAAGAAATAAGAATTTTTTAACATAATGGAGAAGTACTATTTAAAGGATATCATGCATATGCAGTATTAAGGGGGAAAAATCAGTGTCAATGAATATTATTCGATGTGAGAAAAGTTATAAAAATTTATAAAGAGATATCCTTAGCTGGTAAGAACTTTTCAGTTAAACATTATAAAAGAAAAGTTTTAAAAGTAAACCGGTGTCTCAATTTGTTGACAAATATAGAAATTATGCAACCCAGTGAGAATTCAAATATGGTTTGATTGGAAGATTTTAATTATTAAAAAACACATCCATGTACTTGAATGAATGAAGGTAAAATGTAAAATATATTTCGTTATTTTTTTTCTGGATACTTTTAATATTTTATTTCCTGAATGATTTTATACGGATAAACTTCGAAATATCTATACTATACACTCTATTAGAAAACAGACTGATTAAAGGGGGCTTGTTATTTATAATTATCATCTAATCCTGTAAATAAAATAATAATATTAATAATGAACCAATGTGTGTTTCTGTTTTGTGCTTATGGTTTGAATTTTTATACTTTACTCACATAAAAATGGCTAACTATTGAATATTATTTTCATTATTTTTGATTTTACTGTGTCATATAAAAGTAAGTATGATTACCTGCAATTGTAACAGACTATATATAAAATGTTCACCACACGTTATTCTAAAACCTTTATAGTAAATTAAAAACTTCATCAAAAAATGAACATAAATAAAACACAAATTTAATAAACATGTAATCGAACTGCTCGCTTAAACTACTAAAACTATTAGAATTAAAAAAAAAAAAAAAAAAAACTTCTGTAGGTAGTAAAATCTTTGGCGATTTCTTCGACTATTAACTCTTGGAATGTTGCTAATATGAAAGTATCGCTATTGAATTTCAAAACTTTATTTGAATAAATAATTCATATTTTTCATATAAAAATGCTTTTTGATGTTATTTGTCAAATTTATTAAAAAGAGATGCTAGTTCAGTAAAAACAGAGCATAATGACACAGCTTCATGAATAAATGTATTAGTAATGTGTTTAGTAATGCTATAAGAAAAAGTATATAGTTTGTTAATTTGATAAATAAAGTGACATTAATTTTTAAGGATTTTATGAACTACAAATTATATAAATACAATTAAATAACGACATGATTTAACAATATCTTGTATTTTCTAAAGAAATAAAGTTCTATAATTTTTGCTGGTCTTGGGCACACTGATTTAGAAATACAGTGATATGGGGAAGTTTTTAATAAGAAATCTCTGATTGCAACTAAAGGTGAATTTCACTTTTTTTTCTTTTTTAAAGGGTTTATTTCGCCAATTTTAAAAAGAGCAGGGTGCTGCAACTTAAAAAAAATTGCCTGGAGGGAACAGCAAGTAATTGCAGAATTAATAAAAACAGCAAATAAATATAATTTAGCAAGTGGCACAAATAACAAAACAAACAAATGTGGTTTGCAGCCCATCTTGCATTTGTACAAAGGAATATTACTATTAATTACCAACATCTAAACTTACACACATGTATATGTGTTAACCAAATATATGTGTATATATATATATATATATATATATATATATATATATATATATATATATTGTGTGTATTTATTTATATGAAAATTAGTTACACGTACAGAGTAAATATAAGAATAACCAATTATATCGAAAATCCTCAAAATATCAGAGCAACATTGTTACAACTCAGTGATGATTATTAACATACAGTGCTAAAAAAACTGTCTTTTCAATCTTTAACTAATTTCTTTATTTGGTGTATATGTTAAAAGTAAAGAAAACAAAAACATTTATTCAACCTCTACCGAAGAAGCTCTTTCTGAGTTTAACATTTTTATACCAATTAATTCTTTTTCTCTTTCCATTCTTTATAATACCGTGTTTAGTCGCGTAATAGTCCCCCCCCCACCCCCCCGATTTGAAGCAGAAAAAAGTCATCAAAATATTTTCTTCGCATAAATTGAATGGATGAAAAAATGATGAAAGATTGGGTTCACAATATTTGGAAGAAAAGGTCTAGAGCATTGCTCAAAAATCCAGCCATGTTGGTACTCGATAATTTCCGGGGACATCTTGTTGATGATTTAAAGAAGGAACATTCAAAAGCAAAACAAATCTTGTGATAATTTCTGGAAGAATCACATCGATTTTGCAACCGTTCGTCATATCGGTTAACAAACCGTTTAAGGGCAATATAAAACGAGTATATGGATATAGAGAACAAAGAAATAACTCCTAATGAAAAAGTAACGCATCAATTCCTGGAACAAATATGTAGTTGGATATTACAAAGCTTGACTTTAATAACAAGCGATATAATTTCAAAAAGTTTTAAGAAGACGAGTATCTCCGACGCTTTGGACGGAAGCGAAGATGACATTTTATGGAATGACAGAGATTCTTCAAACACTGATTCACATTACAATAGTGATACTGATACCTTCATTGAAAGTTATTTATTGTGAGAATTTTTTGTCAAAATTTTCACAAAGATTATTTGTAAATTTTATGTCTATAAAAATATTACCATAAAAAGAAAAAGGGTCTTTAATAAACAGCACATAATTTGGAAACTTTTGATAAGTTACTAATCTACCCTATATATATAAAATCTTAATGAATCGAATTGAGACGAATTTATGTAACGATTCTATGAAACGACTGATTAAAGAATTGATTACGTTTCACGGCGATTTCTCCTAAAATATCGAATACTTTGCGATGAAATTAGCACCAAAAATCCGTATTGATCCACAGATCTCAAAATTGGTATTAGAATTTTAAAATTAGAATTAGTTTACGAAATATTAATTTTTTTCTAATTTTAAATACTTTTTTTCTAATGATGGCAACTCAAATTTTAATCATAACAGATATTTTTTTTCATATTTTAGAAAAGGTTATTTTAAATTAATTTGGCGACGAGTTTGGCCTCCCTTAAGTGTATGCTAAGAAATGCATCATGTTACTTTTATTCAGAATTCAATTTGTATTTCATTCAACTTTTATTCAATTTGTCATTATCATTTTATTTAATACGAAACTTTCATTTAAAATTGAAACCTTTAAAATAAATGGCTTTTACTTCATTCTTTTTTTTAAACGAAACGAAACGAAAAAGACAGATGTCATATACGCAACAGGGTACCTAATTGGCGCAAAAATGGCGTTATTTTGCCTGACATGGTAACCCGGCTATTGTTGCTTATTTATTAATAAATGTTTATTTGAATTTATTTTCTTTTTATTTACAAAAAATGTTATAAATTGTTTTGTTCTATAGTTATTAATTTTTTTTTATTTATTGTTATTTCATTTTAAAAATAACAGAAAATAATTTAAAAATACATATGCAACAGGTATTTGAAAACGAGGTTTTCGCCAAATTGTCGTAAAAAAAATCACGCCAAGCCCGGTGCGTAAGTGACAATGCAACAAATCATGAGATTTAATTTCTCCTTCAAAGCAACGTTTTAATGTTATTACTTCTCCCGTCGACCAATTTCGCCAAATTATACAAATTGACATATTTTTTTATTTTAAATAACAAAAGAACAAATAAATTAGTATAACATTAATAAAAATACAAATAAAACGTCGAAATAAAAATCACTTGATGGTGTGAACATGTGTAACTTCCTTAAAGTCAAGTGAATGTGACATTTACGATCAACCATTATTGGCATTTAATCTTATAGTTTGGCGACAGATTTTTGGTCGATGGGGTAACCAAGTAAGCACCGTTATAATTTACCACTCGAAAAATAAAAAAAATGCTAACTGGCGAGTTAAAAAAAAAGCTATTGGCGAGATTTTCACCCGGCTAACATAAAAGTACCAGGAATTCTTTGTGATCATGGCAACTTTTATGTAGTTTTGTTCGAAAAAATAATTTTGATTCTTCAATCAAAATGGAAACCTTTCTTATGAAAAGCGAAGGAATCAGCGCGTTGTTTATGGCAGTTACATGACTTGGACTATTATAATATAAACGAAATAATGTGGATAGAATAATATTCGGCGACTTATCACACCTGTCGCTAGCTAACATTAAAGTACCAAAATGGCCGCCTGGAATATAAAAAGCGAAGGGACCCGCCTGGAGCTGTTGATGATAGTCACATGACTTAGGCTATTATTATAGAGATTGTTTTCAATTTTAAAAACAGCGCAAATAATAATATTTCCTAACGATTAAAAATTTATTTTCACGTGACTATTAAAAACAGAAAAAAAAAACTTTAAAATTACTATTAAATGAGTACGTGTTAAAGGCAGGAAAATATTGAAAATTTTGTCCTGAAAATTGTATTTACACGTGAATATTAAAAGGAAAAAGAAACTTTAAAATAATAAATACATTAATATGCTTTTCACCCTTTCACGGATAAGGCACTTCTATTCGTATAGTCTTGAAATCAGTGAATGGCACCAGAATTTACAAACAAATTTCGAAATACAAAAATGCTTTTGTTCACTTACTTAATAAAAGGGAAATTTTCATCCCAATATTCTGATGCTAATGTGCATTTAAGAATTAAAATTAAGTGGTCCAAAAATGAACCACCGCCCTTGAAGGGGTTAAAGCAGCAAATTTTAGTAATTGTATTATGTTAATCGTTTTATAACGCTGTTAAAAAATACCGAGAGACAAGGACTCTGTTTACTTAATTCATTTTATTTTAGCTTCTTTTCAAATGTTTAATTGATCTTCATTAACCAAATACGAAAACAACCATTAGATGTCTTAACAGCAACTGATTCTACGTTAAATTTTTGCAATCAAAGGGAATTGAATGGAAACCCGTTTACAGGATCGCTACAGGTTTTTTCAGTATAATTCAATCTTCTCTAATCTCTTTAAAACCGATCAGATTAACGTGCTTTTAGATTCTACAGTGTCTGAACGGGGGTTGGCAAACGTAGCTTGCAGGGGGCAGAGCCCCCTAGTTTTATTATAATGTGTTTACCAGTAAAGTTTTTGCATTAGAATGTATAATATTGCGTACTAGATTACTCCGCATAATAGTCGCACTTGGACTTTCACAATGAAAAATGGGCAAAAAAAGTGCGATTGTTACGCGAGTAAATAAGGTAGTTGTTGAGCAGATATCATTCTTTCATTCTTCTTTAGCTCCAATTTGCTGTAAATTTATTATTGCAAAAGTAGAATGAGAAAATAACATATTACCTAATTATTCTTTTACTCGCAAAAATTTATTATATTTTCTATGTTGTTTATAGAAAAGAAACAATAACTGAATTGGTTAAAGGTGAATTTCGTAAAAGGACAGCGAAAAAATGCAAATTTCGTCTAAAGATCGTGGAAAAAAAGCGAATTTCATCTAAGAATAGCAAATTTTGTCAACTGATTGTAGAAAAAACGCGAATTTTGTTCATGGACCGCAAAAAGGCGAAATTTTGTAAATAAATCGCGCAAATAAGGCGATTTTTTTCAAACGATCGCGAAAAAAATCTAAATTTCTTCAAAAGGTCGTGGAAAAAAAAACGTGAATTTCATCTATGTCACGCAATTTCGTCAAGAGATTGAAGAAAACCGTGAATTTCTTCAAAGGATCGCGAAAAAAAAGCTAATTTTGTCAAAACATAGCGAAAAAAAGTGAATTTCGTCAAAGCATAGCGAAAAAACGTAGAATTTTGTCAATAAATCGAGCAAATAAGGCGGATTTCGCCGAAGGATCGCGAAAAAAACGCAAATTTCGACAAAGTATCGTGAAAAAATTTGTGAAAATTTTCTGTGAACTTCGGAGTTTTCTTTTACTCATAATCACTCCTGCCTCCATTGTCTAGGTTCATTGATTGGACTCGAATAGCGATTTCATTTTTCAATAAATGTCTTGCATCTTAACGCTGTCACAACATTGTCATTGTAATCACATATTCGTCACAAAGTTAATGACAAAATCGTCACAAATTACACAATTTTCACAAAATTGTCACAATGTGACTTCACAACATTGTCACTGTCGTCACAGAATCATCACAGTGTTAATGATAATTTCGTCACAAATGACACATATTTCACAAATTGGTCTCACCGTGACTTCACAAATTGGTCACAATGTGACGTTACAAATGGGCTCTAAAACGGCCATAACGACTTCACATTCTAGTCACCATGACTTCACATCGACGTCACGTGACGTCACATCGACGGTCACAAAGTCACAGTGTGACTTCACAACGACGTCGCTGTAACGTCACCATGCCTTACGGGTTGCGATTCTTAACGTCTTCTCGGCAAGATGCATTATTATTTTGAATCATTTTGTTTACAATTTTAAAACTTTCATTTCTTTCATATTAGCATTACTGGAAGTAAGATTTCAAGTAGCTTCAGAATATGTCTACATGCACTGATAGTCTAACACTGTTTATTTTCCGTGAAAACTCCTTGATTTATAATCGTAACTCACCAGAATTCACTATCTTAAATCTTCTATCTAAAAATAATTAAAATATTGATTTCGCAATAATGGTATGGATAGTTTCAACGATTTATTATTCTCGTAAATGTTTTATTAAATATTAATAATTCTAATTGTTCGATTTCTTTGAAAATGACTACTTAAGCCCCTCCCAAAAATTTTGAATTGCAACGCCACTAAATTCATATCTCGCAATTCTTTTTTTTTTTTTTTTTTTTTTTTTTCGAAGAATTAAAACAAATATGTCAAATGCTCTCTTTATCAATATTAATTTAGATCGTCTCTCGCGCAACATAAATAAAAAAGAAAAGTGCCCAGCTAAACTGATGGCATTGAGCTCACAGACTATTCACACTAATTGTATATTATACTCTTATTTTAAAGAATAATGCCACTCAAAAAATAAGTGAAGGGGAATTAGCCCCCGTTTCCCCCTTTATACTTCACCAGTAAACCTCCAAATATAATCAGGGAAGCTCCTTATCATAATAAACCGGTATACCAAATTGGAAGCAAATCGAATAATCTTGCAAAAAAAAAAACCATTATCTAAATTAAGGGTGTGGACTAACCCCCTTTATCCTTAACCAATTAATCGCCAAAACGAATCAGAAAAGCTCCTTAACACAATAAACCGGTATACCAACTTCGGAGCAAATCGAATCATTCTGCATGAAAAACCCATTTATCTAAATTAAGAGGGGCGGGCTAACCTCCCTTTTCCCCCTTTACCCTTAACCAATGAACCCCAAAACTAATCAGGGAAGTTCCTTAACATAATAAACCGGTATAAAAAATTCGGAGCAAATCGAATCATTCTGCATGAAAAACACATTTATCTGAATTAAGGGGGGTGGACTAACCCTGTTTTTCCCCCCTTTATCCTTAACCAATGAACCCCCAAAACTAATCAGGGAAGTTCGTTAACATAATAAACCGGTATACCTAATTCGGAGCAAATCGAATCATTCTGCATGAAAAACACATTTATCTGAATTAAGGGGGGTGGACTAACCCCGTTTTTTCCCCTTTACCCTTAACCAATGAACTCCCAAAACTAATCAGGGAAGTTCCTTAACATAATAAACCGGTATACCAAATTCGGAGCAAATCGAATCATTCTGCATGAAAAACCCATTTATCTGAATTAAGGGGGGGGGACTAACCCCGTTTTCCTCCCTTTATCCTTAACCAATGAACTCCCAAAACTAATCAAGGAAGTTCCTTCACATAATAAACCGGTATACCAAATTCGGAGCAAATCGAATCATTCTGCATGAAAAACACATTTATCTGAATTAAGGGGGTGGACTAACCCCCCTTTCCCACCTTTATCCTTAACCAATGAACCCCCAAAACTAATCAGGGAAGTTCCTTAACATAATAAACCGGTATACCAAATTCGGAGCAAATTGAATGATTCTGCATGAAAAACCCATTTATCTGATTTAAGGGGGGTGGACTAACCCCGTTTTTCCCCCTTTACCCTTAACCAATGAACCCCCAAAACTAATCAGGGAAGTTCCTTAACATAATAAACCGCTATACCAAATTCGGAGCAAATCGAATCATTCTGCATGAAAAACACATTTATCTGAATTAAGGGGGGTGGACTAACCCCGTTTTTCCCCCTTTATTCTTAACCAATGAACTCCCAAAACTAATCAGGGAAGTTCCTTAACATAATAAACCGGTATATCAAATTCGGAGCAAATCGAATCATTCTGCATGAAAAACCCATTTATCTGAATTAAGGGGGTGGGGTGTGGACTAACCCCGTTTTTCCCCCTTTATCCTTAACCAATGAACTCCAAAAACTAATCAGGGAAGCGCCTTATCACAGTGAACCTAGGAAAAAATTTTGAAGCAAATCGGATGTTTCTATCAAGAGTTATCGCGTTACGTACATACGTACGTACGTACATACATACATACATACATACATACATACATACATACATACATACATACAGAACGGGCGGGCACATTAGCTCTCAGGCTTTGATAGCCTGTGAGCTAAAAAGAAATAAAACATATCTCTCAAACAGCCTTGTCCATTCATTACGACATTTCCCCCCGTCTTTTTGTTTAATACAATGATCTCCGAACTTTTTCTATCTGTTCGCATACAAGGCTACACCACTGGAGACCATAAATGACCACAATTTATTAATAAACTGCAGATTTTTCTAACCTTAAAAAGAGACATAGAGGGGTTATTTCTCAATTCCAAATGCTTTAATTTCCTGATGCAACGGACCAGGAAAGTCTGTAATTCCAGTTTTCTTATTAACCTGTTCATTGCCATTTTATTTTTGTCTTTTTCGTAAAAGTGGAAATGAATGTAAAATACGTGCAGATTTAATTGATACTTAATTGTTGATTCATTAATACTAATTCAATTTTGAAAATGTTTCCATATAAATGTTCAAAATACTACTTTAAGGGGACGAGGGTTCTTTAAAATCATTTTTTTTTTATTTTTTGTAAATTTCACTTTAAATATTATTCAAGGGTACATTATATGCATTATAGCATACATTTATGACAAAAAAAAAAAAAAAAAAAAAAAAAAAAAAAAAGTTGAGAAAAAAAGGAATTTTCCGTAATATTTTAGATGTTACGAAGAACTTTTCAAAATGATCCATGCGCATTTCATATCAATGAAAATCCCCAATATTATTTATACAAGTTTGGTTTATATATATAAATAAAACTGTGCATCGAATTTTATATATTTGAATATAAAGGTAAAACAAAAAATATTTTCTAATTTTTTTTTAATTTTGAGCATCAAAAATGCTCAAGTAAATTTAAAGTTTCAAAATAAATTAAAAAATTTCTCTAAGTAAATTTTATACCCATCATTTAAAAGTAGACTTTATTTCCAATCGTTTAGCAGCAGTAACTTTCTTCTACAATAATTTGTTACAGAATTAGTAGGGATGTTTAAATGTAGGGGTGTTTACTTTTTTTTCCGCACGACTGTACATTGATGCATTAAAATTTTTAAAATCAGTTTATAGAAGGCGATCGATTGCTGATAATAAAGAAGAAAAAGACCACTGACAGAGAAGTGTATTATGGCAGATTGAAAAATGGATAATTAACCCGGGAGAACTCGCTAGTGAGAAAGCCCAATTGCTTTTCTTTTACTTTACATTCATATAATATCAACTTTTTTTGGTTGGCTTAGTACTTTTATTCACAAAATAGGTAAAATAATTGAAAAACATTTTGAAATTTTAATTAAAATGAAAAATGATTTAAATAAGAGTCTTAAAAAAGTACAACTGTGAGAGAAAATCTCATGCAGCGAGTTCTCTCGGATTAAAATTGATAAAGATGAGAATTCTTAGATGCTTCTTGTGTATTGTGTTATTATATATATATGTAGATCTTAATTGCCAAATAATTTTCCATGTGCTTTTATTGAAGTACTAACAACAATTATAAAATGTACCAATGCGTTCAATTTTTTTGCCAATTGTAACATTCGCTTCAATAAATTTTATGAAGGTAAAAATAGAGAACATAACATTTTTGCAAAATATACATTGTGAACTTTAAAAAGCTCATCGTTTTACTTAAAAGGCGACGAAAATAATTAAATACATGTTACAAGTTAAAATATACATTTTATTTAAAAATTTTTAGTTATTTTCGGCCTTAAATTTCTCGCAGATAAGAATACGGTAAAAGTTACCTAAGTAAACATTTTTGAAAACGTATAACATATTTTAAAACCAGATTTCAACAATTACTACCCAATAGCCAGAAAGGTACTCCAATTATTTTGTGGAGTTATGTATATAATTTGTACAAATTCTGCATAGTATGCATAAATTTAGTATAGTAAGAAAATGCGTAGCACAGTTGAGAATTCACCTTCAGTAATTTCTACCAACAAAGAGAAACGTACTTGAATTCTTTTGTACAGCTCTGGTATATTACATACAGATTTTTATACACGCCACATAAGCTGAAATTTAATTCAGGCAAAAACACGCTTAAAACAACTGAAATCACACTTCCAGGAACTACTATTCATAGGCGACCATGCATCCAGTTCTTTACATAGCACTGTATATGATTTTATTTATATGCTACAAACACCTCTTAGTATTATACTAAATATAATTGAATTTGAAAATGTATAACTCAAATTAAATAAAAACACATTTAATCAATACACTGTCATTCTCAGTAATGCTTACGAATTCTTTTGTGTAGCCCTGTAGATTGCTCGAAAGAATTTATGCACACCACGTTGTATACAAAAATGTAGTTATGGCATATTATAATTGAAAACACACTTTCAGCAATCATCCCTAGTAGGCAACCCTTCGGATACAGTATTGTATATGAAATGTTTTATGTGTCCGTGTAAATGAACGATATATGCAATGAATCTCATATTCTACTGCAGCCATCTTGTAGTAAACCTCAGTAGCGTATATAAATTTCCTCATGTTTGAAATAGTACACCATAATTTAAACATGCTGCAAACATTTTCCCCCGTAGACCATTATATAACCGAACTCCTTTGTGTGGCCCTGTAAATGAATGATAAATGTTTTTCGGCCCATATTCTACAGAAAGCCTCAAACATTTATATCAATTTCAGTATATTTGTCATAGAGATAGATGTCATGGAGACCTTTAAAATACGCCGCAAATGATTTTTCTTTATAGTCCCTCGTATAACGGAATACTTTTGAATTCCCCCTCTACGCGTATACGACGCAAATGATTTTTCTTTATAGTCCCTCGTATAACGGAATACTTTTGAATTCCCCCTCTACGCGTATACGCCGCAAATGATTTTTCTTTATAGTCCCTAGTATAACGGAATACTTTTGAATTCCCCCTCTACGCGTACACTGTAAGTGCTACACATAACATATTCTATAGTAACTCTATTCTAGTACACCTCAATAATGTCTATAAATTTCATTACGTTTAAGATATCGTAACATTGTTAACATTCTTAAAACACACCGCAATTTTTTTTTCACATAGACCATAATGTAACGGAGTACTTTTGAGTGCCCCTGTAAATGAACTATGAATGCCAGGCACTTCATTTTCAATACCGAACATGCCATGCTGAACCATGCATAAATTACATGGCCATCCGAGTATATTTACGCGAGTTTTAGAGCACGGGCAGACGGACAGACAAACCCAATTTATAAACACTTTTCAACTATGTTGGAAAGTGTTAAAAAAATATCATGCATAAAATCCATTATATGTTAATCCAGACGCCTGATTAACCCATTATTTACTGACGGTACTTATAAGTACCTATCACTTTAAACTTTCATCCAACAGTGAATATTACTAATATTCTAATGGTTCTTTGCAAAAACACTCTTTTAACTCCAGTTTTTCAGGATACATGGCAGCAGTAGTTCTAGGTTTGTTATTTTAGCGGGAAAGAAGACTATCTTTGAAACAGTCGATGTGTTTTGTGCCGACATTTTGTACAGATTGTCACGCTCGTCTTTTTATTGCTGCAAATACAATAAAGGATATAAGTGTTGGATTTTTTTTTTTTTTATGCGTTCATTATGATCTTACAAGTACAGGTACTATAGTCTGTGGCGGTGAATTTCAATTTTTATAGCTCAATCGATTCGTCTCATCGAGCGAAGTAATTTGCGATTTCGCATATTGGCTATTGAGTTTTAATAATGACAGGGGGCCAGGCCAAAGTTTAAAAATTTGCATAATGCGAGCTGCTGAAAATAAAACAGTAGCAGAAAATTCCTTCGCATGTAACCGTACGCAGGCGTTCCGCAAGTTACGAAGTGAGTGAAAAACTGACAAAAGAACCGAAAATGTGTGGTTACAAAGATTTTTGCTCATAATTCGGGAAAAGGTATGCAGTAGCGAGTATTATATTTAGTATGCCCGTGCATTAGCGAACTGTCCTAGACTGTCAAACGTAGTAAATCGATGGTGATCGTCTGGTTCATTTTATCTTACCGTTCAGATTAGTGAACTTAGCCATAATTTTGCTCTGCTTTGGAAACACATTAGGTTTTCCTATATCGTGAATCTGTGCCACTGAGGGTTTTCTGCAGGGAATATTGTAGGACCGTCCAAGTCTTTACAATAGTAAAATTCGCCTTATTTGATGACATATTAATTAAGGAGAAAACAAGGGGAATTTTACAATTTCAGAAAAGTGGTGCCAATCAAGAAGTCTAAATTTTAAAAAAGTAGCCCACTGGCAACACTGAACTAGACGAGGGCATCATAACTTGCGAAAACGTACGTGCCAAGTAGCATACAAATATTTTATCTGCAATTCTTACAAATTCTTATAATAACAACAATAATACAACCTTATGGTAGCTATTGAGAACGCATAGCACTGTAAAAACAATTAGTAAACTCAAATCCAAAAGGGCAACTTTATGACATAAGTTTTAATTTATTTTTGTTCGGAAATGCATGAAACTAGCAGGTGTTGTTGTTCAGAAACTATCTAATCGAGCTGTTTTTGCCGTTTTTTTGCAAACGCAATAGATCTTTTGGAAAATAGTGTCAAAGTGGATGTTTTGAACCGAATTTCCGGGCGAAAGAAGAAAAACCAGTCAGCGAAGGAAAAAAAGTCTTTGTCACGTGATCAAAATCTCTTATAACTCAATAGGTAATTTATTTATCAAAAAATGGAAAACACAGTTCGATTCTAAATCGCTCCCATGGTCAGGCTTTCCAATTTTATGTCTTTCCATTAAAAAATGAATTTGTAAATGTGTCAAAACTTTTTGCGCTTGTTGAGCAGAGCAGTTGAGAACAGCCTTAAATCGCACTCATTTCTTTCAAGGCATCTGTTTTTCAATGAACGAAATTTTCAACTTTGACAAGTTCCCCTGTGATTATAAAAACTCAGTATCCGATACGCGAGGTATAAAATTGCTAAGCTACATGGAGACGAATCGAATGAGCTTCAAAAATCGAAATTCGCCGCCATAGACTAAGTACCTTTACTTGTTAGAATACAATTTGACTAGCTATTTTAGGTGAACAGAGTATGTATTTGATTTAACAGTTGAATTACTCAGTGGTACTTATAAGTACCGCCAGTACACTGGGTGTTGGAGAAAAACTTCTTGTTTTACTTGTCACCTGCGTAGTTATCCATCATTTTTATCTGCTTTATAATGTAATTGCTAAATTGTAGTGTAGTAACGATTTTCCTGGTATTTCTTTTTGATTTCATTATTATTTTTTATAGGAAATCGAGAAAGTTGTGGCACCGGCTCGGTTTTTTGCTATGCTAAAAATGGCATATGTAAATTCATATATTGCATATGAGGACATTAATAAGTTATTCATAGATAAATCTGTTTATTTAAAACCTGTATTTTACATATAATCCATAACTTTAAGTTATTTACCTTATTATCAGGTTTTACTTTATTTTCTCATGTGCAGCAATACTTTATTTTGTATACATCCTTCATATATTTAAAAGCATTTTCATTTTGTTAATGTTTTCTTTATTTATATTAAAAAAGGCCACATCATTTTAAATTGTTTTTAAAATGTTTTAAAATAATATATATTTTTTAAAAACAATTTAAAATGATGTGGCCTTTTTTAATATAAATAAAGAAAACATTAACAAAATGAAAATGCTTTTAAATATATGAAGGATGTATACAAAATAAAGTATTGCTGCACATGAGAAAATAAAGTAAAAACTGATAATAAGGTAAATAACTTAAAGTTATGGATTATATGCATATGAGGAGATGCGGGAGAGCATGTTGTTCCTGGCAAAAAAAAAATAGGCATTGCATAACTGAAGGACTGGTAACAAAGATCGAAATCTAAAAAAAATAGGTTTTTTTTAATGCCATCAAATTTGAATTTTTCCTCATTTTTCATGTGTAAAATAAAACTATATCAAGTAAAATAAAACTATATATTTTTTTATTGTTAACTTGCGAGTGTCTTCTTGTTATTTAGCATTTTTAAGAGTTTAAACTTTATTTGAAATACCATGTGGTTTTTCTCTTACTAGAACATTTTAGTCATAGTGTACTGACGGTACTTTAAAGTACCACTTTAATTAATTACCTCTAATGAATTAAATTTCTCACGGGTGCGTATTTACTTTTTTTATGTATATCCTTTAATTTTCATTGTAGTAACTGAAAAAAGAATTACATGAAAATATTTGCAGTAGATCATAATACCGTAGATAAAGGGTTAGATTTGTGCCTTGAGACGGACAATAGTATACCCCCGTATAGAAAGTATCGACAAACACGAAAGGATTTTCAATTCTATACGACTGAAAAAAGCTCTAAAATTCTTTTTCAGGCTCCAAAAAATTGAACAGATTTGTTTTTTCTATAAAGACAACAAAGTACCTTTCAAAGATTATTGCCAAAGTTTTACATTTTAAAGAAATCGTAAAAAGTTTGTCATCAATTATTAGTTGATTCTAATGAAAGAGATCTATATACGATGCAATTATTCCCGATATATCCAGTTTCAAAATATCAATCTGCTACGAAATGGTAAATAAATCTTGAGAAATCCTGTTGAAATCCAGTATTAAAAATGTTTATCCAAAGGTTTCGTGAAATGTGTCCGTGTCCACGCAGTGATAATGAAATTTGGTTATAATGTTTTCGGTTAACCTTTAACTATACTCAGTTAATGATGAAAAAAGATGATGTGATACGATAAGGGCAAAAAAACTTCTTAAAATGGCAAAAAATTTAGAAAAGCGCGAGGCCTTTCGAAAGAACTTAGTCTTCCTTCATCAGGCGCAAAATTATGTGCTTCTACTTTGAAAGTAGAAAGCAAGACTCAGCGCATTTCTAAATAGGTGTTTTAAGCCGTTCTTTTTTAACTTTAACTATAAGAAACTGTCGCATAACTTACTATGAGCGGTTTCTGAGACCGCTTCATTGAAAGGTGAAGAAAACACGCGGTTAACTCATATAATATAGTTTCTATATACCAATATTTGCATACAGTATTATTATAAGCAATATTGTCCTATTCAAAAGCATTACCGGGGCTCCAAACGAAACAAAATTTCACTAGTATCTGATAACTGAACTGGAAGTTAGAAGCTAACCCTTAACTGTTGTTAGCGGTCTCACAGACCGCAAGTTTTGTTTTTAGTCTTCACAGTTTAACTTGTAGTTTTCAGTTTAACAATTAGATACTAGTGCAATTTCGCTTCGTTTAAAGCTCTATAGTACTATATTGCTAAAGCTATCTAGTATACATATGGCTATCTATAGTACTATCGAGAGCTTATGAAAAATGGAACTTTAATTATATAGTAGTTCTGTAAATAAAATTTAGTGGTGAAACAGACTCGTATAAGTCAATCTAACCTTTTATCCAATTTTCGATTAACTAATCTTAGAGGTCAGTCACAGTAACTTATGCAACAATTTTTGTAGTTTCTCTTTAAAGGAATTTCAATTAAAGCAGTTCACATTAAGAAAATTATATTTCGTACATATCACTGTAACCAATAAAGTAAATCACTAAGAACAGGTAGTATTATTTCTAATACAGGATAGTAACCCTCCAAATACGGTTGCCATGGTAACCGGGAGATGACCATCAGGGCTCAATGAAAACAGAATCCTTTACTAATGATGGAGACTAACATTTCATTCGCGCTGCAGACAAAAGCGTGGGGGATTTTTATGTTATTTTACTTTATTTTATTTCGGCAACTTTCTTCGAATTTTTTCTTTCTTTCTTTCTTTCACCTCTTATTTCTATTACCACTTATTTACTCTTTCTCTTTCAAGTCAACGGCAGACAGTAAGAAATAATTAGATTTTATTTTTTAAGTTTGTTCCCTTTAAACTTTTGTTACTGCGCTTTTGTGTTCCGGTACTTCGTGGAGGGCTAAGTAAGGATATCTTTTTAAATTTAGAGCAAGAGCTCCCGGTTTGCTGTCTCGACATTTTTGCCTCTTCAGTTAGACACCAGTTTTACTTTAAAGGAAACGTGGGAGGGGGATTAATTTAAGAAGGGGGGTGGGAGAGTGAAAAGAGGGAAAAAACTGGAGAAAAAGTTTTGAAAAAATAATCTATCATACACCTCAATAATTTCACAATTATTCATGTAATGATCGTTCATTCATTGTTCGTTTTTCATTGAGGTTTGTAAACAACATGGATATAAACGAAAAACGTTAAATCACATTTGTAAATATTTTTTTAAGCGACTGGGTTGCTTATTTCTTTCAATAGCCAGGGAAAGGTTGCGTCACTTAAGATAAAGGATTCCCCTCCTCCAACCTTCGATCATGAAAAGAAACCATTATTCACCATTATTTTATCGTGGAGAAGAATCTATTACCAGGGCCTGACTAATGCAGGAGCATGCGGAACCCCGGCTATCACGGGCCCCTCATTTCAGAGGGTGCCAAATGATTAAAACTAACCAAAAGCGTTCAAAATTGACCAAAAACATTTTTAAGGACTTAGGAAGGGAGTGCGGTCCTCTCCATTCCTCTCTCTGCTTTCCTTACTCCATGCCCCCCCCCCCCCCTACACACACACATACAAAAAAAAAGTATGAGCTACTTCATCAGAAAACTAATTATTCAAATTTTACTATAACAACTCAGTAGTCGATTGTTTTAAAGATATTAGGTTGAGCAAAAAGTTCTGGGAAATTTTTAATCTAATAGTTACCAAAATTTTTATCGTATATGATGGTCGTGCCATCAATGACGAGCTCTGTTTCCAGCAGATGGATCGCGTCTACGACAAATTGGTGCAGAAGTATGCAAGATTGGTCCGCCGAAAACGCATTTTGTTTCAGCAGGACAATGCCAAATGAGTCCGCGGGCCAGAGGACCAAGGACAAGTTTGCACAGTTGGGCAGCGTCGAAATTCTCCCATACCCGTCTATATTCCAGACGTGGCTCCATCCGATTATGGACTCTTTCGATCAATGTAACACTTTTTCAAGAGCCATAAATTTGTATCTGATAATGAAGTTGAAGAAGCATGTCAAGAGTTTTTGGATTCCAATAAGCTTCCAGCTTATATATTCCAGCCAATAAGCTTCCAGCTTGGTACTTCCAGCAAACCGGAATCCGGCAGAATGATGGCAGAGGAGTCGTGGACTATGATGGTCTCTACTTTGAAGAATAGTCCTTGTTGCTTTTGTTGTTAATTTGCGCATAACAATGCAACTTTCACAAATTTCCCAGAACTTTTTGCTCAACCTAGTGAATTCATTATTGATGTTTTCCTCTTAACGAGAGAAATTAAAACCATTTATGATGACCAGTTTGAGGCATTTTCTTCTATATATCTTATGACATAAGTAGATAAGTAAAGGAAAAGTTTGCAAACATACTCCCTTCAACCAATCGATCATTATGTCTACCAGTTTCTTACTAATTTTCTTACTAGTATTTTTTTTAAAGTCGTGACCATCTTTCTTGTAATACCTTGTATACAGGTGTGAATAGTACCTGCTACAAAATTTATGTACTATATAGGCAATATATATGAAATTTATTACTTGTCACTCAAACATAATTCGTGAACAATTTTTATCGATATATAGAAGGAGGCCACCCAGAACGATGCTTGCCCCGGTTCCCTAGATAGCCTAAGTCGGGCCCTGCCTATTACTAATTTATTTCTGTCTGCCATTCATCTCAAACAAAACACTCTCCATCTTTGCATCAACAAAATAATATTTATTTAGTTCTAAGTAGCATCCGTATTGTGGAAAATTTCTCAAGGGACTGTGCATATTTAACGTTATCAACGTTTTGGTAATTTTGAACCCCCCCCCCCCCTTTACGATATCATTTGTTATCCTCCCACGAACAACCCCCCCACCTAATGATATAGTTATCAATGTCTAAAAATTATTATTTATTTATTTATTTATTTTTCAGTGATACACAGATATGATTATACATTTTATTCCTTCAAATGAAAGTAATTCGGTAAAATATCACTATTACATATGAAATAACTGTCTATCAAATAACACTTAAAATAAACAGCTACTATTTAAAAATATTTAATAATAGGTTTTTGTTACATAATGCATTCAACAGTAATAATGCCTTCTGTCAGTTGCCCCGCACGGAGAGGGAGCGGGCCGGCAGGTAGAACTTCTTATCAACAAAACAGATGGACAACATTCTTTTTCTTTTCCTTACTAGTAAACACAACAAGTATAATTTCGAACGTACTCCGGGCCTATTTTTACGAACAGCAGATTATATATGACAGGAGAATAGGAATGCCAAACGTTGGGGTATTCCATAATTTTGAAATTAAATAATTTTATAATCATTTAATGATATTAATAATAACTTCGTATTTTTATTTAAAAAAAAAATAACAGACCATTTCGATGTAATGAACAAGTTACAAATAAAAAGAGAAAATTTTGGTTGGACCAATAATGATGATAACGATTTGAAACGACAAATCCCCCCCTCCCCCAGAAGATATCTTACGATATCATGTTCCAGACCCCACCTCCTCCCCCCTAAAATGATAACTTTATATATGCACAGCCTCTTGTCACTATAGCTATCATTTGTTTAAAAAAAAAAAATAAATAAATAAATAAATAAATAAAGCTTGTCATATGTGTTGTACGTATTGAAATTTGTCGTATGCAAATATGTATGTAAGGTATGTTAAAGAGAAGACGTGGAGAGAGGGGAATTCAAGAAGGAGAAGGAGGGGGAGGAAAAAAAGAATTGGAGAAAAAAGCTTTAAAAATCATCCCTACATCACAATAATTTTTAATTCATTCATGTAATGTTTACTGATTGCTTTTAAATGGAGATTTGTAAATATCATATAGATTTAAAAAAAAAAGGGCTAAAATCATATTGCGAAATTTATATTTATTTTGAAAAAATACAGAAAGAAAGGAGGAGGGTGTTTCATTTTTAATAGCTTTAGAATTAATTTTATTCCTGATACATTTTTTTGTTTATTTTCCAATTTCGTAACTTTTTTAAAAATGTCTTTATTGATTCAAACGACTTTAAAAATAATTTTTTACCTTATTTAAAATCCTTTTGTAATGGGAACTATAGGTCTATGACTAGCGGTTTAGGAATTAGCCACGGGACACCGTTGAGAGTGGACACTCTGTAAAAGTTTCCATTTTCATCTTGTCATATTTTTACATTCTGTTTGGGTTTTTCCCCTGCTAAATCTTTTCTATTTTTCTTCCATTTATGAATTTCAGATTACCGGAGATAGAATTTTAAAGTGTATTATAATTATTGGTTCATTTATCTATGGTCGATTTTTCATGTGATTTATAGTGAATAATTACAAAAAAAGAGAGAAAGAGAGAGAGATAGATAAATATAAATATAGATAGGCACATTAAGATTTAAATCAGACGGATAAAAATTAAGAAATAATTATATTACATTTTTTTTAGTTTGTTCCTTCTTTAAACTTTTGTTACTGCGCTTTACTGTTCCGGTGGAGGTCCTATCTTTTTTTAATTTCGTGCAAGAGACTCCGGATTGCTGTGTCGACATTTTTGCCCCTTCAGTTAGACATTAGTTTTTTACTTTAAAGAAGACGGAGGTAGGTGGGGGGAGGGGAAAGGGTAGCTAGTTCGAGAAGAGGGGAGTGGAAAAGAAAGAATTGGGGGAAAAAAATATCCAGTTTTCAAATCATCAAATTTTACATTCATTCATGTTATGACTATAAATAGCTTTATTATACTAAGATTTTTTAAAATCACATATATAGAGGAAAAAATATTAAAATCCTATTTCTAAATTTAGTTTTCTTTTCTTTAACTACAGAGATACTTATATATTTCAATTGCTGGAAAAATGTCATATGAACTTATGATATAAGTTCTTTGATCACGAAAATTTGTGTTGCACTATTGCTGTATTGTATAGGCAACGCCCCCTAGCGAGAAATACAATAACCAAATGTAAAGAAAATTGATTTTTTATGTTTATTGTATATGACAGTTATATTGAAGCTAAATTTAGGTAGGGCAGATTCCACATAATTTTATAGGGTAAGTACATTTAAATAAAATTGATTTTTTAATGTTTTACTAATTAAAGCAGTAATCAAGTTTTTAAAAAAGGGTTGGACAGATTCAACAGAATTTTGTTTTCATTTATAGCGCCTATTGGTAGAAAAACGTTACTAAATAATAATAAAAAAGTTATTTTACGTGCTTTTTTTAAAAATAAATTTCAAGAGTAAGCTTCTGACATGGTCAAAATTATCTTTTGATAAAACTTTTCACATGACAAGATTTTTACGCTAGTAGCGCACCTGGTAGAAAATTGCATAACCAAAATTTTAAAATTGATTTTTTTTTAATGTTTTCCAATATGACAACTATTCTCAAAATTAAAATTAGATAGGAAGCTACAACTCAACGTTCTTTTACACTGACAACGTCACCTAGCGAGAAATAGAGTAGAAAATTTTTAAAAATATTTTTTATTTATTTATTTACCGAAGCCGTACTCAAGTTTATAAAAAGTTTCACAGATTCAACACGATTTATTTATTTATTATTATTTATTTTCGTTTCCTTTGCGGGAAATAATTTAACTAAAGTTAAATAATATTAATTTTGCAGTTTTTTTTTTTTTTTTTTTTTTTTTTAAATGAAATCTACAGAATAAGGGTCTGAAACGGTCAAAAATATGTTTTGATAAAAAAATTCATATGCCAGGATTTTTACTCGTATATTATAGTGGTAAAAAATTGCATGAGTAAATTTAAAATAGATTTTTTTTATGTTTTCTCACATAGCAGCCATACTCCATATTATAATTAGATAAGCTAATACCAATTCAGCGTTGCTTTCATAGACGTCAGAGATAACGCTCCTAGCGAGAAATAGAGTAACCAATCTTAAATAAAATTGATTTCTCTATGTTTTACTATATGACGATATCATTATTCATGTTAGAAATAGGTAGGACACATTTTATTTTTTAGTGGAAAAGAGGACAAGAGGGTAAAATCCGTCGTTCACGAGATGCCGCCTGACAATCATTTATGCCGTAGTAACTCTGTAGTAAGGCAACTTATACACACACACACACACACACACACATATATATATATATATGTGTGTATAGTATATATATTTTATATATATAATTAATGAAAAATTATTGCATAACAGGTGCCAAAAGCAGCTCATATTAAATGCAACAAAATGCATCTCATCAATAAAAAAGTAAAAAAGTGCAAATGCACCATAAATTTGGAAAAAAGGTGTATATCAACAATAATTATAACATTTAACTATAAAAATCCCAAAACCTTCAAATTTAAATTACACAGGTAAAAAACTGTTCTTCATCAGTGGGTAGACAGATATTATTTAACTCCACCCCCACTGTTAAAGACTTGCAGGTTTCTGAACACACGTCCATCCTGCACTCAATACAGATAAAAACTAAACTATTGTCATTTTAGATATAACATTTAAAAAGGTAAATAAACCAAACTTAAACAAAATGTAGTATAAACAAAGCATAATTAAATTACAAAACAAAAAAGGCTTTAAAAAATGTCTTTTAGAAAGTTAATTTAAAATTGCAACTTAAATATTATCAAAAGATAAACAAATTAAATTATCTTAACATGTATGAATGCAAAACAACGTGCATCCACCCAAACCTGCAAGAAAAATACATAAACATGAAACAGAAATACCTGCATAATGTCCTTCACCTGGCAATAACAGCAAACCATTAATTTTCTTCAAATTTAAATTACACAGTTAAAAAACAAACACGGGTAAAAAACTGTCTTTCTTCATAAGTGGGTAAAATAAATGGCAACACTACGGATTGGCGGGGTGACCAAATTATTGTAGTCTTCCTTCTAGTAATGTCTTCCTGAATATTCTGTATGACGTGTGGGCCCAAATGTCTTGTATAAAGAACGAATTTAGATGGAGGCTTGAATAGATGGAGGCTTTCAGACTAGGATTTGAAATTTTTTGAATTTGGATGTGAAAAGAACGGTATTTCGGTTTCCTGTTTATGTATTTTTCTTGTAGGTTTGGGTGTGTGCACGTTATTCTGATTCATACATGTTAAGATAATTTAATTTGTTTATCTTTTAATAATATTTAAGTTGCCGCAATTTTAAATTAACTTTCTAAAAGACATTTTTTTAAGCATTTTTGTTTTGTAATTTAATTATGCTTTGTTTATACTACTTTTTCGTTTGAATTTGGTTTATTTACCTTTTAAAATTTTAAAATTTTATATCTAAAATGGCAATAGCTTTGTTTTTTTCTGTATTGCATGCAGGATGGACGTGTGTTCAGAAACCTGCAAGATTTTAACAGTGGGGGTGGAGTTAGATCTGTCTGCCCATCCACTGATGAAGAACAGACAGTTTTTTACCCGTGTTTGTTTTTTACCTGTGTAGTTTAAATTTGAAGGTTTTGGGATTTTTATAGCTAAATATTATAAATATTGTTGATATACACCTTCTTTCCAAAATTATGATGTATTTGTATTTTTATTTATTGATGTTACGTGTTCCTAATCTGAAGTTTTTGGTGAGGTACTTTTGTATATTAATTTACATTTAATCTAGTTTTCATGCTAGCAACATAATTATTATTTATAATTTTGTTCTGGTACATGATTTTTATGTTATACCAGTTATTTTCTTTTTTAATTAATTACTTTTTTCATTATGTTTTTAATTCGTTATTTTAATGATACTTTCAACAGTTCATATTATTTAAAATGAATATAAATCTATTTTAACTGCTTTATAAAAAATATAAAAAAAAAAATTAAAAAACCTTACAAAAACTAATAAAAATATTAAAATAAAAACAAAATAAAAATTTAAGATACATTATTACTTCTTGTAACTATTCTTATTTTATATATATATATTCTAGATCAGGGGTGTCAAACTGTGGCCCGCCAAATACCACTAAAATTTTAAAGAAATTGTCTACAAGTTGAATCGCAGAAATTCGAGTATTAGATAAGGCAAAGATAACTATAAAATTTTAGTGGTATCCGGCGGGCCACAGTTTGAGACCCCTGTTCTAGATTGTATCTTTCTCAATTATTTATACTTTTTTCATCATATTCATTACATGTTTAATATTATGTCTCCATATTCCTAATGGCAATTCTTTGTAAATTTTTAGCGACTGGCAAATTGGGCTTTGATAACTCTCAGCGTAATGCCCGGTACATGGTTAATTATAGGCTTGACCACGGATTGTCATCCAGCTACCTATTTTCTTCTCCCTCACCACATTTACAATTTAGCAAATGCTCATCTCCTCGCTGCTTGACCTGCCCTCATGCAGATCCATCACAAATTGTTCATAACACTTCCCATATTAATTTTTGTAAAACTTTTAATGTTATTTATCGTAAGTAGGGGAGAAAGGACAGTTCAGCGTCAGCAGGCGGATTGCGGATTGGGAGGATTGAGGAGGAGGGAGGAATCCACCTTGTGGATGGAGGAGGAGGGAGGAATCCACCTTGTGGATGGAGGAGGAGGGTGGAATCCACCTGTTGGGAGACTTATCCTATAGTAGGAGGGGTTAAATGTTGGAGGGGGCTTAATTTTTGAGAGGGGCTTATTTTTTTTTTTTTTTCGAATCGACTTATAGTAGAGATGGAAATATCATACTATAACATAGGTCTTTTCGAGAGGAAGTATGAAGACACTAAATTTTTCGATGGGCTTATTTTTTAGGGGGGCTTAATTTTTGAGGGGGCTTAATATATTTTTTTTTTCGAATTGATTTAGTATTAGATTTTATATATTATCTTATAACATAGTGAGTTAGGTGTTTTCGAAAGGGAGTTTGAGGGGTCTAAATATTTTAGTGGGGCTTATTTTTAGGGGGGCAAAATTTTTTTTTTCTTCGAATCGACATAGAGTAGAAATGGAAATATCATACTATAACAGAGAGATGCAGGTATTTTCGAAAGGGAGTTTGAGGAGCCTAAATTTTTTAGAGTGGCTTATTTTTTAGGGGGGCTTATTTTTAGGGGGGCTTAATTTTTTTTTTTTTTTTTTTTTTTTTTTCTGAGTTGTCTTAGAATTTGAATGAAGATAAAAATGTCTTATGTTTTCTGAAAAAAATTTTTGATGCTGCCATCTGTATGCGGTAGTGCGAATTTATTATTGAAAATAGTATTTTATTTTTGAAAAGTTTTGAGGAAGGTTTGAACCTGCAAAATAGTCTCTTGGCTCGATGATATGTTGAAGACTTAACTAATCGAGCCAAGAAACTATGTCTATATGTTTATATTTTAGATGTTTCAAAACAAAAAATTGTATTCCCCCTTCTGTATGCACAAAGAGAGGTTGGTTTCTTAAGATAACTCATTAATACCTATTTTAACTGCTCACTTTGCGAATTCCTTTAATGTATATGATTTTTAGTTTAACTGATTTTATCGATTTTGTGAATGAGAGTTTGATTATTTTACGCACAAATGTATGATCATTTTAGAAAGCCGTGGTTTCGAACCTGCGAACTCCCATTCAAATTTCATTTTTTGTAACTGATAAGCTATCCACTATTCAAACCGCGCCCCGACAATTACTGAATTACTTTTGAACACTATATATTTTAAAAAAATACCTACCTCTTCCTCTTTCTTATACTAGGGAAGTTAATATAATTTATGTTTTAATTGAAGAAATAATTAATTTTTTATATTTCTTTAATAAGGCAAGTCATTTTTTTTTTGATGGATTAGAAGGCTACCAAACGATTTGAATTAAACATTGTTTTTACTAGTATTAATCCTCTTACCTAATTTTAAAATTATACTTTTTCTTGTGAACCATATCATATTCATTTAATCGTCTGAAATTCATTTCCTAAACCCCCTTATCAACGTTACTCACTATCTATCACAAACATCCGATAAGTCTAATCAGCTTTTTTTAACAGAAAATAGCTAATATGTAAATATTGATAACTATTGAAGAGATTATTTCACTTGTTTCCAGATTTTAAATGAAAGTTTGAACAGATTTTCTATTTATCGATTATTATAAATTGAATCAACTCATAGTTTGTTATTGCAATAGATAATTATTTGATGATTCTACACTAGTTCTAATAAATTTTAAAACTACTGCCTCACTTCAACTCATTCTTTTATACAGTTTAATAAATTTAGTATGAATTAATCCATTGGTTTGTCATATATTTCACTGAAATAATAAAATTAATGTGTAAAACCTTAGAATGACGAATTCAAAAACGTAGCGTGATGAATCATATACTTTTTAAACATTACATAAAAACCTTTGGATTGATTCACTTCCTGTGAACTTCCTACACATACTTTTTTATGCCACGTGTTTTTCTGAAATGTTTACACCAATCATATTACATGATTTGCACTATCGTAATAATTTTTTAACATGCGCCCCCTATGATTATATATAAAATTGAATGAAACGAGACTTTTTCATTAGTGTTTGCTATTCTTTGAGTGTGTGAAGACGCTTTTTTCACTTAAGATAATATGGCTACTTTTCAAGATGGACATTCTAATATGTTAAGCGATGATGTATCAAGTTTGAATAATCAATATTTTTCATCAAGATTAAATGATCAAGACATGGGATTAATAGTACAACCTAAAGTAGAACCCGTTTCAGATGATGAAGCGGAATCCTCCTCATCAGAACTAAAGAAACAGAAGCCACCTTTTTTGTGTACTGTTTGCAGCAAATCTTTTTCACGAAAAGGCAATTTAAAACAACATTTGATGATTCATTCAGAAGAAAGACCATTTATATGTGACATCTGCCAAAAAACATTCTCTAGAAAGGCTATTTTGAATCGTCATAAACTATCCCATTTAAAGATTCCTTCCCAACATAAATGTGAATCGTGCGGTGAAGCGTTCTCAAAAAAGTATGACTTATTAAAACATATGAAGATCCACAAGTCCTCCAAAAAGGATAAATGTATTCAGCATAGTGAAATATTCAATCCCAACTCCGATTTTTTATATCATTTGAAAACTTCACAGAGAGTTAGACGCAAAATTGATAATTCACCCTCTTTAAAAGATATGTTTTTTGAGAAGGTTAAGCATTTTAAAAGGCAAAATGCGTTAAACATATTTACTAAAACTGTAATCAACTCTAACGAGGAGAATGCTACAGACTTTAACACATTTTTTGATAGTATTCATTCGGACGTTTTAAACGAATTAATCTACCAGATTCAAGTTAAAAGATCGATGAAATGGTATGCAAGTGTACAAGTTGTTGTATATCGTGTAACACAGGAGGGTGTCTTAGAGATTGCCACACCCTATTTCCTTTCAAAAACTATACTTGAATTAACGAAACAAAACTTATCTGAACATGTTGAGGATACCTTTGCAAAAATTATTAAGTCCTATGAGAAGTTCACCAGACGTGGTTTTAATTGGACATTAGATAAAATATTGAATTTAGAACTATCTACCTTTAAAATATAACATGATTTGAAATGTTTATACCTTTTTTTAAATATGTGTACTCATGTTTTCACTATTGTAACTATTGAAAACGACGAATAAATAATGTGTAAATGAAAAAGCTGTTGTCTGTTTATTTTTGTTAGAACAACTTGTGATTTTTAATAACTCATGAAGTCGTAACGGCTTTACTTACTATTTTTTTTTTCAATTTCTTATCAAATTAATAATGAGTTAACTATCTTTTATTAATTTCATATTGAAAGTCTGAAATTATCCATTGAAATAGTTATTTCGCAATATTTCTAATTTATCATAATTATTTTTAAAGTTTATCACTCGTTGTTTGTATAAACAACTGTTATTGCTCAATAATAATAATATTATCATTTATTACCATACAATTCTTTAAAAAAAGCATACAACCATTAACATAATATATCATTAACCTCTTTTTTAAAAACTGTTACCTTGTGTTGCCATTGAATTCTTCAAAACAAAAAAGAATAAAACTAAAATCATTATCATTAAATATCATACACCACTTATATAAAAATTGTTACTTTGTGTTGCCATACAATTCTTCAAAAAAAGAATAAAACTAAAACTATTAACATTAAATATCATATACTGTAAATATAAAAATTGTTACCTTGTGTTGCCATACTATTCTTCAAAAAAGGATAAAACCATTGACATAATATATTATTCACCACTTAAATAAACTGCTTATATATATTTTTTTTTAGACTTAAACTAAAATTAATGACATTACAAATTCTTTTAAGTGTTTATCTGTAACCGACACTGATTTTTAACGTATATTAAGGGATGTGCTGTTTCTAAACATTCAGTTTCCAACTGATTTTTGTTCTAACTTCATCTAATGTTACCTTTATTTTTTGAAAATGGGTTCTGTAGTAAATATGTTAAAAAGATCTTCCGACAAAGTGGCTTCTTCTTCAAAGTATCAACGTTTAGAAGAACCTAATGATCCCACTTCTGCGAGTGAATTAAATATACCAAGATTGGAAACTCCTAATTTATTAAACACTGACTGTGGGACAATATCACGTGATTTATCCACTACTGATTACTCACCGAATGTGAAATCTGAAATCGATATGAATTTTTTTATCCCTAACTTTGCTGATGATACTACATCTTCCGAGAATTCATGCCAAGAGTCAATTTCTGTCGAGGACTATTTGAATATATTTTTCAAAGACATGAATTTTGAATCCGCTTTAACCTCGACCCCAGCTAGTAACATAATTTCACAAGACGAATCCTTTCAAGAACGTACTATTGACCAAGAGGTTTCTGATTCCCAACCAAGCAACCTTTCTAAAGTAAGTGATGAATTACAAAGCACAACCCCACCTACGAATGTCATTCCACAGTCTAAAACTAACAAATCCAATCATCCTATTGTATTTCGAGAAGAACTCAGTGACTGTATCTTTTTAATTTTAAAGTTGCATAATAGACAATTTCATATTCATATTCGAGAATTTAAACGCAGTGGGCTTACTAGTGAAGAAATTCTAACGAAAAATGGTATTATTATGGATGTTAACAGCTGGTTCGAATTTTGCAAGAAAATTTTTTCATTTAATTTGAGATATAAAAGTTCCTCATTTGTTTCTAATAACATGATATTAGTGTTAAATTTTAATAATGCTATCATGCGAATTAAAAATTTAAAGAATTATTCTCACATTGACTTAAACGAGTATCAGTTGCTGAAATTAAAAGAAAAAATACATGATTTGAATAAGGAACTTCTTCAGCATATATATGTAAACCATATACCAAGCTTAATTAGGCAGAAATGTATCATTGGTCATATATCTACAGAAAATGAACTCATGTTGCAGTCTAAACTTATAACATGTATTGAGAATAATGTATTAACTATACTAAACCGCATTTTTGAATGTGATGGATGTATTTTTAATCAGAAATCTCAAAGCCCTCATTCCTGTTGTATACTAAATAATCGACAAAAATTTGAAAAACTAGGAGAGATGTTATTAACACTTATAGATTTAGATTTTGTTATTTCCTCATTTTTAAACGGAGTGGATTGTGTTAGTGAAAACTTTTTATCAAACATTCATGTAGAAACAATTCAAAACGAATTGTTTAAAATAATAAAATAAAATGTATTGCTATCCATTATAATACGCGTGTGTTTATTTGTCTAAAGTGTATGTTTATTTTGTTATGTCTTTTAGAACTTTTAATAGAGTGTTAGACTTAAATTTGCATATGTATATAGCTAAAGAAATCAACAATTCTTTAGCAATTAAAAAATTAACACAAGTTTAAAATATTAAACTAATAATCTTAATACTATAATTTCTACTTTCTAATATATATATATATATGAAACTTATTATATAAAAAAGTTTTCAATAATAATAATAAGTTTAGAAAATTAAAAAGTTTAAAAAACAAAATTAAGAAACTCATTTAAAAAAATATCTGAAAAGTTAAAAAAAAAATAAAGTTTTCAAAATTAAAAAATCTTTATAAAAAAATAATAATAATTAAAAAAAAAATTAAAAAGTTTACAAAAGTTTACAAAAGTTAAAAAAAATATATTAAAAAGTTTACAAAAGTTAAAAAAAAAAACTTGGGAAAAAAAAAACTAAAAAAAAAAATTAAGTTATCAAAATTAAAAAAAAAAAAAAATTATAAAAACTTAATACATTAAGTTTTCAAAAGTGAGTTTACCTATTCGTATATGTATACATGCATGTGACTTTCATTATGTTTCAGTTTAATACTTCTGTTTATCCTATAAAAGTGTTAGATTAATATATACTTATAAAAATATTTGTAAGTTAAATTAAAAAAAAAGTAACTTATAAAAAAAATGTTTACAAAATTAAAAAAAAACAAAATCTTTATAAATAAAAAGTTTTCAAAATTAAAAAAAAAAACTTTTTAAATAAAAAATGTTTTCAAAATTTAAAAAAAAAAAATTGTAAATAAAAAAAAAGTTTTCAAAATTAAAAAAAATACTTTGTAAATAAAAAAAATATTAAAAAGTTTACAAAAAAAAAACTTTTTTTATAAAAAATATTTTCAAAATTAAAAAAAAAAAAAAAAAAATTGTAAGTAAAAAAAAAAGTTTTCAAAATTAAAAAAAAAATAATTTGTAAATAAAAAAAAATATATTAAAAAGTTTATAAAATTTAAAAGTTAAAAAAAAAACTTTGTAAAAAGTTTTCAAAATTAAGTTATCAAAATTAAAAAAAAAAAAAAAAAAAAAAAAAAAAACTTAATAAATTATATTATCAAAAGTCAGTTCACATAACTGTATATGTATCTGACTTTCATAATTAAAAAAGTTATCAAAAAGTTGAATTAGATTGCAAATACAAGTATACAATCAATCATATATCAATCAGTCATAGCAATTAACCAATCAATGATATCAATCAATAAATCAAACCAATCAATCAATCATATTAATCAACCAAACAATAATATTAATCAATCATATCGATCAATAAATCAAACCAATCAATCATATTAATCAACCAAACAATAATGTCAATCAGTCATATCGATCAATAAATCAAACCAATCAATCATATTAATCAACCAAACAATAATATCAATCAGTCATATCGATCAATAAATCAAACCAATCAATCATATTAATCAACCAAACAATAATATCAATTAATCATATCGATCAATAAATCATATTAATCATATCAAACTATCATATCAATCATATCAATCAATCAACCAATCATTCATATCAGTCAACCAATCATTCATATTAATCAATGATTCATATTAATCATATCAATCGATTAATCAAGATACTGAATACAAGTATTCATACAAATAAATCACATCAATTGCAGTTCAAGTATTACAAGTTAGTATAATAACATTATAAGAAAGTTTTGAATTAATACAATGATTAACTATCAACATTTTGTAACAGCACTTTTACAAAAGCAATGTATGAATAAATATTTTAGTTACAAAAAATATTTAAAATGCTTTTGAAAGTTAATAAAATTATTTTCCAAAAATGTTAAAAACATTACAAGCTGCTAAAACCTACAATTTAACAAGAATGAGTTGTCCTATATTTCCTTTGTATTTGCATGTCCTATATTTCCTTTCTATTTGTATTTGAGTATATGTGTACGGATTCCTCCTTTTAATTATGTTTTGTAGTATACACTTAAAATATATATAGTATATATAAAACATTAAATTAAAATATTCTTTAATTATTAAAAAGTTTAAAAAATCAGCAATTTTTTTAATATTATAAGATAACAAAAATTATTTTGTGATTTATTAAAAGTGAATTTACCTATCGCTATATATGTGTTTCATAAGATAAATCTTCTTTATGTTAACATCCTACCCACATTTTATTTTATAGTTATACACATCGAAACGAAAAAAAAAATAAAATAAAAATAAACAATCTATTATTAAATTCTTCAATTTAAAATTTTAATACATACATACTTAAACATTTATATAAAAATAATGAACTCACCATGTTTGAACTCAGAAAAGAGATGATGAGCTTATCACGTGGTAGATTGTGACGTAATCAATTAGATATCACGTGCCTTCCTCGTGCCTTTTGATTGTCTTATCTACAATCAGATTGTATTATCAATCACGTGATCTAACTGATATGAGTCTATACCAAGACACTAGCCATTTTCACTTCAGTCATCGAATATGTAGGTCGTATATTTTTTTGAAAGTCTTTTATTTTATGGAATCTTCAGCAAGATGACATCAGATATTTGCAAATAAAATCCTATTAAAATCTTTCTCGCAATTGTGAACAAAGATTAATTTTCATATTGTTTAAGTATAATCATTGATTATTTAACTGGATAATAATATTTTTTAGAAGTAACTTAAATTTCTTATAAAAACGGAAGTATTTATTGCATCATTCATAGAATTCAAGTTTGAATATTAACCAAGTTTTTTAAACTTTTATAAACTCTTTATACTAGAATATATACTAGTTTTTACTAAGTACTAGTATATACTAAATACTAGTATAAATTATAAAAGTTTAAAAAACTTGGTTAATATTCAAACTTGAATTCTATGAATGATGCAATAAATACTTCCGTTTTTATAAGAAATTTAAGTTACTTCTAAAAAATATTATTATCCAGTTAAATAATCAATGATTATACTTAAACAATATGAAAATTAATCTTTGTTCACAATTGCGAGAAAGATTTTAATAGGATTTTATTTGCAAATATCTGATGTCATCTTGCTGAAGATTCCATAAAATAAAAGACTTTCAAAAAAATATACGACCTACATATTCGATGACTGAAGTGAAAATGGCTAGTGTCTTGGTATAGACTCATATCAGTTAGATCACGTGATTGATAATACAATCTGATTGTAGATAAGACAATCAAAAGGCACGAGGAAGGCACGTGATATCTAATTGATTACGTCACAATCTACCACGTGATAAGCTCATCCTCTCTTTTCTGAGTTCAAACATGGTGAGTTCATTATTTTTATATAAATGTTTAAGTATGTATGTATTAAAATTTTAAATTGAAGAATTTAATAATAGATTGTTTATTTTTATTTTATTTTTTTTTTCGTTTCGATGTGTATAACTATAAAATAAAATGTGGGTAGGATGTTAACATAAAGAAGATTTATCTTATGAAACACATATATAGCGATAGGTAAATTCACTTTTAATAAATCACAAAATAATTTTTGTTATCTTATAATATTAAAAAAATTGCTGATTTTTTAAACTTTTTAATAATTAAAGAATATTTTAATTTAATGTTTTATATATACTATATATATTTTAAGTGTATACTACAAAACATAATTAAAAGGAGGAATCCGTACACATATACTCAAATACAAATAGAAAGGAAATATAGGACATGCAAATACAAAGGAAATATAGGACAACTCATTCTTGTTAAATTGTAGGTTTTAGCAGCTTGTAATGTTTTTAACATTTTTGGAAAATAATTTTATTAACTTTCAAAAGCATTTTAAATATTTTTTGTAACTAAAATATTTATTCATACATTGCTTTTGTAAAAGTGCTGTTACAAAATGTTGATAGTTAATCATTGTATTAATTCAAAACTTTCTTATAATGTTATTATACTAACTTGTAATACTTGAACTGCAATTGATGTGATTTATTTGTATGAATACTTGTATTCAGTATCTTGATTAATCGATTGATATGATTAATATGAATCATTGATTAATATGAATGATTGGTTGACTGATATGAATGATTGGTTGATTGATTGATATGATTGATATGATAGTTTGATATGATTAATATGATTTATTGATCGATATGATTAATTGATATTATTGTTTGGTTGATTAATATGATTGATTGGTTTGATTTATTGATCGATATGACTGATTGATATTATTGTTTGGTTGATTAATATGATTGATTGGTTTGATTTATTGATCGATATGACTGATTGACATTATTGTTTGGTTGGTTAATATGATTGATTGGTTTGATTTATTGATCGATATGATTGATTAATATTATTGTTTGGTTGATTAATATGATTGATTGATTGGTTTGATTTATTGATTGATATCATTGATTGGTTAATTGCTATGACTGATTGATATATGATTGATTGTATACTTGTATTTGCAATCTAATTCAACTTTTTGATAACTTTTTTAATTATGAAAGTCAGATACATATACAGTTATGTGAACTGACTTTTGATAATATAATTTATTAAGTTTTTTTTTTTTTTTTTTTTTTTTTTTTTTTTTTTTTAATTTTGATAACTTAATTTTGAAAACTTTTTACAAAGTTTTTTTTTTTAACTTTTAAATTTTATAAACTTTTTAATATATTTTTTTTTATTTACAAATTATTTTTTTTTTAATTTTGAAAACTTTTTTTTTTACTTACAATTTTTTTTTTTTTTTTTTAATTTTGAAAATATTTTTTATAAAAAAAGTTTTTTTTTGTAAACTTTTTAATATTTTTTTTATTTACAAAGTATTTTTTTTAATTTTGAAAACTTTTTTTTTATTTACAATTTTTTTTTTTTAAATTTTGAAAACATTTTTTATTTAAAAAGTTTTTTTTTTTAATTTTGAAAACTTTTTATTTATAAAGATTTTGTTTTTTTTTAATTTTGTAAACATTTTTTTTATAAGTTACTTTTTTTTAATTTAACTTACAAATATTTTTATAAGTATATATTAATCTAACACTTTTATAGGATAAACAGAAGTATTAAACTGAAACATAATGAAAGTCACATGCATGTATACATATACGAATAGGTAAACTCACTTTTGAAAACTTAATGTATTAAGTTTTTATAATTTTTTTTTTTTTTTAATTTTGATAACTTAATTTTTTTTTTAGTTTTTTTTTCCCAAGTTTTTTTTTTTAACTTTTGTAAACTTTTTAATATATTTTTTTAACTTTTGTAAACTTTTGTAAACTTTTTAATTTTTTTTTTAATTATTATTATTTTTTTATAAAGATTTTTTAATTTTGAAAACTTTATTTTTTTTTTAACTTTTCAGATATTTTTTTAAATGAGTTTCTTAATTTTGTTTTTTAAACTTTTTAATTTTCTAAACTTATTATTATTATTGAAAACTTTTTTATATAATAAGTTTCATATATATATATATATTAGAAAGTAGAAATTATAGTATTAAGATTATTAGTTTAATATTTTAAACTTGTGTTAATTTTTTAATTGCTAAAGAATTGTTGATTTCTTTAGTTATATACATATGCAAATTTAAGTCTAACACTCTATTAAAAGTTCTAAAAGACATAACAAAATAAACATACACTTTAGACAAATAAACACACACGTATTATAATGGATAGCAATACATTTTATTTTATTATTTTAAACAATTCGTTTTGAATTGTTTCTACATGAATGTTTGATAAAAAGTTTTCACTAACACAATCCACTCCGTTTAAAAATGAGGAAATAACAAAATCTAAATCTATAAGTGTTAATAACATCTCTCCTAGTTTTTCAAATTTTTGTCGATTATTTAGTATACAACAGGAATGAGGGCTTTGAGATTTCTGATTAAAAATACATCCATCACATTCAAAAATGCGGTTTAGTATAGTTAATACATTATTCTCAATACATGTTATAAGTTTAGACTGCAACATGAGTTCATTTTCTGTAGATATATGACCAATGATACATTTCTGCCTAATTAAGCTTGGTATATGGTTTACATATATATGCTGAAGAAGTTCCTTATTCAAATCATGTATTTTTTCTTTTAATTTCAGCAACTGATACTCGTTTAAGTCAATGTGAGAATAATTCTTTAAATTTTTAATTCGCATGATAGCATTATTAAAATTTAACACTAATATCATGTTATTAGAAACAAATGAGGAACTTTTATATCTCAAATTAAATGAAAAAATTTTCTTGCAAAATTCGAACCAGCTGTTAACATCCATAATAATACCATTTTTCGTTAGAATTTCTTCACTAGTAAGCCCACTGCGTTTAAATTCTCGAATATGAATATGAAATTGTCTATTATGCAACTTTAAAATTAAAAAGATACAGTCACTGAGTTCTTCTCGAAATACAATAGGATGATTGGATTTGTTAGTTTTAGACTGTGGAATGACATTCGTAGGTGGGGTTGTGCTTTGTAATTCATCACTTGCTTTAGAAAGGTTGCTTGGTTGGGAATCAGAAACCTCTTGGTCAATAGTACGTTCTTGAAAGTATTCGTCTTGTGAAATTATGTTACTAGCTGGGGTCGAGGTTAAAGCGGATTCAAAATTCATGTCTTTGAAAAATATATTCAAATAGTCCTCGACAGAAATTGACTCTTGGCATGAATTCTCGGAAGATGTAGTATCATCAGCAAAGTTAGGGATAAAAAAATTCATATCGATTTCAGATTTCACATTCGGTGAGTAATCAGTAGTGGATAAATCACGTGATATTGTCCCACAGTCAGTGTTTAATAAATTAGGAGTTTCCAATCTTGGTATATTTAATTCACTCGCAGAAGTGGGATCATTAGGTTCTTCTAAACGTTGATACTTTGAAGAAGAAGCCACTTTGTCGGAAGATCTTTTTAACATATTTACTACAGAACCCATTTTCAAAAAATAAAGGTAACATTAGATGAAGTTAGAACAAAAATCAGTTGGAAACTGAATGTTTAGAAACAGCACATCCCTTAATATACGTTAAAAATCAGTGTCGGTTACAGATAAACACTTAAAAGAATTTGTAATGTCATTAATTTTAGTTTAAGTCTAAAAAAATATATATATAAGCAGTTTATTTAAGTGGTGAATAATATATTATGTCAATGGTTTTATCCTTTTTTGAAGAATAGTATGGCAACACAAGGTAACAATTTTTATATTTACAGTATATGATATTTAATGTTAATAGTTTTAGTTTTATTCTTTTTTTGAAGAATTGTATGGCAACACAAAGTAACAATTTTTATATAAGTGGTGTATGATATTTAATGATAATGATTTTAGTTTTATTCTTTTTTGTTTTGAAGAATTCAATGGCAACACAAGGTAACAGTTTTTAAAAAAGAGGTTAATGATATATTATGTTAATGGTTGTATGCTTTTTTTAAAGAATTGTATGGTAATAAATGATAATATTATTATTATTGAGCAATAACAGTTGTTTATACAAACAACGAGTGATAAACTTTAAAAATAATTATGATAAATTAGAAATATTGCGAAATAACTATTTCAATGGATAATTTCAGACTTTCAATATGAAATTAATAAAAGATAGTTAACTCATTATTAATTTGATAAGAAATTGAAAAAAAAAATAGTAAGTAAAGCCGTTACGACTTCATGAGTTATTAAAAATCACAAGTTGTTCTAACAAAAATAAACAGACAACAGCTTTTTCATTTACACATTATTTATTCGTCGTTTTCAATAGTTACAATAGTGAAAACATGAGTACACATATTTAAAAAAAGGTATAAACATTTCAAATCATGTTATATTTTAAAGGTAGATAGTTCTAAATTCAATATTTTATCTAATGTCCAATTAAAACCACGTCTGGTGAACTTCTCATAGGACTTAATAATTTTTGCAAAGGTATCCTCAACATGTTCAGATAAGTTTTGTTTCGTTAATTCAAGTATAGTTTTTGAAAGGAAATAGGGTGTGGCAATCTCTAAGACACCCTCCTGTGTTACACGATATACAACAACTTGTACACTTGCATACCATTTCATCGATCTTTTAACTTGAATCTGGTAGATTAATTCGTTTAAAACGTCCGAATGAATACTATCAAAAAATGTGTTAAAGTCTGTAGCATTCTCCTCGTTAGAGTTGATTACAGTTTTAGTAAATATGTTTAACGCATTTTGCCTTTTAAAATGCTTAACCTTCTCAAAAAACATATCTTTTAAAGAGGGTGAATTATCAATTTTGCGTCTAACTCTCTGTGAAGTTTTCAAATGATATAAAAAATCGGAGTTGGGATTGAATATTTCACTATGCTGAATACATTTATCCTTTTTGGAGGACTTGTGGATCTTCATATGTTTTAATAAGTCATACTTTTTTGAGAACGCTTCACCGCACGATTCACATTTATGTTGGGAAGGAATCTTTAAATGGGATAGTTTATGACGATTCAAAATAGCCTTTCTAGAGAATGTTTTTTGGCAGATGTCACATATAAATGGTCTTTCTTCTGAATGAATCATCAAATGTTGTTTTAAATTGCCTTTTCGTGAAAAAGATTTGCTGCAAACAGTACACAAAAAAGGTGGCTTCTGTTTCTTTAGTTCTGATGAGGAGGATTCCGCTTCATCATCTGAAACGGGTTCTACTTTAGGTTGTACTATTAATCCCATGTCTTGATCATTTAATCTTGATGAAAAATATTGATTATTCAAACTTGATACATCATCGCTTAACATATTAGAATGTCCATCTTGAAAAGTAGCCATATTATCTTAAGTGAAAAAAGCGTCTTCACACACTCAAAGAATAGCAAACACTAATGAAAAAGTCTCGTTTCATTCAATTTTATATATAATCATAGGGGGCGCATGTTAAAAAATTATTACGATAGTGCAAATCATGTAATATGATTGGTGTAAACATTTCAGAAAAACACGTGGCATAAAAAAGTATGTGTAGGAAGTTCACAGGAAGTGAATCAATCCAAAGGTTTTTATGTAATGTTTAAAAAGTATATGATTCATCACGCTACGTTTTTGAATTCGTCATTCTAAGGTTTTACACATTAATTTTATTATTTCAGTGAAATATATGACAAACCAATGGATTAATTCATACTAAATTTATTAAACTGTATAAAAGAATGAGTTGAAGTGAGGCAGTAGTTTTAAAATTTATTAGAACTAGTGTAGAATCATCAAATAATTATCTATTGCAATAACAAACTATGAGTTGATTCAATTTATAATAATCGATAAATAGAAAATCTGTTCAAACTTTCATTTAAAATCTGGAAACAAGTGAAATAATCTCTTCAATAGTTATCAATATTTACATATTAGCTATTTTCTGTTAAAAAAAGCTGATTAGACTTATCGGATGTTTGTGATAGATAGTGAGTAACGTTGATAAGGGGGTTTAGGAAATGAATTTCAGACGATTAAATGAATATGATATGGTTCACAAGAAAAAGTATAATTTTAAAATTAGGTAAGAGAATTAATACTAGTAAAAACAATGTTTAATTCAAATCGTTTGGTAGCCTTCTAATCCATCAAAAAAAAAAATGACTTGCCTTATTAAAGAAATATAAAAAATTAATTATTTCTTCAATTAAAACATAAATTATATTAACTTCCCTAGTATAAGAAAGAGGAAGAGGTAGGTATTTTTTTAAAATATATAGTGTTCAAAAGTAATTCAGTAATTGTCGGGGCGCGGTTTGAATAGTGGATAGCTTATCGGTTACAAAAAATGAAATTTGAATGGGAGTTCGCAGGTTCGAAACCACGGCTTTCTAAAATGATCATACATTTGTGCGTAAAATAATCAAACTCTCATACGCAAAATCGATAAAATCGTTAAACTAAAAATAAAAATCATATACATTAAAGGAATTCGCAAAGTGAGCAGTTAAAATAGGTATTAATGAGTTATCTTAAGAAACCAACCTCTCTTTGTGCATACAGAAGGGGGAATACAATTTTTTGTTTTGAAACATCTAAAATCTAAACATATAGACATAGTTTCTTGGCTCGATTAGTTAAGTCTTCAACATATCATCGAGCCAAGAGACTATTTTGCAGGTTCAAACCTTCCTCAAAACTTTTCAAAAATAAAATACTATTTTCAATAATAAATTCGCACTACCGCATACAGATGGCAGCATCAAAAATTTTTTTCAGAAAACATAAGACATTTTTATCTTCATTCAAATTCTAAGACAATTCAGAAAAAAAAAAAAAAAAAAAAAAATTAAGCCCCCCTAAAAATAAGCCCCCCTAAAAATAAGCCCCCCTAAAAAATAAGACCCTCTAAAAAATTTAGGCTCCTCAAACTCCCTTTCGAAAATACCTGCATCTCTATGTTATAGTATGATATTTCCAATTCTATCTATGTCAATTTGAAGAAAAAAAAATTAAGACCCCTTAAAAATAAGCCCCACTAAAATATTTAGACCCCTCAAACTCCCTTTCGAAAACACCTAACTCACTATGTTATAAGATAATATATAAAATCTAATACTAAATCAATTCGAAAAAAAAAATATATTAAGCCCCCTCAAAAATTAAGCCCCCCTAAAAAATAAGCCCATCGAAAAATTTAGTGTCTTCATACTTCCTCTCGAAAAGACCTATGTTATAGTATGATATTTCCATCTCTACTATAAGTCGATTCGAAAAAAAAAAAAATAAGCCCCTCTCAAAAATTAAGCCCCCTCCAACATTTAACCCCTCCTACTATAGGATAAGTCTCCCAACAGGTGGATTCCACCCTCCTCCTCCATCCACAAGGTGGATTCCTCCCTCCTCCTCCATCCACAAGGTGGATTCCTCCCTCCTCCTCAATCCTCCCAATCCGCAATCCGCCTGCTGACGCTGAACTGTCCTTTCTCCCCTACTATCGTATTAAATGTAATTCATGTAACATGCAATATATTGGTCAAACTGGTGGCCCAATTCATAAACGTATCAACGGACATCGATCTGCCATCAGTAATTATAAATGCTCTCGCAATCCTTTAAACTGCAATGTTGAGTATAGGCACTTTAACATGCACAAATTTAGTAATATCACTATTCATATCCTTAATATACAAAATAAATTCCATGAACGTCTTTTTCTGGAATCTGCTTATATCAAACATTATAACACACTTTATCCATATGGACTAAATCAACTCTCAAACAATAAACCTCATGTCATATATTCTACGTCATCACATACAATTAACTATCAATCTCTCTATCTTTCTCTTAATCATAAATTATATGAGCAAACCACACGCACACAAAGAGGGAATTCTACTACTAAACATTCATCATCTAAATTAATTAATACTCATATTAAAAAACCATTAATACGCCTACAATCTTCTTTCAGTAGTAATTACAACTGGATGTCTTTCCGTAAATTTATATTTGTAATTCCTAAATATCATATTAATCAATATCACAAAGTTTTTACTTCAAATACATTCAATTCTCATTTTAGTGATACATTTTTTGATTTACTCCATTATAGGCTAACTGCTCTTAATGTCAATAGTAACAAAAAACCACAAAAATTTAATAAAAGTAATTCACATTTAATCGTTACCTTTACCAATCCTGTTTTTAATCAAATTAAACTTAATCAATTATTTCACAACAAGCAATGTAAATTCCCACTTCAAAGTGTTAATCTAAAAAGCTCTTTTAAATATCCTATTAGTTTAGGTCGTAAAATTTTCAATTATAATAAGTTTTCAAAAAATTTCACACACACTGATACTTTTACATGTAAATGCAATGATCCCCATCTAAATACATATATTAATGCCCATCATGGACATGTTATAACTGGTAATTTAGACATTGTCAATAATATTCATTTAAGATCTTTGATGAGTCATGGCACTAAATATCGTATTCCTTCACAGTGTAATATACAGCCCATCATTAAACAATTCACATATGATTTAGACTTCTTATTTACAAAATTGCTATCAACTATAATAAACCTACTGAATATTTTGTAGATTGGAAGCATCATGTCATCCTTCTTTTGAAACAACAATTATTAAAACTGCATATTGCCAAAAATTCAGTTTCTTTCTCCACCCTTAAACCACATATTGCAGAACTTCAAAATAATTTCATTATTACATATGTAGATAAGGCTGCTAACAACTATGCTATGATATGCAAATATTACTATCATTATCTCCTAACTAAAGCAGTCACTTCTAATAATATTTTCAAACTTCATCATGTTACTTTAAAGGAAAATAATAATCATATATTAAGCTATCACAAATTATTAGGCATTAAAAATAACAACCTCAATTATCCTTATGTAGTCATGATTCCAAAATTTCACAAAAATCCTCTTAAATTCCGCACTGTCACTGTAGGATGTAATACATATAATACTCGTGCTAATACACTCTTTTTAAATATTCTTACACAAATTTATGAGTTATCAGTTAAAAAAGACAACACTCACTGCATTAAAAACAGTTTTGAATTGGTGGATAAAATAAAGCCATTAACAAATGTCAATAATATTATTACTTTAGATTTCAAAGACCTATTTAATAATATCATTCTAAAAGACTTGCATTCTATTATCAATTCATTATTTCTAGAATATTTTCCTTTATTAAATTTACCTGATAACATTGATACTGACTACTTCACATCTTTGACTAACTTTCTACTATTTCATAATTTTATTTTCCAAGACAATGCTTTTTTTTTATTCAAATACAGGGCATCTCTCAAGGAGCTGCTTCATCAAGCATGTTATCTGATTTATATCTTTACTTTTATGAACGTAATTAATAATAATTTATTGCTCTACGGATACATAGATGATATAATTATTCTTTCTGTTAGAGATAATAATTCTATATCTCTTCCTGTAAAGTACCCTTTTAATCTAGAACTTAGTACTACCTTTTCAAATAATTCTAGTATCAATTTTATGGATGTTAAAATTAATATTCTCCCTAATAACACCCTAACATTCATAATTTAGGATAAACGCAATGAATTTTCATTTAATGTAATTAATTTTACGAACTTTAATTCCTGCTTGCATATTTCAGTATATAGAAATATTCTGCTTAATCATTGTCTTCGTATCAAACGTTTATGTTCCTCCCAATTCTTACAGCCTAACATTTTTAAATTAAAGCAATTAGCATTGTCTTATAATTATCCCATCTCTTTTATATCTGCATGGCTCAAATCTTAATATTCATTTTTTTCTACTTCTTACCAGTATAGGCATTTAATATGTTTAAAAAAGCTAAAAAATCGAAAACACTATTATGGAGGGTGGGATGTGGATTGCTGAAAAAATTATAAAAATCATACACACAAAAAATTATATGTATGTATATATAATAGATATATATATATATTCTTAAAAAAAAAAAGAAAGAAAAAAAGAAAAAAAGTTTCGTGTATGTGTATGTTTTTCCATACATTATATATAAAAAACATAAAAAATAAAAATACCATTATGGACGGTTGAGGTCGGGAATGCTAAAAAAAGTTTAAAACTTTGTATGTTTTTATGTGTGTGAGCGTGTATAAGTGTATGTATATATGTTTATATATTGTATGGACATATATTAAAAATATATATATATATATGGGGTATTATGCATTTAACATAATATATTTTCACATATTGCATCATAATTTAAGGATATATTTTTCTATCTCATTGCTTTTTAAAATTTCAAATTTATTTACACAATACAGGGCTAAGTTTTACTATCTCAAATATTCCTCATCTTTTTAAATGTTATTTATATTCTCATTTTTTTTTTATATTACAATGTTTTGTCTTTAAAACGTTAATTTAATCCATTGCCCTTTTATTTATTGTTATATAGTTCTTTATTTCTTTATTTCTTTATTTGTATTAATTTATTCCTTTTCTTTATTTTATTTTGTATTCACTCAGTATTTATTGGGTTTATTCCTATTTTTTCATTCTAGTTTAACTAAAAGTTAATCTAGGTCTTTTCTTGATTTCTTCAATCGTTTTCATTCATTTTATTTATTTATTTTTTGGTTTAAGATGGCAACTCTGAACATTGTTGTTATTGATCCAGTTCCAGTTTACATTTTTCCTTTTTCACACCGGATGGCGGCACAGTTGTGGGTTTCACTCGGATGCTCGGCTGTAGATCACATGTTTAAATGGTCTTGGCTTTGTTTTCCATGCTGATATGCAGTGGTTTTGACTCTTAGTGTGTCGCTCAGGTGTTGTGCTCTAATGGTTTTTAATATCCTGTATGAGGTGTATCTTTCTTTGGATCTCTTTGCTTTTTATTATCTATTTTCTGTAATGTTTGCGTTATAAGGAGCTAAATTTTGTCATTTTAGCTTAATGCCGACAAAATTGGATGAAATAACGCATCTTCTATGAATGAACTCACAAGCTCCTTTGATGATTCTGTGAGTCATTCATAGTTTCTTATATTACATACTGGTTTCATGTGTTCATTTATAAATCATCTTTGGAACTTTATCAATTTCTTCATGTATTTGTGATTTCAAATTTATTATATATATATATATATATATATATATATACATATATATATCATCATCATTAACAACAACAACCGTTCCCAGTCCACTGCTGGATGTAGGTCTCGCCCAGGTTTTTCCAATGTTTCTTGTCTTAGTCACCCAGTTAACACAGGTCACTTTTCTGATTTCGCCACTCCATCTTACTTGAGGTCGTCTTCTTGGTCGTTTTACATCTCTGGGATACTCCTATAGGGTGTTTGTGATCCATTTGTTGTCTTGGCTTCTTGCAATGTGCCCAGCCCATTTCCATTTTAGCCGTTTAATTCTTTCAATGATGTCAAAAACTTTAGTCTGACTTCTTATCCAGGTTATTTTCTTACTGCCTGTTCTAGTTATGTCTAGCAACCATCTTTCCATACTTCGTTGTGTTATTCGTCGGAATCTTTCTCTACATATGAAGACGTCAGTTTAAAAACTCACTTTATCCAAAATTTTAAAAATAGAGTTTTCTCTATATAAATCTATTCTATTGGTGAACCTGCATCGAAAAACACTACAATCAGCCCGCGAAAAAAAAAAAATAACTAATTTCATCGTGTTATATGGCATTGTAAAATCTTTGTTTACAATGAAAACCAGTGGACGCAGTCCGAGGTTTTTCGCGATTTCCCAAAATTTGATTTTCTGGATAAGGCGAGTTTTGAAACCCACGTCCTCGCGTAATATTACTATTTATCCTTGCTATAAATTGAATATTTAAAAGATTGTATTGTTTTTTTCATTTCATAGCATTTAATATTATTCTGTTATCATCTTGAAACTGTTCTCTTGGTTACTTTGGTCGTTTGAGTACAGGAGAAAATTTTTTTTCAGCTTTTAGTTTTTTTTTCTCACAGAAAACGACTAATTTGCTTATATAATTGAATTCTGTACTCTTGATAACGTAATTCAATATATAAGCTTTTCAATTATTTTTTTCGGTATCCATATTCTTCTTTTTTCTTCCATATTAATTTTTGTTATATAGTACAAGGGACTTTATTTTATACATAGCAGCTTGTATATATGTTTTTGGTATCCATTCAGGGTGCTTTGGGGGAAACTGTATTATTGTCAATTCATTCATACTATCACAATTTTTGTGGGTGGTCGGTAATGTTTAATTAATGGTTATATATATATATATAATGAAATCAACAGAAGAATAAGGAATGGATGGAGTGCTTTTGAAAATGGATATATTGCGAGAAGACAAGGCAGTACATGAAGTACAAACACCCTACAGTGGTATTCCAAAAATGTAAAACGACCAAGAAGACGACCTCAATCTAAATGGAGCGACGAAATCTTAAAAGTGGTATGACTAAAGCACTAGACAGGAAACAATGGAAAACTGTGGGGGTAGACCTACATCCATCAGAGGATTGAAAACGGTTGTTGATGATGTTGATGATGCATGTGTGTGTGTGTGTAGGAAGTTCTAGCTGAAACGAATCCGGATATTAGATTCAAATTGCAACTTTGACAGCATTTTTTGAAAGATTTTCTGCCTTTACCGAAAAATGGAAAACTATTCGATTACATAGTTTCTGAATTAAAGCATTTGTGAATTTCATTCGTTTCCGGGAAAAAAAAAAAAAAAAAAAAAAAGAATTAAAAAATGTGTGAGAAAGTAGCCAGTTTGGATTTGAGAACCACCTGACCTCTATCAAGTTACCGATTATGTTCAGACTTTTAAATGTTTTTTTATCAAATGGGTCTATACAAAATGGATCCTAAACTCTCTTTCTATTTCTGTCCCAATCAAAGGATATGTTCTAATAACTTAACCAATTCGGAAATGTCATTAGTATCTTGTAAGTCGTCTGACAATAAAGCTGAATTTCATGAAGATAACGGAGGATAAAAGACTATTGGAAGAAATTTTCTAGATATAAAGACTGCTTTATAAAAAAGACATGATGAAGAAGGTTCTTTTCCCCAGGGCGAATGCTGTTCGTTCATTAGGATGGTTGGAGGGGGAGGGGGGCTTCCTTATCATTCGATGGACTTCCTGTCACTATAGTTGCCCCCCTCTCACTTCACCCTCCTACAAATCAAACGAACGTCAGCCAATCAGTCGTAAGGGAAAAGGGGGCAGGGGGAAAACAAGAGGGATTTTCACAGTGTACGATGTCCTTCAGTTTTTGAGAAAAAAAGTTTCGAACTTAATCATCATTGAACATTTTGAGAGACATCGATATTTGTCTGGGAGTAGAGAGGGGGTGGGAACGGTAAAATAAAAGAACAAGAGGACGGAGGGGCTTAAAGTTCGGCTTTCTGTTAAAAAAGGAAGAAAAGGAAAATCTTAGGACGAAAGTAAATTAATAGAGGTAAGATGAGTCTCTAAAGAATTTCGAAATTATGTCAGGCATTTGTACTCATTATGGGGCAGTGATAAAGCGATAAAGTGGCAAAATGATGGATTGATGAATGGTGAAAATGTAGGGAATAATAGTTAAATTCATATTACCTCCAACAATCTGGCAATTGTCAAATAATTCTAACAATCCTCAAAACTAAGTAAAAAAATGCTGAAGAAATTACTGCAGTGAACTATCAAGCTTCAAATAATTGCTTAAATATCGTTGTATTTCTTCTGTTCTGATAGAATACAAAACCAGTTAAAGAAAACCGTGGGGAGGGGGGGGGGGGTTAAAGAATCACTGCATGAATTCAAGATTTTATTTAGTCAGAAAGTGATAAATAAAAAAGATTCCACAGTTTGTGGGGAATAAATTTACCATAGGCGTACGCATGTGGAGGGAGTACAGGGGAATCCCCCCCCCCACTCCCAACCCCTAATGAAAATCCTGCGCACATCCATGAAATTTACAATCGTCTAATACTACACAAACAGTAAATAAATAAATAAATAAACATTATAAACGGAAAATAATTATTTTAAATAAAAATGTAACAGAAGAAAATAGAGTAGAGTAAAAGACGAACAAGCCAGCTCGAGAGTATTAACCCCTTAAGAATTGCTCCCGTCTATATGACGGGCTGAAGCACCGTTCTCTATTTCTCGTACTTGGAACATTAATGAATCCAACAGTGATTCTGAAGAGAGTAAGTTTTATGACATCAAGGTGATGAATCTAGTGATAGCAGTGATAGAGAGGTACTGTTACCTGGTCGTGTATATACGTTGATTTATATCCTTCTATATATAAAAAAAAGTTTTGATTTGGAAATGGACCAATGAAAATCTGCGTAGATAATCCGGGTATACTCTCCTACTAGATCGGCATCCATATTTTTGATGACCGGGGGTCTTTCTTCGTTAATATTAAGAAAACTGTTTCATACAAAAATATGAAAATCGGTGGTATTATAGAGGCATGTTTGATAAACACGCTGATGTAGACAGTTTTTAAATCGAATAATTATTTTAAGAGATATTTAATGTTAAATATTGTCAAAATCGTTCTATTAAAAAAGTTTTATAGGAGAAAAACTATATATAGGAATTTAAACATTTTAGATCACTTTATACATTGCAAGTTCCCGATGTGCAGACTGCAATTATCTTTTTAATTTGACTCATTTTTGAGGATTTATTTCCATTTTAAATTCAAATTTTCAGCATTTCGAGAGATATTTCTTACAAATTTTAGAAAAGGGCAATTATTTTAAACTGTTGCCAATTTTAAAAACAGCGCAAAGAATAATATTTCCTTCAAATAAAAAATTTATTTACACGTGTCTATTATAAACAGAAAAAAACTTTCAAATTAGAATTAAGTGATTACGTGTTAAAAATGAAGAAAATATTGAAAATTGCATCATAAAAACTACAGTTACACGTGAATTTTAAAAGGGAAAGAAAATTTTTAAAAACGAAATTCATTATTATGCGTTAAAAGTCACAAATGATGGAAATTACGTCATATTTAAAAAGGCCAAATAAATAAAAGTTGGCAAAACATTTTAAATTAAAAAATATATTTGCATGAGACATTTATTTCATATTTCGAGATAATCTTTTCAACTATTATCGTGAATTCTAAGACAGCGCAAATAATATTTCCTTTCTAATAACAAAAGTATTTTCATGTGAATATTAAAAAGAGAAAGGAAACTTTGGTGAAAATTACGTCAGATTTAAAACGATACATTTAAAAGAACTTTCTCATAGCGTTGTTAAAAAGTACCGAGAGACAAGGTGTACTTCATTTTACATTAGCTTACTTTCAAATTTTTAACTAATTTTTAACACTTTCCAACAAAGTTAAAAAGTCTTATCGATTTCGGTTTGTCTGTTCGCGCTCTAACTCTCGTAAATATGCTCGGATCGCATTGAAATTTTTAGTTATTGACGTTTAGCCTAGCACGAATCCTATTTCAAATGAAGTTTGTAGCATGTTTAGTTCATTTACAGGGACAGTCAAAAGTATTCCGTTACATTACGGCCAATGGGAAAAATCATTTCAAATGAATTTTAAAGGTGTTACACCCTTTCGAACATAAAAAATATATGCATTTACGAAGTGCACTGAAATATGCAGAATATTCTGTAGCATATGCGGTGCAACGAATAGTTACTATTCATTTACAGGGCTACACAAAAGAATTCCATTACAAATAGTATTGGGGGAAATTGTTTGAGGCGTATTTTAATTGTACAAATTCATGTATAATAAAATTGATATTAGTCGGTGAGGCTTACTTAAGTTATTTCATGTATAATGCGAAGTGCATAGCATTTACAGGAACATACAAAACATTTCAAACAAGTATTTTCTATCCGAAGTACTGCATATTAGCGGCGATGGCAGGGAATGCATTTTTAATTATGATATGCGCTTTTACGTTTCACTATATTTATGCATACTATATGGTGTGTGTAAATGTTATAGTTAATATACAAGGCTACGCAAAAGAATTCGTAAAGGTTACTGAGTATGACCGTAAATTGCTGAAAGGAGGGTTTAATATGTGTTATGCTGAACTGCATGTAGTTTTCTATGAAATGTTTGTAGAATATAGATAAAATGATATACAGGGCCACGCAAAGAATTGGATACATGGCTGCCTATAGATGATAAATTCTGGAAATGCGATTTCAGTAATTTTAAGAGTGATTTAGTTTGAATTAAAGTTTAGCTAAATAGTGGCGTGTAATAAAGGTACTAGGTAAACAACAGGGCTGAACAAAAGTATTCAAGTATGTTTCCATCTATTAGTATAAATTGCTGAAAGAGAAATTTCAACCTGTTATCCGTTTTCTTGCTAAACTAAATTTTCTATTATATAGTATATATATCAGCCTACAGATCAAATACAGGGCTGTTCGGAAGAATTGAAATAAACATTTGGCTATGGATGGTAACTGCTGAAATCAGTTTTTTAATGTTTAGTTAGTTATCTTATTTACCTTATTTCCCTAAATAACGAAGTTTTGTTAAAGCTTTCAGGGAGTGTTGGAAAGTGTTTCATAATCTATGCCGTATGCATGATTTTTCTTTCTTGTTTTTAATCAAAGATGAAAACAGCCATTGTATCTCTTAGCAGTGGCTGATTTCGTCTTAAAAATCTACAATCAAAGGAAAATGAAGGAAAACCCGTTTACAGGGAGACCGTCATTGTTTTTTCAAATTATAATTCAATCTTTTTAAGGCCGATGAAATTAGCATGCTTTTAGAATCTGGGGTGTCTGAACGGGGGTTGGCGAGCGTAGCTCGTAGGGGGCAGAGCCCCCTAGTTGTGTAAAACAAACATTAAAGCACAAATTCCCGCATGATTGCATTTCTGACATCATTGAATATGTTCTATAACATCTTTTGTTTCGCCTAAAACATACAACTAATTGCATATTTTATTTAGTAACCTTATAATTATTCAATTTCTGCAATAAAAAAAATAGGTACTATTTTGATGATTTTCATAAATATTAAGCGATCCTTACGGGTTTAACGATATCAGCAAATCATTCCGATCCGCTAAATTTAGCAAATATTAACCCAAGTTAAAAAGTTTTAAATCATTTTCAAAGCAAAATCTAGCACATTTTCTTAAGAAAATGAGCTCACTTATTAAAATTTTTGACACCATGATCAAATTGAAAAATATATAGTTATATGCATTTACACGTGCATGTATATAACTACATAAAATACACTAAACTGAAAAGAAATCCTTTTTCAATCAAAATCATACAAAATCCTTAAATTTAACTGCGAAACATTTATTTACTGGAGAATATACGGCAATAAACCATCTAGCGTCAAATAATTCTTTAAACAAAGAAAATTTAAAACAAAAGTACTTTTCTTTTTCATTTTCTTCTATTTTGATATAATGCCCGGGAAAAATCTTTTAAGGAATCTGTATGAGCTCAAATGTTTATTTAATCAGAAAATGATAAATAAAAATGCTATGATGACAATTTGGGAAGAATACACTGTAAAAAATTGCTGCAGTAATTTTACTGCAGCAAAGTCTGGCAAAGTCTTAGGCTTTGTTCCTAGATAAACGGGCTATGCCTTTAGATAAAAGGGTTTTGCCCGTAAACATGAAACTTACGGGATTTAACCGTTTAGTTGGAAAAAAGTGGGATTTTCGTTAATTTACTGAAGCAATTCACGGTAAAGTACACGTAAATTTACATTCCCTCCCCCCCCCCCCCCTTACAGTATAAATTTTTAATAAAACTGTCTATATTATTCAAAGAAGAAAAAAATAAGCATTAAAAATAAATAATATTTAATATAAAAAAATTCCAACAGAGAAAAACATTGACAAAGAAAAATAGTAGACTAAGAGGTGAACGAGCCAACTTTAAAAAACGAAGACAGAAAATCATTCAGAAACTCTAATTATTAGGAAAACAGAAAATTGTATAAGTTAAATGAAAGAAAATAATTTTGAAAGTGAAATCTGTATTTCAGGAAGAAATGAACTATACGATATATATATATATTTATTTATTTATTTAATGGTTTCGGCGGGACTTTTGCTGTGATAATATTGCTACTTGTTCAAGATGTAATAGGCTCATTGCAATCCTTTTGCTTGGTATGTCTTCAAATTTAATTGTTTCTTTAAATTAATGTTGTTCACTATTACGGATCTTGTATTGATTAATATTTTTATTTAATTCAATTTACCTGTTATGTGGTCGTTATGTGTACGTGTGTTTTTGTGGTCGATCGGGTACATAAAGAAGCTAATTTTTAGCTTATGCTGGATTCTTTTACAGAAATCGGCTATGCTTTTGCTTATATTGGTGTTTCATGTACCCTTGATGAAGTGAAATGCTATATAAGCTTCCGGCTCCTATCCTTCCATTTGATCTATTATTTGTTTACAATATGTCTTTTAAATGTTCAACATTATTTAGCTGTTTTTTTTTTTGCTTCATATGCCTTTAATAGATTTTTTTTTTCAAAATTTGGTGGTTTTTCATATGTTAATATGGATTAATCGTATGCAATGTGCTAGTCAATTGGTGGATTTTGCTTAATTAGTATTACTTGTATATGGTTCCATCTGTATTTTGTATAATGTTACAGTTATAATTTGCTGCTAAATTAATTTTTGTAATTGGAAATAGATGATGATTTGTAATTATATTATGGCTATATATATATGGCTATATTATGGCTATATATATATATATATATATATATATATATATTATGATCAAAGCAAAAAAATATATATACATATAATATATATTCTTTTTGTTAAATATTTATATATATATCTACATGTAAACATATCTATGTAAAAGACATCATCAACAACAACAACAAAATATCCATCGACATAAACCGCTGTCTTATTCTTTAAAAAGGGAAAAATTATGTTGCTGGAGAATACGCTGTAGCAAACGGCTATGCCTCAAATGATAGTTTAATCAGAGGCAATTTAAAATAAAGGTACATTTTTTGTTTTGTTATTTTTCTTTTCTTTTGACATGATGCCAAACGATAAAAAAAAATCAAGGACAAAATCCGATAAGAAGTGTTTAAATCAACTCAAATTTTTATTTGATCTGAAAAGGATTTAAAAAAATAACTGTGATGTACAACTTGCCGAGAACAAATTTACAGTTATCTAATGTTATTATTATCCTAATAGGAGAAAAATAAGCATTAAAAAACGAAAACTAATTCTACATAATAATGGTGATGATGATGATGATGATAATAACAACAACAACAACAATAATAATAGTTAATAAATAAATACATAAATAATCTTTGAGTATTGATACATGGCATCACATTTCTCGTTACAATTAATAAGTGTTAAATCTAAAATTACTTGAAATCGTTGCAAGTGGTTCTAATATGTAAGAAATGAAACTGGTGGTTTAAAGTTTCACAAAATTAAACTGTAAATAAATAAATAAACAAATACATAAAATACTACCTTGGAGTGTAACCTTGGAGTGTTGATACATGACATCACATTTCTCGTTAGCAAGGGGAGAAAAATGTCGTGTCACGTGATCAAATTCGCTTATAGCTCAATAGGTAATTTATTGCTCAAAAAATGGAAAACACAGTTCGATTCCAAATCGCTTCCAATTTTATATCTTTCCGTTAAAAATGAGTCTGAAAATGTGTCAAAATGTTTTGCGCTTGTTGAGCAGAGCAGTTGAGAACAGCCTTAACCACAGACGATTTAAAGCAAAAGTACATTTTCATTTTTTATTCTTTTCTCTTATTTTGACATGATGTCAAACGATAAAAGAAAAAGCAAGCATAAAACTTCTCAAGAAATCTTTGATCCAACTGAAACATTTACTTTATCAGAGAATGATAAATAAAAAAAATATTATGTTGTAGATTTTGTGGAGAATAAATTTTTAATAATCAATATCGTTTGGACAATGAACAAAAAATTAATAAACGAAGAATAATAATTAAAAAAAAATCTAACAGAGAAAACATTGACAAGGAAAAGTAGTTGACTAAAGTGCGAACAAGAAAATACGGCACGAGAGTGGTCGGAAAATCAGCCCAATTCGCTATTTTTTTAAAAAAGGACAAGTCAAGAAGTTTTTAACTCATTTGAGCAATAAAATCCGGCGCGTTCTCTTGAGGAAACGAACTTTAAGATTATAATTTTTGAGCAGTGATCAAACTGGAAAAAACAATTATAATTTTCTGTTTCGAGTACATTTACCTATATACCTACTTCAAGATATAAAATCAAAAGCATTCACACTGGTATCTTTTTAAAACATTGAAAAATTATTTTACTAGAGAATGTACAGTAGTGAAATGCCACATCTTAAATAATTGCTTAACCAAAGGCAATTTAAAACAAAAGCACATTTTATATTTTATCCATTACTTTTATTTTGACATGATGCCAAATGATTTAAAGAAAGAAAGAAAAAAAAAAAGGCCTTTAAAAAATCTTTCAATCTGAAAATGACAAACAAAAATGCTATGATGTACAATTTGTAGGGAATAAATTTGCAATTATCTGTATCATCCAAACAATAAAAAAATAAATAAATAAATAAGCCCTGAAAAAAGTCTAATAATAATATTAAATATTAATAAATAAATAAATAACAGAAAAACATTTACTAAGAAAAATAGTAAAACTAAAAAACGAACAAGCCAATATGAGTCCGAGAGTACTAACAAAATCAGCAAATCATTCCGGTATTTTTTTTTTTTTTTTTTTTTTTAACAGAAAGTAATTTCTTGAAACTTCAAATAAGAATATGATTCCAAAATTACCGTTCATTCTGCAAAGCAATTCTTTAGTTATGCTTAGAAATCTACCGTCATACAACCTGTTTTGCAAGAATTACAAATTAATTTAACATCAACAGTTTCAAACTTTAAATGTTCATAATCCTGTACTAGATTACTCAATGACTTACCGTTTGATATCCTAAGGTAAAATTTACTGAAAAAGACAAATAATGTCAAAATGGGATATTCGTATTGAACATTTCAGAATTTGGTACAATTTCAGAATGAAGACATCTTTAAACTTATTTTTTAAAAATAAATTGAAAATAGATATAATTTCCCTTTTCTCTGAGACAATTTGGTAATTAAAATGCACGGGGTGTTCTCTTATTCTCTGGCTGACTGTACATTTATTACATTTATAATATCTATGCAGTGTAAAATACATTAATATGAAAGGATAATCCCATTTCAGTCGAAATCCTTCGACCATTAAACTGTCTTTAACCTTCCCAAATTTAGACAACCAAAACTTGTGTAATTTAAAATTATTTTACTGGATAATTAGTGTACTCAATCGTCAAGACTCAAATGATTGCATAAATAAAAACAGTTAAAAAAAAGCATTTTTCAAGATGTTTTTAAATCACCCAAAAAGCGTATTTAATCGTAGAAATCTATAATAATAAGGAAAGAAGTAAGTTTGTGAGTGAGTGTGCATGTGTCGATGCTGTTCTGGAGGTGCCGCACTGCCGCTGCGTGTAGAGGCAACAGAATTTAGTAGGAAGGTACCTCTATGCTGTAGTTTTGCACCTTGAAGCCCGATTTTGAATTTTTTATTAGATTTTTATAAATTTAATTTTTTATGCGATTTTTAGCATTTTCTAACCTTTTGTAGCGAATTTTCCACATAAGTAAAAGGAATGGGATGCGCGCCACGGACTTTCAATCGGGCGATCCCTTTATTTCGGTTACAAGCATATCAAATAAATTTGTTCACCCTATTATGAAAGGGCATTCAATTCTCTGGAGGTTATGCCAAAATTTGCTTTGAAAGGTTGTTTTTTTTTAGAAAAATAGGCTGTCATTTGAACAAAAAAGTTCACATTTTCGCTTTTTTTTTTTTTTTTTTTTTTTTTTTTTTTTTTTTTCAACCTGTTGCGAGCTCTAAAAAATATTTAATGAATAAAAATTATATTTTTTGATGATATAAGCTTCATCAAAATTGATTAGCTTTCTTTTAAATGAAAAAAAAAATGAATGAAATCGGTCCAACAGTTTTCGAGAAAGGGGTCACTCTGCTTGAAAAACAGAGTTTTGAAAAAAATAAGCTTATTTGCAATAGCGTTACATTCAATGAGCAAAAAATTACTCTTAGGAATTGAAATATCACGAAACAACTTTAGGGCAACAATCTATGCATTTGAAAGATGAAAAAAAAAAAAAAAAACACAAAAAAAATGGAAAATTTTGACCCAAAGAAGTAGAATCTCTCACTTAAATAGTGAAAAATTATTTTAATGCAGAAATATATAAATGTGAAATGCCAAGCCTCAAATGATTGCTTAGCCAAAGGCAATTTACTACGTTCGGAGCTCTTTTTTTTATATATACAATGTTGAATAAATACACTTATTTTTAGTTCAATTGCAATACAGAATAATAATAACAATAATAATAATAATAATAATAAAGATAAAATCTGCATTATTTTCATAACATTTTTAAAAATTGTGCTTATTTTTTTTTCTTTTCTTTTCTTTTCTTTTCTTTTCTTTTCTTTTTTTTTTTTTTTTTTTTTTGCAAAATTCCATGCTTACGCCAGACAGCGTACACTCAATTCAACTAAATATCTTTCAATTTCCTTAACTATTACTATTACACTTACCTGTGCACTGAACAAGGAGTTTTACAATGTATTCAAAATTAACGGAAATATTTCAAAATATCCCAAACAATACATATTTTTTATTAAAAATTACCATTTTTTTTATATTCGAGTACCTCTAATATAACTACATTATCACATAGAACTTAGATTCTTGTTCAGAACATAGTGAGTAATATGGAAAGCATTCTGACATATTTTTAATGAAATATGTTTAAAATATTTTATGTAATGAAATTTATCGTACATAGAAATAACGGAAAAATTGATTTTCCCTAAATAGCATTTAAAGATTTCTCATCTATATTATTTCTCGTGTATAAAATTAATCTAGAAGTGCCAATTAAGGTTTGAACTTTGAACCTTTGAAGGAGGGGCCGGTGGTTGAGACATATAGCGCCATGGCCTGTCACCTGGAATGATCTATCAAGAAAGATATATACACAGTACAATACATCTAGAAGCTATAAATAATGTACAGATAGATTCAGGTTGACGCTAATTACAGTTTATTGGTGTTTTTTTTATGTAAAAGAAAAAGTAAGAAAATCATGTGTAGAAACTTTTTTACATTTCTCCTGGCTTTCCTGCTCACTTTCGGTATTTGACTCATTATTTCCTGTTTATTAAATTAGCCTTAAAGCCTCTTCTAGTAATTGTATAAATAAAATTAAAACAGATTTGAAATCGTAAAAGCTTGCTCCTTCAAATAAAACACTAGAAAAATAGAAAAATTTCTCCAAAACGGTCATTTAAATGGAGACAGATACCCTAATACAAAAGCACATTTTATATTTTATTTTGTTTCTTCTGTTTTGACATGTTGCCAAACGATTAAAAAGAAAAGAAAGAAAGAAAACTGGAAAAATCTCTTAAAGAATTTTTAAATCAACTCAAATGTTTATTTAATCAGAAAATGATAAATAAATTTGCTATGATGTTCAATTTGTGGAGAATAGAATCATCTATATAGCCCAAACAATGAAAAAAGAAAAAAATAATAATAAGCACTGGGAAAAGTAAAAAATAATCAGCACTGAAAAAGAAAAATAATAATTCTAAATGTAAAAAAAGACAGAGAAAAACATTGACAAGGAAAAATAGTAGACTAAAAGACGAACGAGCAAATATGAGTCTGAGAGAGTATACTAACGATGTTAGCAAATCATTTTCTTTCCTTATTTACTTCTTTTCAGTAGATTGTCTACTGGCGGAATTCCATGGAATATTTTTTTCGATAGGTGGGAAAATCGAGTTTTTGCACCTGAAACAACTTTTTTTGTCTTTTCTTTAATCCGTGCTAAGATGGCAATGGATATTGCTAGCGGGAGAAGACCTCTATGATTGACTTAGTGAAGTTACTATCTGTCGCAAATAAATAACGGAGGTCTCTATGTAATGCCGATATTTTATCGGAATTTTTTACAGCTAGAAGTATCATCTCCTTAATGAGAGAAAAGAATATATATATATAAAAAATAGGCTTTTTCGGTGTTTACACCTACGTTGTATCATACGTCTCTGTTTGATGGGAGAAAAGAACCTTTACTGAAAAATTTTCTGACATTTATTTTATGAGTACGTAGGATACATTTTCTTTGTTTTTTTTACAACTGCTTTTACAAGTTTGATAAATTCCAAATAATTATGTTCATAAAGATTATTTCTCGTTTTCAAGCAGGTATCAGTAAAGTTTTTCAAGGCCGAAAGACAAAATTTTATTATATATCTATCTATACATTTATCTATATTATTATCTATACATTTATCTATATTATTATCTTTGCATTTATCTAATGTATATATACATATATACATTTATCTATTGTCGATTTTTCAGAGATTTATAGTTAATAATTGCAAGAACTTTTATTAAAATATGTATATATAATACAAATATAAATATAAGTAAAATAGTCTTAATTACGTCTACTATATTGACAATATAGTTAATAATATATATTCCAAACTTGACATTTGTTTGCAACACATTATGGTATATGTATATGTCAGGTTTCTTACGCTAATGAGCATGTAAATAATTAAGATTACTATTATCTGATATTATCTTTTTACTTATTTATTGTATTTCATGTGTATCATTTTCTGCGTACGAGAGGTTTAAAGTAATATTTTTACTTATCTTGAATATCCGAGCTATTTTAGTTAGATATTATTGTATGAACAAGCTCCATTGTATCGAGGAACTCCAATTTCCCTTTCTATTCAAGAACATATATCACAGATGAGTCAAACAAAGAAGGTCCCGTCTATCTAGTGAGTTGTGAAATACCTGGCAGAAGGTAGTTTTAGAAAAGAAAAGGGGTCCCTGTTCGCAGGAGGGGATCTCCGTGTACTGAGTTGGGAAGGATACGTTGAGAGAGACACGAAGAGTTCTGGCATAGACCTGGTGAAGAGAGGTCTTAGTGTTATTGGTTAACTTTTCTGGAGCGGAGCATGGTGAGTTGCGGGTGCGGGAAAGGATTTAAGTCCTAAGCGGGGGTGTCCTGTGTGGTCCTCCGATAAACCTAATTAGATACCGTAGGGTGAGAAGGAAATAGTGTATTTTGTGGACTAAGGAAGAGTGCAACAGTGTATATATAAATATATATATATACGTACTTTAAAATTTTTAACCATGTTTAAAATTTGATATATCTTTTTGAAAGAATAATTCTTTGCATACTTTTTCATTTTCGATTGCAGAAAAAAAAACTATATATTAATTTGTTTTCGGAATTTGCACAAATATTTATTTACTTTTTTTTCTCTTATAATTTTAAAAGAAACAATTATTTTCCTGAGTACTTTTACTACGAAAATCACATTTTTAAAAATTCTATCAAAACTGAAAATTCTCGAAGACAAGTTACTGAATATATAAATGGGAATCATTGTACAAGAGTCATAACTTTAACATGGATCGAAATTTAAATAAATCAATTTAAATATAATAAATCTTTAAAAAATACATTCTGAGAAAAATGCATTTAAATCCTGCTCGAAGGGCAGCCCAAACACAGACAGTTTGACTTAAAAAAGCGTAATTGGATCTAATTATCGCATTTACATTCAGATCGCCGTTTATTCGTTTCTCATTTATACTGCTCTCCCTTCATCATAGGTCATTACGTTCATTCACCCGTCTTTTCATTGTAATCCCGATTCATCCATATTCATTTTAACAGAAAAATATTTCATTCATATTATAGAGTATAATTTCGTTTATATGCCATTTATCTTCAGATTCAGAAATCAAAACAAGATTGTTTGATGATTTTTTTTTCTCAGTATCAATCAAGCATTTGTTTATTGAAAATCTTGATACAGTTAAGTTTCAGAATAAAAACGACAAATAGATAAGTAGGAAAATGCCTTCATTAAATTGAATTTAGCAGCTTCGTTCACAGTAGGAAAGTGTGTATTATATATAAAATAAAAAATTCTCTTTGACCTCCAAAGAAAAAAATATCATTATTTTTATAATAATTTTCATGGTCGATGTTTAATTTTTTGTCTGTAAAAAGAGAAGAATGAGTTGACCTACTAGAGTACGTTAGTTTCAAGTATTCTGTTGAAAGTACTTCAGAGCAATTTGTAGACTGGTTGATGCTCTGTTGTCTGTTCTCAAAAAATATTTAATGCAATCAACAACGCGAAACTTTTTGTCGAATTAATGGAGTCATTTTTGCACATAAATGCATTAAATTTGCAAACATGACAAATGATTTGTAATCGAATAGTTAAAAATGACTTCGTGAATGTATCAGAAAATAACCTAGTACAACCAATTTTGTATTTGAGAACAGCCTTAAGATATTTTTAACATCTTATATTTTAATGCTCCAGACGTACTCTCGATATTCTTTGAAACGTGTTATCACTCATAAAAAACAGGTGTTTCGAAATTGACAGATGTTCTGGTAATCTATAGAGACACCGTATATAATCCAAAAAAGGTAAAAGGCATAAAATAAAAATATCAAGAAACAACTGTGCAAAATTTGGCCCACATTTCTTCGTATAATTGCAGGTGGCAATCCTATTAATCACAAGTCATAAACAGACTTTTAAGTTATACATCTAACTGCAAAGGTGAAAAATTAATAGAAAGATATATTGCTGCACCGGAAATACAGAAGAGATTTGAGTTCTATAGAAAAAATTTAGCTTCTGCATCTGTTATAAAATATTGAGTGAAAAATGGGTTTAAAAATTGGGGTATTAGAGGTCGATTTCGTGTTTTGTTTAGATAATTTGATTAAATAATTCGTTTAGTTAATTTCTTTAGATAATTTGTTTTCCTATATATTTGCACGTGCTTGTATCCTGGTAATTGTCAGGCATCGAAGCGTTTCATATTTTAGGAGAAAGAAGTCGAGAAAGATACTGTAAATTTTATTATCCGAACTCCAACTAGCCGGATCACTAAATATCCGAATAAATATCAAGAAATAAAACATTACAATTGAAAATTCTTGTTGACATACGACCACTATATAGCAATAATTTAATTACCATTTATAACATAAATAATAATTTTATTGAAATTCTTATTTAAACCAAAGGTAACATTTGAAATTTTGGAAGTCTATAATTGGATGATTGCAAATCGGTATTTTTCCTGTTGTAAAGATATTATATTTATCAGTATCTACGTGAAATAAATTAAATTTGTTGTGCATGTTCAATTAACCTTTAGAAATATGTAAGTACTGTAACTGTGTTTTTTTAATTAATATTTTTATTAGTATAGCTTGTACTAAAAATTATCTTATTTTTGACATGCATTAGGCCTATCTTTTTGTTCAATAAAAATTATTTTACAAAGAGTTATTTCCCCAATATAGGATAAGGTGTGGTAATTCCGGCCAGTTTCACCAAATTTGTCTTAAAATATTATATACCCACTTTTAAATATACATAAAGATACTTTTTAAATAGAGAATTTGATTTCCTGTTAATACCATAAAAGGTAAAACTAGGTTAACTTCAATTTTTAAGTATGTAAGAGAGAGATCGAAATTGCCCCAGTAAAAAATAAAATTGGGATAATTATAACCAGTAAAAGAGCAATTTTGATCATTGTCTATTATATCTATATAAAATCGTACAAAATTGTTTCAAATTAGAGAGTTTCATCTGAAAGTTATTTCAATACCAGTTTTTTTCTGTATCAGTCAATTTGTATGCCTCCCATTCAATTTATCATAGATTATATATATATATATATGTGGTGACAGAGTTTGAACTCTGCACTGCAAAGCCTAGCACATTCTTAGATGAGGCTCGGGATGATCCACCCCAACCTCTGAGTGTACGAAAAACTGCTGAGCTTACAGAAACTATTGTGGAAAAGATAGAGTTGACTGTTGGTTGCTCGTGAGAGCAGACATGTTGAAACGTTCGACCGAATACCGGGTCACGGCGGAATGTCGCCGGCCAGTTATAATTATCATGCTTAATCTAAATGTAAATACCCCATCTGTAAATACCTCATCCATATATTCAAGAACATTAAAGTTTAAGATTCCCTCAAGAATCTGCCTGGACTAATTACTTCTAGACACCGACCACAGTGTACATTTATTCGTCAAAATCAATGTGCATTAAATTTCTACAGATTGGCGACCTCGTCCGGGATATTTACATGCAAAGTGTGGATTGAACTTGTACTGAAGAAATTCTGATGTCCTTAAGTTGAATGATGTTCTGAAAAAGAAAAGAAAAGAAAAGAAAAGTTTTTTTCATCCAATGTCCCGTTATCGCTGTAAAGAAGAAAATTGTGGTTCTTCGAGTCAAGTGTTTTCAGCGCTTCGTAATTTCAACTACGTGTGAAAAATCTGTTTCTGTGAAAATTGTGTAATCATTTTCGAGTTCCGTTGACCTAGTTACGAGAAATCATCGCAAGATTTACAGTTCTTCTTTTCTTGTTTGGATAAAATGGAGAAGTGCGTTTTTTGTTTTTCTCCAAAAGTGCTTTAATTTTGTTGATAAAAGGTGTACAGCGAGTTTTCTGTTGTGTACGCCAAAAGAAAAAGCATATTTAGTAATTTATGCAGAAGTGGATTTTTTTTTTGTTCTGCACTTTTTTTTTAATGAAAGAAATAAGGCACTTGCTTAGACGTGTCTGCGAAGAGGAAATATAAGAAGGTGTTTTTTTTTTTTTTTTTTTTTTTTTTTTTTTTTTTTACTTCCTAAGAAATACATGTTTTTTTTGCTTCTTTGAAAGAAAAAAGTATTAACGATATATTTTTTTTTATGTGAAAAGAAAGGAATATATATTCTGTGAGAATATTTAAAGGGAAGCAAGTTTTGATAAAACAAGGTATTCAGTAATTATTTTTTTTTTTTGTATTGTTATATTGTGAAGAAAATATATATATATATATATTTTTTTTTTTTGTGTGGAAAAATCTGGTACAAAGTAAGTCTATTTTAGAAAACTGTTAATATTATTATATATATAGATATATTTGATTTATCGGGTGCTTATATATTATTGATTTATATTGAAATGTTTTATTTTATGTGTTAATTGGTTAGATATAATTATGGCACACTTAATAAGGTCTAAAAAGATCGATCTGGTTACTGCGGTAATCGAGTTAGGTTTAAGTCCTCCAGATGGTGCTAATAAAAGTCAACTGACTGATTTAATTTTAAAATCCGAAGGGTATAATGAGGATTCAGTAAAAAATTTGCTAGCGGGGATTATAAGCGAAAGGGAAGAGAAAGAAAAATTGTTGCAACAAAAAGAAATCGAAAATCGCGATTTTGAGTTAAGAAAATTACAATTGGAAAAGACACAAAATACCCAATTGCATAATCCAACATCTACAATCGCCGGAAAGGGTTCCGATGTTCTAAAATTGTTAAATAGATATAATAAGGAGGAAGAAATTAGCATTTACTTAACCCTTTTCGAACGGCAAGCGAAGCGTCTAGGAATAGAGAAAAATGAATGGGTTACATATCTGTTGGCACTGTTACCGCTCGATATTGTTAGTTTAGTAAATCGTGAAAGTGAAGAATTATCCAGTGATTACGACTGTGTAAAGAAAATACTTTTAAGACGTTTCAAACTTACACCAGAGCAATTCAGGCAAAAATTCTTTTTACATAGAAAACAAAATTCAGCGTCATGGAAAGATTTCTCATTTGAAATCGCAAATTTTCTGAATGAATGGTTATTGGGATTACACATATCAACGTTCGAAGAGTTAAAAAATATTTTAATCATTGACCAGATTAGACGAAAATTGTCCCTAGAAATGAAGGAACACTTTTGTGACGAATTGCCGAAAATTACGAGTGTAGAAGAATTGACAAATAAATTGGATGATTTTGAAACCGCCAGAATTAACTTACGGAAAACTGAAATTAAATCCCCAAACACGGAATTTAGGAAACGTCAAGGTAGTGAAAATAATAGAGCGTTCCATCGAAATGACATTAGTCGCGTACCATATGAGAAAAACTACACACCTACCCCCCAAAAGAATTTAAATACAAAAATATGTTGTTTCAGTTGCAATGACCTTTCCCACCGTTTTAGGGATTGCCCCCGAAAAAAAAGAAAGTCCGGTCTGCTGCTGGAAGTATAAAATTCCTGGCCACAGGTCTGACCAGTGTACAAATAATTCTCCTAAAAATGCAAATGCTGCCGTAAGCAATAACTCAAATTCGGTTGATAAAATAATAAAAAGCGTGGGGATTTTAGGGAAAAATATAAATGCTATTAATTGGTTAGATGATTGGTTAGATGATTTATACAGGAAGTGACGTCAATATGTGTAGCAACGATACTTATACAGCCCTGGGATGCCCTACATTGCATGAAAATGACTTGGTTTTGTCAGGTATTGGCGGTAGCCAAATTACACCCATAGGATTTACGACCGTAAAAATTGAAATAGATGGTTACACAGTGAATGCAGATTTATACGTCGTAAAAAATTTGAGCCATTCTATAATTTTAGGAAATAACTTTTTGAAACAGGTAAATTTCAATATGTCAGAAAAAGGATTGCAAATTACAGGGAAACGAAAATTGAAGGAAGTTAGGGTGAATTACGTCACTGCTTTCCCGCAAGAAACAATCATGACAAAAAACAGACGCGTCATCTATGTCACACCCAGATTTCATGCGATGTTGCGGTCAGAAAAGCAAAACAATCCCACGATAGGAAAAACGATTGCGACAGCTGAATTGGTGAGAAAGGAACAAACTAGTCAAAATGAAACAGCTTGTAACTTTAGTGAAAAAATAAACATGCAATTAAGCTCTGATTAAAATTGTTTGTTGGAAAGTGAACAGTGTTCTGTCCCACAGTTAGACTCAGCAAAAACCACAGATATTTATTTAGCTGAGACAGCTAATTCTATTAATTTTCAGGAAGTTGGGCTAAATCACATTACAAACAACACTATTAAGAAAGAGTTAACGGAATTGATCACTAATTATAAGCCAAACAAGGTTAAGGACACAGAGTTAAAAGTAAATATAACATTAACTGATGATATTCCGATTGCACAACGACCGCGTAGGTTAGCATATCCAGAACAGGAATTTGTAGACAAACAAATACAAGAATGGTTGGAAATGGGAATTATAACGGAGAGTAATTCTAATTATGCATCGCCTATTGTGTTAGCGAAAAAGAAAGATAATTCCTGGAGATTGTGTGTTGACTATAGACCCCTCAATAAAAAAATAATTAGAGATAATTTTCCCTTGCCAAGAATAGAGGACGTTTTAGATAACATTGAGGAAGTGAAGGTTTTTACTACATTGGATTTAAAAAAATGTTTTTTTTCATATAGACGTAGCAGAGGAGAGTAGGAAATATACAGCATTTGTCACGCATAACTCCCAGTACGAATATTTAAAGCTTCCATTCGAATTATCTATTGGCCCCCAGAATTTTCAGAGATATATTCAAGCTGTTTTTAAACAGTTAATTAAAGAAAAAGTAATATTAATTTACTTAGACGATGTCATAGTACTTGCGAAGACTGGGGAAGAAGCGCTTTTAAAACTGAAACGCATACTAGAAGTTACATCGGATTACGGACTTGAATTTAATTTTGCAAAATGCCAATTCCTTAAACGGAAAATTGAATTTTTAGACTATATTATTGAAAACGGAACTACAAGGCCCTCGGAAGCCAAAACTTTGGCAGTAAAGAATTTTCCTGAACCCCGCACCCTTAAACAATTACACAGTTTTCTAGGTTTAACTTCTTATTTCAGAAAATACATCTCACATTATGCAACTATAGCGAGACCTTTAAGTGATTTATTAAAAGCGGGAAATACATTTAAATTTGGAATCCTCGAAAAACAAGCTTTTGAGACTCTTAAAGAAAAATTAGTTAACCCCCCGGTATTGCATACATTTCGACGAGGCGCTAGACTAGAATTGCACACCGATGCAAGCACCATAGGTTTTGGTAGTGTCCTACTACAAGAAGATGAAAACAAAAACTTACATCCTATTCATTATATGAGCCGTGAAACTACACCTACTCAAGCAAAATATTCGAGTTACGAATTGGAAACACTCGCGGTAATAGAATCTGTTAAAAAATTCCGAAACTACTTATTAGGCACGAAATTTAAAATTGTGACAGATTGTTCCGCGTTTCAAAAGACAATGGACGAAAAAGACATTACGCCAAAAGTAGCCAGATGGGCTCTATTCTTACAGGAATTTGATTATGAAATTGCCCACCGATCAGGATCCCAAATGAAACATGTAGACGCATTGAGTAGAAATACAGTTCTAATAGTTACCCGATCGCAAGATGAATTAACATTAAAAATAAAGAATGGACAACAAGAAGACGAACACATACAAGCGATAAAAAAATTAATTGAAAAAAATGAAAGTTCAGAATATTTTATAAGAAACGCCATCGTATACAAATATGAAAATGCTAGAGAACTTCTAATGATTCCTACCAATATGCAAAAGGAAATAATACGCGAAGTTCATAACAAAGGTCATTACGCAGTGGCTAAAACTGAAATTATTTTAAAAGAAAATTATTTTATACCCCAATTAAGAAAGCAAATTGAAAGTGTCATTGCCAACTGCATAGAGTGCATACTTTGTAATAAAAAGCAAGGAAAAAGAGAAGGTCTGTTAAACCCGATCCCCAAACAAAATATGCCCCTCGAGACCTATCACATAGATTACATTGGTCCCATGCCTTCTACAAATAAAAATTACAATCATATTTTTACTGTTGTGGACGCATTTACTAAATTCGTTTGGCTATACCCCGTTAAAACTACAGCCGTTAAAGAAGTCATCGATAAGTTGACCCGACAACATGATATTTTCGGAAATCCATCGCGAATTATAACCGATAAAGGACCAGCATTTACCTCCGCTGATTTTGAGGAATATTGTAAGGAAGAGAACATAGAGCATATTCCCATAACAACAGGGATACCTAGAGGAAACGGTCAAATAGAGCGAATGCACAGAATTCTTATCCCAATTTTAGCAAAACTTAGCGTAGAGGACCCCACTAAATGGTACAAATTTGTCGCGCCCGTGCAACGTATCATGAATAGTACCGTATCGAGGAGTACAAAATTTACACCTTTTGAAATACTGACAGGAACGAAACTGCGGCAGAAAACTGATCTACAAATCAAAACGCTGCTAGAGGATGAGGAATTAAATTCGTTCATATCGGAAAGAAATTCGAATAGAGAAATAGCTAAGCAAAACATACTAAAAATACAACAGGAAAACGTGAAAACGTATAACAAAAGGCGAAAAAAGGCCAACACCTATAAACTCGGTGATTTGGTGGCCATTCAAAAAACACAGTTTGGGACAGGTACCAAACTAAAGCCTAAGTTTCTTGGTCCCTATGAGATTACTGCAGTAAAAAAAAACGATCGCTACAATGTGAGCAAAGTTGGACACCATGAGGGTCCAAATACAACCTCAACAGCTGCAGATCACATGAAGCCTTGGACTTCTACTGTCTAAGGCGAAATATTTGAGCTTTAAGTGATTTTTGTGTTCTTTTTGTTATTTTTTTTTAAACTGTGTATTATTGATATCTTTTTTTTTTATTACTATTATGAACAAACTGTGGAAAAGAACTGCTTCCAAGTGACAAGCAGAAAAACTTTATTATTTTTCTAACTAAAAATATTGGTCAAGGACTGAAAACTTTTGATCATCAGTATTTAGTGGTTGATTTTACTATTATTTTGTTTTAAATATTATTTGTGAATTTTTTGTGTGTATATTATACGTTCTGGAAAAAGTAGTCCAGTACCAGTCAGGTATATAGAGTAGATGGGTGACTGGGAGGACCCAGCCCTGTCAGGTAGGCCGAATTGTGGTGACAGAGTTTGAACTCTGCACTGCAAAGCCTAGCACATTCTTAGATAAGGCTCGAGATGATCCACCCCAACCTCTGAGTGTACGAAAAACTGCTGAGCTTACAGAAACTATTGTGGAAAAGATAGAGTTGACTGTTGGTTGCTCGTGAGAGCAGACGTGTTGAAATGTCGCTGTTCGACCGAATACCGGGTCACGGTGGAATGTCGCCGGCCAGTTATAATTATCATGCTTAATCTAAATGTAAATACCCCATCTGTAAATACCTCATCCGTATATTCAAGAACATTAAAGTTTAAGATTCCCTCAAGAATCTGCCTGGACTAATTACTTCTAGACACCGACCACAGTGTACATTTATTCGCCAAAATCAATGTGCATTAAATTTCTACACACACACACACACATATATATATATATACTTTCTGTTCAATTAAACCATGAAACATAAGATATTGACCAAATATTATGAAATCACTATAATAATAAATAGCAGATAGCAGATGCAAAATTTAAATTGATTTATGTAGTCCTATGAAATGAAATATGTAAAGCTCAAATGAAAAAACAAGAGTATATACACTGATGAAAGCTTATATTGTAATTCACGTCTTCAAGGGCAGAGGATTTACAAATATAAGCAAAGAACAGTCGATTTCTATTGAGACACTAGCTTTAAGCTAAAAATTGTATCTCTCTCTGCCCGATCGACTATGGTACAAGATTAATAAAAGAAAAAAATGAAAACAAGAAAAGCTTTGAAATGGAATATAAAAAAAAATTCCTTCTTACCCTATATCATTACAAAAGTATATCAACACTATTCCGAGTTGCACATCTCCAAATATTGTAGCTATCGAATAAGATTAATTTAACCGTTGAGATTTTATATTCTATTTTTTTTATGGGTTTTTTTTTTCCCCAAAGACTTTAATAAGTCTTATATTATATATACTCTAACCTTAATAAGGAAAAGAATAACTTTTCCTAAGCTGCGGGTACCAATTTTTACCAGGTATGCCCCTTTTAAATTGAGTTTTTAAATGATTACTTTAGATTCATATTTCGATTTAGATTGTTAGGAAATAAAATCGTTTTCCAAAAATGTTTACATTACTACAAATTATAAGTGTTGTTGTCTCAGACAGTACCTAATGATGCTAACGAACAATGCTCCTAAAACATGAAACATGCAATGAGAATTAGAAAACATATTTTTCGATTTTTTAATCTTACAAAGATTAGTTGATAATTGTTGATAATTAAGGTGTTTGTATTCACTCCACGATTGGAATTACTTCAACTGGCCCTAATCCAATTTTCCATAATTGCCCCGATTATCCGGATTGCATCCAGGCCACGTCACTCCAAATAATTGAAATTTTACTGTACAATTAAAGTAAATGTATCTTTAGTAGGGTCCTGCACCGACCCGAATCCGAAATTTCTGCTTAATACGAAACCCAACTCGAATCCGACCAAAAAAAAAAAAAAAAAAAAAATCCTTAGACCAAAACCTGAGCCCCGAACCGAACTGAATAAACACACTTCAACCCGAACCGAAAGAAAATTACTCCATATTTTAATACAATTATCGAAAAGTAATCTACAATTGCATATCTAATATCAATTTTACCTTTTTTGTATAAACAAGTTGGAAATTGCACGTCAAACGCGGCAAATGAGGTGTGTTCGTACTATAGCTAGTTTTATAAATATTTTTTGCACCACATATTTTACTAAATGTATATTTTAATGCACTTCAATAAGTGCATATCAATTTCATTTTGTTCGAAAAGCTATAACATCGTTAAAATGCACTTGAAATATTTTTTTTTTCATTGGCCGTAATGTAACGGAAAACTTTTGACTATCCCTGTAATTAAACTATACATCCGATTTTCATAAAATTTGAATTGACTCGACAAAATATTGCAATAATTATATATTTAAAATTTCAGGCCATTCGGTTGGGTTGTTTTTGCTCTGTTATATGCGGACGGACAGACAGACGGACGGACTGAAAGACGACTATAGGTGCTACGTATTTGTATAATTACGAACGCACCTAAAAATGAACAAATATGTACTCATCAATATTGAAATATATAACTTTTTCATTAAAAAGAATATTCAGGATTTTCTTTTGAAAAATTGATCAATCCAAACCCGATCCGAAAGAGTAAAAACCTAACTCGAAACATTTAAAGTTAACCCTACTCGGAACGAAAAAAATTAGCGTCAACCCAACCAGACCATCGTGCGTCGGGTTCGGGTAAAATGCGTTACCCGAGCCGATGCATGGTGCTAATCCTTAGCAATTGCCGTTATTTGGTAAACAATTTTTGTAGGCCATTGCCAGACAAGAGTCTTCCTGGGTGACTGAGTCACCCTGTTTCGGATCAAGGTAGACCGGTTCTTCTTTGACCTTGAATAATCTTATGTCATCCCTAGCATCCCTAGGCTAGGAGAAAGCTGTCTGTCTGGCCAGGGCCAAAGTTTAGCCGTGGTCTGGCAAAGCCGTAACAGACAGAGACGAGTTCTACGTAATATTACCGGAGGGGGTTAATATAATAAAAACATAAAAACACAAAACCAGTTTATGGGCAAAGGAGAGAAAAAAAAAAGGCCCCAGTTACAATTTATCTTTTGAGTAAGGACCTAAATTGCAGTGTTGCTAACCACCCATCAAGGAAGAAAAGGGCTAAAAAGAGGTTACATTTCTTTGGAAAGAAAAGGTTATAAAGAGAGATAAATTTTGGACAAAAGCGCGATAAAATAAATGAATATTGCAATGCAAGAACAATTGTAATAAATTTTAATACTATTTATTCTACTTTTAATTATATTACGCATTATATCATACTTCTATGTAACAAAATAAAATAAATAAGTACAATAATCAGGCAAAAGCGCGGAAAAGTAATAATAGGACAGACATCATCATTTAATAAGACCAAAATATTTAAAAATTCAAGATACGGTGTTAAAATATGTCCTTACTCTAGAATTCAGTCGATTTGAAAATTTTCTATGAAAAGGTGTCCTGTTCGAGGGAGCACTTTAGGATTCAGAGTTTCCTACTCACCTTTCAACATCTTACTGAAAGTGGAAATTTAAAGAAGCTAAATCCTGTACATTAGGCTTAAATTATAACTAAAAAAGTGTCTGGCCAATTAAACTTCCCTAACGGAGTAAATTCAAATAAACACCCTTTAAAAAAATCTTAAAAACAAGTTTTTAAAAAAAGAAGAAAAAAAAAACCCGTCATGTTCAAAAAAAAAAAAAAAAAAAAAAAAAAATGGTGCTTAAGGCTGGCTAGTCACTCAATTTCCGAATTCCCCTCCCTAATGTAACTATGGAAGTAGAATGCATTCGTATATTTAAAATATCTCCTCGGGAAATTAATATTTTTCATTCATTTTTTTCTTTGTACTGTTCTTAAAATATGTTTACTTTTTTCTTAGTTCTCAAAATATTTCTAAAATATAGGCTTAGTTTGAAATTTTATGCGTTAAAAGCTGAAGAACTGCGAGTAAGATTTTAACCCTTCACATAAAATTTTGTATATATTTTAGAAATATTTTGACAATAAAAAAAAGAGACATCCTTTAAGAGGAGTATACAGAAAAAATAACTTTAAAATATTGATTTCCTGAGGAGGTATTTTAAGTGTACGAACGCATCATTCGCCCATAGACTTAGCATTAGCACCTGGAATTCAGAAAGTGACTGACTAGCAGTCGCCTTAAGGTTGTCCATCAGTTTTACGGTACCTAATAGCAGGATTTTTTTAAAACCTTTCTTTAAACTATACCATAGGTTTTTTTTTTTCAAATTTAGTCGATTTAAACTTACTCTACAGAAATTATTCTTTACCAGTCTAAATTATAATGGTTCATGATCCACTTTGATGTTAATGAATAAAAACTTTGTTTATTATACAGAAAATATTCCCCATTTATTAAAAAATATATATTTTAATATAATTCTTGCGCGCAGTCTTACAGCCACAAAATCTAATTATTAGTTCCAGTTTTGAGTTTTTATGAATGTAAATCTATTAGATATAATCCAAGACCTAAAGATTTTACTCGTAGATTATATGAAAAATATAGGGTGTTGCGAAACGAATGGCGCAAGATGAATGAGATTGCTAATGTATTTTGCCCCATTTATTTTGCACCATCCTGTATTTTATTGAGGAAGAATGTACAATTAAATTATGGGAGACATCCCATTCAAAAAATACATTTTAATCACAATAAATAAAATTTACAAACATTTTAGAAACAATCTAATTTATTAAATTAAGTTTATATCTATTTTATTTAATATTATTGAAAACTCAAAACTGAAACTAAAATTTAGTTTCTGTGTCTGTATTGTTGCGCGCAATAATTATACTATTTTTATTACATATTATTTTTATCTTTTCAAGCGTATAAATACACAATCTATACCTATGATTTATTAAATGTTTTAAAATAACGGGTAGAAAAACACAAATCGTCCGAAAATAAACCTACAATTGTTTCAAAGCTCCGTGTAAAGAAACTTCTTTTCCCCAATACAGCATAAAGAAAGTGAGGGTGCACTGTAAAAAAAAACGGACTAAAAAACGGAAATACTACTGGCAATGTAGACGCCAGTATTATTTCCGTTTTTTTACGGGAATTTTTACCCATAAATTACAGAAAAACTTCCGTTATTAATCAGAAAAACGGAAAATTTTCTTTTTACGGGAATTTTTACCCATAAATTACAGAAAAATTTCCGCTTTTAATCAGAAAAACGGAAACTTTTCTGTAATTTATGGGTAAAAATTCCCGTAAAAAAACGGAAATAGTACTGGCGTCTAGATTGCCAGTAGTATTTCCGTTTTTTAGCCCCCCCTTTTTTTTACAGTGTGGGGGAGATAAAAATCAGCCAAAATACTATGTTTTCTGACCTTTCATGTTATTTTCGCACTGCAATTAAGATGAAGATGTTGCTATTTTCCATTCTTTTTTTAACACTTTCCAAAATAGTTGAAAAGTATTTACGAATTCGGTTTGTCTGTCTGTCCGTCTGTCCGTGCTCTAACTCGCGTAAATATAGTCAGATTGCAATGAAATTGATATAGATTATTGGAGTTTAGTAAGGCAGGTTCTATATTGAAAACGAAGTGTGTAGCATTTACTGTTCGTTCACAGAGCACTCAAAAAAAAAAAAAAAAAAGTTTACATTACGGTCTATTGGGAAAAATCGTTTGCGGTGTATTTTAATGATATTACACTATTTTAAACATATTGAAATTGATATATATCACTGAGGTGTACTGCAAGACGCTTACTGTAAAATATAGTGTGCATATAATTTATCGTTCATTTAGAGGCACACGCAAAAGAGTTTGCCTACAGAAGGAAATGAACAAAAATTGAACTACTACTGAGCCTACGAACAATAATTGCTGGAAGTGCGTTTTCAGTTGTGGTATGCGTTTTTAAATTTAAATATTTTTGAAATATTACTTGGTGTGTATAAATTCTATAGATCATATATAGGGTCGCAGAAAAGTTCTCAACAACATCCGTTTATTGGCGGAAATTGCTGAATGGAAATTTTCAGCTTTACTATGCGCTTAACTGAACTATTTAAGCATACTGTGTACTATACATACAAATCTATAGATCGTATACAGGACTGCACAAAAAATTCGGATATTTTCCCCACTATTGATGGTAATAACAGAAATTGGTTTTTCAAATGCGTTATGCGTTATCCAAATTGTTTATTTAGACATATTTTCCCCCCTTAATAAGTTGTGAATTTTTTTTACAGTATTCTGCATGTGTTGGAAAGTGTTTCATAACTTATGCTGAAAGCACGATTTTTTGTTCTTGTTTTTATTTTTAGAGAAAGTTCATTGCATTTACTAAGAAAATACAGTAAACTCTCTGTAAGGCGGACTCTGTGTAAGACGGAAATCTGTCTAACTCGGAAAGATTTTCAAGTCCCTGCGAATCCATAGACATAGAGTAAAATTTGTCTAAGGCGGAATATTGTCTACTACGGAAAATTTTCTCGGTCCCGATCAATTCCGCATTAGACAGAGTTTACTGTAATTAGTAGCAGATGTATTTTTACTTTTTCCTATCTTTAGAAGAAGAAAGTATTGGATTCGTTAAAAATTTCGACTTGCGGGTTTTCGACGGATATACAGGGTGTCTCTAAACTTATCTTACATACGTTGGAGGTGATAGAACACAACTAGACAAGCACAAATCATCACACAATCCATGGTCGGAACGCAAGCCGTAAAGCCCTAGAGGGCGCCTCCCAGCGACCGCAATAAAAAGGCTGTTCACCGCAGCTGTCTTCATTCGTTCTGTGGATCATCGATGAGATGGATGCGTACTCAAATCAGGAGAAGACCGAGATGCATTACATTTACGGAGAGGCAGACGGCAATCCAAGGGAAGCCCAAAGTTTGTACCAATCAACTGGTCGGCCCGCTCACCCGATTTGTCACGTCTGGATTTTTTCTTCTGGGGTCACATGAAGAGCCTCGTCTACGATGAGATGATGGTCCCATAGATTCTGTTGAAGATCTTGTTTTCCGGATATCCATAGCTGCTGACACCATACGAGAGATGCTTGGTGTTTTTGCCAATGTACGGCGGTCACTCCATCGACAGTGTAAAACCAGTGTTACTGTTGGCGGCCGCAATTTTCAGCAGTTGCTGCGATGGTAGAGGTACATGTTGTTTACTATCATTTTGTTAAATAAAATGTTTTTCTTCATATGATCGGTTTCCTTTCATTCCATCGCTGTCTATCTTCTTTCTCCCCAATTTGTGCCTATATTTTACGCTCTAGTTTTTTACGACTTTAGTTCCGACCATGGATTGTACGGTAATTTGTGCTTGTCTGGTTGTGTTCTATCACTCCCTAACGTATGTACCATAAGTTTAGGGACATCCTGTATACGTTTTCGAAGTTCCTTAACACGATTTGACTGTTTTTAGAAAACGTCTGTCTTTCTGTATGTATGTGACACAAATTTTGTGGATCTATCTGAAGAACTATGCATGGAAACCTAGATATAAATTGGTGGTGATTAGTTTTTGGTGTAGTGGCGCTGCAACGTTTTCATTAATATTCTGTTTTTTTTTTTTTTTTTTTTTTTTTTTTGAAAAATGGACTTATTCTTTTAAAACGTTCAAACGGCGCCTGTTTTTTATTTTTATTTATTTATGTATTTATTTGTATGTGTGTGTGTGATATGAGATAATTTGTTAAAATTGTCAGTTTGAAATCAAAGCAAATAAAAAATAATTAAACATACAGTCATAAACGTAAGTGTAAGTTATTTACAAGCTTCATCAGATGTTAGTTACTAAAGCCATTTCTTACTACCGTGTTTACTCGCGTAATAGTCGCACTTTTTTTGCCAATTTTTCATTGTGAAAGTCTAGGGGCGACTATTATGCGGAGAAATGTACTACACAATATTGAACACCCTAATGCTAAAACATTACTGGTATAAAAAAAACACATAATAAAATTAGTAACTTAACAGTGTTAATGTTTCCAGATTATGTGCTCCTTATTAAATACCATTTTTCTTTTTATGGAATTACATTTTTATAGACATAAAATTTACAAATGATCTTTTTGTAAATTTTGACAAAAAATTCTCATAATAAATCTCTTCCATTATTACTGACGATTTTTTCTGCTTCAAAACGGGGGTGCGACTATTACGCGAGTAAACACGGTATATATCTATATATATTCATTTTTCCTAGAGAAGGAGTTCTTTTTAAGACGTTCTGAAACAATTGAAGATTAAATTTACTTTGGTTATTTTTGCGTTTCATTATTATTATTTTTTTTTAACCATCACGCAGTAATCGTCGTATAAAGGTCATTCATAATTTTATCAGTATATGTAGTGCTCTAAGAAGGGTTTTAACCCGCAACCCCCATCCCCTATTTGCTGTAAACCTTTACTTCACGACAACCACTTCTTTTTGCTGAAAAGTCAGTTTGTGACTGGCACATTAATGCACGTCAAGTAAAATTTTGAATTAAGTAAAAAAATAACTGAAGAGAAAATAGTTATTTTGTACAAATGTCATATTTGACAAAAAGAAAGAAAAAAAATCCAAGCATCGTGATGCTGAAGCATAAAATGCCCAGGTGTGTGGAGCTTCCATCTAAATATTTTTTTTGTCAGTTGTTAAAGTAAAATTTTAAGAAGTTGGTATTTAGAAAAAAATAGGTACATTTGTCCTTTCCCTTTCAAACAATCCGAGAAAGTTTCCAATTCAGTTTTAAAGAATATACCCGTAGAAGTTAGAAATTTCAATTGAACTTAAGTCATACAGATGTGGGATATCGTCAGGACAATACACAGGGACGATGAATGGTATAGAAAGTGTTTCATCTCTATTATACAGCGTCTTATAATTACAATTTATTTATTTTTTTTAATTTGTCAAAATGTCAGACGTAGAACTTGAATTTGTCTGAAAATCTTTATCAGATCTCATACAATTTGAAATGGCTCTCGAGGTAGGAGATAGAAAGAGAGTAGGGGAGGGGAGATTTCAGAAAGGATATAAAAAAATTCATTTATAGCGGATCCCAATCTTTTATTTCTACCACGTACCCATTTCTCAGTCTTTTGACCCTTCTTGTAAAAACGCCGCCTCAAAAGTATTTGTTTTCGTTCGTTAGTGGTGTTCTTATGCTTATTACTATGACTAGATGCAGTTCGCCTGAGAGTTCATTTGTCTTATCCATTTTGAACCACAGCATAAAATCACTCAAAACATTAAATATTAGCTAAAGACATCAAATTAAGCCCTCACAACGAAGGAACAAAGCTACAACCATTAATACAAATTACTGACTTGATGCTATCCATTCCATACACTTTGAAATAGATTTTAAATTAAAGCATAGAAACAAGAAACTGTAATGCGATTCGGGTATTTTAGGGAATTTTTCTAATTACTAGAATAAAAAATAAACAATAAAATAAAAGAGGGGAACACAGGCGAAATCGCGCGATTTTTTTGGGGGGGGGTATCTGGGGATGATGACAACAAATGATCAATCAATTCATAGGTTTATGCATTTTCCTTTACTTTGATAGCAGCCGAATTGACATTCACACATGTCTTTCTTAGTAAACGAAAATTCTACAACTAAGGTTTTCTGTTTCCAATTTAATTTAAATTTTTCGCATTTTAGTCCGTTACCAATGTGATTTTCTCGTACCCGCAACTAGGGTGGGAACTACTGATCTATAGGATCAAGAATGTCATGACATGACATCGCGGTGCTTACGGAGTGCCAACGCCGCGTGAAACCACCGCGCGTAACCACCAACGAACTTGAATGGGAACATAAAAATGAATTTCGAAACAAAGCAAGATCTAAAATGCATAATTTTGAGAACTCTAATGGAGTCCCGAAGGCCATTCCAGAGTTGGAAGCACGAGGTTAAATATAACCTCCAAAAATATGACGCATAGAGCATCCAAATAAATTTAGTTGTCCTACACTTCGATGTCACTTCAACGACTGGCGTAGGTAAAAAACGAAGAATGCAAAGGCAGTAGGGTACCAACGAGCACAGAAAAGGCATAGCATAAGGTAACCAACGAATCAACTAACACTAAAATGAGAACTATTAAAAAAAAAGGTGGGGGCACATAGCTCACTAATTTTGAGTGGCAGTTACCTAGTATAGTAGTACCCGTCACCTGCAGAAGTTTTCCAGGGTGCACTCGGATGGTTCAGTCTTGAAAAAGACTCTTTGATGCACCATAACTGGTCCACAACGGCAAATAAGCAAGCATTCCGGCTTCTACCTGGATCTAAAAATGGGGAGAAGTTAAACTAAAACTAAAAACTTAAAAACTCAACTAAAAAAATCTGGGATGAGAAGTATCAAGAAGTTAGAATCTCTAAAAACATTACTACCGTTATTTTAATTATATTTAGAGCACTAGTTAAAGTATAATCGCCATTGAAACTATGCAATAAACATAGTATTTAGTATTTTATTCAAAACTAGCTAACTTGCCCGGCGTTGCCCGGGTACGTCAAAAAACAGCACGAACTGCGAAAAAGTTCTGAAAATCACAATAAGATATCGCGAAAAAATTTTAAATCGCTGCACAAATTTCGAAAAGAGAAAAAAAAATTATATATCGTGTTCGAAGATTGAAAGTTGATTCCTTTCACTAATGTGGAAAAATGGTAGGAAATCGCTAAAATACATTAAAAATCACATACAAAATTCCCAAAAAATTCGAAAATTGCTATACGAAATCCGAATAAACTTTATTGAAATGAGGGCAGAATGCACTTTAGGTCAAAAATGAAATGTCAAAAAACTGCAGCAGATCGCGAAAAAACGTAAAAATCGCATTAAAAATCACAAAAAGTTCAAAAATCACGAAAGTCAAAATTTACTATAATTGGATAAAATTAGGATAAAAATGGCTCTCTTAAAGTTTATGTTTGGGAAAGCCTGCTAAGCATTGTATCATGTTACTTTTATTCATAATTTAATTTTCTTTTGGATCCCCTTAAATATAATTAATATAATCCCTCAAGTTAATATTAGTTTTTATTGCATTAAAATATCTCAATTTGTTGATTTTCTGTAAGCAAGTAATCCCTATTGGTTTACAATGGAAGTCTATAGGAATTTGGCGAAATATTAGAGATATCGCCAAGTTGGCGTCGCCTTTGGTGACTAATTTACTTGGCGGTATTTGGCGACAGAACTGTGTCCCCCCTACGTTATCCCCCTTATAGGTATGGATATGCATTAAATGATGTTTAATAATCGCATAAAAAATTCGCTAAAAATTCAAATATTGCTGTACGAATTCCGAATAAACTTTTTTGAAAAGAAAAGAAAATTTACTATATTGGGTTTAAAGAAAGAAACCGTATTCTTTTCACCAATGTGTAAAAATCGCCTCAAAACTTAAAAAAGCTCTAAAAATCGCATAAAAAATTAAACAAAAAAAATCTAATAAAAAAACGAAAATCGGGCTTCGAGGTGCAAAACTTCCTATATAGACGTAACTATTCCCCAAACTTTGTAGCTCTACGTGCAGCGGTCTCTTCAGAACACCGTCGACACACTCACACACAAACTTCTTTCCTTATTATTATACTAGCTAATTTGCCCGGCGTTACCCGGGTACATCAAAAAACAGCTCGGATTGCGTAAAAGCTCTGAAAATCACAATAAGATATCGCGAAAAAATTTTAAATTGCTGCACAAATTTCGAAACGAGAAAAAAAGTTATATATTGTGTTCGAAGATTGAAAGTTGATACCTTTCACGAATGTGGAAAAATGGTAGGAAATCGCTAAAATACACTAAAAATCACACAAAATTCCAGAAAAATTAGAAAATTGCTATACGAAATTCGAACAAACTTTATTGAAATGAGGGCAGAAATTACTTTAGTATTATAGGCCAAAAATGGAATGTCAAAAAATTGCAGCAGATCGCGATAAAACGTAGAAATCGAATTAAAAATCACAAAAAGTTCAAAAATCACGAAAGTCAAAATTTACTGTAATTGGATAAAAGTTTCAAATCTAATTCCTTTGACCTGCGGTCTCTCTTAAAATTTATGTTTGGGAAAGCATGCTAAGCATTGTATCATGTTACTTTTACTCATAATTTAATTTACTTGCATTCCCTTAAATATAATTAATATAACCCCCTAAGTTAATATTAGTTTTTGTTGCAATAATTTTGTGTTGGCACGGTAAAAATCAATGTTATATAGCGAATTTTTTACACTGTTTTCAATCAAGCGTTAATAAAATACTAACACAATATTTAAAAAATGGAAAATTTCAAAATAATCACCGAAATGGCGGCTGAAAACTAAGAACATCTGCTACAGATGACAGGAAACTGAAGCGTATAGTTAAGAAAAACCGTTTTAAAAGTGTGCTATTTTTGTACCGAAAATGGAAAGAAGAAGGAGTTGAAGTTTCTACATCGAGAACATTAAGACGTCTCCATAAATTTAAATTTGAATCTCATGTACCGAAAACAAAACCTCTCATGACTGCAAAACAAAAGCGTATAAGATTGAATTGGTGGAAATCAAGACGCTTATGGAGCGAAGAAGATTGGAAAAACATATTAGTTAGTGATGAAATTATGTTGTATAGATACAAAACATACTTTCATCACTAAATAATATATTTTTCCAATCTTCTTCACTCCATAAACGTCTTGATTTACACCAATTGAATCTTATACGTTTTTGTTTTGCAGTCATGAGAGATTTTGTTTTCGGTATACGAGATTCAAACTTAAATTTATGGAGACGTCATAATGTTCTCGATGTAAAAACTTCAACTCCCTCTTCTTTCCATTTTCGGTGCAAGAATTGCACACTTTTAAAACGGGTTTTCTTAACTATACGCGTCAGTTTCCTGTCAGCTCTACCAGATGCGTTTGGTTTTCGGCCGCCATTTCGGCGATTATTCTGAAATTTTCCATTTTTCTTAATATTGTGTTAGTATTTTACTAACGCTTGATTGCGAACAATGTAAATAATTCTCTATATAACATTGATTTTTACCGTGCCGATACAAATCAACCATACGAAGTTTAATAGATTCAGGAATATCACCCACACGACCCATTTTAAGACAAAAAAGCAAACAAACTGTAAAAAGAACACCGATTTTAAATAAGATCGTCTGAATTTAATCAATGATGCTACCAGTTATGAATTGGTGATAATTAAGAAAGAATTAAGGCGAAATATTCTAATATTTTGAACCACTTGAATAAATATTCTAATATTTTGAACCACTTGAATAAATATTCTAATATTTTGATTTTTCAAAATAATTTTTTTTCAATTAATCTTTTCAAAAATGATATTAATTTTATGATAATAAATAAGTTTAATCAACAATAAGCTCTTAATAAAAATATCGTTTGCATATTTGCATTAAAAGATGTTAAATTACCAAACGATATTTCCAGTTTGTGAAAAAAAAAGTAATTATTCTAATATTTTGAATATGAGCTATGTATAAATAAAATTATCATGCATTATATTTTAATCATTCGATTTAAAATCACCATATACTATATCTAAAAAAGAAAAAAAAAATCTTTCTAAAATGCTCTCTTTATCAAATTTACGAAGTGAAACGAATTTCGTCTCTCCAAACAATATATAAGAAACGTCCTTTTTAAAAGTTAAATAAAGAAAAATATACTTCCGAGCTAACGTCTTATTTCTTCCAAGTTTTGTAAGTAATGCTCAGCATTTTTGTCATATCGCTGAACAAAACTTAAGCCATCCTGCTTATAGAATCATACTCTGAGTAGAAAGAGCCCAGAATGTCTCCAAACACCCACAAAGAATATTGAAATCTACGCAGGAACGATATCGGGGGAATAACGTTCATATCTGTGAAACGGCACACGTTTCGAATCAATTAACTCATGCTGACTTTTATATACAGTGATGAAAAAACATAAATGAAAAACTGTTGACAACACTTGAATACCGAAAAGTTCTGTGAACTTACAGCCTTAGGGCGATGAAAGACCCTCTTGCCACTTTTTTTAAAAAGGGAATATAGTTTAAAGTAAGTCAGCAAGTATTGGAAAATTTAGCTCAGAAAGAAAACTTTTTAATACTTTATTTTATATTAGAAGCATTTATTAAGGATATTTGAAATTTGATCCTCAATTTAAAACCATTTAAACCTGAACATTTTATTAAAATGCTTTTGAAACTGTCTATGTTAAATATAGATTCCCCATTTGTGTATAATTATTTGTTGCCTTTATTGTGGTTTTATACATGTATAACCTAAAAGTTTCTAATGTTATAAAAAATAATATTACAGTAGAAATTCCTTTTTATATGCCCCAATTTACAACAAATTTCGAAAATATATTAAGTTTTACCATATTTATATCTTGCCCATGTACATACATTCGCCGCTATTTAATTTCAAATTTAAAAACATAAATAGATTTTAAAAAGTAAAATTACATATTAAAATTTAAATCTGATTCTGATAGAGCGTAGAATCAAGATACTATTTCGTTGACATTATAAGGGGAAGGTAAGTATAATTGAATCTATGAAATTCACCGTTTGGCCAGAAGTGGTCAACATATGCTTTTAATATACTTCTCATCTTCAATTCGCACACCCCAAGTCTCATAATCAAATGGTAAACCAAAAGGGGCCAGTCTAACAAAAACATGAAACTTCCTAAAATCCAACCTTCAACTTTTGCTAGAACTTGCACACCTTCTTTTATTTATTTATTTATTTATTTATTGGCCAAGATCTCTCCACAAGGAGCACTAAATGGCTAAAACCTCACAAGAAAAAAACAGCAACCTGAAGAGCACCAGAAGAAACAGCTAAGTTTCGAAGAAAATAAACTTTGTTGTGTAAGTTCCTGTTTTCCAACTGTCCCCACTTCAAATAATGCATGGATTGTAAATTTAAGAGATGCGATATTATAGGAATTCTTTTAAATTCGAAAAACTGGGTTTGTGTCGTTTTTGCTTATTCAAGGATAAGGGCAATTAATTTTGCTCAGCCACCGAGATTTTGTTGATAAGGAGAAGAGCTACTTAAGGATGTTCTCAAATCCAAACTGGCTATTTTCTGAGACATTTTCAAATTCATTTTTATTCTCAAACGTATGGAATTAGCAGGCCCTCTTTTTTTCATAAACTATTTTTCGGTAAAAACAGGAGATCTTTCAGAAAATCTAGTCAAATTTGGCGTTTGGAACCAAATATCTGGACGCGACAGCGCGCAAGAGGGACAAAACTACTAGATTGCAATATCTTATAACACAAGATATAAATCATTTAACGAAACAAGAAAAAAAAAAAATTCAATGACTAATCGCTTGAATAATAATGCCTGCAAGTATCATGCTTTTCCGTTTAAAAACGAATCAGAAAGTTTCTCATTGTTGAGGGATTCATTGAATATATATATTATCTCATTGAATATATATATTAGAATCCTTAAATTGATTTTTTGGGCATTTTTTTAGCCCAATCTTAATTTTTAAGCGGATTAACCTTAGCGGTACGATATTTGGGCATTTTCCTCTAACACAAAAATTTCCTCAATTGTTTAGTGCTTGAATCAGAAGACCTGAACATTTTTACGCATACACGAATGAAAACCAACATATAAAAGTGTCAGAAATATTCCATTGTTGAACAGAGTAAATAAAAAGTGAACCCCCTCAAATAAGCTATATTTGCTTAAGAATCCAGTCAAACGTTAAAAGAAATATTGCGAAAGCCAGTAGATCAGTAATATGCAGAAGATTAAAGAAAATATGCGCTCTCACAAGGTGTATTTAGAATGCACCTAATTATTTTTCTAAACATCTAAACATCATGTTCCTGTCATCTTAAAGGATCTTCTCAGTTCTTCTAAGGTTTCGGGAGCAGACTGTAGAGACTCAAACATATCCTTGTAGATCAAGTTGAGATTTGAACTCTGACTTAATCTGTATTCGGTCTAGATTCAGACCTGTTATCTTCCGTTTCTGAGTGGCTTCTCGGTGATACAGATAACAGCCTATAAGAGACATTTTATTTTTTCCAAGTTTGGCTTTCTCTCCCCTTATCAGGATGAGGACTGTAAATACAGATTCTATGCAAGACCCTGAAAATTTTGTTGCCTTGAAAATAAACAAACCAGAAATATTTACTGTTCTTTTGCACGTAAAAAGATGAGAGATAACACGTTCCCTCAATCGGCATGTAAAGCTCACTGCACCGTAAGAAAAAAACGGGGAAAACAACAGCAAAATTTACAATTTAGGTAACAGCATTTTTTGCTAAAAAATTTCAGCAAATTGCGTACTTTAAAATGCTTTTCTATTTACATGTATATAGCAAAAATGACTGTAAAGATACAAATTTTTACCGCAGAAAATGCGAGTGCCAAAATTGCCTAACAGATTTTACAGCGTTTCTCTCTCTTTGTTTCTTCTTCTTACAAAACAGATGATTATGTTTATAAGTACTTACGAAAACTGTCCTAAATCTGCCTCATCTCACTTATTTTACTATTTTGTTAAAAATAGTAAATATTAGTGCCAACAAAATATTTTGGCAATTCAGCCGGTAGCATTTTTCGCATGTAATGTTTCTAGTCTAACAGTTTTAAAATATATTTTATACAATAAGAAGTGAATTCTGGAATACTTTTGTTTAAATAGGGGCTGTAAAAGGAAATTTGATCTAAGGTATTAAAAATTTTGTTGCCTTGAAAATAAACAAACCAGAAATATTTACTGTTCTTTTGCACGTAAAAAGATGAGAGATAACACTTTCCCTCAATCGGCATGTAAAGCTCACTGCACCGTAAGAAAAAACGGGGAAAACAACAGCAAAATCTACAATTTAGGTAACAGCATTTTTTGCTAAAAAATTTCAGCAAATTGCGTACTTTAAAATGCTTTTCTATTTACATGTATATAGCAAAAATGACTGTAAAGATACAAATTTTTACCGCAGAAAATGCGAGTGCCAAAATTGCCTAACAGATTTTACTGCGTTTCTCTCTCTTTGTTTCTTCTTCTTACAAAACAGATGATTATGTTTATAAGTACTTACGAAAACTGTCCTAAATCTGCCTCATCTCACTTATTTTACTATTTTGTTAAAAATAGTAAATATTAGTGTCAACAAAATATTTTGGCAATTTAGCCGGTAGCATTTTTCGCTAAAAATTAGCAGCAAATTTTACCTTAAGAGGCTACTTCAGTCCAATGAAAAGACACATTCGCTAATGCTAATCCTATGGCAGAAATTTATAAAGATATCTCGGTCGCATTTCAATATTTTTAAATGATTTCTTTTGCATTGAATAGTTGAGATCGATCTGTATGCAGGCCGTTTTTTACTTTTTCGATTTTGACTGCAGATATTTTTTATGAGGATGCTTTTACTTTCGAAACCGGTTCCGAAAACGAAAGTGTTCTCATAAGAAATACCTGTAAGCAAAATCAAAAAAGTAAACAACGGCCTTTGTACAGATCAATCTCAACTATTCAATGCAAAAGAAATTATTTAAAAATATTGAAATGCGACCGAGATATCTTTATAAATTTCTTCCATAGGATTAGCATTAGCGAACGGGTCTTTTCCTTTGACTGAAGTAGCCTCTTAAAATACTTTTCAATTCTAATGTAATGTTTCTAGTCTAACAGTTTTAAAATATATTTTATACAATAAGAAGTGAATTCTGGAATACTTTTGTTTAAATAGGGGCTGTAAAAGGAAATTTGATCTAAGGTCCTAAAAATTTTGTTGCCTTGAAAATAAGCATGTACAGTTTTTGCGCCAAAAGGTAAAAGATATCACTTTCTCTCAGTCGGCATGTAAGGCCGCTGCACAGTAAGAAAAAAAAAAAAAACTGGAGAAAATCACAATGTCTGTCGCAACTTAGTTGACAGCATTTTTTTTTTTTTTTTTTTTTTTTTTTTTTTGCTAAAAATTTTCAGCAAATTGTACTTTAAACCGCATTTTTATTTACATATTTTTAGTAAAAATGACTATAATGGCGCAATTTTTTGCCGCTGAAAATGTTGGCACCTAAATTGTCAGCAGATTTTACAACGATGTTCTCTCCTTTTTCTTTCTTTTTGTAAATTCAGTCAGTAAGAGCAGACAAGAATTGGATTTTCTGTTACCAATATCCATGGCATACATCAAGATGAAACATTTTTTTTTAAAGATTTATTTCATTTGTAATATCAAATGAGAAAATATTGAATACACAGAAAAAAAAAACTTTATAAGTATGCTGTGCTATTTTAGGACTGCACAACGCTATTTTTGTGTACGCCATTCAGTTCTGCTTTTCTTTTTTCTTTTCTTTCTTTTTTCTTTTTTTTTTATCACGGAATAAACTTTATATATTTTTTTAGTTGGTTACAGTACTGTCTACGAGCGATGATGACTGCTGGGCGTGCGTTTTCAGTTGCGTGATTAAATTGCATTCATCAGCTATAACCATCTTTGTGATGGTTCAGCTCTGATAGACGTTTTCAAATTTAACCAATGTTTTGCATATTACTTAATTCTGTAGATCATATACAGGGCTGCACAAAATAATTCTAGTACATTTCTGCTTATTGATAGAAATTACCGAAGGGGAATATTCTACTGTGTTATGCGTTTTCAGTTGTGATTAAATTGTATTCATCAGCTATAACCGTCTTTGTGATGGTTCAGCTCTGGTATAGACATTTTAAAATTTAACCAATGTTTTGCATATTACTTAATTCTGTAGATCATATACAGGGCTGCACAAAAGAATTGAATTCTTATAGTTAGCTTTCTGACTATTAGATGGTACACTCTAAAAAAATCGACAAAAGTCTTAAAAAGTGCAGGCAGCAAGTCGGTGGAATACTCATGTGATCGGAAGGCTTTTTCTGCTATGAAGGAATTTCCGCCTTTTGATTGGAGAATTTCAGGAAATTTTGAGCTTAGATTTGAGTTTTTTTGTGTGTTTTAAGCCCTTTAATCCCTGAAATTACCGAAGGGGAATCTCCTACTGTGTTATGCGTTTTCAGTTGTGATTAAATCGTATTCATCAGCTATAACCGTCTTTGTGATGGTTCAGCTCTGGTATAGACATTTTAAAATTTAACCAATGTTTTGCATATTACTTAATTCTGTAGATCATATACAGGGCTGCACAAAATAATTGAATTCGGATAGTTAGCTTTCTGACTATTAGATGGTACACTCTAAAAAAAATCGACAAAAGTCTTAAAAAGTGCAGGCAGCAAGTCGGTGGAATACTCATGTGATCGGAAGGCTTTTTCTGCTATGAAGGAATTTTCGTCTTTTGATTTCAGAATTTCAGGAAATTTTGAGCTTAGATTTGAGTTTTTTGTGTGTTTTAAGCCCTTTAATCCCTGACCTACACAATTATGTAGGTGATTCTAAAGGAAAAGAAAAAGACTATTTCCTGTTTTTGTGCGATTTAAAACCGAATCTGCATATTTGTATGAGTTAATTGGCTTCAGATGTTTTGATAAGACACAACTATAGGTGGCACCAACTGCAAGACAGGGTTAATTTTTTTGCTTTTAAGAAGACTATATCATCTGACAGCAATAGGCAAAAAGTATGTACTGTCGTAATTTCTTTTAAATATGATCTTTAGTGTCTGCTTAGATTTAATTTTTCTTTTCATATACTTTATGCATGATTTTAATTGATTTTGTCCTTGATAAATTTAATTAGGCTGTGCAAAAGTTGAAAAACTAACGACTTACACAATTATGTAAGTCCGGCATTTACCATTACAAAAATAGTTGCAATTCCTAATATTAATAAAATTTTTATTTTAAAGTGAATTTTTTAAAGTTATGTTTTTACCAATTTATTTTTTATTAATTACATTTTTAAAGCGGATTAATTTTAAATTAATAGGTTTGTGCTATTCATGATTTCTATTTAAAATAGATACTATTCAAGAAATAATATGCACATGTAATGAACTGTATGTTTCTGTTCAGAGTTATAGATGCCATATATGAGTTATAAGTTTTATATCAGTTATATGCATGCCACGAGATAGATTTTTAAATTTGAGAAATTCATTTTATTTTGTCCACGCAGCAAGTAAACCACCAGGAATTAATAATAAATTATGGAAAGTTCAGCAAATGCTCGACAGATTCTGAACCCCAAACTCACCCAAACTATTAATTTCTACCAAAAAAAAATCCCGGTTGTAAAGGGTTATGGAAAAAAGAGTTACGTAGGAATTCCGTTTTTAATAAGAAGTATCAAAGGAGCACTGTTACCGGAACACCCCTCTGATTTGACGAACATGCAACTTTAGATTAGAGGATTTCAGATCATTTTTACGTTGATTGAAGAATTTTCTGTATTTCGGGGTGAAAGGACAACGAAGTTTTAATTTTTTTAACGAAATATAATCAACGGGAAGATTCGTTCAATTTTGGGCTTGATTTTTCTGATTTTTTTAGAGTATAGCTGCTGAAATAGATTTTTCAAATGCGTTATGCGTTTTCCAAATTGTTTACTTAGACATCATCATTCATCTTATTAAACGGTGAAGTTTTGTTACTGTATTCTGAATGTGTTGGAAAGGGTTTCATAATCTACACTTGATTTTCCTGTTTTATTTCTCTCTACATAGGATTACCCGAGATTGATGTCTAAGCAAGTACTTTTGTACTTTTTCGATTTTGGTTGCAGTTTCTCTCCCTCTCTCTCTTTCTTTATTTTTCTCATGCGGTTTCACTTTTGGAACCGATTCCTAAAAAGAGAGAAAGAGACAGTTGATTTCCCTCAATATTTTTTCTTTAAAATCCTAATCAGAATATCCGAAATACTTATGAAGAACCCAAATATGGTTTTTGAGTCCCTGGACACATATTTGACACTATTTTGTATACTATGTAATAAGGTTAAATAATTCTCATTCATTTAAATATAATCATAACTGAACATTTTTACTATTATAAAGAAGACTAGATTTTTGTGTACAGTTTTTAAAAATACATTCTTAAAAAAATATCCAAGGAAAGTTTTTTTTTTTTTTTTTTTAACTAACAATTTCAGGTTTATTTGGACTTATAGCAAGTACAAATACGAGAGAGAGTACAAATAAATAGCGACAGAATACATTCATGATAACATTGAAACCGGAGTAATGCATTTTAATCCCTAAAAATGCCAAATAAATGTTGAAAATAAAAATGAGTAAATTATTTTTCTTGATTTTAGAGCATTTTAACAGATTTATAGGAATCTGATATTTTTAAAATTCCAAGATTTTTTTAATTAGTGCTATATGTTAAATAGCAAAGATAACGACATGTAAAGCATTTTCATGATGCAATATCCACATCTTGCTGTAATAAATTATAAAACAAAGTAAATCATTAAATTCTATATCTGGAATATAAAACTGATATAGTTTTACAAAACTTATAATATATCTATAGACTTTGGAGGCTCAGTAAATTTAAGGACCTGAGCCCGTGCCTCGTGTACTGTATACCTTTATATGGCTCTGTGTATATGCATGTCAGGATGAAAGTTATTTCATGCCTCCAAAAGAGCGAATATTTTAAACGGTATTTTCCTTATGCACTATGAATAGCATAATGAGAGATATGAGAACGGTCTTAATTTAACCATGAACTATAGTTTTTATTCTTTTGAAATGTTTTTTCTAGAATACGCATACGCGTACATTAAGTTGACGCTGTTCTTTCTCCTCTTAAGAAACAATAAAATCCGTATATTAAAATTAATTAGGAAACACTGGATACAGAAACGGAAAAGTCCTCAGTTCTCTTTTAATCTTCAAAATTTTTCATTACGAGACAGGCATTAGCTCGTGATAAAGTCTCTCTCACTTCCCGCTGTTCCGGTACACGCTTGAAATTTTTATGCTATTGGATCTGTTAGAAAGCAAATCAAAACAAAACAAAAGTCTGAAAACAGCAGAAGAAACTGCTTTGGAGTCGGAAAAAAAAATAATAAAATAAAAATACTGTGCACACAGTTGACATCACATAGAATGCAGGACAGAAAATCAATGGTCGCGGACCCAGCTGCCGTGAAGAAGGCAGCGATGGTTACCGTTAGGTGCAAGAGATGAAATCTAATCTTGGCTCTATATTAGAAAACTTTATTTCTAACATATCAGTCCTATGAGGTACGTAAAGCTGAGGGGGATGAATTTGATGACGATTATTCGCTTGCAGCGTTTTAAAGCAACTGAAGAAATATGCGGTGGTGGATAGTATTTTTAAAGAAATCTTCGTTGTTCAAGTGGATGATGTTGTAACATACGGCATTTTGAGTACGATGAAGAGAATGAAATGATATTTGATTGTAGCCAAGAGTGATATTCAGAGGCGTTATTTAAGGGGAGAGGGGGGGGTATGGGGGCAACCTCCCTTTTCTCTTAGTTTCAGACTTTTAAAAGTCATTATACACTGCAAAAAATAATTGTTGATTTTACAGTATAATACTGGCAGCTGAGGCGCCAGTATTATACTGTAAAATTAACAGTAATAAAACGTAAAATAAACAGTAATATACTGATAAGTAGTGATATAATGGTATATTTCTGCATTTTTATTTATAAAACGGTATACTACTGATTATTTACGGTTTATTACTGTTAATTTTACAGTATAATACTGGCGCCCAGCTGCCAGTATAATACTATAAAATCAACAATTTATTTTTTGCAGTGTATGTTTCCTCATTTTCTTATTCTTAATTGAATTTCTTCATTTGTTTTTTCAATGTATTATATTAACATATATCCATGTAAATACATTATAGCGGTTTGGTCCTTTGGATATTTGTACCGAGAAAAATATGAAAAGAAATAATTAAAAAAAGGTACTAATTTATTTTAATTCGTTCTACGAATGAATTTTGCTCCTTCCAAATAAAATCTGAAATGACGCTGCTGGTGATATTTGGTAGTTACCGTTTGCAATATGTGAAAGTGTGAACACTAGACTTCTGATTAAATATAATATGTACTCGTCAAAAAATATATAGTTAGTAATACTCAATGATTATGAATTAAGGCATAATATGAAACGCACTAAACAATCCTTACTGAATTATTTATTACCTTTATGAACTTAAAAAAAAATCCCCTTAAAAGAATAGATGCAAGGAAAAAACGTTTACTGTTATGTGCGAAAGATGAAATCTAATCTTGGCTTTATATGTTATATACTTTATTTCATATCATTCCTCAGAGGTATGTAAGGCTGTGGGGGATGAATTTGACGAAAGATTATTTGCTTGCAGCGTTTTAGAAACAGTTGAAGAAATATGCGGTGCATGAGGATGGTGGAAATTTTTAAGTAATTTTCTTTTTTGGTGCGGATTATACTGTAATATGGGGTGCTTTGAAATGGGGAAAAAAGGGATATGATACTAGACTGTAGGATATATTTAATAGCTACGGTTTGCGATATATATGAAAGCATAAACATTTGTTTGACTTTCGATTAAAAATGATTTTCTCGGTAATAATGATAACAATAATAATAATAATAAATAAATAAAATAATATATATATACAGGGTGGTTCAGAACTATAAGTTCAAAATGTAAAGGCAGGTAGAGGGGACCTAAATAAACAGATTTCGCATAGGAATGTGGGTGCGGAAATGCAGCGTTGTGTCAGTAGAGGACGCTGTTGAGTTAGGCGGAGAAAGCGCTTCGCTGACTTGAATCGTCATTCTCCGCTCGGATTTCGAGCAACATGCGTCGTTACACCAATGCGGAGCTTGCCGACATGCATTTCATGTATGGGGCTGCACAAGGAAATGTATAGCGGTTGCTCAAAGGATGTACATGGAACGATTCCAGGGTAGGAATCTACCAAACATTTGAGCGTCTTCATCGAGAGTTGTGCGCGACTGGATCATTTTATGCTTCGAGGCGTGATAAGGGCACTGAAAGATATCGCAGAATTCATGCAGTGGAAGAAGCAGTATTATGCACACTAGAGGATAGTCCTTCGACAAGATCGAGAGCTATTGGACGTGCATTGGGTGTGAGCCATTTCCTTGTGCAGCCCCATACATGAAATGCATATCAGCATGTAACGATGCATGTTGCTCGAAATCTGTGCGGGAAATGACGATTCAGGTCAGCGAAGCGCTTTCATCCACCTAACTCAACAGCGCCCTCTATACTGCCTCAATGCTACATTTCTGCACCCTCATTCTTATATATGAAATCTGCTCAATTAGGTCCCCTCTACCTGTCTTTACACTTTTCACATATAGTTCTGAATCACCCTGTATATAGATATTAACACTCGGTGATTATGAATTAATACATAACGTAAAGCACACTGAACATTCTTTATTGACATATTATCTTTATGAACTTTATTTCATTTTTTATCCCCTATAAAAAAGATGTGAGAAAAAAAATTACGTCGTATTTTTAAAAATGTATATGCGAAAAAACTTTATTTCTAACATATCAATTCTTTGAGGCACGTAAGGCTGCGTGGGGAGAGGGGGAGAATTTGATGATGATAATTCACTTCCAGCATTTTAATTAGCGGAAGAAATGTGCGGTGGAGGATGGTGGAAATTTTTAAAGAAATTTTTTTCCTGATGTGGGTTATGATTAGTGTTGCCAAGTCCACTGTCACAAAAAGCGGGATAGAGAAACAATAAAAGTGGGACAGTGGCTACTAAATCGGGACATTAAAATACAGTAAAGCGTATGAAAGTATGATTTACCTGTCAATAACAAAAAATATTAGACGGCAGGAATATTCTACAAATATACCTGCTAAGACGGACACCTGTATAAGATGGAATTTCTCTCTGGTCACTTGAAATTCTGCCTTACAGCGCCTCACTGTATTAAATAAACACAATAATCTTATATGGTAAAATGTGTGAAGTCGGAATCGCTAGGGGCCGAAAAGAAAAATCCGTTTTGGGGAGGTTTCCGAATGAGCCGTTGTAATTGTACGGTTTTGATTACGCATGGGGCTTTGAAATTTCTACATTTCAGGTAGGGTTCCGTTATACACAGGTACCGTTTTCACAAGTTTTGTTAATCAAAATACAAAGGTTTTACACCTATAAAAACAAAATAGCTAGGAGCCGAAAAAATATTCCGTTTTAGCAGGTAGATTTGTACGCTATTTCTTTCGACGGAATCATAAAAAGGATCCTTTATAGACGCATTTTGTTTTCGCAAGTTTTACAGTTCACTCGATGTAGTCTAACGAATAGCATGGTACTGAAAGGAATTTAGAAGAATTTATCAATCATGAAAAATCAGGACATTGGCGTCCCACGCAGGGGTTCCGCAAGACGGGTCTTAGAGCACTTGAACATTGGGATACCGGGCAACACTAAGTTATGATGTAATATACGGCATTTTTTAGTCTGACGAAGAGGATGAAGTGATAATAGATTGTAGAAAGTACTACGATTTAATAGCTACCATTTGCCTTACTTGAAAGAAAAAGATTTATTTGACTCCTGATTGAAATTTATGTACTCTACAATAATAGTAATAATAATAATAAGAAGAAATAACATAAAATAAGATAAAGTATAAATATAGATATTAACACTCAATAATTGTGAATTATTATACATAGCGGAAAGCATACTAAAAATTTTTTATTTGCTTACTTATTATCTTTGTAACTTTATTCTTTATCCCCTATAAAAAAGATGTTTAAAAAAAAATCTTACGCCGTATTTTTTAAACGTATACGTTAGAAAACTTTATTTCTAACATATCAGTAGTATGACAGGTATGTAAGTCTTCGCGGAGCAAGAATGTGATGACGATTATTCGTTTCCAGCGCTTTAACCACTTAACTGTTTGCCCGAACGGGGTTCGGGCGTGTTGCTGTTGATCGCTTGTCCCATGACAGGTCATCCAACAAGCTTACCTTCTGCTCATAAACATTTCCTTTTACTGCTACATACCTTCCTGTTGTATCACACACATTCCCATTTCTTCAATTTCCTTTCATACCTTTCACCCATTTTAATCTCGTAGATAAGAAAATGTCTCTATAACTCAAGTATGTAGATAATAGTACGCAGATAAATATAATAAATAAAGAAAAGAAAATTAATTAAACATTAAGCATACGTCTAATTAACGTCAGAGACCTGACATATGTAATGTAAAGCCAGGAGAGTTCGCGTGGTAGGAGAGATTGCGCACAAAGAGATTCGACGGGAAGGAGTAGAGTGCGCGCAGCGACTCCAGGTAGTTGCACACCAGCATTAGTGCAGTGTCTACATGAATGTGCATATTGATTGTTCCAAGCGTCTTGGATAAAGCAGTGCTATTTTGTTTTGTTTTTCCAAAGTAAGTGCTTGAATTTTCATAACTGTTCGTCAGAATTTTTATAGAATGTTAGTAATACAAAATATTTTGAACTTAAACGATTTCTTATAAACTACTATCCTGGACTAAGTATGCGAACAGCAACAATTCATTTTAGAAGTGGCCATATTTAAATAAAAGGCCGCGCAATCTCTCCTACCAAAATAGGAGAGTTTGCGCATCTGCCACTTAGGAGAGATGGCGCATTTCCCCATAAGTTTAAGTGTTAGGAGAGATTACGCAGCTTATTGATAAATTTGTATGAATTGCAAATTGCGTGTAAAACATATGAATGAATCAATTTTGAAATAATTTCGGAAAAACACATAATTATCATAAATTTGGCAACAAATTAATTTGCAAAAAATACTTTTGCAGATAAAAAATTTATTAATAAATTAATAATACAGTTGTTATTAAATTGATTTTATATAATTATTTTTGTTAATAAATTAATAATATATTTGTTAATAATTTAATTAAATATTTATATATTTATAATTTTTTTTTTATTTATTAACAATTAATTTGCTAATAAATTAATTTTGTTAACTGAAATAAATTTTCTAATACAATGTTTTGGAAAAGCTTTCACCCATTCCAAGTAGTGTAATGCTATCGAAATCAAAAGGAAACAGAGTGCACCTAATGTTACTGATCCACAAAATATGCATGAAAAAAGACTTAAGAAGGATGCCGCTACAAAGAAAAAACAGCTGAAGATAAGGTGCTTCCACAAAAAGTGGGATAAAAAAAACTCAAGGAAAAAAACTGACGGTCAATGAGGATGGGTGCACTGAATGTCTGGAACTGTACCAGGAGACAACTTCGACAACTGACTGGATTCAATGTATTGCTTGCTGCAGGTGATTTCACGAAAGATGCACAATTTACAACAATAAGTGCATCGATTGTGGACGACGACAACTTCGGTTAGCAAACAAAATACAATGAAACTGGGGAAATGGAAATGAAGTAATTTTCAAGTTAAACATGTTATCAACTAGATTAATGTTATTTTGTAATCTTAGTAAGGCTTGCTTTTTCTGATATTTTAATCTTCTTAAATTAATTTTTTTAATTGTTGTTAAAATTCTTTCTTTTATTTGTTATTTAAACATTTGGTTGAAATATTCACTCCTAATACAATAATATTTACTCACAAAAACATTTCAACAATGTCGATTAAGTGTAAATATTATTGTTAACAATTTAATTGTAGTTATTATTAATAACAATCTCTTCTACCTATGTGCGCAATCTCTCCTACCCATATGCGCATTCTCTCCTACCCCGTAAGGAGAGATTGCGCAAAATAGTTTTCTTGGTTTTATTACTGCTGTTCTATTAAATTACAGTATAACAACAAAATAACAATGAAAATGCATAAAAAACAAAAGAAGTCAAAATTATTCATGCATAGTTTAGCAAAATATTAATATTTAGATTTTTTATTCTTATTCTTTTGAAATGTGCGCAGACTCGCCTCGCTTTACGTTATTGCTAAAATTCTGTGTTTCCGCAATGTAAGATTATTCGAGACCGTCTGAGATGCTAGATTCCTAAGTTGTTAAAAAAAAAAAAAAAAAAAAAAAAAAAATACAATACACAAGTTTCATGACATCGCGGAATTTCAAACTGAAAACCTGCCTCACTTCATAGAGATTGATTTTCTTGAAAAGCCATGATGACGACACCTTATTTCAAAGTCAAGATGTCCAATAAGTCTCCACCAAGTTAAATAAATCTCTATCTCTTCTGTCCATCTGTCATAACTTGTATTCAGATAGAAAGCTCGAGGTGGATAGATGGACTTTTCAAAATTAATGATGAATGTGTTTTCTTTAGAAATCCGCGCACATATATTTCATATAACAGAAAGGCGAATGGACAATTTCACAAAAGAAAATTTATCAGATGCGATGTGTTTTCATAGAAAATATAAATTTATGAAGATTACATGTATCATAGAATTTTAAGTAGCATTTTAGCTGAAACTTTACTAAAAAAATCATTTTAAATCAAATAAAAATGTTTGTTTTATACGGAATGCATATAACAATACATACGTGAATAGAGGTATTGTAACAAGGCCTAATTTCCTTGTAATTTCGTAATCGATTATAATTTTGAGTCTGAGTTGTAGCAAAATAAATGCACTTCACCCACAAAGGTAATCGAAAAAAAATATATTGAGATAAATCATTTTAAAGTATTTGTTTCTTTTTTCAGTACTTTTAAATTAAATATGTATATATATTTAGCAATCGTAAGTCCCTTTAAAGAAATCCAAAAGCCTGCTCATAACTTGCTTATGTCACTATTTATACTATTAAGAAAATTTTCTTCACCTTACCCTCTGTTTATTTTGTTAATGAACTTTTTTTTTAATTTTTTCTCTTTAATCTATGAGCATCTTTATCAATGGTGATATAAGATAGAGCTGCTTATCCCCCACTCCTTTAGCAAGAGATTCTTTAAAAAGATATGTTCAGTAGAAAAAAAAAATGAAGTCGGTTTATCTATTATGAACACAAGTTCTTAAAATTAAAGAGTTCTTTCATAACAGTCTCGGGAAAATTGTTATTAAACATATGCATTTTCATTACATATTTCAAATCTACTTGAAGGAAATAATTCTTAAGTAATGATTACTATTGCTGTATAGTTGTAGAATTTCGTGGCACTCTTAAATTCAAAGTAATGTAAAAGACAAAAAAAAAAAAAAAAATAAAAAAACGCTATTCACTTTTGTAGCGTTTCATGGAAGACATTTATCCTGTGTTAAAGAGAGAAATGAAACTGAATAAACGGTCGAGTGCGAGTATTACTCGCGTACAGAGGGTTCCGTACAATAAATATATGAATTAGTTATTGTATTATTTAAAAAAAAAAGTTGCTAAAAGAATACTAACACTTTGTAAAACATTATGCAAAGTAGGGTTGGGTATAACAGTATATACTAGAAAAATGTAAATGGATATACCATGAAAGTTCAAAGAGATATGGAACCTAAAAAATATCAAATACAGCTATTCTGTATAACTCATTTTTACTTTCTTCTATCTTTACAGGAAGAAAGTATTGGATTCGTGAAAATTTTCGTATTCCGGTTTTCGACGGATGTATACTTTTTAGGGTACAGAGGTAATGGAAAACATGTTTTTACAAAATGTCTGTCTGTGAGTCTGTCTATCTGTGTGTGTCACAAATATTGTGGGCGCTCTGTCTTAAGAACTATTGAACGGAATTTAATAAAACTTTAGATTGATTTAGTCCCTGATATAAATTGGTGCTGATTACTTTTTGGTGTAAATCGCCCAACAGGTAGCGCTACTATGCTGCAATTTTTCCCGATTTCCGCAATAGCTGTATCTCAAGAACTAATGCATGAATTTTCATCAAACTTTAGATTAAGTTAGTCCCTGATATGAACTGATCCTGATAAGTTTTTGGTGTAAATTGCCCAAGAGGTGCCACTGTAACTCAGAACTTTTCACGATTTCCGTAATAGCTCCATCTTAAAAACTAATGCATGGATTTTCACCAAACTTCAAATTAGGGATTGACCGAATACCGAATAGTTGATTCGGTATTCGGTGGTTCGGCATGTAAACCGAATATTCGGCTCCGGCCGAATACTTAAAAGTATTCGGCCGAATAATTGCAGATAAGTATTTTTTTAGAATTAAAAGAATTCTCTTTTACTTAGCAGTAGAATAGGCTAAACAATGAGGTTTAATATTATGTGCATGAGTTCAGAATTCAGCTTGCACTACAAAAAACAAGTCAAAGGCCATTTTTATTTAAAAAAAACTTTTTCCTTCCTAAAATAATCTACATAGGGGTGAAATCAAAACAACTGCCAACTAGAGAAGAAGAAAAAAGTACGGAAGATGCATCCCTTATCATTTAATTTTAATTACTTCTACATTAGTTTTTTTAATTTAAATTTATTTAATATGTATTTTCTTTAATATACACATCAAATAAGTATATTAGAGTTCATATCTGTATATCTAAGGTTATTAAAGAAAATACACACATCCAATAAGTATACTCCAATGCTTATCCTATAGCTTTTATAACCGTTATATCAAAATCGTTCAAATTTGTAATCTTCATCACCACAGTGTTAAAATATTAATCAAAATATAAATATCTATCAATAATTTGATAGAAAATAGTTAAATGTACAAATTGATATGATACTTTTTGTATTTTGAGAACATTCCTATTCAATATGTTTACAATTAGACAATCAGTAAATCAGCTTAATAACAACATTGTTTCTTTTTATTTGAATGAACTTTTGTTTTTCTGGTAGTCCTTATCCTTAATAATAGCCTGCATAGTTTAATACTTTCATAGGTTATTTTTGGGTATTGACTAGTGATAAAATAATAAAAAGTGATGGGTTAATAAATTTGTGAGTGGAAAGAAGTCATTAAATTATTTGTTAATTAGATTTAAGAATAAAAATGTAACTGAATTAAATTATTGAGAATTTCATTTCAATTAAAGTTTATTAAAAAAGCTAGTATATGCAAAAATGCGTATTAAAAATTTTCAAGTATTCGGTCGCCGAATACCGAATATTCGGCGTACACTTCGACCGAAGCTTCGGTATTCGGTATTCGGCAAAATTGCTGCTTCGGTCAATCCCTACTTCAAATTCAATTAAAAGTTCACGAAAGTTGTCCCTAATTAGATTTTGGTATAAATCGCCTAACCGGTGGCGTTGCTGTGCTGCATTTATCAGGAAGTATTGACATGTATGAGATAGAAGAAAGTTTTGGGATTGATACATCCGACTAGTTTAATATTATTTTAATATCTTTATAATGAACTTAATTCGGTACTGACAATAAAAGAAATGCATATTTAAACTTCATTTGTCATTTCATAAAACTTAATTCATCATAGTATTAACCTGTCTTTCTAAAGTGCAGCTAAAACAAAACATTCGTTCAAAGTTCACATTTGGCATTGTGCTAAGCGCGCTTCGAAAGGAGGTCACAAATTTGTAACGCCGCCTTGGTCCTTGCCGCGTTTTCCAGATAGGTTTTTAATTAACTTTCAAAGCCACTCGAGGCGTATTGAAAGAGCAATTCAATGCAAATTGTCGGAATATCATAGTATTTATGTAATTCATTCTAATTAAGGGGTCTCAGGATCTCAAAAATTGGAAAAAATGAAAAAAAGAGACCATATTCAACATTTAATATCTTAAAATGTATATGATTTTAAAACACAATTTTTATTGAGATGAAAGATAAGTACGTTCTTTCATTTTTTCAAAATTTGCAAGATGAAGAATTAGCATTTACAGGGTGCTCCAAACAATCAGACATTTGATAAGCAGAATATTGGTATAACAGCTTACGCGCACGATTAGAAAATAAATATTGTAACTAGAATAAAAATTTTGGCGCCTCCTTATACTTCAGATTATAATAATTACCATGAACCTAAATAAATTTGTATTTAAAGCATTTTTATATTTTTAATACAAAGTTATATTTAGCTAATAGAAAATTTTGAAAATTTGAACAATATAATTACTTAAAAAATATTTTTTTGAACAATGAAAAGGAAATTTTAGGTTCTGTTTATACAGATTAATATAAAACGTATGTTTTGAAAATTTCATGAAAAAATATTCAAAAGTTTTTGAGATATCGTGCGCGTTATGCCAAAATAAGTCAATTGGAGAAAAATGACTTAAAAGTTTCGAAAAGGCCGCTTAAGCTATTGAGCGGGTATAATTATAAAAGCCATATATTCTGTTCTAATGAGAATTTGAAGGAAACAATTACATTAAAATGTTCAGAAAAGATGGAAGATTAACATCTAAAACATTTTGAAGCTTTAAGAGTCCTGAGGCCCCTTGAATTAGTCTGTTTTTAACAATTTGACGTTTATTGCTTTTATACCGTTACTGGCCATTGCATTCCACACATATATCATTAAAAGTTGTTATCTAGGCTTTAAAAGCCAATGGTACATAGATTACGTCGCCCCTGTCATTATGTGTGTCCAAACCGTCCATATTTTTAAGGGTTTATATCTCGGCTAATTACTGACGATTTTTTTCGAAAATCATGATCAACAATGCTTTTATACTTCTGCTACGATAGATACCTCCAGCGCTGCTCAACAGTTTTGCTGAATGCCCGTAAATCGAAATTTGTGTGTAACGGAAAAATGCGATTTTCTCAAAAACTATGTGACCTAGGGTAATCGCTATAATTTTCCTGCAAGGTTTAAATTAACGTCTACTCCCTTTAATTTTTTCATAATTTTAGCTTCAGTAGATTCGGAATTAGATGGGGGGGGGGGGGGGACATACTTTTGCGCTACATTTTCGACTATATCTTTGAAAATGTAATACCTAAAATTAAAAGAAATGTATTTTTGAATTCAGCGTTACGAAAGCTTTCACACGATACCCCACACGATATACAAAGAAAATATTTTTTTTTCAAGCAACTGAATTTGCCCCTATACATTTTTACTAAATATATTTATAAATGTTTAATAATCTGAAAATATGTGGGTCAACATTCTTTATTACTTCCCCGAATTTGAACTTTCCACGTTCCACAGTTTACGAGTAAAATGGCTGTGACAGACAGACAGACAGACAGACGGACGGACAGACACAAGAGTGATCATATAATGGTTCCGTTTTTACTTTTTAAGTACGGAACCCTAAAATTGAAAGCAATAACAAACGTAGCAGAGAAAATTCTGCTAAAAAAATGGATGATGATAATAATAATAAAAAGAAAAACAAGTAATATAAAAATTTTGTTTTTAAAGTCAATTCCTACTTAGGCCATCAAAGAAAAAATTAATATAATCCCTTAAGCTAATATTAGTTTTTGTTGCATTAAAATATCTCAATTTGTTGATTTTCTATAAGCAAGTAGGTTTACAATGGAAGTCTATGGGAATTTGGCGAAATATTAGAGATATCGCCAAGTTGGCGTCACTTTTGGCGACTCATTTTGGCGTCTCATTTTGGTCGCCAAATTTGACGATATATCGCCAAGTTGGCAACAAACTTGGTGGTATTTGGCGACAGAACAGGGTCCCCCCAATGGTAACCCCTTATTGAAAATACTTTAATTGATCTTCAACAACCAATGGCCGCCATTTTGTTTCCCATGCAAAACTAAAATTAATTAATTAAAATTTAATTAATTAATTAATATTTGAAAAAACTGTATTAACATCAATAGTCATCCAGTACAAGTTTAAAAAAAAATTATTTGAACTTGATAGGATGAATAATGAGTATTTTAATAACGATTGAAAATTTGAACAAGATAAATATATAAATAAATAAATAAATATAGGGAGAGTGTGAGCAAATAGTAGGAATTGAAAAACATGGAAAATCATATTAAAAATTCGCAGCAAACTGTCGAACCTTTCAACCCTTTTTAATGATAACGGAGTTCAGAGCGCATTTTTTATGTACAATATTGAATAAACAAACATATTTCTAATTTAATTGTATTACAGAATAACGAGAAAAAACATAAAATCTTAACAATATCTTCATAAAAAAGGGTTCTTTACCCTTTTTTTTTTTTTTTTTTTTTTTTGCAAAATTTCATGCTTATGCCAGACACCGTACACTTAATTCAAATAAATATATTTCAAGTTTCCTTTTCTACATACTGCTATTGCACTTACCTGTATACTGAACTAGGAGTTTTACAATATATTCAAAATTAACTGAAATATTTCAAAAAATACCATTTTTTTATATTCGAACATTTATAAAATAATTATATTATCACAAAAACAGCTCTAATTCATATATATTTTTTCATCACATTCAATAAGTTATCTTCTAACATAATTTTAAGAATGATTATTGCGCCAACATTTATAGAAAGTAAATTTTTCTTCCAGTTCTTTTCATAAAAAGAATGTTGAAGGAATTGTTTTTAAAGGAAATTTTATATTGGAATAATAATTTCTCGTTGAGCGGGGAAATCTTTGTACGCATGTATATTAGAAAAACAGCAAATTAGAACACAAAACAGTTAAGTTTTGCTGTAAGAAAATTATTAATAAAAATAACGTTTGTTAAAAAATAAAGTATCTAACACAAAGATATACTGATATACAAAAAGATACACAGATGTAATTAGGTGCAATTTGCTGAAGAAAAAAATATTTTCCAAATATTTTTTTATTATGTATTTTTATTATTATTCAAACTAAATAAATTTCAATCATGTTGATCAATCAAATTTTTCAATCAAACTAAATAAATTCAACAGGAAAAGAAGTTATATTTTAGTTTTATTTAGTAAATTTTAAAGTAAAAAATAGTTTTTGTATTTCCTTACATTTTTTAACGCAGACAATAAATTATCTTACATATTTTTAAGATTTATTGTGCGCAATTATTTATAGAGAGTAACATTTGTGTTATTTTCTCAATCAAAATGTAAATTAAACTAATGTTATAACAGGCTAGAAGTAGAAAGTTTACCAAGCTCATTTTTAAATTTTTGCGGAAATAGTATTTTTTATCAATATTAATCTTTATAAAGTCGCCGATTGTGCGTATATCTGTTTATTAAAAGGCATTTATAAGATTGTAAATATACTTTTTCACTTTTATCATGCTATAACTTTAGTTTAATGATAATAAATAATTTTCCTATACTTAATTTCACAAAATGTAAGTGGTTGGATGAATTGAATTTTTTATCTATAAATAAATATTTCTTATAAAGTGGGAGAACGTAATATGCGTAATGGAAAAAAAAAAAAAAAACATTGAATCAGAAGACAGGGTAGTTAATTTATTACTGTTTTAAAATAATGACTAAAAATAAAAACAGTCGAATTAATAGAAAGTCTCGTTGGCAATTCTCTATCTAAGATAGTCAAATATAATTTTCGTATATATAAAAATAGTTTTTTTTTTCCGTTCCCAAATGTTGTATAGCTTTGCTATTCAAATTAAATAAACTAAAAAACAACTAATGATTAAACCTAAAAGTTATTCTTTAGCTCTATTTAATAACTTTAAAATAGAAAAATAACATTTCTATTTTCATACACTCCTTTATCACATTCCATATTTTTTTATTATTATTATTTATTAACATTCTTTTTAAGAATCATTCTTGCGCAACATTTTATTTCTATCCAATTCATAAATACATATATAAATAATGAATGAATTGTACTTTTTTTTAACTGAGTTTTCATCTATAAATAAAGATTTCTCTTATAGCGGAGTCTGCGATTAAAAATGAAGAACACAATTCTTCGCAAAATCATTTTATTTTATCATTCTCTCAGATTGTAAGAACTCCCATATCGATTTTCAGAAGACTTTTTCTTACTTATTAATTCATACACAATTTAAACTTTTTTCCTGCTGTCCGAGTCAGACTTTTTGTTGCACGAAACTTTTTAAGGAGAAAAAAAAGAATAATGAATAATGAATAAAAGTTTTGGATGATGTTAAAAAGAGAGGCAGAATTTACTGAAACTGCTTTTTAAAAAAAAGGTGCATTTTTATTTTACTTTTTTTTTTTCTTGTGGATAAACATTTTAAAAGTTTAGTTTCAAATTGTTTTTTAAAGTTTACATTCTGCTTTGAGAATGATCAGAAAAATATTATGAACTGAACTAAATATTCCGAAAATAACTGTGCATTTTATCAGAAGAAAAAGGCTTTATTTTTAACACTTTCCAACAAAATTGAAAAGTGTTTATGATTTCGGTTTGTCTGTCCGTCTGGTCACGCTCTAACTTCCGTAAATATACTCCGATTGCCCTGAAATTTTTGGATGTGATTGAAATTTACCATAGCATGTTCCCTATTTCAAATGATGTTTATAGCATGTTTAGTTCATTTACAGGGACAGTCAAAAGTATTCCGTTACATTACGGCCAATGGGAAAGAATCGTTTCAAATGATTTTTAATGATGTTACACGCTTTCAAACGCAATAAAACTGATATGAATTTATGAAGTGCACTAAAATATACATTGTGTGGAATATGCGGTGGAAAGAATAGTTGTTATTCATTTACAGGGCCACACAAAAGAATTCCGTTACATAAAGATATAGGGGTAGAGGGAATTGTTTGCGGCGTACTTTAATTATGTTAAACTAATTTCATGTATAATGAAATGGATATACGTCGCTGAGGTTTACTATACCTTATTTCATGTATAATACGAAGTGCATAGCATTTACAGGGAAACACAAAAGATTTCAGATACTATATTGTATCCGAAGTACTGTGCATTAGCGATGATTGCTGGAAATGCATTTTTAATTATATGTTTCACTATATAGAAGTATTTATGCATACTATATGGTGTGTATAAATGTTATAATTCATATACAGGGCTACACAAAACAATTCGTAAGGGTTTCTGGGTGTGAGCGCAAATTGCTTAAAGGTGGTTTTTAACTGAGTTATGCATTTTTACGCTGAACTGCATTTAGCTTACTAAGAAATGTTTGTAGAATATAGATAAAATGATACACAGGGTCACGCAAAGAATTGGATACATGGCTGTCTATAAATGGTAATTTCTGGAAATGTTATTTCGGTAGTTTTAAGAGTGTTTTAGTTTGAATTAAATTTTAGAGCTAAATAGCGGCGTGGAATAAGGGTTATACAAAAGTGTTCAAGTATGTTTCCATCTATTAGTATAAATTAAGGGAAATTTCAACCTGTTATGCGTTTTCTTGCTAAACTAAGTTTTCCCATTATAGTGCATATATATCAACCTACAGATCCAATACAGGGCTGTTCAAAAGAATTGGAATACATATTTGGCTATAACGGTAACTGCTGAAATCAGTTTTTCAAAAGTTTTATGCGTTTTCTAAAATGATTGCTTAGTTATCTTATTTAACTTATCTCCCTAAATATCGAAGTTTAGTTAAAGCATTCAGGAAGTGTAGAAAGGGGTTTCATAATCTATGATTGACGCATGATTTTTCTTTCTTGTTTTTAAAATTATATGTAAACTATTTAAAGAAGGGAGGAGGGTTATAAGGAATAAAAGTTTTAAGTATTCTTTTTTGGAGGTGTACTGTTATGAGGCTTTTTTTACGTCATGAACAAACATTTTCAAAAGTTTATACCGGGTGTCCCAAAAAGGACTGACTAATTTTAAAATTCAATAACTTGTAAACGGTGACAGATATTTAAAAAATTCTTGCAGGAGGGTTATGCATAAGGTCAAAAGTTTTTTTACAGTGATTTTCAATTTTAGTTCGAATTACAAACAATAGATGGCGCTGCGATCGATAGACGCTAAATTCAGGCTCGATTTTTGGTACTTCGTGGCCCAGATAATACATTTCCATCTCCTTTTTCCGCATAGAACAAGATAAAGGACCAAAAATCGAGCCTGTATTTAGCGACTATTGCTTACAGCGCCATCTATTGTTTGTAATTCGAACTAAAATCGAAAATCACTGTAATAAAACTTTTGACTTTATACATAACCCTCCTGCAAGAATTTTTTTAATATCTGTCACCGTTTGGAAGTTATTGAATTTTAAAATCAGTCAGTCCTTTTTGGGACACCCGGTACTTACAGATTGTTTTTTTTACTTTCCGAACACATAGTGCTATATGCCATGATGTATGTCTGAGTGTGTGTGTACAAACGTTTGTGTGTGCGTGCGTGTGCACGGGCGAGTGCATATACATGTGTGTGAGAGAGTGAGAGCGTAGGAGCTTCATTCATTTAAAGAAAACTGATTTTTTGATTTTGAGACCCCTTTTAGAATTGGGGACACTGGCTGTCCGGTTTGTCCTAGCGATAATCAGATCTTGCTCGCAGATTGTTTTTTTAAGTTGAAATATATATATATATATATTAAATCATTATATGTGTCTTTTTAAAGAGAAATAAAGGTATAATAAATAAAATTTTAAATGATTATAAAAAGAAAGAGCAGAATTATATATCCTCCAGCACTGAGTAGACAACGGCTGATGATGTTAAATATATAGATATTTAACTGCGATGAAACATTTTAAAAGTTTACTCACAGACAAGTCCGACTAAACCCTATGACAAAGACCTGGTTTCGGACCCCTATAATAATTTTTTAGCCACAATTTGCACTCATTTTAAGAAAACTGATTTTTGGATTTTGAGGCCCCTTTTAGAATTTCGGACACTGAACGGCTGTCGTATTTGCCCTAGCGATAATTAGATCTGGCTCACAGATTATTTTATTAATTTTAAATATATATATATATTTTTTTAAATCATGATGAAACAGATATTTTACTCATCAAGGAATTTGAATACCAGATTTTTCAAAATGAAATATTTGCCTTATTTAATGAAGAAATTCTGAGCATATGGTGACCATTACTTTTTGGGAAAACTGGTACCCAAATCCCTTAAGGAACCATACGAAAATAATAGTTTGGTTAAAATATACTGAAAATCATTATGCTTTGATGTTTATATATAAAAAAAAAAAAATATTTTGTTTTGAAAATTGTATATAACTTTATAAGAAGAAAGAAAAAGTATTGAATAAAAGTTTTAAGTGGTGTTAAAAGAAAAAGCAGAATTCACACGAACAATAAGGCGATATAATTTTATTTTAATTCAGGGTAAACATTTTAAAAGTTCCCATACAAATTATTTTTCAAAGTTTAAATTTATTTTTGAAAGTTATCGGGAAAATATTGTGAGCCAGGTGGAATTCTCTAAAAATAATTATGCATTTTATCAGAAGAAAAAAGGACTGCAATTTTTTTTAATTATTATATGTAAACATTTTAAGGATAAAAAAAGAAATGTATGATGAATAAAAGTTTTAAGTGAGATTAAAAAGAAAGAGCAGAATTCACACAAACTGACTAGAGAAGAAAAGAAGATATATTTTTATGGAACTTTTTCAACTGTAAACAGACACATTAAAAGTTTATTGACAAATTTTTATTTTATTATTATTTTTGTTTTTAAGATCAAATTTTGTTTTGAAAATCACCAAGGAAAATTATACGAAATGAAGAAAATCTACTTTTTAAAAATATGCACTATTTTTGAAGAAAAAAAGTTGTAGTTTTTGAAAATTATATGTAATTTTAAAAGGAGATAAAAATAGTGTGAATAAAAGTTTTAAATTATATTAAAAAGAAAGAATAGAATTCATACTGTTTAAAAGAGATATATCTGTACAAGGTTTTATTAACTGTATATAAAAATTTTAAATTTTACACAGAGATTGTTTTATATAGTTTAAATTTTGTTTTGAGAATCTTTAAAGAAAATAATATGGATTGCATAAAAATCTACTGAAAATAATTATTCACTAAATCAAAAGGTAAAATTATAATTTTTGAAAATTGTTTGTAATTTTAAAAGTAAAAAAATTATAATGAATAAAAGTTTTAAGTGATGTTAAAAGGAAGAGCAGAAGTTTAAAGGGAGTGTATTTTTATTGGATTTTATAATTAGATACACTGCAAAAAAATAAATAAATAAATAAATTCGTTGATTTCCAATGGAAATTTTCGCTATGAAATGATTTTGTGAATGTGATAGAAAGTAGCAAATATGGATTGAAAGATAATACCACTAAAATTGATTAATTAATTCGTCATTTTCGTGAAGACTTTGTGATTTTTCATCTTTTTACACTCTAAAAAGAATTTCCGCATTTAGCCAGTACAATTTCCGTAAGGATTTTTTATTATTATTTTCAAGTGTAATAATAAAAATAACGGTTATAGCTTTAAAGGAAATGAAAATTTAGCATATTTAAATTAATTTAAAAAAATTTAGCAACGATACTCTCAAATCCATATTTGCAATACCTTTCGTCTCATTCATGAAATCGCTTTCATTGAATTCTTTTTTTTTTTTTTTTTTTTTTTTTTTCAAATACGAAAATTGTACTGGCAATCAACGGAATTTATTTTGTTGTTGTTATTCTTAAAAATACGAAAATTGTAAATTGTACTGACAATCAACGGAATTTTTTTTTCTTAAAAATACGAAAATTGTTTTTTTTTTTTTTTTTTTTTTTTTTGTAACTGTGTATAAACATAAGTACACTTCTCCAGGGTTGTTTAAGGTCAGATTTTGCTTTGAAAATCACCATAAAAATATAAGAACTTGAAGTAAATGTATTGAATTCAATAAGAAGAAAGGAATTTGAATTTCTGAAAGTTACATAAAACATTTTAAAATAATTAAAATTCTGTTAAGTGCAGAATTAACGAAGGAAGATAATGATGGTGATTGGTAATAATAATGAATCATAATGATAATAAATAATAACATTGGCGGCCATTTCAGATCTTTTTGTGGAAGGGGGTATTTGAGGAGGGGGGGGGGGCAAAAATGTCTTTTTATCTTGTTGAATACATTTCAGAAGCTATTGATACACTTTTATTCTACCCCATATTTTAAAAATTAGCCACGTACTCATTAATGATATAAGCAAGTCTCACTTTGAGAAAGCTGCAAGAGCAAGGCTTTGGCAAATATTATTGATAATTATTAATTGCTGTGCTTTCGTGAAATCTGACAAGTTATTATATGGTGAAGAAAACTACGGTGATAAATTCCATATTCAATATTTAATTGTAAATGGATATATAACTATTTTGAATGGAGGTTTTAGAATTTCTGTAAATGGAGAATATTATCTGTAATTGGAAATAGTATTTTGAGTTAAACGTATACCACTTCGAACAAAAAAAGCGTCTTAGCGGTTACTCAAACTAAAAAAAGAGAGGCTCCAATAAATATAAATAGTTGAAAAATTATCCAATAAAAAAAAATAACTTTGTAAAATTGGCAGTGGTTTCTAAACATTGGTAAAGCAAAGCATTTTGTATTAAAGATCAAATCTGCTCATAAATGTATTAAATTAGTTTCATATCATTTTTTTCTTTAATGAGGCTTTAAAATCTCGTCTGGAAAGAAAGGATTAGCAAAAAAATTCCTCATATTTTCATTTATCATGGCATAAGCAGCTGGCATATCTTCACAAAAACAGAAAATCTCACTCTTTCATAAGTGATGACAAAATAATGTATATATAAGAGTTGCGAAACAACCATCAAATCAATCATTTTTTTTAATCTTTCTTATAAGAAATTTTCTTTCAACTTATCGAAGGTTATGCGATAGAATATATAGCCAGTCATCTCACTCTTCTTATTTACTTTTGAATCTATTTATATCTATTGATAAAGGGTTTATCTCGGTTTATCACAGCAGATACCAAATTTGGAGATAAATTTAATGCTTAGCTCTTTGCATCCAAGCTACAAAGAAAAACAGTTAAAAGATAATAATATATTAAAGCTAAAAGAAAACTATTGATAAATTACGACTGTGCAATCCCGTTCTAAGATTACAATACTTCTTATGTTTATGACCTATTTTTGAGCGGCTATACACTTGCAACATATTTTTTAAATATACACTTATAACTCATCGATTAATAACAATTAAAAAAAAAATAAGAATGATTTTTGCTGAGTCACATTAGTAATAGTGTGTGAACCTGTGCAATCTTAAATTTAGTTTCTTCAACTGCCAGCTCGAAAAATCTAACACATTGCGTGTCGTGCACTTTAAAGTTTTGTGTAACAGATATTTTTTCTCATTCTCCGTTCATCGTCGCACATGGGTGAAATTTCCCAAAAAGCTAGCCTAAATCTGGAAGGAAAAGTTATGTTCTTTCTACGCACAACTTTGCATAATTGTTTATCAATGTTCCTATAAATATGCTTAACTCATCGTTATTGAGCAAAATAAAGGCCAAAATCTGAGGCGACTCCAACAACATTTCCTTCTTTTTAGGAGAAAGAACAGGTTTGAAACAGGTTTCTTCTTTGTTTCAACCTGTTTTTTCGCCTAAAAGGAACGACATGTTGCTCGTGTCGCCTCAGTGTGCGGCCTGTCTACAATTTATTTTAGCTCATTACCACTGAGATGTTGCCTGGTTTAAAATTGAGGATTTTCATCGTTTTAAAACTATTAATTTCATTTACTTTTCATTTTTTAGCTCATACCACTGTGATGTTGCCTAGTTTAAAATTGAGGATTTTCATTGTTTTAAAACTATTCATTTACTTTTCATTTTTTAACACTAAAATATAATCTTTTTTTTTTTTTTTTTTTTTTTTTTTTAGACCCCCGGTATGCTATTTCTTTCTCCCAACTATTGAGGTGTCATCTCCAAAAAATAACGTTCCGTTGTATAAGCCAGCCGTAAAACAAAGCAGATGTATCATTGTACGTTTACTCTACTGCAATTTTTTAGACTTCTAAGCATCGCACATTTCCAATTTTTATACCGTCGTATTAGAAATAAAAGTACTTTTAAATGCAATTTGTTTGAAAACTGCATCTCCATTCATTTTTGAGATATTATTTCTTTTGTAGTTTTTAGCACCTTTTGTTTTTTATTGACAACTCAAGTACTCCATTTCTGTAGAAAGTAAAGGAAAAATAGTTGGAAAATAGTAATTATATCGTTTTGTTGCCATTTCGCCATAACGACCGAAAAAAATTGTAATTAAAATACGTGCTATTTTGAAAAAAAAAAATGTAAATGAATGATTTCTGATAAAGCACGGAGGTATTATTATAAATTATATTTAATTTTAAGTATGTACATTAATGTTACAAACAAATGAAGGCATATGAATCATGAGGTAGGCGATTTTTTTTTTTTTTTTTGACGAGTTTCTTGAATAACGACATCTCGTTCTTGGATTTGTATATTATTTAGCGATAGTGACGTCCTATGAATACTTTACTGTAGATGTTGTTCAAAACTAGATCGTAAATGAGGAATTCTTCAGAGGATGTGAATGATGTCATTTTATATAAAATAAAAGCGTGTGTTTTAAGTGTTAAAACTGAAATATGTTTTGTACTATTATTTATATACATACGTATATATATATATATGTTTTTTTTTTTTTTTTTTTTTTTCGTGGGCGACACTAAATTCAGAAAAAGCAGAATTTTTATTTTCTATTTTCTAGATTTTTTTCTTTTTCTTTTCTTTTTTTTTTTTTAACCATTTGGAAAAATGGTTATTGTTCTCTGCCAGGGTAGGAAATCAAAAGCATATCTGAAGGTTTTTATTGGTTAAATCCGCATTTTATTCGTTTTCTGATTGGTCTATACAGTAATCTGTATTTCCCTTTACTTTCAACAGAGATGGATACCTTCTGTTGCCACTATGACAAAAAAGTAATAAAAACTACAAAAAAAAAATTAATAACTCAGAGACAAATTGAGATACAGCTGTCAAACAAATTGCATTTAAAAGTACATTTTTTTCTCTATCCGACGGTGTAAAAAGTAATATTGTCGGATGTCTAAAAGTTTAAGAATCAAATTTCATTTAAAATGTGTCGTCAGATTTCTTGGAAATTTGACGATGGAAAAGCCTTTTCCCGAACAGCCAATGAAATGCTTGGATAATCCGTAAGTTTCAGGTGGATGATACGTACGAGTCGCAGGCGATTTTTGTCGCTTGGAATTTTTACGTGTAATAACACTATTAATGTTTAATTCATGGCGTACGTAATGTATAATCAACTCCGTGCGATTTTTTGTCTTAAATTTTAGTCTTTGAAAAAATCATTTTCCAAATGTAATTTTCCAGTTGTAATTTGTTAAATTGCTTTTTTTTTTATGGGCTGTATTTTAGGAAGAATGTATTGGTTGTTTTTTTTATCGTAAGCATTTGCGATTTTTTGACCCACTACAGAATGAGCAAATTCATCATTTATATATGTTACACATTCGTTACGTAAAAAAGTTTGAAATTCAACCGAATCCAATCGAATTGAAAAATGAGCGAAATAGTTTGCAATCTCAACTTTTCAACACTATTAATTTTAATTGCTACTTTTTGCTAAGAATAATTGCTGATTTATTATTTAACTTTTCCACACAATAAGTGCACAAGACAGCTTGAAAGTTGCACTGATGTTAACTAAATTAAACTATATATTCTTACACGTAAATTCTAAAATTTCAATTAAAAAAAAAAAAAGACCCCAATGTTTTAACCCTTTGTGACTCAACAACTCCGATTTGAAAAATATTTACTCATATGTTAGAATACATCATTTTAAGCATGTAAAAAATAATCAAATAAATTTACAACATAAAGACAAAGAAACATTGACTAAAAGGTACTTTTTTCACACTTGCAATAAACATAAAATTACATACTTTTCATAAACATTGTCAATTTTATAATGCAAAATTGTAAAGTATACGAACTTGCCTTTGTAAAAAATCTTTTTGACGTTTCCAGGCTTTTTAATTTTACAAAATTTGAGATGTTCATTTTAGCAATAACGATGCGAAACCTCTGAAATGATAAATGAAACTTTGTCATTAAAAATTAACCCAGTAGCGCCGTTTGTTGAGAATTCTATGAACAATTTATATTAACTGTTGTATTGGGAGGTAGTAGCAATCAATAAAATCGCCTTTTAATATCCACTGTATTGTATAAGTAACATTAACTTTTGGGTATGTTGTAGATATGCAACGCGATGATATAAAGGATTAATAACGCAACTCTTAATTCTGACTATTATAGCCTTATTTCTAAGGAGAAACAAAAAAGCAGAAAGAGATTCGAGTTTTTGGAGGACTTTCTGGAAAACTCGCCACTGCGCTAATCTTTTTGACATATTTACGGGCAAATTTTCGTTCCAACATGCACGAAAATATCAGGCATTAACCAGTCTTAAAGAATCAAACAGCGTTTCTTACACTGTAAAAAACGACAGATGTTTCTTAATCTAAGGGAAATATTATACAGGGTGTCCGGTCTCAACGGTGTCCAATGGCTAATTCCTAAACCGTTAGTCATAGACATATAGTTCCAATTACAAAAATGTTTTAAATCACGTAAAGAAATATTTTAAAAGGGATTTGGGTCAATAAAAACATTTCTTAAAAAATTACGAAATTTAAATTTTTATACGGTCCCCCGGTCCTATAAGTTATATTTAGTGAAATTTTCCTTTTACACTGACAAGTAATGCAAAAAAAGTCCCGTTATTCTACGATTAAAATTGACCGAGTAATAGCTGTTTAAAGTTGGAGCATATTTTTTGCTGCAAATTGGGGGTCATTCAGAAATTTAGTCGAAATATAATTTCGTCAGATATAAAAAATATCTGGGAGTAAAATTAACAATTCAATATAAATTTGAAATCTTTAATCATTCTGGCATGTTAATGGAAAATATACAATTTGTAATAAACATTTAAGAAGAAAGAAAAAACAGAATTTTTCTTAAATAAAATGATTCTAAATTAACATCCTCAATTCTTTACAAAAGGATACGTATTTTAAAATATTATTAGATTGCACAAGCCTGCAAAAGTTGGGTTATGTCATGTTTTTTAGGTAATGATAATTGATTCTTGTATACTCTGTACCGCTGAATCCGAAATTGACCTTCATTTTTAACTATCATATCGGGATTTTTCGCACATTGCAAATTTCAAAGTTAAGGAGTTCAATGTTAAAATTGAATTTCCTCCCCCATCTCATCGGACTACTCAGCTGTTTAGCTGTAAGAATCCCAGGATAAGCAAAAATATCGAATAAATTTTTTAATAAAATAAAATAAAATAAAATAAAAAATGTTTTATAGTATGAGATTTCAGCTATATTTTAACTTACACATTTGCGATTTGCAAAAAAAAATTCTAACGTGATGATTAAAAATGAAGGTCATTTTCAGATTCAGTGCTAAAAAGTGCGTAAAAATCAATTATCAAAAGTTAAAAAACACAACCATCTCCGCTACTTTATAGTATTCAATTTTTGTTATTCTTTAAATTTGAAAAATTATGATTTGCGAAATATCCTGACATGACGGTTAAAAATTAAGATTCGGATTCAGTGCTTTTCGAAAAGGAAGTGATTTTCGGATTCAGTGCTAAAAAATACATAAATGTGAAAAACCCAACAATCGCAGTCTTGTATTATCTAATCTAAAACTTTTTCTTAAACTCCTTGGCAGAAATTTATCTAAAATTTTTTGTGTTATCCTGTAAAATAAGTATAAATGGTAACCACCGAAAATCTTAATAATATTAGATTGTTATCGGATTTGCGCCAGTATGTAAAATGCAATCTCGATCGGATATTTAAAAGTGGGTTAAAGTTAGAGTACAAATTTTGAACTGGAAAAACATACATATGATTGTTGAAGTAACATAAAAACTTATAAAAAAACATAATTTTTGTTAAAAGAAATCATAAGAGAAACAGTCTCAAATCTTGACAAAATAAAACCTATGTTATATTAGCCAAATTGAGACTTAATCATAATACTTGTAGGATTTTTTTTCAAAGCGCAGATACGCATGAAGTAAGACCTTCGAATACTTTAAACACTTGGCATATGATCCCTCAAAGCCAAGCCGAACTCATTTGTTTTCAGAGTAGAAAAGTGGCATAAGTCATGCATTTTTAAAATTTCATAACTCGCTCAATTTTAGCGTTATATGAATGGGACTGTTTTTGTCTTACTTGTCAGTGTAATAGGAAAAAATTACTAAATATAACTTATAGGACCGGGGGACCATATAAAAATTTAAATTTCGTAATTTTTTAAGAAATGTTTTGATTGACCCAAATCGCTTTTAAAATGTTTCTTTAACTGATTTAAAACATTTTTGTAATTGGAACTATATGTCTATGACTAACGGTTTAGGAATTAGCCATTGGACACCGTTGAGACCGGACACCCTGTATAACAACGAAAGGAAATATACAATTACTCTCTTTCGAGTTACTAACGATTTTAAAAAGCATTCTTTATCTTTAGAAACCACAGAAACCAATATATTTTTCAGATTTAATAAAAAAGCATTTATAAAAACAAATTTTATTTTGCTGTCAATGATTCTTTTAAACGTTTCCGAGTAGTTTTCATAGTCTATTAGTTAGTTTTCTCAACCCGGAATATCGTTTTTTGAATATTATCAATTTTCAAATAAACATCCTCATGTTTTACAAACAAACATGAAATATTTACATTAATGTGTAACTTAATATTACTTTTTATTACTCTTGTATGCATAAATTCAATTACAGAGCTGAAAATGTTTAATTGAGAATGAATAGCATCCTATAAGAAACGATTGTTTGGTTTCAGAAAACTGATTAATAAAGTAATTTTCCTCTACGTAAGTTTAATCGAAATCACTACTACTTCTACTTCCAGCTACCCCTAAGAATTATAGGCTCTCCCATTTCAAACGAAGCGACGTAATTTGAATGAATGGAACGACAGCTAATGAAAATATTCCCTGACGAGGGCTGCGGATGCAGACCGAAAGTATTCGGAAATTTAAATAAAATTTATATCTTAAACTTTTAACATCTGTATTATTATTTGTCACTTTTTAAGTAAATGGAGAACTTTTAAAGTTCATATTGTGCAGTTTGTGATTAATACACTACAAAAACTATTCGAAAACGTTTCCGAAAGTCAGTGGCAATAAAAGAAACTTTGTTTTTATAAATGGTTCTTTAAATCTCGAAAACATATCGGTTTCTGAGGTTTCTAATGATAAAGAACGCTCTTCGGAAAAAGTTATTGTATATTTTCGTTCGTGGTTACATTATATTTCCGTAGGTTATAAGAAACATTTGTCTTTTTTTTTTTACAGTGTATTTTTACGAATTATCTTCTCTAAACGATAAAATATTCCTCTTTTATTTATCAAATTTTTAGCATAATCAGTTTGGTTCGATGTGCTTTCTGCTGAAGAATGGTGTAACGAAGAGGTTTTGATTCCTTTAGACTGAATAATATACACAAACTAACATTTTCCAGAAAAGGTTTCATGGAATTTCATAGCAGCGAAATGCACTGAAGTGAAAATTTCAAAAGCAGAATAGCATATGCCATTACAAATAGGATGACGAATCATGATGGATGGCCTTTTTGAAACATAAAAGCAAGATATAATATTACTTTTTCATCCTTCTATATTGATTTTCGATTTTGATTAAAAATTAATTCAACATTTTCTTTTTATCGGGATGGTGGTTCACTTGATTTGTAAGTCTGCGGATGATTGCTTTTGATTATTTCTGTGAGTGGAAAAAGTTCTTAATTCTTTATATGTTTTTATTTAGTTTGAATTTTCTGTAAAAATTTTTTTGTTTTTGTTGAATTTCATGTAAAATTGTTGAATTTCATGTAAAAATTTTTACAACCAGGGCTTGATTACAGCATAGAAAAAATGGGCCTTGATTATGAGACACCCTGACTTTGGGGGCCCCGATTTACTGTGCATGTACATGTCCGGAACAAACATGTCCGTGCGTAAAAGTAACATCATTTTGCCGTTGGCAACACCAGACGACTAAATTTCGCTTTTACTACAATTTTTTTAACTTCTAAACATCGCACATTTTCCATTTTTACATCGTCGAATAGGGAGAAAAATGTTCTTTCAAATGCATTATATTTGAAAACTGCACCTCAATTTACTGATTTTTTTATGGTATTTAAAATAATTTTTAAGCATGATTTTATTTTGAATCTGTCTCTATTGTATTAAGACGATTACGAAAAGTAAATCCGTTTGCACTTAAATTAATACATGATTCAGCTTTTTTTTCTGACTTATATTCCACGAGAGAATTAAAACTTCATCGAGAAATAAATAAAATAATAAAATATAAATAAACACAAAATTAAAGCATGCAATCGAACTACGCGCTTGAACCACAGAAATTATCAATATCAAAAAAGCTGCTATAAACAGCAATTTTTGGCGATTTCTTCGGCTGTTAACTCCTGGCACGAAGGTCAATACGAAAGTACGCTTCTAATAAATTTCAAAACTTTATTTGAACACATAACTTCTATTTTTCATATAAAAAATGATGAATTTGAAAAAAAAATATTTTAAATGTAAAAAATCTGCTTAGAGTTTTTAATAAAATAAATTAAAAAGAATGGCTTTTCACCTATATTCTGTAACTCGAAAGCTCAGATTGGATCTCCTAGTTATTGTAAACCTGATATTTTAAATCTTTTTTGACCTTGTACCGATTGCGAATAATATTTTGTAATAGGATAAGATTATAAATAAAAAATATATTTATCTATGTAGTTATATATATTGATCCATGTAGTCTAAGGCATCGGGAATGTTTAATCTTTTCTGACAATTTAGAATGGGCGAAACTGAATGAAAATTAAGCTCTGGGTCTCTCTTTGACTTGATCGGGTTGTGCTTACAGTTAATTTATATTTACGTAACACTGGAACTATTTGTTTCGTATTTTATGCGTATGTCCCCGAACCGAAAACAATTTGATATTTTAGTTGAAGTGGTTTGGGATCCTGTTTGCTGCTCTTACATTTACATCTCTGTTCTCAGTTTTCCACTTTAACTTTCGCAAAAATGCAGTTTGTAAAGTCTAGTATAATCCTTAAAGAAAATACAATTTTTGTTTTCGTTCTTTTTTAAGAGGGTTATATTAAAAACTGCAATTTGTTATTATCTAAAGCCAAAAATATAAACTTTGTTTTAAATTATTCTAAACATTTGTTAAAATATACATTATATATATATATATATAGAAGGGGGGGGGGGATCACATTTCAAAGAAAATAATCGTGTTTCTGAGTCTAGCTTCGGGCTTCGGCTAAGCTACCTAAGCTATAATTGCATAATAGCTGAAACATCGCGTTGCTTTTACATGAGCCTAAAACGCAATATATAGAAGAAAATAATAATTCGAATCGTTTTAACTAGTAAATCTGCAGATAAAGAGCCTCAACGCATCTCTGCAACTTATTGTTTTTAGCAAACTTTGCGTAATATTAATCTTTCTACAAAAACAAAATTTAAACTTTTTAAATTACACAAACATTTATAAAAGGAAAAAAAAATATTTCGATGGTTTCAGACATTAGAAGCGTTAAATTAAACACGTTGTTATGTAATGATATCTGAAATTCTCACGAGCTACTTATTCTAGTAATTTTTATATAATAAAGCAAATTTCTTCAGGTGGGCTCTGCCCCCCTGAACCCCCGTTGTGTAATTTATTTTGCATTTGTAATTTTCTATTGTTTGAGTTAATGATTATCCTATATCTTAGATTTCTTTTTACACTGCGATTTATAAGGATAAGCAACAATTTGGTCAAGCATTTTACGTTATCCTAATATCCATACAGCAGTATTTACTTCCTGCTAACCACAAACACCTGTATCTAATAGATAAAGAACTTTTGGAAATGTAAACTGAGACATCTAATTTAGAAATCTAATACTTTTATAATTTTTGTTTCCAAAAAATAATTTTGATTCCCATTCTGCAATATTTATATCTAAGATCTGATCTAAATCTCTAAAAATGTACTCGATAGCATTAACTTACTAAAATCACCCTAAAGGACTTCTAAACCTAACGGTTAATACTTCATCATCGTGTCCACTTCCATTTGACTAAATAGATAAACGTGATTTGGCGCCGTTAAGTATTTTTCGTGATAGTATTCACATTTAATTTAAAATCGTGATGTTACAAATACCGTTGAAATTTGACGCACACCTATGTTCAGGCCAAATTACGAAAGGTTAACTAACCTTTTATTTCCCTTAGCCGGACATTCTGTTTCATTTTTCGTAATAGGGATTATTTTAATAATTTAATTTATTTTACACTCCACAAGCTGTTACACGGGACGTTGTTCACGTAGCATTAAAATAGAGATAAATTCATTAAATAAAAAATTTCATTCCCCACCAGACATGCCAAGTCTCAGGCTTTTTCCACAGCACTATTATCTTAGAGAAAATGTTGTTCTTTTAAATCGCGCAAATGTTTCAATTAAATAAAGTAACATTTTTTTTGTATTAAAATACTGGTATCCAGAACGCCGGAGGCTTGGCAACTCTGCTCCTCTTAATAGAAACATATATAATTAACCAACACTTTATCACATTTTATAGGAGGCAATACGGAATTTCTTATTTGTATGCAGTGGTGTAGTCGTAAAAAAAACAGAGGGTATACTCTCTAAGCAGAGGGTATACGCTCAAGGCAGAGCGTATACCCTGGAGTGTATATACTATAGCTTTCTTGAGAAACAGAGGGTATACGGTGTTCCTTAAAAAAATCCAGAGGGTATACGACGTATACCCCCGTATACCCTCCACTACATCCCTGTTTGTATGGCCTTACATATACCTCAGTCACAAAAATGTAAAATTTTGTGCCAATTAATATACACAATTGCGAAAATGAAATCGCAACCAATGAGAAAAGGAAGGACAGTAAAATCGTGTAAATCGAGTCGAGGAATCTTTCTCCGTAGTATGGGAAAATACTACTACAAAAATTTTTTTAGGTGGTCTCTGGTGTGAAATGTTTATATGTATTCATTCCTGTCCTATTTATCTTTTTTATTATTTGTAATTTGCTTATTCCATTTTCCTTTTGCACGTGAAAATCTTACAAATTAAAATTAACTCTTTGAGAGAAATTGTTATTCCATTTTTTTTTTTTTGGCAACAATAAAGTTTATAAAGTTTAATAAAATAATATCAGTTTATTCTGTATAAAAATAACGAACTTTTTCATTTATAATCAAAATAGTTGAATAAATAAATAAAAATATTATTCTATATAGTATATAAATACTATTTTCATTTCTGCGTTTTAAATCAATCTATATGCAAATATCTATACAAAGGCATTCATTAATTCATTCCTTTTAACTTTGATTTGACTTTAAAAACCATACATACTTTCACATTTATTTTTAGATGAGATATAGTTGCTGTTGCTACGCAACGGTTAAAAGAAAAAAAATGAAATATAAGTAAATTCATAAAATAAAATGTTTTATATTATTCGAACACATGTATAAAATTCCATCATAAGTTATACACCTAGTTTAAAAGCTCTGACAAATGTTTTGACAAAATGGCAAACTAAAAGGAATAATTTAATACTCTTATTTAAAAATTTCAGCATCCAAAATTTACCATTTAAATCTATTATTCATATGAGCGATTTCTTTCAACAAATGAAAATTTGAAAATCGTCTAACTTCCCATAGAAAAGCATTATGTCACAAAATAAAATGTACTATATATTCCGAACGAATGAACCAAATTTAACCCAAAACTATACAGCTAAATCCGGGGAGCTCACCAATATACATCCTTAATTTCAAGCTAATCGGATGCTTTTTACGGCAGTTATCGCGGGACAGACAGACTAACTAACTAACTAACAAACAAACAAACAAACAGATGGAAACCAAAAAATTTCGGGTCTCCACAGTAAGCCTTCACTGACGTTTCGGCAGTTACAAAACCGATAAACCCATTATCGGAATTAGGGATGATCTAAAAGGAATATAAAATTAAAGAATCATGTTACATAACAAAGGTAGGAACAATATAAGATATTGTAACGCATTCTATAATAAAAGTATACTAGAAATATACAGGGTGATTCAGCTCGTCGGTGACAAACTTTAAGGATCGATAGAGCACACCTAGACGAACATTTTTGAATAGGGAATGTAGGGTCCCTGACGCGATGGTAAGACGCTAGGCGCTTTCGAAAATTTGGGTGCCGAAATTCGAAACGTCATAAAAACTAGGGAAATGGTTAGATTTTCTTGCTTGTTGCGTCGAAATGATTCTGTTTGTTTAGACTTTCTTCAGTACCAATTTGATAAGCGTATCTCTTAAAACATGGATAGGGGGCGCTGCAGACTTTGGAGAGCTAGACAACAACTTTAAGCCCGTTATTTTGATAATTTAACACATGCTCGCCAAAGTTTATACTCTAACTTAAAGTTTGAACCCAAAAGTAGAGCCCTGCAAAAAGCGTAAGAGCCGGAATAAAATGTCAAAGTACAGGGTGGTCGAAACTCGAAGGCTCCTAAGAGATAAACAAACAGATTTCTTGACTTATGGCATGCATTTTCATGATTCTGTTTGCTGGGGCTCTCTGAAACTCAGTTGAACGGTACAAAAAGAAACATCGATAGGGGGCGCTTTGGGCAAAAAACATAATTCGTTGACATTTCGGACGCTAACTGGAAACGGGGCGCTACGATCAGTTAGAAACAAAACAAGAGAGTAATTTACTTATCATAAGAAGCTATTAAAACTGCAGTTTGTTTGTTTTTTTAACAAACATAGCTGGTTTCAATCATGCACAATGCGCGCAATAAAATTTACATAAGGTGCTTTTTGCTGATTTATGCAAAAGATATCGTACCATATCGATATGCAAAAGATACGTAATGCGTAGACGACAACGCGAGATGACGTAGTTGTATGCGCAGACACGTCTTTTGAACGTGCGGTACCTACTTAAGCTTCGGGTTACTTGTCTGCAGATCGGTAGTAGGATGGAACGGTACACAAACTCTGAATTGGCTGACATGCATTTGGCGTATGGCGCTGCTGGTTGTAATGGACGAGCCGCTCAGCGGTTGTACGCCGAGCGTTACCCCAACAGGCAAATCCCCTGCCATGCCTTCTTCGCTCGAGTACACCAGAGGTTGTCCACAACGGGATCTTTCGACGGAGGCAGGCCTGAACGGGAGCGATCAGTGAGCACCCCCGACAACGAAGAGGCTGTGCTTAACCTGGTTGAGGACAACCCAGGTCTTAGCACGAGAGATATCGCCAGACATGTTGGCATTTCGCAAGCAACTGCGTGGCGCATCTTACGTTCCCGGAATCTGCACCCCTACCACATCCAGCGGGTGCAGTTGCTCAGAGAGCAGGATTTTGGCCCTCGAGTGGAATTCTCAAGATGGTACTTGGCGATGAGATCCAGGGATCCCCGTTTTGTAAACAGCATTTTGTTTACGGACGAGTCCACCTTCAGCCGGGAGGGAATGTGGAACGCCCACAACAGTCATGTGTGGTGTGATGAAAATCCACATGAAACCAGAAGCCTAGCAGCCCAGGAGCGTTTCTCAGTAAATGTGTGGGCCGGCATTCTGGGGGATTGCCTCATTGGCCCTTATTTGTTACCTGAACGGCTGACAGGTGGAAATTACCTGATTTTCCTGGATCAAGTGCTGCCGCAGCTTCTGGATGAGGCGCACGTACCCGAAGGTTCGCGTCGCCAGATGTGGTTCCAGCACGATGGAGCTCCGGCCCATTACACGAACGACGTGCGTCTCCATCTAAACGCAAGGTATGGCCAGCGGTGGATCGGGCGTGGGGGTCCAGTTCACTGGCCTGCCCGATCACCAGACCTCACCTGCTTGGATTTCTTCCTTTGGGGTTACCTGAAGGCCGAGGTATACCATACACCTGTCAGCAGTGCTGAAGAACTTGTGGCGCGCATTGTGGCAGCTGCAGGGCAGATCAGAGATACTCCTGGCATTGTTGGAAACACACACTCCTCAATGCGACGGAGGTGCGAAGCCTGCATCATGGCCCAAGGTCGAAATTTCGAGCATCTTCTGTAGTGTTATTTTTTGTAAATAAATTTCCAGTATCATTGATGTTTTTGGTCTAAATTTATTCAGAAGTGTTGAGCAGAGGTAGAAAATGTGTTTTCATTATTACTAACTGATCGTAGCGCCCCGTTTCCAGTTAGCGTCCGAAATGTCAACGAATTATGTTTTTTGCCCAAAGCGCCCCCTATCGATGTTTCTTTTTGTACCGTTCAACTGAGTTTCAGAGAGCCCCAGCAAACAGAATCATGAAAATGCATGCCATAAGTCAAGAAATCTGTTTGTTTATCTCTTAGGAGCCTTCGAGTTTCGACCACCCTGTACTTTGACATTTTATTCCGGCTCTTACGCTTTTTGCAGGGCTCTACTTTTGGGTTCAAACTTTAAGTTAGAGTATAAACTTTGGCGAGCATGTGTTAAATTATCAAAATAACGGGCTTAAAGTTGTTGTCTAGCTCTCCAAAGTCTGCAGCGCCCCCTATCCATGTTTTAAGAGATACGCTTATCAAATTGGTACTGAAGAAAGTCTAAACAAACAGAATCATTTCGACGCAACAAGCAAGAAAATCTAACCATTTCCCTAGTTTTTATGACGTTTCGAATTTCGGCACCCAAATTTTCGAAAGCGCCTAGCGCCTTACCATCGCGTCAGGGACCCTACATTCCCTATTCAAAAATGTTCGTCTAGGTGTGCTCTATCGATCCTTAAAGTTTGTCACCGACGAGCTGAATCACCCTGTATATAATGGAAAATAATTCAAGAAGTGCTATTCATTTCAATTGGCGTTAACAACAGAAGGCAAAGATTAAACGCATGAGTCGAACTTCACGGTTTCTATATCGTTCCCTTTAAGATGCGTAGACCTTCTTAACTTAATCATATCCTATGAAAGTCCTACTTGAATAAATTGCACGCACGAAATATCATCACAAATGGCCTTTGTTTATACCGATATACCACTTCCACTAACGGTTTCTAAAACATTGTACGTTTTACATATGTTATTCCATTTTGTGAATTTTTATGTATGATTTTGCATTCTTTCTTTATTTTTACCAAAGTAAAGCAACAAATATTAATTTGTTATCACTTTTAAACGTTGGAGTAACAGTCTAGCTTCAATATCATTAAATTCTTGCCATTTTGGTACTGAATATTTACTTATTTGCTATGACACATTTACTCTTCATCTTTTGTAGTATTCAGAGATCGAAATAAATACCTATTGTCTGAACCAAATCATTATTCAGTTCTCTGCCGCTTTATACTAAAGGCTATTAATCCATAAATTCAAAGAGAATAATAAACCATTTCGTGGGATCTCCATGAAAGCTTCTTAATCTACAACCAGCATCTCGAGTAATTATTTAACATCTTTTGCTATCAATTACAATGAATTGTTCTGGCTATTCTCTCAGTAAAGAAGTTATCATTACAAAACATACGTTTTCCGAGCACCTGTTAGTTATTACAACAATAATTTTCTATTATCTTCCTTTAATTTTCTCTTCCTTTCGATTCGTATTATTGTCTTCTCTATTATTTCTATTTCAAATCGCTCAATTCAGTTGTAACCTAATGACATAATTTATCGGCACTGGAATCTGGAGTTCTGTTCGAACAATAACGAAGGCCGAATGAAGATGTCTAACGAAAAGATACAGCTTTTCAGTCGGAATAATAGATATTAATGACCTCAGGTATCTAGTACATCCAATAACAAGGCGTCGTTGATTTACGGCTAAATCCATTGCAAAACGTCTTCATTTTGCTCGCCGAACTCGCGCCAATAAATTAGAAACAGCTGCATCAGCGCGAGTTATGGATGGCGTAACGGGCGAAAAGGCGCGAAAAGATCGAAGATTAATTACCAGAATGAATTGGTAGGATTGGTGTTTCTCAGAATGAATTTTTGGCGAGGAATATATATATATATATATATATATATATATTCCTGAGGAATAAAAAATAATAATCATCTAGAAAAAGAGACCACATCATTGCAGTGTTGACGGAAGAAAAAAGCAAACAGTTTGTTGAATTAGGGAGAATACAGTGTCTTAATATTAATAACAACGAGTCAAAACTCGTCGAATTCGACGAATGAAAATATTTAAAAAACTGATTGACTGAATTTATAAAAAAAAATCATAAAAATAATTACAATAATTAATGAATCTTATTTTGTGGCTGGCCCAACTCATAAAACAAATATTATTTTTAACTAAAGTTTAATTTTAACTTTTTAAATTATTGAAAAATTAAACTTTATTCCCATACGTAATCAGTAAGATGCAATTAAGATAAGAAATCATGAAGATATGGATTGAGGCTTTGATCTTTGGAATTACGTAATGAAAAATCAACGAAAATTTTGCCACTATGACACAATTATATTTTATTTTCAACGAAATCCAAATATCAGCGTCGCAATATTTACATGCTTACTTTTCAAATTCATATTCATTTTTTTATATATTTTTTAATGTGCAACAGATTATTAATAAATTTATTCCCAAGCTTGATTTCATGATTACCATACAGTTATAATTTTGCATGTAAACATTCGCACTCTTGGCTTGAGGCTCTAATCTGCATGCCGGCTAAATCCAGAAATTTTCTTTTAGATGTATTCGTAGTAAAATGTTTAGTTTTATCAAAGAAAATATTTATTTATTTTTACTATGACGTCATTTTCACTGACTGAAGAACTCTGATTTTAGCGCCTCAATCTCAGTATCGGTGGAATGAAAAAAATATTGAAATGTAACAGCTTTATGAGTAAAAATGCGTTTTTTAAAATCGTGACTCACTTTCTGTTAATATCAAAATGGCATCTTTAATGATATGGTAATTCCCATTGTTTCCCTTCTCTCTTCAACAATGAAAGTGACCCGATTGCCACCAATATGAAGAAATTTCATAAAGGATTATTAAAATGTAACAATGGTATTATTTTAAAAAACAGCGAGAGCGGGCACATCTACAAATAAACAGCTTTCATTTAAAAACAGAATTATTAAAATCGGTTCATTAGAAAACTCAGACAAGGCGACTAAAAAAAACCGGCTTGTCTTTTAAATATATAGATAATATTTTCCCTTATTCTAGATTTACGTGTAATTTTTTTATGACAAGTTAAGAAGAATATTTGTTTTAACGCTGTTTCCAAATCTTTATTCTTCGCCACTTAATAATCTTGGAATGATTTATCAGCCAACATTTTAAATAAAATCATTTTCATCGCTACATGCATAAAATATTCAGACATTTTATTTTGATTCCAAAAGTCCCAAAAAGTGATTTTTTTCTCTATTTAATGTAGTACATTTTTAATTATAATTAGCTGCTACCTCGTGACTACTTTTTCATGATTTTCGTTTTCAGAAAATTGGTTTGAAACATCAAGTTTAACAGCGTTTACGAAAGGTACGTTATTTTATGAGAAAATTGAAATGAATATTGAATTCGTTGGATCCTGAATAGATACCTGAAAATAGCATGCTTTCATTGATCAAAATAGCTTTGAAAAATTATAAATTTGGATCAAAAAGTTATAAATTTGGCTTTCACGTCAGCCTTAAAAAGGTGTTAAATTATTTGCCTTTTCACATTTTTCATACATTAAAGGGAATTTGATACCCTTATATTGATGAAAATATCGATTTTTCAATTTTTGTTAAAAATATACTTTAACAACTCTAGGATATTGGCAGAAAGTTTTGAGATGATCTTATGATTATAAGTGTATCAAAAACAATTTTTATTATCTTGAAAGCTCTTTTAAGGCCACGCTCACTCACGCTTTTGTTTACACTCTTCTTTTAGCCTAGAATTTCCTCCCTGAATTTTACAAGTAACATAGTTAAATTAATATTAAGAAAACTGGAATAAGTTTTTGCAACATTTCCAATGTTTAAAATCTTTAAATCGATTTGCTGTTTTTTGATACATTACCGTGTTTAAAACATTAAAACTTCTAGAAATATTTGTCAAACCACTCTATTATTTTTTTTTGTATCCTCAATTCTAAATAAAATTAGGGATGGATTTTACAATATAATGAAAAGAAAAGAAAAAAAAGAAAAATTGAAACGTTGAAGAAATCATATTTTTTGCTGCGTTTTTGTCTATATTTGTATATTTTATTTTTTTCTCATAAACTAATCCATTAATCTTAAAATCGATCCTTAGAACTATAAAGTATAATCTGATAAATATCATGCCAAAAAATTATGGTAGAATTTTGAAAACTATAGCAATAGAATATTTTTTTTTTAATTTTTTTTTGTTTAAAAAAAAAAAAATAAATAAATTTTCAATTTTTACCCACAAAATGATTTTTTTTTTTCTGATCAAAATCAGTTTTTCTAAGTATTAACTATAATAATATGTGTATATAATAAGTACATGTACTATACATAAGCAAAAAAAAAAAAAAAATCTTCAAAGGGTACTGAGTCCCAGTGAAGTTTGTTGGGTGGTTTGAGTGGTTTACATGTTTGAGTGGATTTTGGAGTTCATTATTAGGATTATTCATCTTATTAAAAAAAAAAAAAAATGCAAATCGTAAATAATTTCAACGTTTATTTATAGTACTTGATCCAACCCGCGGGCTCCGTTTACTAGAAAAAATAGATAAAACCTCTTTTTTTTTTTTTTTTTTTTTTTTACTCTAATAGACTTTTTACATTTAATGTATCTTTTTAGATTTCCCACTAAAAAAGACGCCAAAAAGCTTTTGAATATAAAAAAATATCAATAACATATTCATATAAAGTTTTGAAATATATTAAAAGCTATACTTTTATGATTAGCCGTATGCCAGGAGTTATAGTCCAAGAAATCGCCAAAGATTTCGCTACTTCCAAGAGTCTTTTAGATTCTGATAAGCTTCTTATTCTAATTCTCTCTTCTAAGATTCTAATTCTTTAAGCGCGTAGTTCGATTACATGTCTGATAATTTGTGTTTTATTTTTATTATTTTATGAGTTTAGTGATGAAGTTTTAAGTTGATTATAAAATTCCGTGCTCAACAAGGCGAACCTTTCTGCCATATTTTCTGACTCTTTTTTTAATGCAAAGGTATTAAATTGCCAGGCCTGACTATCGAAGCTAATTTGGAATCGAATAACGGTTTTGATTTGTTGATGAATGCATTATTTATAGAGTTTTAAGCGATTCTTATCACGACAAGTTTTTCCCCTTTCTCGCGCTGGCTTCGCTTCAAAACGCCCATTTTGACGGCATTTTCTGAAAGCTTTTCTGTCTTTACCAAAAATTGGAAAACCCTATTCGATTAGATAGTTTCTAAATAAGAAACAAGCCAATTTCATGGTCTTCCGAACAAAAATGAATTTAGAAATGTGTCAAAAAGGGAGAACAGCCTTCATTTTGTTATGGAATATTAACCTGAAACAAATGCTGAGCGCTATTTACATAGTTTTAAATGAATACGGATTAATCTTTTGCAATTAGGATGCACGCAATGGAAATAGATTTTTCAAAATCATGCTTGAAAGTTATTTTTTAAACCATAAAAATTCAGTAAATTGAGATACAGTTTTCAGACAAATTGCATTCGAAAGAACGTTTATTTTCCTATTCGACGGTGTAAAAATTGAAATTGTGCTATGTTTTAGATGTTTAAAAAAAAATGCAGTAAAAGTGAAATTTACTGGTCAGGTGTTGCCACCGTCAAAGTGATGTCAATGTTACTCACGGACATGTTTTTGCTTTATAATATATATATATTTTTTTAAGCTTTAACTTTTGAGGTTGTTCTTAAATTGAAATTCTCTACTTTCTGACGGATTCACGAAAACATTTTATTGGCAAAGGCATGTAATTTACATGTAGTGTATGTTATCCAGCTTCTAAAGAATGGAGTAGTGTTTTTTATTTTCTACAATAGCTATCATATCATCCGGAAATTATGTCAGAGTCGGTGTTTTGAGCCAATTTTCGGAAAGTGACAAATGACAGAATAGTTTTTTGTCGGATAGCAATCGGTTATAACTTAAAATGTATCAGTGTGATAGAAAAACAGGGAATGGTATTCGATTTTTAGGTACCTGAATGTGAACATCTGGATTTTTCAGGCCAATAGGAAAGACATTCGTGAATGTCCAGGAAAATTCACATTGTTGAGTGGAGGTAAATATTTGGTACTGCTTTGGTTATGGTTATTGGTTGGCCTTGGCATAACTCTAAAGTGGCATAGTCTCTAAAATACTTTTTCTAAAGTGTGTAGTCCTCTATAAAATGTAATGTTATAAACAGTCCCAAAAATGAAACTGTGACCAATGAAAGAATTCCCTATCTTATACCGCTTATTTTTATCGATAAATGGTAAATATATTTCATATTACATTATTATGTAAGTTTATTTATGCACATGTTGAATAAACTGCTGCTCAACGTATATATTAAATGGTGTACAATAATTGAACAAATTGATTTCGCGTTTGACATACTGATAGTTATTTCTCAAAGGTATATAATAATAATCTGTTGATTGATTTAAAAATGTAATTAATAAAAGTTGACAGAAAGTTATCTCGAAATTTTTGCTTTTTTCGCAAATTCAACCTCGTTGTTTTCTCTATCGCGCCAAGACCTCTATGACAAAGACGTGCCAAAAATTCTTTGAAAGCACTCTTAAATCTCCACTTTCGCTGCATTTCTTTCTTTCTTTTCTCACTCCCTATTTCTCTTTCTCTCTCTCTTTTTTAATTTTTTTAAAAATATTAAAACCCAATTAAAGTCTAAAATCATAAGTTTGAAAATATATATCAATAAATATTAAATTCTCAAACTTAAATTCATCTCATGGAAGCAAATTAAACACAAAAGTTTAGTAAGCATATTTAATTAAAATATAAAATAGGTCGCAATGACATCATTTGCATTACAACTAGACCAGCATTATAGTGCATTTATAATTTATTTTACAACGATCATAATAAATAATATTATAAGGGTTTTTTTTTTTTTTTTTTTTTTTTTTTTTACATTGTTTGACAAAATTTCGGATTACTCTATTTAGCATCTATATATATATATATATATTACTCTATCGTACGTGACACAGAAATCGCCGATTATTTGTTAATTGTTTAATGGCAACTCTCGAATAAAATGCATCTAATTGGTTATTGAACAGCATTTAATGCATCTCCATTCTTATAAGGGGGGGGGGAGATTCCCGTGGGGGGTACCCTGTTCTGTAGTCAAATGCCGCCACGTTTGTCGCCAAAAGTGACGCCAACTTGTCGATATCTCTAATATTTCGCCAAATTCCTATAGACTTCCATCATAAACCAATATAGAGTTTACTTGCTTACAAAAAATCAATAAACTGAGATATTTTAATGCAACAAAAACTAATATTAGCTTAAGGAATTATATTAATTATGCTTTAGGGAGCCCAAGTAAATTAAATTATGGATAAAAGTAATAGGATACAATGCTTAGCATGCTTTCCCAAACATAAATTTTAAGGGAGGCCAAACTGGCCGCCAAGGGCTGCTAGTATTATAGATTTCAGTTGTAAGTGTTTGTTAAATTTGCACGTGCAACTTGATAATAATTTATCTGAATAGTCTAGAAAAGGAAAAAAAAGTAATTTATGCAAATAATACCTCATCTTTTTAGCGTTTAAAATTGAAACAATCTTATGTGCGGCGTCTAAGTTATTTTTTGCTCTCTCGATAATTGAAGAGCTTGGATGATAAAGGTGGTAAATGAAACAATCATCATTTTGAGAAAATGGCTTGTCAAGTTGCAAATATCTATTTGCGTTTATTGTCCAGTTCTTCCTTTATCAAATAAAATCTCTGTGAGTATTAGGTTTTTTCAAATAGCAATTTAACAGATGATAGAGGATCCTTGATTATCTTCAATCACATGATTAACTCAATTATTTTTGTGACATACCACCTTCGTCATCTGAGCTGTTCAATTATCAATATCAGCTGCGGTCTCCTCAATAAATAAATTAAACATAAAATTTTATAAACACTTTGAAACTGGGTTAAACTTTATACTAAATGCCACTTGCCTCATCATTTTACAGTGCTTGCAATTTCCACTGCGTATTAAGCCCAATCTCACCAGTAAGGTGTTTACAATATTTATTTATCATTGGCGCAGCAAGGATCCTCATCTAGGGATGGGATTTGAACAATTGTTACTCATAAAATGAACAATTTAGTTGTATTAAATGGCCATAAGATAGAGTTTAGTAAATAGGCGACTCATAAAAAAAGATGTAATAAAAAGCACAAACAGCAATAATAATTTTAGCATTTATGTGTTAAAAAGGTTTCAGAAAAGAGTATCTCGTTTAATCCTCTGAGAGAGAAAAAAAAGAAGACGAAGAGGAGAAGAAAATGCAGTAGCAGTAACATTACCATGTGTCTCAAAGGTGACAGGTTTACTTGAAAATGTATGTTATTTTATTATTTTTATTTTTATATTAAAATCATATTACTTAAAGGGTCTCAGCACTCTTAAAATTGGAAAAAATGAGAAAAAGGTACAATTTTCAACATTTAATATATCGTAAAATGTATAAGATTTAAAAACATAATTTTAATTGTAAAGGCTGCGTCACTGGAATACTATCCTCTTCCATGATATAAGTATGTTCTTTCATTTCATGTATTTTTTTAAAAAATGCAAGATGCAGAATTAGTATTTATAGGGGTCTCCAAACCGTCAGACATTTGTCGAGCAGAAAATTGGTATGGCAGCTTACGCACAGGATTGCAAAATAAATTTTGCATGTACAACTTGAAAATAATTTATCTGAATAGCCTGGGAAAGAACAAAAAATATAATTTATGCAAATAATGTCTCAGCTGTTAGAGTTTAAAATTGAATCAATCTTATGTGCGGCGTCCAAGTTATTTTTTGCTCTCTCGATAATTGAAGAGTTATAATTATTAAAGAGATTATAAAGATGGTAAATGAAGCAATCATCATTTTGAGAAAATGACTTATCAAGTTGCAAATATCTATTTGCGTTTATTGTCCAATTCTTCCTTTACCAATTAAAATCTCTGTGAGTATTAGGTTTTTTCAAATAGTAATTTAACAGATGATAGAGGATCATTGATTATCTTCAATCACATGATTAACTCAATTATTTTTGTGACATACCACCTTCATCATATGAGCTGTTCAATTATCAATATCAGCTGCGGTCTCCTCAATAAATAAATTAAACATAAAATTTTATAAACACTTTAAAACTGGGTTAACCTTTACTAAATGCCACTTGCCATATCATTTTACGGTGCTTGCAATTTTCACTGCTTATTAAGTCCAATCTCACCAGTAAGGTGTTTACAATATTTATTTATCATTGGTGCAGCAAGGATCCTCATCTAGGGATGGGATTTGAACAATTGTTACCCATAAAATGAAGAATTTAGTTGTATTAAATGGCCATAAGATAGAGTTTAGTAAATAGGCGACATAAAAAAAGATGCAATGAAAAACACAAACAACAATAATAAATTTAGCTTTTATGTGTTAAAAAGGTTTCAGAAAAGAGTATCTCGTTTAATCCTCTGAGAGAGAAAAAAAAGAAGACGAAGAGGAGAAGAAAATGCAGTAGCAGTAACATTACCATGTGTCTCAAAGGTGACAGGTTTACTTGAAAATGTATGTTATTTTATTATTTTTATTTTTATATTAAAATCATATTACTTAAAGGGTCTCAGGACTCTTAAAATTGGAAAAAATGAGAAAAGGTACAATTTTCAACATTTAATATATCGTAAAATGTATAAGATTTAAAAACATAATTTTAATTGTAAAGGCTACGTCACTGGAATACTATCGTCTTCCATGATATAAGTATGTTCTTTCATTTCATGTATTTTTTTAAAAAATGCAAGATGCAGAATTAGTATTTATAGGGGTCTCCAAACCGTCAGACATTTGTCGAGCAGAAAATTGGTATGGCAGCTTACGCACAGGATTGCAAAATAAATTTTGCATGTACAACTTGAAAATAATTTATCTGAATAGCCTGGGAAAGAACAAAAAATGTAATTTATGCAAATAATGTCTCAGCTGTTAGAGTTTAAAATTGAAACAATCTTATGTGCGGCGTCCAAGTTATTTTTTGCTCTCTCGATAATTGAAGAGTTATAATTATTAAAGAGATTATAAAGATGGTAAATGAAACAATCATCATTTTGAGAAAATGACTTGTCAAGTTGCAAATATCTATTTGCGTTTATTGTCCAATTCTTCCTTTATCAATTAAAATCTCTGTGAGTATTAGGTTTTTTCAAATAGTAATTTAACAGATGATAGAGGATCATTGATTATCTTCAATCACATGATTAACTCAATTATTTTTGTGACATACCACCTTCATCATATGAGCTGTTCAATTATCAATATCAGCTGCGGTCTCCTCAATAAATAAATTAAACATAAAATTTTATAAACACTTTAAAACTGGGTTAACCTTTACTAAATGCCACTTGCCATATCATTTTACGGTGCTTGCAATTTTCACTGCTTATTAAGTCCAATCTCACCAGTAAGGTGTTTACAATATTTATTTATCATTGGTGCAGCAAGGATCCTCATCTAGGGATGGGATTTGAACAATTGTTACCCATAAAATGAAAAATTTAGTTGTATTAAATGGCCATAAGATAGAGTTTAGTAAATAGGCGACATAAAAAAAGATGCAATGAAAAACACAAACAACAATAATAAATTTAGCTTTTATGTGTTAAAAAGGTTTCAGAAAAGAGTATCTCGTTTAATCCTCTGAGAGAGAAAAAAAAGAAGACGAAGAGGAGAAGAAAATGCAGTAGCAGTAACATTACCATGTGTCTCAAAGGTGACAGGTTTACTTGAAAATGTATGTTATTTTATTATTTTTATTTTTATATTAAAATCATATTACTTAAAGGGTCTCAGGACTCTTAAAATTGGAAAAAATGAGAAAAGGTACAATTTTCAACATTTAATATATCGTAAAATGTATAAGATTTAAAAACATAATTTTAATTGTAAAGGCTACGTCACTGCAATACTATCGTCTTCCATGATATAAGTATGTTCTTTCATTTCATGTATTTTTTAAAAAAATGCAAGATGCAGAATTAGTATTTATAGGGGTCTCCAAACCGTCAGACATTTGTCGAGCAGAAAATTGGTATGGCAGCTTACGCACAGGATTGCAAAATAAATTTTGCATGTACAACTTGAAAATAATTTATCTGAATAGCCTGGGAAAGAACCAAAAATGTAATTTATGCAAATAATGTCTCAGCTGTTAGAGTTTAAAATTGAAACAATCTTATGTGCGGCGTCCAAGTTATTTTTTGCTCTCTCGATAATTGAAGAGCTCAGATTATAAAGATGGTAAATGAAACAATCATCATTTTGAGAAAATGACTTGTCAAGTTGCAAATATCTATTTGCGTTTATTGTCCAATTCTTCCTTTATCAATTAAAATCTCTGTGAGTATTAGGTTTTTTCAAATAGTAATTTAACAGATGATAGAGGATCATTGATTATCTTCAATCACATGATTAACTCAATTATTTTTGTGACATACCACCTTCATCATATGAGCTGTTCAATTATCAATATCAGCTGCGGTCTCCTCAATAAATAAATTAAACATAAAATTTTATAAACACTTTAAAACTGGGTTAAACTTTACTAAATGCCACTTGCCATATCATTTTACGGTGCTTGCAATTTTCACTGCTTATTAAGTCCAATCTCACCAGTAAGGTGTTTACAATATTTATTTATCATTGGTGCAGCAAGGATCCTCATCTAGGGATGGGATTTGAACAATTGTTACCCATAAAATGAAAAATTTAGTTGTATTAAATGGCCATAAGATAGAGTTTAGTAAATAGGCGACATAAAAAAAGATGCAATGAAAAACACAAACAACAATAATAAATTTAGCTTTTATGTGTTAAAAAGGTTTCAGAAAAGAGTATCTCGTTTAATCCTCTGAGAGAGAAAAAAAAGAAGACGAAGAGGAGAAGAAAATGCAGTAGCAGTAACATTACCATGTGTCTCAAAGGTGACAGGTTTACTTGAAAATGTATGTTATTTTATTATTTTTATTTTTATATTAAAATCATATTACTTAAAGGGTCTCAGGACTCTTAAAATTGGAAAAAATGAGAAAAGGTACAATTTTCAACATTTAATATATCGTAAAATGTATAAGATTTAAAAACATAATTTTAATTGTAAAGGCTACGTCACTGGAATACTATCGTCTTCCATGATATAAGTATGTTCTTTCATTTCATGTATTTTTTTAAAAAATGCAAGATGCAGAATTAGTATTTATAGGGGTCTCCAAACCGTCAGACATTTGTCGAGCAGAAAATTGGTATGGCAGCTTACGCACAGGATTGCAAAATAAATTTTGCATGTACAACTTGAAAATAATTTATCTGAATAGCCTGGGAAAGAACAAAAAATGTAATTTATGCAAATAATGTCTCAGCTGTTAGAGTTTAAAATTGAAACAATCTTATGTGCGGCGTCCAAGTTATTTTTTGCTCTCTCGATAATTGAAGAGCTCAGATTATAAAGATGGTAAATGAAACAATCATCATTTTGAGAAAATGACTTGTCAAGTTGCAAATATCTATTTGCGTTTATTGTCCAATTCTTCCTTTATCAATTAAAATCTCTGTGAGTATTAGGTTTTTTCAAATAGTAATTTAACAGATGATAGAGGATCATTGATTATCTTCAATCACATGATTAACTCAATTATTTTTGTGACATACCACCTTTACCATCTGAGCTGTTCAATTATAAATATCAGCTGCGGTCTATTCAATAAATAAATTAAACATAAAATTTTATAAATACTTTAAAACTGGGTTAACCTTTACTAAATGCCACTTGCCACATCATTTTACAGTGCTTGAAATTTTCACAGCGTATTAAGCCCAATCTCACTAGTAAGGTGTTTACAATATTTATTTATCATTGGCGCAGCAAGGATCCTCATCTAGGGATGGAATTTGAACAATTGTTACCCATAAAATGAAAAATTTAGTTGTATTAAATGTCCATAAGGTAGAGTTTAGTAAATAGGTGACTCATAAAAAAAGATGCAATGAAAAATACAAACAACAATAATAAATTTAGCATTTATGTGTTGAAAAGGTTTCAGAAAAGAGTATCTCGTTTAATCCTCTGAGAGAGAAAAAAAGAAGACGAAGAGGAGAAGAAAATGCAGTAGCAGTAACATTAACATGTGTCTCAAAGGTGACGAGTTTACTTGAAAATTTATGTTATTTTATTATTTTTATTTTTATATTAAAATCATATTACTTAAAGGGTCTCAGGACTCTTAAAATTGGAAAAAAATGAGAAAAAGGCACAATTTTCAACATTTAATATATCGTAAAATGTATAAGATTTAAAAACACAATTTTAATTGTAATGAAAGATATAAGTATGTTCTTTCATTTCATGTATTTAAAAAAAAGTGCAAGATGCACAATTAGTATTTATAGGGGGCTCCAAACTGTCAGACATTTGTCGAGCAGAAAATTGGTATGACAGCTTACGCATAGGATTGCAAAATAAATTTTGCAACTAGAATGAAATTTTTTATGCCTAATTATACTTCAGATTATGATAATTACTCTGAACTTAAATAAATTTCTATTTAAAGCATTTTTATATTTTTAATACAAAGTTGTATTTAGCTAATACAAAATTTTGAAATTTTCAACAGTATAATCACCTAAAAAAAATTTTTTTTGAACAATAAAATTAAATTTTAGGTTCAGTTTACACAGAACATGAAACATGTGTTTTGAAAAATTCATGAAAAAATATTCAAAAATTTTTTGAGATATCCTGCACGTTATTACCAAAAACGTCATTTAGAGTAAAATGACTTAAAAGTTTCGGAAATGCCGCTTTAGCTATTGCGAGGGTATAATTCTAAAATGCATAACTTCTGTTTTAATGGGAATTTTAAGGAAAGAATGATAGCAAAATATTCAGAAAGGTAAGGAGTTTAACAGCTTTATAAAAATGAAAATTTCGAAAATTTTGAAGCTCTAAGAGTCCTGAGACCCCTTAACTATCATTCTATGTTTCACAAAATATGCAGTTTCCCCAAGTATATAGCAGCAAACGATGCATTTATATCGCTTGCCATTTTTAGGTGCGTTCGTAGTTATATAAATACGTAGCACCTATAGTCGTCGTTCAGTCCGTCCGCCCGTCTGTCTGTCTGTCTGTCCGCATATGACAGAGCAAAAAATACCCAACCGAATAGTCTGAAATTTTAAATATATGATTGTTGCAAAATTTTGTCGAGCCATTTCAAATTTTATGAAAATCGGATGTATAGTTTAATTACAGGGACAGTCAAAAGTTTTTCTTTACATTACGGCCGCAATGGGAAAAATTATTGCAAGTGCATTTTAATGATGTTACAGCCTTCCGAATGGTCTGAAATTTTAAATATATAATTGTTGCAAAATTTTGTCGAGCATGTCCAATTTTAGGAAAATCGGATGTATAGTTTAATTACAGGGACAGTTAAAAGTGTTCCGTTACATTACGGGGAATGGGAAAAAAAGTTATTGCAAGTGCATTTTAATGATGCTACAGACTATGCACTTTATGAAGTGCAAAAAATTATACATTCAGTACAATATGGGGTGTAAAAAATAATTATAAAACTAGTTATAGTACGAACGCACCTCATTTGCCACGTTTGACGAGCAATTTCCAACTTATTAAAAATTCATTTCTAAAGAGACCCGTCATTTTTTGGGATAGCCGGTACATGCTATCTTGCTGCTATTACTCCTAACTTTTTCTTTCATTAATTTTGTATTCAAATAGAAGTTGAAATCTTAAGAAGCCTTGAAACATTTGAACGGTAAAAATGTCATGCTTTATGTGCTTTTCTTTGCTTTGATTTTCGTATGTATCTTATCCGTTTTTAAATGCTCTGGGAGGTGTTTTAACTCCAAAATCCCCCTCTCCTTCAACGTGCCAGTGTATTTATTTATTATTAATTAATTAATTATTTGTTTATTTATTATTATTGTTGTTGTTGTTTTTATTAATATTATATACTAAGCCGAAAATTGCACTTGCAGCGTTTTTTCTATAAATTACGATACGTAGGGGAAAGTAGGGTAAAACGTCCTACCTTATTTTTACTTGCTTCCTGATGTCAACATTTCCAATAGAATTTAATATAAATTTGCGTATACATGACCGATTCTCCAATAAGTGGGTTATTTGTGTCCTTTGGAATTATATGTTATATTTTGGAATTTATATAGTTTTTTTAGCATAAAATGTACTTGTTCATGTCTTTCTACAATATCAAAAAGTATTTTCAAGAAATTAACAGAAAATTTCATTCCAATAGGATTTTAAACTTTCAAATTTTCACTTCTGTCCCTTGTCCGTCACCTCATGCACTCATCTTCTGGAACAATTTTACGTGTAATGTCAAACTATTTTTGAAAATTTTACCACCTAAAATAAAATTCATGCTCTGAAGTCCAGGATAAAAAATTTTAAAAAAAGAATTTGAAAAAAAGAATATATTTTTTAAATTATTCTGGGTCAGAGAAACCTTGTCCCTTAGTTTTTTATGTCACTACTGTCCCCTTGTATAAAACTGCTCATACGACCAACAGGTGTCCAGATAAAATTTCGTGAACAAGTGCATTTAGTATAGAAGCAACCATTTTGATTGCTGAGAAAGTCACATGTTTTAACTATCTGGAATTCAAAAAAAGTTATAAGTTGCAAAATGACAGAAAGGTAAGAATAAGTTTATTACCTGTCACTACTGTCCCGTACTTAAATATTCTTTACTATTATTTTTATTTATTTTTCATTTTGTCATGATGTAACATACTTTTGCTTAGTTCAAAATATCACATTGCAATCTTAAGTTTAACTTACTATGAGCACAGAAGCAATTTTCCTAATTTTGTCACTAATGCCCCTGTCACTTCTGTCCCTTTTCAGTGAAATTGCATCAGCTCACTACCCTGTTGAAATTTTGCTCAAACTTCATTAAAAACATATACACCGGAATTTTTATTTAAAACTATTCAACATATTTATTGAACTTATTTCTGGATGGCTTTTATTTAAATAACTTTATGAAGAAATTTCTGGTACGAATAGAATACAACAGATTATAAAAACGGGTCGATTAGAAGTCGGTAGGCTAAAAAAAAAAAAATACTGTTTGAAGTTTATGCCCGGATATTGTAAATTACTCGCTATCTTATGTCTTATCTATTTGTAAGAAAAATTGTTTATTAACTTTTATTTGCTTTATTTTTAATTGCTTTATTTGTATTATTAACTTTTATTTTTCTCTAAATCACAGAGTGAAATCAGGCACTATTGGAGGGAGAATCGCCCACATTATAGTCTGCATTTATCCCTGTAACATAATATCATCAATTATAGCTATCTGTTTAACCTTTCTTTCCCTTCATACTTAACAAACACTGTCTGAAGAAGAGTGAATCAAATCCGTACCTAACAACTATGTATCTTGTTTTATTTACGTTTCTTGTTACATAGTGATTTATCATGGACGCATTAGTAAAATCAAAGTTACGTATGCCCTCAATAAAAAAAAAAAAAATACAAATGTTTCTTAATCTAGGAAAATATAATACAGTCAAACCTCTATTTAACGAAGTCGCTAAATCCCGGAAAAAAGTTCGTTATATAGAAAATTCGTTAAATAGAGATCCACCTTTTAAAATACTTTAAACTACGTAAAACAGATTTAAATTCATAAACACTAAATATTTTTAATAAAAGTAATTAATCACACTTTTTATATAAATTATATCTACTATTTGTTTTATTTATTTCACCCACCAATACCCATCATCAATTCTTTTTTCCTATGTGTTTTAAATCTTTGAATCTGCAAGGAAAACAAGACATTGTCCGGGAATACACTGTATTTTCAGTTTAAAATAAATAGTTTTACATTAAAATTAACGAATTTTAATGACATTATCGTATTTATTATTATTATAACAAATAATTTTAACCATACATTACCACGTGCGTCCTTAAATTTAATTTCTGAACAACTCTATTAATTTTCCTGAGTTTTTTCTTTTAAAAAGTGCTTTCTCTCATAATACGTCTCGCATCTTTGCAATGCACCAAAACCGCGTATTTTCATGCGTATTTTCTTTAAACTATAATCCACGTCGGATTGTTTCAAATGATTTTAGCATTTCATCATACGAAGTTTTGTTAATTCCTGCATCATGATCATTTCCATCTTCATCATATTCGTCTTCATCGCAATTCTCATTGCTGTATTGTTTTTATTTTTCACACTATCGAAAATATCCAATTCGGTTAGTGTTTCCGAGGTCTCATCTTCAGAATTAAGTGAAATACAATCATCAATCAGCACATCATCGTTCATTACTTCTTTTTTTCTCAGCTTTATCCACATTTTTTTAAGTTACTCTAAGGGACTATCGTCTTCGTCCTCTGTACTTATCGAATTCTCACTGCTGACAAAGAAGGCGCCTGGTAAAACCAGTTCAAGGCTATTGAACATCATAAAATGTGTTAAAAGAAAGAATAAGTTTGAAATGTCCAGAAATATTTTGAGAAATAGGGAGAAAAAAAAATTAGATCACAAGAAAAAGTTCGTTAAATAGAGAATGCACTTCGCTATTTGGAGGTTGTTTTACGAAAAATTCGTAAAATGTTCTTGGTTCCGAGGAAAAGTTCGCAAAATAGAGGTTCGTTAAATAGAGGTCCGACTGTATAACCACAAACGAAAATCTGCAGAAATCTCTTCCGAGTGGACCATGATTCCGAAAAGCGTTCTTTATCTTTCAAAAGCTCAGAAACCGCTCTATTTCCGAGATTTAAAGAAGCATTTATATATTTTTAAAAAATATATATTTTCTTGTCACTGATTTTTGGAAACTTTTCTGAATAGTTTTTGCCTACATTAATAAGTTTGTATCAACCCGAAACTTAGTGTTTCGAATGCTATTAATTCTCAAGCAAACATTTTCATGTTCAACAGACATATTTTACAGACAAATGTGATAAATTAAGAACATTAACATTAAAATTAATATTAACACATTGTATGCGGGCAATTTTTCGAAAATGAGCACTAAATTTACGTTCATAAATGCCACTGTAAATTAAAACCTGCTCACAACCAATAAGAAGCAAGCATGTTTGGATTACACCTTCTTTTTTCGTCCGTACAAAATTTCCAATGCCAGTAATAATTTCTGTCCCCAACGCACAAAAACGTATTTTTACGTTTCCCGCATACAATGTGTTAATAATGTTTTTTTACTCTTCCATGTATAAATTTTGCTACGCAACTAAAAATATGTAATTGAGAATGGATAGCATCCTAAAAATTGGTATTCTGGGTTGAGAAAGCTAACTAATACACTATAAAAACTACTCGAGAACGTTTCTAAAAAACAGTGGCAACAAAAGAAACTTTGATTTAAGGGAGCAGATCACGTTGAGCAGCCAGAAAATGACCGTATTTAAAGCAGTACGAAAAACTCTGCAGTTTCTTAACCAATGAATGAAACGCAACAATTTTTTTTCTTCACTTTCACATATTCTTATGGTTTGATAAAATATTCAAATACACATACATTTAGTAATAGTATTAATTAATTAAATCCTAACGACAAAAGTGGCTTTTGAAAACGATGAATATTCAAATATGCATTTTGCGCGCACGATTTTACAAATTCAACTGGAGATATATGTTTCATTTTTCATATTTTGTTACTCATAATATTATATTTTACACTGAAACTTAAGTATATTCAAATTCTTTAGCATAATTAATGGTTTTTCTAATCATAGTCACTAAATTTCACCAAAAAATTTATACTTATTTTTTCAATCCACAATTTTCTGTGATAAAAATCAGACTAAATTGAGGTTCAGCATAAACTAACACATGTAAACTAAGAATATACATAATTTCAAGGTTCTATGCGATAATAGCTTTTAAATGAGAGTGCATGCAATACCAAAAAATCAATTTTTAGAAAAATGGCTTCAAAGTTGGCTTATAACATTACCGCAAATGCTTTTATGCAAGATATTTTTAACCATAACTTCGGTTCTAATCGGTATTTTTGTACAATTCTTTTTGAAGAGGATTTGTAACTTTTAAAAATTATCCATTCTGAAATTTATGAAAAATCATTTTTTTAACCTTCAACGGAATCTGCCCCCTTAATAAATTCTTGTTTAAATATCGAAAATTTATTGCTTTCTGAGGGTTTTTTAATGATAAAGATTGCTTTTTGGAAAAATGGGTATTTCGGAAGACGTTATACATTTTCGTTCGTGGTTATATTATATTTTCGCTCTTTTTTACAGTGTAGTAATAAAATTATATAAAAGCGAAAAATAAACACACAAAAATGTGTATGTGTATTTCTAAGAATTGAATCTTAAATACTTATAAGCTTCGAGAAAATACTGGGTAAAAAATGTATATTTTACTTTGGGTGCTCATTTTCAACAATATACCTGACACACAATTTACTAGCCTTAAAAATAAATAAACGGTCAAGTGCGAGCATTACTCGAGTACAGAGGGTTCCGTAGAATAAATATATGAATTTGTAATTGTATTATTAAAAAAAAAAAAAAAAAAAAAAAAAAAATTGCTAAAAGAATAAATACTAAGACCTTTTTAAAAAACTATATAACGTAGGGTTGGGTATAACTGTATAAATTAGAAAAGTGTAATCGGTTATACCATGAAAGTTCAAAGAGATATATGGAACAATATCAAATATAGCTATTCGTATAACTCTTTTTTTAATATTATCCTAATCTGTTTATGATGAACTTAATTCGGTACTGACAATAAAAGCAGTGCATAGTTAAACTTCATTTGGTATTTCATGAAACTAAATTCAGCGTAGTAATAACCTTTATTTCTACAGTGTATCTAAAATAAAACCTTTGTTCAAAGTTTAAATTTGGCATTGTGCTAAGCGCGCTTCGAATTGAGGTCTCAAAGTTGCAATGCCACCTTGGTCAGTGCCGCGTTTTTCCAGATAGGTGTTTAATTAACTTTTAAAGTCACTCGAGGCGTATTGAGAGATACAATCAATGCAAACTATCGCGAATCTCACAGTATTTATGCGATTCATTCTAATTAAATATTTCGAGGGCGATGCCCTTAAAGAACGGACGCCTAATTTTAATTCCAAAACAGACAAATGGCACCAAGAATATTTAATTAAAATTTTCCTTTTATCATGTACGTGAAAATAAGCAAGTTCGCATTTTTTAATAAATTCGTTTATAAATTCTGGTGTCAGTTCATTATTTCATAAGTTTATAAATAGAATTACTCCGTGCCGGAAAGGATTAAGTGGTCGCAGGACTCTTAAAGCTTCAAAATTTAAGAAATTTAAATTTTTTTAGATGTTAAACTCCTATCTTTTCTGAATATTTTGATATAATTGTTTCCTTGAAATTCCCATTAGAACAGAAGTTTTGGCTTTTAGAATTATACCCGCTCAATAGCTGAAGCGGCGTTTCCGAAACTTTAAAGCCATTATTTTCCAAATGGCGTTTTGGGGTATAACGCGCAGGATACCTCAAAAACTTCTGAATATTTTTTCATGAAATTTTCAAAGCATATATTTCATATTACTCTGTATAAATTGAACCTAAAATTTCCTTTTTATTGTTCAAAAAAATATTTTTTAGGTGATTTTACTGTTGAAATTTTCAAAATTTTGTACTAGCTAAATGCAGCATTGCATTAAAAATATAAAAATGCTTTAAATACAAATTTATTTAAGTTCAGGGAAATTATTACAATCTGAAGTATAAGTAAGCACCAAAATTTTCATTCTAGTTGCAATATTTATTTTGTAATCCTGCGCGTAAACTGTTATGCCAATTTTTTGTTCGACAAATGTCCAACAGTTTCGAGCCCCCTATAAATACTAATTCTGTATCTTGCAATTTTTTAAATACATGAAACGAAAGAACATACTTATATCTTTCATTCCAATTAAAATTGTGTTTTTAAATCATATACATTTTAAGACATTAAATGTTGAAAATGGTCCTTTTTTTTTTTCATTTTTTCCACTTTTTAGAGTCCCAAGACCCCTTAAATTAGTATGTTTTTAACAATTTGACGTTTATTGCTTTTATACTGTTACTGGACATTAAATCACACATATATATCATTAAAAGTCGTTAACTAGGCATAGAGTACGCCGCCCTGTCCTTGTGTATGTCCAAACTGACCGTACCTTTAAGGGTTAATATCTCAGCTAATTACCGATGATTTTTTTCGAAAATCATTATCAACAATGCGTTTATTCTTCTGAAACGATAGGTATATTCAGCGATGCTCAACAATTTTTCTGAATGCCCGTAAATCGAAATTTGTGTATAACAGAAAAATGCTAATTACTCAAAAACTATGTGACCTAGGGTAATCGCTATAATTTTCCGGCAAGGTTTATATTAACGTCTACTACCTCTAATTTTTTTCGTAATTTTAGTTTCAGTAGATTCGGAATTAGATGGGGTGGGGGGACATATTTTTGCGCTACATTTTCAACAATATCTTTGAAAATATAATACCTAAAATTAAAAGGAATGTATTTTTGAGTTCAGCGTTACAAAAGCTTTCACAGGATACCCCACATGATATACAAAGAAAAGATTTTTTTTTTCAAGTAGCATAATTAGTCCCTCTACTTTTTTACTAAATATATTTATGAATGTTTATTAATCTGAAAATATGTGGGTCAATGGTCTTTATTACTTCCCCGGATTTGAACTTTCCATAGTTTACGATTAAAATGGCTGTGACAGACAGACAGACAGATAGACAGAAGGACAAACACAGGAGTGATCTTATAATGGTTCCGTTTTTACTTTTTAAGTACGGAACCCTAAAAATAATAATTCTTTACCTAACAGTTACTGTTCTTATTAAAAAATGAATCATTTAACAAATGATATTATGGCACACAAATGGTGGATCCAGAATTAAATAACGTATGGAATTTGCGAGAATTAATCCTTAAATACTTGGAGATATTTATAAGCTCCGAGAAAATATTGAAAAAATGCATATTTTACTTTATGATATGCTCATTTTCGACAATATACTGACACACAATTTACTTAGCCTTAAAAAAAAAAAATATTAATAATAATTCTTTACCACTAACAGTTACATTTCTTATTTAAAAAATGAATCATAATAAATGATATTATGACACATAATGGTGGATCCAGTATTAAATAATATATGAAATTTCCAATAATGGATCCTTAAATATTTGGAGATATTTATAAGACCCGATAAAATACTGAAAAAATGCATGTTTTACTTTATGATGTGCTCATTTTGGACAATATAATAATACTGTCACACAATTTACTAGCCTTAAAAATAAAAAATAACAATTCTTTACCACTAACAGTTGCATTTCTTAATAAAAAAAATGAATCATTTAATAAATGATATTATGACACATAATGGTGGATCTCGCATTAAATAATGTTTAAAAAATAGAAGCAGTGGTGCAGAAATAACATTTGAAATATATTCGTGTAAAAATCAATTGATCGCATCAGTTTCTGAAGAACTGAAGACATCAAAACACAATTTATCTTCGGTTAAACATTTCGAAATCGATTTCTTATGTTCTTTTCATCCAACTGAATTATTTAACATAAGAAGCTTGCAACTAAATCACGTATTTTCTATAGTATAATATGATAAAACTTCTGAAATGTATATATAGATATATATATATATAAAAGAATTGTGGAGTGATATAATTAAAATGGAATTTCAAAAGGAATATCCTTACACAATTTTAAGTAGATTATAGTAGTTCAAATTATATATTTTCTGTTTTCATTTAAAAACTTTATAAGTTATGGGATATAGAATGTGCATATAGAATAATTTCAAAAAAAGAAGTATAAAAATTTTATGGACGAAAAGACGGTTCTTTAAATAAAATAACGCATAAGAAGCTTGTGTTTAAACACACCACACGAGGTTTCTAAATAATAATAGAAAAAAATTACTTTTAAAAAAGTAGCTTCTAAAAGTAGGTATATTTGTAGATTCGTTTTCCTTTAATACCTATCAATTCTTACAAAATTTATGGAAGTATTTCCCGCAAATAGGACAAACTTTTTTCGGATTTTTACCATTTTATTATTACATTTAATAATTACATAACTTTGGTAATTATTCTATGTTTTTTTATTTCGGATTTATTTTTAAACCATTTTTAAACCATTAACATATTGAGAAATTCAAAAGAGAATTGATGAAAAATAATTACTAATAAGGGACACTTTAACCATTGGTTATAAGATGATGTTTTACAACTGCTTAAAAACAGTTTAAAACTTCGTCAAATTTAAATCATACTCTCAAACTGGTTTAAGGTGTATTCAGAGACTTAAGTAGTCTCAACGTAGAAGTCTCAACAGAGGATTAAGTAGAATCAACAGTAAGCAATAACTTAAATCATTTTTTTTTTCTTTTGTTTAACCGTATAACGCTTAAAACATTTACTTATGTTTTACGAAAAAATGAAAAAGCTGTTGCCTTTATGTTTACTATTTTACTTGTGTCACTCGAACTTAGTTTAGACAATATAAACATGTTATTATTGTGATGCCGCCCGAATTGATTTCGGGTATGAAAAAAAACTTTTGTTTCTTTTCCGTAAAGGCCGAATTGAATTTTCCTTTCAAATAGAAGATAGGTGTGCAAGAGAATCAAGTTTGTTTTGAATCTAAATATCACTCCAATCAACTACCAGGGCAAAATGTAAAAGATAAACAAAAGTAAAATATAATGATTCTTTAAAATATTTTTAAATGTTTTAAGGTTATGTTAATAAGACTCTTTCAGTTAAAATGGCTCTTGGTATTTATTACTACAGAGGTGTGAAAATTATTAGAATAATTGTGAAATTTACAATAAAATCTCGTTATATTAAAAATATTGATACATTTAATATTAACTGTGCATCCCCCTTGTTTTTTATTAAAGATTCGATACGTCTTGGCATACTTTGCATGAGTTTTTAGCAATTAATTTGTATTTCGTTGTTATGGTGCCAAATTTGGATGAGTTTTTCTATCAGACAATTCTTATTTGTGATGTTGCATTTCTTTAATTATTTCTTTACAATGGCTCAAAGATTCTGTATGGAATTCATATCTGAACTGTTTCCAGGTCATGGAAGTGTTTTCTTCAATTAAAAATTTTAAAAATGCAACATCACAAACAAGAATGGTCTGATAGAAAGATTCATCAAAGTTTGGCATCATGACTACGAAATACAAATTAATTGCCCAAAACAAAAACCCATACAAAGTATGCCAAGACATATCGAATCTTTAATAAAAAACAAGGGGATGCACACTAAATATTAATTGTATCAATATTTTTTAAATAATGTATTATTTCTTTAATATAACAAGATTTTATTGAAAATTTCACAATTATTCTAAGAATTTTCACACCTCTGTATATATTTTATGTTAAAGGGATATATCTCATTTTTCGATAACGAAGCACACATATTAACATACCTTACAATTTATTTCGATTTTAGTACAAATGAATCACTATAAATCAAAAAACAGAAATTAAGAAGTATTTGGTAGATGTCTTTTTTTTTTTTTTTTTTTTTTTTTTTTTTTTTTAATAAAGTTAATGAAAATGATTTTTACTTGAAATATCTAATTCTCTTTAAAAGTCATTAATAGCTGATTAACGTAACAGCCAAAGAAATATTGATGAACAGGAAAAAGCAGAAATAGTTCCTGTTATGCAGAAGACAGAGTCATTAAAAATTTTCACTTACATAAACGATCCAATAAATAAAAATTTAAACTGTTACATGAAACTCGAATAAGATAAGAGCAATTAATTCGTTTGTAGTTAGCTATGAACAGATTTCAATATTACTTGCTCATTCTTTAGTTTTCTATAGAAAAGATTAGTTTTTACCAGAAATGACTGAAAGTTAGCATCTTTGTTAATTGATTTAAATAAAAACAAAAATCCAAACTGCTGTTGATATTATTTTACCATTTACAATCCTGTATTTATGCTTACCTCATTATTTAATTATTTTCTTGTGAGTCTTTTATTATTATTCCATGACTGCCGGAAAGTTTGAGTTCATTCAATTAATTACTTTATATTTATTCGCTTTTTTCCCTTAACTTTTAGACATGGGTATATAGATACTTTTTAAAACGAAAAAAATTTAAAAAAATCTTCTTTTTTTTTATGAAACTCTTTTGTGTGTTTCTATATAATTACTAAAAATGTATCATAGCATATATAAATACATAGATGTTTACATTTTAAGATTTACTCCGAATAAAATTAATTTTTGTGCAAAATTTCTAATAAGAAAGTATATGTTACATAAATAAAATGCATTAGAATAAGCTTAATGAATATACACTCGTTTTGAAATTAAATTTTTTATCGCTTTTAGCCCTTTGTTTTATAATTATTTTTAACTGGGAGTCTACTATCAGTATCAATATTTTAAATGTAACTATTTTTTAATTACATTTATTTTCAAATATTTTTATTCTACGAAACTTATTTGTAAATAAGCACTATTATAATGAGAAGAAAATTGTTTTCTATTCTATTTTTGTTATATACGTATTATTTGAATGCTTTATTATTGATATGGAATGATTGTTTACGTTTTGAAAAAGTAATTTTTCTTCCCAGTTGCACATCAAAATTCTAATGTTTTCGTTATTCCACACTTTATTACAGCTAAGAGAAAATTATTACATCATTCATTACTGTTTTCGAATGATTATTTATGTTTTGCAAAAGTAAAACTCGTTGTAATTCCAATTTCACATCGAAATTAGGTTATTTTCATTATTCCCCATTTTTTATTAAACCGAAAATGTGAATCATTGATTACTGTTTTAGCATGATAGTTAACGTTTTGTAAAACTCATTTCATTTCAAGTCGCACAAAAAAATTCTGCGAATTTCATCATTTTTTATAATCAACTGAACATTACAATTTAAATCATTCACTATTGTTTTGATCTGATCGTTTAAATTGTCTAAAACTCATTTTACGTCATGTTGCTGAATGAAATAAAGTAGATTTTATTATTTCTCATGTTATTGTATCTGAACATGAATATGTACATCATTCGTTATCGATTTGGAATGATTGTTTACGCTTTGTAAAGTTCTCTTTAGTTCATGTTGTACACTAACATTTCGTGGACGATTTTCTATGTATCTTTTTTCTTAAAAATAATTTTTGTTTATTAAAAGAAAAATTTTGATATGAATAGTTGTTTAACATCTTTGACAGTGAAATTGAATAATTAAGCATCCTGTTCAATTGTTTTATATTGTATTCCTCATTTTAAAAAATAACTACTAAAACGATATTCATTTAACTTTTTTTTTTTTTTTTTTTATCAATAAAGGTTTTTGTCAGTATTTATCCGATAAAATATTTTTCTATTTTTTGTAGTAGGTAATTTCGTTTTAGGTACTTGTTTACACCAAAGAAAATAATTTTGTAATAAATATATAATTTATGAAACAATCGTAATAATAAAGAAAATAATGGAAGAAAAATCAAAACAATAATTTTATTAATTACAGAATGTTTTTTCAGCACCTTTCAGTTTGATGAAAACTGTTCTGCTTTGCGTGTTTTTTTTTAAGTTTTGGGATTTTTTTTTACATTAAGTAAATTCATTCAATAATAAATATAATTTATGAAACAATTATTATTATAATAAAGCAAATAATAGGGGGGGGGGATCAAAACGATGATTTTATGAATTACAGAATATTTTATCAGCACCTTTCAATTGTCAAATTACTTCTCTGCTTTGCTTGTTTATTTTAAAGTTTGGGGTAATTTTTTACATTAAGTAAAGAGATTAAGTAATAAATATGATTTATAAAACAGTTGCAATAAAAAAGCAAACCGTGTGAGAAAAATCAAAGAAGTAATATTTTGAACTATATAAAATGTTTTTTCTTCAATATAAGAGGTCATAATTATTACAATATTTTTTTACTTTTACGTATTTTTATGAAGACACATATGCATTAAGATAGCATGTACTGCTTAGCTGCTAAATACTTTACTTCATCATCTTTTGCTTGATGCATAATCTCATACATCATATTTTCCAACTAAAATATTTCAAAAACTCCAAAAATTTGTACCTGAACGAAAAACTTGCTCAAATTTATAAAATTGCATATTGAATATTTTCATTTATTTTATGAATAATAATTGTATCTTCTTTTGACATTTACTGATAAATTTTATGTTGCAAAAATTAAATTGAGTTATGTCACATTTTGCAGAAGTCAGTATATTTCTATCATGTATCCTTTTCTCCCCTTTTTATCGTTTTCAGAAACATTTATACCACAAATTTTTTTATGTGCATTAAAAATTTTTTATTTTTAATTAATTACTTAAATATGCATTTAAAATTTTGCCTAAGTTGTAATTATTTTTTTAAAGTATTTTGATGTAAATAGAAAAACACAAGGGGGTGGGGAGAACTAGGATTGAAATGTTTTGTGTTTAAAACATTGTTAAAGGCATACTTATTGCTATGTTTATATTTGTACATAAAGCATTATCTTTTTTTCGATATTTAAAATTATATTCGGAACGTAAATTTCTCTTATTTATTTATTTATTTGTAAACATTTTCTTTTAGCAAATGTAGTGTACAAATTTCAAGTATTTAAAAGCTTTGTTTTCTTTTGAATAAAATCGAATATAACATATAGCACATTTAAAATTTTTGATTATATATTTTTCAATAATCCCTTTAAAATGTTATATCTTCAGTTCTTAATTTAATTTTTTTTTTATTCTACTTTGCGTTTATTTTTACCAAAAAGCCGGCACCCGCAAATGTGAAAGTTCAAAATTTGCGTTAAATTCTGTGCTTTTTGATTGGTACGATAAAATACAACACGACACAGAATTTTCAGGGGGCGCTAAGCGATCATCACTTAGCTTCTAGCAGACGATAAACTGCGTTCGAGATAAATTTCCCTGTGAATAACACATTTTTTCCAGGATTAATATTTTATTTTCTCTGACATATGTTGCATAATAAAATTCCTGGACATAATAAAATCATGTGATTGCGCAAACAGGAGCATATCAACCGCAAATCGCACTTACCTTTCTAAATTAGGCCTAATCCGAAACAACTCCGGCGCTTCGTTCGAAAATCCCCGCGGAAGGTTTGCAAACATTCACGGGTAACAGAGTATCCCAGAAAAGAAAAAAAAAATCCAGTTTTGCACAATAAACAATGCATGATAGTTCATATTTTGACGAGGCACACACATATAAAAATATCTTGCAAAAAGCATAAAAATATCCAGAAATTAGCAGACGACTTCTTGCATGCCGCTTCGTTACCGCTGCTGCACACAGCGACACTGGCAGCCGCCATTCTACCGCTAGGCCTAACGGTGCTAGGGGAGGGAGGGTTGCCCTAGAAAAGTCAGATGGTTCCGGGACAACCCCTCGCCAAGAAAAAAGTAAGAAAAGACCAAGAAGTGGTTCTTAGGCCTCTAAAATAAGGTTTGCAATATTTTTTTTTAGGGGACAGGAGATTAAAAGAACAAGAAAAAGAAAAGAAAAACTACATTGAAAGAGAACAGGGTAAGAAAATAATAAGAAAATGAGTGTGTGTCAGTGAGGAGAAGTTTTGTACAGGACCTGTGAAAAGTTTAGGGGGAGCCTGAATGTTTATTATGATATTTCTTTTGTATGTAAATAACTCGATAAGAAGTCACCATTTTGTAATGCATGTAAGATAGTAAGTTGTGGGAAATATTGCTTTCAAATCAAAATAATATGTAAAGAAAATTAAAATTCGAAATGTAATGAATATAAACATAATATTAACTTGGGATTGATAAGTTATTACTTAAAAATATTCTTAAATTTCGTAACTGTGTGCTTAATTGCAAAGTGGAAGATGCAACCTTTAAATAAAAAGTTATGTAAATAATTATAAAAAACATTCGAATACAGTAATTTTTATTTTAATATTAATTTAAGACTTTAACAATTTCACAGAATTATAGAGATAATAATTTCTAAACAATCATATTTGAAATAAAAAATAATTATGATAAAAACATAAAGTATAAAATGGCAAATTGGAAGATGCATCTTTTAAGTCACAGTATTATGCATATATAATATCAAAAAGCTTGCTGTTATGCAGTTGTTTTAAGCTTAACATTAATTGGGGATTGATAATACAGGTGAGAGTTTAATATTTTATATATTCCATAAGAAAGAATGGTGTTGTTCGTATGATAATATATAGCTCCATTTGACATGCTAAAAATAAAAATTTTGCCTTCATGACTTTCTGCTCATAGCATGGTTTTGATTTATCTTTTAACTTATGAAAGTTAAATTAGCAGGGCCGAAACTAGCCTTTTTTGAACCCGGGACAAACATGGATTTTGGCGCCCCCCCCCCCCCCCTTCCTCTTCCACAAAGTATATTTACAAAGAGAATTTTACTAATTTTATAATAGACGACTTATTTTAAAATTTAAAATATGTAATACTGAACTATGTAATCTACAGTGGCGGATCCAATGGGGAGGTCCCCCTGAACATCAACAAAAATATTCTAAAGATAATTTTTAAAATGACATATTCAGTAGAGTCTTGATTATCCGAGTCCCGCCTAACCGAGTTTCCGCTTTCACCAAGTTATTTTCTTCTGATGGACTGATAGCTTCCGTTATTATGAAACAGCCAATATAAATGAAGTGTTAGGTGAAGATGAAAGAGCAGCCGTAAAAAGTTAGAACTCTGATTTTCTAGTCCGAATGGGGAAAAAAAATGGCCATAATTTTTTTTTTTGCAAAAAGAATTATGGTCATTTTTTTCCCCCATTCAGACCAGAAAATCAGAGTTCTAACTTTTTACGGCTGCTCTTTCATCTTCACCTAGCACTTCATTTATAATGGCTGTTTCATAATAATAGAAGACATCAGTCCATCAGAAGAAAATGATCCTTTCCAAAAGTATAATCCTTCATTTCGCGCCCCTCTGTTCTGGCGCCCGGGGCACACGTCCCCTCTGCCCCCACCCCCCTAGTTTCGGCCCTGTAAATTAGTACCTATTAATTTAAAAGTGTTTTATAAAAAGGAAAATTTTAAACAATTTAATTGTATGTGTTATATGAACATAACAATCCTGATAGTAAAGAGGTGTTTTTTTCTTTTTTTAATTCAAATAATGTCATTTATTGAACAAAAAAGGTAAGTATTTATGCTTATGTTGTGCAATTAAATATTAGTTTAACATAAATTTTTAATTTACCATACTAATATTATCTTATAAAGGAATATTAATGCTTTAAGTAACGGCTCAGCTTAGACACCCTTATGCAACCAAAATTGGAATTTTAAACCGAATTTCCGGATGCGAGAGAGGAAAATAGCAACTGTCACGAAGCAACAAACTCTTTTACCCAAGTTATAATTAATTTAACGAAAAGTGAAAGAAACTGTTCAATTAAAAAACACTTCAATAATCATGCTTTTAAGTGTCATGCTTTCACGTTTAAAAATGAGCTAGAAAATATGTCAGAAAGTTTCGCGTTGTTCAACTGGGAAAAATATTTTTTCGAGAACTGCCTGAAAGGGCCACTTCACTCACGCGATAACACATGCTCGCTTATGTTAATCCTATGGGAGAGTTCTTTTAAAATATCTCATTTATTCATGCTCAAATATCAATATTTTTAAACGATTTTTTTTTCGCATTGGATATCAAAAATGATCTCTATAAGGGCCGTTTTTTACTTTTTCGGTTTTGTTTTTTTGTTTGCAAGTTTTTTTTATTCTTTTTTTATGAGGATACTTTCACTTTCGAAACCGCTTCCGAAAATGAAAGTATTCTCATAACAAAGAAACCTGCAAACAAAATTGAAAAAGTAAAAACAGCCTTTTTAGAGATCGATCTCAGCTACCCAGTGCAAAATAATCAAATAAATAAGTAATAATAAATAATATATATATAATATATATATATAATATATATTAATATATCATATATACAATATATAATATATATATATGTGTGTGTGTGTGTATATATATATATATATATATATATGTATGTGTATATATATATATATATATATATATATATATATATATTCGAAAACACATCTTTGCTATTAAAAAGAAACAGATTGTACAACATTTAAATGTATTTAAATCTTGTAAATCTTTCTCTAAACATTTCTCTGATATTTATTTTGACCTCATTATGTCTAGGGTTAATCTTTTAAATATTAATTCACAAAAAAAAAAAAAAACATAAAATTCAAAACATGAATACTCAAATGTTAATTACTTTTTCAAATCACATATTTAATAAAATTAATATCAATTCTATAATTAATGATAAAAATTGTTTTTTTTCCTATTAATAATCTTCATATCTCAAAAACCTTTAAATATCCTAATACAATTGGTAGAAAGATTTTTAACTACAATACATTTTCAAAAAATACATCTGCTGCAAGTAATTTTCCGTGTAAATGCAATGACCCCACTCTAAAAAAATACATAAACAATGATCATGGACATATAATCACTGGAAATCTTGATATTGTTAATGATTTTAAATTGAAACAACTAATGGGTTATGGTACTAAATATAGACTTCCATCTAAATTTAATGTTAAATCTATTATCAAACAGTTTACACATGATATTGATATTTTTATTTATAAAATTTCTATCTCTTATAATAAGCCTATTGAATATTTTAATCAGTGGAAAATATTAGTAATTGAAAAATTAACTATGGCTTTAAAAATAATATTGCTGATTTGGTTTCTATTAATACACAGCATATTTTCCAACAAATTACTGAATTACAAAAAAACTACGTTATTACATATGTAGACAAATCTCCTAATAATTATGCTATTATTTGTAAATCTTATTATCACCAACTTCTTACAAATTGTATTTCTTCTAATAAGTCATTTAAAAAAACTAATGAAAATGTAATTGTAAATAATCGTAAAATTCGAAGTTATTATAAACTATTAAATATTTTATCTACTAACTTTAATTATCCATATTTAGTTCTTATTCCCAAATTTCATAAAACTCCAATTAAATTTAGGACTGTAACTATTGGTTGCAATACATATAATAATAAAGCCAATAAACTTCTCTTAAAAATTCTTAATAAATTATATGTACTTACTACAAACAATGATAATACACATTGTATAAAAAATAGCTATCAACTTGTCAATATTTTAAAAAATCTTCATTGTGTATATAATATAACGACATATGACTTCAAAGGTCTTTTTAATAATATAGACCTATTAGATTTACATAAAATTATAAATGCATTATTTAAAAAGTATTATAAAAAACTGGAATTACCATCTAATATTGATATTGCATATTTTAAATCTTCAACAAACTTCATTATCTATAATAATTATATCTTGCAAGATAACACTTTATATTTACAGCATGTCGGTATACCACAAGGCGGTTGTACATCCAGTTTACTCTCAGACTTATATCATTATGAACGTAATTTTACTAATAATAATCTACATTTATATCGTCATATTGATGACATAATTTTAATTGATACTGATCATTCTGCAATTACTCAATTTCCAGTAGATTATCCCACTAATTTGGAATTAACGGAAAACCTTTTATCTAACAATACAATTAACTTCTTAGATCTTAAAATTACAATAAAAGACAACAAAACAATCACAGATTTATATGACAAACGTAAAGAATTTAAATTCAAAGTTAATACATTTACAAATTTTAAATCTTGTCTACATCATTCTGTATTTCGAAATATAATACTTAATCATTTATATAGAATAAAATGTTTATGTTCTTCTCCTCTAATTAACAATAATATTAAAAAACTAATTTATGATGCATTAAATCATGGTTTTCCAAAAAAATTCATATATTCATTAATATACAATTAGTATTTTTCTTACATGATCTTTTAAAACAAATTAACACATGCGTAAACAAAATTACAAAAAAATTATAAAATAAAAAAATCTCTATAAAAAAAATTAAAAATTGTAAAATAACATAAAAAAAATTATTATAGGTTGGATGGGTGGGTAGATGTTAGAGTACGGAGGAGGGTGGTGTTGTCTGGATAATACGCAATGGTTAATTTATATAAAAAAATGGGGTCTTTTGTATTATTACTATATTTTTTATACGTATTTTATAAGGATGTTGATTTGATATTTTATATGTAATTGGTGAATTTCATTAATAATTACCTTAATTATTGTTTAATCTTATTTACAATCATTTGTTATAAATTTTAATTTAATAAGGACAATATCATATTAATTACTAATAGTATGCCATTTTTATAGTGAATAATATACATATAAGTGTATTTAATATAAATAAAGTTATACTGTATGTATTAAAATTGGGTAATTATTTTTATTATTATTCCTCTATTCTTATTAATATTTTAATATTTATCTATTTTCACTTTGTGTTATAAAATTTATTATCGGTTTAATGTTTTTGAATGTCCCACATTCATACTTTTAGGATTTTTATAGATGTATGAAAATAATCCACACACTATATTTGTGCTTTTTAGGTAATCGGAATTTAAGTATCTGTTTACCTTCTTTATACTCCCATATGTTTTTTATTTCCTGTTCATTTTATAATTATCTTATATATAATACTTTTTATTAAAGATTTTTATATTTTTAATAATTATTTATATTAATTATTAACGAATTTATTTTGTTTTATAGCATATAGCTATATGCTATATATTATCGATGTTCTAGAATTATTTAAATTCTTAGTGTAGTTTAAATAAGTTAGCTAATAGAATATTTTGTATGCTTTTTAAATTTTATTAACAATAGTTTAAAAAAAAAAAGTCCTTCCGGCCAGTGCCGGGAGGAAGAGGTAGCTTTCATATTCCTTATTTTTAAAAAGCCAACTTATATTATTCAAACACACGAAGCTCAATTAATTGGAAACCGAATGTAGGAGATTCAATACTAATTTTTATCAATACTAAATCATTATGAATGAGAATTTCGCGAAATTAGACAGCTTTATCCAAGCTGCTTTTATTTAAAGTAGCTTATATTTGGCTGCCAAATTCGGCGATTTCTTAAAGTGCCTGCCATTTTAAGACAACATGGTAGATGAGGCTAACCAGTGAACTTGGTCGAGACCTTAGTAATTGCTGTGCACATGCTCACTCATATCGGAATCGGTTGATATATACGAGTGCTGTCGCATGCAAAAAATCAGATTTTTCAAAATGTCACCCACTTTAGAAATTGAAACTGCTATATCTGAGCCATTTTTTAAGATAAAGACAAACAAAAAATGCTCCTGAATCCTTATATCAAGGTCAAATACTTAAGAAAGAAACCTTTTTCAATTTCTAATTTTTTTGCACCTCACTTTAAATATAATTTTTTTTAATTTAATGGCCGCCATTTTGAAACAAGAAGGCTGATGAAGCTGGCCAGCGAACTTGGTCGAGATATTGATGTATACTATCCACATTCCTTCTTCCATCGAAATAGGCGAATACGTGTGGTATCGCGTGACAAATACAAGATCGTTTCAAAGTGTTAGCCATGATAGAAATTCAAAGTGCTATAATTCAACCACTTTTTAAGATATAAACAAAATAACAAATTTTCAGAAACAAAAACTGCTCCAGAATCTTTGTATCAAGGCCAAACACATAAAAAAAATCTTTTTCATTTTCCAATTTTTTAATACCTCATTTTAAATTTTAAATTACATTTTTTTTTTAAATGGCAACCCTTTTGAAACAAGATGGCGAATAAAGCTGGCCAACAAACTCGGTCGAGACATTGGTATGTACTATGTACAGACCAAGTTACATTCAAATCGGTTCATAAATACGCCTGTTATCGCGTGACAAAAATCAGGTCGTTTTAAAATGTCAGCCACAATAGAAATTCAAAATGTTATAACTCAGCCATTTTTTTAGATGTAGACGAAACAAAACCTGTTCCGAAATCTTTGTATTAAGGTCAAACACATACAAAAAAAATCTTTTTCATTTTCCAATTTTTTGGTATCTCATTTTAAATTTAATTTTTTTTAATTTTTTTAAATGGCCACCATTTTGAAACAAGATGGCGAATGAAGCTGGTCAACGAACTCGTTCGAGACATTGGTCTGTACTATGTATAAACGAAGTTACATTCAAATCGGTTCATAAATACGCCTGTTATCACGTGGCAAAAATCAGGAAGTTTCAAAATGTCAGCCACGCTAGAAATTCAAAATGCTATAACTCAGCCATTTTTTAAGATATAGACGAAACAAAAACTGCTCCCGAATCTTTTTATCAAGGTCAAACACATAAGAAAAAAATATTTTTTCAATTTTAAATTTTTTGCTACCACATTTCAAATTTAAATTTTTCTTAAAATTTTAAATGGCCGCCATTTTAAAACAAGATGGCGGATGAAGCTGGTCAACGAACTCGTTCGAGACATTGGTCGTACTATGTATAAACGAAGTTAGATCCAAATCGGTTCATAAATACGCCTTTTATCGCGTGACAAAATTCAGAACGTTTCAAAATGTCAGCTTCGCTAGAAATTCAAAATACTATAACTCAGCCATTTTTTAAGATATAGACGAAACAAAAACTGCTACGGAGTCTTTGTATAAAGGTCAAATACATAAGAAAAAAATATTTTTCCATTTTCAATTTTTTGGTACCACATTTCAAATTTTAAATTTTTTTTTAAATTTTAAATGGCCGCCATTTTGAAACAAAATGGCGGATGAAGCTGGCCAACGAACTCGGTCGAGACATTGGTATGTACTATGTACACACCGAATTACACCCAAATCGGTTCATAAATACGAGAGTTACAGTGTGACATAGGTCATATATATATATATATATATATATATATATATATATATATATATATCAATTTTGAACGGAGGGTGGTTTCGGGGTCTGGGGGTCATGATCGATGACAATATACCAAAATTTTTTGAAATCGCTTTCCTCCGAACGGCTACAATAGGTAGCTTTTTGTAAAGAAAGCTACCTAATACATTGTGTGGTTTATATTCAGTTTATAATTATCTATATATAAGGATTTGTTTGGTTTTGCTGTTAATAAAACAATTGTTACATTCAATTGCTTACAACTGTTTATGACTGTCTTTTGACAATTGAATCATAAAAGTAATACTAGATGGCAGCACCAAATTTTGTATTTTTTCGATGAGTTCTAAATTTTACTTTTTCCAGCTACATATCAGTTATAATTTACTACACCAGGGGGAATTTTTAGCTAAATTTTGACGCTATTGTTAAACAGTTTTTAATTAATTTAATAGTGCATTTTAAATATGTAATTACTTTCTATTTATATTATTTTATATTATATTAAAAGTTGTTTAACATTTATTTCAAAATGTATTAACTGCATCCTATGGTATCAATTACTGTGATTTCTTAACTGTTTTATTCACCTTAATCTTTACGATATTTTGGGTGTCATGTGCGCGTGGATTTATTCTAAAATATTGAAATAGCGGTATGGTGTTTATTATTTCTATTTCATATCCTATAAATATTTAAATAGGTTTTCGGCTGCTTTTGAAATATAACCCACTGCCGATGAGGCCGCAGCCTATTTTTTCCTAGTTTTTGTTAAAATTTTAATTTTTTCCATAGTTATTTTTTTCTAGTTCTTCTTGTTCTATGAGGGGGGGGGGGGGGTGCGCTGGTTCAGGCTAAATATAATCTTATACTGGTTTATATTGAATTTATGTGTTTTACTGCAGCTGTTTGGCGCATTTCACATGAATATAATTTGTTTTTTGTTGGTGATTACTATACTTACGTTTATAATAATATATATATATATATATATATATATATATATATATATAAGTAATAACATATATGTATATATATATATATATATATATCAATAAAGAGATATTTTAAAAGAACTCTCCCATAGGATTAATAATTGTAAAAAATTGCATTACATTAAAATGCGAGTATCTTCGCGATAACGAAATTTGGATTTACACTGGATTATGTGACCTTTTTCTGTGACGCACTATCAACAAAAGTTTCATGCGGTGTTTACCATGATCGTCCTAAACCAACATACCAATATATTGAACATGCTAAACTCTTCCTAAAAAAAATCCGCTGACTAACAATGGAAGTATCTTTTAAATCTATTCAATAGAAATTAAGTCATACGTTCCTTTTTCATAAACAAGATTCAACAAGTGTAAAAAAAAAAAAAAAAAAGCAATTTAACAAATTACAACGACCATTCGAAAAAGGATTTTTTCAAAGACTAAAATTTAAGACATAAAAAATCGCACGGAGTTGATCATATATTACGTAAAGCCATGGATTAAACATTAACATTCCTGGACCCATCATGAACAAATTTTAAAAGAAATTTCAGTTTTACAATTTTCGGTACTGTAAATTTTTAAACTTCTACGTAGCTGGTCATACATTACGTACGCCATGGATTAAGCATTAATATTCCTGGACCAATTTTAAATGAAATTTCATTTTTAAGCTTCTAAACATCCCACAATATTGCTTTTTATATCGTCGTATCGAGAAAAAATGCATTTTTAATTGCAATTTGTTTGAAAGCTGTGTCTCAATTTGTTTCTGAGTTATTATTTTTTTGTTTGTAGGTTTTATTACTTTTTTGCCATAGTGACAACAGAAGTATCCATCTCTGTTGAAAGTAAAGGGAAAATACAGATTACTGTATAGACCAAACAGAAAACGAATAAAATGCGGGATTCAACTAATAAAACGCTTCAGATATGTTTTTGATTTCCTACCCTGACCGAGGACAATAACCATTTTTCCAAATGGTTAATAATAGACATAATAAACTTTTTTAAACCGATGAAGGAAAGCAATAATATAATACAGAATATTCAATAATCCGAATTCGTAGCACAACAGTTGTTGCAAAAGTGGTTTCTTATCTTGATTTGGATGTTTTTAAAATGAATGACGCGACGGCTTTCTCGTGAGCAAAAGCAATAAGCAAACCTGTAGCTCAGTATTTTTTATTTACATGTTTTCCTTTTTTGTTCATTGCTTCAAAGTGTATACTATAGTTTTTAAATTCATATCTCTATATAATTTAATTTTTGATTTGATAGATGAGGTTAAATAAGGTTTTATGAATTGCTGTAAGATTTTTTATATCCCTCGATATAGAAAAATGAGATTAAAAATCTGTATTTGTTTTAATTGATAGCAGAAACATCTATCACGCAATCTGAGGAAAACGTGAAAGCGATTTCTATCACATGTATATAGATAGATATCACTGAAGCATTTTCATTTGAAGATAACTACGTATAATCTTGAATGACAACGTTATGAAAACAAAGACAGTTAGATTTTATGCCTATAAATACTCATATATAGTCCTTATTATCAGGTTTGGCAAAAAAAAACGGGGGTTTTTTGTAAAAAAAAAAAAAACGGTTTATTTGATTTAAACCAGGTTTTTTTTTTTTATATATATATAATTTCCTATTGCATACAGATGCATATCTGTTGATAAAATAAGCATTGTTGGATATTGTATAAGTAAAAAGTATTATAACTTAATTTAAAAATATTTAAATTAAATTGTTGCAGTCAATTATGTAAAAAATTGAAATCATTTCTAATTTTACTATTATTAGTAACAGCTATATGTTGTATCGTCGAAGAAAACTGCTCTATACAGTGAAACATTGATACCTTGAAAATCGTACGAAGAATCTTTTGATTAATAATATATAATAATCAATAAATATTTGATGTGCAGTTTCATGAATATATTATTCTGTGGTTAATTTTTTTTTCTCTTTTTTTTTATATCGAAACACTTCTGGTTATTTTGTTTTCTGAGTGATAACTCCAAGTATCCAAGTCAATATTTTTGGCCATTATTAGATTCAGCAACTAACAGAAAAGTCGATATTATTGAAATGCTATAACTAGCACTCAGTTTTTGCAATCGGTGCTATTCAACTTCATATCTTAAATTGTTCTTTTAACCCTCCGTCTACCAGACGGGTCCATTGGACCCGACAGGTACATACAAAATATTCATTCAAACCAGAAATTTCTTTAAAATAAACTAAGTATATAAACCAGACAAAAATAAGGTAAATAAATAAGTTAAATAGTTTTAAATAAAAATTCTGGTGTAGAACGTTTTATTAAAACTTGAATAAAATTCCCGGTAGATCTAGGGTTAAATTTTTTAAGAATAATCTTCCCCAATCTGGAAAATTTTCTTTTACAACTTGAGACCAAAATCTTAAAGATCATTGTATTTTGTTTTTAACTGCTGTAAATAATCTGCATTTTTTTAAATGAAAATATTTTATGCTAAATATTGAATATTATTTATCTATTTTATCTTTTCTAATTTCACATGTTTTAAGATAAATCTTCAGGGTACCAGACATGTTCATCAGCACATGTTAATTTTCATTCTACATGCATAGAAACATGACCTAGACTCATTATGTCTCATGTTGACTAATGAGATGAAGTGTGAAAAGTAGAAATTACTTCTGTCAATAATTTAAAACGCTTAAATTACAAAAAAGAAAAAAAAAATATTAGATTAGAGTTGTTATTAAAAAAAAAAAAAAAAAAAAAAAAAAAAAAAAAAAACCTGTTTTTTTTTTTTTTTTTTTTTTTTTTTTTTTTTTTTTTTACAAAAAACCAATTGGTTTAAACCGTGCCAACCCTGCTTATTACAAAGGAATAAACCAATATATATATATACTTATATATTTAATACAGGATGTTTCAAAACATGATTTTTCATAATGCTCTGATACAGCTTGAACACGTAGATATCAGTGTGAAACAAGACAAAAAGTACCACTTAAAACACATGCCTTTTAAAAGCAAATATTTCACAAATGAGAAAATGAAAAATAGAAATATCAATATTAAGGCTGTTCTCAAATCGAAACTGGATACTTCTGACACATTTCTAAATCCCTTTTTGCTCGCAAGCGAATAAAATTGGAAGGCACTCTTATTCAGAAACTATGTAATCGTATATTTTCCCACATGTTTCGATAAAGGCAAAATATCTTTCAGAAAATGTTGTCAAAGTTAATATTTGAACCAAATTTCTGAATACGGAAAAGAAAAAAAACAGTAATCATGAGACAGCAATCGCTTCTTAATTCAATATGTAAACCATTGATCGAAAAATGAAAAAAACCTGTTCGATTACAAATCACTTTAATAATCATATCCACGAATGTCATGCTTTTAAGTTTCAAAATACGTCCGTAAATGTGTCAGAATTTTTCGCGATATTGAGCAAGGAATTTTTATATTATTTATTTATTTATTTTTGAAAACCGTTTTAAAAGTTATTTGGATTGTTCCGATATTTCTAGGGTTTATTTGCAGAACATTTTCAGAGACATATTCTTCAGCAAATCAATTTTATATATATTTTGCATTTTATATAAAATTAATATTTATACAGATTTAAAATTTAGCTAAAGTATTTCAACTTAATTAACTTTTAAAATTTATTTACAATAACGCTTACAATATTGCTATGACTAACATTTTTTTTTCGCTTTGCGAGCTGTTTATCTTTAATAATAATAATAATAACTGGTAAGTGTTATCACCAATTATTATTTAGGTACTTTTCGGTTAGCCGTGCGCCAGTGTTATATATACATATTTATATACATACATATAGTATGTAAATATACATATGTACACATATTGTATACATACACACATATATATAAGTAAATATATATGTATATATACATACATGTATAAATACATATATATGTATATATAACACTGGCGCCCGGCTAACCGAAAAGTACCATTATTTATTTATTACACTAGATTAATTTTAACACAATTATTCTAATTGGTAAATAAATCATAATAGATATAAAATTCATATATAATTTATAATTTCTATAGTCATTAAGGTTAACTGAGTGAAAAAGTTCCACCAGATTCGTCCGGGATAGCTCAGATGACAGAGCACTGGCGGCTTCAGCCAGGAGATCCCTGGTTCGAATCTTGGTCCGGACATTTTTCGCCCAGTTGGAATTTTATATCTATTATGATTTATTTATTAGTCATATTTTTATAAAAGGAAAATAAAAATTTATAAATTTATTCTGTTTGTACGAGTTTCGAATTTTTAAACTCAGTGAAAAAGTTCCACAGCATCAGGAGTCAAATGTGAGCCTTCGCAGATCATTCGAATGCTCTACACTGTAATATATATATATATATATATGTGTGTGTGTGTGTGTGTGTGTGTGTGTTTTTGTTGTTGTTGTTGTTTTTTAAAGCTCCAAACGTAGGCAGATAGCTTGATCATTTACCATATAAATAAGTTTGAAATTCGACATCTTTTGACCTTTAACTAATCTGCTAACAGTCCACAAAAAACTTATGAAATCTCAAAAAGTTTTTTTTCTGTTATTTGAATTCGGATCCAATTTTTAAAACACATTTGACTTAAAATTCCAGTTCTGAATAAAAAATAAAACGTAATAAATTCACTTAAAACTAGTATGTTGTGGCCATCACAAAATTTTCTTCTATGTAAATCACGTCAATTAAATCATTTAAGTAGTACAAGAAATTACATCAATGTAGCACCAGTTCATATCACAGTATATCTGAATTTGAAGTTCGATGAAAATTCGTGTATTAGTTCTTGAGATAGAGCTATAGTGGAAATTCTAAAAAATGTAGCATAGCAGTGCCACCTGTTGAGCTATTTACACCAAAATATAAACAGCACTAATTCATATCAAGGTATTACCTGAATATGAAGATTGATGAAAATTCGTTTGATTAGTCATTGAGATAGAGCTCTGGTGAAAATTCTGAAAAATGCAGCATAGAAGTGCCACCTGTTGAGCGATTTGCACCAAAAAATAAACAGCACTAATTCATATCAAGGTATACCTGAATCTGAAGTTTGTTGAAAATCCAAGAATTAGTTCTTGAGATAGAGCTATTGCGGAAATTGCAAAAAATGCCGCATAGCAGCGCCACCTGTTGAGCGATTTACACCAAAAATCTATAAAACGTCAATTCATCTCAAGGACTAACTGAATCTGAAGTTTGATGAAAATCCATGCATTAATTCTGGAGATTGGGCTATTGTGGAAATCGTGAAAAATGCTGCATAGCAGAGCCACCTGTTGAACGATTTACACCAAAAACTAAACATCACTAATTCATATCCAGGTATACCTGAAACTGAAGTTTGTTGAAAATCCAAGCATTAGTTCTTGGGATAGAGCTATTGAAGAAATTACAAAAAATGCAGCATAGCAGCGCCACCTATTGAGCGATTTACACCAAAATCTATAAAATGTCAATTCATATCAAGGACTAACTGAATCTGAAGTTAGATAAAAATCCGTGCATTAGTTCTGAAGATTGAGCTATTGTGGAAATCGTGAAAAATGCTGCATAGCCGAGCCAACTGTTGAGCGATTTACACCAAAAACTAAGCATCACTAATTCATATCCAGGTATACCTGAATCTGATGTTTGTTGAAAATCCAAGCATTAGTTCTTGGGATAGAGCTATTGTGAAAATTACAAAAAGTGCAGCATAGCAGCGCCACCTATTGAGCGATTTACACCAAAATCTATAAAACGTCAAATCATGTAAAGAACTAACTGAATCTGAAGTTTGAGGAAAATCCGTGCATTAGTTCTGAAGATTGATCTATTGTGGAAATCGTGAAAAATGTTGCATAGCAGCGCCACTTGTTGAGCGATTTACACCAAAAACTAATCAGCACCAATTTATATCAGGGACTAATTGAATATAAATTTTTATTAAATTCCGTGCGTTAGTTCTTGAGATAAAGCGCCCACAAAATTTGTGTCACATACAGACAGACAGACTCGCAGACAGACATTTTGTAAAAACATGTTTTTCGGAACCTCTGACCCCTAAAGCGTGTAAATCCGTCGAAAACCGAAAGTTGAAAATTTTCATAAATCCAGTACTTTCTTCCTGTAAAGATAGAAGAAAGTAAAAAAAAAGGATATATTGTTTAAAGATTTAAGATTTATTAAGATTTATTAAATATTTATTGTTTAAAGATTTAAATTTCCTTCAGATTCAGCAAAATATTCTTTTAATGAAGCAGAATTTTTCCAACGGTAACAGAAATATTTCAAGAAAACATTAACACTAGAACGGCCGTGAGCGGTCATTTTGACCGCTACCATATGAATATATTTCGGTTCAAACCAGAAATTTCATTCTAAAATAAGTTTGAAAGACACAAAGAAGAAAAACGTTAAATAAAAAAGTTAAACGTTTTAAATCAAAATTCTGGTGTGAAATATTTTTATAAAACTTGATTAAATTTTCTGGCCTTTCTAGTGTTAAATTGACACCATTACTATGTATTTCTTTTCCTGTAAAACCAGGTTAACGAAATTTTGTATGAGATTTGTTGATTGATTGAATAAAATCTCGGGCATAACAGGAAGCTTCTCTGCAACTGAGCTTGCATTCCTCACTTTGCAGCGATTTTAAAGGAGAGACTGAATAAATAATGCTAATATTTAAAATATTTTTCAAATATTTTTGCATATTAATGTCGTGTATAGAGTGAAATTCCCAGATATTGACACTTAAGGCTGTTCGCAACTGATCTGCTCAACAATCAATATCAATTTATACCACTAGGGAACAAATTGAGAGATATGAGGAATTAAAGGAGTTAGTTCTAAGGGAACACGAGCCGACACCGAAGGCGTGTTTGGAAAATTTTAAGAAGGCTAGGTGAAACCAGAATGAAACTCATGTATTATTTGTAGCAACATGGGAAAAATATTGTAAGATTAGGGGTGCTGACTCATATGAAAAGGCCAACCAGTTAATAACTACGGATAAGTTATTAAACACGTTAGATGAAGAAACCGCATCATATATTGCGTTAACTCAGGAGGAGTAAATGGTTAGAAGCTTCTAAAATTGCTAAAGAATGTGACAATTATTTTGACGCTAAACATAAGTCTTATGCGGTAACGTATAAAAGTTTTAAGGTTAAAGATAGGTATGTAAACAGTGAAAAAGTGAGACCGAGGGAGAATAGTAAAGTTAGTGGTAACTGGAGGCAAAACGGGAGTAATGAGATTAATTCTTTTTCGGGTAGGAAAACTGATTTTAAGAAACCTAGTGATGATTCAACTCCCAGATGCTTTAAATTTGGTTTAAGAGGTCATTACCAACGTTTTTTTAATAAAGTGGGTAATGAGGAAAATAATAATGCTAGCAAAGGGCGTGAACAGAAAGCGGGTGTAAATAAGATTGTCGTGAAAGGAAACAAAGAATTACCTAAAGGGGCTATTGTGGCGAGGATATCGGCAAAGGCCGAACGGAGAACTAATGTTATTGGTGAGAAATTAAATAAACTCGAGAAAATTGAAGTTAGTGTAAATGGGCAGAAAGCGAAAGGATTGGTTGATTCTGGATGTGAAATTAGTGTCGTTCATAAAGATTTGGTACCGGAAGAGAAATTAAAAGGAGCGGGTAGTATTTATTTACAAGGATTATTTGGTGAAGCAGTTAAATCACCGTTGCTTAAATTACCATTGGCTATTCCGCAATTCGGACAAACTAATATAATTCATCAGGAAGTACTTTGCGCGGTGACAGATAATATTAATGAGCAGGTAATTTTACATCCCGAAGTGATTAATGAGTTGTCAGGGGTCAATCGCAAGAAGCCATTGCTAGAGTACCAAGAATTAGAAAGTTCGGAAATTAGCATTGATAACTCGAGTGAAGAGAAAGATATGAGTAGCGATAAGTGTAATGTTCACGCAATAGAAACGAGATCGGGAAATTTACAAGGTCAAAATGCAGAAAAAACAGAAATAGAGGAAAATAATAAAGTTATCGTTAGTAATTCAGATATGTTTAAGAAATCCCAATTGGAATGCAAAAATTTAGAGAGAGTTTGGGAATTGGCTAAAATGGATAAAGGATTATTATATTGTAAATGGTTTATTGTATCATAAAGAGAAATTGTTAGGCGAAATTATAGCGCAATTAGTAGTACCCAAAGTAAGAAGAGAAGAAATCCTAAAATTAGCGCATACTTCGGTATTTGGAGGGCATCATGCAGCCAAGAAAACCTTACAGAGAATCAGGTATTCGTTTTATTGGGAGGGGATGGCGAAAGAAACTAGACAATTTTGTGAGTCGTGTTTAGAGTGCCAATTGACTAGAGGGGTTAAAGTGAATGATAGAGCCCCTATTTCCCCAGTATCGCGGCCAGAACTTCCATTTCAGGTAGTTAATGTTGATTTAATTGGGCCTATTGATCCTAAAAGTTCACAAGGGCATCAATATATACTAACCTTAATTGATCAGCATACCAGGTGGGCGGAAGCAATACCCCTAAAAAGTTTAACTGCTAAAACAGCGTGTGATGCATTACTTCAAATATTTACGAGGACTGGAATTCCAAATATAATCGCCTGTGATAATGGAACCAATTTCACTGCCGACTTAACGAAAGAATTTGAGAAAAGGTTAGGTGCTAGTCCACGGTTTTCGACTCCACAGTACCCACAGTCTAACGGTCTTGTGGAACGTTTTAATCAGACGCTTAAACGTATGTTGCATCACACGATTAGGGAAGAAGGGAAAAGATGGCATGAACTAATACCATTTATATTATGGGCGAAAGGCAAGTCCCAAATTCTAAGACTTTCTTCCTTTCAATTATTATATGGTAGAGCGCCGGAGTGTCCTTTATCAGTTCTCAAGTCATCCTGTGCAGGAGAAAATAAGGGAGCACAATTAGATACGATGCCGATTCGTGAGTATTTGAATAAACTTAGGGGACGCTTAGAAAGAGCCGCAAATGAGGAAAAATTATCGTCCGAGGTGCAACAAGGCAGAATGGCATATCATTATAACTTAAGGTCGAAAGAAAAAACGTTTGAAGTAGGTGACAAAGTAATACTACTAATCCCCGATTCTACTAATAAGTTATATTCTAGGTGGCAAGGTCCGGCAACTACTGTCGAAAAACGAAACCAGCATTCGTTTATAGTTGAGTTAGCCGACGGGAGTAGGAAGCACGTGCACCAAAATAAAATAAGAGAATTTATTGCTAAGTGTAACATAGTTAAAATTGTTTTTGAAGGTGATGAGGAATTTGGAGAAGTTGGGGGAAATTCCTATTTTAAACCGGGAACAAGAGGTAGAACGGGACATCGAAACGTTCGAAATAAAAGGGTTATCTAATAGTCAGGTCAAGGATATAAAGTCCATTTTGAGGGAAAATAAAGAGGTATTTATGGATCCCGTGCGACCAGCGGAAGTAGGGGAGCACCGTATTGATTTGAAACCGGGTGTGGCAAGGAAAAAGCCAAAGTTATATAGTGTACCTGTTGCTTATAAAGAGGAAGTAGATAGGCAGATTCAGCAGTTATTAGAATTAAATCTAATCAAAGTGTCAAATGCAGAAATTAGTCATCCAATAGTTTGCGTGGCGAAAAAAGACGCAACTGTTAGGCTGTGTATGGATTATAGAGCTTTAAATTCAGTAACGCAGGTCCCAACATTTCCTATGAAAGATTCGCAAGAAATCATGTATACTTCGGGGCAGCTAAATATTTATCTTCGATTGATTTATTGAGGGGTTATTGGCAGATTAAAATGGCTGAGGAATGTGAACATTTGACAGCTTTTACAACTCATAATGGGACTTATCAGTGGCGTACTGTGCCTTTTGGTTTATCAGGGGCGGCTGCTACTTTCAAAAAAGATATGAATGAGGTCCTTCAAGCTCATCGGAGGTATGCGCAAGCATATATTTATGATGTCATCATTTTCTCCGACACTTGGGAAGAGCATTGTGAGCATGTTAGGACTGTCATAGATGAACTTAAAAATAGAAATTTTACGATTAAGATGGATTAATGTAAATTTGGAGAGAAATTGACTAAGTTTCTAGGTCATGTAATTGGGGGTGGAACGCATGCACCTGATGAGGAGAAAATAGGAGCAATAAGGGACCTAAAGAGACCGAAAACTAAAAAGAAAGTTAGATCTGTTTTGGGATTAATGGGATTTTACCGATCTTATATTCCAAATTATGCCAAAATTGCTATACCTTTAACTGAACTAACTAAAGGGAAGGTTAAAAATACTGTACCATGGGATGAAAGGGCAGAAGAAGCATTTAATACCCTTAAAGATGAGTTATGTAACGTGACTACCGTAAGCCTGGAATATCAGCTTCACGCCGATGCTTCAGACCTGGCAGTAGGATGTTGTCTTACTCAAAAAGGTGAAAAGGGGCAGTTTAAGCCGATAGCTTTTGCCAGTCAGAAATTATCAGGGACTCAGCGTGCTTGGCCGAGTATACAGAAAGAGGCTTGGTGTGTTCTCTTCGGGTTGCGGAAGTTTGAAAAATGGACATATGGATCTCAAATTGAGATCATAACGTATCATAATCCATTAAAAGTTCTCACTGAAACAACCCCAAGGTCCCCCAAACTCACTAGATGGGTTCTTGCCTTGCAACGCTGGAACCTGAGTATTTTTCATCGTCCAGGAGCGCAACATTTGAATGCTGATGCAATTTCTAGGCTACATAGGAAGAGCTGGGAAGAACAGCCAGTTGCTAGTCCATCGGCATCAATGACTAAATAATGGACAAACCTTAAAGGGGTGTCATCACGTTTAAAAAAATTTTTTGTTGTGTATGTGTAATTGTATTTGAATCTTGTGTTTATAATAGTGTATTAGCACGTGTAGTCTTTCTGTAATAATAATATTAGTACACGGTTCATTAGAGATGTCAGTAGATAATGTTCAGACACCTTGAAATATATATGTAATAATAATAATGAAGAAACCTGCAAAGAGACTATTGAACTCTTCTGTGATACTACTATATGTTCGGGGAAAATTAGCCCCTAAATGGCATATTTTCTGCTAAGGTGGGGGGGGGGGTGTTAGGTTCTGAGAAACATCTGCTATTGGAACTGGGGTTATATATTATTCTTTTACTTGTATATTGTATTCATGTCGCTTGGTCTGTGTACTGGGAATTGCAAAGTAATATTCTTTTCTTATCTAAAACTTAATCCGGGCTGGTGAATTGTACAGCTTGGATGGAGGGATAAATATGGATGGAGAGGGGTTTGCTCGACCTTTTGAGATGTCTGTTGGAGATGGGGAGACAAAAGAATTCCCCGAACGAGGGAGAGAGCTAAGAATGTGGTCAGGGTGGGAACCCCGGTTTTTACGTGGAGAAAAAAGCAGAAGGTTGCTAGAGAGGCAGTCGCTTCTGCGGGGAGAAAGTGAGTTGGAGCCTAGAGCGCAAAGTGGTAGGTTGTTCCTGTGTATAGCTCTTAGATAGAGCGTAGGGTTGAGTGAAGCTCGCCGAGCTTATAGCCCATGTGTTGGGAGATTAAGAGTAATCTCCGGTAACGCTAATTTAACGAGTGTAGAGTGAGAGTGATATAACGTAGTTTAACAGTACACAGCCAGCATTTGCTGTATTTAATTTAATGTTGAACCGGATCACCTACATCCGAGTTTTTAAGTGTAAATAGTGTTTTGTGTTTTGTAAATAGTGTGTAAATAAACTGTTAATTTGGTTAATTGAAAGAGTTGGTTTTCATTTAAATAATCCTCTCAGAGCGTGACCGATATCACGTAATCATATCGGTGCTGGCAGCATATAAATAGCAAAGGATTTCTTCAAAGTTGTACGCACTAAGAGGAAACTCCGACAGTGATCTTTTCTGAAAGAAGTGTCCCACTTTGTTCATCTGTCACTAATTATCGGTGCATTTAAACTACACTTATGCATATATCGTGTTGTGTTAAACTGTATATATTTCAGAGATCATTTAACGTGTCGTATAGTACATAATTTTATCTCTTTGTTTGCTGTAAAACGACTTTTCCTTTTACATATTTCCATTGCCAGAAATTTTTATTATATTGCATGAAAGGTGTTTAATTTTTCAGTCTTTTTTCGTTATTTATTATTCACTAGTGGAAACGCCCGTCCTAGGACTGCGGGTAGAAATCGTGGTTTTCCCTCAAAATTTGAAATAATTGATAAAAATATTTATATACTATATTTCAGATGAAAATCAAATTTCAAATTAATTGCTTAAAAGGCGCAAAGGCCAACATAGTGAAAAAGATTCCATGCCGGTACTCGAACAATGGCCATCAGTATAGCGAACTGACATTCTACCGACTAAACCACATGGAACGATACCCAGCCTGGACATTTTCTCACTATTACATGGCTATTACATGGCTATACAATTTTCCAGGCTGGTTATCATTCCATGTGGTTTAGTTGGTAGAATGTCAGTGCACTATGCTGATGGTCCGGGTTCCAGTCCCAGCATGGAATCTTTTCCCCTATATTGGCCTTTGCGCCTTTTAAGCAATTAATTTGAAATTTTATTTTCATTTGAAATACTGTATGCAAGGTAAATGTTTTTCTCTGGAAAATTTCCAAGTATTAATATATTTATATACTATTATTCCGTAATCGACCTATTTGGTTTAAAAAATCATAAAAAGTCAGTAAATTGAAATACAGTTTTCAAACAATTTATATTTGAAAGTACACCCTCCCAATTCTAGGGTTTAACATTTAAAATTATGTAATGTTGAGAAGTAATTAAGTTTTCCAAAAAAGAGGGGGAAAGGGATTAATTATTCATCAAATCAATTTTTCCAAAATAACTTAAACATACCAACCTGAAACAAACAAAGACTATGTTTATTACATTAATATTACTCAGAAAATAGAGTATTTTTATGTTAGCTTGGTGATGTGATAAACCGCCAAAGTTCATGGCCCATTGGCATCATTCATATTTCATTAATTTTACTTAAAATATAATCCTTTAACCTATTTCATTTAAAAAGCATAACTTTTATTTAAAATACAAACATTCAAAATACATATATTGCATATAATTAAAATACATGCCTTTCACTCATTTCCTTTAAAGTACATAACAGTAATAATAAATACCATAGCATTTTATTTCAACTTTAAAGCATTGTTTCTAAATCCCACACGCGAAAAAGTAACTACTATTGGCGAAAAAAACAAAAAAACCTGTTATCGGCGAGAATTGCCCCCGGATAACATAAAATTACCGAAAATAGCCTTGAGTTTTCTAAGACTGCGCTTTTAAATTAAAAACTATTTTTATTGGTTCATAGGCGAATAATTTCAAAGGCATATTAATACTACAGGAGTTTAAATATTCAATGCGCGAAAGTTTTTAAATTTTTATCAATGAATTTTCAAAAATAAATGACTCAGTACACATTGTTTACATTTGTAAAATTAATCACAATTTCTGAAATGTTCGTTTGTTTATATTGGTAATATATTGTTTGGTAGAAAAATACAATTTTTTACCTTTCTAATGCAGCTTGTCTGACAATTTTCTGACAAATACTTTTCGAGCTATTAATTTTTTCAGTAACTTCAAAAGTTTCATTTTCCGAGATTAATTTGTGGCAACGATTAGCGAAAAAGCCAGTCACCAGTAGCGCGTAGCTTTTTATTATATATATATATATATATATATATATATATATATACATGTATATTTAAATCACCTTAAGAGGCTACTTCAGTCAAATGAAAAGACACATTCGCTAATGCTAATCCTATGGAAGAAATTTATAAAGATATCTCGGTTGCATTTCAAAATTTTTAAATGATTTCTTTTGCTTTGAATAGTTGAGACCGATCTGTATGCAGACCGTTTTTTACTTTTTCGATTTTGACTGCAGATATTTTTTATGAGGATGCTTTTACTTTCGAAACCGGTTCCGAAAATGAAAGTGTTCTCATAAGAAATACCTGTAAACAAAATCGAAAAAGTACACAATGGCCTTTGTACAGATCAATCTCAACTATTCAATGCAAAAGAAATTATTTAAAAATATTGAAATGCGACCGAGATATCTTTATAAATTTCTTCCATAGGATTAGCGTTAGCGAACGGGTCTTTTCCTTTGAATGAAGTAGCCTCTTAATGCCATCTATTTTTAAATGTTTTTAAAGAACACCAATACAATGAAAACAATTTATCATTCTCTAATTTTTCCCTCTTCTACATTTAACGTTCTTTATCCCAGCACAAATATTATTGTGATAATGAAAATAAAATAAAAATTGGGGATAGCGACAAATATTAGACACGTGATTCGAATTGAAGGAATTTTAAGGTTGCAAAAATATATTATTTATAAGAATCAAATAGTTGTGTGGAAATTAATTTGTAAAAATAAATTTTGATGCAGCAATCGTCAGCTCGAGCCCACACATATCCTGTTATGGATTTTTCTCTGCTATTTCTAACACTATTAAAATATAAATTTAAAGTAAGCATTTTTTTTAAATTTTCTTAAATTTTCAATTTTTCTTTTACTTTAACCTACATACCCAAAATTTAACAAAGGAAAGGGGGGGGGGGGGAGAAATCTTATTTTTTTTTAATGTCAACACTTATCAATGTGCTAATATGTGATAACATTTTATATTTTTCATTATGGATTACTCAATCTGTCTATTACCCTTGACATACTGATTACATCTTAACTACCATTTTATATTTAAGAAACTTTTTTTTCTCTCTTTATCATTTTCAATGCATCTGAATCGACAAATTGTGATAGAAATTATCGATAAAACATTTTACATGTGAATGTGAATCTTTTAAATTGTTAAAAAATGCCTAAAAAAAATGTCGATATGTAATTCTAAAACAGGGTCAAAAACCTTTACCATGCACCTAAAAAAAAATTAGGTAAAAAATTGCCCCTGTATCACAGTACATAATATGAGAATATCGCAAGAATATTTTAGTACTTTAAGAAAAGAACCTTCCCCTTTCCTTAACATAACAAAAGAGAACCCTTTTTACAACTTTATGAACCTTCAATCGGACGTTAACCCCTCCCTTCGCGGTTATTATTATTTTTTTACTTTTTTTTTTCTAACAGTCTTCAACTTTCCAGACTTCTATGCCCTGCTAGCCAATGGGCACTTATGGGTCCTCGCAAGTGACCAATCGCACACATCGATCGTGAAAGCTCGCCTCCTTCAGTTATAGTGGCCATGCGCTACTAATAGATTAAAAGTTTATTATGACATGCATGAAACTTAAATAAATGTTATTTGATGTTTGGTGATTCTCAGACTCGATAACTATTCATAAATGAATCTCGAATAAATAAGTCACTTGCTGCTTTTCGATGACTTATCTTTATAGCACTTAGAAAATCTACGTGCTTGGTGATGGTTTATTTTTAACTATATATATATATATGTGTGTGTGTGTGTGTGTGTGTGTGTGTGTGTGTGTGTGTGTGTGTGTGTGTGTGTTTATCTTATGTGTGTGTGTGCGCGTAAATGTGTGTATATTTTTTTTACTTTTAATACAACGTTGTTTCTGGCTTTAATGATTATAATGACAGTGAGTTACTGTTTGGTGATTATTTATTTTATCTATCTATCTATTGTATGCGCACTTTGTTTAATAAAATAAAAAGTACAATAATAACTCTTTGAACTATAATGTCTTTCAACACACTGACGAACGTTCTAATATGTCCACCAACACGACTTGTGATAATATAATTGTTAATGGTCATTGTCTTATATATGTATCTTATATGTGTGTGTGCATGTATGTGTGCTTGTGTGTGTATGTACTTGGGGTTTGAGTTTAGATTATTTTAACATGAAAATTTTCAAATCTATATTTTAGCCGAATTTCGAAAATTTTGGCGTACAGAGGGTTTTTTTTTTTTTCTTCTTCTTTCTTTTTTTTATAAGATGTGTGGGTTAAATTTAAAGTATTCGAAGAAGGTGTAAGTTAAATTTTAAGATTAGTGGAATTTTGAAAAAATGAGGAACATAAACGACTTTGGGGAGTATAATTTGAAAACTGAATCACTTAAAAATTTATTTGCATAATGTAAAAACTGCCAATAGAAAAATATGAACAGTTTAAATAAATCCAATTGTACTACTAAAAATCTTGAACTAAAAACAATTCTTGCAAACCCTGCCAATCATCGGTATTTGAACAAAAGTTGATTTCTAAAAGTTTGATAAACCCGGCTATATATGAATCAAGACTCCAACTACAACTTTGTGACTGTACATATAGTAAATAAGGATATGCGAAAGAAAGTTTCCATCGTGTCATTTATTATTGTTCAACATACTGTATATTTTTTAGAAACTGAAATCAAGTATACTATCTTATATTTGCACCCAAGCGGCTTCGATTACTTTCCATATAATGTTTATTTGGGTATTTTTTTTTTCTTCCGTGATAGGTGAGTTCACTTCCGCATTGGTCTTAATTTTTTTTTTTTCTTTTCTCTTCATATTTTTACACCAAGCACTTTTCTATCATCACACTTTCCATACATTTCTATACCGAATACCTGAACAGTTTCTCTTCCTGTATTCCCGCAATAGGAATTACATGTGTCTAAAACAGCAGGTTACACGCTAGACTCACGTGAGACAGTTATGACCTGCATTTCGCTTTTAGAAGCCCATATTGGGTCTTCAGGTCCTGTATTCTAACTCTCAGTGCTTCTTTCTTCTTCTTTTTTTCTTTTCTTACCTTTCAGATTACTGTATTCCCATTTATAGCCGAGTCCCGTTATAGAAACTTTTTTAGCATGTCCGTCTTCGTACACTACTTGCGTTCTCACGAGCTCTCGACGTCGCTGTGATATAAAAACGGAATCAAAAGAAGCAAAAACCCTCCAGGAGGGTGTATTCTTGGATGTCAATGACCGCAGGAGGGGGGGGGTTTCATAAGATATTGTCCCCCCCATCAACGAACGGGAGGTTTCTTTTTTTAAGGTGTATTTTTTATGACTTTTTTCTTTTTTTTCGCGCTGCCTCTTTGAAGAAAACCACGTGCTTAGTCAGTCAGTTCTTTGTGCACCAGCTTGCTTTCTCATCCCCGTGAAGATAAGGTAATACAGGGGGACTAGGTCCAAGCTAAAGGTCATGGTTATTGCATAAATTAAATCTAAATGCGGAAAGTAGGGAATTCCAGAAGTAAATATTTACGTGGATCTTTATCGTGATTGTTGTGACCCATTTTTCTAACCTTGAAATTTCTGTAAATAGACCTTGAATTTTTTTTTTTTTTGAGGGGGGGGGGGGGGTAATTCTCATATTTATGTGTTATAGAAATTTGCAAGCTCAAAATATTTTAGACAAATATGAATGACAGAAAACTTAGATAAAAGCTTACAAATAATCGCTAAAAAAATATTAGATGTAACTTTATATAATACGAGGTGAAACCCGTCGAATTTCGAAGACAGAAATTGTTTAAAAAGGAACTGTTACATTGAATTTATAATAAACTCAATGAAAATAATTACAATAAAAAATTCATCGTACATTGATTAGTTTAACTCTTAAAACAGATATTATTTGTAATGTAAAGTTAACAAAACACTAATTCCATAAACTTCAACTGTTCAGATTATTGAAAAATTTAACTGTATTGGTATACCTAATGAGGATAAGTAATTATGATGATGTTATCGATTGAGGCTCTTTCGTTTGACATTATACCGAATGAAAATCAGTAAAAATTGTTTCGTTTTGACACAATCACAGAATCCTTTTTCGTATGAAATCTAAACCTAACGTCAATTTCACAGTCTCAAAATTTACACACGCACCTTTCATATTTATATTCGTCATTTCAAAAACATTGCAATGCGCAATAGGTCATTAATACATATATATCCAAACTTGAAGTCATGATTCTCATCTACAACTTTGCATGTGGACACTGACAATTTTGATTTGAGGCTCTAATCTCAGTACTGGCGAGTAAAAATTCCAGAAATTTATATCTTTTAGAGGCATTAGGGGTAAAATATTTAGTTTTATCAAAGAAAATGATCATTTTCTTTTAAATGTGACGTCATTTTTCCTCACTGAAGCAGTTCAGCATCTCAAACTCATTAGTATCAGCGGAATGAAAAAGTATTGAATTGTAACAGCTTTTTGAGGAACAAATGCGTGTTATTTTAAAGCGTGACGTCATTTTCTGTTCAAATTTTTTTAAAGTTTATTTTGAATTTTTATGAGAAAATGGCATGAATAAAGATAAGAAAACCACATTATTTCCCTTTTTTTTGCAAATGGAAGTAATCCGATTGCCACCATTTTGAAGAAATTTTATTGAAAACTTTTAAAATTTAAATATTAAAATATAGGGAATATTTTGAAAAATAGCTAGTGCAGACACATCTACAAAGAAACAGCTTTCATTAAAAAAAGATTATTAAAATTGGTTCAGTCGAAAGCCCAGGGCAGATGGCTAAAAAAAAAAAAAAAAAAAAAAAAAACAGCTGAGTCTTTTAAATATATATAGATTGTTTAACCCCCACTTTATCTGATATTCAAACCTTGAATCTTTGCCGTGACTTACCACCTATTATGGCATAAAGGTCTTTATACTATTGTGATAGACTGCTTATAGTTTCAGATAAAATCAATCCCGCTTGCTGGAATAGCAAATTGCCATTGTAAAATATTGTGCTATGAAGAATCAATATTAAGAATAATGAAAAGTATTTAGGACACAAAATCTTCTTAACTGTCATCCGATCCTGATCATTATTTTTCACTAATACTGTAATTAGAAAAAATAATCGCTCAACACAATGTTACAACATGTTAAAATTAAAGTTACAATATAGTGAACCTTTTCTATAACGATACATTTACGATACATTCTGGTCATTTATAAATGATCAGAAAATTGAATCGTTATAGACAGACCAAGATTAGTTCACTGTAACACCTGACACGGTGTCGCTTCTCGCTTCACATTGTAAATTGGAATGCCGTGCAATGGTGCAATCCTATGTTAACCTATATGAGGAAATTTAATTAGGTGGTTTCTCAATATCTAATACAATTATTGAAAAATGGTTTTTACCATCAGAAAGAAGGCGTAAATTGCCAACGTAGTGCCTTTTTAAAAACTGTCTACTAAAATTTTAAATATTTTATAAAACACAGTATAGTACTAGGAAATTTCCACTTCTGGTAAGTTTTCAAATTTTATCATATTAAAAAATAAAATACTTAAGAAATGTTTTTAAAGCGCAGTTTTCGTCTACTTTCTTATGCGAAGTCCGTTCTCTGATAATTATATTAGTAAATGAGCCATCATCCAATATACAAATTCTCGAGGTAAACATAGAATTTCAGGGAGGAAAGATGAAGCGGTGTCTCAATATAGTAATATTTAAAGGCAAGAATAATTAAACATTTTTTAATTATCTTAATTAATAAGGAAAATTAATCTACTTTTAATAATTAACCACATGGTTTAGTTAATTTCATAGAATTTCCGTTGAAACAAGCTCCTTAGATTGGGGAATTTCTGGGGGGCAGCTTAGATTTGGAGATTTCCGATTATTTTTAGCTTATATTGACAAATTTTCCTTTGAGAAAAAATAGAAAAATCGGAAATTCCGTCAAAAACACAGAAAAGCGTCTCCAGCACAGTTGCCGTGAGTCTTGCTCAGTTTTATGGTAATATTTCTTAGATTTAAGCATTTTTGTTATATTTAGCTCATAGTTTTGAAATTCCGTGGTTTCAGAGGAAATGAACATATAAAAATAGAAAATTTTGGAACAATATTAACGTAAAAATATATATCTATTGACAGATTTTATTTTTATTCTTAACAGTGCATCAAAAACTTAACTATTAATATCACAAAAAATCTCATAAAGATTAAAAAGTGCTCACCCCCCCCCCCCCTTTTTTTAACCTGTTGGAGATACATATGACAAACATGTTTTAAAATAAGTTAAGAATTCTGATGAAGTTGTTGAAATAGTACTGTCCTTAATTTTCAAAAGTTACTCATACTGTCCTTTGGTCATATTTATACTATTTAGAAAAAAAAAAAAATTCATGCTCTGAAAAGATCAAAACCTACCGAGTTCTGATACTTTGAATTTTAAGAAATTTTTCGAAACTTTTTGGCACTAAAAACGGACAGAGGATTTTTTAGTGCCAGAAAGCTCCGAAATTTTATTTTAAAGGTAATAAAGTAATCAATCAATTTTCCTTTAGTAAGTTTGACAAAATTAGGAAGAGAATTTTAATTTAAAACTAAGGTTTTTTTCATTCAATTTAGAATAGTGCTAATGTAACTCTTGAATTCTTCTATTTAGGAAACATTTATGTTTATTTATTTTGTGCTATTAGACCGATGTCAGATTCCGTTAGACTCCGAAGTTTCTAATGCGAGTTGCCATGATCTCCTTTCTTGACTGTATCACCATGGACTTCGCTAGCCGAGGACTTTGCTTTCACTAATAAAGCTATATGACCAACGTCTTTTATCTATATAATAATAGAAAGCTCTTGTTCCTATTATTCAATATACAGAAAATTTGAAAAAAAAAAAAAAAAGAACCTGTCTATCAGGGGAATTTTTACCCATTCTTTTGAGAATTCGTTTTTGCAGGTTTTACTATGTATAAACACTGAAAATGTTAATACAGTGGTACCCCGATTCTCGGACACATTTCATTCCGAATAACTGTTCGAGAAGTTAATCAAATTTTACTACAAGTAATAATGAAAATACGAGTAATTGATTCCCACCTTCTAAGTTACTTCCTTTTTTTTCTGCTTAAAAAAATATAAAAACTCTCTATAATGCAATGCAATAAAATATAAGAAACCGTTACAGTCCTGTACACTGCATGAGATGATGACCATTTTACAACATCTTAATAAAAGTTTTACAAAAAACGTGATTATTGGAAACCTTTATTGGTGATTTTTTTTAAATTAAGATTTAGGAGAACGAAGCCGGGGGGGGGGGGGGGGGGGGGGCATTTTTACTTTCTTAGAAAATTAGGATAAATTAACCCACTGTTTTGAATCTCAAAATGCATGAAAATTTTTGCCACTAAGAAAATTCATCGCAAGCGTATCTGTAACTTCGTTTTGAAAATGAGAAAGCCAATGCTGTCTCTCGTTTAAGTTTCAATCAGAATATCACAATAGATTTTGATCACGCAAAAATCATATACCCAACATCCAATTATTACGCATCCACTATCAGAGAATCCATAGAAATCCTGTGAAAAATAATCAAGTACGTAACGACGCCTTATCATACAATAATTTATGGTTCAATATCCTGAAAATAAATTCTGAAAACTTGAGCAAAGTGACGTATTAAAGTTTGTGGTACGTTAAATATTTCTTCTACGCAAATTTAATCTGAAACACTGTTACTTCGACTGTCCAGCTACACATTTAAAATGAAAGTGGCGTATGAGAACAGAGTGATGTAATAAAATAAATGGAACTGCTGTTAATAATAATATATATTTTCTCTAATTAAGTTCAATCCAAGAACTCTTAATAACTACTGGCTCTCTCATTTTCAAAACGAAGTTACGTATTTGTATAAATAAACAGCAATTAGTTATTATAATTAGTATTAAAAACTCATTCTGCTGTGCAAAAGTTACGACGACTTTTCCATCAGAATGAGTTTCATGAAACCAAAGACTTTCGCTTTTTCAGCACCGTCGTACGTCTCGATTATTGTAATGCCGAACAAGAATGATTACCGCTCGCTAAACGATAGCGTCAGTTATGACACCTAACGCCCTCTATGAATAAACTTCGGCAATATTACTACTAGTCTGACTTTCAACTCGTTCATTTCATTTAATATTTCGGAAGTTCTTAACTTACGAAATTGTCCAACTAATTTGTAGACACCCTGTATAATGAAATTGATATATATTGCTGACTACAAGATGCTTTCTGTAGAGTATAATGGCCATATCATTTATCGTTCATTTACAGGAACACACAAAAGATTTCGGACACAGTACTGTATCCGAAGTACTGTCTATTAGCGAGAATTGTTGGATGTGTGTTTTCAATTATGATATGCATGTTTAACTAAATTTTGCATATTACAGAGTATGTATAAATGCTATAGATCAAATACAGGGCTACACAAAATAATTCGTAAACATTATTGAATATGAACGTGAATGGCTTAAAAGTGGTTTTTAATTGAGTTTCAAAAGCTGTACATTTAATGTACTAAGAGATTTTTGTACACTGTAAATTAAAATGTCTGAAATTCAAACACTTAAGTGTCTGAAACGGAGTGTTCAATTTTCAGACATTTTAAAATGTCTGAATTTTTTCAGACACTTTTTGCATCTGAATTTCAGACACTTGAAACGTCTGAATCGCAGACATTTTTTGTAAGCATTTTACGTAGCCATGTTTGACCACGTTGAATACTGGGAAAATATTTGGACGTTGTCCTGCCCCCTCTACGCCCATGCAGCCTGAATTTCTGGTGCTCCCAATTTTGGTATGCGATTTTCATAAAGCTGATAATTTAAATCTTTTACGACATTGTACTGATTATAATCAATATTTTGTACTTCAGGAGTAGAATAAGATTAAAAAGAAAAAATATTTATCTAAATATTAGATTTAAAAAAAAAAAAAAATTAAATCTTATTTTACTTTAAAAGTTCAAAATATTGATTATGATCAGTACAATTTCGAAACAGATTTAAAATATAAGATTCACAAATACTGCACATCAAATTTGGGGGAACTAAAATCGTAAGGGAATGGGGCAGTGCCCATGCTTTAATCAAGAAGTCCTTTTGCAAAAAATGCAACCCTGCAGTATGGTTAGCTACATATAGATGCCCGGTATTCGGGAGTATCCGTTGTGGAGGTTAATGGACATTCCCGAATAACTGATACCTCAATTTAGCGAATACTTTTTTAATCCGCAAGGCATACATATTTGTATTATTTTTACCTCACAAAAGCAGACATCTCTGATTATCGGAAAAATTTTGCGGTCCCGAAGTGTCTGCTATTAAGAGTTTTTAAGGTATATGGATAGGTATATACAGGGTGATTCAGCTCGTCGGTGACAAACTTTAAGGATCGATAGAGCACACCTAGACGAACATTTTTGAATAGGGAATGTAGGGTCCCTGACGCGATGGTAAGGCGCTAGGCGCTTTCGAAAATTTGGGTGCCGAAATTCGAAACGTCATAAAAACTAGGGAAATGGTTAGATTTTCTTGCTTGTTGCGTCGAAATGATTCTGTTTGTTTAGACTTTCTTCAGTACCAATTTGATAAGCGTATCTCTTAAAACATGGATAGGGGGCGCTGCAGACTTTGGAGAGCTAGACAACAACTTTAAGCCCGTTATTTTGATAATTTAACACATGCTCGCCAAAGTTTATACTCTAACTTAAAGTTTGAACCCAAAAGTAGAGCCCTGCAAAAAGCGTAAGAGCCGGAATAAAATGTCAAAGTACAGGGTGGTCGAAACTCGAAGGCTCCTAAGAGATAAACAAACAGATTTCTTGACTTATGGCATGCATTTTCATGATTCTGTTTGCTGGGGCTCTCTGAAACTCAGTTGAACGGTACAAAAAGAAACATCGATAGGGGGCGCTTTGGGCAAAAAACATAATTCGTTGACATTTCGGACGCTAACTGGAAACGGGGCGCTACGATCAGTTAGTAATAATGAAAACACATTTTCTACCTCTGCTCAACACTTCTGAATAAATTTAGACCAAAAACATCAATGATACTGGAAATTTATTTACAAAAAATAACACTACAGAAGATGCTCGAAATTTCGACCTTGGGCCATGATGCAGGCTTCGCACCTCCGTCGCATTGAGGAGTGTGTGTTTCCAACAATGCCAGGAGTATCTCTGATCTGCCCTGCAGCTGCCACAATGCGCGCCACAAGTTCTTCAGCACTGCTGACAGGTGTATGGTATACCTCGGCCTTCAGGTAACCCCAAAGGAAGAAATCCAAGCAGGTGAGGTCTGGTGATCGGGCAGGCCAGTGAACTGGACCCCCACGCCCGATCCACCGCTGGCCATACCTTGCGTTTAGATGGAGACGCACGTCGTTCGTGTAATGGGCCGGAGCTCCATCGTGCTGGAACCACATCTGGCGACGCGAACCTTCGGGTACGTGCGCCTCATCCAGAAGCTGCGGCAGCACTTGATCCAGGAAAATCAGGTAATTTCCACCTGTCAGCCGTTCAGGTAACAAATAAGGGCCAATGAGGCAATCCCCCAGAATGCCGGCCCACACATTTACTGAGAAACGCTCCTGGGCTGCTCGGCTTCTGGTTTCATGTGGATTTTCATCACACCACACATGACTGTTGTGGGCGTTCCACATTCCCTCCCGGCTGAAGGTGGACTCGTCCGTAAACAAAATGCTGTTTACAAAACGGGGATCCCTGGATCTCATCGCCAAGTACCATCTTGAGAATTCCACTCGAGGGCCAAAATCCTGCTCTCTGAGCAACTGCACCCGCTGGATGTGGTAGGGGTGCAGATTCCGGGAACGTAAGATGCGCCACGCAGTTGCTTGCGAAATGCCAACATGTCTGGGGATATCTCTCGTGCTAAGACCTGGGTTGTCCTCAACCAGGTTAAGCACAGCCTCTTCGTTGTCGGGGATGCTCACTGATCGCTCCCGTTCAGGCCTGCCTCCGTCGAAAGATCCCGTTGTGGACAACCTCTGGTGTACTCGAGCGAAGAAGGCATGGCAGGGGATTTGCCTGTTGGGGTAACGCTCGGCGTACAACCGCTGAGCGGCTCGTCCATTACAACCAGCAGCGCCATACGCCAAATGCATGTCAGCCAATTCAGAGTTTGTGTACCGTTCCATCCTACTACCGATCTGCAGACAAGTAACCCGAAGCTTAAGTAGGTACCGCACGTTCAAAAGACGTGTCTGCGCATACAACTACGTCATCTCGCGTTGTCGTCTACGCATTACGTATCTTTTGCATATCGATATGGTACGATATCTTTTGCATAAATCAGCAAAAAGCACCTTATGTAAATTTTATTGCGCGCATTGTGCATGATTGAAACCAGCTATGTTTGTTAAAAAAAACAAACAAACTGCAGTTTTAATAGCTTCTTATGATAAGTAAATTACTCTCTTGTTTTGTTTCTAACTGATCGTAGCGCCCCGTTTCCAGTTAGCGTCCGAAATGTCAACGAATTATGTTTTTTGCCCAAAGCGCCCCCTATCGATGTTTCTTTTTGTACCGTTCAACTGAGTTTCAGAGAGCCCCAGCAAACAGAATCATGAAAATGCATGCCATAAGTCAAGAAATCTGTTTGTTTATCTCCTAGGAGCCTTCGAGTTTCGACCACCCTGTACTTTGACATTTTATTCCGGCTCTTACGCTTTTTGCAGGGCTCTACTTTTGGGTTCAAACTTTAAGTTAGAGTATAAACTTTGGCGAGCATGTGTTAAATTATCAAAATAACGGCATAGGCGTAGAGTTATATGGGCCCGTGGGGCTCGGGCCCCTCCAATAATTTTTTCAGATGGGCTATATTTTTTTACGCCAACTGACATAGAAAAAAACTCAGATTTTTGGAATTTCATATAATTTACAAACGTTTTTAGCGCATAATGTTTTCGATGGATAATTGTTCTTTTTCTAAATTCGCTGTTTACTTTTATTCTTTGTAAACAAGTAAAAGAACTAGAAAATTTTAGCGTGGCGTATGAAGAAAAAACTAAGCACTCTACATGGTGGGTTTTTCTTCCTTCTTTGGACACGCACACTTTCTGGGAAGAATTTCTTTTCCCGATTCGGCGTCATAGGGCAATAAATTCACGTTTTTAACGGACAACAAATGGTGTCCGATATGATCTGATTAGGGCACAGATAAGATGGTTCGCCGTTTCCTGAACCTACAAAGAAAGTGGCTCCAATCTCCAATTTACGAGTTTTGAAGAACTCGGGAGGGAGGGGGTAGACGAGTTTTGTTGCAAATGATGAAACTAGAAGCCAGGCAGGAAGAATCACCAGTGTCTCGAAAGCATAGAATGTAAAGGGAGAAATTCTTTGTCTCTAAATGATGCATAAAGCTCATATTTATTAAAATAGACCAAATGTATCAAGCGGTCTCTCTTTATTAAATGACGATTCACCAGGATCTGGTAATATTAAACAATACATATTCAGTTGTTCTTATTCGGGCCGAGCAAGAAACCCTTTCGCAAGCACATTTTCTTTCATTAATATCAGGCTGAGTAGGGACCGGGTCTTTTTTTTTTTTTTTTTTTTTTTTTTTTTTTTTTTTTTTTAACCTAGGCCAGGCCATTCTTTTCCGTGCCGTTTCGAACTGACATTTGATTCGATTTTCGTGATATTTTCAAACTTTTCGATGTTCATATGAAAGTATCTATCTGTACATGCGCATTCATGGCAAACACAGCAGGGCCGCTTTTTCGTGCGCAACCCTGTAGTATTTATATTATACAGCAACTAGCTGACATGCCCGGCGTCGTCCGGTCCGTCAAAAAATAGTACGAAACATGAAAAAACTAAAAAAATCGTAATAAAAATTCGCGAAAAATTAAAAAAAAGTGGGCTAGAAGATAAACGGATTACTTTTACTAATTTGGAAAAATTGTAGCAAATCTCGAAAAATCGCTAAATATGCAAAAACCGCATATGACAAACTTTTTTTATTATGGGCTAAAAGATTAAAACAGGATTACTTTTACGAATGTAAAAAAATGGCCGCGGAATGCGAAAAATCTCTGAACAATGCATAAAAATTCGCAAAAAATTCAAAAATCACTGTACGAGTTTCAAATAAACTTTATTGAAAATATAACAAAATTTATTATATTGGGCTAAAAGTTTGAGATCCAATTTCTTTTACGAATGTCAAAAGGTAGAATCGGAATGCTAACATCGCATTAAAAATCGATAAAAATCAAAAATCGCCGAGGAAAAAAATTACTACAGCGTTTAACAAGTTTGAAACGAATTTCTTTTATAAATGTAAAAAAAAAAAAAAAAAGCACGGAATGCGTAAAAACTCTATAAATCGTGTTGAAATGCGGAAATTTTTTTTTATCAGAAATCGCAGAAAGGAGAAAAATTGCTATATAAGCTGAAAGTATGAAACCGAAAAAGTATTATGAAAGTCAAAAAATCGCTGCGGAATACGGGAAAAAAAGAGCATTAAAAATTCAAAAATCGCCGAGAACACAATAAAACATTAACCAGAATTATTTCACGAATGTCAAAAAATCTCCACGGAATGCATAAGATCACAATAACAATCAAAACTCTAATAATAAGCTCGACGCAGCAGAGCAGAGGTCATTCGGGAGCTTCAAAGCCCCGGGCCCTCCTTCCCCGCTTTTCGGTATCGTTAATTTGTGTAATTTTCCTTTTAAATTTCTCCGGTTTCATTTTTTGAATTTTTTTCGATCTGGCTCCCGCAAGAGAGTCCGAATAAGAGAGGATAAGGCTAAAGGACTGCTGACGGAACGCACGCGCCGCTCTACGCGAATTCTGCGGCGGTATAGTATAAATATAGTAATAATATAGCGCAATAGTATAGGATAAATGCAAAGTGAACAAAGTCTACTTCATTAGGCTTAAAGTTTAAAACCGAATTCATTTTACCAATGTGCAGGTCACTGCAGAATGCGAAAAACCGCTGAAAATTGCATTAAAAACGAATTCCAAAAGTCGGAAAGGCCGAAAATTACTATAAAATGCTCTAAAAAATTTTAACCAGGATTCTTTCACGAGTGTTAAAACTCGTTGCGAAAAATCGCAAAAACACGCATTAAAAATCGAATTAAAAATTCGAAAATTTCGGAGGCCAAAATTTACTGTATAATGCTAAAAATTTTAAACCGAATTCCTTTTATCAATATAAAAAATATCGCTGCGAAACACGAAATAACGCTAAAAATCGCATGCAAATATTTGCGAAAAATTCAGAAATCGCTGTACGAATTACAAATAAACTTTTTTGAAAGAGGACACAATTTACTTTATTATACGCTAAAAGATTGAAATCGGATTTATTTTAATAATTTTAAAAAATTGCCTCGAACCGTGAAAAAACGTTAAAAATTGCATTAAAAATTATATTGAAAAAGTAATCAAAAAGTCCGAAATCAGGCTTTGGGGTGCATAACTAAATACATAGAGGTACCTTCATACCGAATTTTGTAGCTCTGCGTGCAGCGGTTTTTTTTTTTTTTTTTTTTTTCTGAACATAGCCGACAGACCGGAAACTTCTTTCTTTAGTATTATAGACTAGCTTACCCGCCCGGCGTTGTTCGGGTCCGTGATAATTAACCATTAATAAAGCAGAAATTTGTGTGATTTTATACCTTTAATCCGATTTTGTCCGAATTTATATTTTTAAATGAAAAAATCTCCAAAAAATATTGACTTTTAATTGTAAAAGCACTCGTAAGAAGTCATTTTCTGTTTTTCATGTGTTTTGATATTTTTTTTATATAGTTTCTTTTGGTCTGAACTCTTTAAAATTTTATCGTTATAAATATAACCATTTCTCAGCCCGTGTAAAAACTTCGTGAAAAAAATATTGATATCTACTTCGAAAATAAATATATTTTCTTCTCCCTTTTTACTTTCTTCCACTTTTGCAAGATGAAATTATTGGATTCAAGAAAATTTTCGAATTCCGGTTTTCGACATATTTACACTTTTGAGCGGTCACAGATCCCGAAAAAATTTTGTCTGAGTTTGTCCGTCTGTGACACAAATTTTTTGGGCGCTCTATCACAAGACTAATCCACGGAATTTAATAACTTTAGGTTCAATTAGTCCTCGATATACATTGGTGCTGAATAGTTGTTGGTGCAAATCGTCCTATATCTCAAGAACTAATGCGCAGATTTTCATAAAACATCAGATTCTGTTAGTCCTTGATATTGTTTGGTGCTGATTAATTTTTGGTGTAAATTGCTCAATAGGTGGCGCTGCTAGGATGCATTTTTCATGATTTCCGCAATAGCTCTTTCTCAAGAACTAATGCACGTATTTTCATCAAACTTCAGATTAGGTTAGTCCGTGATATAAAATGGTGCTGATTACTTTTTGGTGTAAATTGGCCAACAAGTGATGCTGCGATACAGAATTTTTTGTTTTTCGCAATATCTTTATTTTAAAAACTAATGCACAAATTTTCATCAAACTTCAGATTTAGTTAGACGTTGATATATGTTGTTCTTTATTACGTTTTAGTGTAAATCGCGCAATAGGGGGGGCTGCTATGCTCCGTTTTTCACGATTTCCGCAATTGTTCTGTCTCAAAAACTAATACACGAAATTTAATCAGATTTCATATTCTGTTACACTTTCACATAAATAGATCTTTTTTTAGGCTTGGGTGTATACAGCGCGACTGTTGTGGCTTTTATGCTCTTTGAGCTATTCAAAATTGTGAGTAAGATTTATGTAAATGGTTTATTTGCGTCAAACTATCCTTTTTCATACATTTCATGTAGTTTGGACACAATGACGCAAAGAAACCATTTACATAAATCTTACTCACAATTTTGAATAGCGTGACACAAAAGATAAATCAATTTATAGAAATAAATACATTTCAATGCATAGTATAGATTCAATGAAAGTGATATATTTAACAGTGAATTGGAAAATTAAAAGTATTGTGTAGATGTAAAAAAAATATTTTAACCAAGTCAAAAATAATTTAAACTGAATTTTAAAAAACAAACCTTTTAAAGTCACATCAAGGCGTCACTTAAATTTTATATCATATCTTTTAAAACACATATTTTGAATTTATGAGAGATGTAAATGATAAAGCAACAGCGAATAAAATTTTATGCAGCTTTTCATGTTGAACATAACTTTTGCACATGCGATTATAAATAAAACAAAAATAAAATGGTGAAATAAATACAAATATATTTTTTAAGAAATAGCATAACGTCACTCAAAATTTGATATCAGTATTTTTAAGTTCCATATTTAAAATTCTTAGAGCATAAGATAAAGTGCTGCGTCAGAAACTTTTAACCCGTCAAGGGTTTTTGCATTGATATCATTACTTTTTTGAGGTTAGTGATAAAATGATTAAAAAAAAGATACTTATGGAATTTAATGCAGATTTAATTTTTACTATTTTATTACAATTTTCCTTATAGCAGTTTGTATATAAAAACAACTGGGTAAGTATAATCGCAGATCGCACAGAGGGTTTCATTTGATATTCCTTTAAAAACACTTTATCCTTAAATTAATAAATCCAAAATGTTAATTTATAATTATTAAATCCTTACATAGATGTAGCACCAATAGTTCCAATTTTCATGGGGCAGGGAACGCACTCTTTTAAACAAATCACCTTCCAATTGAAGTCATCCAAAACCAAGTTGAATAAGCCCGTTGTGTTGTTTGACAAACAGCAGTCTCATGTCCCCTCCTTCCCCCCTTTTTCAAAATTTTTCAGACCAGTACCTAAGAATGGAACCGAAATAATTTTTTCTCTTCAGAAATTACGATAAAAAAATAGTATGCAGTACTCATAAATTTACTTTAATGCTATATAGGGTGATTATTAAGTTAATTATAACGTTTGGAATCTGTTGCATTGATGTCCGAAAGGTAGTTTCTGAGTTATGGAAGCTGGACCCATAAGGCGCCATAGAGGGGCGAAGCCCGCTAGTGTCTATCATAATTATATCTGCCATGTAGAATAATTGCGATATTTAATCAAAATAGCCCCCCCCTCCTCATCCCCGGAAATATAACAAATACAAAATGTGTCTTTATAAACCTATCGTCAAATAGGTTTTTATTTCTTTTTCCCTAAAAAAAAACATGATTTTTATATCCGTAACGTAAATAGCGGACGAAGCCCGCTAGTTCCTATCATAATATATATTTTTAATAATTTTATATAGTCTAAAATAAAAATCAGACTTAAAATAGTCTAGTTCCATGAGTACTTGTAGTGTCAGGCTACATGCTACGATTTTTGGATACCAGTATTTTAGAACGGGAAAATGTGACTTATTTTATCGGAGATATCTCATTAATTGAATAAGGTGAAGCAAACTTTTTGAAAAAAAGGTGGCCAACAAGCATGGCAGTTATCAGCTATGTGACTTTGTGCTAAAGTCCATTAATTTGATCTGCTTTAAAAAGATTACGGAAGATTGAATTATAGTAGAACCTGGATTAACCGAGCTTCGATTAATCGAGGTTTCTGTTAACCGAGCCGATAACAAAGTCTGATTTTTTTTTCCTTTTGAATGAGCCTTAAAAATAACCACACTCTTTAGCTCACTGTCCGTGCTATACAGGCCCTTCTGCCCCCAAAACCCCTCAACTCCAAAGAAACATTGGACCCTGAGAAGTCAATAGCGAACAATGCTTTGTTTCCAGTGGCTGTGTGAACTTTCGTAAATTTTTCAATTTGTATTTTAAAATTTACTACTGGTAGTTGATTTTCTTTTTAAATTTGTTAAGCTGTGAAACAGAACTTTACATATATTTACTTTTATTATTTAAAAAACGTTCTATATATTTTTTAAAAAGAGATGTTAAATTCGCAAGCACGGCGAGTTTTTACACACAGTTTCTATTAACCGAGATTTCCGATTCCGATTTACTAACAGTCCCAATTAGCTCGGATAATCGAGGCTACTCTGTATAATTAAAAAATCAATGGCGATCTTACTGTAAACGGGTTTCCCTTTTACTGAGGGATTTCAAAACCGAATCAGCTGATGTTAGTTGCTGTTTCCCTGCTTGATTAAATAAGATTAGTTAAACATTTGAAAATTACCAAATATAAAAGGAACTAAGTCAACAGAGTCTTTGCTTTATGGTATTTTTTAACAACGCTATAAGAAAATGATTTTAAATAAGAGATTTTAAATGTAACGTTTTAAATCTGACATAATTTTCACCAAACTTTCCTTTCTCTTTGTAACATTCAACTGAAAATATTTTTATTACTAGAAAGATAATATTATTATTTGCGGTACCTTAAAATTAGCAACTATAGTTAAAAATATCATCTCGAAATTTGAAATAAATCTCTCATATAAATATATTTTTTAATTTACACTGTTTTGCAATGTGTTTTGTAAACTGTTTTGGCCAATATGACGTAATGTCCTCCATTTACGACTTTTAACACATATCAATGAATTTATTATTTAAAAATTTTCTTTTTCTTTTAATATTCACGTGTAAATATAATTTTTATGACGTAATTTTCAAGGTTTTCCTTCTTTTAATGCGTAATCATTTAATTCTAATTTGAAAATAATTGATTATTTTATAATTTTCTTTCATTTTAAGTAAGCATGTGTAAAAACAATTTTTATGACGTAATGTTTAATATTTTCCTGCTTTTAACACGTTATCATTTAATTCTAATTTAAAAGGATTTTTTTCTGTTTATAATAGTCACGTGTGAATAAATTTTTAATTTAAAGGATATATTATTCTTTGCGCTGTTTTAACATTTGGCAACAATTTAAAATAACCTTTTCTAAAATATGTAAAAAATATCTCTGGAAATTCTGAAAATTTTAATTTAAAATTGAAATAAACCGTCAAAAAATTAGGCAAGTTAAGAATAATAAATGCACTCTGCAAACTTCGAGTTTCTATTGAATGATTAAATTGAATGAAAATGATTAAATTCCCATGTATATTTTTTTTTCCTATGAGACTTTTTTAATGAGACAATTTTATCCAGATTTAACATTAAATATCTCTTAAAATAATTCTTCGATTTAAAAACAGTCTAATTCAATGTTTTTATCAAACATTTCTCTATAATACTACGCAATTGCGTCAAAAGATGGCGACACCAGAATTCTGATATGCTTATTATGTAAACTGTAAATATTGCAAAGTTAAATAAAAAGAATTGTCTCGGGGTTATCAAACTTCATTGATATTTATAAATAAAACATTTCAACTAAATTATTTATTATAAAAGAATTATTACATCACAATAGCTTTTATGCAAGGAAAATAATAATTATAATAATAATAATAATATTATGTATGTCAGTGATTATATATTGATTGACCGTCATAATAATAAAAAATGATATTATAAAAAGAAGAGCTGAAATGAATTATTTTTTTACGTTTCTGATCGTGTGATTTATATTCAAATAATAATTATTAATGTATATTTTTTGTAAAGTGATTGAAATTAAATATATTTATAAAATTTATGGTAATATTTTTATTGTTGAAAAATTGCCAAGAAATAATCATCATCAAATTGGCGTCATTATAATTGTAATTTTATTTAACTTAATAGCAATTAAAAAAATTACAAAGGAACTGAGAATAATGGTCAACTAGCAGACTTAAAAAAAAAAAAAAAACATTCACATGTGAAAACACGTACGTAGCAGTGAGTATCGAACTGCCTATCTTAAGGTCAGCAAACGATGGCCCTTAGCCACTCAGCCAGTGGGAAGACAAAATTTTTCTCCCCAAAAGTGGTTAAAAAGAAAGCATGTGTATGAATACAGTGTCATGCATTTTCGGTGAAATTTCCATAGAATGGCGAAGAAATATAGTCCGATTTTCCATGCGCATTATAAAACGAACAAGAGTCTTGCTGGAAACAAGTAAATTGTTATTTGGTTCATCTGAAACATATTTATTTGATTTTTAAAAAATCGCCCGTGTCATTTTCGAGAGAAAAAAAATCGAATTATTTAACGAACGAGAGTTTTCCCAGAAAAAAGAAAAGTGTTATTCACCTCGCCTTAATCACAGTTGTATTATGTATCAATTTAAAAATAATCGTTAGAACCGTTTTCGAGATTTTCAAATTAGGAACTTCCTCGATATTATACCAACGTTTTCACTTTAAAAATGGCTATTTAGATCTCAAAATATACTGCACGTAGAAATGCAAAAATTTCAGTATACGATTAGACTGCAGATATAAGACTGTTCTAGAAAATTCAGAACAATAAGACATATATCTGCTGAGTTATTAAAAGGCGGCTTTTCGCGTTTTCTTTGATGTCGAGTTAGCTGTATATATGAGTTCCGCCATCTACGAATTCTATGATACGATACGATACGATACGATTTTAACGATGCGATACGATACGATTTTAGGCTTAAGGCTGCGTCACTCGAAATACTACCGTCTTCCATGATTTTTTGTGAATCGATACCTCTAAAATTGAGCTCTAAGTAAGCGTTGGCGAAAGGGAGAAAAAGCCGACTGAGAAATCTCGTTGTGAAAAAATGTTTTAAAGAGTTAAGAACTACATTCATTTTTAACTGAGTGCGGCGTTTGAGATGTAAAAGTACGAACTATAAGAATATGTCGTCCGTTTTTCCGTATTTTAAACTGCGCAACTTATAGGCATTAAAACAAAACGGCAAAAAAAAGGAAAAAATGCACGAGCGCGCCACCGCCAATTAAAAGAAAAAATCTTTATTTTGATGAGTTTTTAATTAATATCTCGGACAATTATAAAAAAATGAAAAATGTGAGCCTCAGGGGCACACTGTAAAAAAAATCCATGGGCTTTAACGTTTTGGAAAAGGCAACTATAGTTGCCTTTTCTGAAACGGAATAGATTCCTTTTGAGAATGAAAAGTTTTAATTTACAACACGATTAGTTTCACATCTGCAATGAAAGTGACATCTTTCATTACCAAAAATATTACTTTCATTGCAGATGTGAAACTAATCGTGTTGTAAATTAAAACTTTTCATTCTCAAAAGAATCTATTCGTTTCAGAAAAGGCAACTAGTTGCCTTTTCCAAAACGGAAAGTCCATGGATTTTTTTTTACAATACATCCATACCTGCATCCTGCATTGAACTATTCTCATATGAATTTTCGGACCTCTGCGGGCAGTAGATTTTCCTGGCCATCGGGAATAACACACACAAACAGAGATCTTGTCTTTTACTATTAGATATATCGGTATTTATGATATATGTAGAGTAAAACCTGTCAAAACGGAGCCTGTCTATGGCATTATCCTGTCTTAAATATAAACTTTTCATGCTACAGAAGGAAAGATTGTCGTACAATTTTACTTAATTAGTCAGAAACCTGTCTTAAACAGAATATTGTTTCGTCGCTTACGATTGCTTTTAGAAAGGTTTTACTGTATGGATATAAGGTTAGCCTGAGTAAACGGACCCTGTCTATAACGAAATCTTGTCTAAAGGAAAACATTTCATGATCCCATAGAAAGAAACACTTTGAATTTTTACCTGCTTAAGTAGACGAAAACCTGTGTAAAAAGGAAACTTTCAGCGGTTGTTTGAAATTTTGTCGTAGCAGGTTTTACTATTTTTGTATTCATCACTTAGTAAATTAATTCCCTGTTCCAGGGAATGTAGACCCCCCCTCCTTGTCTCCGCCACTGGCTGAGCCCCTCCAATAATTTTGAAAACTCTACGCCTATGAATAACGGGCTTAAAGTTGTTGTCTAGCTCTCCAAAGTCTGCAGCGCCCCCTATCCATGTTTTAAGAGATACGCTTATCAAATTGGTACTGAAGAAAGTCTAAACAAACAGAATCATTTCGACGCAACAAGCAAGAAAATCTAACCATTTCCCTAGTTTTTATGACGTTTCGAATTTCGGCACCCAAATTTTCGAAAGCGCCTAGCGCCTTACCATCGCGTCAGGGACCCTACATTCCCTATTCAAAAATGTTCGTCTAGGTGTGCTCTATCGATCCTTAAAGTTTGTCACCGACGAGCTGAATCACCCTGTATATTTTTTGTAATCTTGTCCTACTCTAAAAGTTCAAAATATTTATCATACTCGGTGGAATGTCGAAAGAGTTTTAAAAAATTCCGTGTGCGAAAATGGGTAAGAAAATCCCCCCCCCCCCCACCCCCAAAGAAAAATAAAAATTCATATAATTCAAAAATTAGATTTTTTTTAATTTATATTGTCCCATAGGCAATTTTACATATGTATCAGATGATAATCACAACAGCTATTTAACTATGAGTAAATAATAAAATAGTAAATAAATATTCTATTTTAATAACATTGAGAAAAAAAAATTACTTCTAATTTCAAAACTACTTTTCTCTTAAATATACGTAGCGTCTTAATAGCCATTTTTGTATTTGTCATTTAAGTGCATATAAATAAAACAGTTAAGTCATTTTAAGTAGTAAATATGTGTAATATTTTTTTTCTTTTTAAATGTGTGGTGTTTTGTCGTTGTATAGTTAAAAGTAAACACCAGTTTAGTGTCTAATTTTATATATTATTCTTCGGAATATGTATATAATTTTCTTTAAACATATTCCGTATTTAATTTAAAATTTTCACCCGCTATTGCTTAAAAATGGATATCACTACTATTCTCATTTATGGAAAAACATGACTTAAGTCACATTTAATTTATTTTATATTTTATTCCTGTAAACTTTGTATCCTTTGAATATGAGCTAAATATATTTTATATATTTGATAAGAAATTATTGATCTAAGAAATAGAAAGAAAAAAGAAGAAAACAGAAAGTAAAAAGAAATATCAGACAGTATATGTACTGTTCTTAATTGTTTGAAAAACGTTTTTTATATAAAAAAGCAGTTATTAAATGGCTTAAAAATATATTTAATACTGTATTATATAAGTAAATATGAACTTTTAAAAATATAAGGAAGTTTTATACACAAACTTCATATCAAGGCATAAACAACCTTTTATTTATGTCTAAATTATCATGTTTAATTTGTTATAGTGTTAATAAGTACTTGTACCAGAAACGTTGCAAATTCGACTGCAGTAGAAGAAAATTTAATAACTATTTCTCGCATTACTCAATTTTGAAAATTTAAAATCAGGAACAAAATATCGCAGAAAAATGTTTAGATATAAATTAAAAAAATTAATATACCAATTTAAAAAACACAAAAATATTAATTAAACTTTATAATTATACTGCTAAACAACGTAAACTGCAAAATATGAATAAAATGTTTCTCCGTTTGTTTAAGTTTTCAAAAATATTACTGGATGATATAAGAAATTCATATTATTTTTAGAAATTTGGTAAATGTTAAATCTGAAACATTGGATGTCAAAATTTACGATTTTCAATAATAAATTAAAAAATCAATAAGAATAAATCTTTATAAAGTTTCAGTTCCAACATTAAAAACTGCAATATATACAGAGAAATTTCACAGTATTAATGCTTTTTTTCAATCTGAAAACTTTTCCTAATATCATAATAATATGAATATCATATTTAGCTCCAAAATAATAATAATAACAAAAAATAAAATAAATACTGATACCATATACTACAAGCGTTTATAATTAAACAGTAAAAAGCAGACGAAATACAAATTAGAATAAACACAGTTACAAATGGCTTCAAGTTAATGTTTTTATCTCTGATAGATGAAGCGATGAATCATTCAACTTTTCAAACCTATGTTGCAAGTTTTGTTTTTGAGCAATGACAAATTATAATTATTTCACATCACCGTATCGAAAATGAAGATTAAACTATTTATTACTCATTCGTTTATTTACAAAGGTCAAGCAAGTAGAATTAAAGCATTGCTATTTCATTGTCAAAACAATTATATTTCATTCCGTTACATTAAGAAGGCATATAACAGACGACCGTTTGTGAAATCAAAAATTTAGCATTAAACTACAGAAAAGAGATCAATTTTTATAAACGAATTCATTCATATTCAAGGGATACACACTTATCGGAATAAAATATAAGAATTAAATATGACTTACCCGTTCGTTCAATAAATAAGGAGATTAATACGTTTCCTTTTAATCCAAGAAATGGCGGAGGTGAAAATTAAATTGTTTCTGTTCTTATCTCATGAAGGTGCTGTAGATGACACGCGCGGAAATCAGCGTTCTGATTGGCTGTTAAGAATAGTTCCAAAGATGATGTTTAACTACCGTTTGGAGCTTAAGCGTCGTTTACACGGAGCGAGTTTACTAGCTACAAGCCGGCGAATTCACTAGCTGCTAGTAAATTCGCCCCGTGTAAACACGTTCGCTAGCGAACTATCTGGCAGCTCAGCGAGTGAGAAAAAAGTTGAAAGCACGGCTACTTTTCTCGCTACTCGCTGGCGTGTTAGCTACCTGGCTAGTAAACTAGCTGTGTGTAAACGGTGTTGCTAGTGAAATCGCTGCGAGTATTCAGTGGTTTCGTGGTTCTGCATATGTAAACAATGTCGACTGCAGTAGTTCGTGCCGGCGTGAATGAAACAAAATAGATTTTTTCGAACAAAATTAACAAATAGGATAACAATAAATAAAATATTTTTGAGAATTATTCACTGTTTGAAATAACTACCATAATTATCACAAGGTGAATGTTATAATTATTTTAGGTAGATATTTTAAAATATTAATGTCGGGGAATTGCAGTTATCAAATTATTGAGACTGTACAGGGTATTTAAAGGGCAATACTTGGAGAAAAAAAAATCTGAAAAAAAAGTTTTGTAACAGTGCATAGGTTCGTATATTTTCCACTATTTTTCACAGTTAATATTCCAATAAGTGCAATTTAAAAATTAAATGTGATTAATTAGATTTTCAGTTAAAAGATTTTATGCCCTATTAAACATCATTGAAATTGCATTTTTACTTTCTTCTATCTTTACAAGAAGAAAGTATTGGATTCGTAAAAATTTTCGACTTTCGGTTTTTGACGGATTTACACGTTTTAGAGGTCAGGGATTCCGAAAAACATGTTTTTACAAAATGTCTGTCTGGGTGTCTGTATGTGACACAAATTTTGTGGGCGCTCTATCTCAAGAACTAATGCACGGAATTTAATAGAAATTTATATTCAAGTAGTCCCTAATATAAATTGGTGCTGATTAGTTTTTGGTGTAAATCGCCCAACAGGTGGCGCTGCTATGCTGCATTTTTCAGAATTTCCCCTACAGCTCTATCTCAAGAAGTAATGCACGAATTTTCATCAAACTTCAAATTCATATATGAAATGGTGCTAAATTGATGTAATTTCTTGTACTATTTAAATGATTTAATTGATATGATTTATATAGAAGAAAGTTTTGTGATGGCCACAACAAACTAGTTAACAGTGATTTCATGGGGTGTCCATTACTGAAAATAGACAAATGAAGCGTTACAATAATGGACACGGGTCTTAAAACCTTAAAAATTAATGAAATTTTATAAATGAGCATTAGAATATAAAATTCAAATTTCATCTTTTAATTTCGTATTGCAGTAATCTGTGTTTTATGTTCCATAACACAGTGTACTCTTGGTATACATTTAAAAAATCAGCAATATCATTTGCGTTCCACTTCATTTTTCCACGAACACACACACAAAAGAAAAAAAAAGCAGGAAAACTCTGCACTTAATATTAAAACAAACACTGTTTTCAGAAAAAAAACATAAAAGAAAGCTTTAGAACGCAGCAAGTGACGCAATAGCGAGTTGGCTACTGAGCGAGTAAACAAGTTCGTGTGTAAACGACCACTATCTCGCTAGCTGACTCGCTCGCTTCTTTTCTCGCCGGCTTGTAGCTAGTAAACTAGCTCCGTGTAAACGAGCCTTTAGCGTCTTAAAATCAGACGGTTCTTGGATAATTTACACATGTTTCTCGGTTCGTTTATACCATGATCATAGTAAGACATTTATGTGTCTTAAATTTAGACATCTGTTATGTCTTAATTTTCAGATTCAGACACTTAAGTGACTGAAATTCTTTTTCAGTCACATATGTGTCTAAATTTAAGACGACTCTATTTGCAGTGTATAAAACATAAATAAAATTCTATGCAGGACCACACAAAGAACTGAATTAATAATCACTTGTGGATGATAATTTCTAAAAGCGTTATTTCAGTAGTTTTAAGCGTGTTTTTTTTTTTTTTTTTTTTTTTTTTTTTTTTTAGCTTAATACGGTACATACAAATCAGTAGGTAATGTATTGGGCTGTACAAAAGAATTCAAGTATTTTTTCCGCCGATTGATAAAAATTGCTGACTGTGAGGTTTCGCCGTATTATGCGTTTTGTTACTAAACTAAATTTTAACATACTATGTAGAATACATGGGAATTTAAGGATCAAATACACGGCTATACACAAAATAACTGAAGTACATTTCTGGTTATGAAGAAGGTATAATTGCTAAATCCTGTTTTTCAAAAATGCGCTTTCTAAAACGATTATTTGGATATTTTATTTACCTTATTAAAATTATTGTTATTGTAGTATTCTGGAAGCGTTGGGAAGTGTTTCATAATCTATGCTTGATATGCGTGATTTTTCTTTCTTGTTTTTACTGATGATAATTCTTAATGAAAAGTCTTACAAAGATGGTCTTTTAACTGGGCATACTCAGAATATGTTGAAAAAAAAACGGTAGTGAAACTACTCATGTATGTAATAAAGGATCGGTCAAATTTAGCGGCGGAATTCCAGTAGAACGTCTGTAAAAAAATAAAATACTTTCGGATATTTGGCGCAAAAACACGAAATGACACGCGATTTGGCGAGCAGGATTTTTCCTCACCAAAAGCAAACGATTGTAATGAATCTGAAAATTGCTAGTTAATTGTTTTTTAGAATGCGCGGTATTTAATGATTTTAAACCTAATTAATGAAATAGTTTATCATATGTATTTTTTTTTAATTACACATATATGATGCTTGTTGCTTTAGTTATTTAATTTTATCACTTAAAAATTTTTTCTATGTTTGCAAGATGCAAATATCTATTTTAAGTTATAGCCAGCTTGCATTTTATTTTTAATTATATAATTTGTTTCTTTTACATTTTTCAAGTTTCAAATACTATTTATTTATTTCATTTGCAGCAATATTAATTTAAAATGTTCTATAAAGTAATAAATAATCCCTCTTTTTTTTTTTCTTTTTATTGCACATATATGATGCTTGTTGCTTTAGTTATTTAATTTTATCACTGGAAAAATATTTTCTATGTTTGCAAGATGCAAATATCTATTTTAAGTTATAGCCAGCTTACATTTGATTTTTAATTATATAATGTGTTTCTTTTACATTTTCCAAGTTTCAAATACTATTTACTTATTTCATTTGCAGCAATGTTAATTTAAAATGTTCTATAAAGTAATAAATAATCCCTCCTTTTTTTTTTCTTTTTGTTACCTATTTGAATGAAATTTTGCCATTGCTTTATGCTCCAATCCAAGATTATTTAAATTTAAATGGCTGTTCAAAAATAAAGTCCACATGAAGATTTCTGCCATTATACATTTCCGTAACGAAGAACTCTTTAAGTTTCCATAGCAACAAAATCAAATCGACATTGCTTGGACTTATTTTGAGCTTGAAATAATTTAAATCAATTGAAATTTTGTTTTAAATCGTAAAATATGATAGCTAAATTTCATTATAAATGCATATAAATATATATGACAAAACTATAGTGAAAAAACTAAAAATGAGAAAACAAAAGTTATTTAAATTAAACTTATTTTTCAAATTCAACATAAAAAGTTTTCTCCTTAAGGGGGCTAGTCACTCAGCTTCCGATTTCCCCTCACTAATGTAAAGTCTATGGACATTTGATGCATTAGTATATTTAAAATATCTCCTCGGGAAATTAATATTTTTAACTTCTATTTTTTGTGTACACTTCCTAAGAGATGTCTCTTATTTTCTTAGTTCTCAAAATATTTCTAAAGTATAGACTTAATTTTATAGGAAGTGTTAAAATCTTATTCACGGTTCGCCCGCTTTTAACACATGAAATATTAAATCCAGCATAGATTTTAGAAATATTTTGAAAACTAAGAAAAAAAGTGACATCCTTTAAGAAGAGTGCACAGAAAAAAGATGTTAAAAATATGAATTTCCCGAGAAGATATTTCAAATATATGTATGCATCAAAAGTCCATAGACTTAACATTACGGAGGAGAATTCCTAAGCTGAGTGACCAGCCCCCTTAAAGAGTATTCGACACAAAAGTGTATTTTTTGAAATTTTATTTCATCGCCAACCGGTGATAAATCGCCAAATAAACGAAATTTTCATTATCTTTTTTACGGACACTCACTCTATCGAGGTTCTGCTGAAATTTTCTTTGTAAACATATACACCCATGTGAGAAGAACATTATGTAATTTTTTCAGATTTTTCTGAGTATGCCCGTGTGGAGACCTTCCTTGTCAGTAAAATTTTTTATAAAATATGAACATCAAAGTAACCAAATTCTCTTCCGAGTCCTAGCCCGTCGTTGGGATTTTTAGGTGCGTTCATAATTATATAAATACGTAGCACCTATAGTCGTCGTTCAGTACATCTGTCTATCCGCATATAACAGAGAAAAAACTACCCAACCGAATGGTCTGAAATTTTAAATATATAATTGTTGCAAAATTTTGCCGAGTCATTTCAAATTTTATGAAAATCGTGTGTATAATTTAATTACAGGGACAGTCAAAAGTTTTCCGTTACATTACGGCCAATGGAAATAAATTATTGCAAGTACTTTTTAATGAGGTTACAGCCTTCCGAATTGTCTGAAATTTTAAATATATTATTGTTGCAAAATTTTGTAGAGTCATTTCAAATTTTATGATAATCGAATGTATAGTTTAATTACAGGGAGAATCAAAAGTTTTCCGTTACATTACGGCCAATGGGAAAAACTTCAAGTGCATTTTAATGATGTTACAGCCTTTCGAACAGAATGAAACTGATAGGCACTTATAAAGTGCACTAAAATATACATTCAGTACAATATGGGGTGCAAAAAATATTTATAATGCTAGTTATAGTACGAACGCACCTCATTTGCACGTTTGACAAGCAATTTCCGACTTTTTTTTTTTTTTTACATACTGTTTTTTACAGTAACAATACAAAATAATTTGAAGATTATATGACAAACATCACGGGTTTCATTATACCGTTGGTATCTTTTAATGTGTTTTCATAATGTTGAGTGACCTTGCAGTTTTGGGATCCACATCAAGAAAACATAACTAGAATTATTTCAATGGCACAGCCAACAGGTTGCAAAATATTAATCACAAATTAAATGATAGAAATTTATATATGTTTTACTTTTCATTGCATGTCCAGGCATATAAATTACATTACAATTACGTGCATTAAAATTAACTCTCGTAGAATTATGAAAGTCATTTATACAGTGCGTCTCAAAAGTATATGTACAGACGATTTTTTTAAATAATACTCCAATAAATTCAGCAATAATCACGAAAAAAATATTAAGCATGTGGAATCATAACATAAGTTTGTTACAACAAACAAATACAGTGTAATTTTGAAGGAATTTTTGCAAAAAAATCAAAATCAAAATAGGCTGTCTCAAAAATATATGGACTTTTCGAGTATTTTGTATTTAAATTCAAGTTTTGGATCCATCCCTTAGAATTATCTTGATAATCCTATTAGGCATGATTTGAACTATGTGTTTGGAGAATGTGGTGGTGTAATGTGACCTAACGCTACTCTACTAGTTGCTTTAATTCCTGAATAGTCTAAAATTCACGAATATAGGCTCACACCTCTCGTGCAAGTACTCCCCAAGGATTTTGAATTGGATTCAGGTCTGGACTGATGGTTGGCCAGTCTATAGCAATCATTCGATTCTGTTTTTGAGTGGGAGGTGTGAATTGCCGAAAGGCACCGTTGGAATTTCCAGTTTTCTCTTCCTAAGATATTTCCAATTAGAAGTAGATTGCTTTTCAGGACATTTTGGTAATCCTTTGAGCACCTTCGACAATTGGGAAAAGCAATATTCATTGTTCCGTTGAAACAGAACGCGCCACACAACATGATAAAACCCCCTCCTTGTTGTCGATTAATGAACTCGCGAGATTCTCGTCGTAGACCATACCAATATTATGTCGAGTCGTCAGAACCATCCAAACTGAATTTTTTTTTCGTCACAGAAGAAAACATATTAACTATTCATCAGTCCAATTTATGTGTTTTTGAGCCCAAAGAACGCGTGTCTTTCTAAGGTACCATTTCAGCATAGATGTCCGACACATTCTGCAATATATTTATAAAACATTTCTTGCCAGTATGGGATGGTGATCAATAGATCTCGATATAGAAAACTCTAAAGCTCTCGGAAATTCAAGAAAAGACTTCTTTTGGTTAGAAAAGGCTCGAAAAATCTCTCTATATTGTAGCTGAGATGGTTTTCTTGGGTCAATCTGAACGCTTTTTTGCAATAGCATTGTCAGCGTTCGATAAAATTTCACAAATTACAGATCTTCTACACTTCATCTGTTTAGCAATATCGGAAACATTTAATATTTTGAGCCTTCAAAACGCCAAATTTTGGCTATATCAACTCTGCAGAGAATTGAACATTGTGAGACATTTTTCAACTATTCGAGAATTGAAGAACGAGCAGGAATTTTATGTTTCAAAAAGGTTACTTTACATGTACAGAACGAAAAATATGCAAATTTGTTTGATAAGGCGGTTTTAATAGCGATTCATTTCATTGTCCATATATTTTTTAAACACGTTATTTTGAATTTTATTTTTTTACAATCAACCTGTGTAATAAGCCTGATATTTCAATATTGTAATAAACTTTTAATGTGATTTCATATGCTAATTATTTTTTCTTGATTATTGCTTCATTTTTTGAACTGTTATTTCAAAAAAATCGCCTGTCCATATATTTTTGAGGCGCACTGTATACTCATACAGTGCGTCACAGTCAATCCGAGTGCGTTTACAGTCAATCCGATGTGTTGCATTGACACCGCATAAGATCTGATGACAATTTTGGACAAGAAAATAAAACTGATCTTATTCCATATTTGAAAAAGATTTATAATATTAATTTCATTGAATTTCTTATAATAAGCAGGAAAACGTTTCATGCGCAATAGAGGCTAAACAAAAATTACGATAAAACTAGAAAACAGGAATTCTGCTTTTTTAGAATTTAGTGTTGCCCCCGAAGAAAAAAAATATATGTATATATAAATAGTACAAAACCTATTTCAACTTTAAGACTTAAAGCACACACTTTTATTTTATCTAAAATGACGTCATTCGCATCCGCTTAAGAATTCCACATTTACGATCCACTCTTAAACATCTACAGTAAAGCATGCATAAGGATGTCACTATCGCAAAATAATACACAAATGCAGCAAAAAGATGCCTTCATTAAAGAAACTCGACAAAAAAAGGGCTATCTAATGATTCATAGGCATTCATTTGTTTGTAACATTAATCTAGACGATTTCAGTCGTGACGTCAGTCATGACGTTATGGTTGGAAACTCGCTCCAAACAAACGGTTGCTATGTTAAATTTTCTATTTTGTTTGTGTGTTGCAGCTATATCTTATATCTATATCTCACATCTAAGTGTTTTAATACTTGATATGTACTGGTAACATTTTCCACAATTTATATTTAAAAAGAAATGACGCATAGCAACCGTTTGTTTGGAGTCAGTTTCCAACCAAAACGTCATGACTGAGGTCACACTGAAAGCGTCTACAGATACTTAAAATTAAATATAATTTATAATAGCTCCATGTTTTAACGAAATTATTGGTTTATATTTTTCCAAAATAACACGGATTTTAATTACATTTTCTTTCGGTTGTTATGAGAAAATGGCAACAAAAAGATATAATTGCTATTTTTCAACTATTTTCCTTGAGTTGCCAAAATTAAACAAATGGTGCTAAAAACTACAAAAAAATTAATATTTCAAAAATAAATGGAGATACAGTTTTCAAACAAACTGCATTTAAAAGTACTTTTTTTTTTCCAATACGACGGTATAAAAATTTAAAATGTGCGATGCTTAGAAATTAAAAAAAATGCTATAAGCATTTAATCGCACAATGATACATCTGCTTTGTTTATTGCTGCCTTCTGTAAGCTAACGTTATTTTTTGGGGACAAAATAAGCTGGGAGAAAGAAATAGCATACCGTCCTAGGGCTAAAAAATTGCATTTTAAAAATTAAGTGATTTTGATGGAATTACAGTAAAACATTGCAGTTTTTTCAATAGACGCGTTCAGCGTGACGTCAAACTCACTCTAAACAAATTGCTGTTATTTTTAACCATTTGGAAAAATGGTTATTGTCCTCGGTCAGGGTAGGAAATCAAAAACATATCTGAAGCGTTTTATTAGTTGAATCCCGCATTTTATTCGTTTTCTGATTGGTCTATACAGTAATCTGTATTTTCCCTTTACTTTCAACAGAGATGGATACTTCTGTTGCCACTATGACAGAAAAGTAATAAAAGCTACAAAAAAAAATTAATAACTCAGAAACAAATTGAGATACAGCTTTCAAACAAACTGCAATTAAAAATGCATTTTTTTCTCTATACGACGATATAAAAAGTAATATTGTGCGATGTTTAGAAGTTTAAAAATGAAATTTCATTTAAAATTAGTCCAGGAATATTAATGTTTAATCCATGGCGTACGTAATGTATGACCAGCTCCGTAGAAGTTTAAAAATTTACAGTACCGAAAATTGTAAAACTGAAATTTCTTTTAAAATTTGTTCATGATGGGTCCAGGAATGTTAATGTTTAATCAATGGCGTACGTAATGTATGATCAACTCCGTGCGATTTTTTATGTCTTAAATTTTAGTCTTTGAAAAAATCATTTTCCAAATAGTCGTTGTAATTTGTTAAATTACTTTTTTTTTGTTTTTTTTTTTTGTTTGTTTCATTTAGATACTATAGGTAAATCTTATAGCTATATCAATAGGTAAATGTTTTAATACTTTAGGTCTTAGAGGTAAAATTTTCTATGATTTATATTAAATAAGAAGTGAAACACCTAAATGTTTATTTCGAGTCAGTTCATTATCTTTTTGAACTAAAATCTCATAACTGATGTTACGACTGAAAACGTCTATTTCAATGGCGTCATGTTCAATGGTGACGTCATTTGTCAAAAGTATTTCGTCAGTTGAAGGTTTGGTCATTAAAGTTTTAGATGGAAAAATAAAAATGACGTGATTTTGATGCATCTGTAGAAAAATATTTCAGTTTTATAAATTAATTTTTTTTTCCTCTTTCAGGGCACTGAGAATAATCGAAGCATTATTTATTCAAATTGAAAATATTTTCTCCTTTCAATTTTAATTATATAATGACGCCAATAAAGATCAAATAATTCCCATTATTTTTTCTACATTTTTTCATAACAGTGAAATAGCATAATTGATACCATTAAAATTCATGACAGAAATTCAATTAAAAATTACAAAGAAATATATTTCAAAAATCAATTTAAATTTCGAAATTTTGTGTACGCATACATTCAGATTTTAATACATAGATTGGTCAAATATATATGTATATATTTTTTTTTTCGACTAATCTTCCCCTTATTCATTTTACAGGGTCATTACCAGATCTCCTTTTAATGCTAAGAACATCTGTTTCGAACACATGTTGTCATAAGCAGATAATTTTGTTGGGTTCCCCTTTTCTTTTCTCCGCTTTACCTTGATACAAATTTACAATTTCAGTTTGAAGAAGGGGAAAAATTACCTCCTTACCCCGGAAGCGAATCATGACCTATATATCACGCTTTGAGAAACGAAGACGAAAGGAAGTGAATTTTCAATATTTTTTTCCTAATTTTTCTTTCTTTCTTTTTAAAAATCAGCTGTTAAAAAAGATTACAGAAGTTCATGGACACCTATGCAAAATGTAGATCAAAGCGACCAACAGTTGCCTCTGTGCACAACGAAATTATTGAGGACAAAGTGTTATAAATCGCATTTCTTAGTATTAATTGTGGCAGCTTCCGCTTCCTTCTTTAAAAAATAAAAAATGGAGGTTACAAGTTACAACAAAATTGTCGCCGTTACAAAAAATGGGTAAAATTTTTTTTGACTTCTAAAGCAGAGATGCCAACTTTTGATTGTTCAGTGATTTTTAACAATTGCTAACTGACTTTTCAGTAATTTTCTCAGTTAGGCAATAAGTAAGATTTTTTGGGTACAAACGCAAAGTACTTCTAATTTTCCCGTTGCAAATTAGATAGGGAAAACATCAAATTTAACTTTCCCGTTAACACTTCTTTTTTCTTAAGGGGAAAAAAAAACTTTCCGATGAAAATACTTCTGCTCTTTTTTCCGTTTCTAACTAAATAAACGAGAGAAAATACGAAATTCTAACTTTCCCGTCAATACTTCTAAAATATGTGATTAGAGAGTTTTAATGACTCCGGTCCGTATTTTATGTAGGGAAACACGGCACAGATGTCATATACGAAATTTTTACGCCAATTTGGCGAAAACCACGTTTTCGAATTTCGAATACCGGTTACGTATAGCGTGCTATAGTAGCATGTTAATTTTTATTTCAATATGAAAATTAAATAAAGGGATAAACGAAACATTTTCTATTATTTTCAAAAGAAAATAGCAATAAATAAACGATAGTTTATTTAATAACAATAAAACAAAGCAATTTCTATTAACATCCTATAGGGTTATCACGTCAAGCAAAATAACGCCAATTAGTTACCCCGGTGCGTATATGACATCTGTGCCGGAACTCCTAATTTTATCTCTACGAACTAAATAAATAGGAAAATGTTAATTTCTAATTTCCACACTTTCACCATTTTAACTTTTTAATTTTCTAAAATAAAATAAAAAGCCTTTACAGTTGAGGATACGTAACAATTCCGTACAGACGATTACCGATATGAGAAAATGCTAATTTCTGACTTTCCACACTTTCAATCTTTTAACTTTCTAATTTTCTAAAACAAAATAAAAAGGTACTTACAGTTGGTGGATACGTAACGATTCCGTACGGACGATTACCGATCCGTAATTGTTGAAATCTTGTCCAAAAATTTCTGTTATTATTATTTGTCTTCTCTCAAAAATGCGTACCACAATTTCAGGTTTTTTTCTGCGATAAAATCCGTAATAGCGTCAAGAATGAATATGTTATCATTTTGGTTGCAGACGATTTGAGTTGTGATTGTGCGAGAAGAAAGTTTTGTGATGCCGCAACATACTATTTTATTAATTTAATTTCAGAAGACTATGTAATATTATCGGTATTTTTACTTAAAACAGATTTTTCTTGCAATATAAGTACCTCATTACAAATTTTCTCATTCCTTTATTATCATTTTTGGACAAGTTTAAATGTTTAATGAGATGGGTATTACCCGGTCGCGTGACCATTTCACTTACATGTTTCGATTAGACATATTAAGTATTCTAAAATTGTAAGTCGTAAAACGTTTGCGAGCAAAATAATGAAAAAAAATGTAACTCTAAATTTGCACATTTTGTGAAGAATGATCCAATTATATTTGTCAACCGCAAAAATTCATTTTGCGCTTTATTCCACTAATAGGTCTGTCATGGTGCATCTTGTTACAGGAAAAGTTTCATAAGTGTACTTATCCGGAAAATCGCTTTATATCCATTCTGTGATCACGCGCTATATGTCCATTCGTGATCACAGAAGTAAGGGGGAAGGGGCACATTGTGTGGGTATGAAAAATTACACAACCCTCCAAACCTCATCTATACGTCTCCCTTCTTAAGGTTTTTACGCTTTTATGCACGTTTTTCACTGCTGCATGCAGAACTAAGTGCTATAATTTCATGTTGCAATAAAAACATGCGAACCTTCTTTTGCTTTTCTTGTGAATTTTACTTTTTTCGAGATGTGTCCCTTTTCTTGCTAGTGAAAGGCATTTTATTTATAGTCTTTTGTGAGTCTTTTCTAGTGAAAAAATGCATATAAGCTGAATTTGCGTCAAATATCTAAAAATATATGCAAAATAATTTCTTTATTATTATTATTTTTATACTCAAGCCAATCAGTATAAATTGATTACTTTTAAAGCATGAAAATAAATATTAAATTTATTTAAGGCTAACTAGTAAAAAGAATAATGCTTGCCAATCGATACTCGCATTTTCTGACTATAAGAAATGTAAGAACTTGGTGGCAGAGATATAAAATATCACGGGACAGGAAGAAATTTTTGAAGAAAGCTGCAAAGAATATTTAATTAAATCAATTGATATAAGTTAACTAATTAAATAAGTTAAATAATAAAATTATTCGAATGATTTCAAAATATGAAAACCAAAATAAAAAGATTAAGGGTTAAAAGCAAAAAGAATACTATTTGTCACTAGATATTCAGAGTTGTCGGTTAGAAGAAGTACGAAATTTGTTTAATTGGATCTCATGATCAATATTTCTCGACTATATCATGATATGAATACCAAAATTTTTGGTTATAAATTAAGTTAATGAGCATATTAAAATTCGGAAGGCGGGACGGTTTGGTTCTGGTGTCTTCCCCCAGGGACTGCACTAAAACTCTAAAGCATTTGCTGGGTTTCCCTGGGTGGCCATCACGGGCTCCAAGCCCTGCCTTCCCCCTTTTCGGTGTCTTTAATTTGTGTAATTTCACTCTTAAATTTGTCCGGTATTAATTTTTGAATATTTTTTTTCAACGTTGCTTTCGCTAGAGTCTCTTATACTCGTGACGTGTATAGGGACCTATGAACCTTGCTTCCGCAAAAGAGTCGGAATAAGTGGAAGAATAAAGGGCTGCGGACGAAAAGAGGCCGCTCGCCGCGGCGGTTATATCGTGCGATGATATTATCTAAACAGAAAACTACATTTTTGCGAAATTTTCGCTGTTTTTGAAAATCTCGCAAAAACAGGCTTCTAATTGGTCAATCTCTTTTTCAAAATAGCGAAAAATCTATCTGGATACCTGCCTAAATTTTAATCAATTTTGGATGAATAATCAAAAAAAATATATTACATGAGTTAAAACTTTTCGACACATAGCAACAATGTAAATTAAATTAAATTAAATTAAACTAAAATTAAATAAAATTAAATGAATTCAAATACTTTAAGCGAACGAAATACAATAATTACAAGCAGGAAGCAGAAATTCTTTTTCAGAACTTTGTGTCGCCCCCGAAGAGGGAAAAAAAATATTATTATTATGAGATGGAACCCGTCGAATTTCGACGAAAGAAAATGTTTAAGAAAGAACTATTTCATTAATTTATAAACCTAGAAAATAGTTACAATAAAAAATGTATCTTATATTGGTTAGTCTAACTCTGAAATAAATATAATTTTAATCTAAATGTCACTGCCCTTCTAGACACTCTAAATTTTTATAAAACTTTGCGTTTTATCAGTGTATGATTTAAATTGCGTTATTTTCAAAAGTGAAGCATTTCCACCTGTAAAGAATTTCGAAGCTGCTGGAATCAAAATGATGCACTTCTACAAAACATATTTCAGTTTTAAGACTTAAAATACACGCTTTTATTTTATATAAATTGGCGTCATATGCATCCACTGGAGAAATCTTACATTTACGATCCATTAGTCTTATACAACATCTGTAGAAAACAATGCATATGACGTTACTATCCCGGAATAATACACAAGCCCAGCAAAAAGCGATGTCGTAAACAAAAAAAAAATTCATATGCCTTCATTTGTTTGTTACGTTAAGAGGCTACTTCATTCAAAGGAATTGACCCGTTCGCTAATGCTAATCCTAAGAAATTTATAAAGATATCTCGGTCGCATTTCAATATTTTTAAATAATTTCTTTTGCATTGAATAGTTGAGATTGATCTGTACAAAGGCCATTGTTTACTTTTTCGATTTTGTTTACAGGTATTTCTTATGAGAACACTTTCATTTTCGGAACCGGTTTCGAAAGTAAAAGCATCCTCATAAAAAATATCTGCAGTCAAAATCGAAAAAGTAAAAAACGGCCTGCATACAGATCGATTTCAACTATTTAATGCAAAAGAAATCATTTAAAAATATTGAAATGCGACCGAGATATCTTTATAAATTTCTTCCATAGGATTAGCATTAGCGAATGTGTCTTTTCATTTGACTGAAGTAGCCTCTTAATATGGATACTTAAATATAGTTTATAATAGCTCAATGTTTTTTCAGAAATCATTCATTTATATTTTTTTCAAAATAGCATATATTTTAATTACAATTTTTTTTTTTCAGTTGTTATGAGAAAATGGTAACAAATTTAGTAATCTACTATTTTCCAACTATTTTCCCTTTACTTTCCACAGAAATGGAGTACTTCAGCTGCCACCATTACAAAAACGGCATTAAAAACTACAAAAAAATTAATATCTGAAAAATAAATTAAGATGCATGTTTTCAAACAAATTGCAGTACTGTTTTAACCTATACGAAGGTGTAAAAATTTTAAATGTGCGACGTTTAAAAGTTTTAAAAATTGCAGTAGAGATTATCAGTATTTAACCGTACAATGATACATCTTACTTCGTTTTACGGCTGGCTTATATAACGTGCGTTATTTTTTGATGACGATTACTTGAATTATTGCATGAAAGAAATAGCATAATGGGGGCTAAAATGAAGCGAATAACTATAAATTAAATAATTGTTCGTAATTTGTTTTCGGAACTTTTGTCACTAAATACTTATAAATAATATCATAAGACGAAACGCAATATTTTACCTTGATTCAAACATAAAATATATTATATATGAACTGTAAAAAGTTCACTGTTTTACTTAAGAGGTGACTAAAAATAATAAGAGATGTTACAAGATAAAAATATACATTTTATTTAAAATTTCTTACAAGGAAGGTCTCCATACTGGGCATACTCAGACTATTTTGAAAAAAATACTGATTAAACTACTTATGTATGTAATAAAGGATCAGTCAAATTTAGCGGCGGAATTACAGTAGAAAGTCTGTAAAAAAATAAAATACTTTCGAGTATTTGGCGGGAAAAGGCGAAAGCGTCACGCTATTTGGCGAGCAATACTTTTCCTCGCCAAGAGTAAACGATTTTAGTGCACCTGAAAATTGATTGTTAATTGGTTTTTAGAATGCGTGTAAATAGTATTTAATTTAAACTTAAACAATGAGAGAGTTTTATAAATACATTTTTTCGTATTACATATTTATGTTGCTTGTTATTTAATTTTATTACTTTAAAAACAATTTCATGTATAAAAAATACTTTCATATATTTAAGCGTATTCCAAAATAAAGGCAAGATTCATTTACCAGTTATTAATTTCAAAGAATTCGTCGTTTCCATAGCAACAGAATTGAATCTACAGTGCTCAATTGGACTTAATTTTGAGACATTGAAACAATTTTAATTTATTTTAATTTTGTTTTAATTCATAAAATTTGGTATTTAACTTTCATTAGAAATATATATATGACAAAACTATAGTTAAATCAATCTAAAACTGGCAAAACTAAAGTCATATACATTAAATTTATTTAAACAAGTTCAACATGAAACATTTTTATCTTAAAGAATATTCGGCATAAAAAAGTATTTTTTGTAATTTCATTTCATCGCCAACCGATGATAAATTGCCAAATAAACGAAATTTTCATTATTTTTTTACGAACGTTCTATCGCGGTTCCGCCAAAAAAATTTTTATAAACATATATAGCCACATGAGAAGAACACTCTGTAATTTTTTCAGATTTTTCTGAATATGCCCGTATGGAGACCTTCCTTGTTAGTTCTTTCAAGCTTTTCCAAGCTCTTTATCAGAGAATATTTTAATAACTAATTTCTGTTTATTTCAATTGCTCGATTTATTCTAATTTCTGTTTAAACGATGTGACGTATTTGTATCAATAAACAGAAATTAGTTATTAAAATATTCTCTGATGAAGAGCTTGAAAAAGCTTGAAAGTACTAAGAAGTTTTAAATGTATATTTTTTATCTTGTAGCATCTGTTTTATTATTTTAGGTCACCTTTTAAGTAAAACATAGTGAACTTTTTAAAGCGCATATAATATATTTTATGATACTTATGTATTTTCACATATTTCACTCATGTATTCCGCAGTGTCTTGTTTATATCTATAACTTCAATGTGTAGCGATAGACCAAGTCCAGGAGGAAAAACAGATAATAATCATTCGGAAAAGAAAGAAATACGAACGTAAATGAAGAAAAAAAGATTCTAAAACATTAAAAAAAATGCGAATAAATGCTATCATAAAATAAAAATAGTATATAAAACCGGATTTGAAGCTGGGGAGGAGGATTTTTTTGGAGGTATGAACTTTCACTATATTTGGGGTAGGACAGCAGAGATAAAAAGTATCACGGAACAGGAAGAAGTGTTTGAAGAGGGCTGCGCAGAGATAGTGGAACGGAAATTTGTGCCGTCTGGGCACCCAATACGGGCGGTTGGAACTTCCAAAATCTAGGTTTTGCAGCTCTAACAGCTCGAAACTGTACCGAAGAAAGTATACAATATTTTTTTTTCTCTTTATTTATTTTTTTTCAATTCAAGGGGAAAGAAATATACTAGAAAACAGGAATTCTGCTTTTTCAGAATTTAGTGTCACACCCGATGAAACAAAAATACATATTGTATAAATATAGATAGTACAAAACATATTTCAGTTTTACGACTTACAACACACGCTTTTATTTTATGTAGAATGACGTCATTAGCATCCGCTGAAGAATTCCACATTTACGATTCAATCTTAAACAACATCTACAGTAAAGTATGCATATAACGTCAAGATCGCTGAATAATGCACAAATCTAGCAAGCAGCGATGACTTCATCCAAGAAACTAGACAAAAAAAAAAAAAAAAAAAATCGGCTATCTAATGATTTATATGCCTTCTTTTGTTTGTGACATTAATATAGATACTTAAAATTAAATATAGTTTATAAGAGCTCCATGTTTTATCAGAAATCATTCATTTATATTTTTTCAAAATAGCACTTATTTTAATTACATTTTTTTTTCAGTTTTTATGGGAAAGGGAAATGGCAATAAAAAGATATAATTACTATTTTTCTAGTATTTTTCCTTTACTTTCTACAGAAACGGAGTGCTTGAGTTGCCAACATTAAACAAATGGCGCTATAAAAACTACAATAAAATTAATATCTCAAAAATAAATGGAGATGCAGTTTTCAAACAAATTGCATTTAAAAGTACTTTTTTTCCCAAGACGGCGGCATAAAAATTGAAACTGTGCGATGCTTAGAAGTCTAAAAAATTGCAGTAGAGTAGTTAACCGTACAATGATACATCTGCTTTGTTTTACGGCTGTGCTTATTACATCGGAACGTTATTTTTTAAAGACGACTCTTTAATTTATGGCCGAAAGAAATAGCATAATCGGAGGGCTAATAAAGATCAAATCTCTGTAAATTCGCAGTAGTTTCAAGACAGTTTGGCCAACACTTGTAAAAAATAACTGATAACATTGGTTCCCCCAAAAGGCGACAATGCAGAGCAATTGTAACTCTCTACATTTTCAAATTTAATTAACAACATTTTCTTTTTCTATATTGACTTTCAAAAAAGTAAAATTTATTCTTCTGCATTGACTTAAAATAATTAAATATTAATAAAAATAATTTTTCGTCGAGGGGGAAGGGGGACTACGACTCTGAAGTCCACTTGGAATACAAGTTTAATTTCTGGGGCTTGTTATTATTATTATTACAGTCATGTATTTAAAAATTATCCTTAATCAGGGGGTTCTTGGGCATCAGAGATCGCCTGACTGAACAGGTAATATACTGTTTCAATTCTTCATTTTAATATCTCTATATTAAAATAGCAATCTCTATATTATTTTTCTGGATTAGCAATCTCTATATTATTTTTAAAAAATAGTAACTAACGCTCTCACCGCTGCAGTAAAGAAAGTTTTTGTGACCGGAGGTCTTTCTTCGCTAATATTAAGAAAACTTACTTCGCACAAAAAGTATGAAAATTGGTAGTGTTATAGAGAAATGTTTGATAAACACACTGAAGCAGACAGTTTTTAAATCGAAGAATTATTTTAAGAGCTATTAATTGTTAAAGTTGGTCAAAATCGTTCCATTAAATAAGTTTTATAGGCGCAAAAACTATATATAGGAATTTCATCATTTTTTTTTCTAAAGATATACATTACATACTTGCGGTGCACAGACAGCATTTATTTTTTTTATTTGACGGATTTTTTTACTCGAATTTTCATCATTTCAAGAGATTTTTTCATATTTTAGAAAAAATTGTTATTTTAAATTGTTGCCAATTGTAAAAACAACGCAAAGAATAAAATTGTCTTTGAATTAAAAATTTATTTACATGTAACTATTGAAAAAAGAGTAAAAACTTTAAAATTAGAACTAAACGAGTACGTGTTAAAAGCAGGAAAATATCAGAAATTAACTTCATAAAAAATTGTATTTACACATGAATATTAAGAGAAAGAAAATTTTAACTAATATATTCATCAATTGCGTTAAAAGAAATAAATGGGAGAAATTCCGCCATACTTAAAAGGGCCAAGTAAATATATTGCCAAATAGTTTAAATTTAAAAATATATTTACATGAGACATTTATTTCATATTTCGAGATGCTCTTTTTAACTATTGTTGTCAATTCTAAGACAGTGCAAATAATAACATTTCCTTTCTAATATCAAAAGTTTTTCACGTGAATATTAAAATAGGAAGAAAACTTTTGAAACTTGGTGAAAATTACGTCAGATTTGAAACAATACATTTAAAATGTCTTATTCAAAAAAATTTTCTTGTAGCGTTGTTAAAAAATACCTGGAGGAAAAGACTCTGTTTAATTAGTTCCTTTTATATTAACTCATATTCAAATGTTTAAGGGATTTTATTTAATCAAACACGAAAACAGCCATCGGAGGTTTTAACAGCAGTTGATTCGGCCTTAAAATTCCCAATCAAACAGAAATGAATGGAAACCCGTTTACAGAGTAATTTGTTTTCTATCTCCCGTAATCTTTTTAAAGCCGATCATATCAATGTGTTTTGAGAGTCTGCAGTGTCTGAACGGGGGTTGGAGAACGTAGCTCGTAGGGGGCAGAGGCCTCTAGTAATTAAAACAAAAGCCGTTAGAAGCTTGCTGTTTTTATTTCTAACTAGCTGCATAGCAACTCGATGTATTTGCATTTGGATTCTATGATACTTTTATTTATTTTTTTATTTCTTTATTTATTTTGAGGGGTGAAAGGGGGGGGGGATAATTCTTATTTTTTCTACATTAAAAAAAATATTTACAATAATAGGTTTATTAATTTTCTTGAAAAAAAATTATGTTTAAAATGTACTTTAACTGAAATTTAAAAAAATTTGATTTCTCGAATTACGTGATTTTGATGCAATTATAGTAGAGTGCCTTTATAAAAGAATGTTGACATACAAGTAAGCAAAAACCAAAAAATTCGATTGGTCAAGAGGATTTTCAATAAAAACTTGGGGAACTTGCCTTTTTATCTTCAAATCTGAGTGTACACCATGTGCGGACGTCACAACTCGCTTAAAATAACATTTTAAAGTATAGTAAAACGTTGCTCAGTGAGCGAGATTCATATTAAATATTATGTTATTTTCATCCCCTAAAGCATTTCACTTTTAAAATCCTAGAGAACAACCTTTAAAAATATCTATAGGAGGTAGTATGCAAATCTGCAACTGACAACGAAATTATTGCACGGTATCTTCATTCAAGAAATTCGACATATCAATCGGATAACTATCTATTTTATATGCTTCATTTGTTTCTAATCATGAGTCATCGGTATCGGTCTACAAAAGAAACAGCGTCGAGAGCAACGAGTGGGCTCCAAGCCGCTTCGGTCCGATCGTAAAATTAAACGCCACGTATTCAGTGTTGAATTCAGACACTTTTCTCCGGGAGGGTTTCCTGTGGCTCCGGCGCGGGGACATTATACAAAACCTCAAATCTTCTTGGGGGACATCTCATTTCTCCGGGAGGATCCTTCAATCCTTCTAAAATCCTTCTAAAATTTATTTAATGATTATGTAAATCCTCTAATTTTGGTTCAAAAATTCACGAAAAATGCTTTAGAAGATGAAATTTTTATGAATTAATAATTCAGTACATAAAGGGTTAATTTCCCTTTAAATAATGCTGAAGTGTCATTGAAATAATTCTTTACTGTAAATGGATTTGAAAGTTTTAGATATTCAAATTCGAATAATTTTCACTTTGTCATATAAAACAGAAAACAAATGTCACAGTAAATATGAAATTGTGCAAAAGAATAATCATTCTGAATAAATTAAAAATACATGTAATGCAATGTGCTTGAACGCACCTTTTTAGAACGAAAGTTCTATCTTTTCTCCCTAGATGGCGATAGTTATCCGTTATTTTTAAATTAGAACTTGTTGTTGTTGATGATGATGATTTGGCCCTTAAATTTAGAACTTAATTGTTTAGAACTTAACAGTTTTTGAAGGTTTTAAACAAAGTTAAAATATTTAAAGGTTTTAATAAACTATTACAAATATTTTAAGACCTTCATCGTCTTTAACCTGTATTTTTTTTTTTTTTTTTTTTTTATGAAGCGTTTAAAGAGTCATTTGTTTGTAGATTTGCTGAAATTTGAATCTGAATGGCAGCAGTATCGTTTGTTTACGTCCGATTTCTATGTTTATAATAGCTTAATTTTAATTTAGAACTTAATACATTATAAATAGATATCATACTCATGTTTTATGTGAAAATATGCTGAACAGACATGATTTCAAATAGAAAAAACTATCATTTAGCCGTCATATGCTAGGATATATTTTTCATTAAGCCTAACATGGCGTTTAGCTACGGTCGTTTCGCAGACCAGAGTGGTTCGCACCGGCATGGTTCCGACCTTAGAGGAGGAATTGATTATATTAGAAGGTTAGAGGTTATATTAGAAGTCTATGGTTCCAACGGTCCCTGCACTCAGATTTTATTATAAGTAGATATATATATATATATATATATGGTAAAGTAGGAAAATCCGTATAACCGGTTTTTCCTACTTTACCGGTAATATAACCGTAAAATTGGTAAAACCGAATATTTCAGTTTTGATTCGATTTGAGCAGCCTTCTAGCGGTAATGGTTGATATGCTTAGCTCTACGCAAGGGGGAAAAAGTGGCCATTACGGTATCTTCATTCTGGAAATTATGTAATTTCTGTGTTGGAAAGTATATTTTATCATTTCTTGTTTTAATGTTTGCTAGTTGTCAAAATTATTAATTATAAACAAATTTAGAGTTATTAAAACTTGTTGTAATATTGTGTCTTGCATATTTAATAAGGATTTATTTTCAACAATGAAACTGTCGCTAGTATTTATACAGTAGTGGCCAAAATTGTGAAAACCTTTTTGAAAACGTGTATTTTTGAAGTTTGACGGTTCATAACACCACTTTCTCTTTAATTAGTACCATAAAATTATAAACCAATGGAAAGATAATTTAATCAAGAATGTAATGCAACAAATCTCTTGAAAGAATGTTCATTAGAACAGCAGTTAAAAAAAAGAAAAGCGAAACATATCGAAAAATAAGGTGTACAGTCGTGGGGAAAAAAGTAAACACCCCCTACTAACTCTGCAACACATTATTGTAGAATAAAATTACCAGCACCGTGCGAAAGGGGGGGGGGGCGATCGCCCCGGGCGCGGAAATTTAGGGGCGCCAAATTTGTACTACCAATTTTCGTTTTTTTTTTTATTGTCGTCGATCATTTTCATTGGAATTTTTTTTCACTCTTCGATATTCTATTTTTTTTTTTTTTTTTTTTTTTTTGTAAAACCAAATGTATGTATTTACATAGCGGGAATTTTTTTCCCAATGGAAGTATGTACATTTTGCATTTCCAAGTTATTGCGTCGGTCACATTTACTTTGCATTGAGCTCTTTAGATCTGATGATTTTATATGCTTTTGTGATATTTTATTGCAGTGTTTCTTAAACTTTTGCACTCTGCGGCCTCTTTTACATCGTATACGAAAGTTTCTGTGCTCAGTGTTGAATTCAGACACTTTTCTCCGGGAGGGATTTCTTTGACTCCGGAGGGGACATTATAGAGTTCCAGTGGGGAAATTGCACTTTTTGACCACTGAAAACACAAAATCTCAAATCTTCTGGGGGGGGGGGGCATCTCATTGCTCCGGTGGGGAATGACCACACCCCCCCCCCCGGGCCACCCCCTGAAATCAACACTGTCTGTGTTAACCTATTCTGATTCCACTATGGGATCATTCTTATAGTCATTCGGTCATTACTTTGCTGTTAAAAAAAGGTCCAGCACAGGATGAAAATGCTGATTAGATGAAATCTGCCATTGCAGAAGGACGACAATTTTCCAAACTAACGTTCAAGAAAATTATACCTAGTGGAGAAATTATTAACCGCGATTGCGGCTTATTGGATAACTTAATTAAGGGAATCACTATATTTTGTTTTCTCTGTTTATTATTCACCAATTATCAAGATCGCCCTCCAAAGTTAACCAATCCAGATTGTGGGTTTTTCATGTAGAAGAAATTAAATCCTAAAATTCTTGAGCATAAAAATGCTCTAGAACCCAGGAATGCATGCATTCGATAAAAGAAACTTGAGAGACGTTTAAAATTAAATCATGTAATCGACAGCAAATTTGAAAAGAGCAAAAGTGAAAATTATTGAAAGTGAAAAAGATAATTGGCGAAATATATTCAGGATGAAATTATGAACCTTCTTGCCAATGAAGTAAGAAAAACGATCGTAGAAGAAATTAATAGAGCAAGGTATTTTTCAATTTCGTTCGATCGCACTCCATATACCAAGTGTCCTAAAATGGACTGATTGTTTTTAAATTTCAATAACCTGTAAATGGTAACAGATATTTAAAAAAAATTGCGGGAAGGTAATGTAAAATGTCAGTATTTTTCTTTTACCTCGATTCCCGGCTTTAGTTCCAAATAGCAACTATAGATAGCGCTGCAAGCAAGAATGCCCACCTCGGGAACTCAGCTTACGCTTTAGAGTGATAGTGCCATCCCGAGGGGCAGACCACTAGCTGCTCACGTTACAAATGACTTTTTCAATTCTTATACTGCAGTTTTACAATTTCACATTACAACATAAATATCGATGATTTGTTGAAGAATTAAACAGGTTTATAGTCAATTCAGGTTACAGCAGTATACTTTATTAAACCATATTCGTGAAAATCATTGAAGTTTATACTGAATTGACAATTATGCCAGCAATGTATAACCACACAAGCACTATAAAGACAACATCTAGCGCCTTAGGTGCTCAATCAAGGCCAAAACCGAAATCGCCCAACACTGATGCGAAAAGAAGAGGTTAAATGTGTGGAGTGGGTCTCATTCTCTAATACAATCTTATTTTTAGGGGCCTATTCTATATATTTAACCTTCTTCCTTCGCATGATGCCAAGGGGATTTCAGTTTAGACCTCCTTTGAGCGCTTATTGCTTGCCACCTATCTCCTGCTATTTGGAACTAAAACCGAGAACCGCAGTAAAAATACTTCTAATATCTTACATAACTCTCCTGCAAGAATTTCTTTTAATAATGTCACCATTTGCAAGTTATTGAATTTTAAACACAGTACAGTTTGGGAATCCAGTACACCTCACAAAGGACAAATGATGCAAATTATGCGATACCGAAAATAGAAAATTTTCATTCGAGGAAAGGTTTCTTGACTACATCAAGTCAAAAAAAAAAAAAAAGCAAAAAAAGGAGCGTAAGTAATTTAAGATAAGCTAATGTCCGACAATCTTGACATTCACAGCTGCACGAGAGGTTCTGTTCTCAAAGATGGTAGACGGGAGGTGCTGAGTTCGACCCAATCGCGCACGTCAGCCTAATCGTTTGAAATTGTCCGTAGTTTTCTTCGAACCTTGCCTAAATACGGGTTAGTTTCCCTTAGAAAGACCTTACAGAGGACACTCCCATCCCATTCCTTTCTACTCAGTGTTGATTTCAGGGGTGGCCTGGGGGGGGCATTCCCCCCTGGAGCAATGAGATGTCCCCCCCCCCGGAAGATTTGAGATTTTGTGTTTTCAATGGTCAAAAAGCACAATTTACCCCCCGGAACTCTGTAATGTCTCCCCCCCCCCGGAGCCACAGAAATCCCTCCCGGAGAAAAGTGTCTAAATTCAACACTGGGCCTACTATATCCAACTTGAAGATAATCGGCCGTCTTAAACAATACCAATATCAACCCTTCAGAGCTCAATGTTGTGATATGGTGCAAATATGGCTTCCCAATATAATGTTGTGTAAGCTCGAATCGTCGAAGTAAGTAAATTCGTCTATTTTTTTACCATGCTCTGCACATTCTCTAAACTTTGAGTTCGTGCTGCTGGTGTATGTGCAAAAATGTCCGGAACTGCATAAAATGTGTTTGTTTTTTTCTTCTCTTTTGGGATATATTTATGTCCCACTTATCAGTTTATTTAAAGAAACATTGCGATACTCTATGGTCATGAAAAAATAAAGCTATATCTGCAGTTTACGAACAATCGCAACAGATTTTAAAAGCTCTGGAAGACCTTATAGAAATGAAGTAAAATGAGTAAACTTACTCAGGAACAAAAAGCTTAATAAAGCAAATAAAGAAATTCCCCTTTATTTACGGCTTAGTAGTTTGACACAGCATTTTAAATGAAATAGAAAAAGTTAATATTATTCTCACGAAAAAAAAAAAAAAAAAACTGTCAATGTTTTGATTCCCAGCAAACTGATTGAAACACTAAAAAACACATTTTAGACAATAAGAGAGGAGATTTTTGAACAAGAAAGCTAAGATTTGGTTATGTCCGTAAATGTAGAGTCCTTATTTGAGCAAAACAGAAAACGTAAAATTCGCAGAACAATTTGACTATGAAGCTCCTGATGAAAGTGGACATTTATATGAAAGTGAAGGATTTCGTGTTATGTAGAGACACTTTACCGTGCAACTGAACTGGAGGTTTAAGAAACTGAGAAATATATAAAAAGAATTTGAGTTTCTGGTGGTGCGAATCTAAAATCAGTTATCGAAAATCTGTTAATATTGCCTGGATCTGGCCCTTTATTGCTGATTTGAATGGACTAGAATTGTTAAGCGAGGTTTTAAAAGCGAAAACATTATTTCTACCATTAGATAAGAACTTTTATAAAATGGATCATTTAGAAATCCTTTAGTTGTTCCATAATTTTAACTTAGAGAAAACAAGGAATTACAAAAACATGGAGGCAGCGTACATAATTTATAAGTATTTCAATTACAATAAAATAGCAAAAAACTACTTAAGATCTACTACGAGTCGAGAGATTAAGCAACCTGAATTTACTTTCTATAAAATTCAGTGTGTCGCAATCTTTACACATAAAATAATAAACGATTTTGCTACCCTAAATGCAAGAAAAAACTAGTCGGATGTACCAATACCAAAACTTTCTTCCATCTCATACATGTTAATACTTGAAAATTCGCTATCACACTGCCAAAATTAAACGGCAATCTATGCCCATCATGAGGATTCTAAAGATATGAAATTCCATGCATTGGTTCTTAAGATATGGCCATCTCTGAAATTGTGTAAATCCAGCAAAATTCAACCTAGCAGCGCAATCTATTAGGTGTTTTACACCAAAACCACCAAGAAACCACTTATGTCAAAGTCTAACTAAAAGTTTGAGGAAAATCCGAGTATTAGTTTTTGAGATAGAGTTATTGCGAAAATCATGAAAATTCCTGCATAGCAGCGCCACCTCTTGGACGATTAACATCAAAACCTAATCAGCAACAACTTGTGTTAACATCTAACTAAATCTGAAGTTAGATGAAAATTCGTGCATTAGTTTTTGAGATAGAGCTATTGCGGGAATAGTGCAAAATGCAGTACAGCAGGCCACCTGTTGAGAGATTTACACCAACACGTAATAAGCATCAAGTCATATCAAGAACTAACTGTATCTGAAGTTTCATGAAAATCCGTGCATTAGGTCTTGAGATAGAGCCATTGCGGAAATCTTAAAACAATGCAGCAGAGCAGCGCCACCTGTTGAGCGATTTGCACCAAAAACTAATCAGCATCAATTTGTATCAGGTACTAACTGGATATAAATTTTTATTAAATTCAGTACATTAGTTCTTGAGATAGAGCGCCCACAAAATTTGTGTCACACACACACACAGACAGACAGACATTTTGTAAAAGCATGTTTTTCGGAATCTCTGACCATAATATCCGTCGAAAACCGGAATTCGAAAATTTTCATGAATCCAATACTTTCTTCTTGTAAAGATAGAAGACAGTAATAAAATGGAAGTAAATGTATTTGCCTGATATTGTATTTTATTTTATATTAATTAAAACACTGTTGCAGTTATCTTCCTTAATTAATGTACTGAAAATATAATTTATTTTTATCTTTTACATTATGTTCTGCAGGTTTTTTGTTTGTTTTGCTTTTTTAGTACTTATTGTTTGAAGGAACCACTTGTTTCTAATCTGGTTGTTAGCGATTTTTGCCCATTTTCTGCAGCTTAAAGACTAAAAACAACTAAAAAGGGCTAGAAAAATATGTGAGAAAGGTTAAGAAAAATCTGTCGCAAAGCATCACGATATCATTAACAAATAAGTGCGATTTTCTTTTCAGTTATTTAGTTGTTTGGAATTTCTGAATTAAAATTAAATCTTTTAAAGTTCTAAAATAAATGCAAAATATTTATTCAATATAATTTATTTCTGTTTCTGCCCTTTATCAATTTTGAAGAAGGGGGGGGGGGGGGGGGGGCGCCAAATTGACACGCTGCCCCGGGCGCAGTTTTCTCTTCGCACGGCCCTGAAAATTACTGGTACCAAACGATTGTAAATAAACTCTACTTTTAAATGTATATAAAAGTTGCTTCGGGGCCATCTACATATCAAAACGAACTCAAACTTTGTTTTTTTTTTAATAGAAATTCTGACCCCATAAATACATTCTACACCCTTCAATTAGATTTTTAAAAAATTTCATGAAATTCGTACGATTAATTTCAGAGAAAGCAATTATTTTAAAATGAACATATTTTAGGGGCTGTATCCAAAATGAAGTTCGGTACGAGATTGTGGAAATGCTACAAAATGACTATGTGACTTCTATTAATGTAGTATTATTTCTTGCCAATAGAACCATTTCACTCGCTTAATATGTTTCGACTATTGCCAGCCCAAATGCTTCAATAAAATGAGTAAAATGTATTTTCATCAAATTATCCTTTTCTGCACATCAAAGACGGCCATCATTTTGACGTTTTTTTTTTATCATAATTCGAAAACTACTTGGAAGAAAAATTTTAAATTGAGAATTCGCATAAAGCAGGATATAATAAATGTAAATCTAGATAAAAAGTTGTAGATAGCAATTCATATTTTTTTCGAATATTAATTTCATAATTCATGTTATAAAATTTTTAAGATTATAAATGGGTTTTTTAGTATTATAACCACACACAAAATTTTCACATTAGAATTATAATTTCAGGTGATGTTAATAAAAATATGAAAATGTAATTTAACATAGGAGCTCTAAAATTTGAACGTTTATAATTCAAACACTTGTCATCCAAATGACTTGAAATTTCGTTTCTATGCATAGTTTGAACCGAAGATTTAAAATATATTGTCAGAATTGGGTGTTGCCATTCAAAAAGAAAAGTTTAATCTGATTTTAATTTGTAGATGGCCCTCTAAGCAAATTTTATATACATCATTTAAAAGTAGACTTAATTTCCTATGGTATCAGTTACTTTCTTCTATTATAATTAGTTACACAGTTAGTAGGGGTATTTACTTTTTTCCCACGACTGTACAAAAATTATAACAATGTCAGTCAATACTTAGTCGGGCAATCTTTAGTCTTAATTACGACCTTACAATGCCTTCCCATGGAATGAACTAAGTCTTTAAACTGTTATAATGTGATGCCAATATTGAATTATTGTTGCTATTAAGTGGATTTTGTTGCTGTGTTGCTTCTGAGTAATTAATGTTTTTAGTCGGTTGCAGAGATTGTTAATTGGGTTAAGGTCTAAATAGAACTCGCAGTGTCTTTCTAAAGGTCACGTGACGCTTTTTATCTTAAATAGTTTTAGAAAGAAGCGGACGGACATCCTGCAGGAGGAAAAAGTTACCTTCAAATCGATCTAATCTTCTTATCTCCTTTTCATTGTTGAATCTTCCCATACTTTTGTGAATAAACCACAGACGGGTGGAGAAGAATAGGTCTCCTGTAAAAGTGTTGAAGGAAGGCAAAACAAACGTTTAAACACAGCCTTAAGCTCTGGGCTATTCCCGGGCCATTGGAATAGGATTATCTTGAAATCACTTTTTGCACATCTTAGCAACATGACATGGATCTGAATTCTGTTGAAATATAAATTCTTCAGTGTCTTGGAAAGGATCACGTGCAGAAAGCATCCGTTGGGATTTGAGTATTTCATTTATAAATTTTTGGGCATTCATATCCCCATTAATCACACAATTTCTGCCCACACCTTCTGATCTCATACAACCTCATATCATAACGCTGACTGAATGCTTTACTGTGTTTTTTTTAATGCAATTAGGATGCAAATCTTCTCCGATTCTTCGCCTTATGTATTTTATGCCATCAGTACCAAACAAAGAGATTTTGGTCTCGTCAGACCAAATAACACTGTCTCATTGTTCCGCTGTCCCTTCAACATGAGTGGAGTTTACTAAATCCGCACACGTTCACACACATATATATACAGGGTGTCCTAGCTAAGATGTTACAAACTTCGAGGGGCGTAGGGCACACCTATACGACTCGGAATCACATAGGAATGTCGGGTCGGAACCACCTCCCTGACACAGTAGAGGGCATTGAATAGGCGCGAGTGTTTCGAGCGTGCCTGTTTTGAAGCTTCATTCCGCTTTTTTTAGACATAAAACACAAGGGAAAGAAAGGACACAAAATAGGATAAAAAAGGGTGTTTATTACTTGCTGTTCATAAACATAAAAACAAAAGTAACAAAAGGGAAGTACAACTCATATCAATGGAGGTGTTCGAATTGACGACTCCCGCATGTGATGCAAGCCTCACATCTTCGCTGCATGGATATTTGAACATTCGCAAACATTCCAGGTGTGTCTTGGATTTCCCCGGCAGCTGCAACGATGCGTGCTATAAGGTCCTCGGCGTTATCAACGGTGGGTTTCGTAGACAAGTCAGGCCCCGAAAAGTAGTCCATACACGATATGTCTGGTGATCTGGCAGGCCAATTCACTTGACCTCCATGGCAGATTCATCGTTGGCCAAATGTTACATTGAAATGGTTGCGTGCAGAAAGATTGAAATCGGCGGGAGGCTCCATCCATCCGGTACCACAGTGGAAACGTGGGCGTTGGTCGATAATTCTGGTAACACTTGTTAAGAATATAAAGTAGTCTGCACCTGTCAGACGATCATGCAACAGGTATGGCCTGACGAGGCGATCCCCTACAATGCCGGCCCAAACGTTTACCATAAAACGTATCTGCGCAGCCCGAGCACGTATCGCATGTGGTATGTGGATTCGCCATCGGCCACACATGGTTGTTATGGGTATTTAAAATACCCTCTCTCGTGAAATACGCCTCCTCTGTGAACAACATGGAAGCTGGGAAACGAGATCTGCAGCTCGTTTCTGCAAATACCAATGTGAAATAGCCCGACGAGGTTTAAAGTCACGTTCTTCCATTAACTGGACGCGTTGTAAGTGATGTGAATGCATGTCATTGCTATTCAGAATCTTCCACATGCTATTGCGTGAAATCCCGATTTCATTCGCGATACCTCGTGCACTTGTACTGGGAGTGCTCTCTTCCAGACTTAGCACAGTTTCCTCCTTGCCTGGCGTACGTGTCGTTCGATCACGATTACGTGTGACCTAATGGAAAGAACCGCTGTCACATAATTGCTGGTGTAAGCACGCAAATATGGTATGGGCGGGAGTTCGCCTCAACGGATACCTTTGGCTTACACCCTCTGAGCGGTTCGACCGTTAGAGTCTGCGGTCGCGTATGCCAGAAACATATCTGCTTTTTTCAAAATTCGAGTAGTCTGACATCCTACAGCCTCTCTGCCTGAATGCGAAATGAAGCTTCATCTCAACGCCGACTTCTTTTTGTCGTAGAGTCCCTCTGACGGGTAATTCAACTCTCCACCGAGAAATTTACATATTGTCCCTTTAACACTCTCCGAGAAACTTTGCGCCGAGAACCCTGCCCGTCTTATCCACTGGCAACACTCTCGCAGCTCCGGGGCCAAGGGTCAGCACTGTGTGACCCAGCCTTTTCAAATGCCCTTACTGCCTCGAGAAGGCGTTTCAGACCCGGCATTTCTATGTGAGTTCGAGTCATATAGGTGTGCTTTACCTCCTCTCGAAGTTTGTAACATCTTAACTGGAGCACCCTGTATATTTAATGAAAAGTCAATGGAGTTTTCAAAAACAGTTTAAAAAAGAGGTAATATCAAACAGTCATGGACATTAGTTTTACAGGTCCATTTGTTAAAAAACTCCGAACTGAGTCCAATCTTCCTCCCGGTGAAGATAGGAAATTAAAAATGTTTTTATGCACCATATATCTTCTATAATAACAATAAAGATAATTTGTTTCTGTGTCTTTCCTGAGTTTCCAGGAGAGATCGTTGCGCGCAGAGCTGCAAAGTTTGGCAAGAAGGTACCTGTTTGCAGTTATCCGCTGACTTTTGACCAACCTCAGCAATTTGGCTAATCAGCAAAAAAGAACTGCGACCAAATGAAACAAGTAAGAAAAATCATGCGTACAGCATAGATTATGAAACACTTTCCAACACTCCCTGAAAGCTTTAATGAAACTTCGTTACTTAGGGAAATAAGGTAAATAAGATAACTAAGTACACATTTAATAATCTGATTTCAGTAGTTACCGTCCATAGCCAAATATGTATTCCAATTCTTTTGAACAGCCCTGTCTTCGATCTGTATGTTGATATATACTATATAATGCGAAAATTTAGTTTAGCAAGAAAATGCATAACGGGTTGAAATTCATTTTTCAGTAATTTATACTAATAGGTGGAAACATACCTGAATACTTTTGTACAGCCCTGTAGTTTACCTAGTACCTTTATTACATGCCGCTATTTAACTAATATTTAGCTAAATTCAAACTAAAACACGCTTAAAACTACTGAAATTACATTTCCAGAAATTATCACCCATAGACGGCCATTTATCCAACTCTTTGCGTGACCCTGTATATCATTTTATCTATATTTTACAAATATTTCTTAGTGCACTAAATTCAGTTCAGCGTAAAAATGCATAACTCCTTTCAAACCCACCTTTAAGCAATTTATGCTCATACTCAGTAACCTTTACGAATTCCTTTCTGTAGCTCTGTATATGAACTATAGCATTTATACGCACTTTATAATGTGCATAAATATAGTGAGCAAGTAGGTGAGTGTGATCACAGATCGCACAGAGGGTTTAGTTTAACATTTCTTTCAAAACATTTTATCCTTTTGAAAAATCTGTTAGTTCCACATTTCGCAACCAGGGGCGCACTCTATTCTAAACAAACCTCTATCCGAACGAAACTCCGTTTTATATACTATCCGTAGATATATTAGTCGAAAGGATTGGGCCGATAGCACCCGAGATAAGTTGGTGCCCCTGGCGGTAAAAAGTGGAATTAAAATATGTAAGGCTATGGTGCATAATATGAAAGAATGGTCAAAGTGGTGTCGGCAAAAGTTGGAAAAGGGCTCCCCGGGTTAAAAGGGCGGAGGTTAGAAAAATTGCTTAAAATACACAAGTTAGATCCCAGAGGAGTAAATAATATAAGACTTTTTGAAAATTTTACGATTTGCCGTGTGGTCTGAGGTATTCAGTTATACATACGCAAAAATTAATGTCTCCAACTTAATTAGGGCCTCTCTTAGAAAGAATTGCTTAAAATACATATGTGGTAGCTCAAAGGGTTAAACATAAGACTTTTTCAAGATTTTATGATTTTTGTCGCCTGGCCTCAGGTGTTCTGCTATAAGTATGCAAAATTTCAAATCTCCAATTTAATAAGGGGCTCAGTTAGAAAAAATCGCTTAAAATACGCATGTGGGAGCCCAAAGGGTTAAATGTACGATTTTTCAATATTTTATGATTTTTCGTATGATATGTGGTGTTCAGCTATAAGTATGCAAAATTTCACGCCTCCAACCTAAATAGGGGCTCACTTAGCAAAAATTGTTTAAAATACACATGTGGGAGTTCAAAGGGTTAAATGTACGGCTTTTTCAAAAGTTTATGATTTATCGTTTGATGCGAGGTGTCCAGCTAAGTATGCAAAATTTCACGCCTCCAACCTAAATAGGGGCTCACTTAGAAAGAATTGTTTAAAATACACATGTGGGAGCCCAAAGAGTTAAATGTACGAATTTTTCAAAATTTTATGATTTGTGGTGTTCAGCTATAAGTATGCAAAAGTTCAAGTCTCCAACATGTATAGTTTCTGAGAACGGGCTCTGTGACAGACGGACAGACAGACAGAGGAGCGAGACGAATCGGGTTACGTCAGATGAATGAAACCCTAAAAAAGCGCATATCATAATTAGAAATGCATTTCGAGCAATCATTACTAATATACAGTAATTCGGATACAATATAGTACATGAAATCTTTTCAAATACACCGCAAACAATTTCCCCTATATCATTATGAACGGATTTCGTTTGTGTAGCCCTGTAAATGAACAATAACTATTCTTTGCACCGCATGTTCAACAGAATGCATATTTTAGTAGGCTTCATAAATGAATATCAATTTTACTATGTTTGAAAGAGTATAACACCATTAAAAATCATTTGAAATGATTTTTTCCCATTGGCTGTAATGTAACGGGGAAATTTTGACTGTCCCTGTAAATGAACTAAACATGCTACAAACTTCATTTGAAATAGGAAACGTGCTATAGTAAATGTCACTAACATCCAAAAATTTCAGAACGATCCGAGCATATTTAAAGAGTTAGAGCGTGGACAGACGGCCAGACAAACCGAAGTTATAAACACTTTTCAACTTTGTTGGAAAGTGTTAAAAAGACTTATTAGCAAAATATATTCGTTGTGAAATATTGATTCAAAAATAGTATTTTTGATAAGGTTTGTCATCTAATACCAGAACATCGTCTGCGGCTTTGGCTGATGCTAAAAGGAAGTAGTGTTGAGCAATGCTTCTCTAAAGAAAATCAGATGCGTTTGGGGGAGAGTAACCATACTACGAAAAAGAGGAAAATCTCTTGCTTTGCCTCCTTAACATAACAGTAAGTAAAATTTTAGAAATGTTTCTTTTGTTTAATATGACTTCGACTGGGACAAAACCGTAGGAAGAAGGTTTCTGTGGTTGCGCTGTGCAGGTGCAACATTCATTCTCTTCACCTCCTTTACATTTCCCACACTATATAAAAATGAAGGGCAACCAAGCAAGAAGAAAGTATATTTGAGAATTGCTTGTAATCGTACAAAATACTAGGCAATGATTGGTATCACCTGTGTTAAACAAATTTATAGATTTGTCCAACATCTCTTTTATAAATGAAAAGAAAAAAATTGCATGTCACTAGGAAAGCAGTGTTCGACACCCTTGATCTTGAAAATAGCGTGCTTGCGTGCTTTGATATGAGAGGGGCGACATGTGGGGAATAACATTTGATTGGTTGAAAGGATTCTGGAAAAAAGCAAAATTGCCAATCATCTTGGTGAGCCTGACATTGGTCGGGATCCAGGTAGATTTTGCGCTGTTAGCGAAACGAGATTGACCAATCACAAGCCTGCATTTTTGAGAAAATTTCCCTATTTTAAGTAAGCAAATTTCCTGATTGGTCAGTCTCGTTTCGATAACAGCCCAAAATCTATCTGGATCCCGGCCAACATCGCCAAGCTAATGCTTGTTAACTTTGTCTCATTCGTTCTGGAATAGAAAATTTCCGAGTTTGCCACAGATTGGACATACGTCATGAGAAGTCTGTGATCTGAACAAGGTATTACTCTGAAAAGAAAACCTGGCCGTTCTTTATGACACCAACGCTGCACTACAGTTCGGGCAATTTGATTGGTCTACTTTTAACAGGTCTATGATATGATTGGTTAAGTCGTCAAAAATGAAGTGGTAGATTGGTTGACCATACGTGCTCGTGCTTGTCTAAGCATCGTATGTCGCCACTCTCAAATAGAGGCACCCTTCCAGATATATTTCTGACTGTTTTCAAAACGATAGTGATAATTTAAAAGCATGCATTTTGGCAAAATTTTCGCTTTTTCGAAAATTACTTGGACCCGGAGTCGGAGAAACGGCTATGATTTTGATGCGTTTTAAATATAATAACGCCCTTTTAATATGTCTGGATCCAGGTAGATTATTCCTGTTAGTGAAATGAGATTGACCAATCAGAAGCCTGCATTTTTGTGAACTTTTTCTCTGTTTACTTCAAACAGCGAAAAGTTAGCAAAAATGCAGGCTTCTCATTGGTCAATCTCGTCTCTCTAACAGTGAAAAATCTACCTGGATCAGGCACTACGACGTTCGATTAACTTCTTACAGTTTTTTATATGTAGATCGTCCCTTTACGAGCATAACTTTTTTCCAGCTGATGGTATATTGCGCATGTGCGTTTATTGAGGTTAGTTCGGATTTTAACACAACTTTTCGTCCTCTCTTGTTAAATGTGTTATGGACATCTTCGGCTTTAAAGTTATCGCTGTTAAATAATAATGGTTTTTTATCACTTTCAAGTCAGCTGAGACTGAAAATATTTCATAAACTTTGCAATAGAAGCCCACTGATTTATAATGGCTGAAGGTTACAGATATCAACCTCCGAAAAAAGAAGACAGTGCAAATAACATACAGGATGATTCAACTGTTTTAGACGATCAAAATCTCGTTAACTGGTCTTACTATCATAATCATGAAAATGAATATTCCTTGGACTTATCCTATTTAAATTTAGATGGAATGACTCTTCATCACAACCTAGAAATATTCAAGAATCCTGAAGAAAAGGAAGAAGAACATATAAAAAGCAAAAGGGATGTCCACTACATGTATATTCAGCATAATCGACTAGATTTTATTCCCGAAAATGTTTGTAAATTTAGGAATTTAAAGCACATTGATTTAAGTAATAATTTTTTGACTGAAATTAATGAAGCTGTGTTTGAACTGAAAATGTTAACTATATTAGTTGCTAGAAATAATTTTTTTAATGACTTTTCACTTCCAAAAAAACTAGGCTATCTACAGAATTTAGAAGAATTAAATTTAAGTGGTAATTTATTTAAAACTGTACCTCCAGAAATCATTGACATTAAAAGTTTAAAGTCTTTATACATGGGCAGCAATCAGCTTGAAGATATTCCTAGGGATATATGCAAACTAGAAAAGTAAGATTAATTAAATATCTGTATTATAGATTTATCCATTTGAAGGGCTACATGAAACATTTTAACTATCATATATGAACTAATCATTTTTTAAATTGCACCTATTTGTTTATTACATTATATAATTTTTATTTATTATCTTATATGTAAAAATAATAAATTTGTTAAATAATACAAAAATGTTTCTTCATATTTTTTACTTTTGCGAAAAAATATATGCATGTTGTAATGTTTTCTAAGTATTTGGGTTATGTTATAGTTATTATAATTTTAGATAATGATTTATTTGTCATTCTCACAGATTTTTTTTAGCACTGAATAATTCTTTTTTTTTTTTTCTTTAATCCAGGGAAGGCACTTGACTTGTAATTACTTAACTTCCCATCTGTTGATGAAGATTTTTAAGATCTTTATGTGAAAAATTCATAAAGGTTTTTTTTTTTTTTTTTTTTTTTCAGACACTTTTGGAAACTAGAAAAGTAGGTGATCAATTAAATAAGTGTCTGTAATTGATTATCTATTTGAAGGGAAACATTTTAAATATGAACCGTTATTTTTTAAAATGCATTAAATTGCACCTATTACATTATACCAGTTTTCATCATTATTTATTATCTTATATGTAAAATTATTAACTTTTTAAATAATAGTACAAATGTTTTTTTGGTACTTTTCGGTTAGCCGGGCGCCAGTGTTTTATATACATGCATATATACATATATACACACATATATATATGTGTATACACACACATATATAGATACATACATATGTGTATATATATGTATGTATATAAAACACTGGCGCCCGGCTAATCGAAAAGTACCGTTTTTTTTAAGTGTTTTTTTTTTGAGAAAAATATTTTGTAAAATGCTTCTAAATATTTGTGTTACTTTACAATTATTGTTATTTTAGATAGGGATTTTTACTTGTCATTCTCATGGATATTTTTAAGCACTTAATAATTCTTATAAATAAATAAAATCCAAGCAAGAGACTTAAAATTACCTGAATTTACCATCTACTGATGAAGATTTTTAAGATTCTTATACATAAAAAATTCTGGCTTAGATGCCGTATGTTCCCTACGCCGTTGTTGTTTTGAAATGTTTGGCGATTTTTTGTTGGCGTGTTGACGGTGGTTATGGATATGGCAACCTCGATATGTTGAATGTCGTGTGACGTGTTTTTGTGACATGTCGTTCTGGCAACCGAGAAGTTAATGTTGGAATATCGTGAATGTATTTTGATATCGTATTGTATAGTTCTGCCTTTTTATTTTTATGTGAAATTTATTGAATGTATTTGATTAACTATGTTTTCTGTAGTCCGTTTAAACGCTGTTGTTGAAATAATTAGGAAATATGAGGAAATTTTGACAAGAAAAGAAGGTTTGTTTATAGTTTGTGAATACGTATTGATAAGCCTATTTAGGAAAATGTCGGCGATAATATTTCAAGCTGGATCTTTCAAGAAAGCAGATGTTTGTTAAGGTATGTTGATAATTTTATGTATTTTACTGCTTTTGAGTTTTTTACATTTTGTGATTCCTAGAAAGCGAGAATTGCTGAATTTTGAGAATTCTATATAGCGAGAAATGCTGAATTCGGCGATGTTTTTTTCAGAAAATGTGCGCGAAGCGCACATACAACGATTGCTGGTTGCCATTTTAGCGAATTTTGTTTTTTATGTGTATTTTTGTTTTAAAAGTTTTTATATTATGAGATTGCTAGAAAGCGAAAACTGCTGAATTTTGAGAATGCTACACCTCGAGAAGTGTTGAATGCAGTGATGTTTTTTTTCGGAAAATGTGCGCGTAGCGCACATACAAGGATTACTGGTTGCCATTTTAGCGAATTTTGTTTGTTATTTACATTTTATTTTCGTTAAGCCAAACATGCGTATAAACCGGTGCTTGGCGACATTTACTACTTGGCGGAAAAAGGGTTTTCACGCCAAGAAAATTCCAAGATGGCGGCCGGGGGGAACTTATGACATCTGTTCCAAAATTCTTAAGGGTTTTTCCCAGGCATTCTTGGTTTTGAATGTCTTAATCTGTCACATTATTAGAGTTTTAATGTCTTAAAAAAAATTATGTTGTGTTTAATTCAGCTTAGATGCTGTATAATACTGCGGCTGCGATTTTGGATTTGTTGGAGATCTTTGTCTTATGGCAACCACGACGAGTGATGTGTTCTGGCAACCTTTTTTTTACAAGATTGCGTTTTGCGGCAGATTTATTTGATTGACTATGGCTTCTGTAGTTAGTTTACCCACTGTGGAAAGTGTTATTAAGAAATATCGGGGAATTTTTAATGAAAAAGGAGGTTTCAAATATCTGCAATATTGCTTTTTTGTAAATGAAAACATCGTTTTATTGACGTCATTGATGATGTCTCGAGACAGGGGTGCAGAATATGTTTGATCCGACGATCTAGGATTGGGGGAAATTTTGCAGAAACCATATAGTACAATTGATTTCGATTTTAACAACCAAATCCATAATTCCCTGAGATAGAAAAATTTCATTATAAATAAAAAGATCCATGTGGGCGGCCTTCACAAAATTGATCTCAGAATAATATCAGGGGTGATTCTGTTCTGAATTTTCTGAAAATTTAAGGCATTCAGTTCCGATTATTTAAAAAAAATCTGTCATCAATCAGAAAATTCAGACATAAAAATACTGCGAATTTTGTCACAAGATCGCGAAATAACCGCAAATTTCATCAAAAGAGCCGCAAGTTTCGTCAAAAGATCGCGAAATAAGCGCAAATTTTGACAAAAGATCGTGAAACAACTGCAAATTTTGACAAAAGATCGCAAAACAACTGCGAATTTCGTCAAAAGGAGCGAAGTAACCACAATTTTCGTCAAATTAACTGCGAATTTCGTCAAAGGAACGGGAAAAAAGTCGCAAATTTCATTAAAAGATCGCGAATTAAAATACAAATTTTGTCAAAAGATCACGAAGCAACCGCAAATTTTGTCAAAAGATAGTGAAACAACCATATATTTCGTCAAAAGGAGTGAAATAACTGCGAATTTCATTAAAAGATCACAAAAAACTGCAAATTTTGTCAAAAGGTCACGAAAGAACCCCAAATTTTGTCAAACAATCACAAAACAACCGCGAGTTTCATCAAAAGATCGCCAAATAACTGCAAAATTCATCAAAACATCGTTAAAAGATGTAAAATTCGTCTAAAGATCACTAAAAAACGCGAATTTCGTCAAATTCGGGCTGCGAAAAAAAACATAGTTAGTGCTGGGAGTGAATTCCCCCTCTTATGCTGTAACCTTTCAGAAAATTTGCTGTGAATTTCAGAATTTTTTTTCACTCAGAATCAGCCCTGATATGTGCATAAGTTGAGAAATATTGGAAAAATAAATTTTCTATATCTACGGTAATACAGCATTTACGTATAACTTACCATAAAATTTTCATGTGGATTGAGGGAAATGTTCGCAGTAGAAACATTTTCTGCACCCCTGTCTCGAGATTGAAAAATTAGTTCAGCGGTGTTTTGAGAACTCAACTCCGCATGTTTTGTAATTTGTAGTGAGGAAAGTTTTGGAGAAGGGGGCATTTTATATTGGTTTTTAATTGTAAAATTAAAATTATGTCAATGCAAGTTTTGATATTGCTAGTACAGTAGACTCCCTCAAATCCGCACAGTTTGGGACCAGAGGTTGTGCGGATTTTAGAATTTTGCAGATTTCTGGTCATTGATTTGTTTACATTTTTGAAACATTAATTTCATTGGTAGTTAAGCAAGGGAAATTATAATGAATGCTTACAATAAAGTGAAACATTCAAATAAGTAAAATAATAAAATAATTTATTAGTTTAAAAGTAAGTAATTAATAAAATTTAGAAAAATATTGAATTATTACGAAAGAAATCGATTAAATTCGATTCCAAAAGTCCTATGCTGCCATCTAGTGATAGCAAGGAGAACAGTGTACTATTATCAGTATGTATAGCTTATTGCACTCACTGTAACTTTTTTCATTGTTATTTAGAGTCTTGAATGCTTTTCTTATACTGCTTTGTATGTTTAGAAATCAATTTGTCTATAATTTAAAAAAAAATTCTGCGAAAAATAATTTTTAAATAGCGTTCCGGTTCGTTGATTTTTCCATTTCGAATCCTGGAAGTTTTGATATAGATATGCTAATTTATATCAAAATCAAAAGGAATGTAAATTTATTTAGTAATAAACAAGCTGTAATAGCCAAAAGAGAATGATTAACAAAAAATTTAGTAAAAAAAACACTGCGGTAGTCGCTGATTTCGGTGCCATCTTGAATTTTGTTCCTGCAACTTAACTGTAAATTTCATTGTTTGCATCTAAAAAAAATACGCGGATTTTAGGCGTTCACGGATTTTAGGGTCGCAGATTTAAGGGAGTCTACTGTATATGTTCAATATTGCAAGTTAAAGTTCTTGTGTGATTTAGTTTGAAATTGTGAGTATTTGTTCATTTTTTTTTTTTTTTTTTTTTTTTTTTTTTTTTTTTTTTTTTGCTGTAAAGTTAAATGACAGTTTACAGATGACTTGAAATTTTGCTAAATTATGGTAATTGAAAATTTTTTAGAGTTGGGTTTCAAGAAAGGAGATGTCTGTTAAGGTATGTTAATAATTTTATGCAGATTTGGTTGTAATGTTTTATATTAGCCGTTTATTGTATATTTCTCATGCATTTCGTACATTTTTGAGACTGCTGCACAGCAACATACGTGCATTTACTAACTGCAGATTAAGAAAAATATTGCCTGCTTTTTCATATTGCTGCAGAAGTAGTTTGCTGAATCCAACGTTTTTTTTTGTTCTTTTTTTCGTTTTATGAACACATAGCGTTCAAACGTTCATTTACTAATTGCTGCTTTAAGAATATTACTGCATTTTTCAGGTTTATATTTTATTATTTACATTTTATTTTTGTTAAGCCTAACATGTGCATAAATCACTGCTTGGTGACATTTACTACTTGGCGGAAAATGAGTTTTCACGCCAAGAAGAAATCCAAGATGGCAGACGCGGGAATATGAGACATCTGTTCCGCTAGTGTTCCCATTTGGTGTTTTTCAAAGGGCGTTGTGCCCTGCCCTTTTCGTTTAAACTGCTGATGTGCCCTGCCCCATTTCCCAGTAGCTTCTTTGTGTCCTCTATTTTTTTTTTTTTTTTTTTTAAGTATTTGGCTTTTTTCTCTCTTCCCTGACTTTTGAAAACAGAAGTTCTGCAGCTCTGATTGACTGACGTGTTGTAAGTTCTAAATCAATGTAAAAAACATGCAGCAGCTGCTCATTCTATTGTGTTTTCAAATCATAACCATCCATTTTTCATTTCAAAATCGTCCCAGAACGGCACATGTTTCCATAAGGGGAATATTCGAAAAATGGAGTTATTTAAATGAGATTATTTTATGATATTCTTAAAAATACAGCACAATTTCAGTTTACCTGGATAATACATGCCAATGAATCCCGAGTGTATCTTCTCCCCCCCTCCTCGAAATACCCTCAGGGAATTTAGGACTTAATACTAATTAAAGGTTTAGAGTTGAAGTTCCCACTCCTCGGAACTGACAAATGATAATCCAATGAGAATGTCACTCAACAAAATGTGTCCCTTTACTCAATATAAGTGTCCTCTTACCGCACAAAAATGTCCTGCCCTTTTTAAAAGAAATGTGAACACTACATATAGCCAGCTTTTCTTGAGCTATGAGCTCCAAGGCTATAGATTAATTGCTTTAGATTAATGGCTATAGATTAATAACTTTATTAAAATTATGAACATACAAAAAATTATGAAAAAAGTCTAGAGAAATTCTTCATAATTTAGCTATGTATCAGAATGCTTTACAGCTTGATCTGGATCTTAAGGGAACAGACTGAAAATACTGCAATTTAATTTAAATGAAGTAGTTCTGCGCTGTGTCCCATTGCCACAGTGACAAAAAAATTTTCATGGAATTCTCTAGCTCTAGAAGTGATTTTATTCAAAATGCAAAAGAAATAAAATTTGACCTTTAGTGACCTTGATATATCCTCTTTCAGTATTTTCCCTGACAGAACCTTAAAGTCCCATAAAAGAAAAATTAACTTAAAATTTATTGATACTTTTATCAGTAACTTATAATGGTTTTGTTTTTACATTTTAAGTATGGAACCTTAAAAATAGTTTTTATATGTTACAGGTGTGATTTTTATGCCACACCCGGCACATATGAAAACTATAGCTACTATATGATAAAAAAGTACAAGCATCTTTGAAGTTACTATTTATTATTAAAGATCTGATTTGATCCTCACTATGTAAATTGCAAATCAATCAAAATAGTTCCATGTGAGGATGACTTAAAATATCTCTTAAATTTTTGTATACCTGCACCGCTAAATACATTTCATTAAAAATATTTTCAAATTATTGTATAGACAAAGCATTGATAATCCTATGATATCAAGTAAATGAAAAATAAAGGAAATTGGTTTTATATTTTTGCCATGTAGACTAGGGATTGACCAAATATCAAATAGTCGATTCGGCATGTTAAACCAAATATTCAGTTTTGGCCAAATACTTAAAAGTATTCGGCCAAATAATTGCGGATACTTATTTTCTTAGTAGAATAGGCTAAATGATGAGTTTCAATATTATGTGCATGAGTTCAGATTTCAGCTGCACTACAAAAAACAAGTCAAAAGCCATTTTTAATAAAAAAAACAACAAACCCTTTTCCTTTCTAAAATAGTCTACATAGGGGTAAAAATCAAAACTGTCTACAATAGAGGGGAAAAAAGTAAGAAAGATAGGGCATCTTATCTCTTATCATTTAATTTAAATTATTTCTATGTTAGTTTTTTTTTTAATTTAAATTTATTTAATGTGTATTTTCTTTAATATACACATCAAATAAGTATACCCCTATACCTATCCTATAGCTTTTATATTCATTAAGTTAACATTGCTCTTTTTTTTTTAGTCTTGATCACCACAAAGCTAAATCATTAATCAAAATATAAATATCAATTTGATAGAAAATAGTTAAATGTACAAACTTATAATACCTTTTGTATTTGAGAACATTTCTATTCAATATGTTTATAATTATACTTGGACAATCAGTAAATTAGTTTAATTGCAACATTGTTTCTGTTTATTTGAATGAACTTTTGATTTTCTGGCAATCTTTATCCTTTATGTTGTATGTATCTTTATACTTTAGCCTGTACAATAAGGTGGGCCGAAAAAAACTTTTTTTTGAATTTCGATGATGGGTAGTGCGGAAAAGTGGCCACTAGAGGCACCAAGTTCACACAAAAAATTTGAGATTTTTAGGACAATTCCTATATTTGCCGCTTTTGGCTTGAAGTTTTGCTAAAAGGCTGATTTTTGAACTTTTTTAGCAAAAATTTTAAAAATGTTAAATTAAACTTATTTTAATCGTATTTACTTGAAAAGGCATATTTAATGTTCCAAATGTATAAATAAGCTCTGATAATGTATTATTTAATTGCTATGTGTATTTTAAATTAGACGATTTTTATAGCCTTTTCGCGTTTAAGTGAGCAAAAGTTGCATGTATTGTTTGAATCTTTCAACTGTTTCTCTCTTTTGTCTTGTTTATGTCCCTTGCTCTTCCTTATTTTTTTCGATGCTTTAAGAGTCATATATTTGGGTGACGGACAGCAGAATCCCTCAGAAACAGATCTGGAAGGCGAGAACTTAAGCGAATGCAGTGACTGATCGCGATGTTGGGGGAGTGAAGGAGGAAATACAAAAGGGGAGAAAGTGCGATAAGCGATGCTTATTATTTTCAGTGCTTAGTTTCCCTGAGACATGGCGGACGGTGTGTGAGACAGGACTATGCGTTTAGGAGTGTTTGGCTTTGAAGGGCCTGGTTCAAATTCAGATTCAGTCGAACTGCTTGCTTGAAAGCTCCCACTACTTAAATCTTCCAACAATACACTGTAAAAAAAAGGACTAAAAAACGGAAATACTACTGGCAATCTAGACGCCAGTACTATTTCCTTTTTTTACGGGAATTTTTACCCATAAATTACAGAACATTTTCCGTTTTTCTGATTAAAAACGGAAATTTTTCTGTAATTTATGAGTAAAAATTCCCGTAAAAAAATGGAAATAGTACTGGCGTCTAGATTGCCAGTAGTATTTCCTTTTTTTAGTCCGTTTTTTTTTACAGTGTATAACTGTCTTCCATCTGGATCTAACTCCACTCGTTGAAGGCTTTGTCGGAGAACCACTATTCCTTGTTGAAATTGTATCCCTTTTCATTTTCCGCGATATTTTCTTTGCAAGAGTTTTGCTTGTTTTTAAATCAATATTTCCGATATTTAAATCAATTTTTCGAACAGTTCTTTGATCCTTCAAGAAGTTCACCTCCCGATGGGGAACTTTACGTCTGATGTCGCAGCTACAATTGTTCAAGCCTCTACACTTACAAGCTGCAATGTCAAAGAGCAAGGTTTCCGCATTTCATACGAAATCTTCACGGATCGCCTTGCCTTTAACGCCCATATGATTACAAGATTTCTCCAATGATCTACACTCATTGTAATAGTTTTTAATCTTTCCGTTAATTGTTCGTTGGGAAACCACTGGTATGAAAGATTTTATTCAGATTTCGGAAACTTTTTCACCTTCCATTTTAATAATATCATCCACTGGTTGAAGATAAATATCTTGATTTTCTTCTATATCGCTTCGTAACCAATAGTAGTGGCGCATGATGTCAGCATTAGTTGGCAATTGCAAATCTTTCAATTTGCACGGTGCCCCAAAATGGCTACTTTTCACGCTATCACATGTCTTTACATGATCATGAGCTTTCACACTAGCCATTTCTGAACTCGTCGTAATAAAACGCACAAAACACAGTAAAGGCACGTTAAACCATCGAAAAAGCAATGTATTGCAGGAGAAAAAGGTTTTACTTTTACACTGAACAAATGTCACAGGGAAACAGAGCACTGAAAAATAATATGCACCCCTTATCGCACTTTCTCCCCTCTTGTATTTCCTCCTTTACTCCCCCAACATCGCGATGAGTCACTGCATTCACTTAAGTTCTCGTCCCATCCCCTTCTCTCCTTCCACATCTGTTTCTGAGGGATTCTGCTGTCCGTCACCCAAATATATGACCCTTAAAGCATCGAAAAAAAATAAGAAAGAGCAAGGGACATAAACAAGACAAAAGAGAGAAACAGTTGAAAGATTCAAACAATGCATGCAACTTTTGCTCACTTAAACGCGAAAAGGCTATAAAAATCGTCTAATTTAAAATACACATAGCAATTAAATAATACATTATCAGAGCTTATTTATACATTTGGAACATTAAATATGCCTTTTCAAGTAAATACGATTAAAATAAGTTTAATTTAGCATTTTTAAAATTTTTGCTAAAAAAGTTCAAAAATCAGCATTTTAGCAAAACTTCAAGCCAAAAGCGGCAAATATAAGAATTGTCCTAAAAATCTCAAATTTTTTGTGTGAACTTGGTGCCACTAGTGGCCACTTTTCCGCACTACCCATCATCGAAAATCAAAAAAAAAAATTTTCGGCCCACCCTACTGTACAATGTAATACTTTCATAGGTTATTTTGGGTATTGACTAGTGATAATATAATAAAAAATAAGTGATGGATTAATGAATTTGTGAGTGGAAAGAAGTCATTTTTTTGTGTAATTAAATTAGATATTTAAGAATAAAAATGTGACTGAATTAAATTATTGAGAATTTAATTTTAATTAAAGTTTATTAAAAAAGCTAATATATGCAAAAACTTTTATTAAAAATTTTTAAGTATTCGGTTGCCAAATACCGAATATTCGGTATACACTTTGACCGAAGCTTCGGTATTTGGCAAAATTCCTGCTTCAATCAATCCCTAATGTAGACTATCTGACAAAGCAAGGTAAAGAAGAAAAGTAAAAGCAATAAGAAAGGTTGCTATTTCTAATTTAATATTGAAGACTTTCCTTCAAGGCAAAAAGAATGCTCCTTCAGAGCAAGAAAAGTCCATTTTTGTCATGGGAGAACATTCAGCGTGTTAATCAAATGTCAAATAATAAACAGAGTACTGTATAAAATGTCACCTATACTTTTTACTCTTTGTGCACTTTTCTTCTTAAATAAATGCTGAAATACAATGTATTTTTTCAAACTAGAAAAAAAAAAAAAACCCTGGTCATTCTTCAGGCTTGAAAAAAAAGGTGGAGTGGAGTGGATTGCAATGATATAAAAAGACTAACTCATAGTTGGCTAACGCATTGTCATGCACATGTTTTGCAAACCTGATGAAAAGTACAGTCTTTTTTTTTTTTCCCAAGTCTAAAACATATTTGTCATAATATGTGATACGTGTATTATAACAATATTTTTAATATTTGAGTTTTAATGCAGAAGCCCGGTGGTGTAGTGGTCAGCATACCTGTCTGCCGCACCGCAGGTCGAGAGTTCGACTCCCGACTGGGCAAGGTTCACTCAGCCTTTCATCCCTTTGGGGTCGATAAAATGAGTACCAAGCTTGCTTGGGAACTAAACACCGAGGGTCTCGCGTTAGGTTGACCACCTGGCCAGGACGCATGCTGCATAGCACCTCGGGGCCCCCGGTCAAGAAAACAGAGATGGGCACTGTCGGCCCAGATCCTTCTTGGATTGTATAGCCACAGAGTTTAGTTAGTTTTTTAGAGTTTTAATACTTGACAGTTTCTTGGTGCTTTTTTATTTAATAAAATAATTAGTTAAGCATTATTTGTAAATTTTTTATTTTTATTTTATTCAGATTTTTAATTTCAATAGATTAGAAGTTCTCTACCTTGGTGGAAATAATTTAAAAGATATTCCTGCGGAAATGGGACGTTTGCATTACTTGAGATCTCTTGTACTATGTGAAAATCAGCTGCAGAGTCTGCCGTCTACCATATCATGTTTGAGACGACTCCGGTCCCTTTCACTACATAAGAACCAGTTGACTACGTTGCCTCCTGAAATTGTTACTTTGAAAGGGCTGGTTGAGGTAATTACCCTAAATATATATTTTGTATTTTACTGTAACCGTTTGTTGGTAAAGAAAATATTTAAAAATAATATGAAGAAAGTGGTATTACCATAATTTTTGGAAGAAGTGTCATGGAGTTTACGGGTATAAAAGTAAAACATTTTTTAACATTCAGCATTTACAAAGGCTGTATATTATTTTTTAAGACATGCTTAACATTTTAACTAATTACCAAATTGATGATAAATAAATATTCAGTCAGAATTTTTATTGATAATTCCAATTTATAATTATCATTCAAATTCAGTGGTAATTAAATCATTTTTTTAAGTCACTTGTGGCTTCAAAATAATCTGTAAATGAAATATGATTTCAGAAATTATTTCTTATTAGCTCTATCAATTAGATTGTGTTGGTGTTATGTTTGCATTTTTTTTCTCACTTATTAAGTACATTATTGCTGATGTGTTTCATTGCTTTTTTATTGCATGTGTTGTAGAAATATGCTGCAAAGTTTTTATTTTTAGGGTTTCATTCATCTGACGAAACCCTATTCGTCTCGCTCCTCTCTCTGTCTGTCCGTCACAGAGCCCGTTCTCAGAAACTATACATGTTAGAGACTTGAAATTTTGGGTACTTATAGCTGAACACCTCACATCAAACAACAAATCATAAAATTTTGAAAAAGTTGGTAATTAACCTAATTACGGGCTAATTAAATTCTAAAATTAACCACTCAACCTTTTGAACGCAGCTTCGAACGCACTTTCTCCAAATCCTCCGGAGTTTCTCCTAAGGGTTGCCAGTAAATTCAGTGGATGCTTCGTAAAATCAGCCGATGCAGGGTTACCACGGAGTAATTTAAGCAATAAATGAAGTGGACATTTAAAAAGCGATATCTCATCTGTCGAAGTATCGGTTGTACAAATTCGTAACAGGTATTGAAATACGCGGAAAAAATTCTACTTTATTTTGGTATGAATTTCAATTTTCTGCATTGGGTAGAATGCAAAAAATCCACTAAAAATCGATTGAAAAAATTTAATTTCTGTATTTGAAAAAACAATGAAATGGGATTTCCTATCAGCGGTATGCAGCTGCCGTCATCTTTCAGACATATTGGTTCGGAAGAAATTTAAGCAGAGAATATTCTAATACGAAATTTAAACTTTTTAAATATTAAATTTTTCGATAAAATTTTTTGACATCCAGCCGGGAAATCTCTCGCAGATTTCATACATACCCGGTTCAAAGAGATAGCTTAATTACAAGCTGAGATATTAATTATTATTTAATTAATTCCTTTTATTTCCATCAAATGCAAGATTAAGATGGAGGCACATGCTTTTTTAACAGAGATTTCATTTAAATTAAGAAATCTAACAATTTGCGTGGGTTTTTCGATGGCACGCTATGAGATAAGTATTAATTATTCAATATGAAAAGGTTTATAACTGTTCATACCACTATTTCTGAATAGCAATTTCAGGAAAATATCTTAAATTATTGGTTAAGACTGCCACTCCATGTGTTTGAAACTTTAAGATACTTTATAACACATAAGACAAAGTGTAAAAAAGAATGGAGTGTGATATTTCGAGGAGTGGAGGAGGGGGGGGGGGGACTAGATTTATTTATTAAATCTTAGCATTTGTTACTGCAGAAAATGTTTTAAATTATTGGTTAAGACCGCACTGCCACCCTCCCGACGATGTATCTACGGAGAAGTTGCGCAAAGGAGTTTCGTTCAGATATGCTTTTGTTAAGAATAGAGTGCACTCCCTGGTGGTGGAATGCGGAACTAACGTAACGCGATTTTGTTAAAATTAGGAAATATAACAAGACGATCTGTTTGCAACTTTAAGATACTTCATGACACATAATAAAAAGCTTGTAAAATAATGGTGCATGCAATTTCCTGTGAGGGGAGGGCCGCTGGATTTCTTTTTAAAAAATTAGCGTTTATGACCTTTCTAGATGTCGTTTTTTGAGGACTATGATATACTCAGACATGTGCTACTTATGAAATATAAAAATGTCAAAATTTTAGTTACCACTATCTCCGAATAGTACTTTCAGCAAATTTCTTAATTTCTCGCTTAAGACCGCCACCAACTCGAGTAACACATCCACTGATAGGTTGTTTAAGAGTTTCGATCTGATACACTTTTGTTATGAATAGTGTGCGCTCCCTGGTGGTGGAATGTGGAACTAACATAACGCAATTTTGTTAAAATTAGGAAATCTAACAAGTCGATCTGCATGAAACTTTGACATAGTTCATAACACATAATAAAAAGCTTATAAAAGAATGTTCCGTGCAATTTCCTGGGGCGCCTGCCTATCTCGGGTGCTATAGACCCGATCCCCTCGACTAATATACCTACAGATAGGTTGTAAAACGGAGTTTCCTTCGGATAGAGGTTTGTGTAGAATAGAGTGCGCCCCCTGGTTGCGAAATATGGAACTAACAGATTTCGCAAAAGGATAAAGTGTTTTAAAGGAATATTAAACGAAACCCTCTGTGTGATCTGTGATCACACTTCCCCACTTGTTTTAATCAGTGGTACAAATAAATATAAAAATAGTTGTCAGAGGCACCCCTGATATATTAATAAAAAATAAAAGTGCCCAGCTAAACTGATTGCATTGAGCTCACAGGCTATTCACACTAATTGTATATTATACTCTTATTTTAAAGAATAATGCCCCTCAAAAAAATAAGTGAAGGAGAACTAGCCCCTGTTTCCCCCTTTATACTTAACCAGTGAACCTCCAAATCTAATCAGGGAAGCTCCTTATCATAATAAACCGGTATACCAAATTTGGAGCAAATCCATTAATCCTGCAAAAAAAACCATTTATGTAAATTAAGGGGGTGGACTAGCTCCCCTTTATCCTTAACCAATGAATCCCCAAAACGAATCAGGGAAGCTCCTTAACATAATAAACCGGTATACCAAGTTTGGAGCAAAGCGAATAATTCTGCATGAAAAACCCATTTATATAAATTAAGGGGGGTGGATTAGCCCCCCTTCCCCCTTTATCCTTAACCAATGAACCCCCAAAACTAATCAGGGAAGTCCCTTAACATAATAAACCGGTATACCAAATTCGGAGCAAATCGAATGATTCTTCATGAAAAACCCATTTATCTGAATTAAGGGGGTGGACTAACCCCCTTTATCCGTAACCAATGAACCCCCAAAACTAATCAGGGAAGTTTCTTAACATAATAAACCGGTATACCAAATTCGGAGCAAATTGAATGATTCTGCATGAAAAACCCATTTATCTGAATTAAGGGGTGGACTAACCCCGTTTTTCCACCTCTATCCTTAACCAATGAACTCCCAAAACTAATCAGGGAAGTTCCTTAACATAATAAACCGGTATACCTTATTCGGAGCAAATCGAATCATTCTGCATGAAAAACCCATTTATCTGAATTAAAAGGGGTGGACTAACCATCCTTTTCCCCCTTTATCTTAACCAATGAACCCCCAAAACTATTCAGGGAAGTTCCTTAACATAATAAACCGGTATACCAATTTCGGAGCAAATCGAATGATTCTGCATGAAAAACCCATAATTAAGGGGGGTGGACTAATCCCGTTTTTCCACCTCTATCCTTAACCAATGAACTCCCAAAACTAATCAGGGAAGTTCCTTAACATAATAAACCGGTATACCAAATTTGGAGCAAATCGAATGATTCTTCATGAAAAACCCATTTATCTGAATTAAGGGGGTGGACTAACCCCCTTTATCCTTAACCAATGAACCCCCAAAACTAATCAGGGAAGTTCCTTAACATAATAAACCGGTATACCAAATTTGGAGCAAATCCATTAATCCTGCAAAAAAAAAACCATTTATGTAAATTAAGGGGGTGGACTAGCCCCCCTTTATCCTTAACCAATGAATCCCCAAAACGAATCAGGGAAGCTCCTTAACATAATAAACCGGTATACCAAGTTTGGAGCAAAGCGAATAATTCTGCATGAAAAACCCATTTATATAAATTAAGGGGGGTGGATTAGCCCCCCTTCCCCCTTTATCCTTAACCAATGAACCCCCAAAACTAATCAGGGAAGTCCCTTAACATAATAAACCGGTATACCAACTTCGGAGCAAATCGAATCATTCTGCAGGAAAAACTCATTTATCTAAATTAAGAGGGGCGGGCTAACCTCCCTTTTCCCCCTTTATCCTTAACCAATGAACTCCCAAAACTAATCAGGGAAGTTCCTTAACATAATAAACCGGTATACCAAATTCGGAGCAAATCGAATATGATTCTTCATGAAAAACCCATTTATCTGAATTAAGGGGGTGGACTAACCCCCTTTATCCGTAACCAATGAACCCCCAAAACTAATCAGGGAAGTTTCTTAACATAATAAACCGGTATACCAAATTCGGAGCAAATTGAATGATTCTGCATGAAAAACCCATTTATCTGAATTAAAGGGGTGGACTAACCCCGTTTTTCCACCTCTATCCTTAACCAATGAACTCCCAAAACTAATCAGGGAAGTTCCTTAACATAATAAACCGGTATACCAAATTCGGAGCAAATCGAATCATTCTGCATGAAAAACCCATTTATCTGAATTAAAAGGGGTGGACTAACCATCCTTTTCCCCCTTTATCCTTAACCAATGAACCCCCAAAACTATTCAGGGAAGTTCCTTAACATAATAAACCGGTATACCAATTTCGGAGCAAATCGAATGATTCTGCATGAAAAACCCATAATTAAGGGGGGTGGACTAATCCCGTTTTTCCACCTCTATCCTTAACCAATGAACTCCCAAAACTAATCAGGGAAGTTCCTTAACATAATAAACCGGTATACCAAATTTGGAGCAAATCGAATGATTCTTCATGAAAAACCCATTTATCTGAATTAAGGGGGTGAACTAACCCCCTTTATCCTTAACCAATGAACCCCCAAAACTAATCAGGGAAGTTCCTTAACATAATAAACCGGTATACCAAATTCGGAGCAAATTGAATGATTCTGCATGAAAAACCCATTTATCTGAATTAAGGGGGTGGACTAACCCCCCTTTTCCCCCTTTATCCTTAACCAATGAACCTCCAAAACTAATCAGGGAAGTTCCTTAACATAATAAACCGGTATACCGAATTCGGAGCAAATCGAATGATTCTGCAGGAAAAACCCATTTGTCTGAATTAAGGGGGTGGACTAACCCCGTTTTTCCACCTCTATCCTTAACCAATGAACTCCCAAAACTAATCAGGGAAGTTCCTTAACATAATAAACCGGTATACCAAATTCGGAGCAAATCGAATCATTCTGCATGAAAAACCCATTTATCTGAATTAAAAGGGGTGGACTAACCCCCCTTTTCCCCCTTTATCCTTAACCAATGAACCTCCAAAACTAACGAGGGAAGTTCCTTAACATAATAAACCGGTATCCAAATTCGGAGCAAATCGAATGATTCTGCATGAAAAACTCATTTATCTGAATTAAGGGGTTGGACTAACCCCGTTTTCCCCCCTTTATCCTTAACCAATGAATTCCCAAAACTAATCAGGGAAGCGCCTTATCACAATGAACCTAGGAAAAAATTTTGAAGCAAATCAGATGTTTCTATCAAGAGTTATCGCGTTATGTACATACATACATACAGAACCGGGCAGGCACATTAGCTCTTAGGCTTTGATAGCCTGTGAGCTAAAAAGTATTGATTGCAGAGAAGAGCAATTCTGATTATATCAATAGATGTTTATATTCCTACAACTAGCCGTAATTCTATTTGACTTCACCATTTAGCAATCTTTTTAATACGTTTCTAACTGACAATTACTTGTTGGTTACTTTCATTATACTGTAGCTCCAATTAACAAATGCAAGAATGCTGCCATTTTTAATTTTAAAATAGTTACAGATAGAAAAAATAATGGAGATAGAAATAAAAACATTACAGATGTTTTATTTAATACTGTATATTTCAACATATAATAGTACGCAGTTTTGATACAAAAATTTGATTGAAATTTTCATGTGCATGTTATATATACTGGGTATAAAAATGAAAGGTAAAAAGTTTAGAAAAAAAATTATTATAAGTATTGGCATTTCTACATTAATAGACATGCTATTAATTTACAAAAAAAATAATGTTCACTATCAAAGTGAATGAAATCTGCTAATTTTTTATCATAATTGAGCTGAGTATTAACCCCTTGACTGCCAAGCTGAATTTATCCGGTGAAGGATCCTTTAGCGGCATCCTTGTAGTAGAATCAAGGTCATTACTACTCACCTTCGACCAGTACCCTGTTCTATCAGTTGCATATCACAGACCAATCCGGTTCAAATGTACAACTATTACTGTATAAGGAATGACATACGGGGTGTACGTAATGGTCATTGATTACGGAAATAAGAAGATGTATGCAGCGTACGTCCTGGCAGTCAAGAGGTTAACTGCATTGGCCAAGGCCTGAGGTGCGGCTTCAAATAAAAAGCACATGACAACATTTACAGTACATCCAGCCTTTGCTTGGAACTTTACTATCTTCACATACTTTAAGAATATTTAACTTACAACTGAAAGAAGGTAAATCATTTCTGCATTAGTTCGTATTTCCAGGAGCTTCTTTCAGATATATATACTTACTCAGTATATAAAAGTTACAAAAAATATGCTTACAATTAATTATGTGTAAAAGTTGAGAATAGATTCATAACCAAAACAGAAACTGAAAAAAAAAAAAAAAAATGTTTGGAATGATGACAATACCAAAGGTATCCCATAACAAGTTTAGTGGACAAGTAAAATTTTAATCAGATTTCCAACAAGCAACCTCATTGATCGTAAATACAGTCCTTTTTTGAATCCAACTATAATTTAAACATTTAATAAATGGCATTTTGAAATTTTACATATAAATAAGGTTTTGTTAGAATGTCTGCCTTGTTTTCTGTAGAATTCACATATTTTAACTCAAAAACATGTGATCCATAATGTTGCTATTTGATTTAAATAAAAACATGGAGTATCAGTAGACTAAATTAATTTTAATATAAGATATTAATGATTCCGAAAACAATTCTCCTTCTTTATTTAATAGAAGGAAAATGTGCTTATTAAAAAATTCAGTAAAGGCTAAAAATAAGCAAATATGCAACATATAGATTATAAAAAGGTATTATAAATGAAAATTATAGAAATGTAGTTTTATAACTTTGCCCAGGAATTATATAAACGTTAAATTTTGTTTTTAAATAATTTTTAAATGGAAATTAATCTGTATGAAATTAAATTATGTTGTAATATTTAACTTGAGATTTTTATGAATTTAATAAAGTTTAAATTAATCGGCATAATTTATAATCAGGGCTGGGGAATTTTAGAAAATCTTATTGGTCAACAAGATGCAACGTCCAAATGAAAATTGTGATAATAAAATGTATGCAACTGCAAAAATAGTTAATTGCTATTAGTACAATGCATTTTAATTTTTTTGTCTATAAAATTAAGAAATATTTGCAAAGTTTTAATATAGGATATAACTTAGCGATGTAAACATGGTACTAACTAGTAAAAACAAATAAAGTTTTTGGCATATTTTCTATAGCCTACAGTTTTTCAAAGGCTGCTTAAAATTTTACTCAACAGTGGCAATTAAAATTATGTATTTCCCCACCCCTGTTTGTAATAGATTTACCAACATTTGAGACATGGGGAAAAAAAAAAAAAACATTTATATTAAGGCTTCATAAAAAGAGGAAATGAATAATTTTATTTTGACTAAAGAAGTGCCTCCTTTTGAGAAGCCTTAAAATGCAACCATTGCTTTACATTTTTTTTAAACTAAGATATTTAAAATTTAAATGTTTTTTTTTTTTTTTTTTTGGTCTCAAAAATATTGTTTTGAAAAGTTGCACAGTTGCTATTTACAAAACTGAATAAGTTCGAACTTTTTAATTTATTAATAATAAATCAGTAAATGAACAATGCTAAAATAAGTTTCAAAGTGCTAATTGGTGTATTTATTTTTATAAACAGTGACAGCTTGTGTATTTCTTTTTAGGGCGCTAAATACATGCTGGAACTTTTATGTATTTATGTTACCACTATTTTTTTAAAGAAATCTTTGCCTTATTTATTTTCAGAATATCTGTGATTAAATAAGGCAAAGATTTCTATTTAAAAGTAGTGGTAACAAAATGCATAAAAATTAGAGCCATGCATGAAAGCCGTCACTGCATATAAGCAAAGAGAGATGTAATTCTAAAATATGGAATGAAATCCTAAATTGGCCAGTCCAGCTTTGACCAATATTGGCCAATTCAGATAATTGATATTGTCCAATATTGGAAAAAGTTAACTGTTGAGGTTGACAGTCTGGCTGTGCTCGACATTAGCCAATACCGTCGAACCTCAATATCTCAAACTTGAAGGGAAAGACAAAAAATTTCGAAATACTGACAATTCAAATTATTGAAAATCGCATGGTGTCAATAGTAGAATAAAGATAAAAGCTTTTTTACATACCTTTTTAAGAAGTAATCCATTTTTATTCTAATAAACACTTTTAACGATTTTATTTGAAAAAAGATTTAATTGTTGTTTGCTTCAGAGATGAGTATGAAATTTTATCAATTACACTTTCTAAGTAGTCAATGGCTTTAAATGTGTCCTCTGACATATTTGGCTGACGCTCAACATATCTCCTCAAAGTGTCCACTGCAGAAAATGCTTGTTTGTTTGTCACATTTGGTGGTAATTCGCCAATTTCTTCATCCTGTTCTTCTGCGTCACAAGAAGTTTTCAATTGATTAATGATATTGTCGTCCCACTGACTGCACACTGTTACTGCATCATCTAAGCAGGGTTGCTGGCTTTTAGCCAGGCCAAAAAAAGCTGGCCGGCTTTTTTTGGTTTTAACCACTTAAAAAAAGCCGTCTTTTATTGAAAAAAGCCGGTTTTTATTTTTTTTAAGTTTGTTTACAGTTAATTAGTTTTAAATTTGGATCAATTAATTTTTAATACACTTATAAACATATTCTACTGAAAAAATTATAGATTTCTATTAAATTTTGACAAATAAACAAGTCTTTATATAACTTCTAGAAGGCAACTGTGAAGGCATTATGTCTGATAATAAAAAAAAAAAAAAAAAAAAAAAAATATATATATATATATATATATATATATATATATAGACATTGAAAAGAATATAACTTAGGCTACAAACCGGTGTTTTGAAATTTTATGTTACATAGCACCACATATACTATGCATTTTAAACGTTATGCTACATTTTGTCATTAATTAAATATATCAAAATGGAAACATTCTTATGTGTCTATATGGAGAGATTAAGTTATAATTGTTAAAAGAGAAATTAGAAAGGATATAATGTTTGAGGAGAGTGGTACATAAGTATATAAAAAATAGAGCATTTAAACAGGAAAAAAAAAATCTCTAAATAAAATTTTGAAAAGCTTTTTGCTAAGCATATTCATAATGTTTTTAATAGTGAGAAATTGTGTTTTTATTAATATGACTACGTATAAATGCTTACTAGAAATAAAATAAGACTTGTATATTAATAGCTCTTAAAATTAATTAAGTAATAAAACACGTAACTAAGTAACCATTGTCCTCTTTTAATTTTATAAAGCAGTAAAAAGGAAAAAACTGGCAGTTGGTATGGCCCTTTTAAAATTTAGCTGACATATTTGCAATTCTGACTACAAATCACTAGCAAAACTATCTAGTTTTATTTCAGTATTAATGTCCTCATTATTGAGAAATTGGGTTACTTATTAAACTCGAAATCAATTAAATGTCATTAAAACTAATTAAAAGTCACTTTAAAATGTGTAGTTTATAATTACAATGCTTCATTGTATAAAAGCCAATTATGGCCAAAAAAGGCCAATTTTGGCCAAAAAAAGCCGGTTAAAACCAAAAAAAGCCACCGGCCTGGCTTTTTTTAATTTTAGCCGGCTTTTTTGCAACCCTGCATCTAAGTCGACAGAGTCATTAAATTCCATGTTATCGAGCTTCATGAGTACTGTCAACCTGTTCCAATCATTTTCGGTGCAGTTTTCATCAGGATTATCGATGTTAATTATCTGTCTACTTTTGTGATTTTCAATGAATCCACCCTTTTTAAAGTTATTTATTATTGTAGAGGAAGACACATTGTTCCATGCTTTGTCAGACTTTGCATATCATGTAGAACATTAACACCAGATAGTGAAACACCATCTTCTATTTCGGACAACATTTTTTTAAAACCACATGATGATGATACTTTACTTTAAAACTTTGAATGATGCCCTGATCAAGTGGTTGAAGTTTTGAGGTAGTGTTTCGGGGGGAGAAATTCAATTTTCTTACATTTTCTATTTCAGGTATGTTATTGTGTGCCGTACAGTTATTGATGTAAAGTGCAATTTTCTGCTTTTCTGTTTTCATATTTTTATTTAAATTTTTAAGCCAGCTTTAAAAAATGTTAGACATCATCCAAGCTTTATAGTTAGCTTCATAAGCCAAAGGAAATGATTTTATTCCTGTGAAACATTTTTGATTTCCCAATCATGAACAGTTTTAATTTCTCTGTTCCATTCATATTTGTACAAAACAACAAAGTGACACACTCTTTATTTCTCTGGCTTCCATGACATGCTTCACCCTTTACATGCATAGTTTTATCTGGAGTGCATTTTAAAAAAGTCCAGTTTCATCCGCATTAAACACATCTTTTTCATCGTCATCCTTCCTAATCAAGCCTATTTTCTTCCTAAATTCTTCACAAACTTCCTCGTCTACTCAAGCACTTTCACCACACATTTTCAAAAATGAAATGTTACTTTTTTTAAATTTAAGTGGCCTAATTCTTTTGCAAAAGATTCAGCTTTTTCTTTGATTACAAGTCCATCTAGAGGGATGTTTTGAGTTCTACATTGTGTAATCCACATCATAAGGCACTTCTCCATGGCAGAAAATTGGCTGGTTTTTAAATTTGTTTGCTTGCCTAAGCCATCCTTGAACTTTTGCAGGGTAGTTGCTTTATTTTTTAAAATTGTTAACAATGTGCTGCTTGGAATCCCAAACTCCTTTGCAATTTTCTTTTTTGATTTTTTTTTCAACTTCGTCAATTTGATTCTTCACTTCAATAGAAAACATAGTCAATTTTTGTTTGTTAGCCAGTTTGAACAGATGACTCGCAGAACATCTCACCTACAAATGCTCTAATTTTTTCTGAAATAACCAAGAAAGGAAACTTTTCAGGATGTCACTTGGGCATTCACACGTTTCTTTCACCCCTTGTTGCAATGATAAGAAATTCTACATTCTTCTTACAAAAACCACCTACCTCTTGATTCTTGTTCATTACTATCATTTCCAGTTTCCTTAAAACCACCCCAACCCCTCAAGAAAATAACCTTTGAGAATAAAAGGACGAAGTAAGGATAGATTGCCACTGCATATGCAACTGACCGAAAAGAGACAAGGAAACAATAAAACAAGAATTTCAACTCCCATCTTGGGGGAGGGGGGTGGGTTCAAGATGTTACATTATGTTGCTGGCGTCTTTATATCCCTTCATTTTAAAGTTTATGTGAAGTTTACCACTGTAGTTTGTGAATGTAGTTTTTCTATTCTTTAAAAATTTCTATTTTTTGGAATATTTTTTGTTTTAGAAAAAAAAAAAAATTCTACACTATTTATGGGAAAAAATTCAAGTTATTGATGGATGAGCCATAAAAATTTGTCAAACCAAGATTTTTTTAATATTGCGTGTATAGGGAATTTGAAGGGAAATTTTTTCTTCTTCAAGATATCGGAAAAATTCGCAAAATCGAGGTTTGAGTTAGTGAGGTTTAACTGTATTGTAAAATCGCTTACTATGATTTTGCTGTGCTAGTAGGGCTTTTTTCCCCCTGTTCCCTATTGAACGTAGAACAGAAAATAAATTTATTTTTATGATTATTTGATTATAAAAGAAAAATTGCATTTAAAAAAAGGATTTTGTGGCAACAATTACAACATAAGTTTTAACAATCTATTTTGTCTGCATTCTTTTAATTTTCAGCACATAATTATTGATTGTCTGTCATTATTAAACATAGGATAAATGCTAATTAAATACTTCTGTGCATTCTCTTTTATTTGAGTATAATTTTGTATTACATAATAGTTTTTCATCAGTTAAAATTTACTACTTTTTCACAATGTTTGCTATTTTATTAATAACTATTAGCTTTTAAAACTTGAACTTTTTATTTATTTTTAAGTTTGAGATTTAACTAGTTCAACTAACTTTAAAATAGAAAATAAAATTTTAAGTATAAAAATCCTGTATAACACCAGAATTATCAGCATTCAAATGTAAATTTCTTAACTTTTAAGAACTTGTGGTAAATGGCTGCATTTATTTCATTTATTAAATTTAGTAACACACAAAGCAAAATTTTAAAATTAGCAGCACACAATGAATATTTCTATTGATGAGATAGTAATTTTCATAATAAGTAATAAGTATTTGAAATGAGTGCTGAACATTGGAACACTTACCATATAAAATTACTTTAATTTTCATTGCTGTACTGTAAAGTTGTTGTCCAGTTTTTGTAAAGTAGTTATTTGTTGTTGCACAGGTGGTTCATTTTGCTAAGCTTCAATACAGACTCTAAGGCAAAAAAATCAATTGTTAATTATTTTAAGATCGAGGCAAGGAACTGCTGAGATAATAAAAGGTAGAAATTTTCTGAAGGTCTTTATTGTGCACCGGGATCGTTTCCACCACCGCCGAGAATTACACGGCCAATGTTGGAGAAGGGAGCGAAGAGTTACAGTTCTTTTTTATTCACATCATGCGAGTTCAAGAGCCAGTCTGACTCAAAAAAATACACTTTCTCGAAATCTGGAGTGTTGGCAAGCTTACATACACAATTTCGCCAAATATATACACTATATGGCGAGATTAAAGAGAGGAAGACATGTGGTCAAAGTACAATAATTGAAATTGAAAATGCAGACAGATAATTAAATTTAAGAATTTTAAAAAATGTAATTTTAAAGGGGGGAAAGAGGAAAGGTCTTAATATTAATATGTGAAGGTAGGCGCCTTCACATATATCTCCCCAACAGCCGAAAAAGAACGAAGTGAACCGCGAGAGAAAAAAAAAGTTACCGCATGTCTTCCCTCAAATACATTACACATAAAAAATATGTAAAAATGTAATATTTTGTAGAGGGAACCCGGTGACCAACAGTTTATAAACCTATACAGAAATACTAAATATGTAAGGAACAAATAAATCATGTCTCATATAAAAAGCATGCCTATAAGCATGACAAAGCAAGTTGGTACCAAAGACTTGCCAAAATAAAATATATTGAAAATTTTTTGAACTGCAGTTAATACTTCTGGACAGCTGTTTTCTTATTTTCTTCTTATTATTTTTTCTTTAACGTGTGCACACCATTATTTTTTTTATAAAGTTCCAGAAGATTTTAATATATAAATTGCTTGAACTTTCACTGCAAGCAAGAGCAATTTCCACAATTGCTACAAATGTTGGTCATACTCCAACTTATAAAAATATTTTGAGACATGAACTGTATATAAATACAAAACATTACATAATATAGTAAATATAAAATTGTAACCTTTTCAGCACTAGTTGTGACATCTCTAGTTTTTAAAAGTAATGTAACTAGTAAAAGGAGAGGAAGATGGGGTTAAATTATTTGTTGTAAATTGAAAGTTGCCATAATGTTATCTAGTAAACAAGGACTGAATGTGTTTTACTGAGAACCTAATTTAAGTAAAGTGAATTTTAAAACACATTGCACTCCTATAAGGTATAAACAAGAGGTAGTAACAACTTTCCAGACAAAGTACCCCTTGAAAAAATGGTAAAAAGATTTACATTAAATTTAATGAAATTTAATAAGCATTATACAACAGGTGACACAAAAGTATGTGTGTGTGTGTGAATGTAGTCATAAATAACACCGTTAGGTGTTACGACTGGTATATACCAGTAATAAACCACATGTGTCAATGAGCATAACAAAAACCAAAAAAAATAATGCACACCTGTGTACTGAGTGATTGGAAAATCGTGCATAAGAAAACTACCTTATCACGTGAAATACCTTGAATAGCCAAGAAAGGTACCGAATGAAAAAAATAAAAAGTAAAGTGTAATCCTGTAAAGTTACCAAAAAAGGAAACCCTTTTTTTTTAAATATCTAGCATTAAAAAATAACAAACGTGTGCTAGTATACAAATGAACACTAGAAGTGTATCACAGTGACCTCAAGTGAAAAAAAATATAACACTGAACCAAAGAAATGTATCAATGAAGTAAAATGCGTAAGTGTTTTGAAAATCAGTTGTAAAAACAGTGACAATTAGTCCCTGATGCACGCAAAGAATTGACAAAGCAATGAACTCGTGTAAGGGTTTTCTCTATGAACTCTAACATAAACTATGAACTACTGTGTGTGTTAACTATGAACAAAAATTCTTTACATGCACCAAGCACCAAACAGCAAAATGTAACTGAAGAGAAAAAGGTGTACCGTATTTTAAAAAAAAATCGCTACCAAAGGGTTAAATTTAATTTTTTTTTTTTACTGTAAATTTCATAAGATATTGCTGCATTCGTTGAATATATATATATATATATCTACTCAAAATGCATCAGTGTAAAATTGACAGGATCCATACCTTTAAGTTAAATAAACAAAAAAAAAAAGAAAAAGGAGTGTTACCGCAAAAGATAAACTGTCTCTTGCAAAATATAGAAAAAGAAGTGTTGTTCACAAAAAAAAAAAACTTCCTTAGAATCATGACACATGCGTGTGAAAAAAAATTCTCACCCGATACCCAATGAGACTCAAATTCAGTAAATAAATTTACGAGGAGAAGAAAAATGAGAATAATGCGAAGGTTTTAGTTTGGCTGAATTTTCATGTATAGACCTTCTGTGTATTTATTGAAATTTAACACCTGGTAAAAATAATAAAAACATTTACTAAGAAATTGCATACGATTTAATATAGTGTGACAAGATACCTTACTCGATCTGCCACCTTCAAGTAAGAAGTATCTAATGAAAGTGTTAAAAAAAATGTTACATGTTAAAAGGCAACAAATTCGAAAAGTGTGTGTAATTTAATATGTCATGTGACGGATAACTCCTAGTAACTTTAAAATCTTTGTACATAGACAAAGTGATGTGTCATTGATATGTTATGACATTATGCAAACACATAAAAAAAAACACAACCTTGTTAAAATTAAAAAAAATATAAAAAAAAACTGATGAAATATTTTTAATATTAAAACATGATGTACAGTTTAAAAGATAGAAAAGTAACTGAAAAAAATGTATGTGTGCAGGGAGGAAAAAAAAAAAGGCAACCCCAAACTCATGAATTACCTGAAATAAAACATATGAATAAGTGTGTACGCAAGCATACACAACGTGTAAATAAACACATGAACAAATTGTATAATTCCACATGAACTACTTGTAATAATGTCTCAATGAACTAACATTTTTATGCACTTTGCCAACAAAATATACGGACAGTAGGTGTGTAATAACCCAAAACACTAACATACGAGTGAGATTCAATTACATAATTAGTGAGTTAATCACCAAAATGTAACGAATAAGGATTAATAAAGGCAATGAACTCCGTGTAATGTGTGAAAACTCTGGTTATACTCTAAACCAGCCACAATGAACTATGTGTTTTACTCAATGAACTACTTGTGAGAGGAAAAAAAAAGAAAAAAGAATTACTGTCGAATAGATCGTAAGCAAAGTACAATGTGTAAAAGCAAATGAACAAAATATGTAAATCAACACATGAACTAGTGTAATGTATGTATATGAATGAACAAAATTGTATTCTAACTGAGCAAATTTTGTATAACATAAATAAATATCCAACACATGAACTACTTGTGAAAAGAAAAAAAAAGTTGCATAAATGGTTAACTAAGGGTTAAAAATTAAAATAAAGTTGTATTTGCGAGAGTTATTTCTGTATGAAGTTAAAAGAAGCGTGCATAAAATGTACGAGTGCACGACAGATTGCATAACTCTACGCTAAACTGTAGCAGTTATGCCAAGCCAAACATGTTCCAAGTAAAGGATTGGAAAAGAGAAAAAAAACGAATAGCAAAATACCAAGCGTTATACTTTATGATCTATGAGTGTATGTATCCGTCACAAGACACCTGTGAGACTATAACTCACTAATTAAAAAAAATTTAACTCTGAGAAATTGCCAAAGATTTAGTTTAATGACTCTATGGGAATAGCTTTTTTTAAAAAATAAATAAAGTGTACATAACAGCTCACATTATGCATTTGAATAAATTTTATAAAAACAGCATTTTCAACGATATCAAATATCATGTCAGTTATAATAAAATACCTTGTGTTATAAATAAAATAGCAACGAGTCACCAGCCGCGCGTAAACAAACAAAATTAACCAATGTGTAAAAAATACTAGCTAGAAATTAACTCATGCATGTAAATTTAAGATGCATGTGCAAATATTGTATTGAATTACATTATGTAAAAAAAAAAACAGTAACAATCCGAAAATAAAAAAATGTCAAGGCAACAAAAAATACGCTAACTTTAAAATAGTGAAAACTATGTATTTGTGAAAATGTACACTAATGTTGAGAAAGTATGTAAAAAAATGTACAAGCACACAGAATCATGACCATGTTTAACCAAGGTGAGTGTCATAAAATTATTACAAAACAAGACCATATGAAATGCAAATGTAAATATGTGTGTGTATGTAGTACCAGGTTAAACTTGAAATCATAAAAATGTGTACATGAGATTAAAAAAAATTGATGCAGACAAACATCTAACTTCACTATCTGCCCATAGTAAGCTAGAGTGAGAAAAAACAAACAAAAAAAAAACATGTATGGAGTATCAAATAGTACGAGAGATACGTCATTATGCATTTAAAAAAATAAAAGAGAGCGCGAACGCCTTGTAAATTAATGTGAGGTATTGAACATTTGTATCATGTAAGTAATATATTCCACTTTTGAGAAAGTGGACGGCCGATCCACTTAGCCAAAACTGAAACATACACCTTTAATCATTGGGCTATTTCCGGATCATAGCGCAATGAAAAAAAAGCACTTACACAACACAGGAAACAATAATTAAAAATTTACCTCAAGTAATATAATCACATGTAAAATGTAGTGCGCGTGTAAATTGTGTGTGTATGCAGTAACAAGCATACTGATATCTAACACATGCATAAAATGTTTACGACTCATGTTATAAAAATTTTTATAAAGTAGAAATAGAAATCAAAAGGAAAAAGAGACTTTTTTTATGAAAAAAAAAATTTAAGATATGATGACTCGAGCTATATTTTAAAACGAAGGAGCCTAAAATATGCTATAGAAATAAATTAATAAAATGTGAATAAAAATGTATAAAATCCGTGTAAACTGGAATATGAGAGATCTATCTAAACAGAAAAGTGTACTGTATAGATGCCAAATCTAATTTTCTTAAATTAGTAGCAACCAACTGGAAAGGATTGAAAATGAGCAAATTTAAACATCATTACTGGTTCCTTCCTCTCTCTTTTCTTTTATATGTCACTAGTGCTTATCCTTAAGTATAAAAGTTGCGAGACGTATACTTATAGTAATCTAGAGTATTAAAAGTTTCATATCTTATTGATATGGATGACTGACAAAACGTATAATATACACATAAAAAAAACATATAAAATGTTATATATAAAAAGAAATTACCTGTAGGAAGTGCTACAACAAGAAACATATTAAGCACAACAAGTAAGAAAAAAAAATCAAAAATAATAATAATATCAGTCCAGTATCAGTTTAAGCCTTTTCAATTTTTTTACCTCATTTTTTGTATCAAAATTACATTAAGCTCTGTGAAAAAAAAATTACCTTAAGTTATTTTATTTATCTTTTTTTTTTATACACTATGCCCCCTTTTTTTATCTAACAAGGTTTTCACCATCATTGGGAAGACTGCCTGATTACAACAGGATTGCTGAGTTTTAAAAGTACACGAACCAAAATAATAAAAACTTTGTCTGTGATCATAATAGATAACATTTTTATATAAAATGCAATGTGGCACATATTTGTTGCAGACGCATAATGTCTAATAGGGAAAAACTGCGACCAGCGCCAAGATGTAAGAAATTAAGCGAGAGCAACCATGTTCAGCAATCCTAGGCCAATAGAGATAAGAAAAACAACATCTCATCTCAGAATTGCAACATTGTGTCACACCGAAAACTATATAAAATGAATTAAATAAGAATCGGAAATGTGAAAAGAAAGAAAAAAAAAATATTTTGGACAATCTTTTATCTAAATTAAAAAAACTTTGAAACTGAACTGGATATGAAGTGCATCCCTAGACATACAAAATCTTAGCATGTTACTAATAAAAATAAATGCTTAATTTTAGTAAGAAGCCATCAAAACTAATATATAGATATATATTAAAAGAGCAATATAATCCAGTCATGAGGATTTTTTTTTTACATATTTTTTTTTATCTCAATATATATATAGCAAAATCAATCCTCGTAACTAAAACATCATTATTTGAAATACTTTAATATTTTCAATATCCACTGTTAAAAGGTAGCAAAAAAAATTTAATCACACAGTATCTATACTGTATTACTTAGGAATCAACATAAAAGTATAATTCTGCCTTTAGCACAAGCACAAAACTGGTAAGGAGAGAACAAACATTACCTTTAAAAGTGCAAGAAAGAAAAAAAAATACTTTACAATTTACACTGTAAATATATATAAAACTTGCCATCTAACTATAAAATTTTATACATTAAAGAAAATACAGGTACAAGAACCAAAAGTAATATTTCAAATTTCTTTTCATTGGCCCTTTTTTAAAAATTATATGATGTATTTGTCCAGAGTTCATACCACTTTAAATTACTTAAATTTAGCATGCCTCTATATCATAGGAGCCATAAAATGTAGTTATGGGAGTAACATGACTTGGATACTGTAAAAGGAAAAAAAAGAATAGCTTACCTGTTATACTAAAGACAAGAAAAATGATTTTTTTTTTTAATGTAATTAATTTCTTGTGTTTTCACCTTATATTATATTTTTATAGAGAAGGGAAAATTATTTATTTTGTGTGCGCCCCCAGTGAATTTTACTTGTATTTAAAGTTTTTTTTTTCTTTAGCAATCAACGTTCATGTTAATTTTGTGAAATCAATCAGTTGCTTAAATTCACACGTTCATTTGCAGATGTCTCAAAACACAACGCACAGAAGCGATGAATAATTAAAAAGGCTGCGACTACTGAAAGTTTGTAAAACGGCGCATCCATCCAACACACACAAAAAAAACAAAAATCTTGCTTCCGCGGCGAGAGAAAAATATACTTTGAGTCATCGTGAATGATAATTTATTCCTTTCTCTTCTTGCTGGAAATAAAGAGGAGGTGTTTGGCGGACTTTGTGACAGAATCCTCCGGCAAGGGGATGCATGGATTTTCCGATGCCCACCAGGAAATATGCGGTACAGTGCTGTACGAGGGCGTCTTTCATTTTCATCTTAATTCAGGATCACGGGAACCAGTTTTTTTTTTCCTTTTTTTTTATAGCAGGCAACATTCACTGAACCTCTGTTCTGGAATAGCAGTAAATAGTTTCAGACATCTATTTTGGATAGCACACTCAAAGATCAAACTGGCTAATCGGGTACTACAGGTGTCATAATTATTGCGTCTCAGTACCGGGGTAGTGGACATTTCAGGCTAGATAAGCGTGCAAACAGCCACTGTAATGAACATAGTCCATAATTGATAGTCCATGAATTTTGCAGTTTTTTTGTTAAAGAAATTGAACAGTTTTTTTGTAATAATCCAGTATTAGTAATTATTTTGAATAAGAAATATATATATATCACGTGCTCCGCTTCTCCAAATGTAACCTCGGCAATGCCGGCCTTAAGCACCAAGTATTTGTAAAGTTGATGTCCAGTTTTTGTAAAGTAGTTATTTGTTGTTGCACAGGTGGTTCATTTTGCTAAGCTTCAATACAGACTCTAAGGCAAAAAAATCAATTGTTAATTATTTTAAGATCGAGGCAAGGAACTGCTGAGATAATAAAATGTAGAAATTTTCTGAAGGTCTTTATTGTGCACCGGGATCGTTTTCACCACCGCCGAGAATTACACGGCCAATGTTGGAGAAGGGAGCGAAGAGTTACAGTTCTTTTTTATTCACATCATGCGAGTTCAAGAGCCAGTCTGACTCAAAAAAATACACTTTCTCGAAATCTGGAGTGTTGGCAAGCTTACATACACAATTTCGCCAAATATATACACTATATGGCGAGATTAAAGAGAGGAAGACATGTGGTCAAAGTACAATAATTGAAATTGAATGGGGAATGTAAAAGAGTAATAAGAAATATTTAACGCCAATGGCTGTGTTGGAATTTTAGCTCATAAACCGCGAAAGGCATTCTATAGGGGTTGCTAAAGTTCTCATGGGATTGAAGCGGCCGAAAGAGCACGTTAAAAAAACAAAAACAAAATAAAGACAGGGTTAATAACTGAAATGACACATCTATCTAACATCTGGACCAACGGCTAAAAATGTAGAAGTAATATGTCTGACTAATTTCTGCATATCATCAAACTAAGGCAGAAGGATGAAAATTAGAATCCAGTTATTAAGCGAGAAAAGGAAATGATTTCTTTTCTTTTAACTGCAGTGCGCTGCGGTTAAAATATTAAAGAGACTGAGAATTGAATGCTTAATTTATGAAGGGAAAAGAGCGCTAAAAACAGATTGAATCTGAATGCAGACAGATAATTAAATTTAAGAATTTAAAAAAATGTAATTTTAAAGGGGGGAAAGAGGAAAGGTCTTAATATTAATATGTGAAGGTAGGCGCCTTCACATGTACATTTCATTTTACTAGATTGATGCAAAAATCATTATTTTTCTATATTATTTATTCATATTTCTATTTAGTTTTCAATGAATATTGTTTTTCTGTCCCCAGTAAAATGTAATGCACAAATTTGTGTTCACTTATCTACCATATAAATCAAATGCTTAAATCTTAAATGTGTCTCAAAATTCTTTTTTCTGTTGATTGGCGGAATAAATAAACTGTCTATGGTTTTGAACTCTTGATTCAAAGTGCTTCATAGAAGTAAAATAATAAAGAAAATGTCATGGCAAAATTTCGACGGGTTGACAATTTCAGTAATAATAATAAAAAAAATTATAGCTTTGGTATTTAACACAAGAAAAAAGTTTTAACTTTCAGCACTTTCAGAAGATGATGTTGAAGTATTCGAGACAATAATGACAAAGAGTGGAGATGAAAAAAATCAGAATTCTGGCTGTCTTTTTGGCGCTCCTGGCAAAGTGCCAGGTGTTGAATCATCGCCAGTCTGCATGTGCTTTTGTTTAGTTTCGTTCTCTTGGCTCTGCGAATGAAGTATACAACATTTACTTTTATTTACAATTGTATACAGTTATTTACACAAATAAACTCCTGTTTTTCTCAGTGGAGCCATGTAAAAAAATTGTAAGTAAAAAGAAAATGTGGTTGACTGAAGAAATTCAAACTGCATATTATTTTTGCCCTTTTCATTAAATCCATAAAAATGCAAAATTTCATAATTAAAATTCTCTCTCTGTACACAAATAAGTAAATGCATAAAATATGTTTTTATTTGTATTTTATATTTATTGATTTATATGTATTTGATGTATCTATCAGTTTTAAAGTTCCATACGATGAATGCTTTTCCTTTTTTAAATATCCCTCTTTCCGTCTTATGCAAAAATTTAGTTTCATTGGAAGCTTAAAAACCTTTTTGTTTTCTTGTTAGGCAGATTCCAACTTATGCAGCATGAATTAATGTTATTTTCTATAGATTTGCCAGGACTTGAAAATCTTTCTGCTTTAGACAGATTTCCGAGTCGCCTTAGACATTTTTTACTGTACTTTTTAGTAAATGTAATGGTAAAAAAAAAAAAATTTGATTTATTTTTAAATAGTTTTTTAAATAGTTTTTTACTCGTCATGTTTGATAAGCATACACACCTAGTTAAGAGGTTACTTCACTCATTTAAAAACACTCGCTAATGTTAATCTTATTGGACAGTTCTTTTAAAATATCTTGTTTGCATTTCAATATTTAATTTTTTTTTTTAGGGGGGGTGGGGCATTAAATAGCAGAGGAACTATATCTAAAATCACCATTTTTTACTTTTTCGATTTTCGTTGTTGGTTTTTTTATGAGGATACTTTTACTTTCGAAACCTGTTCTGAAAATGAAAGTATCTTCATAAAAAAGAAAAAGTAAAAACCGGCGATTGTAGAGATCGACCTCAACTATCCAATGCACAAAAAAAAAAAAAAATAAAAAAAAAAAAAAAAAAAAAATGTTTAAAACTATTGAAATACAAACACGATATTTTAAAAGAGCTGTCCCATAAGATTAACATTAATGAGCGAGTATTTTTGCATGAGTTAAGCTCCTTAATAGTAAAAATAGAAAAATTATGTACTCTTGTGTTTGATATTTATTTATTTTTATTTTCTTATTTATTCCAGTTAAGCCTGAGAGACAACCCTTTAGTTGTTAGGTTTGTTCAAGAAATGACCTATGATCCACCGTCATTACAAGAACTTGCTGCTAGAAGTGTTAAATCGTTTAAGGTTCCTTTTAAAGCTAGAGACTTACCTGCCAATCTGATATCCTACTTGAATAGTGCCTGTCGCTGTGTTAATCCAAAGTGCAAAGGTTAATCTTTATTACTTTTTTTGTCTAGAATTCTTTGTTGTGCAATTTTTTTTCCATGATTGATAAAATCATTGTAAAACTGATTATAATTTTTTATTTTATTTATTTACTACTAGCTACATAGCAAGCTGTTATGTTGGGTTAAAAAAAAAAAAATACTTACCAAACCAGTTTTTAAATTAAAATGTAAAAGTCATAAGCTAAAAATGTAATTATTAATTATAAATCTTAGTTAGACCTATCGATCGCGTAAGGGTCCTTCAAATTTATCAGTTCTTGGGTTTTTGTGCATTGAAAGATTAATTTATTGATTGAATCTCCCAGCTTTCCCCTTTTTTTCAAAAACTAATTTAGATATTAAAATGCAACAAATTGCAGATTATAGCTAGGATTATCATTTATAAATCTTAATTAAATCTTTCAACTGCTGTAAGATTTCTTAAAATTAATCAATTAGTTTCTGAGTTTTTGAGTATTGAAAGATTGGTTGATTGATAGATTCTATTTGTTTTTTCCGGTTTTTTAAAAACTGTCTTAGATATTGGAATATGACAAACTTGTAGCCAGAAAAATTCTCTATTTGCCCTTAATCAATTTAGTGTTTGTTATGCTATCAATTTTGAGTCTATAGTGAGTTTAGAAAGAGGTATATTTCTGAAAATCACACACTCCAATTTTATGTATTAGTACAGACAATTTATTTATTAAATTTATTAACTATTAATTACAACTGAATTATTTATTTAGATAATTTTGTTCTATTCTGTTAACCAGGCGGCAGTGATAAGTCACCAAGTATTGTTTCGCTTGGTGTTATTTGAATTGTAACCTTTCCCATGGCTCATTTCGCACTGGTTTCCCGGCATGATTGAAATGTTGTTGTGTCATTGGAATATGTTTGTTATTGCATTTTGTTTTATAATTATGAAAGTTTGGGATTTGCCGAAAACAGAGCAAGAAGCTGTAAATTTTTGTACTACACAACTTGAAAAGAAGGGATTCAATCATTTCAAGGTTAACCATAAATGTAATTTTGTAGATCCTGACAGTGGAGTTCATACTTAAAAAATTGAAAGGCTTTGGGGTAGTGCAAGATGGGGGATAATTTAGTCTTATTTAGCTGAGTTTATGTGGAGGACAGCTAAGTATCCCTTTTCACAGATCTTAGGTGATATAAAAAAAAATTTGGGATCTTCAATCCTGTGGGTTACTGTTTCATACTTTCATTATAAAATAAATCCTTTGTAGTTTATGTTATGTTTTATTTATATATAAATATTTCTGTTAATATATTTTAGGTATTTTTAAGTACATTTTTTAAAATATTGTAATAGAGTATTGAAATAATGGGTATTTAAAATTAGAATACTTTTACGTTACTGAGGTGGATATTAGAATGCATTTTGAGATATTTTTAGTGATCTCAGTTTTAATGAATTTCATGCATTTTAGAGACTGCTGCACAACAAATTTCATGCATCCAGTGATGTGTTTTTTGATTTAATGGTGCTCATAGATCGGTTTGTGATTGGAGATTAACGAATTTCATAAATTTTAGAGGCTGATACACAAGAAATTTCATGCATCCAGTGACTTTTCTTTTTTGGCTTAATGGGTGCATAGCGCTCATACATCGGATTGTGATTGGGGTTTTAATAAGCTTCACACATTTTAGAGACTGCTGAACAAGGATTTGGTGATCAGTGGCACACAGCTAACAGAAATGTACTGAAAATTTTATTCAATATACATGTTTAATTTTTTTTTTTTTTAATATTCTTTTTGTTTAAAAATGAATGGCAGACTTTAAAAAAATGGTTTTAATGATGCAAGCTGTAGATACTGTCGATTTATTTAAACACCTTCTAAATCAAAAATTACATAGAAAATTAATCATATTGAATAATATTAAAAAATAAAATCATTCAAAATTGTATAATTTTAAATGTTTTCACAAATTTTCATTATTTTGATGATTTTACAAATCCCCATTTGCAATTACAAATCTGCTAATGAAGACATAAAGAGTCACATTATAGTTAGCAGCTTATATTATGGTATAAATTAATTTCTCATAAGCAGTCCAAGTTGTTAATTAGACATTGTTCACCCAATGACCGAATATAAATATCTGCCAACAGTAATTAAGGCTGCTTTGCAAGTTTTAAGCTTTTAAGAATAAATAAGAGAATAAAAAGTCACCAAAAATTACTAGAATCTTTGTCAAAAATGCAATATTCTTTGTTTGTTTTATTAATGAAATTCCAATACTTCCAATAATAATTTTAGTTAGAAATCCAGATAAAAGGTTTATTTTTTTATTTTTTCTCAGTGGTAGGATGGGGGTGGGTGTGGAGTGGGGAATGAAAGTACTTGTTGGTCACAAAATTTTCTTGGTGATTGCTTTGACGACAAAGTAAATATATATCCGAGGTTTTATTTGTATTTATTGTAGCATGGTCATACAGCAAAAAATCAGTTACGAGATTTGTATATTCAGTCTACTGGTAATTTTCAAATTTAGCTGCCAACTCTCCTGAATTTTGTGCAATCTTCTGAATGCCCCCAAAATATTAAAATCTTTATTATTTAACCCTTCACAAAAAATCCCTATTAAGTTATATTACAAAAGTTATCAATTCATGTCATTCATGATAATTATCTTTATGGAATAAAAGCAATTAGAAATTATTTCCAACCACTATTTGTGTAGTTCGGAAAATGCTTTCGTAAAATAATTATCTCTATTATATATAATTCTAAAATCAGTTCTTGTGAATTTTGTGTTTTTTAAACCTTCTTGAGAATAAAAATTAAGTTACTGATATCTTTAATTATTATCTTATTTATCCCAAGTTATTTGAAATACAATTTAGAAAGGAAAGGGTCATTTGATGAATTTCTTCTTGTACATAATATATTTTGCTAAAGTGAAATTTTATTACTGATTTTCTTTTTAAAGTTTCTCAGAGAGAAACGTTGCTGAAATTTTCAGTTAATACTATATTTATTCTAAGTTATTTACTTTATTTTTTCTTTTTGATGTGAAAGTTGTATTGCAGTTATTATATGCTAATCTGATCTAGTTCACATTTATAGTATACAAAAGAAGAGTTCTTCATATTATTTTGTGTTTTGAATTTGAAAAAATGCAGTGATTTTTTTTTTTTTTTTTTCCCGGAATAAATCATTATGTTTAAAATTTCTATCTTATATTATTTGCTATACTTTTATATAATTTTTTATTAACTTGTTTTTCAATTCCTACTTATTGGTTCACACTCTCCCTATATTTATTTATTTATTTATTTATTTATTTATAGGGTAGATGTGCCAGTAATGGACACCCCTTGATGTTTTTGGTTCATAAAAAAATAACTAATAAATACAGTAGAGCCTCTTTTATTCGAAACTCTTTTAACCAAAACTCTCGATTAACCAAAATCCATTTTTAAAGCTTTTTTTTTTTTTCTTTTACTATCACATCCATTTTGAAAGTTTTTTTTTTTTTTAACTACCATATTTCTTGTGTGCAAGCAGTCCTTTCCAAACTACGAGTACATATAACTATTTTCGATCCCCTTTCTTAGAATTCCTTCAAATTTAACTTGAGTTTCCATAAGCTGCGGAGTGGAACTAAGAAAACGAACAAATTTGCAATTCTGAAGCTTTTGAATTTTTTGCAAAAGGTTTGTCATGGTTGGAGCAGCAGAAAGACTGTGATACTGGTAAACTAATAATATTAAAAAACTCTCTGTGATAGAGCTTCAAAGCAAAGACAATCGAAACTGCGATAAACAAAACATTTTTTCAAACCCTTGTGATATATGTAAAAGGTACTTAATTTCAAAATTAAAATTCAGGTAATTTTTTCATGTTTCTATTTTGCTATTGCTTTATTTTTATTAAGCACTTGTTACAATTCTCGATTATCCGAAAATTTTGATTTTCCGAAAGAGGGCTGGTCCCAATTACTTCGGATAATCGAGGTTCTACTGTATTTAGCTTTAATTATTTTTTTTATAATTCCCCCTGACATGTTTTATAAAACTGGGTTATTGTTGACACTTTTAATCGAACCAATCAGGAAGCAGAAAATAATGTTTGAAAGTGTCACTGTTTTCTGTGAAAATCTTAACGAAGAGGCTAAGAGCTGGCTTTGTTTAATTAATTTATACATTATTTATTTTCTTGCAACATGTGAATGTTTTTGTTTCAGTAGCAATAGAAAACTTGGAATTTTATATACTAATGGCCATTTACAAAATTTCATTTATTTTTAAGGTTTTAAGAGAGGGTGTCCATTACTGGGATGGATAATTAGTCATTTTCCAGTAATGGACACCCCATGTAGACATTGCTAAAAATGCAATTTCAGTAATGTTTATAGTGCATAAAATATTTTGACTTAACTGCAAATCTAAATAATCAAATTTAATTTTTAAATTATATTTATCAAAATGTAATAACACCAAAACTTTTATAAATATCTGCTTTTAAGTTATTTTATGTGATTAATAAAATTTCAATAACTTATTATTACTATTATTATTTTAATGTGTATGTACCTTGCATATTTTATAATCTGGCAATCAAACTAGCCAGGAAGCTGAAAATATTGTTTAAGAGCACAGTCAAAGAGGGACTCATAGGGCTTAATCCCTCTCTGTTTAAATAAAAACAATTAAGTTACAGAAGCTATTAAAAATCTATTTTCAGTCTTAAATGTTTCCTTATTCACCTCTGACTAATAATAATAATAATATTAATGAAAGTTATAGGTAATATTCATGAAACTAGTAAATCTGCAGATCAATGGCCTCAAACATCAGTTCTATAGTTTTATTTTTAAATTATTTTATTTAGTATTTAAAATATTCAGCTTACAATATTATTTCTTTCTTATTTGTAATATTAATTATTATAAATGAATTAAGTAGTCTCTGGAAGATTAATTGTTAAAAATAGCGAGACAAAACTATACACTAATATTCCAAAACTTTTTTTTGTTTGTTTAATTACCTTTTAAATCCCCCACTGTTTCAATAATTTGATAGTGTAATTGCCTGATATTTAGTATTTTAAACTATCCATCTAAAATAATTAAAACATCGATCTTCTGATAATTACAGTAATTGATGCAAACAGATAACTATTTTGTTTCATTAGTATGTATTCATCAAATTCTAGTTCTAAATACAGTTATAAAAACAATTATATTTATTTCTTTTTATGGGGTGTCCATTACTGGAACAGAGGGTGTTCATTACTGGGCTTGAGTGTTTTGATGTATTTCTGTTATTTAAAATCAAATTTCGATTTATATTGAGAAATGAGACTATAAGAATGGCTAAATGTTGTTGATAGGTTAATATAATATTGAAAAAACTGGAATATAATAATTATAACTATTAATAAAAAAATAATTTTAAAAGAAATTCCTTAAGGGTGTCCATTACTGGCCCATCTACCTTATATCTTGTTCAAATTTTCAATCGTTAATAAAATACTTATTATTTGTCCTATCAAGTTGAAATAAATTTTTTAAAACTTGTACTGGATGACAATTGATGTTAATATAGATTTTTCAAATATTAATTCATTAATTAAATTTTAGTTTTATATGGAAGACAAAATGGCGGCCATTGGTTATTGAAGCATTTAATGCATCTTCATATCTATAAGGGGGGTTACCATAGGGGGGACCCTGTTCTGTCGCTTATTGCCGCATTTCAGCTAATACGACACCAAAGGAATCCAGCGTCAGGGTCAACAAAACTACTGTGAATTTATCATTTAAATTGCAAAAATTTACTGAGAAATGTTCGTAGCCTGCATCTGATAGAAAATATTTATGTATATTTCATGTTACAATTTTGATGCAGCTCTTTCATCATCAAATAAGCACTAAATGGTAATATCCACCTCAGAATCAACAGGAATTGTAAGTTATAGTGCAAACAAATAGTATATTTTTGAAATATAGCAAATAAATTGTTTTAATATTATTAAATAATAATAATAATAAAAGATTCACATTCAGTGAATAGCGAGCTCAATTTTAAAACTAAAATTTATTTTGTTGGTTCATAGGTGAATGACGTCATGAACAAAGCTGCATTCTGTCTCATGATTTGCGAGCTATAAAATCACAATCTGGTTAATTATTTAAAATTCCTCTCTCGAGAACTCGCTTTTACGAATGATTACCTTCATGACTTAATATTTTTCAATTCCTACTATTAGTTCACACTCTCCCTATATTTATTTATATATTTATCTTGTTCAAATTTTCAATCGTTAATAAAATACTCATTATTCATCCTATCAAGTTGAAATAAATTTTTTTAAACTTGTACTGGATGACAATTGATGTTAATACAGTTTTTTCAAATATTAATTTATTAAATTTTAATTAATTTTAATTTTGCATGGGAAACAAAATGGTGGCCATTGGTTATTGAAGATCAATGAAAGTATTTTCAATAAGGGGTTACCATAGGGGGGACCCTGTTCTGTCACCAAATACTGCCAAGTTTGTCGCCAACTTGGCGATATCTCTAATATTTTGCCAAATTCCCATAGAGTTCCATTGTAAACATACTTGCTTATAGAAAATCAACAAATTGAGATAGTTTAATGCAACAAAAACTAATATTAGCTTACGGGATTACAGTAGAACCTCGATTATCCAAAGTAATTGGGACCGACCCTCTTTCGGAAAATCGAAATTTTCGGATAATCGAGAATGCTTCAATTTTAAGATTAAGGAGAAATATATGCAATCTTTCTTATTCTGGTAATAAGTACTTAATAAAAATAAAGCAATAGCAAAATAGAAATAAGAATAAATTACCTGAATTTTAATTTTGAAATTAAGTACATTTTACATGTATCACAAGCAGTGATGTAGTCGTAAAAAAACCCAAAGGGTATACGGCATAGCCACAAGGCATACGCTAAAGCCATGAACGTCATAGCTTTATTTGAGAAAGAGTCGATATACGGAGCTTCTTAAAAAATTGCAGAAGGTATACGGCGTATACCTGCGTTATACCCTCCCCTACACCCCTGATCACAAGGGTTTGAAAAAATGTTTTGTTTGTCGCAGTTTCGATTGCCTTTGCTTTGAAGCTCTGTCACGTAGTTTTTTAATATTATTAATTTACCAGTATCACAGTCTTTCTGCTGCTCCAGACATGCCAAACCTTTTGCAAAACATTCAAAAGCTTCAGAATTGCTAATCTGTTCATTTTCTTCGTTCCACTCTGCAGCTTACAGGAGCTCGAGTTAAATTCAAAGGAACTCTAAGAAAGATGATCGAAAATATTTATATCTACTCGTAGTTCGGAAAGGACCATTTGCACACAAGGGATATGATAGTAAAAAAAAATAATAATAATAATAATAAGCTTTCAAAATGGATTTTGCACACAAGGAATGTGATAGTAAAAAAAAAAAAAGCTTTAAAAATGGATTTCGGTTAACAGAGTTTCGGATAAAAGAGGTTCTACTGTATATTAAATTTTTCTTTGATGACCTAAGTAGGAATTAACTTTAAAAACAAAATTTTTATATTACTTGTTAATTGCCAAAATGAACAAATTGGTATTGTTTGTTTACTTTGGTGGAATGAGATATTGAATTGTCAGCGTAATTTCAACTGATGTTGTTTCAGAATATATCCATATTTGAATGTAATTTATCGCTTGAACATCAATTCTTTTTGGTACTAGTTACAAGGAAGGTCTCCATACGGGCATACTCAGAAAAATCTGAAAAAAATACAGAATGATCTTCTCTCATGAGTATATATGTTTATAAAGAAATTTTTGGCGGAACCTCGGTAGAACATCCGTAAAAAAATAATGAAAATTTCGCTTATTTGGCGACTTATCACCGTTTGGCGAAGAAATTAAGTTTAAAAAAAGATACGCTTGTCAAATACTCTTTAAGGAAAAAACTTTTTATGTTGAATTTGTTTAAATATGTTTAATTTAAATAACTTTAGCTTTGTCATTTTTAGTTTGTTTTAACTATAGTTTTGTCATATATATTTATATGTACTTACAACGAATTTTAACTATCATATTTTACGATTTAAAACAAAATTTACATTGATTAAAATTGTTCCAAACTGAAAAATATGCTGTCGATTCAACTTTGTTGCTATGGAAACAGCTTCTTCCGTATGGAAATGTATTACGGCAGCATTATTCATCTGGCGTTAAAAGTTATTTTTATAACCGATAAAGCCGTTTAAATTAAAAAAATTGTGGATTGGAGAATAAAACAATGGCAAAATTTCGTTCAAATCGGCAACAAGTATAATACAAAATGTAATAATAATAATAAAAAAAAATTCTTTCATGGTTTATGTTTAAATTCATTAAATACTGCATATTCTCAAAATCAATAAACAAACAATTTTCAGATTCATTAAAATCGTTTGCTTTTGGCGAGGAAAAGTGCTGCTCGCCAAATTGCATGCCGTTTTCGTCTTTTCACGCCAATTATTCGAAAAGATTTTATTTTTTTACAGATTTTCTACTGTAATTCCGCCGCTAATTTTAACTGATCCTTTATTACATACATGAGTACTTTCACTAGCATTTTTTTCAACATATTCTGAGTATGCCCAGTATGGAGACCTTCCTTGTTAGTTATCTCGTCGACCAATTTCGCTAAATTATATAAATCGCCACATTATACAAAATTGGCATATTTTTATTTTTAAATAACGAAAGAACAAATTAATTAGTATAAAATTAATAAAAATACAAATATAACGTTGCAATAAAAATCATTTGATGATGTAAATACGTGTAACTTGCTTAAAGTTAAGTGAATGTGACATTTACGATCAACCATTATTAGCATTTAATCGTATAGTTTGGTGATAGATTTTTGGTTGACGGGATAACCAAGTCGTAGTAATTTGAACTATCTTTCGAAAAATCTAACTTTTTAGTGCAGTTTACTTGCAGTTTTATTGGAAAAAATAATTTTGATTAAAAGTGGCTGGGGAAGAGTTTCATATCCTGTGCTGGTTGGCGCGATTGCTGAAGGAATCCAAAATAGTGCCAAAAAGCCATTTCATCATCTTATAAAATTTTTCAAGATGGCAGAAAAACATGGTCTTTAAATATTTATAAACATATATATATTTAATAAATATTATATGTCACATGTTAAAAAAATACCATGTTTATAGAGATAGTTTTATTTCTATGTAATACATATAGAGATATACCTTATGCATACATAATATATATACCTATAAATAAATATTATGTACTTATGTATAATTTTATATATTTATTATATATATCAAATTAAAACAAAAGTTATAAATTTTTCAAAAAAAAAATATGCTAAAATTACACAAAAAACATATGAATAAAGTCCATTCCAGAAAAAAAGCAACCCTAAAGGCTGAAGATCGTAACCACATCGATTCATTTAGTGCCAAAAAAAGCTCGCCAAAAAAAACAGCACTGGATATCAGACTCTTCCCGATGGCTGCTTATCATATAGAAAGCAAAGCTGTCAGCCCGTATTTGGAGATAGCAGTGGCACAAATGTCATATATGCCTCACATTGGCACGATTTTTTTCTGACGCCAATGTCATATACACAATGGGTTCTTAACTAGTGCCAAAGTGTTGTTATTTTGTTTGATATGGTAACCTGGATGTTGTTGTTTATGCCATTGATGTTTTCGCCAAATTGGCGTCGGAAAAAAATCACGATATGACATCTGTGCCATAACAGTCACATGAGTTAAACTTTTATTATTAGAAATGAAAGAAATGTAGTTTAAATTAGTTTGATATATGTGTTTTAAAGGAAAGTTATGTATTTTAAATGAAATGAGTGATAAGTTTAAACTTTAAATGAAATGATGGCGATTGAACAATATTTAGCGATTTATCACCTGTGTCCTTTTAACATAAAAGTACCGAAATGGCCGTTTGGCGTATAAGAAGTGAAGCAGTCATCCCAGAACTATTGATGACAGTCAAATGCTTTGCGCTTTTATTATATAGATTAAATAAAATGAGTGATAAGTTTATATTTTAAATGAAATGATGGCGATTGAACAATATTTAGCGATTTATCACCTGTGTCCTTTTAACATAAAAGTACCGAAATGGCCGTTTGGCGTATAAGAAGTGAAGCAGTCATCCCAGAACTATTGATGACAGTCAAATGCTTTGCGCTTTTATTATATAGATTAAATAAAATGAGTGATAAGTTTATATTTTAAATGAAATGATGGCGATTGAACAATATTTAGCGATTTATCACCTGTGTCCTTTTAACATAAAAGTACCGAAATGGCCATTTGGCATATAAGAAGTGAAGCGGTCATCCCGGAACTATTGATGACAGTCAAAAGCTTTGCGTTTTTATTATATAGATTATTTGCTTTATTTTACTTGTATTTTGATGTAAAGTTACATTGCAAATGCATGATCAAGTTTATAGGGTAAAATGGAGAGCTTCTCAGATTCTAATTTCCTTTCATATTTTGAAAAATGTTCATGCACCTGTAATATCTTTTGTAATACATCTAGATATGTATCTTTTGTTATATAGGTCAATCAGCTATTCTTAGCACCAAATATAAGTTAACAAGGTTTTTGTTTTTGAATTATATATAAATAGTTAGTTCAAAATTTTATTTGGTATTTTAATCTATATATATAAAAGAAAGTCTGAATTTTGTATTAATCAATGCGTAGCCCAAACTACTGAACCTAAAATTACGAAATTTGGGGTAAAAATACTTCTTATGACATAGAGTGCCGCTAAGAAAGGATTTTCTAAAATTTCACCCCTAAGGGGTGTAAAAAATAGAACAAACTTAAAAAAAATTCCTTAAAGATCTGATTTTATAGTTATTTTTCAACTGATTTTAGTGTATTTTTGTATGCTGAATTGAATGGTACTAACTAAATTCTTTTAAGTCAAATATTTCGTGAGATATTTAATATTTTTCTAATTTGGCGATGTCTTTGGCGCCAAAACCTCAAAATATCAAACATTACAAGTGATAATTCATCCATATTCATTCATATTGTACATCCGTTACTGTAGCAACGGAAGAAATTCAAATTAAATCTTTTTGTTAATTCTTTTGATTAAAGATTTAAAACGGCTATATGAGCTTAAAAAAAAAATGCCTTGAAAAAAAGAAGAAAAATATTGATTTTATTTAAAATACAAGGAAGCGATCCACTGGGAAATTAACATTATAAAACGAAAATATTAAAAAATGAAAGCAATGTTTGTACGACTAATTTTTTGGTACTTACATCCGGGCCATGCCAGATACAAGACAATTTTACTAATTACAGCAACCCTTATTTTTCGTCCATTTGAAAGTTAGTTTATTATAGTTTTAAATTTATTTTATTATTACAGTTTTTTTTAAAATTATAGTTTATAGTATGTTTATAGTATATATTATATATTTTATTTATTTATTTACTTTAAACAATTTGTAAACGATAAACAAACTTGGCAATTGTTAACCATTTTTGGCGATCTATCTCATGGTCCAGATAATGCGTAAGTACCATTTTTTTCAATGGGAGAAATTGGAATTGAAATAATACATGACGATTTATCGTTTGCTCCTGGATAAGAAGAAAAAAATGGTTATTTTTATATCAGCCATGTGTAAATCTCGCCATTAGCATTTTCAAAATTGCCAATAGCAGTAGTTACATTTCGTGTATGTAAATTAAAAACAATTAAGTTGTGGCATTATTTCCTATTATTGTTTTACCTTTCAGTTTTTCAATGAAATTAGCGTAAAGCATGTATTTTAAATGAAATGAGTGAAACGCTTATGTTTTGAATGAAAATAATAAAATAAGAATAAGGTATGGAAAAATTTTTTGTTGATTTATTACTTGCGCCCGGCTAACATAAACGTATCACAAAAGCCATATGTTCACCTTTTTTTGGGTAGTTGTTTATGGGATTCCTGGTTAATCTTCCGTAATCAGAGGCCTCGCCAATTGGTGCATTAGCTACAATGTTGAAAGCATTGTTTACGTATGAAACGAAAACTTCACGATGAATTCTATTACAGAAAATTGTATTATCATCATCTACTCAGACCTGCCAACTGCTACGAAAAAATCATAGTTGCTACAATTTGGACCTATAAACTACGATGCTACGAAAATCGGTCTTAAACTACGATTTTTTCCAAAAACATAAACGCATTTTTTGTTTCTAGTTGCAATTTTTATCCCGCGCGGCATATTTTTCAGGAATGATTCTGTACTGAAATTTCCAAAATTTCAAAGTATTCACTTCCGAAAGTTTTAAAATTTGGTCATTAGTCCGAAAATTTGGACATTAAAAAATGCTCATGGGAAAAAAAAAATCTGGGCTGCAAAACAAACTTCTTTACATAAAACCCTCTTGTCTTTATTATATTAATCACGAGTGAATCGTGTTTCTGTAAATATTTATACAGGAATTCCCTTCCTTACAAACAGGGGTGCCATTTTAAGAATTTCATGGGGGGGGAGGTGGTTCGTTGACGGGCAAGGTTTGAAATAATGCGCAAAATCGCACAATCTGCGCATGGAAAAGGAAAGTCCTGTATAATGAGAAAAGCTGTGCAGTATTTCCTTCTGCAAATTCTTCCACAGACCTATGATTCTTTTGCAAGTATATTTTGAAATTTCTTGGAAGTCCGCAATTTTTTTTTTCTGTTATGGAATTTCCCCAAATTAATTTGTGAATCGATCGCGGAAAAAATTGAGAATTTATTCAAATGATCGTATAAAAATATCGGGTATTTCGTCAAAGATCACATAAAAAATAGTGATTATCTTCAATTGGTCGCTGAAAAAATCGCTAATTTCGTGGGTGCTGAATAAAATCGGCAATTTCGTTCAAAGTTCAGAAAAAAATTGCGAATTTCGTCAAAAGATTGCACAAAAAATCACGAATTTCGATAAAGTATCGAGGGAAAAATATTCCAAATTTCGTCTAAAGGTCGCGTAAAAGAGTAGTGAATTTTGTTAATTGGTCGCGAAAAGATATCGAAAATTTTGCCAATCGGTTGCGATAAACTATCGCGAATTTCGACAAATGGCCGTGTAAAAAATCTATTTCGTCTATTGGTCACAGGAGAAAGTAAATTTCGTCAAAAGATCGTGGTAAAAACGTGAATTTTGCAAAATATCACAGAAAGAAAACGCAGATTTCGTCAAAAGATCATTAAGAAAACTCAAATTTCACCAAAAGATCGAGGAAAGAAAACACTAATTTCGTCAAAGGATTGTGGTAGAAAACGCAAAATTCGTCAAAGGATCGCGGTAAAAAATGCGAATTTCGTCAAAAGTTCGTGGTAAAAAGTGCGGATTTCAACAAAGAATCGTGATAGAAAAATGTGAATTACGATTTTGGGAAAAAAAATTGTGAATATCTGAAATGATCGCGTGAAAAATGTCGCGAATTTCGTCAATTTACTGCACTGGGCTAAAAAATTGGAACCAGGCTCCTTTTACAAATGTCAAAAAAATGCTTTGAAACGAGAAGAAACTCTAAAAATCGTATAAAAATTTTCAGAGAAAAAAATTTACTATATTGAGTTGAAAGGCTGAAACCTTATTCCTTTTACAAATGTCAAAAGATGGCTGCAAAACACGAAAAACAACCAACCAACCAACCTCCAGATTAATTTTAATTTTTTTGTGCTACGATTTCTCATTTTCACAGGTTGGCAGGTTTGTCTACTACATATTTAAAACAGAAAAATGCACTTTATTCCGATTTTTATAGTATTTTTATAGGATACGCCACTATTATGTTTTTGGAACGGGTTTTGTGTATACACAGTATTCTACGTTGCTTAGATATAGAGATAAAGGAAAAAGTTAAAAAATTAAGTGAACCTTATTATTAAAAGTTAGCCTTTAAAAAAAATTTTTTTTGAACAGATTTTGATCCAAGTAGCACTATTACACAACTTTTCAGGAATGGTTTTAGTATATAACATTCCATTATATGTTGCTTAGTTATAGAGCTGTTGAAAAAGTTATAGAGAAAGGTGAACGCAATTATTAAAGATACATCTACTGTAATTATATAAAATGCTAATTTGTGTATCCTTCCACCCGTTTATAATTTGAGTTTTGTTGGATGTATTTTGATGGGAATTAACACTGTTAGTTGGATAATTTTTGTGAATGATTGGTACTTCTTGCATGGATGGTAGGGGAGAAGGGGGCTAGTGTGGACAACTTGAATAATTCTGTTATTTTTTAGTTAAAGTTGCTCTGTAAATTTTTGCAGATTGACAACACTGATATACACTTCCATGTGTAATTACATGAGAATACATTTCATAGTTCATTTGCAATTTATAAAAAAAGGTTTTTATGGTGAAAAAGTAAATTCATGGTTTGTTTTTTAAATACTAATTTAGACTATTTATATTCATTATTTCAAATGAAAGGGGATATTATATTATAAATGAATTTAATCAGTATATTTTTTGATATTCACTTTTGCTCTGCATGGTTTACATTTACCAGTATTAGTCCTAAAAAAATAAATGACATCATGGGGCTAGTGTGGACACATGGGTGGTGGGGCTAGTGTGGACATGTCCACACTAGCCCCATTCACCTTTCAGTTGTAAAAACATTATTTAGGTATATAAATATATCACATTTTATGCTATTTGTATACTAAATTAGATTCATTTGTGAAGTAATAACTGAATTTAAGTGTAGAATACACACATAGTAGAATTTAGTTTGATAAACATTTTTTATTTAAATTACTAATGCTAGTCCATTATAATAGCATAGGCAGGATGTATCCTAGAGTAAATTATAAGGATTTTTTTTCTTGTTGGTGCTCCAACTGAAAGTCTAGATTTGTCTTCAAAAAGCGGATGGATGGTGAAAGAACTATTTCCAGCTGTTTTACACCATATACAAGAACACACAAAATCTGATATTGACCACCCTGTTTTTTTGCTTCTCAATAATCATAGTTCATGCATTTATTTCTCTTGTGAAAATTACACATATGTGAAGGAAAATTACATTGTGTCTGTCTTTCCCATCACATTCTTCCCATAAACTTCAACCCTTAGATGTTGCAATTTATGGTGCATTCAAAGGAATGTGTAAAGTTGCATTTAATGACTGGATGTTAAATTATCCCGGCAAAACAGTATCAGCCTGATATTTCTGCCTTAGAAGCAAAAGCATATCTAAATTATTTACACTATATTATATCAAGATTTGCAAAAACCTGGAATTATCCCATTAAATTGATTAGCCTTTGGAGATGATTACTTTTTTTGGGAGCTATATTATCGACCGTGAATGCCCAGGTACTACAAAAGATTAGGTAAGCACAAGAGAAGACAGTGGTAACAGCCTTTTGACATGGAAGTTGATGAATTAGAAATTGAAGAAATAGAAATGAGTGAAAAAAAAAAAAAAAAAAAAAAAAAAAAAAAAAAAAAAAAAAAAAACAGGAGATTTTGCATTGGCTCAAGTTTCTTTAATTTGTAAGAAGTCCAGCCGCAGCAGATTTTATAAATATGTAGCAGTTATTCAAAGTCTGTTTCTGTTGTCGAGTATGAAACAGTGCCTCAAGAGTATTAACTCTAAGAAAAACCACTTTATTTATATTGAAAATGATGTTTCACAAATAAACATCATTGGAAATCTCTCACAGCCAGACATTATTCAAGAAGCCATCATGCTTATCATGGAGTTTCCTGGCTGTGTAAACACTAATGAAAAACATTTAGTTGCTTTGACAAATTCTTCAACCTTGTAAACAAACTTAAGATTTTTAAGATAGGTAAATACATCCATACTTTTTTATTTTGACCATTGTTTTGTACTTTTGTAATGTATTTAATTTTGTCTTTGAAATAGATTCATAACATACCCAACTGCAGTCCTCAGTAATAACAAAAAAGTATTATGTATAACATTAATTAAGTTATATTTTATTACGATTAATATATTTACTATGTTGTTTAGGTTCAAATTTATTTTATACTGGTTTTGCAAACACTTATAAGAGTTGTATTACATTGTCTAAATCAGTATTATAGCTTGTCCACACTAGCCCCACCACATGGAGCTAGTGTGGACAAAAATAACTTTTTTTAAAAAATATATTAATAAATAACTGTATTGCAAAATAATTTAATATATCAACCAAATCAAAGATAAAATAGTAAATTCTTGTAAAAAAAATACTTGAAGTGTGAAAAATGGTATTTAGTACACTTTTTTGCGAAATTTATAAAAATTGTCCACACTAGCCCCCTTCTCCCCTACTTCTCTGTAGCGAAGTTTTCTTCTGGGTTATTGTTTTTTCTGAAGCACAAACTTGACGACAAATCAGATTACAGAAAATCACATTGCAAGAGAAAGTTCCAAAACTAGGTGAACCCGATTGCGAAAGATTACCTTTTATTTAAAGTTCCACTGAACGTATTTTAATCGGAGTTTTACAATTAGGTAATATTTCAGGGATTGTTTCAATATTTAACATATCATTCTACATTTTTAGTTATGGAGCTATGAGGAAAGCCCTCAGTGGTGTAGTTGTAAAAAAATAGGATAAAATCTACAGGCAGAGGGTCTATACTAGAGAGTATATATGTTATAGCTATGGAGGGTGTGTAGAGTTTCTAAAAAAATCCAGAACGTCTATGGCGTATAGTCTACGCTGCATTCCTGAAAGTTCTACAATCACGTTAACGCAATTATGAAAGATATATTTAACTATCTACTCCAGAAATAAAATACAAAGAGCAATTTCGGTCCGACCACTTATAATTTGTGTTCTTTTGAATGGATTTTGAGAAGACTTGCATTGTAAGTTAGATAAATTTTCAAGAAAGGGTTTAGTATATAACACATATCATTTTACGTTGCTTAGTTATAGAATTATGTGCAAAAGTTCTTTAATCAGTGAACCCTATTTGGCAAGGTTAGCCTTTTTAAAAGGTTCTACTGAGTTAAGTTCGATGGAATTAGCACTGGTTGTTAGATAACTTTTCAGGAAAGGTTTTAGAATATAACACATAGTGTTCTACATTGCTTAGCTATAGAATTATAGGTGAATGCTCTATAATCTGGTGAACCCGATTATAAAAAATTGGTCTTATTAGAAGGTTCTACTGAACGGATTTTTATGAGATCTGCATTCTTTTAATTTTCAGGGATGATTTTAATATGCTACATATTGTTCTTCCGTTCTTTTTCGTATTCAATTGTAAATAATCAACTAAAGGATTTGCTTCTTAACAGTCCAAATTTTGTCTGAGATATTAGAAGATATAAAACCATAATGGCGTTCATATTTTTTTTCAGCAATGCGGAAGATCATTGGAGACAAATGTATATATTGCTATAAAACACAAGATCAAATACACCGATATATTTAGTTTAATTAAAGTTTCGTTCGTAGAAACCGACCAGCGTAGCGGGCGAAGGCTGCTAGTTAATTAATAAAATAAAGTTTGAGATATGCTATCAACAGTGCACTTTTTTGTTTCTAAGACCAATTTTTGCTTCATTAAAAGGTATTTGTCTCCTATATTGTCAATACTAGAAATTTTGTCTCCTATACTAGCATTAAAAAACAAAGATATTAACAATTATTTGAAAAGTTTGCTCTTCTAAAGTATAAACTCTAGTTATTCTTCACTAGACCTGGCCCTTAAATTGATTTAAAGCTTACATCAGAAATCTGGTTTAACCATTGGTCTTAAATAGATTTAAGCTAACATTGGAAATTGCAACTTAGCCAATGTCTTAAATCGCAACTAAGCCATTGTCTTAAATGGTGATTTAGCCATTGTCCTATATCTCAATTTAAAGCTAACATCGGAAATCTAATTTAACCATTGGTCTTAAATCGATATAAAGATAACATCAGAAAAAAATGATTTTTCTATTGGCTTTAAATCGATTTAAAACAAATTACCAATTCAGAGCTAACATTTGAAAACTGATTTATCTACATTGATGTATCTACTGCATGCATGGCAAGCTGGTATTAAATCGATTTAGCACAATCCGATTTAAGAAAAATATGGCAAGCTGGGGTTAAATCAATTTAGCAGGATACGATTTTAGCAAATATCAAGCCTCAATGCTCTCTTAAGTAAGAAAAAGGCGATTTAAGAAAAAGATTATTTAAGTAAAAGAGAGTTTAGGAAAGCGATAATTTAACTAAAAATTTTATATATTTATTTTGTAAACGAGATTCAGTTTATGAGATTGGAATGTGTATTTTTTTTAAATTAAGCACTTATTGGTTGAAAGTTAAAAAGAAAAAGTAAAGTTTAATTCTTAAAATCCAAATTCATGGAATTTCAGTTTATATGCTAATGCAATCTTTTGATTAAAAAAAATGACGTTAAATGTAATGACGTAAAATTATTGCAAATTTTGATAAAGTTTTCACATATTTGAGTAATATTTTAATATGTATTTTTTATTTTCTATTATTCTGTAATTAATTAAAATACTTTAAAATAGAATCCTGCATTGTTTCAAGATTGTTTTCCTGAAACTGGTTCAGTGTTTATATCATTCAAAAAAATAATGTTTCGTTTTTAAAATCCAAATTCATCGAATTTCAGTTTTAATTTTTATGCTTTCTTTTAAGGAAAAATTCATTTTTCACATGTTTGGGTAATATTTTTATTATATATTTTTTATTTTTCTACTATTCTGTAATATTTAAAAATAGTTATGCATCGAGTTTGACATCCGATTTCAATGCCAGCCACATGGATTGTTGCTGAAATTAATTCACTATTTATGTCTGAAAAAGAAAAATGTCTTAAGGTTAAAATCCACATTCATCTATTTTTTGTTTATAATTTTATGCATTATTGTAATGAAAAATTAATTTTCATATGTTTGAGTAATATTGAAATATTTTTGTTTTAATTTATTATTATTTTGTAATTAATTAAAAATATTTTAAGAGTTCTGTAAACGAGTCGGGTAACTTGATCTTTACAGCAGAATGGGCGAGGGGTGCAGGGGACATTCATTAGATTTTTCTGCAGATCTGTGATTTTCTGGGTTTTTTTGACATTTTGTGATCATTAAACAGAGATATATTTTATTACTAATCTTACAGAGTGCCAACGGTCGCGAAAAAAATCAGCAATTTCAGTAATGTGCTCCGAGGCTCACACTTTCAATCCTTCTCCATTCGCTATATGAATGTCAGCATTTATGTTAAACAAATTTTATTATAATCTAAAAGTTAAAAAGAAATAAAATTGCACCTTATTTTTCATATATCCCCCCCTCCCTTTTTTTTACTACTTTTCACATCATTGTAAATGAACAGTTAAATTCATCATTGAATGAGCTTCTGTTTTAACTCAATAGCTTTTTAATTCTGTATCAGTAAAAAAAAGTGTATGTTGTTAGCAATGTGGTGCTACTTTGGTGGGCTAGGGTGAAGTCCTCCCCCCCCCCCCCCCTTAAGGAATTTAGATTGCAGGGACCGTAACAAGCTAGACAAAAAAAGAAATCCTTTACTTTTATATTATTTCTTAACCTTCCGTCGGTCACAATAAGCCTGACAGGCACAACATAATTATTCCTGCTCTCCTCTCCGCCACTAGAGTGTGCAGGGCTATAACTTTTTTTCTATCTCGATTAGTGCACAAACCTCAAAATGTGTGATCACTTTTTGTCAGCCTAACACTGCTGACTTGTTGTAAAAATAAAATAAAAATTCAACAAGAAATGTCTCCAATGGCACAACCATAAAACAAACCTCTTTATTATGCAGAATTAAACTTAAAATCGACTTTTTTTATTATTCTCGATTACCACTTATTAAATTCACTTGCATGTTAATATGATGGGAGTTCATGTAACTTGGATAAACTTTATTTTAAAAGTTTCAAATCAAGCTGTAATATGTACATTCTAGCTATAACATTTCAAATACAGTATTATAGTACATTATTACATTGTTTATTTATGTATACTGGACTTTTAAAAAGTTGGCAATGGATTTTTTGTAGTTTTTCTCATTGAATGTATGTTTTGATTAGTGTGATAATATCATATCAGTTAACTGCACTAATTGAGCAAAACCTGTACATTTATTATTATTATTATTTTGTAAGTGACAGGAATAAGTGCAAAGAATAGTTGACATCACTTATTCATTATTTTCATAAAATGCTCTACATTAGGTTCCATATTAATATGCTTATCAACATTATTCATTTTCATATTTATCAGCAATTGAAATCTTTTACAAACCTCCAGTTTTCTGCTTTTGTCTTGATAAAATATAATTTATTTTATGATTAAATTTCTGAACTGACTGCTAAATGCTATTTCCTTCCTGTTATATTTTTCTTGCAATTCGATTGATCTCTGAAGTTTCTGCTGAACTCCAACTTACTAAATTTGTTTTTTAAATTTCCCTGAAAATGAAAAAGTTGGTACATATCTGCAGAGTCAGTTTTGTCTTTAAAAGGCTGTTAATGGTATTATTAGAATGTGTTTTACTCACATATCATAAAATCCCATATTAAACTTCTAGGAAATTTGAAAACAGGTCAGTTATATTAATAAAAAATAAGGGTAAATATATTAATCAAAATTATTTTCATTTTAATAATTTGATGTAATTTTAGGATATAAAAAATTTGTCATTTTCTGCATATCAGAATGTGTTGACGGTACCATAAAATTTCCCAGGAGTATTTTGAGTTTACTAACTTTTTCTCCCTGTACTGCTGGATTGAAAGAATTTGTAGAGGAATATTTTTCCTCTCTGAAAAAAAATCTAGCAAAGCGTATCTGTTGTTATTATTCATCCTCCTTCTGGCATGCTTTTTTAAAATTAAAACATTTTATCTCTCACTCTCAGTAATTTTCTGTAGTAATTCAAATTACAGTCCGAAAAGTTACCAAAATTTATTTATTTATATTGTATAGGGCAAGTGCTCCAATAATTGGCGACATTGAGATAAAATGCTTTATAAGTTTATTTTTAGTTCCCAATGAAATATTATAATTTCCTAATGCTTAGATTCCTTTCACCAGCCAACAGCAAAGAATTGTGGGTATTTTATTATTATGATTATTTTTACATCAGTAATCAGACTTGATTTTTTTTTTATTTTGTTTGTATAAGTGGTCGACTATTGTTGGTTTTACCCTATATATCATTCTAATAAGACATCTTTATTATTATAGTAAAACCTTCCTGAGTAGCAGACACCTCTATTTAGCAAACACTTTTTCAATCTACAACATCTATTTATTTGTATGCTTTTATTTTTGAATAGTAGATACCTTCAAAAGAGAAGACATTGTGGTACAGAGATGTCTGGTGTTTAGGTTTTACTCTATAAAGAAATTAAATGTTTTGATTAAATGCCTTTCACTTTCTGAAGGTAAACTTCAAAATTAACCAAATTATTATTATTATTATTTTGTATAAGTGGCCGACTATTGGGGCTTTTGCCATATTTATCATTCTAATAATGACATGTATATTATTACAGTAAAATCTCTTTGAATAGCAGACACCTATTTAGCAAACACTTTTTCAATCGGCTGCATCTGTTTATTTGTATGATTTTACCTTTGAATAGTGGATACCTTCAAAAGAGTGGACAAATATTGTGGCAAAGAGATGTCTCATATTTAAGTTTTATTGTATAAATTAGTTAAATGTTTTGATTAAATGCCTTTTTCTTTCTAAAGCTAAACCTCAAAATTACAATACTGGCCAAATTATTATTAGAATTATTATTAGAAGCCTAGAAGTTAGTTTATTGTATTACATTTAATATTGGGTGAATACATATGCATTACTTACAATGAACATAGTTATAGATGCCCACTCATTGCTTTTAGTACTTCATATGTCCATCTTTAGCAGGTATGACTGCCTTTATACGTCTAGTCATACTTTTTTCTGAATCAGTCGTTCCATTTCATCAATATGATACTAACAAACAAGGTTCAACTAATTGAGTGAATAATTTGTTATATGGCATCATAGTGACGAAATGAATCACTGATTCAGAAGTACATCCAAGGAATGTCAAGATTTATAAAGGCAGTTGTAGCTGCTAAAGGTGGACATACGAAGTACTAAAAGTGATGAGTGGACATCTATAATTATGTTCATTGTAAGTAATGCATATATATTCACCCAATATTAAATGCAATACAATAAACTAACTTCTAGGCTGATTTATGTATAAATTTTCTAATTTTTAATCAATAAAAATTGTCCTACGCACATCATAGATGTTTTTAAACTATTTTTTCTACTATTTTATCCAACCTATCTTGGTTCCTGTATGTAAAGTTAGAATTTGTAATTGATTTTGCACTCATTTCCTGATATGTTAGAATTATAAAAATTAGGTGTGTTTCTGGCGACAGTACAACATTTTAATATTTTTAAACTTAATTATAAATTAATTTTAAGTTATTTTTCTGTTAGGTGGGCAGAAATGATAAATTGTCTAATATTCTTTATGGTTACTGTTATATGTAAACCTGGAGTCATAGATTGAGTACCAAAGGAAAATTCAAATATTTAATTTAAAATATATGGATTGCTGAATAAAAGGTTAATTAAATTTGAAAAGTATAGTATTCATCGTTATTTGGCAACCAAGAGTTTGAGCCAGTCCAAGCCCAAAAACTAATATAAAAATTGAGACTGTTTCATCTCCATTTGCTATCTGTGCAACATATTACGTCACATATAATTGTTTGATAAAAAAGAACGCAAACGATTGGAGATGGGAAGGAAAGGGTAATTTAGGCTTCGGTTTTTCGGAAGCACTCTTGCACTGAGCTCCAAAGCTCTGTATTTATGAGGTCCGTTGAATTACGACCAATATTTACTAAAAATAGAAGTACCGGAGCTGGGCTCCGGTGCAAATTAAGCCCTGATTATGAAGTCAATTTGAATTATAGTTCTAAAAGTTATTTGGATCTCATTAAATAATCTATTTGAATATTGGTTCTAGAAAGTATTCTCTATGTAAAAATTATTTGAGTTATGTAGCAACGGAGGCACTTGTGATGAAAGTAAAAGCAAATTTTCCTTTAAAATTCAGCATTAAGATCGCCAACAGAAGAGTGAAGGACGCATTCAGTGGTCAACTGAAGACACAAAATTCATAATGATAATTAACATCAACAGATGCTGGATCTTGAAGAAATGAATCTGCAATCAGTAGAGGAAACTGGTATTTTTTCGCAATTACCAGCATTCAGACTGTCATTAGATGCCCAGTAGCTGTATGTTGCGGATGGGGGAAGTAGTAAGATACTTCATTAAATATTGGAAATGTGTTATTTGATGGACGTAATAACTCAGGTTCCACTGTGATTCTTCCACACCGGTATGAAGAGATCCAACGTTACAACTAATAAATGATTATTCATAGTACATCGCTTAAATCGGATGAAGTGTTGTCAAAAAAATATCTCAGGGAGCCTTTGCTATACGATTTTTCATCCTTTTTGCAGTCTGACTGAATCTCCACAAAAATGTTCGGCCACACAACTGCGTATAAAGGCTACATCGCTAAAAAGTGAAGACAAATATCTACCTTCTGATGAAAAAGTTGGTTGAAGTGATGCTGAGTCGAAATCAATCGATGAACATTCTTCAAATACGCGTTCAACAGTGACGAACACACAAATTCCACATCGCACGGGACGTCTCAGAATGGTACGTTTTCCAAGATGGAGGATATTGGGAAGTAAAGTTGTTGTTTTCAAATTAGGGAGAACAGAAAACATGGCAATTTTTCGTATACAAAATGATTTTTTTAAAAAAGGACAGCAATAAATGAATTTTATAATTTGGATATCTCGCTAAGTTATAGTAAAAAATTTAGGAAATTTTGGCTATCGCTTGGAATTAAATCTTAGATCGAATTAATTTAAGTTTGGAAATGCAATAAATAATATTAAATAACTTTTAAAAAGTTAATTTTCGGAAGTTAGCCAATATTAGATACATTATTAAAAGCTTCTTTCTTTTTAGATTATTCCATTACATTTACATTTGGGAATGATATTTATGTTATTAAAATGACATTTAAGTACATATTTTAATGGATATTTCTATAAATAAATATTAATTTTGAGTTTATTAATGGAATATAAATGATTTAAAATTATTTTTTGAGAATTAATTTAGACCTTTTTAAGAGTTGTTTTTAGTGATATTCCGTCATATTTATGCTTTTAAAATGATAATTAAATAAATGTTTATATAAATAAATATTATTTTTGAGTTTATTAACGGAATATAAATGATTTAAAAGAATATTTGGAGGATTGGTTTAAGTTAAGTTTTAAATGTTATTATTTAGTAATAAAATCATTAAGTAATTGAGAAAGGAATTTTTTTAATTTGAATAAGGAAAAATAATTCCGAAGACAAATTATTAAATTTAAATAATGAAAATGTGTAACAATTACCAACTGTATACAAGTTACAACAACTATAGAGTTAATTATGTGTCAAACCAAGCTCACTAAAATATGCCAACTGGCTGTGAAACTGCTACAATGAAATATTTTACACACTAAAAAGTAGGAAATAAAATATAGATAAAACGTAGAGTGTAATAATTAAAAAAATGCATTTGTGTCAATTAATAATTTAATATTAATTAAATTGTAATTATACACTGAGAAAACAATTTAGAAATCCTAAATAGATAGTTTTTTTCTTTCTTGTTGCCATATCTTAAAAACAAACATGGCAAAAATTTTGATTTTTTATGAAAATTCGTTAATTCATGCTTTGTACCAAACATAAATCAGTGAATTTTCCATAATCAAGGCCCACACCAAGTTAACATATTCTTTCTTGCCTTTCATTGTTTATTTTTATATTGGATTTTCCCCCCCTTAATATCAAATGCTATTTCATTAATGTTAAAATAATCAAAAAATAAAAATAAAATTCTCATTTGTTGAATTCTATTATTATAATCCTATTAAGTAGCAGTAACTGAATTTTCAATAATCATTAGAAATTTGTGTGTATAATTTAAAACAAGTGGGTGAGTGTGATCACAGATTGTACAGGGTGTTTCGTTTAATATTCCTTTCAAAGCACTTTGTCCTTTTGCAAAATCTGTTACGTTTCACATTTCGCAACCAGGGAGCGCACTCTATGCTACACAAACCTCTATCCAAACGAAACTCCGTTGTACAACATATCCGTAGATATATTAGTCGAGGAGATCGGGCCCACAGCACCCGGTATAGGTAGGTGCCCCCTGGCGGTAAAAAGTGGAACTGAAAGATGTAAGGCTATGTGCATAATATGAAAGAGTGGTCAAAGGGGTGTCGGCAAAAGTTAGAAAAGTACCCACCGGGTGCAATGGGGGAAGGTTAGAAAAATTGCTTAAAATACACAAGTTAGAGCCCAGAGGGGTAAATAATATAAGACTTTTTGAAATTTTTATGATTTTTCGTGTGATTGCAAGTGTTCTGCTATAAGTGTGCAAAATTTCACATCTCCAACTTAATTAGGGGCTGAGTTAGAAAAATTGCTTAAAATACACAAGTTAGAGCCCAGGCGGGTAATTATAAGACTTTTTCAAAATTTTATGATTTATCATTTGATGTGAGGTGTTCAGCTATAAGTATGAAAAATTTCAAGTCCCCAAATATAGTTCTGAGAACGGGCTCTGTGACGGACAGACAGACAGAGGAGCAAGACTAATAGGGTTTCATCAGACGAACGAAACCCTAAAAATAATAAATCTAACTAGATTTTTCAACAAGTGATATAAACTTTTAATGTTTGTTGCTACGTATAGCTATTATTTTAGTGAATTAAAGAATGTGCTTTTTTCTGTTTTAGGTGTCTTTTTTGATGCTCGAGTAGAACACATAAAATTTGTGGACTTTTGTGGAAAGTATCGGATTCCTTTATTGCAATATCTGTGTTCTCCTCGCTGCAGTTCTGTTCCTGACAGTGCTACTTCACAATCTGAATCAACCAGTTCAGATGATGATGGTGATATACCTGAAAGTCGTATAAGACGAGTTTTGTTGGGCTAATGCAATACATATCAATTTTATTCATTTTGACTCATAGCTATCTATTATTGCAGAGATATTGTATATCTTTTCTTTTGTTAAATTTGTATTGATAAGCATATTTTCTTTTACATGATTCTTACAATTCAAAATTTTATCTAATTCAGAAATCATAATTGGTATATTGTATATTGAGGGTTGCTACAGTCAACTTTTTTTTTTAACCAGAGTACCATTTTGGGTGATGTTTTTGCCTAGCTTGAAATTTTCTTTTAAAAGTACTGGAAAATCCTTCTAAAAGTGAAACCATTTTTGCCAATGCCATTTTTTTTCTGTTTCTAATCAAGTATTTTCTTTATAATGAATTGGATGAATGTTTTACCCAGAAAATATTTTTATTATATTGTTTACATCTCTAATATCATTCCCAAATTTTCTGTTTGTTGGATAATTGAGTAAAAAGAGGAATATAAATTAAAGTGGAGATGACTACTTTGCACTTTTTATATTTTTACAGGCTACTATTTTTTCTTTACATTTAAGGTACTGTTCTGCTTTTTCAGTTTCAACTCTGTAAATGCAATGTGTTTTATCTAAAAAAAATTTAGAGATACTCTGATTTTCACTATAGAAAATCTCCATTTTAGCAATCTGTCTGGTGTTGATATGTGTATTCCAGCATTCCAACTGAGAGAAAATGCATTATTCCTATGTGTATTGCAAATATTTTATTTCTAAGTTGAATGGTGATATACAGAAAGCTGTCAATTTACATATTTACTATCCTTAGACTTTAGTAACTTCAAAATGAATTTTTATTATTTAAGTACCTATCTATCAATTCAATTACACACACAAAATGGGGAAACAGTTTGAATAATTTTCTCACAGCAAGAATGTGGAAAAGCTGCTTGAAAATTATATAGTGCTTTATTTAATTTGATTTTATCTCAAATATAAATTAATAACTTTGCATTAGTTTATTCAGTATCATACAGTTTATGTTTACAATTTTTTGACATAATTTGCTAATATGTATATACTCATGCAATAAAACTAAATGTTTAATAGCTAAATCTATTTAATGTTGCTGTAGCACTGTTGTTTTTATAAATATTATTATTGACATAATTATTGTATTTTGTTAGTGATAATCTTAATTATAAAAAATCAATCAAAATTTCAGTGCTGAATAAATAAATAAATAAAAAGTTACAAACTGATGAAAATTTCATTGCTTATTTGTAAAATCATTATATGTGTGTGTATGCATGTATGCAAAAATGAGAGTGGAAAGAAAATTATGTCTGTGTTTACCAGTTGCTCAATCAGCCTTAGATCTTAAAATTTTTATTACAAGTTGTTACTTTATGCTTCAATTATGAAATGATTTTTATTTGCATATGGCAAACGGTTTTGAAATAAGGTTTTAAATGACTGAATTGCTTTTGAAAATTTATCAGTAAAATTAATATATATATATATATATATTAATTGTCAAACTTATATAAGCAGAAAAATATTTTTAAATTTTTAATATCTTAAATATCAAAGCCTGTTGAGATGTGTGTAGTTACAGTTTACAATATAATTATCTTTTTGGCTTATCTTCTGTTCGATCTAATTAGTTTTACAAGTGTATAGATTTAAGAAAAAGCTGACTGTATTACTGGCGTTATTTAAAAGAGACCAGGCTCAGGCTTCAGGCCACACCCAGGCCCGTTTAGACTTGTAATATCTTATCCACTAAACTTTATGAAGTATATTTATATTTAGTGCATATATATATATTAAAAGTGAGACTTTTGAATAATATTGACCTGGATTGCCCATGATCCATATTTTAATTTTTTAACTTAAAATAAGTGTTATGTGTATAACTCATGTATAATAACCTCACATGAGGTTATATTGTAAAACGAACCTCAGGGAATCAGAACTATTTTATTTTTACTCCTTTATTACATATGAAGCACAATAATGTTTTTAAAACACAGCATTGAATAGCCGAACTATCTTCTTTTCAAATATTCAATAGAAAAATTCCCTTTTGATAAATTTGACTCATATCTACATGAAAGAAGATTTTCAAGAATTTCTGTGCATAGATCTAAATGAGAACATGATGAAAAATAGCCTTTTTTTTTACTTACTACTTGTCTTAATGGTTTATGTATCTCTTGTTAAATTATCCAAAAAAAAAAAAAAAAAAAAAAAAAAACTTTAATAACTAGTAATAAAAATTTAGTATTGTGTGTAAGCCTCATATGAGCTTCTTTTAGTAATTTTGTAATGAAAAGATTTAAAACAAATCAATATTATTTGTTCTTAATACTTCATTGTAAATCTATTTTAAGTGTAATTTTTATTTTCCATCTAAAACTAATTTGTACACGAAAGAATTTTAAAAAATGAAAAAAAATATAGGACCATTTTTAGTAATAAATTTTACGTAAAGAAGTGTAGTTAATTTTAATATGGAATATAGTTTTAGAATCATTTCCCTCATCATCCCCTCTGTATTTATAATATTAAGATATGTATGGTTTACACTGGGTTAGTATATGCAATTTGTTATGTAAAAGTATAAAAATGTGTTTTATCAATTATGAGAATTTATAAATTTTATGAAAAGCTTATTTGATTGTTGTATATCTTGTACAGAAATATTTTTGTATGAATTGAAAATAAATGATTGAAAAAAAAAAAAAAAAAGTTTATAAATCTGTATTTTATATTGCATTCTGAGAAACAGTTTTGTTACTATTTTATAAAAAAAATGTTTGTTACACATTAATAAAAAGGAAGGCTGAAAAAATGCCATTCAAAAAATATTGTCTCTCTCTTGATATGCAAATATATTTTTATATGCACATGTATGCGCATAAAGCTGATTTTAAAGGATGATACATACTTACAGGGTTGTTGTTTTTTAACCATATTGGGAGGGGAGGAGGTAATCTAAACTTTCTACACTTAGCCTTTCATAAGCAGTATTCAGATCTAAAGGAGATGAATTTATAAACATTGATTTTTGGTTGCTCAATTTTTTTCATTTTTTCAAAGTTGTTTTTGATTGTTTTATAATAATTTAGAATCTATATTCGCTACCTGTCTGATTTTTGTTTTCAAATTGTTTAAATGTGTTTGTTATACAAGATCTGAAAAATAGGTTTATTTAAAAAAATTTAACATACTTAAATTATGTTAATTTGAATATTTTTTCCGTTGTGTGGGAAGTATTATAACACCATTGGAGTTTTTACACATGTTAATATTTGAATTTCCTTAAAATTTGCTAAATAAACCTATGTTTCTGATTTTGTATAACATTCAAACAACCTTTAAACAAAAATTAATCAGATAGGCAAGAAATCGGTATTATAAGTTATATTATAAAACAGTCAAAACCAGTGCCAAAACTAGGGGAGGGCATGTGCCCAGGGTGTCAGAACGGAAGGCGAAGAAGGCGCCAAATGAAGATTTTGTTTGTCAATTTTTCTCATGTCTATGTTTAGCACGGTATTGTTAAAATCGTCCCTTCTGGGGTATGCCAAAGCATAGAAGAATCTAAAGATGATATAGTATAAGGATCCTGTATAAAACAGAATTCTTTTCGATCCCGTTTTCAAGGTTTTAATGAATCAATATTGGACAAAACTGATTAGGTAGTTCAGTATTACATATTTTAAAATATATCAGCTATTAGAAACTTAGTAAAATTCTCCTTGTAAATTTACTTTGCAGAAAAGAAGGGGGTGGGGTGCACCAGAATCCATGTTTGCCCTTGGTGCAAAAAAGGCTAGTTTCCTCCCTGGTCAAAACATCTTAGAAGAATTTTTGAAGTGAAAACTTCTTTGGGCGCGTTGAGATTTTTTTTAGATGGAGAAAAACCACTGATTTGGAGACACTGTTACGTAACCGACATACTAGCATTTTGGCACATAGCAGTGAATGACAGGAACTTTTCCCTCTTCAGCTCAATCCGCAAAAGAAGAACGAAGCTAAAACTCACTTTTTCTCCCGGCGTTCACACAGGAACACACAGAAAATTTACATTTTCGTTCCAGTACACTGTTGTGTTTATTCTTAAAGACAAATACTTAATACTTTCATTATTGAAGTGAAAGCTTCTTTGGGCGAGTTTGGCATTTTTTGAGATGGGAAAAACCATTGAACTCGTGATACTGTTATTGTAACCGACACTTCTGTATATAAGTATGTACATGTATTGTGCATAGTTCGGTATGAGGAGGGCGGGCAATTAATTGTTATTGATTGCTTAATCAATAACAACAATTTACAGGCAAGCGTGCCGCATGCTTGCCTGTATCAAAAACATCTCATGTAAAAATTAGCCAAGTCTCGTGACTCTTGCTAAAATAAAACTACCTTGCTCTAGCAAAATAAAATTATCTTTATTCAACAGTTATTTATGTCAAAAGTTGGCGGCAAAAGTGAACTATTCGATCAAATATAGGGTAAGTTTAGCAGAAAAACTCTCTTGTTTTGAAAATTCGTGTTATTTTTGCGTTATGGTGTATGTCATAGCATCAAACTATAGCGATATTTCTAATAATATGGTAGTGGTTTTAAATATAGCAAAAGCATAAGCGCAATTATTTATCAAGAAATGTTAACATACTTGCAGAATTATTTGACTTGCAGAAATATTTAAATTAACCAAAACAACATTTGGTAAAACAAATTATTATTTTGTTTTTCATCAGTTAAAATGAATTATACCGTATTCGTGACCTACCTATTTCCTGTAACTAAAAACCGATAACGCTGTATTTTATCGTGTTGATGGTCTGGTCAATGACCAACAGTATTGGCGGGAATTTCGATTACGGAAGATAAAATACGGGGCACAGATGTCAGATACGCACTTGGGTACCTAATTGACACCATAATGGCATTACTTTATTTTACAAGGTAACCCGGCTACTGTTGCTTATTTATTAATAAATTGTTCATTTACTTTTATTTTTTTAAATTGTACAATTGTTTTGTTCTATAGTTATTAATAAAATTATCGTTTATTTATTGTTGTTTACTTTTTAAAACAATAGAAAATAATTAAAAAATATATAATGTAACTGGTATTGGAAAACGGGCTTTCGCCAAATTGACGTTAAAAAATCGCGCCAAACCTGGTTCGTATATCACATCTGTGCCAAATTCTCGGTTTTTTGATTTTTCGACTTTTTATTTATATGTAATTTATAGTTAAATTATATTATTATGAAAATTGTAATATAATTTTGGTAGTAATAGTTTATAATAATGAATAAAAAAAACACTACATTTAAAAGTATGTCCTGCACAATAAAACATTTCCTGATGATTAAACAAACGCACACGTAATTGTTGAAGTTTTCACTTCTATTGGCACTCCCGGAGTGCCACTGTTTTTTTCTTTTTTTTTTTTTTTAACTTGTCATAGCCAAAAGTCATTGCTAATCTATCCATTTCTTTTACTTTTTATTTCTATTCTGTATATTTTACTTTGTAATAGTTTGGTATGAAATATACATTCAGCACTATTTCTACCGATGTCGAATGACACCTTTTTAAAGTTTTGATTTATGTGTATTTTGCTAGTAGTTTTTGAATGTAATAAGCATTAAAAAAAGTCTTCAATGTATTAAAAATTATTTGTAATTGTTTCAATCTAAAAATTACAAATGAAAAGCCACAAATTGTAGTCTTTTAAAAGGTGTCATTTGACAGCAGTTGAAATAGTATTAAGTAGAAGAAGAAGAATAACAATAAATATATATTAATCAGGGTCCCAGTTGAATTTACATAACTTTCAAAGTTGAACTTTAGTATATCTATATTAACCTCATTGCTATTGAGTATTAATGTAATATTATTGATTATTAGTGAATTATTCCTTCTCTAGATCTCTTCTATTATTCCTCTCCTCTCATTCTTCAGGGCAAGAGTATTTTTAAGGATTGACTGAAACAGATTTTTAAGACAAACTGAAACCGAATTTCAGTAATCTTCCTATTTTCGGCCGAAAAAGAAAATGTCCCCAAAAATTTTTTTTGTTTAATTAATACATACATAAATATATATATATAATTATTTATTAATTATACGTGTTTATTAAATATACATAATTATTAATTAATCATACGTGCAGCCCAAGTTGACTCTCTGAGCCTCTGATCAAAACTTTTTATTTTCATGTAAAATAAAATGTAGTTAATTCATCCATGACACAGGAGGATTTTAATTATATGAATTTCATCTAATTAAAAAATGTTTTAGGTATACATACCTCGATTTATCTTTTATAATGTTTTTTTGTAAATGATCCTCTGTTATTCTAGAAGTTTTTTAAAGAGTATTTCAAACACCTTCACATTTTCAAACCAAAAATTTTCTATTACTGTTAAGTCTGCAGCTTTTAATGAGCACATGAAAAGGGTTTTCAGCTTTATAATTTGCATTCACATCTTGAGTCAGTCATGACTGATAATTATAAACAGTGAAGTTCATTGTAAAAAATAAAGAGTATCTCATTTGAGCCTATACATCTCAAATCAATGAGTGATCTTGAAAATTTCTGAAAGAAGAAACAAGATTTTTTGAATGCAGAAAAAAAAGAAATATCTTTCTTTGGGGTTTGGGGGCGGCAGGATTTCCTGATAAAAAATATTTAGTTTGTCTTTTTCTCTTACTGTTTAAATATTTTATGACATTTATTATTTTTTTCTAATGCTTAGAAAAAGGAAATTTAATTAATTGAAAATCCAGAGAACAGCAATTGTAGTCCTTCCTTTTCCACTTCCGTGCATCCATAAGTGTCATCTAAAAACCAAAATCGAAATTAATTGACAGTGGTGGCGAAAATTGTAGACATTTTTTGAAATTTTCATGTTTTATAACTTTGTGTGCTTATAGAATGTATTAATTTTCACTTAAATACAAATGTTTTTATGTATCAAATTCAAGGAAATTTAATGTAGAATTTAATATTAAAAAAAAACACACACACACACACAATTAAAATAGTATCTGCATTACAAAAAAAAAAAAAGTTAGTTACTTTACACTAGATTAATATTAGCACAATTATTCTAATTGGTAAACAAATCATTATTGATTATTATTAATGATTTGTTTACCAATTAGAATAATTGTGCTAATATTAATCTAGTGTAATTTCGTATCCAGCGATTTCTGGAGTTCCTTTACCTGAGATTTATTCTGTTGAGCTGAACCAGGTTTCAGACCAGATGCTGTAATCATCAAGGTTAGCTGGGTGAAAAAGTTCGACCAGAATCGTCCGGGATAGCTCAGATGGCAGAGCACTGGCGGCTTCAGCCAGGAGATCCCGGGTTCGAATCCTGGTCCGGACATTTTTCGCCCAGTTGGAAATTTACATCTAATATTAGTTACTTTAGTCTAAAATTAAGCACAATTAGTCATGAAAGCTAAAGTGTATTGTAATAAAAGCTTCCTAGCCAATCACAATGGCTGTTCTGAGAACCAATCAAATGTCAGTAACTAAACTGTAGTATGTTTTGATTTGTAAAAGCGATATTTTGCTGGAATGAATTTTGCAGAAGGGTGAAATATTAAAAAAAAAAAAAAAACATTCTATATAATTACACTAGTATACAGTGTAACTATATAGAATGTTTTTTTTACTGTTTTTTTTTTTTTTTTTCTTAATGCAAATAATTTAAAACAATGTCATCAACAACAAGAACTGATTGGACACCTACAAAAAGAATCAGAAGGGAGAATTTACATGTTTTCAACTTTATCACGAAACAATAGAACATGAAAAAATAAGGAGGATAGCCTGCATATTTTTTTTTGAACTTTTATTGATTTATGATTGTTTTAATATCGCACTATTTACCGTATGCCAAAAGCATTGCGTAATACATCAGACGTCACAGTTCATAACAACAAATGACATATTGTTTATGTGTGTCGCTTTTCAACTTGTTCGTTTTAAATATTGCTGTTTCTAAAATTATTATGACTGAGAACACAAAATCATATTATAAATACTGTATTGTGCTACTCTGCACTAATATAACCAGTACTTCTAGTGAAAAGTTGTTTTTCAGCGTGCCAAAAGAATATTAAGTTTTTACTTTCCAACATAAAAATAATTCAATTGGAATTAATATATAGATATATATGTGTGACCTTTTTCCCACTTGAAAAATGCATTTACATTAGACTGCCAGACACTCAAACATGAAATTTTGAAATAAATTTACTTTCTTCAGTTTAAGGGTGATTTATTATGACCTTGATAGAAATTGTGAATTAAATAGTTTCAGTATTCAGAGTATAATAAAAAGTATGAATATTATAAAGTAGCAATTTAATTTCTGTTCTGAACGTCGACTGAAAGATTAATAGCTCGAAAAAACAATTAAGTCATTCTAATTTTTATTTTTTTTTTGTGTGTGTGGCGGAGGGGGAGATAGAAATACATTGAAGCCAGAGGAATTAAAAAGGGTGCTTGTGTAGCTTTTCCAAGCAATGAATTAGATTTTTATAAAATGTATATACATTAAAAATTTTTAATACTTTGAATGGAATTTTTTCAGTAAAATTGCAGAAAGCTCCTCTAAAACTGAAAAAAATATATATATATACTAGGGGGCTCTGCCCCCTGCAAGCTACGCTCGCCAACACCCGTTCAGACACTGCAGAATCTAAAAGCAAGCTAATCTGATTTGTTTTAAAAAGATTAGAGAAGATTGAATTATACTGAAAAAACCTGTAGCGATCTCCCTGTAAACGGGTTTCCATTCAATTCCGTTTGATTGCAAAAATTTAAGGTAGAATCAGTTGCTGTTAAGACAGCCAGTGGTTGTTTTCGTGTTTGGTTAAAGAAGATCAGTTAAACATTTGAAAAGAAGTTAAAATAAAATGAATTAAGTAAACAGAGTCTTTGTCTCTCGCTATTTTTTAACAGCGTTATAAAACGATTGACATAATACAATTTACTACAATTACTAAAATTTGCTGCTTTAACCCCTTCAAGGGCGGTGGTTCATTTTTGGACCACTTAATTTTAATTCTTAAATGCCACATTAGCACCAGAATATTGGGGTGAAAATTTCCCTTTTATTAAATAAGTGAACAAAAGCATTTTTGTATTTCGAAATTTGTTTGTAAATTCTGGTGCCATTCATGGATTTCAAGATTTTACGAATAGAAGTGCCTTGTCCGTGAAAGGGTTAAACGCATATTAATGTATTTATTATTTTAAAGTTTCCTTTCCCTTTTAATATTCACGTGTAAATACAATTTTCAATATTTTCCTGCTTTTAACGCGTACTCATTTAATAGTAATTTTAAAGTTTTTTTTCTGTTTTTAATAGTCACGTGAAAATAAATTTTTAATCGTTAGGAAATCTTATTCTTTGCGCTGTTTTTAGAATTGAAAACAATCTCTATAATAATAGCGTAAGCCATGTGACTATCATCAACAGCTCCAGGCGGATCCCTTCGCTTTTTGTATTCCAGGCGGATCCCTTCGCTTTTTGTATTCCAGGCGGCCATTTTGGTACTTTAATGTTAGCCAGCCACAGGTGTGATAAGTCGCCGAATATTATTCTATCGCCATTATTTCGTTTATATTATAATAGTCCAAGTCATGTAACTGCCATAAACAACGGGCTGATTCCTTCGCTTTTCATAAGAAAGGTTTCCATTTTGATTAAAGAATCAAAATTATTTTTTCGAATAAAACTACATAAAAGTTGCCATGATCGCAAAGAATTCCTGGTACTTTTATATTAGCTGGGTGAAAATCTCGCCAATAGCTTTTTTTTTAACTCGCCAGTTAGCATTTTTTTATTTTTCAAGTGGTAAATTAAAACGCTGCTACTTGGTTATCCCATCGACCAAAAATCTGTCGCCAAACTATAAGATTAAATGCCAATAATGGTTGATCGTAAATGTCACATTCACTTGACTTTAAGGAAGTTACACATGTTCACGCCATCAAGTGATTTTTATTTCGACGTTTTATTTGTATTTTAATGTTATACTAATTTATTTGTTCTTTTGTTATTTAAAATACAAAAAAATATGTCAATTTGTATAATTTGGCTATTTATATAATTTGGCGAAATTGGTCGACGGGAGAAGTAATAACATTAAAACGTTGCTTTGAAGTGGAAATTAAATCTCATGATTTGTTGCATTGTCACATACGCACCGGGTTTGGCGTGATTTTTTTTTTACGACAATTTGGCGAAAACCTCGTTTTCAAATACCTGTTACATATGTATTTTTAAATTATTTTCTGTTTTTTTTTTAATGAAATAACAATAAATTAAAAAAAAATTAATAACTATAGAACAAAACAATTTATAACATTTTGTGTAAATAAAAATAAAATAAATTCAAATAAACATTTTTTAATAAATAAAGTAACAATAGCCAGGTTACCATGTCAGGCAAAATAACGCCATTTTGGCGCCAATTAGGTACCGCATTGCGTATATAAAGAATGAAGTAAAAGCCATTTATTTTAAAGGTTTCAATTTTAAATGAAAGTTTTCCTTCTATATATAAAAAAAGTTTTGATTTGGAAATGGACCAATGAAAATCTGCGTAGATATTACGGGAAGATCGGCATCCAATTTGAATGCTTAAGCATGGCCTTTCTTCGTTAATATTAAAAAAACTGTTGCATACAAAAATATGAAAATCGGTAGTATTATAGAGAAATGTTTGATAAACACGCTGAGGCAGACAGTTTTCAAATCGAAGAATTATTTTAAGAGATATTTAATGCCAAAGTTGAACAAAATCGTTCCATTAAAAAAGTTTTATAGGAGCAAAAACTGTACATAGGAATTTAACCATTTTTAGATCATTTTATGCGTCAGAATTTCCCGGTGTGGAGATTGCATTTAGTTTTTTAATTTGAATCATTTTTTGAGGTTTTATTTCTATTTTAAATTCAAATTTTCAGCATTTCGAGAGATATTTTTTAGATATTTTAGAAAATTGTATTAATTTAAACTGTTGCCAGCTGTATAAACAGCGCAAACAATAATGTTTGCTTCAAATTAAAAGTTTATTTTAAACGTGACTGTTATAAACAGAAAATATAAAAAGCAGGAACTCATTGAAAATTACGTCATAAAAACTATACTTACACGTGAATTTTAAAAGAGAAAGAATATTGTAAAATAATAAATTCATTAACATGCGTTAGAAGTCTTAAATAGGAGAATTTACGTCACATTACACTTATTACGTAAAATGAACAAAAAATAATATTGCAAAACAGTTTAAATTTAAAAATTGTGCGAGACAATTTATTTGATATTTTAAGATGATCATAATATTTCATTTCTAACAAAAGTATTTTTACGTGAATATTAAAAAGAGAAAGAAAAGTTTGGTGAAAATTACGTCAGATTATAATTGTCAGATTCAAATTATAATTCAATCTTCCGAAATCTTTTTAAAGCCGATCAAATTAGCGTGCTGTTAGAGTCTGCGGTATCTGAACGGGGGTTGACGAGCGTAGCTCGTAAGGGGCAGAGCCCCATAGTGTATTAAATAAAATGATAATGAAATACAAATTGAATTATGAATAAAAGTATCATGATGCATTTCTTAGCTTACATTTAAGGGAGGCCAAACTCGTCGCCAAATTAATTTAAAATAACCTTTTCTAAAATATGAAAAAAAAAAAAATATCTGTTTGATTAAAATTTGAGTTGCCATCATTAGAAAAATGTATATAAAATTAGAAAAAAAATTAATATTTCGAAAACTAATTCGAATTTAAAAATTCTAATACCAGTTTTGAAATCTGCGGATCAATATTGATTTTTGGTGTTAATTTCATCGCAAAGTATTCCATATTTTAGGAGAAATCGCCGTGAAACATAATCAGTTGTTTAATCAGTCGATTCATACTTCCGTTTCAGAAATTCGTTTCATTAGGATTTTATATATACTAGGGATCGTACCCGGGCTTCCCGGGTTAAAGAATATAGGTGAAAACATTTTTTTTTTAAATTGAAAACTAATAATTTTTTACATGCAATAAATTTTTCAGATTGCCCACTTACATTAAAAAAGTATTTTTCATATGGAAAATACAACTTATACAATCAAATAGTTTTTTGAAAATTTATAAAAAGCGATATTTTCTTAATAGCCGCATGCTGAGAGTTATTTGACCAAGATTTTGCTACTTATGGTATCCTTTTATGATGTGATAATTTCAGAGCTTATACATGTCTGTTAAATTTGTGCTTTATTTATATTATTTTATTTATTTATTCATAGGGAAGTTTTTTTTAAATGGATATTAGCCGTAAGAAAATGATGAACTCTTTATATTTTTTAAGGGCAAACGGATTAATCTTTCGCAATCGAGCTCCGCGCGATATAGATAAATTAAAAAATATTTCATGCTTTAAAATTGTTTTTAAAACCACAGACAATCAGTAAACTGAGATGAATTTACAAACAAATTCCATTTAAAAAAAAAATCCTATTTCGTGATCTAAAAATTTAAATTGTACAATCATAAATATGTTAGATTTTTTTTTTTTTTTTTTTTTTTTTTTTTTACAATATTATTCTTTTATTTGTTTATAAAAGAAGTATTAATTTCGTTAATTTGTCTTTCACAAATATGTTAGATTGGTGGTTTTTTTAATATTATTCTTTTATTTGTTTATAAAAGAAGTATTAATTTCGTTATGCAAAAATAGTAAGAAACAAAGGCTGAAAAATGTTTGTTGCTTTATGTGCAAAATGTTTATTGTTATTATGTACTGAAACCGGTACGTGAAAAGATAAACTTAAAAAAAATCATGCTTAAAAATTATTTTAGAAAATATAATACATCAGTCAATTAAGATACAGTTTTTGAACAAATTGCATTTGAAAGTAAAATTTTCCCTATGTGACGAAAATTGAAAATGTACGATGGTCAGAAGATTAAATAATTGCAGTAGCGAAAATTTCAAGACGGAAATTTAATCGTGAAATGTTGCCATTCGCAAAATGACGTCAGCGTTACGCACAGATACGTTTGTTCTTTATAATATAAATACTTAATCAGTAAAATATAATAAAGATCAGTTATTAATATGGGGTTATCAACTTCGGCTCTTATGCTTGGTATTGCGGAATGAAAAACAACAATTTTGACTGTCTCAAAATTTGCATATGCACGTCTCATATCCATATTCATCATTAAAAAAAAATTTGTATTTTGTTTGATCATTTAAAAAACATTTTAACTCAAAACTTGAAGTCACGATTGACAGCAACATCTTTTATGTGAACAGACGCGTTTATAATCTCAATTCCGGAGAGGAAAAGTTTCCGTAATTTCTGTTTTTTAGACGCATTTGTGTTAAAATGTTCAGTTTTATCTAAGAAAATGATCGGTTTCTTTTAAATATGACTTCATTTTTATTTAATTAAGCATTTCGCCTAGTTTCTGAAACTTAGTATCAGTACACATGCAGAAAGAAAAACAATATAGAAAATTTGTGAGGAAAAATGCGTGTTTTCAAAAGCAGTACGTCACTTTCTGATCAAAATATTATATCCTCAATGGGATTTTGCGCCACTAAATCCTATACAACAATTTTGAATTTTTATCAGAAAATAGCATGAATAAAGAAAAAAAATATCTCATTATTTCTCTCTTGTATGCAATAATGAAAGCTATCTAATTTTCACCATTTTGAAGAAATTTCATAAAATGCTTTTAAAATTAAAATAAAAAAATTGGGATATTAAAAAAAACAGATGGTGCGATCACATCTACAAATGAAGAGCTTTCAGTTAAAAAAAAAAAATAGTAAAAGTGGTTCAGCAGAAAGGTCAGGGCAGAGGACTAAAAAACACACTTGTGTTTTAAATATATAGATTATATAAAATTAGGAAAAATTAAATTAAGCAAATTATGTTATTTTGATAAAATTATAGTAGAATGTCCTAAAGAATTAGCATTGAAATTTTATTATTAAAGAGAATTTTGGACAAAAACTTCAGGAACATGATATTATTTTAAGCCACGAATTATTTGTTTGCTTGTCTAACTCTGCGAAGCAAATCCATCCAGGCGAGAACCATCAATTTCTGTAATATAAATCACTATTATTTGCATGTCACCTCTCTTCTATAAAGACACTCTAAATTTTTGTAAAACTTTGCGTTTTATCAGTGTCTGATTTCAATTACAGATTTTCAAAACTGGAGCATTTTCACCTGTGAAGAATTTCACAGCAGCTGGGCTGTGAAAATGACGCACTTCTACAAAACATAATTCATAACATAATTCAGGTTTAAGAATTAAAATGCACGCTTTTTTATAAAATGACGTCATTTGAATCCGCTAAAGAAGTCCACTTTTGCAATCCAGTAATTTTAAATCCAGTCTTAAACTTCGTCTATAGAAAAGTATGCATATGACGTCATTATCACGGAATAACTGAGAATATTCTTGATGTAGCCCATATTTTAATTTCAACTTTTTTTTTCAGGTTTTATGAAAAAATGGCAACAAAAAGGTACAGTATCTCCTATTTTCGACTATTTTCCGTTTACTTTCAATAACTTTAGATAGAAATGGGGTACTTTTGTTGCCATGATAAGAAAAATGGTATTAAAAACTACAAAAAAATTAATATCTCAAAAATAAATTGAGATACAGCTTTCAAACAAATTGCATTTAAAAGAGCATTTTTTTCCTTATACGACGGCGTACAAATTTAAAATGTGCGATGTATAGAAGTTTAAAAATTTGCAGTAGAGAGAATTGCAAAATCAAAATTTTATTTTAAATTTCAATGTGTTGCCCTTCGCAAAATGACGTATGCGTTACGCACAAATATGTTTGTCCTTTATAATATAAATAGGGTAGATATGCTTCTATATATAAAAAATAGTTTTGATTTGGAAATGGACCAATGAAAATCTGCGTAGATATTCCGGGTAGATCCACATCCAATTTGAATGCTTAAGCATGACCTTTCATCGTTAATATTAAAAAAACTGTCGTATACAAAAATATGAAAATCGGTGGTATTATAGAAAAATGTTTGATAAACACGCTGATGCAAACAGTTTTCAAATCGAAGAATTATTTTAAGAGATATTTAATGCTAAAGTTGGACAAAATCGTTCCATTAAAAAAGTTTTATTGGTGCAAAAACTATACATGAGAATTTAATCATTTTTAGATCATTTCATACGTTATAAGTTCCCGGTGTGCAGATTATATTTATTTTTCTTATTTGACTCATTTTTTGAGTTTTTATTTCAATTTTAAATTCAAATTTTCAGCATTTCGAGAGATATTTTTTACAAATTTTAGAAAATGTTATTAATTTAAACTGTTGCCAGTTGTATAAACAGCGCAAACAATAACGTTTACTTCAAATTAAAAATTTATTTTACACGTGACTATTATAAACAGAAAATTTAAAAAGCAGGAACTCATTGAAAATTACTTCCTAAAAATTATAATTACACGTGAATTTTAAAAGAGACAGAATATTGTAAAATAATAAATTCATAAACATGCGTTAGAAGTCTTAAATAGGAGAATTTACGTCACATTACACTTATTATATAAAATGAACAAAAAATAATATTGCAAAACAGTTTAAATTTAAAAATAACTCGAGACATTTATTTGATATTTTAAGATGATCACAATATTTCATTTCTAACAAAAGTATTTTTACGTGAATAGTAAAAAGAAAAAGAAAAGTTTTGTGAAAATTACGTCAGATTATAATTCTCAGATTCAAATTATAATTCAATCTTCCGAAATCTTTTTAAAGCCGATTAAATTATCGTGCTGTTAGAGTGTGCGGTGTCTGAACGGGAGTTGACGAGCGTAGCTCGTAGGGGGCAGAGCCCCCTAGTATAATATAAATTAACTTGGAATTATTAGAAAAATAATTTTCTACAACTATTGTTTCATTGATCTCTCTTATTAACATTGTTATTATTGTTATTACTACTAGTGAAGTACACTAACACTGTCAAATCAGATAAGAAAATGAAAAAGCAGCTCGTAATATTGTATGTGAAGGCCTATTAGAAACTTGTTTGCTCAGTTTATTATTAAACAAAACCATTAAATTTGTAGTAAGTAGCATTTGTAAGCTTGTGTATCACTGTGTACTAATTTTAATTACTATTTTTGTGGTAGAGAGAATCGAATATTATTTATTTATTTATCTATCCCTTTATGCAATCTGTTCATATTTTGTTTAGAATCCAATATACATTGTGGAACATCAGACTGTTTCCAATATTCTACATAAAAAACCCTCAAATTGATGCAAATATCACTAGGTATAGGAAACCCCATGTGTTTCCAAAATAGGCATGAAATTTTGTCTAAGTTCCAACTTTAGACGGTAAGATAAGAAGAAACCGATCAATCTTAATTCATCTTCGGGTGTAGCACTTTTTAGACGGTGAAAGAGTAAAAGGCAGAGACCATCCGCGGTCCCTTTCGTGCACCGCCAAAATGAAAGTGGTCAAAGTTTTTGCACGCACAGCTGAGCAGAGGAGAAACGTGTGCAAAAATGTGGGCAGGGACAAGGTCGTCATATCGGGTGAGAGCTCGCAGATGATTTCACAGCAAAGCATTCCTAGTGGCCAGAAATTCTCTTCTATTTTTCTGAGAGAAATCACAGGATCTGGGAGATCCTTGATTAGAAAAAGTTAGTTAAGTTTGAACTCTGGTAAGTGTAAGACAGGTCGAGAGCATTAACCTCTCGGGAGTATGCTCATTTTTCTCGGAGGCAGAATCCGAAGGTGAAAGACACTTCACTCACGCGGCGGACTAAGCCGTGCAGTCAAATTCAGAAACAGGCTGTCAAACAGCGGCAAGAGTTCTTTACTCCTCATAAATGACATTTTCGAAAGGGCAGTTAATAAAATCTTGGAAACTCTGTAAATGCTGAACTATCTAATCCCCTTACTAGAACTTTGATCATCATCAAACTCATATTTCAACTCATTATTTGTTGTGTATGTATGAATATATTTAGTCAAGAAAACATTTTAGTGTTTTATATGAATAAATGTTTATTGTTTTTAAATTATGTGAAAATATTTTCTATCGTTGAATGATTTTGAAAATGTTGCCGTTTGTGCAACGAAACGATCGTCAATCTTAATAAAGATTTTCTATCACTTTTTTATAGCATTTTTTAACTTTATCTTTATATGAATAAAATCTTTGTTCTTTAATTAAATTTGGTCATTCACCTCTGAAGAGAACCTACCACACTACCAACTCTCATCTGAGGCTCCACAAGGTGTTTCACTTACCTCTAAGATCTTTGTAATAATAAAATTCAGTTAAAAATTAGTCGGATGTGGCAATTCCAAAACTTTCTTCTATCTCGCACATATTAATACTTCAAAATTCGCTATCACAGTGCCAGAATTAAATGGCAATCTAGGCCCATCATAAAGATTCTAAAGATATGAAATTCCGTGCATTAGTTCTTGAGATATAACTATCGGTAAAATCCTAAAAAATACAACTTAGCAGCGCCACCTATTGGGCGATTAACACCAAAACCTAATCAGCAACAGGTTGTGTTAACGTCTAACTGAATCCTAAGTTATATGAAAATTCGTGCATTAGTTCTTCAGATAGAGCTATTGCGGGAATCGTGAAAAATGTAGCATAGCCGCGCCACCTGTTGGGCGATTTACACCAAAACGTAATCAGCACCAATTTATATCACGGACTAACTTAAAATAAATTTTTATTAAATTCCGTGCATTTGTTCTTGAGATAGAGCGCCCGCAAAATTTGTGTCACAGACAGACATTTTGTAAAAACATGTTTTTTTGGAATCTCTGACCCTTAAAATGGGTAAATCCGCCGAAAACCGGAATTCGAAAATTTTCACGAATCCAAAACTTTTTTTCTTGTAAAGCTAGAAGAAAGTAATAAAAGAGAGAGAAAGAGAAATAACTAATTTAAATGAATGGAAAATTATTATCAAAATAACAAGCTTTTATACTGTATGAATTTCAAATTTAAAAACAAACTTAATATTTCAACGAGATGTATTATTATTTTACTTATTTATTTTTCTATTTTTATGTGTTGAAGAATAATTGTTTAAAAATATATTACTTAAAACAGTCATATTGACATAAACTTGTATCTTTTCATTTCCTTCTATATATAAAAAAAAGTTTTGATTTGGAAATGGACCAATGAAAATCTGCGTAGATATTCCGGGTAGAACTCATCCAATTTAAATGCTTAAGCCAAGGCCTCCTTATAGAAATAACAGGCCTCGCAATCGCTAAGTTTCCTTTGTCCACTGTACACGTGGTTAGAAACCACATAGTTTTCCGTGACTAGCGCCATCTAACATGAGAAACAGAAATATTTTTTAATTTGTTTTCCATTTATCTTTTACCATTTTCTTTACGATGTGCTTTGTAGTTTGCAAATGATAGTTGTTAATCTTAAAAATTTCATATGTTCTAGACATTTTATTTAAAAAATGAACTTATTTTACTGTTAAACAAAAAATGTTTACTGCTGTATTCCGTTATGTAAATAAATGATGATAATAATAATAATAAGGAAAGAAAATTATTTTACCATGAATTTCTCAGTGATATTAGTTATTGAAATAAATGGATAGCATCTAGATCCGGAAAATGTAAAATATTTCATTTTCTCTTTTATATTTTCAAATATGTGATTTATTTTATTTCTGCTATTTCTTTTCTTTTCACAATTAATTTCACCTTACAGTATTAATTTAACATCGCTCCTTCAATTTGTTTCAATGCACAGTCTCATTTATTTATTTATTGGCCTATCATTTGTTTTATTTTTGAAGGTATGGGGGATCATTTCAGTTTAACATACTTTAGATGAAAGCTTCACTGTTTTTTCATATAAAGTTTGTATGTATTAATCTATGGAAAGTTTCATAATTGACTCCACAGCCAATTGGCATATCTTGGCGGGCATAGTTTGGTGCGTAATTAATTTCCTTGTTTTAACTGACATATATTATGTAAGTTTTACTAAAATGTATCAAAGTATTTTAGGAAAGTTAAAACACGCGTAGATACACACACAAAAAAAAAAAAAAAAAAAAAAAAAAAAAAAAAAAAAACAGACTGAAGTCATAAACACTTAAAAAATTGGAAACATAAAGTGGTACAGATGTCATATTCGCCCCATATTGGAGCGATTTTTTTCTGTCGCCAATATCATATAGGCAACGGGTACTTAACTTGCGCTAAAGGGCTTGATGTGGTAACCCGGATTATGTTGTTTATGCTGTTGATGTTTTCGCCAAATTGGCAACCGAAAAAAATCGCGCCAATATGGGGCGAATATGACATCTGTTCCCATAAAGTTTAATAATCACTTAAATTTATACATGTCCCTCAACTTTCCGCAAATACCGTATTCTTGTCATGCTACGATTTTGGTGTTTGTAAATCTTAATTTGAGTATTCTTCCTTAATCAGACCCAGAGCCAATTGGCGTAAGTGTAGTTTGGCGCAAAATTAATTTTATTTTTAAACCGTATACTTGATACCACATTATTCCTGCATCGCGTTTTTGCAGTCAACTTTGACTGTGGAACAGATTACAGAACATTAGCTAATACTACATTATATAATAATAAATCGGTATTTTTCAAGTATAGGGGCCTTGGCGAGAGAAGAAAATTTGGCAACGTAATTTCTGGAAGCATATTCACTGTTTCACATAAAGAAGCAATATTTTCCAATATTTGTACAATTTATTTAATATAAAAAAGGCATTTATCTATTTTATATACAAATGTAAACAAATCGTACATAAAAAACAATAATAATATCTAGAAGCTAAATTTATACATGTAAATTCGGCACAGATGTCATATTGGCGCGATTTTTTTCTGGCGCCAATGTCATATACGACCGGATACTTAACTGGCACCAAAGTGTCGTTATTTTGCTTGATATGGTTATCCGGATATAGATGATATGGTAACGAGGTTTTCGCAAAATTGGCATCGGAAAAAAATCGCGCCAATATGGGGCATCTGTGCCGTAAATTCTTATAAAACAAGCTGACAATAATTCATAAGGTTTGTTTTCATAACTGTTTATATCAATCCGCAACAAATCGCCCTTTCCGAAGCCCAAATTGTGCCAAGATTTAAAAAAAAAATAACCCGCAACGTCCTATATATTGAAAATGGTACTTGTTAGTTATCCCGTCAACCAAATTACTGTCGCCAAATTGTAAGATTAAATGCCAATAATGGTTTGCCATAAATTAATTAATTTTAAGATTAAATGCCAATAATGGCCAATAATATCAATATTTCGACGTTTTATTTGTATTTTTATTAATGTTATACTAATTTATTTGTTTTTTCGTTATTTAAAATAAAAAATTGTGTCAATTTGTAGAACTTGGCGAGTAGTTTGGCGATTTATATAATTTGGCAAAATTGGTCGACGGGATAACTAACAAGTACCCTGAAAAAATATCAATAAAGCTTATATTTAAATCTTCATTTTTGATATGTTTCATTTTTTAAAGCCAGAACATAATTGTGCGAAATATTTTTTTTAAGCCTTTATTTTACTGGAATTCGAAAAATATTTTATACAATTTTGCCAATAACACAACATTTTCAATTTTTTACTATGCATTTGTTTAGGGAGTATAACCAGGAGTATACACCAGGTGGCGTAACTTACGGGACAAAGTCAGCTAATAAGTTGGCAATTATCTGGGACATTTTCACCCATAGACTTTCTCCGGATTATCAAGTCTGTTTTATGATAAGTTTTATGATATAATAGTAAAGTCTTGGCTTAAGCATGGCCATAGCCTACTATGATATATAACGAGCAATTTTGATTAAATCATGTAAGGGTATTTGTTACTTAATAAATTACATTTATTAATTATTACAAGGAATTTTATGAGTATTTTAATATATTTAAAAAATTCCATCAGTTTTATTGTTTCAGCAGTGAAAGTAGTAAATAAGTGGTACTTAGTTATCCCGTCGACCAAAAATCTATCGCCAAACTATAAGATTAAATGCCAATAATGCTTGATCGTAACTGTCACATTCACTTGACTGTAAGCAAGTTACACGTGTTTATGTCATCAAGTGATTTTTATTTCGACGTTTTATTTGTATATTTATTAATGTTATACTAATTTATTTGTTCTTTCGTTATTTAAAATAAAAATTATGTCAATTTGTATAATTTGGCGATTGTTTTGGCGATTTATATAATTTGGAGAAATTGGTCGACGGGATAACTAAGTGGTACCAAATAAATTTGTGACATTGATGTTTTAGACTAAGCATGTGTTTTTTTATTTATATATTTTTATGTGTGTTGGTTTAACAGTTTTAAAGAGAAACACATTATATTAGTCACTTAAATAAATAGAACTTTACATTTACATTGATATAGACAGTTTATAATAACCCTTAACAGCTGTATTCGAATTAGCTGTCATTTCTAAGCTTGATTGGAATGTCAGCAGAACTGTAAACGTAACCATGGCGACATGACGTAATTTTGGTGTTTGTTTACATATCTACCCTTCCCAGGTTGTTTCAGTTACGGTCAGAGTCAAATTTCAATTTTGGCAGGGTATCAGAGTCCTCTGGCGAGCGACTTCATACATTAAATGCAAATCAGTCTGCCTGTAGCAGTATCTAAGTATGCCTTGAGCATGGCCTTTCTTCGTTAATATTAAAAAAACTGTCGTATACAAAAATATGGAAATCGGTGGTATGATAAAGAAATATTTGATAAACACGCTGATGCAGACAGTTTTCAAATCGAAGAATTACTTTCAGAGATATTTAATGCTAAAGTTGGACAAAATCGTTCCATTTAAAAAGTTTTATTGGAGCAAAAACTATACATGAGAATTTAATCATTTTTAGATCATTTTATAGGTTATAAGTTCCCGGTGTGCAGATTGCATTTATTTTTTTTTTATTTGACTATTTTTTGATGTTTTATTTCTATTTTAAATTCAAATTTTCAGTATTTCCAGAGATATTTTTTACGAATTTAAAAAATGCTATTAATTTAAACTGTTGCCAACTTTATAAACAGCGCAAACAATAATGTTTACTTCAAATTAAAAATTTATTTACACGGGACTATTGTAAACAGAAAAAAAAATTAGAATTAGAATTAAATGATTACATGTTAAAAGCAGGAAAATTGCGTCATAAGAAACATATTTACACTGGAATTTTAAAAGAGAAACAAAATGTTAAAATAAAAAAAATCATTACTATGCGTTAAAACCTGTAAATGGAGGAAATTACGTCATATTTAAAATGGCCAAAAATATGGCAAAACAATTTAAATTAAAAAATATATTTGCGCGAGATATTTTGAGATAATCTTTTCAACTATTAATTTGAATTCGAAGACATCGCAAATAATATTTCCTTCTAACAACAAAAGTATTTTCACGTGAATATTAATAAGAGAAATAAAACTTTGGTGTAAATTACGTCAGATTTAAAACGATACATTTAAAATGAATTATTTAAAAGAACTATCTTATAGCGCTGTTAAAAAATATCGGGAGACAATGGCGCTGTTTACTTAATTCATTTCATTAGCTTATTTTCGAATGTTTAACTAATTTTTTTAATTAAATACGAAAACAGCCATTGTATCTTTTAACAGCAGCAGATATGGTCTTAAAAATCCCCAATCCAAGAAAAACGAATGGAAACCCGTTTACAGAGAGATCGCTACTGTTTTTTTTTTTGTTTTTTTTTAATTCAATATTTTTAAAGCCGATCAAATTAGCGTGCTTTTTGGATAAAGAATTGTGAAATTCGATATAAGATGGATTATATATAAACAACGCTCATAACTCATTTAATCAACAATCAGAATGAGATAATGATGAATTATTATGAAAATCCAAATAGAAATGAATTTGGATGTCAAGAGAATACGATCGACGCTTGCTAACAAAATGTAAACATTTCGTGACAGTTCTTCAACGGTGCATTTCATGAACTGTGACGTCATAGTAAGTCACTCCCCGATTTGGAGTCGTGATTTTAGCTTACTTTTACGATTATTTTATTGTTTTTTTTTTTTTTTTTTTTTTTTTTTTTTTGCGTTTTTGAAAATTGTGGATTTGGAATTTTCCGAAAAATATAAAAATGATCAATTCCCCAATGTGTGCAAATTCCTCACTGTCATATTGAGAGAAAATGGTCTCTCTTATGCTGAAATTGCAAGACAGGTTGGTGGATCAGTCACTTTATCTGGCATGGCATACGAAAGTTGTGCTTACGTTATGAAGAAACTAAATCAGTGATAAATAAGGCAAGATCAGACCGAAAAAAATGCACAAATGCTTCTGACGATAGAAAGGTAAAAGAATCCATCAAAGATAGAAGAATTTCATCAGATGCTGTTAGATGTGAAATGAATGCAATGGGTGTTTCAATTAGTTCATGAACATTAAGGAGAAGATTAGAAGGTTTTGGACTGAAAGGTAGAATTCCGAGGAAAAAACTATTTTTAAATCTTCAGCAACTCAAGAAACGAGTTCATTTGGGCAAAAGAACACATTAATTGGTCAGAAAATCAGTGGAAGCAAATGATGTGGAGCGATGAGAGTAAAATATCGCTCTTTGGTAGTGATGGGCGAAAACATGCGAGACGTAGAGTAGGGGAAGAGCTGCATTCTGATTGCATTAAAGCGACTACAAAGAACCCAACAAATGTCGTGATTTGGGCCTGTATGCCTGCAGATGGTGTGGGCCGCATTCAAGTGATTGATGGCATTCTGAGTGCAAAAAAAAAATACATCAAAACTGTTCTGGAACCAAAATTGATACCTTCGATCAGGGATCTCTTCCCCAATAAAGCACCATTTATCTTTCAGCAGGATTCAGCTCCATGCCATACGGCAAAAATATGCAAAGAATGGTTTAAAAATAAAAGCATACAATTATTACCCTGGCCAGGAAACAGCCCTGATCTGAATCCTATAGAAAATTTGTGGCGACGTTTGAAAATCCTTGAACAAAAAAAGCGTCTATCTAATAAAACGCAACTTATTGAAGCTATAATTGATTAAACAAAAACCTAATTTGCAGAACAAATTAAAAAAACAAAATTTATTTCCTAAATTGTTTAAGCCCGAGAAGGGGCAGATATTAAGATATTTCATTCAATTCGTTCTACATTTAATGTTAAATTTTTGTAACAAATAAGTTAAACCAACTGAACATTAAAAAATAAAAATGAAATTTATACAATATAATACTTTAAACACCTATATAACTTAGATTCCGTTCAAATGAAATCGAAATAAATCTTAGACTTTTTTAAAGTTTTGTATTTTGCATGTAACTTATCATATTATGTACGATCGTCATAAACATAATGCAGTACAAATACAACTTAAAAATGGAAAAAGTCTAAGATTTATTTCGATTTTATTTGAACGGAATCTAAGTATATAGGTATTTAAAGTATTATATTGTATGAATTTCATTTTATTTTTTAATGTTCAATTGGTTTAACTTATTTGTTACAAAAATTTAACATTAAATGTAGAACGAATTGAATGAAATATCTTAATATCTGCCCCTTCTCGGGCTTAAACAATTTAGGAAATAAATTTTGTTTTTTTAATTTGTTCTGCAAATTAGGTTTTTGTTTAATATGTCAAGTTTTTTAATAACTACTGAATTCAGACGAACACATTTCAAAATTAATGGATATCATCATCAGGCTTTGATTTGTGCGATATCGCATCACAATTTGTGATGCAATTTACCTATGTATAATTCAAAATGTTTCACCAGTGCAGTAATGTAGGTTGCTGTAGTTTGGTCAAAAAATTACAATCTGAACTTAAAAAAATTCTTGAAAATGTCATTTTTATTTCCACTATGACGCCATATTCATCTTCTTTTTTATTCTTAAAAAAAAACTATTTCAGTTTCCTCAGTTTCATGTTTCACGTGAAAATCATTCAACTAAATATAGGCAAATTATTATTACGGCTTTTGAATTATTTATAACAATGAAGGGAAAAAAGTTAAATTTTATTAGAAAATGTCCGTTGATTCTCAATGAAAAAAGCAAAATTTGGAATTATTAAGAAAAATATTTGAATAATGTAAATAAAAATTAGCCCATGTTACTCTCTAGATTATAATCCACCTACATGCAAAGGCATTTTATGATCCGTTTTGTCCCCGACGTCAGGCAAATGTTTTTACACTTTGAATTTATAATATTATTAGAATTAGCAAAGAATTAAAAATGAGTGGCATCAGGGACAAAAAGGCGGGAAGAAAAAATGAAAAAGTTACCATCTCCATAGGCTTTTCTATGTTAAATTAACATTGAGAAGTGACACTGGAAATAAATAAGTATTGCGCTGCCGCGCAATACTTAAATTATTGGCATCATATGATTAAAAATTATGAACTCCAAGCATTAGTTCTCTCAATGAAAAGACGCTGTGGAGCTGTAATAAAAAGTAAGGGTTATCCTACTAAATATTGAATGTGTAAGTGTAACTTTAAAATACAATGAAATCTAAGATAGATCTTATTTTTGTAAGCATAACATTTTTTGTAATGCAGATATTTTAATTATATTTTTTTAATTAAATTCTACATTAAATTTCCTTCAATTTGATATATAAACATTTGTATTTAAGTGAAATTTATTATATTCTTCAAGCACACAAAATTTATAAAACATGAAAATTTCAAAAAAAAAAGTCCATAATTTTGGCCACTACTGTGTGTTAAATGTATAATTATTTAGACCCTCCACAAAGGATTTAAAGCACTCACAACTTTTGTCAAATAGCAGATATTGACCATGAAAATTCTGGTTTTTGATGAAAACATAACCTTATTTTGCTTTATAAAAAATCAGAATACTCAGTTAAACTAGTATGTTGTGGCCATCACAAAACTTTCTTCTATAGAAATCACAGTAATTAAATCATTTAAATAGTACAAGAAAGAACATCAATTTAGCACCAATTCTTATCAAAGTATATCTGAATTAGAAGTGTGAGGAAAATTCGTGCATTAGTTATTGAGATAGAGCTATAGGAGAAATTCTGAAAAATGCAGCATAGCAGCGCCACCTGTTGAGCAATTTACACCAAAATATACAAAACGTCAATTCATGTCAAGGACTAACTGAATCTAAAGTTTGATAAAAATCTGCGCATTATTTCTTGAGATGGAGCTATAGTGTAAATCGGGAAAAATGCTGCATAGCAGCGCTACCTGTTGAGTGATTTACACCAAAACATAAACAGCACTAATTCATATCTATTATACCTGAATCTGAAGTTTGTTGAAAACCCAAGCATTAGTTCTTGAGATAGAGCTATTGCGGAGATTATAAAAAATGCAGCATTGCAGCGCCACCTGTAGAGCGATTTACACAAAAAGGTACAAAACGTCAATTCATGTCAATGACTATCTGAATCTGAAGTTTGATGAAAATCTGTGCATTATTTCTTGAGATACAGCTATTACGAAAATCATATAAATGCTGCAAAATGCAGCATAGCAGCGCCATCTGTTGGGCGATTTACACCAAGACGTTACCAGCACCAAATCATATCAAGGAATAACTGAACCTCAAGTTTGATGAAAATCCGTGCATTAGTTGTTGAGATAGAGCTATTGCAGAAATCATGAAAAATGCAGAATAGCAGCGCCACCTGTTGTGCTATTTACACCAAAAACTAATCAGCACCAATTTATATTAGGAACTACTTGAATATAAATTTTTATTAAATTTCGTGCTATAGTTCTTGAGATAGTGCGCCCACAATATTTGTGTCACATACAGACAGACAGACTCACAGACAGACATTTTGTAAAAACATGTTTTTCGGAATCTCTGACCTCTAAAAGGTGTAAATCCGTCGAAAACCGGAAGTCGAAAATTCGTACGAATCCAATACTTTCTTCTTGTAATCAGCAAGAAAGCCTTGCACGGCTGTACAGTTTTTTTTTAATGATAACTTTAAGAGATTTTTTATGGTATACTTTTTAGAATGCCCATTAACAATATTAAAGATCATACTCATGAAAAATAGTATCAATGCGTTCAAATAAAATTTTGAAACTTTTTAAAAGTCATATTTTCTTATTGATCTCTACTCGCTACTTACATTCAGTTTTAGGTAGCTTTCATTACAAAAAGTAAAAAACTACTTATTGTAACCGTCCGAAAGAAATTTTTTACGAAAAATTTTGGTATATTTTCACCAGTCATGCCCCCATACCCCAAAACCACCCTCCGTTCAAATGTGACTTAATATATATATATATCTGATTTTTGTCATACGATAACTCTCGCGTTTATAAACAGATTTGGATGAGATTTATTGCTTGTATAGTACATACAAATGTCTCTACCGAATACGTTGGCCAGCTTCATCCACCATCTTGTGTCAAAATGGCGGCCATTTAAATATTTAAAACTAAAACAAATACAAAAAAAAAAAATAGAAATCCAAGTTTATTTTATGTTTAAATGTTAGGCCTTGATAGAAAGATTCCGGAGTATTTTTTGTTTCGTCTCTAACTTAAAAAATGGTTGAGATATAGCAGTTTGAAATTCTAGGGTAGTTGACATTTTGAAACACGACAACAATTTAAACTAGTAAGTTGTGGCCATCACAAAACTTTCTTCTATCTCATACTTGTCAATACTTCAAAATTCATTATCACAGTGCATCTATACTCATCATGAGGATTCTAAAAAGATGAAATTCCGTGCATTAGTTCTTGAGATATTACTGTCCCTGAAATCGTGTAAATCCATCAAAATGCAGCATAGCAGCTCCACCTATTGGGTGATTTACACCAGAACCTAATTATCATCAACATATGTCAATGTCTAACTGAATATGAAGTTTGGGGAAAATCCGTGCATTAGTTCTTGAGATATTGCGTAAATCATGACAAATGCAGCATAACAGCGCCACCTGTTGAGCGATTTACACAACCACATAATCAGTATCAACATTTATCAAGGTGTACTTGAATCTGAAGTTTGATGAAAATTCGTGCATTAGTTCTTGAGATAGAGCTATTGAGGAAATAGTGCAAAATGTAGCATAGCAGCGCCACCTGTTGGGCGATATTCACCAACACGTAGTCAGCATCATTTCATATCAAAGAGTAAGTGAATCTGAAGTTTGATGAAAATGTGTCCATTAGTTCTTGAGATACAGCGATTGCAGAAATCATGAAAAATGCTGTATAGCAGCGCCACTTGTTGAGCGATTTACACCAAAATGTCAATTCATATCAAGGATTAACTGATTCTGAAGTTTGGTGAAAATTGTTGCATTAGTTCTTCAGATACCGCTATAATGGAAATTCTGAAAAGTGCAGCATAGCAGCGCCACCTGTTGAGCGATTTGCACCAAAACACAAACAGCACCAATTCATATCAAAGTATACTTGAATCTGAAGTTTGTTGAAAATCTAAGCATTAGTTGTTGAGATAGAGCTATTGCGGAAATTGTAAAAAATGCAGTATAGCAGCGCTACCTGTTGAGCGATTTACACCAATATGTACAAAACTTCAATTCATGCCAAGGACTAACTGAATCTGAAGTTTGATGAAAATCCGTGCATTAGTTCTGGAGATTGAGCTATTGCGGAAATCGTGAAAAAGGCTGCATAGCAGCGCCACCTGTAGAGCGATTTACACCAAAAACTAATCAGCACCAATTTATATCAGGGGCTAACTGAATATAAATTTTTATTAAATTCCGTGCATTAGTTCTTGAGATAGAGCGCCCACAAAATTTGTGTCACATACAGACAGACAAACAGATTCACAGACTCACAGACAGACATTTTGTAAAAACATGTTTTTCGGGTTCTCTGACACTTAAAACTTGTCAATCCGTCGAAAACCGAAAGTCGAAAATTTTCACGAATCCAATACTTTCTTCTTGTAAAAATAGAAGAAAGTAATAAGAAATCCTTTGTTTAAGGGTTGCTTCTTTTCATTTAGAATGTGCATAAAAAGAAACTAAAATCAATCAATAAATAATGAAGTAGTATTAAAGCTATTTTGGTTATCAGTTTGGAAAATGTGATATTGAGAAAAAAAAAATCTTGCTAAATTTTAGTGCTTTAATTACTTGCAATACTCTTGTCAAAATACACCTTAACTCATTTTTACTTTCTTCTATCTTTACAAGAAGAAAGTATTGGATTCGTGAAAAATTTCGACTTCCGGTTTTCGACGGATTTATACGTTTTAGAATGTCCTGAACACGATTTGATGGTTTTTAGAAAATGTCTGTCTGTGAGTCTGTCTGTCACTCTGTCACTCTGTCTGTGAGTCTGTATGTGACAAAAATTTTGTGGGCGCTCTATCTCAAGAACTAATGCACGGAATTTCACAAAACTTCATATTTAGTTAGACCTTGATATAATATGGACCTGATTAGTTTTTGGTGAAAATCGCCCAACAGGTGGCGCTGCTGTGCGGCATTTTTCACGATTTCTGCAATAGCTATATCTCAAGAACTACTGCACGGATTTTCATAAAACTTCAGATTCAATTAGTCCAGGATATAGTTTGGTGCTGATTATTTTTTTGTGAAAATCGCCCAACAGGTGGCGCTGCTATGCTGCATTATTCATGATTATCGCAATCGCAATAGCTCTAACACAAGAAAAAATGCACGAATTTTCATCAAACTTCAGATTTAGTTAGTCCCTGATATAAATTAGTGCTGTTAAAATTTTTGGTCTAAATCGCCCAACAGGTGGCGCTGCTATGCTGTATTTTCACGATTTTCGCAAGAGCTTTATCTCAAGAACTATAGCACGGATTTTCATCAAAATTCAGATTTAGTTAGTCCTTGACATGAAGTGACGTATAAATTAGTGATGTTTAATTTTTGGTGTAAATCGTTCAACAGGTGGCGCTTCTATGCTGTATTTTTTGCGATTTCCGCAATAGCTTTATCTCAAGAACTAACACTTAGATTTTCACAGGGCTGCGGAGTCGGAGTCGGAGTCGTGGAGTCGGAGTCGCTAAAAATATGCCGACTCCGACTCCGACTCCAAACTTTCTGTTGAACAGTTTGAAGTGAATAAAAAAATAAAACCAATTACGCTTAATTTTAAATTTATGAACTGAATTATTATTTTATGTTTTAACTCTATACATTAATAAATATTTAGTTATTTTTCAGTTCATTGACATGTTAATCAGTAAATATAAGGCAAAAGGGGGGATGTGATTTTTTTGCCTACATCAGTCATTAAATTGATTCATTTAGTTACTTCTTCAGCTCATAGACGACACTATTGTACAATAATTAAATTAAAGTGAGTTTTGAAAAGTTTTTGTTTTGTTTTGTTTTTTTGTAAATTAAGTCCAACTCAACTCGAATCCCGTGTCGACCCGACTACCCAACCCAATGAAGGAAGACAAAAACAGATGTTTCAATTTAACCTCTGTCCATCCGTGCTCGAGTCGGGTCCTGAAATTTATATTTTAAGTCAGTCCGAAGCGAACCGGAAAGAAACCTGAACCATGAACCCTATCTGAAATCATATAAAATCAAAATTTTATTGGAATTATGAAAAATAATCATCTCTAACTGCACTTTTATCTTTTGTGTAGGAAAAGGAATACAGTCGAGTCTCTATATAACGAAATCCATTGTTCCAGTAAAAAATTCGTTATATAGAGAAATTCGTTACATAAAGAATGAGTAAAAATTCCTATTTAAAGTGTAAATTTTGAACAAAAATTATCTTTTAGGTGTTTAATTAAGAATTTGAAATGTTTAACTATAAATATTAACCTAATAGAACAGACATTTATTTGAAAGTATAATAAAAATCACATAAGGAAAACTTATACTAATTTTAGACGAAGAAATCTGCAATTTTTCGCTGTTTTGATTTCAAAATTGTTACACTTTCAAAAAAATGTTCACACTGTAGCAAGGAATGAAAAATTGTATCGGGAACATTTTCCTCCATTTGAAGTCCTCGCCTTATAAGATCAAAAGAACTCATCATTTCACTGCGTGATGTTTTTTTCCTTGTTGTACGTTTTCGTTTTCATGCTCATTGTCACTCTCACCATCATTGTTCATAACGCTGCTTAAAATATCACTATCAATAGGATACTGTGCAATAGTGAGATTGTCATCCACTTCCAAAAAATCAGAGAGAGTAACATTTTCTTCGACACTTCCGCGTTCCTTAATTAATTTCTGTTTCTCTTTTAAGTCTGCTAAAGCCACATCTTCTTCGTCCTCAGAATCCGCATTATTCTCCAGTTTAGAAAAGCCGGCCTTTTTGAAGAAATTGTAAATTGTTTTTTCAGTTACATCAAATCTCTAAGCTTTATGAAGTTCCGCAATACACTTTCTAAGACTAATGATGTCTTGGGTGGAATCATGTTTTTTCAGTAGCTATGATGAGTTCTTTTCTTATAATGCACCTTTAGATTTTTTATTTTTCCCAAGTCCAAGGGCTGCAGTTTTGGGTAGTAAGAAAATAACTTCAACATTTTGCAGTTTTCTCCACAGTTTTTTGAGTGAGCTGGACAGTTATCAATAAGCAAAGCAATTTTTCGGCGTTGTTTTCTCATTTGATTGTCAAGTGCTTTTAACCATTTGTCAAAACTTTCAGCGGTCATCCAGGATTTTTTATCAAAATCATAGTCCACTTCTAAGGACTTCACGCCTTTAAAACACCGAGGAGATTTACTTTTCCCAATGACTAACATCTTTAATTTCGCTTTCCCTGTGATATTAGCACACAACATAATAGTAATCCTTTGTTTGCCGGCAAAACATTTATCTTCTTTAAGGGGGTAGGATACCTTTAAACCATCAAAATTTTCGAATTTATTTTAATAGATATTTTGATTCCGTAACCATTTCTGAATAATATGCAAAAAACCGCATTAAAAAATTCCCATTAGTTTACTAATTATGGCGGTTTTATTATGACTACATATTAAGACTACATAGGCGATTTAAACTTCGCGTTGCGTTTATTCAAAACGATGAATTTTGATACTGCGCGCAGTGTTACTGAAAAACTATGCATGGAAATCAAAAGATATTTTTACCACATATCATTTCTGTATTATCTACAACTTAAAACCAGAAAGTGCAAAATTTATTTTTTTTCTGTTTTTGTACTTTGAAAATATTTTTCAAAAAGGGAGAATTTTTAATTTTTTGTTAATTTTTTAATTTAGTCAATATTTTTTACAAATATTCTGGTTTTAGTATAAAGGTAACTCTATTATGTATTTATTTTCACTAAAATTTACTCTTTATACACATATTTTCATATTTTATCATGCGCGCAAGATTTTTTTCTCTTATTACCATATATTTTTAAACTTATCATTTCAATATTTATTTATGAATTTACAAGTATATATGTTTTTTTAAATATAAATTTAAATATGAGCTTTATCTTTATCTGAAGTTTGATTTTTATTTTTGACATATTACACAAGTTTTGAATCTTGGAACTTAGTGATATTTTTTACTTTTTCGACTTGTTCAAAGGTATCCTACCCCCTTAAACGCCAGAGTCTTGTTTGGTAGACACTTGTAAAAGAGATATGTTTCATCAGCATTGAAAATGTTCTTTGGAGCAAATTCTTTTAGAATTTCTGCTACTTTAAGTTCTGACATACTGTCACCGGGGCCTCCACACTTTCACCGCAGATAGTTTTCTGGAAGACCAATGTCTCTTCTTGAACTTTTCTAGCCAAGCACTGCTGGCTTGGAAGTCAGAGTGGCCAAAAGAGGAAACATATTCTAGAGCCTTTTCTAAAATCATTGATCCCGAAAGTGGTAGACTCCGTTCCCTTATCCTTTTAATCCACTTAAACATTGCTTCGTCTAAGTCCTCGTATTGGCACATCCTGTTTCTTTTTCGCGCCGAACCAAGATCCGAATTCTGCTCGGGGATTGACTCTCTGTTTTTTATGAATGTTGACAGAGTACTTGCCGGAATCCCAAACTTTTGCCACATCTTTATTTTTCAATCCCTTATCGATTTCTTTCAAAATCTTCACTTTATCACAGAGAGTTATGCAATTTATAGGAGACATTTTTTGCAGAAGCAGTAAAAAGCGCATTCAAACAGATTAAGTTTTGTGAATCTTTCACAATAAAGAAAGCCAGAAACAATAAACATCTACTCTAACTGTAAAGGTTGAGAGCTTCAGTTTGGATAGATGAAAACGTGTTCTAATTGGTGACAGTGATCTGCTCTCGCGGCTGCAGCTGTCGAGGAAAAATTTTCCATTCGACCAATAGTGTGCCTGCGCCTTCTTTCCTTCCCGCTTTTTTGTGGAGAGCATCACTTCACGTGTCATGCCAGTGGATTTCGGGAGCTTTCTGGCAGTGAATACTACGAATATTGACTTGTTGTGCTTGATTAAAAGATAGTTTATTTTCCTAATTTAAGCTTCTGAATGATCTTCGATCTGATTCACCTTAAACTTCAATTACCTGTCTGATCCCGCTCTTATATGTGTAACAATCCAATTGAAACTTTTTTAAGAAGGATGTTGGAAGGTGTGTGGGAGGGGGGGGGGATGAGATGGATTCGTTGGACATAAAGAACATGGAGATCCAAGGTAGAAAAGTAAGATAAAAAACTCGGTTCTGAACGATAAATCAGGAATCAGTGATGGAAAATTGATTCCATGTGATTTGGAAACTTTTAAAACTGAATAAATAAATAAAATTTTATGAAAAAATTCGTTATATGGAGATAGATATTTCGCTATATGGAGACTGTTTTTAATGAGATCGTGGGAAAAGTGGACCGTTCCTACTAAAAATTCGTTATATAGAGAAATTCGATGTATGGAGTTTCGTTATAGAGAGATTCGACTGTATATATTTACTTATTCGACTTATAAGTTAAACGATGTTATGGACTTTCTTTTGAAAAATCGGGTCAACCCGACCCGAACCCGCAATAATAATTATCAGACTGGCCCATAACGAAAAACATTAAGCGCCAACTCAATCTGAACCACCGTTCGAATAGGACCCTAACGAATGCAACAATCTATTTCAGATAACAATGGATGTTTCACTTATCCTTTGTTCAACTTATACTGCCATATTTTTCAGTATTTCAGATATAAAAGTGAATGTGTGTAAAATATGAAACTGATTAAAACTGCTATCACTACAATATAGGACAACTCATACAGAATTTTTCTCATTAAAACAAAAAACTGCAATTTTCTTCTTAAATATTTCTTACCCAAAACTTAGACGTTCTTCTATTTCTAAGCCCCAACTAGAGTCTTCCAAAGGCCGTGTTGCACTTGACCCACAATCTGAAATTTTTGCTGAAAGTCAACCCGAAACCCGGCAAAAAGGAATTCGTCAACCAAATCCGAAAATGGAAAAAAAAGTCGTCAATTCGACCATAATTCAAGACGAAAGAAAATTAGTTCACATTTTATAGAATAAACAATTATAAAAAAAAGCCTACAATTTTATCTTTTTTGTATAAAAATGAACTTAAATACGCTCATTAATATTCAAATATATAGATTTTTCATTTGAAAAATATTCAGTACATATTTTCTTTTGAAAAATCAGGTCAAATCAAAAGTGTCAAAACCTGATCCGAAGCATTTAAAGTCTACCTGGTTTGGGCTAAATTTGGTTAAACTATCCGATGGAGGACCGTAATTCTAACCTACTGTAGAAAAAACAATTACTATTTCATGAATTTTGAGAGGAAAGTGAATAAACTCATTTCATGTCTCAAAATGGTTGGCTTATTTTTTTAAAGTTTTTTTTTATCACATTTTTTCATGATTATTCCTATTCGTCGATCCCCCCCCCCCCCCCCCCCCCCAATCTCCGGAATTTTTTTATTTAAAATTTATTAGTATAGTGTAGATGTAGATAATAGCATTTGCGTCTATGAATGAAAGGCGATGACAACTTGCCAATCCAGAGGCGTCGTGATGGAGGGTTATGGGGGGGGGGGAGCCTCCCCCTCCAATATATGTGAACTTGGAAAATTTGAGCTTAGAGTTAGTAAATTCTAAATTTTTTGAAAGATTTTAAATTTAAACTAAATTTTTTTCGATTTAAAAAACCAAAAATTTTTTTAATGTGGCGTCTAATATATATATTTTAAATGTTACATTAAATATATTTTATGGAAACAGACCTGTATATATTACAGCGATTAAAATTGTCCTTAAAGTATGAATTAATGTCTGAAATTGGTATATAAACTGTAAATTATAAATACAGGCATTACAGTCTGAAATGTAGGTAGATAACTACATTTTTATAATATGAGGATAATTACTCGGCACTTTAAGAGTAATATATCCCTTTCATCTAATACATCATTTTTCAAGTAAGGGGAAAATTATTATTTCAAAAAACTGGTGCCAACCGAGCAATTTTTTTTTTCAAAGCGCTAATCTGTCTATAATGCTTGGCAGGAAATCCTGCCAGTCGGATTATATGAGTTACATATATATGTATCTATAAATAGGGTAGATATGGCACTTAATGGACACCCTTAAGCAATTTCTCTAAAAATTATTTTTTAAGTAATAGTATGTGTATTATATTCCAGTTTTTTCAATATTATATTAATTTATCAACAATGTTTAACCATTCTCATAGTCTCATTTCCCAATATGAATCAAGATTTAATTGTAAATAGCAGAAATATATCAAAACACCTACATTGCCAGTAATGGACACCCTCTATTCCAGTAATGGACACCCCATAAAAAGTAATAAATATAATTGTTTTTATTACTGCATTTAGAACTAATCGAACGAAATTTTCGGCCGAAAATAGAAATATTACCGAAATTCGGTTTCTGTTTCGGTTTCGGTCGATCCTTAATCTTAATTACTATTTAATTTTGAACACCTTTTTCAATTTGCATTATCTATATATCTCCAACAGGTAAATAATTAAAGCGCATTTCAATCTTTTTGAGAAACCCTGTGTGTATGCTGGAGTCGGAGTCGAAGAGTCGGAGTCGGAGTCGATTGTTTCAGAAATCCAGGAGTTGGAGTCGGAGTCGGAGTCGGTCATTTTTCCTACCGACTCCGCAGCCCTGGATTTTCAACAAACTTCAGATTCAGGTATACCTTGATATCATTTAGTGCTGTTTATTTTTGGTGTAAATCGCTGAACAGGTGGCGCTGCTATGCTACATTTTTCAGAATTTCAGCTATAATATCACGAACTAATGCATGAATTTTCATCCAACTTCAAATTCAGATATAGTTTGATATGAATTGGTGCTAAATCGTTGTTATTTCTTGTACTATTTAAATGACTTAATTGACGTGATTTATATAGAAGAAAGTTTTGTGATGGCCACAACATACTAGTTTTTAATTATTGTTAATTATTTTTTATCTTGAAATCTTTAGGGCATACTTTTAAAATATAAGACAATAAAAATAGTCCATTTTTGGCAATTATGTTAGGTGCCAACTTTTTTTTTTTAGTCTCATAAACTCAAAATATTTAATAAAATAGGGTCAGATGGGGTAATTATGACCAGGGGGTAATTATGACCGCCGTAATACTGGAGATAACTGTGATGGTAAAATTTTGTTTCAAGCTTAGAGATTAACCTCATAGTCATAATGTATATTTCATCTTAGGTATTATTTATTACTAGTCTGAATCCTTTTTGAGATCAAAATAGCAATTTGAAACTAAGTCTATAAAATTTTTGATAAACGGATTTGTTACTTTGGAGTTCAAAGTGGTCATAATTACCCCAAACATATGTGTATTGGCAAGTATAAAGAGAAGATATAGTGGTCATAATTTCCCCACTAGTGGTCTTAATTACCCCAAACTTATGTGATTGTGAGTTTTTGGTGGGGTAATTATAACCACCCTTTTAACTTTAAAAGAAAAACAGCTATGATAATTAAAACTTTTAAAATGTGTTCTTAAAGGATCAAAGTTACTTCCTATGTACTAAAAACAGCACTTTTCCAAATAGAAATAAGCAAAAAAAATAGCAAAGTTGAAAATGTAAAAAGTGGTCATAATTACCCCTCCTGACTATACGTCTTATTTCTATGGGATGCTTTCTGATTTCGTCTATTAAAATTGTGTTTCAAAATATCTTTATTTTACTTGAAGAAAAGGGGGACATTGGCAACTTTTAAATCAGACTACAGTACTTTCAAATATTAATAATTTTTCATTTATCCATTATGCAAGTACAGCACTAGCAATCTGCCAAGTGCGAATAAATCAAAATTTGTGAAAAAATACCTATTTCAGTGAAAAATTTCTGAATCGATATTTTTCGCAAATGAGAAATTTTGTATGACCAAGGTATGTTTGAATACACTAATTGAATTCTTACAAATATGATCATATTAGTAAATGGATCAATAAAAGTAAATAGCACAGTCCTCTGACAGTGATTTACAAGCATGTTTAGCAAATAATTCATCATCACTTAAGTTCAGTAAATTCATCATTCCTGATAGTTCAGTTGAACTTTAGTGTAATAGTTCTACAGGTAAAATCCTATCTTTCATTCTGTTAATTCAGCAGACAGTTGTTTTTGAAGTTCTATATAACATTTCTGATCCTAGTCACAAAACTACTATTAAACTTATCACTGACTGTTTTGTTTGGCCTATTAAAAAAGCGGATTGTGATAAGGGAGCTAAGAGTTGTATCTCATTCCAGCGTGCTAAAATATTAACCCATACTAAAGCATCAATAAGTAACATCCCTGTCAAAATTCAATGTTTTCACCATATTCATTTAGATCTTAGTTCTTTCCAAACTTCTCAAAATTATTCATTTTTCCTTACAATTATTGATAGGTTTACTCTGAGTGTAGGCAGAACCAAATGGCTGATACAGTCATGGGTGCAAGACCTTCAGTCTTGGAGATATTTTTGACTGATAGTAAATTGTACTTTATATACTTAAATTATTGCAATTTTACTATCAGGAACTTTTAATCACTTTCTTTTATTGTAAGAAATCAATTTTTAGCCATAATAGACAGTATAATCTTCTAGCTAATTTCCACGTGTTTCCTAATACTCAGAAAAGTTTTCAGTCTTAGCTTAGATGGACTTCTTGCACCCGTGGATACAGTACTTCATGCATTTTATAGAAGTTTGGATCTCACGTTTTAGCGCATCTGAGGTCATAACAGTCATCAGGGCCGTCTATTTTAGTTTCGGCTTTTCTGTTCTTTGACCACTTTATTTATTAGGTTCCAATCCCATTTACATGTGTGCTATCCCCCCTCCCCAAGCTAGTAATTAGTTCTTACTAACAGATAATAGGTTGGTTGTATTTATGTCGGCCAATTGTCTGCACGTGGGATATAGGCCCAACAGATAATAGGATAGAAAATTCTCCCTGCATTTTAAAATTACTAGGGGGGTCGGTCCCCTACGAGCTACGCTCGCCAACCCCCGTCCAGACACCGCAGATTCTAAATGCACGCTAATTTGATCGGCTTTAAAAAGATTTCGAAAGATTGAATTATAATTTAAAAAACAGTGGCGATCTCCCTATAAACGAATTTCTATTCATTTCTCTTTGATTGGGGAATTTTAACGCCAAATCCGCTGCGGTACTACTTGATTATCCTGTCGACCCATTTCGCCAAATTATATAAATCGCCAAATTATACAAATTGATATAATTTTTATTTTAAATAACGAAAGAACAAATAAATTCGTACAACATTAATAAAAACACAAATAAAACGTCGAAATAAAAATAACTTGATGACGTATACACGTGTAACAACATTTCAAATAAGCTAATATAAAAGGAATTAAGTAAAGAGAGTCTTTGTCTCCTGGTATTTTTTAACAAAGCGAAAAAAAAAGTTCTTTTAAATGAGACATTTTAAATTAATTCTCAAAATATCAAATAAATGTCTAGCGCAATTTCTAAATTTAAACTTTTTTGCAATATTATTTTGTGTTCATTTTATGTAATAACTATAATGTGACGTAAATATGACGTAATTTCTCCTAAGACTTCTAACGCATGTTAATGAATTTATTATTTTACAATATCCTTTCTCTTTTAAAATTCACGTGTATACTTTTTATGACGTAACTTTTAATAAGTTCTTGCTTTTTATACGTAATTATTTAATTCTAATTTGAAAGTTTTTTTTCCTGTTTATAATAGTCACGTGTATATAAATTTTTAATTTGAAGCAAACATTATTGCTTGCGCTTTTTATACAGTTGGCAACAGTTTAAATTAGTACAATTTTCTGAAATCTGTAAAAAATATCTCTAGAAATGTTGAAAATTTGAATTTAAAATAGAAATAAAACCTGAAAAAATGAGTCAAAATAAAAAAATTAATGCAATCTGCACTCCGGCAAATTCTAACGCATAAAATGATCTAAAAATGATTACACTGCCATGTATAGTTTTTGCTGCTATAAAACTTTTTTAGTGGAACGATTTTGTCCAACTTTAGCATTAAATAACTCTTAAAATAATTCTTCGATTTGAAAACTGTCTGCATCAGCGTGTTTATCAAACATTTCTCGATTTTCATATTTTCGTATGCATTATTTTTGTTAATATTAACGAAGAAAGGCCTCCGGTCACAAAAAAATCAAAACCGGCGGCGGCGGCGGTGACAGCGGTAGTTACTTTTTTTTAGAATAGAGAGAAGAGATGCTTAAAGCATACCTGACAGAATGGTGGATGGAGATACTCTCTGCAGTCTTGTTTGGGTTCAGAGCTCCGTTTTGGTAGAACTTAATATCTACACCTTGTGGCCCAGTGCATGGGAAAGCTATTCATTTCTTAGGTGAATTTTTTTCTTCATCCACATTGAACATTAATGCACTAGAATTCATCAAATCTCAGAAAAATGGGCAACAACTAAGACTAACAGCAACTAGAAAGCAAAGGCAAAAGCACATCTTCATGTCACTAAACTTAATAAAAGCATCCATGTTTTTAATTGTACCGTTATACTGTGTTCACATTTTTGAGTCACTTAGCTTAACTTTTTTGAACAGGACAACTCGGAATTAGGCTTCATCTGTTCACATTGCCAAACGTTTTAAGAGACTTTACTTAACCAAACAGATGTCTATTAGGCATGCACATAAGTTGCTAAATTAGTTACTAGAACTTCTGACTATGCACAACATAGAAGAGCTTGTACATCATACTGTAATTTCCAGGTATGAACATTCAATTCTCTACCCTCTGCCGTTTCTCTTAGCACACTAGCATTACTTGAACTAGCATTACTTGAAGTTTTATTATGTGAACTAGTGTAAATGCCCGTCCTAGGACGGTGGGTAAAAATTGTGTTTTTTACTTATTTCAAAAACTGATAAAACTAATTGACAATATGGAAGCGTTGAGATGAGCAAAGTTCGGCTAGTTTATGTTCTAATAAACACGCTATTAGCATTTACAATACCTCTGGGTAAACCAAGCTTTCCGGCTAATATGCCATAACAAAATTAAGATCTCTTAATAAAACAAAAAATTAACGAATATGCAACAAAACTGCGTAAATAAAAAAGGCCTGCTGCAACTATTGAAATAACACTTTTTAATACTAATTTTTTTTATAACACTTTGAAAATGTATTTTTATCGTTTACCCCCCTCGCCCCTCAAAAAATTATATGTATATGGATTAATAAATAGGATAAATTTTAAATCCCAGCATGTTTTTTTTCTCTGTACGAACTTTGCATCACATGAAAGGAATGTACGGTAGGTCTCGGCGAAAAAGAACTCCCTCCGAAAAGGAGAAGCATTGTTAAAATGTTCTTCACCCCTATTGGTGTTTTTCTTCTGTTGATACGCGGCTGACGTCACATGAGTAAGCAGAGAGGACAGCTTCAAATGACGTCATTTATGTCGTCTCCTTTAATCTTCATAGCTCCATGGTTTTTTTTTCAATGAATCAAAAAGGGAATGACTCGCTACAGCTCTTGTTTACGCGGCTTTACGGTACGTTTGTTTTCAACTCGATTTCTGAAATGGTTTTTCAACAGCGCTAATCATTGAAATTTTGTTAATTTTTAATCTTTTATAGAAAATTATGTTGAACAGAAGGAATTTCAGGTAGAAAAGATTTGTATTTAGGCAGATAAGTTTTCTCATGCACATCTCAAATCGAAATTAAGCCTAACGTGGCTCCATCTTATCGGAGACTGGTAAGACTGATGGGTTCGCCCCGGATTCGTTACACTGTGTTTTATTATATAAAGATTAACTCTCATTATTTGTACTTCATGAACATTGATTTCGAAAGTTAGCAACAGATGGCAGCACACATTAGTCCATCCGTACACTTCTGGCTGCACCACCTGTAACACAGGGGAAAATGCCAATCTGGAATTTAAGAGATCAGTATGCATTTGTCACTAGGGGATTGATAGATTAGCGTTGAATGTTGGAATAATATTTTCCAATTCTATGATGTTTTAGATGTAGTTGAACTTGTAAAAACATTTGATTAATAACTAATTTACTCGGAATGATTTTAGTAAAATAAAACAGATTGGTGTAATACATACATACACAATGGTACTACAATCCATGTAGGATTATGACCTCCCTCAATATACCTCGCCAGACCTTCCGATCTCTGGCCTTTAATTTATAATTTGGTTTTGTGTTAGATCTTCCTCTACCTCTTCTATCCATCTCTTCCTGGGTCTACCAATATTTTTTTTTCCTATTAATTTATCATTACAAATCTTCTTTGTGCTTCTCTCATCCCTCATTCTGATTAGATGGCCGAAACATTGCATTCTTCTTATTTTAATAATATTTATTATATCTTTCTCGTTATATTAACTGTTTAATCTCCATATTTGTCCTGATACTCCATGTATTGCCTTCCTTAAGGCTGTTCTCAACTGCTCTGCTTAACAAGCGCAAAACGTTTTGACACATTTACAAATTCATTTTTTAACGGAAAGATATAAAATTGGAAAGCCTGACCAGGGAAGCGATTTGGAATCGAACTGTTTTTTTTTTTTTTTTTTTTTTTTTTCCATTTTTTAATCAATCAATTAGCTATTGAGTTATAAGCGATTTTGATCACGTGACACGGCATTTTTCTCCCCTTATTGACTGGATTTTCTTCTTTCGTTCGGAAGTTCAGTTCAAAATGCCAACTTTGACAATATTTTCTGAAAGATCTGTTGCGTTTACAAGTAAACGGAAAAAACAGTTGATGGCATAGTTTCTGAATAACAACACCTTCTAGTTTCAGGCGTTTCTGAATAAAAATGAATTAAAATTTATGTCAGAAAGTTGACCCTTTGGATTTGAGAACAGCCTTAATAGGACCAAAAATTTGTCTTAGGATCTTTCTTTCTCAAATAATAAGTAATTTTTCATCTTTTTGTGTAGTGGGTTAGTCAAAAAAAAAAAAATTATGGCCATTTTTTGTCCCATTCTGACCAGAAAATCAGAGTTCTAACTTTTTACAACTGCTCTTTCATCTTCACCTAACACTTCATTTATAATGACTATTTCATAATAATGAAAGCCATCAGTCCATCAGAAGAAAATGATCCATTGCAAAGGTATAAGTTCGATTAACTCGGATAATCGGGACTCTACTGTATCTATATTTATATACAATTCTTTTTTTGGCATCGGGGGCGACACTAAATTCTGAAAAAGCAGAATTCCTGTTTTCTAGTCATGTATTTTGTTTTTTCATTATTAACCTCGAAGCCTAGGTAATACAGGTGTAATACAGGGTTAGTCTAAATGATTAATCGGGTTTCAAAAGACTTTTTATTTACAAGTATACGACGTACAAAGACGGGTGATACATGAAAAGATACGTACACTCACCAAGTTTCTGTTACATACTACAAATGGCCAAAGTGTGCGCCCTTAGTCACCAGCACACATCCCAACAGTAATCCAGTTCCATCCATACGTTCAATAGCATGTTTCTGTCAATGTCCGTCACAGCAGCAGTGATGCATTCCTGCAATGCTTGGAACGTTGTTGGCATTGGGGGTACATAATCTTTGTCATTCACATAACCCCACAGGAAGAAATCACATGGCGTGAGATCTGCCGACCTGGGAGGCCATGTCAACAGAAGGATATCGCCCAGACCAGCGGAACATCACCATCTGGTATAGTGGCGCTACAATCCTGTCACCCAGCGTGCACGCGAGCCACAAGGCAGGCTTTTAAACTTGGTGAGTGTATGCATCTTGTCGTGTATCACCCTCCTTTGTAGGTCGTACTCTCAATACACAGTTTTTTGAAACCCGATGAATCATTTAGGCTAACCCTGTATTTTACACCCAATGGAGCCAGATTACTATACAGTATTCATACAACATGGAAGGAGCTTAAACTTGCTATTGTACTACCTATAGACGTTCTGTAAGATCATCCTCCATTCAGGATTTTAAAGTTGAGTAATTTACAGGATGAAAATGACTTATTTAATAAGAATCATGTATTTTAACATTTAAAACTGGAATATTTTTGTATGCAAAAAAATTATGTCCTTTTTGTTTTCATACTACCAGTTTCAAAATTTTTCAAATGACAAAATATTTTGACAAATGCCAACAACTTCGAAAATAATGTCATTGAAATCGCACCTGAGCAACGTTTTACTATAATTTTGTGTCAGATGTTGTATAAACTGTAACTGAGACTGTTTTGACTTTTAACTGCAAAGTTTTAACTGTGTTGATGTACTGCGTTATTAGCATTCCCGCGCTTAAGAAGGGAGATGTATTTTCATGCTTAACTAAAGATGTAACCTTTCGCTTATCTCATTAAACTAATACCTTTAATTTAAAATTCTGTCAGGTTATGGGCCCAGTGCGTTTAGGCCCTGCGCATTAAGTTAAAGAAGACGTGTTTAAGTGAAAGCTGACGTTTTTCGAGTTTAATTTTGTACCTTACACGATGGCCGACGAATATCGTATCGAAAAATTGAACTCTAAAAATTATAGGCACTGGAGCTTGAGAGCTCAAGGTCTATTGGAAGCAAAATGATGCTGGAATGCGATCGATGTAGGATTTAGTGGTGAAATGACGACTGATAATAAATCGTTAGATCACAAAGCCAAATCGATTTTCTATATGATAGTCAATGACGTGAACTTGGACGATATAGCGGAATGTGAAACAGCGAAGGATATATGGGAAAATCTAAAAGGTATATATACCAAATTTGATACTTTTCACGGACTTTTGTTGGTCAAAGACTTTGTAATGACTGAAAAGAAGCGAGATGAATTGGTTGCCGATTATTTAACAAGACGAAATGCTTTATACCACAAAGTTAAGAATGCCGGGTTTTGTTTCGAAGAAAAGGCATTAGCAGGTTTTGCCGTATTAGGCCTACCTAGGGAGCATCAATCTCTCATAAGAAAGTTAAGAATGGATAACGACGATTTGACAATGAAATCTTTAAAATCAAAATTAACTGAAGAAGAACTTCGTATCGCTTCACCAAAAGTATTTTCTAAGGAGAAACATGAAAATTATGATGAAAACAAAGCTTTAATGACGAAACGTTATCACAAAAATGAAAAACGTTTCCTCATAAAGGAAGGATTCTGAATTCAAGTTCTGATTTCAATCGACGATCACAAGAAAATTTAAGATGCTATTGATGTCTTGAATTTGAGTACATTGCCAAAAATTGTACACATGAAGGTAAAAATGAAAGCGAAGAAAAATCTTCAACTAAATTTGTTACTTCCCATGAAAATAATCAACATAAGCTTTTAAAAACAATCAAAACTAATAGAGATAATGTATGGTTAGTGGATAGTGGATCAACTGATCACATGACTTCTCAGAGGCAAAATTTCATCCCTTTTAAAGAGGAAAAAATCCCAATTGAAGTTGTAGGAAGTGGAGTTTTGTTTTCTGCTGGTAGAGGAAATTTTGAATTTACATTATCTACGCAGAGTGGAGGTTGGACTTTTATCCTAGTTGACACATTATATGTTCCTGAATTGGGTGGAAATTTGTTATCTGCAACAAAAATCACTGAAAAAGGAATGAATATTAGAATTTCTGAAAATAAAGCTGAAATCATGAAAAATGAAGAAAAAATTGCTATGGGCACAAGAGATAATAATCATTTATATTGTTTTTATGAAGAAGTTGCTTTGAAATCCCCTGAAATACAAAACTTTGTTTATCAAGCTACTTGTAAGAAAATTGACTTGTGGCATAGACGCCTTGGACATTTGCACTTAACAGCAGTAAAAGGATTACTTAATAGTCCAGTCAAATTAGGCAGATTTTGGGCCATTTTGGAACATAATTACGAAAGTTTTGAAACTTGGTAATATTGTTTGGGAGACTCTACTAATGAACATACTAAAAGTCCTGATTGATGGGGAGTGAGCGCGAGGGAGGGGAGGCAAAAGAAGGTACCTTTTTTCGTTTTTTTGTCAATATCTCGTAATCTGTAAGTCCTATTGAAAAATTGCTAATACAAAAAATAAAGACAGTTAAATTCTCTACAAAAAAAGTTAGAAACATTTTTCTCTAAAAGCCATAGTTAATGAGATAATCGCATTCGAAAATGAAGAAGTTTGCCAAAAGTCACACCAGTGCCAGAAAGCGGGTCAATGGCACTTACATTACATCTACTTAACTTAAATTTAAACAAGCGTTAATAAATGTTGTGGTCAGGTGAATGGAAGCCTGAACAATAACTTCAAAAAATTACATTTTTTGTTAACACAAAATATGCAAAAATGAAAAATACGTAAAATACAATGATATAAGAATAAACAAATACTCAAGTCCGCGATCATTTTGATTAACCCAGATTCAGTAGGAAATTTTAAAAGATGTTGATTTGTGTTCCATTTGCATTAGGATATCCTCTTCAGCAGGTGATGGACTGTTTTAGCTGTCTCCATGGCAATAGTGGTAGGCGGCAGTGCATGTGATTCCTGTTTTTCAACATCCACATTTTTGCCTAGAACCAGTTGTACACTGAATGAGGTTTAGTACTGCCTCAGAAGCAACAGGATCGGTGGTTGTGATAAGCACTAATGTATGAACGAGCTTACGTTTTCAACCCAAAGTCTCAGGAGACAGTTCACTTCCCTGCCACAGTTGTATCTGTAGGCATATATTTTTATGTGAAGAGATTAAGGCTGTAAGAAAAACAAGTATATCCACATCCTGTCCAACAACAGTAACGTTGTCACTTTCACTTAGTGCATCTATAGCAGTCTGAACAGTCAGAGTGTCGGCATAATTAGGGCTTTGCTGACATGAGACTCCTTTGTCATTTAAATTAGAGGATAGAATGGGAATCAACATTGTCTTATTGTTCTTATTTGAGAGAAACTGATTTTGGGGAACACTAATGACAATATACTCCCATAATGTATGTCAAATGACCATTTCACTGAGCACCTTCTATTTTATTCAGCTACTTCGGTACCGTTTACAAGGTCAGTGTATTCATCAAAAACAATTCTTCGTCCCTTTCCACAATAGTGTTTTTTAACGTCCTTTATTTAGGTGTTGCAGATTCCTTCTTCCACACCCCTCATGTGACAGGAAGCCACCATCCACAACTATTGCTTTTTGTTGGTCTATTATCTCATCTGATTATTCAAATATTCGACACAAAGAACTTTTCTTTGTATTGCGCATTCCGCAATCATTGAAAAGAGAGAGAGGATAAGGAGGCAATTCATATTGTAGGTAATTTCCTAAATCATCATTACTACGTTTGCACAAGGAAATCTGTTTGAATATAGCTAGAGGATCCACAATTTTAGTAGTATCATGAAATTTTATTGAATTGTGTATACGGTTGAGTGATTGTGCTATATCTTTCCGAGTTAGTTTCACACCTGAGTAACATTTGCTAGACACCTGAATCATCTTTTTACTCCCGATTTCCAAAGTTTTGAAGCATTTGATAGTTTCATTTCCAATAACCCCAGAAGATATTGGTATAATTATATCTATCTGAGGAAAGGGCGAGTGATTTTCAAACCAAGTTGAAAGTTTGGAGATATCCGCAGTATCTCTGTTATCGATAAATATAATTTAGATATCATAAATTAATCAAAAATGAAGTAAAGTGCTTTAAAGTAATTACAGTCAATTCAATAAGTGAGATTTATTGCTATCATAATCATTCTGTAAATTGCTAAGTAATATTTATTGATGTTCTAATAATTTTGTAAATCATTAAGTGTTGTTTATTGCTTTATATGTTTATCTTATGTTGCGCAGCTGTGCCCAATGACGTCACTCTTTCTGACGAAAATGTAAACGAGAAATAATGTTCAGTATGTATTAAAGTTTTGATTATGTAACTGCTGTTCGTAATCTTTGAATCCGAGTTATTTTGTCGCTTAGAAGTGCCGTTAATTGCTATGATAACTACAGTTGTAGTTCTTATGAATTTTAAATTAAGTTATTACAGATAACATTTGGCGCCCAACGTGGGGCCGACATAGCAATTATGGATTTAAAAGCACTAAAGCTCGAAAGAAAAAATCTCAGAATTAGTTTTACGTCGTGCACGAATAAAATTACAGAAGAATTAGCGAAGCTGGATATTGATCTTACAAGTCTGTCTGTTTTACAGAAACAATTAGAAGATAAATTTGGAAGATTAGAGGAATGTCAGAAATATATAAGTAGCATACTGCTGAAAGAGGAAGGCTCCGAGAAGGAGTGTGAGGAAGATTTTCAATCAGCCGAAGAATACCGGGATAAATACCTTGAGTTGAAGACTAGAGTAGAAGAAAAAATTATTTCTTTGCAGACGCCCGTTTTTGAAAATAGGAATGAATCTATTGAGAAGAGAAGTTTTAAATTACCGAAGATTGAATTGAAGAAATTTAACGGTGATGTTAAAGACTATTTGTCTTTTTGGTCTCAATTTCAGAAGATACATGAAGATAAAAGTATTTCAGACTCGGATAAATTCCAGTATTTAATACAGGCGGTCGTTCCGAATTCAAAAGCAGCCAGAGTGGTGGAGAGCTTTCCAGCTACAGCTGCTAATTATCATCAAGCAATAAACCAAATCAAAGAAAGATTTGGTAGAGAAGATCTGCTCGTACAAGTCTATATACGGGACTTATTAACTATGGTCATGAAAAATGCCGTCGCTGGCCGAGTTAAAACAGATTTGCCAAAGTTGTATGATGAATTAGAGGGAAAGTTGCGATCTCTGGAAAGTTTAGGACGTACGCAAGAAAAATACGGCGATTTCTTGATCCCGTTAGTAGAATCGATCCTCCCTGAAGAAGTCTTGATGTCATGGGAAAGAAAACGAAATGCCGAAGATGCAATGCACGAAGAACGTTCCCTCAAAAATTTAATGTCTTTTCTAAAGCACGAAGTGCAAAGCGAAGAGATGGTTGCTTTAGCGCGTAGTGGTTTTGGTGCTAATACTACTAATAAAAGATATGACCGGGATAATAAAACTTCCCCTCCTGCAACGACTTCATCTCTAGTAAACACTTCTTTTGGAAATACAGGTAAGCGAGAATTTACTTGTATTTTTTGTGACAAAAAGCATTTATCGCGAGATTGTTTTGCCGCTAGAAATATCACTTTAGAAAATACGAAAAATATTTTACTAAAAAAAAAATGCTTGCTTTAATTGTTTTAAGCCTAACCATATATCTAAAAACTGTAGACTTAAATGTACCTGTATTAAGTGTAAAAAATATCATAATTTTCTTATGTGCCCAGATTATAATAGTGAAAATGATAAGAAAGAAAATGAAAGTCATGAAACTAATACTATGACAAATCATTCAAATAGTGAAAATGTTTATCTCATGACATTAATGGTTAAAGTGAAAAACAAGAATGTGGAACTAAAGGTTCGCACTATTATTGATTCTGGTTCTCAAAACAGTTATGTAAGTAAAAAGGTGGTTGAGAATCTACATCTGGTTCCTAAGAGGAAAATTAAAATGACCCATTGCCTTTTTGGGGGGAGAGAAACCTCAGTTCAAATACATGATGTTTATGATTTAATTATTTCTGATTTAAATGATTCCTTTAGTTGTAGAGCTGATGTATTCTCTGAAAATAAAATTACTGGTTTTGTACCCAAACTTTCTAGTGTAGAGGCGCTTATTGAGCTTAGAAAAAAACAAATTATTTTACCAGATCTTGAATCCGAGGATTCGGAAATTAATTTACTTTTAGGGGCCGATTTAATTGGCACATTATTCCCTAATAAATGTATGAAATTAAATTCAGGTTTATTTATGTTAGAAACACGATTGGGTTGTGTATTAACTGGAAAACCCAATCAAAATTTGAATAGTAATTATGATAGTAATACTGTTTTGTCTGTTGTATCTTTGTATGTAAAAAATGCTTCTATTAATGAGTTATGGGATCTTGAAACGATCGGTATTAGGGAGCCTGTAGAAAGTTTGAAAAATCAGTATGAGCATTCTAAAATAATAGAGGAATTTAAAACAAATATTAAAATTCATCCAGGTGGTAGATATGAAGTTTGTTTACCTTTTAAATCTGATACGATTCAATTACCCAGTAATAAAGAAATGACGTGGAAGAGACATAAAAAGATATGCGAACGCGCACAAAAGGGGGGGTCTTCTTATTGATTATGAAAATGTTTTCAGAGAATGGGAAGATTTAGAAATAATTGAGAAAGTAACCGGGGACATCCAGAAGGGGCATTTTTTGCCGCATCGGCCTGTGGTGAAAGTGGACAGTGCTACTACTAAAATCAGGCCCGTTTTTGATGCGTCAGCTAGAGAATATGGAAAGTGTTCCTTAAATGATATTTTGTATAAAGGCTCGAATTTAATTGAGCAAATACCGGACATTATCGATAAGTTTCGAATTTATAAAATTGGTCTTTCTGCGGATATCGAAAAAGCCTTTTTGCAGATTAGCATAAACCCGGATCATAGAGAATTTTTACGATTTTTTTATCCTTCTGTGAACGAAGAAATTACTTATAGACATTGCAGGGTGGTTTTCGGAGTGAGTTCGAGCCCATTTTTGTTGGCAGCTTCGATATCTCATTTATTACATAATGTATCTCATAATTATAGGAATATGGCAGAAAAGTTGAAATATGCGTTTTATGTTGATAATTGTGTTACAGGTGTTTCAAATGCTGCGGAACAAGACGAATTTATCGAGCAAGCAAAATGCATTATGTCTCGAGGGTGTTTTAATTTGAGAAATTGGGAAAGTAATGTTAAATCTCAAAATGTTTCAAAGAGTTCGGGTGTAACAAAATTGCTTGGGATATTGTGGGATCTTGATTGGGATATGCTTAAGTGTAATTTAACTTTTGATAAAGTAGATAACAATGAAAATTTCACTAAAAGATTAATTTTAAGCTCTATTCAGAAAATTTTTGACCCGATTGGAATATTGTGCCCGGCAACTTTGCCACCCAAAATTATATTACAACAAACCTGGAAATTGGGTCTAGGTTGGGATTCTCCGTTACCGGAGGAAATTCAAAGACCTTTTAAAAAATGGTTCAGTGAAATAAATGTATTAGAGGAGGTCCAAATTCCGCGATATGTTGAAATAAATGAGTCTACCGAAATGCATGCTTTCGTTGATGCATGCAAAGAGGCATATGCAGCTTGCGTCTTTTTTCGAACTATAACCCCGGAAGCTGTAAAAATTCAATTAATTAGAGCAAAAGATAGAGTTGCTCCTATAAAGCAAACGTCAATTCCCAGATTAGAATTAATTGCGTGTAACATCGGAGCTAGGTTGGCACATTCAGTACAGCAAGCACTTTGTGTCCAGAACATGAAAACCCTTTTTTGGAGCGACTCCATGGTTGCGTTGTACTGGATAAGTGAATACGGTGAATGGTCCGTTTTTGTTTCGAACAGGGTGAAAGAAATAAAAGGTCTTTTCCCCAATAGCGAATGGCGCCATGTGCCAGGAAAAATGAATCCTGAGGATTTGATTTCGCGTGGGTGTTCTCCCCAGCAATTGCTAGAATCCCGGTGGTGGGAAGGGCCGAAATGGCTCATGAAAGAAAGGGAGAAATGGCCCAGGACGGAGACTCTTGATAGTGAAACTCCAGAGGTTACTAGTGAAAGGAGAAAAGTGAAATTGTGTAATGTAAATACAACAGTCAAAAATATTCCTTGGTATGCTAGGAAATTTTCAAAATTTGAATCTATTATTAGACTAGTTGCTTGGGTATTAAGATTTATAGATAATGTGAAATCTCGAAACAGTGACAGAAAGAATGGTAAATTATCAGTTGAGGAATTAGAAAATGCTGAAAAAACTTTAATTTCAATTGTACAAAGTGAATTTTTTCCAGATGTAGATTCGATACCTAACCTAGTCTGTTTTAAAGATGAAGACGGTATAATTAGAGTAAAGACAAGAATTACAGAACGACTTGATACACCATATTTCTTGTCGCCAATTCTTTTACCTGATGACTGTATTTTCACGGTTAGACTGATAGAACATTTCCATATAGCGAATTGTCATGCTGGAACTCACATTTTTCTAAGTATTTTGAGAGAAAAATATTGGATTCAAAGAGGTAGAAAAACTGTCCGAAAAGTAGTAAGTAAATGCATTCCTTGCCAGCGCTACAAAGTTAAATCACGTGAATCCGATCCAGTGCCACTGCCTTTAGATCGCATTAAAGATTCTAATTTTTTTGAAATTGTAGGAGTTGATTTAGCTGGACCTTTATTTATTAAAAATGCGGATAAAGTCTGGATAGTGCTCTATACTTGTGCAGTCTATCGTGCTGTTCATTTAGAGCTTGTCTCCTCTCTGTCAACTGATGCCTTTTTGCTGTCTTTGCGACGTTTCATCGCAAGAAAAGGCAGACCTAAAATAATCTATTTTGATAATGGTACCAATTTCAAAGGTGCCAATAATGATCTGTCAAAGATTGATTGGAAAAAATTGACTCGTTTCTCCGACCTGAAACGAATCATTTGGAAGTTCAATCCTCCCTCAGCCGCATGGTGGGGTGGCTGGTGGGAAAGGCTGATCCGTGTGATCAAAGAGCTTCTCCGACGAACACTCGGTAAAGCTGTCGTGACTTTTGAAGAACTGCAAACAATTTTGTGTGATTGTGAAAATATTATAAACTCTCGCCCTCTCACATATCAATCCGAAAATCCTGAGGATTTAGTTCCATTAACACCGAACATGTTTTTAGTGCAAAACTCTAGTTCTAGTGTCACGGACATTGATGAAGTTGACGCAACACAGTTTCGCAAAAGGCTGCGATACAGAATTAAGCTCATGGAACAATTGAGAATGCGCTTTCGAACTGAATATCTCGGTCAACTTTACAAAGGCGTCGTGAAATCGCCCAGTTACCCGACTTGAAGCTGGGTGAACTTGTGCTCATTGGGGACGATGTACAAAAACGTCTCAATTGGCCGCTAGCAAAGATTGTGGACCTAATTCCTGGTAAAGATGGCAAAATTAGAACAGTTAAATTAAAAACTGAACATGGTGTGGTTATCAGACCCATACAACGAGTTTTTCCATTAGAATTATCTCCTACTAATTTTTATCCTTCTCCTTTTCAGCTAGAAAGCAGTAATCAAGGTGCTCTGATGGGGACAGATTCTTCAGATTTGTTGACAGAGTCTGAGCGAACGACTTACACAACCAGATTTGGTCGTGTGACCAAAATGCCCCAGAGATTTGGGAAGTAGAATGTAGTTTTGAGTAGCTAGTCAGCAACTCAAAAGGGGGGAGGGTGTTATCGATAAATATAATTTAGATATCATAAATTAATCAAAAATGAAGTAAAGTGCTTTAAAGTAATTACAGTCAATTCAATAAGTGAGATTTATTGCTATCATAATCATTCTGTAAATTGCTAAGTAATATTTATTGATGTTCAAATAATTTTGTAAATCATTAAGTGTTGTTTATTGCTTTATATGTTTATCTTATGTTGCGCAGCTGTGCCCAATGACGTCAGACACTCTTTCTGACGAAAATGTAAACGAGAAATAATGTTCAGTATGTATTAAAGTTTTGATTATGTAACTGCTGTTCGTAATCTTTGAATCCGAGTTATTTTGTCGCTTAGAAGTGCCGTTAATTGCTATGATAACTATAGTTGTAGTTCTTATGAATTTTAAATTAAGTTATTAGAGATAACAATCTCTATTCATCCGAGCTTCACGAAAATCCTTATGTTGTTCGCCAGAAGAAAGAGTGAAACCACAAAATCCTTCCAGGACGGTACAAATATGAAAGATAGCTGTGGCGCCCAGAACCCACTGACTCCAAACGCTGTCAATTATTCCTCGTCCATGTGTGAAAATCCAGAGATAGTGAAACTCCAGAGGTTACTAGTGAAAGGAGAAAAGTGAAATTGTGTAATGTAAATACAACAGTCAAAAATATTCCTTGGTATGCTAGGAAATTTTCAAAATTTGAATCTATTATTAGACTAGTTGCTTGGGTATTAAGATTTATAGATAATGTGAAATCTCGAAACAGTGATAGAAAGAATGGTAAATTATCAGTTGAGGAATTAGAAAATGCTGAAAAAACTTTAATTTCAATTGTACAAAGTGAATTTTTTCCAGATGTAGATTCGATACCTAACCTAGTCTGTTTTAAAGATGAAGACGGTATAATTAGAGTAAAGACAAGAATTACAGAACGACTTGATACACCATATTTCTTGTCGCCAATTCTTTTACCTGATGACTGTATTTTCACGGTTAGACTGATAGAACATTTCCATATAGCGAATTGTCATGCTGGAACTCACATTTTTCTAAGTATTTTGAGAGAAAAATATTGGATTCAAAGAGGTAGAAAAACTGTCCGAAAAGTAGTAAGTAAATGCATTCCTTGCCAGCGCTACAAAGTTAAATCACGTGAATCCGATCCAGTGCCACTGCCTTTAGATCGCATTAAAGATTCTAATTTTTTTGAAATTGTAGGAGTTGATTTAGCTGGACCTTTATTTATTAAAAATGCGGATAAAGCCTGGATAGTGCTCTATACTTGTGCAGTCTATCGTGCTGTTCATTTAGAGCTTGTCTCCTCTCTGTCAACTGATGCCTTTTTGCTGTCTTTGCGACGTTTCATCGCAAGAAAAGGCAGATCTAGAATAATCTATTTTGATAATGGTACCAATTTCAAAGGTGCCAATAATGATCTGTCAAAGATTGATTGGAAAAAATTGACTCGTTTCTCCGACCTGAAACGAATCATTTGGAAGTTCAATCCTCCCTCAGCCGCATGGTGGGGTGGCTGGTGGGAAAGGCTGATCCGTGTGATCAAAGAGCTTCTCCGACGAACACTCGGTAAAGCTGTCGTGACTTTTGAAGAACTGCAAACAATTTTGTGTGATTGTGAAAATATTATAAACTCTCGCCCTCTCACATATCAATCCGAAAATCCTGAGGATTTAGTTCCATTAACACCGAACATGTTTTTAGTGCAAAACTCTAGTTCTAGTGTCACGGACATTGATGAAGTTGACGCAACACAGTTTCGCAAAAGGCTGCGATACAGAATTAAGCTCATGGAACCTCCAGAGCATTTCATAGATAGCATTAGTGTTTACTCAATTCTTATGTCAGACTAAACTCCTGTCCAAAACTTGTCGCTGCGTCGAATTGTGAAATAGCTGTGTCGAACAAACTTGTCGTGTTCCTCTTTGGTCATGACGGATTGAAGGCTCAACATATCTATGATCTATGTAAACTAGTCGGATGTATCAATCCCAAAACTTTCTTCTATCTCATACATGTTAATACTTCAAAATTCGCTATCACACTGCCAAAATTAAATGGCAATCTATGCATCTCATGAGGATTCTAACGATATGAAATTCCGTGCATTAGTTCTTGAGATATGACTATCGCTGAAATCGTCTAAATTCAACAAAATGCTGCCTAGCAGCGCCACCTATTGGGTGATTTATACCAAATCCTAATCAGCAACAATTTATGTCAACGTCTGACTGAATCTGAAGTTTGGAAAAAATCCGTACATTAGTTTTTGAGATAGAGCAATAGCGAAAATCGTGAAAACTCCTACATAGCAGCGCCACCTATTGGGTGATTAACACCAAAACATAATTAACAAAAACTTGTGTCAACATACAACTAAATCTGAAGTTAGATGAAAATTCGTCCATTAGTTCTATTGATAGAGCTATTGAGGCAATCGTGAAAAAGGCAGCAGAGAAGCGCCACCTGTTGGGCGATTTACATCAACTCCTAATCAGTAGCAAGTCATATCAAGGACTAACTGAATCTGAAGTTTTATGAAAATCCGTGCGTTAGTTCTTAAGATAGAGCTATCGGGGAAATCGTGTAAATCCTACAAAATCCATCATAACAGCGCCACCTGTTGGGCGATTTACACCAAAACGTAACCATCATCAATTCACATCATGGACTAACTAAATCTGAAGTTTGATCAAAATCCGTGCATTAGTTCTTGAGATAGAGCTATTGCGAAAATCGTGAAAAATGCAGCATTGCAGCGCCACCTGTTGAGCGATTTACACCAAAAACTAATCAGCATCAATTTGTATTAGGGACTAACAGAATATCAATTTTTATTAAATTCCGTGCATTAGTTCTTGAGATAGAGCGCCCACAAAATTTGTGTCACATACACACAGACAGACAGACAGACAGACTCACAGAGTCACAGACAGACATTTTGTAAAAACATGTTTTTTGGAATCTCTGACCCCTAAAACGTGTAAATCCGTCGAAAACCGGAATTCGAAAATTTTCATGAATCCAATACTTTCTTCTTGTAAAGATAGAAGAAAGTAAAAAAGTATACCAAACAAAAATTACAGAAGGAAATTAAATTGGCGTTAAGCCACGCTTTTTAAAATGTCTTCAAACCCGATTACGGAACATATAATCTATATAACATAATCTATAGTTAAGAAAAATGTCACTTGTTGAAGTTATTGTTCAAGCTTCCATTTACCTGACCACAACATTTATTAACGCTTGTTTAAATTTAAGTTAAGTAGATGCAATGTAAGTGCCATTGACCGCTCTCTGGCACTGGTGTGACTTTTGGCAAACTTCTTCATTTTCGAATGCGATTATATCGTTAACTATGGCCTCTGGAGAAAAATGTTTAAAACCTTTTTTGTAGAGAATTTAATTGTTTTAATTTTTTGTATTAGCAATTTTTCAATAGGGCTTATAGATTACGAGATATTAACAAAAAACCGATAAAAGGTACCTTCTTTTGCCTTCCCCCCCTCGCGCTCACCCCCATTCATCAGGACTTTTAGTATGTTTATTAGTAGAGCCTTCCAAACAATATTACCAAGTTTCAAAACTTTCATAATTATGTCCAGAAAAAAAAACCTAATTTGAATGGGCTATAAGGGAAACAAAAATTTTGTCAAAGAAGAAAGTAAAATTACAAATTGTGAATTCTGCATAATGGGAAAATTAAAAGTGAAACCATTCCCGAAGAAAAGTGAAATACGAGAAAAGCAGCGGCTTCGACTTAGCCATTCAGAAGTAGTAGGGCCAATTAAACCTACATCAAATGGTGGTAACAATTACTTTGTAACATTCATTGATGACTTTACAAGATATACTGAAGTGTACATGATGAAGAATAAATCAGAAGTACCCGAAAATTTGATATTTACCGAGCAAAAGTAAAGAATCTCCATGAAACCAAAATAAAATTTTTGAGGTCTGACAATGGTGGTGAATATATGGGAAAAGAATTCATACAGACTCTTAAAAAGTTCGGCATCGAAAGACAATTGACAATTCCTAACACGCCGCAGCAGAATGGAGTTGCTGAGAGAGCAAATCAAACTCTTGTGGACATGGCTAGATGTATGCTTTTAGAATCTGGAATGCTTATGAGTTTTTGGGCTGAAGCTGTGGCCACAGCATGTTATGTAAGAAATCGATGTCCTACAAGTGCCAATAATAATGTAACACCATTGGAATTATGGAGAAAGAAGAAAAATGTGATATAACACTTAGAGGTTTTTGGATGTCGAACATGGGCAGAGACCAGAAAAAGAACTGGTAAATTTTCTCCTAAAGGTATCTCATATATTTTTATTGTACAATATATTTTTATTGTAAGTATATATATTATATATACTTATACTTAATTTCCTAAAACAAATATTAATATCTTTTTAACTCCACAGAAACTAAGATTGCTGCTGACTTATTACGTCCGATCTTTTCACATATAAGTACAGTTTTCACGATATAGTAATAATCGGAGGTGGAGAGAGGCTTTCTAAGACTTTGATGTCCCTGCGGGAGTATCTGCCGGTGCACATCGTGCCTTCAGACTTCGTATAACTTTGTGTTCTCGTCGAAAATTTTCCGCCGAAGCAACGTCATCACATTCTACATCAAAGTAAACTACATCTAGCAAATGTTCCACCATTGCTATCCAATCTTCAAAATTCTGACTGTTGAATCAACGGATCCGAACCCAGCATCTCGAAAGTTTTTTCATCCACTATCTACGAAATTCTGCCGATTTCCTAACAGTTCCTACTCTAACTAAATTCATCAATCCTATATGATCGTAAATTAATTAAATTTCATGTAATACATGAACAATAGACGGACTTAAATTGGACTTAGAAATCATTGGACAATTCAGACAAATTCATCTTCTTTAAATTTTAATTTAGAAATTATAAAACCTTTCCAGAAATCACAAGATTATCCTGAATGTTGAGTTGTAACTAAAATTATTTTTCTTCTTTCACCAGATCTACAAATTAACGATCTATTAAATTATGATGTTTAAATTAATATTATAATCAGTGCTCATATTATGTGTCTGGATGGCCATCCACAAATTTATTTCGAAGTTGTGAATAAAATTATATGTCTACAATATCTTCCATCCCCGGGTGGCTTTTTCAAGAAGGCTCACGTTTTCAGCACCTTATCGCCAGAGTAACGGTTGGCGCGGGGATGAATTCAATGCTACGCACCTTTTCTTGTTCCTGACGTCTTACGCGTAGCGAACAGCAACCCCATTCCTTTGCCGAGAGCTTTTTGCTTTTAAAACAAAGAGCTTTTTCGCATTAAAATGTTTTTAATTGCACAATATATATATAAATCAAACACAAGTTATGTTTTTCAGTTCAATAATATTCATTTATTTCATTAATTCGCTATGTTCGAAGAAATTGAGAACGTATTTTATTTTTTAGGAAAAATAAAAACAGACATAAAGATTTTTTTGTAATAAGTATAATTCTATTGATCATATTTTTATGACACAATTGAACTTAGTTTTATTAGCATTACTACTGAATTAATTTAGTTTTTTTTTTTTTTTCACTAAGCGGCATAATTGTGTGACGTGTTGATTGCATTAATAAAACATATTTTCACTGAAATAATTCATTAAAAATTAATTGTTCTTAATTTAATTGCGATTAGACGTTAATAGGAAGTTGAAACTAAAATCAATTCGATTATAATTAGATTGAACGATAAATCATAAATTATTTGGCTGTATCCTGCAATTAAATCATTCAGTTAAAATAATTGCAAGTTGATACATGCAATTAAATCAATTACTATTACATTTTAATGCTGTTAAATCTTTATCATTATTTCAGTTTTTATGAAAAAAAAAAATTAGTCTGCCCCTAGTGCACAAAATTAAAAATCATTAAAATTCTTCAGTTTTTTATTTTAAAATTTTTGCCATATTTTTTAAATATTATTTCGTCCTAGTTGTTTTATTTGTTATTTTAAAATAGTCATCCGTCATATTTGAATAAATCATCTAAATTTTCTCAGATGAAATCCCCCCCCCCCCTACACACACACTCCATTTTTCGTCATTCTGAACACATATTGCATTATTTATTAAGTTGAAGTGGCAGTAAAATAATGATTAATCGTCTGTCTGAGGCAATCTCCCATTTCGAATTTTCAGTTCTCCTCCCCCCCCCCTCCCCTCTCCTCCAGCACACTATTTTTTGACCATTTAAAATTCATTGTTGCCTTGCAGAAAAGATGATTTAAAATTGTGTTTTGCTCTATCTGTTGATTTTTAAATAACAAATAAATAATTTGCCATAAAAAAAAAGAAAAGGAAAGAAATAGAATGAAAGATTAAAAATAATAATAATAATCAGGATTAACCTTTTGTGTACACGCTTTCATTTTTTTTTTTTTTAATTCTTTACATTTTTTAAAATGTTCTGTCCTATTTATTACTTTGAAGTAACTATAAGTAAAGGACCCATTATTCAAAATCTGCCCCCCCCCCCCCCCGAAAAAAGGAAAAGCTTGTTTTTCTTTCTCCCCCCCCCCCCAAAAAAAAAGTTAAATATTCCAAGTTTTTAATTTTTTGGTTTATTTTTCTATGTGTTAATTGATAAATTTAACTATTTAAATCTACAGCCCCTCACTATCATACATTGTTAAAAATTTTCTCTAGTGATTATATTTGTTACATTGAAGTAACAAAAGATAGTCATTCAATATTCCTTCTCCCCCACCTCTCCTTAAGAATTTCATCTCACATTAAAAATGCAATTTCTAAACATCCTGGTTGGGGGTGTGATAGGTTTTTTTTTTTTTTTTTCCCTGGTTTAGCCTATTTTCACCCGACTTTGGGTACTGTTTCTGCAGAATGATTTAGTATTAAATTAATTATATAAGTTCATCGCAGAAAATATAGTAATTTTCTGCCACAGGTATTTTTTTTAAATCTGTGTTTATCTACATCAAAATGCACTGAAACTGCATTAATTCATCATCCCCATAAATCCCTCTTTATATGTAATCAAATATCTAGATTTATGAAGGTAATGAGTTTTTGTTTAACAGGTATGGAATTAATAATACTCAATTGAATGAAAATGTAGATTGTTGAGGGGATCAAATAATCAAAAGTTTAGTCTATATCATCAAAAGTAATAAAGGCCTTTGATAAAACAGAGTATAAGAGTTCGTAATACAATTTCTTTCGAAGAAGATTTCTTTTCATCTAGAACACATAATTGAAAATATTTCTTTAATTTAGGCAGGACTGTTATTCTAAAATATGCTAGTTCGTCTTCCGCCATTTCGATTCAAAACAAAACACAAGACGACGATTGGCGTTAGAGCTGGCTGAACGTTCTCGCTTTCGCCAACTCGCCAAGGCTGGTGCTGAAAACGTGAGCCTTCCTGAAAAAACCTCCGGGTGAGTCATTTCTATTTTCCTTTTCAGCTTCCGTATTAAATTTGATTATGGTAACTTATTTCTTATTTAATGATTTGAATAAATTTAACTAATTTAAATTCGTTCGTTGTTAGACAAATGTTTTTTCAGATATGTTATTTAACGATCACGGCCATATGTGGTAGCGGAATGGCAATTTGAATACCAGATCCTTTTAGTAATATATTAATGGTGATTTTAAAAGATTTTCTGGTGTTTAATCTGCAATTCCGATATCCACATTTAACAAATTTACAGTGCCATTATAAGAGAGTGGTGACATACGCACATAACGCACACTTAGCTTGGAAGATATATCAAGATACCCAAAATTTTAGCCAAAATTCTCTCCATCAATCAAATTTTTGTTTTTGTTTACTCGTATGTCACCATTCTTTTATAAAGGCACTCTATTATAATTGTGCCAAAATCACATCATTTTCAAAATGTAATTTTCAGGCAAACTACATTTTAAATATAATTTCTTATTACAATAGGAAATGTAATAAAACTATATTATTATATATATTTCTTTTTATGTAAAAAAAAAAAAATCTCTTTTTTTCGCCCAAAATTCGAAAGATTTCATTCAATGCAACTAGTATCTAATACCTATCTAATACCTAAACCCTATCTATCTATCTATTTATGTTATAAAGGGCAAACATATCTGTGCGTAACGCATACGTCATTTTGTCTATACTATAAAGGACAAACATATTTGTGCGTAACGCATACGTCATTTTGTCTATATTATAAAGGACAAACATATCTGTGCGTACACTGTTAAAAATATGCAGCAATTGCTGCATACTCACTCCACCACTTTTATAGAATGTTTCTGTTCTGACCAATGAGAATGCCCCATGATATAGTCAGGTTACAGTTTCCTATAAAAGCGATGGAGTGACGATGCAGCAAATGTCCCAGATTTTTAACAGTGTAACGCATACGCCATTTTGCGAATGGCAACACGTTGAAATTTGAAATAAATGAAATTTGAAATAAAATTTTGGTTTTGCAATTTTCTCTACTGCAAATTTTTAAACTTTTAAGCATCACACATTTTCAATTTTTACACCGTCGTATAAAGAAAAAAATGCTCTTTTAAACGCAATTTGTTTGAAAGCTGTATCTCAATTTAATTTTAAGATATTAATTTTTTTTGTAGTTTTTATTACTTTTTGTAATTGTGGCAACTGAAGTACTCCATATCTGGTAGAAGTAAAGGGAAAAAAAATGAAAATAGTAGATTGTTACCATTTTCTCATAAAAACTGAAAAAAAAATCGAAATTAAATTACGTGCTATGTCAAGAATATCGTTTGTTATAAAACCCGAAGAGTTTTGGCTTTATTTCGTTTTTATTTATCAGTTAAAGAATTTTTAGTTTATTGCAATTTAACTTTACAAACGATACAACACTTTCTCTTTACAAAAATGTATTTTAAAGAATATTTGTGTGACTTATTTTCTGCGCATTTATTTAATTCGTATCAAAAATCTGAAAGAATCCAATTTTATTAATCCGTGTGTAATTACATTTTCCGAATTTTGAAAAAATATAAATGAATGACTTCTGATAAAACATGGAGCTATTATAAACAAAAAAAATGAAGTCATATAAATCATTAGATACCCGAGATTGTTTTGCCGAGTTTCTTAAATGACGTCATTGCTTTCTGCTGGGCTTGTGTATTATTCGGCGATAATGATGTCATTTGCATACCGTTCTATAGATGTTTTTAAAGACGAGATCGTAAAAGTGGGATGCTTTAGCGGATGCAATTTACGCCATTTTATAAAAAAAAAGCGTGTATTTTAGTTCTTAAAACTGAAATATGTTTTGTAGAAGTGCGTCATTTTCACATCAACTGCTTTGGAATTTTTCACAGGTGAAAATGCTTTATCTTTGAAAATAACGCAATCGAATTCACGCACTGATAAAACGCGGTGTTTTACAAATATTTAGAGTGACTTTATGGAAGGGCAGTAACATACAGTGTGCATTCTCTTTGTCCGAAAAATAGCGATTTATATTGCAGAACTTGATGATTCTCTCTTGGATGAATTCGCTTCGCCGAGTTAGACAAGCAATCAAAGAAGATCTTGGCAATAATTCGAGGTTTGAAATAATATCAGGTTCCCCAAGTTTTTGTCCAAAATTCTCTCTACTAATAAAATTTTATTGCTATTCTTTAAGACCCTGTAATTTTATCAGAATAACATATTTTACTTAATTTAATTTTTCATAATTCTATATAATCTATACATTTAAAAAACAAGTATATTTTTTAGTCATCTGCCCTGAGCTTTCTGCTGAACCAAATTTACTAATAATTTTTTTAACTGAAAGTTGTTCATTTGTAGATGTGCCCGCTATAACTGTTTTTTTCTAAATATCCCATTATTATATTTTAATTTTAAAAGTATTCTATGAAACTTCTTCTGTGAGATAGCTTTCATTATTGCAGAGAAAAGAGAAATAATGAGGTTTATTTATCTTTATTCATGCCATTTTCTGATAAAAATTCAAAATTGTTCATAAAAATTGTCGTATAGAGTTTAATGGCGCAAAATCTCATTAGGGACACAATATTTTGAACGAAAAATTACGTACTGCTTTTGAAAACACGCATTTTCCTCATAAGGTTTCCATATTTATTTTTTTTCCCTTCTGTATGTGTACTAAGTTTCAGACACTGGGTGAAATGCAAGTAAGTGAAAATGACATCATATCTAAAAGAAACAATGATTTTCTTAGATAAAACTAAACTTTTTAACACAAATGCGTCTAAAAAACATAAATTAAGGCAATTTTTAATCTCCGGTGCTGAGATTAGAATTTCGAGTTAAGAGTGCGACTGTTCACATGCGAAGATTTTGCTGACAATCGTGACTTCACGTTTTGAGTTAAAATGATTTTAAAATGATCAAATTAAAACACCAACTTTTTAAAAAGGGTTATTGCGGGTATGAGAGGTTAATTTTTAAATTTATCTCTGTCGACTGGAGCTCGATTAAGAAAGATTAATCCGTTTGCCCTTAAAACAACATAAAGAGTTCATCATTTCCTTACGACTAATATTCCGCAAACAAAAATAAAACTTCTATGATTAAATAAATAAAACACAAATTTAACAGACATGTAATTCAACTACGCGCTAATACGAAAAAACCACTTTTGATAAATTTTAAAAGTTTATTTGATTGTACTAGGAGGGCTCCGCCCCCCTGCACGCTACGCTCACTAACCCCCCGTGTAATCGCTTCGCGATTCCGTTCGATATCGCGAAGCAAACCCTATTTTCTAGCCAATCCCAGAAGAAATTTTTTTCGCGATTCCTCATTTTCTATGCATTCAATTTTTAGATTCCACTTGGTATAAACGTGCTGCTCCCCAACTCCTGACAATTTTATTTCCTTATCTCCGAGCATGTAATCATTAGAGCTTACTGAGTTTTATAATTAAAAGAATTATTAAATATAAAATCATTAAAAAAAAGTAAAATTTATAATTTATTTGAATAATTACAAATTAAATAAAAATTATAGATATAATGTTACGAATATTGTAAGTAGTTAGTGTTTGTGCTTAAAAACAATGTAAACATGTTCAATTAAGCTCTATTCATAAGCTAATATTAGTTTTTGTTGCATTGAAATACCTCAATTTGTTGATTTTCTGCAAGCAAGTAAACCCTATTGGATTTCAATAAAGTCCATGAAAATTTGGTGAAATACTGGAAACAGCGCCAAGTTGTCGTCCCTTTTGGCGACTAATTTTGGTCGCCAAATTTGGCGACAAACTTGGCGATGTTTGGCGACAGAACTGGGACCCTCCCTTGGTAACCCCTCTATAGCGTCAGAAAGCTCTGACCAATCAGATGCGTTTCACGGTATCTACGCAGATTTTCATTGGTCCATTTCCAGCGCGTCACTTTTTTTTATATATAGAAGGATAATTCATATTTTTAATATGAAAAATGCTTTTTTATTTTTAGTAGGCAATCTAAAAAATATATTGCATGTAAAAAAATATATTACTTTTCAATTAAAAAAATTGATTTTCCCCTATATTCTGTAACCCGGGAAGACAGATCCCCTAGTATATATAAAATCATAATGAAACGAATTTATGAAACGATTTTATGAAACGACTGATTAAACAACTGATTATGTTTCACGGCAATTTCTCCTAAAATATGGAATATTATGCGATGAAATTAACACCACAAATCCGTATTGTTCCGCAGATCTCAAAACTGGTATTAGAATTTTTAAATTCGAATTAATTTTTTTCTCACGTTCATAGGCGTAGCGTGACCAGAAATTTTGGGGGGGCAACAAGGTCGTGCGAAGTAAAAACGGCGCCCCGAGCGAATTTTCAATTTTGCGCACCCCCCACCCCCTCCCCCTCAAAAAAAAAAAAAAAAAAAAAAAAAAACTTTATTTTTGTGATACGTAATGAAATTGATAAAGTGCAGAAACAAAAATGAATTCTATCGAATAAATATTTCGCAATTATTTGGAACTTTAAAAGGTTTAATTTTAATTTAGGAATTCAGAACAACTAAATAGCATAAAAGAAAATTGCACTTATTTGTTAGAGAGTTCATGATGTTTAGCGACAGCGGAAAAAATGGTCAAGAGAGAAAAAGAAATTTCCCGAAAAATGGATAAATTAACAAAACCGTAGTTTGCAGCGTAAATTTCACGCCCGGGGCGACCGTTTCTTTAACCCGCTCTTTGCACGCCCCTGGGGGGCACACTAGAGGTCTGCACAGACCGCCCAGGCCCAACCCGGCGAGAAAATTAAAAGTTCCACCCGGGACCGGCCCGGCCCCATATTTTCACAGTTTACGACCAGGTCCGGCTCGTACAAAAAGCAGTAAAAACAAGCCCGACCCGTGAAAAAAATCAATTAAATCAGTTCCGGTTCGGCTTCACACAATTTCTCAAAAAAATTCCGATTTTTCTTAACATAAAATTGCAGGGCCGCCACTTGCTACTAAAAGCTACTATTTTCAGCATTCGGTGGCTATGGCGACTATTTTAGGCCGAAAACCATTAAAAAGCGGCTATTTCAAGAAAAAAGGCGACTTTTCCGGATTTCAGTGACTATTTTTACTGAAAATATTTGATCTTTATCTTCAAAGCACTTATGAAGTCATCTTTCCAAACACACTTTTTTAACAGTTGTTTGAAGAGATTCGCGATTTTTTCCGCGACGAATTCCAAAATTCTCGATTTCGCCCCCCCCCCCCCCCCTCCAATCTATTGACGAAAATACTTACTTTTTCCGAGATCTTTTTATACAATCATTGAAGGAGCTTTTGCGATTTTTCCGCGGTCCTTTGCCAAATGTCGCAAATTTTTCTACGTCAGATTGACGAAATCGATTTTTTTTCCGCCACCACTTCTCCAAATTCGCGATATATATTTTTCGCGACCGATTGATGGTAGTTACTATTTGTTTCAGAGATCTTTTGACGAAATTCCCGATTCTTTTCCAGATCGTTTGTCAAAATTCGTGATTTTCTTTTCATGACCGAGTTATAAAATTCGTGATTTTTTGCGCGATCATTTGGTTAAATTCTTATTTTTTTTTTTTTTTTTTTGACCAAATTTACGTTTTATGCCCGCGACCATTTGACGTATTTTGCGATTTTTTTGTGATCTTTAGACGAAATTCGCAATTTTTTGTACATTCTTTTGACGAAATTTGCGATGATTTATCCGCGACCGAATGACGAAAATTTCCATTTGTTTCCATAACCTTTGGTAAAATTCAAGATATTTTTTACAGTTGTTTGAGGAGATTCGCGATTTTTTCCGTGACGAATTACGAAATTCGCGATTTTTTCCCCCATCGATTAATGATAATAGTTATTTCTTTTCGCTATCTTTTGCTACGATCTTTTGAAGGATATTTCGCAAAATTTCCTATGACCTATTGCAAATTTCTCAATTTTTTGGGAGCGATCTTATCACGGAACTCATTTTTTTTTTCGTGATCCTTTGTGAAATTTCGCTTTTTTGTTTCCGGCGATCGTTTCACGGAATTCACGATTTTTTTTCCGCGATACTTTGCCAAAATTCGCGAATTTTTCTGCGACAAACTGGGGAAATTTTTTCTCCGCCACTACTTTCGAAATTCGCGTTATATATTATTTTTATTTCCGCGACCGATTGATGGTGCTCGCTGTTTGTTTCAGATATCATTTGACGAAACTCGCGATTCTTTTCCGCGATGGTTTATCGAAATTCGTGATTTTTTTTCCAAAACCGACGTACGAAATTCTAATTATTTGTTTAAATTCTCGATTTTTTACGCGATTATTTGACCAAATTCGCGTCGTTTCAGTGGTGATTCTGTTCTGAATTTTCCTAAAATTTAATGCATTCGGTTCCGAAAATTTGCAAAAAATCGGTCATCCATAATAAAATTCGGGCATAAAAAATGTCGCGAATTTCGGCAAATGGTCGCCGAAAAAATCAATTTCGACAATCGTTCACAGAAAAAAGTGGCCAATTTCTTCAAAGGATCGCAGAAAAAAACAAATTTCGCCAAAGAATCACGGGAAAAACGCACGAATTTCTACAACGGATCACGAAAAAATGCAAACTTCGTCTGGGAATCTCGAAAAATACCCACATTTCACCAAGGAATCACAAACAACGCAATATTTATCAAACGATCGCGAAAAGCGCGAATTTCTTCAAAGGACCGCGATAAAGAAACGCAAATTTCGTCAAAGGATCGCGGGAAAACGCGAATTTTGCTAAAGGACAGCCGAGAAAACGCATAATTGGGGCCGGGAGATTTCCCCCCTTTCCCTCTTGTGCTGTAACCTTTCAGAAAATTTACTGTGAATTTCAGATTTTTTTTTTATACTCAGAATCACCCCTGTCGTCTTTTTGACCGCGACCATTTGACGAAATTTGCAATTTTTTTCTCTTGGTCGTTAGACGAAATTTCGCGATCTTTTCGACGACGAATTACCAAAATTCGCCTTTTTTTCCGCCGATCGTTTTATGGAATTCACGATTTTCTTAACACGATCCTTTGACAAATTTCGTGAATTTTTCTATGACTGATTGACGAAAATGATAGTCTGTATTTTTGACGAAATTCGTGATATTTTCCACGACTTTTTGTCGAAATTCGTCTTTTCTTTTTTCGACTGACTGAGGCAGTTCAAGGGCAAGGAGGCAAAAAGAAGTGAAAAAATCATTTGGGGGATAAGTGCAGGGGCGTAATTATTAGCCATGGCACCCTGTGGGAGATTTTTTATTGTACCACTGCAAATGCTATACTAATTTTTTTTCTTTTAAAGGGTTTTACTAAAGCATTTTACTTTGTGCACTCCTTCCAGGGCCGAAACTAGCTATATTTTTACCCGGGGCAAACATGGATTTTGGCGCCCCCCTCCTTCCTCCGTAAAGTAAATTTACGAAGAGAAATTTACGAAAGTTTCTATTAGAGGACTTATTTTAAAATTTAAAATGTGTAGCAGTACGTAATAATATTGAAATATATAACCAGCTTTGTCAAATATTTATTCATTAAAACTTGTGAAAAAAAATCGAAAGGAAACGGAAATAATTCCGCTTTATACAGGTTTCCGTCTTAGCAGATATAACTGTTGGTATTATTTCTGTTGGAACCATGCAGTTTTTTTTTAATTTAAGACAATATTCCATTATAGACATATTTCATTTTTCTAGATTTTACTGTTGTTGTAGCATTAAAATTATTACAATTGAGGTACTTTAATGTCATTGTGATATGAGTCACATTGTTTCAGGAACTAAAAAACCAAGATTTACTGTACGCATAAAAATAAATTCCAGATTGTAAAATATCTTCCTGTACTATCTACACCAATTTTGTGGAATTATCACTTATATCACTCTTCTTATTTATAGATTGATATGTCTACATACTTTCCTCAACTTTTCAAATTTAATTTTCAAATTTATGTGTGACTCAAAACAACAACAACAAAATTAATAATTTTTTACTTTTCATTTTGGGAATTTTCGACCGCTTGGTTTTTATTGTCCCAGTCAGTCACCTGACCTCGCCCCATCTAAGGTCAGATATGGTGATATGCATATAAAAAAGTAATTATAAGAAAAAGAATGGAGTTATTCATTTGCTGTCTTGTATATTGTAGGGGAGTCTTTTTATCTATCCGACAATTTTAATACACTTTACTCAGATTTTCTTTTTGATTTTTCATCTAAAAAATATTTTTTTACACAAATCTCACACGCACATATATATATATTGTATAAAACGGTAAGCCAAATTTTCATCTGGCGGAGCCCAGGGCACATGTCCCCTCTCCACCCCCTTACTTTCGGCCCTGACACCTTCTCCCGCCAGTTTTTATTGTCCCGGGCAGCCTGGGTGGGGCTTGTTGAGCTAAAGCCAATTGGTAGGCTTCCTCACCAAGCCGAACTTGTCCCGGGCAGCCACCCGATCTCGCCCATATCAAGACAGGAAAAATGAAAGCTCAACACTGCTCAAGGAAAGAGAGAGAAAAAAGTCGAACAGTCTTCATGGAATCTTTTCATCAGAAAAGTCAGAGTCAAACAAAATCTTCATTTGACGCCCCCCTCACCTTTCGGTACACTTGGAATTGGAGGAAGAATAATGCCTAAGAGAAAAGATCCTTTTTTCCCAATTCATTTATAGTCTTCTATTATAAATGAATCTTTTTTATATATTTGTAAATTTCAATGCATTTGGTTTAGTTTTACTTTTGGATTTTCCGGCTGTAAGATATTTTTATACAAATTCAGTATAAATACATATATATTTTTGTATGTAAAGACAAAAAAATCTTCATTTGGCGCCCCCTTACGCTTTCTGTTTTGGCGCCCTGGGTGTAGAAGGTTGGGGGGGCACACGCCCCCCCCCGTGCCTCCCCGACGCTACGCCTATGCTCACGTTAAACCGTTTTCTCTAACGATGGCAACTCAAATTTTAATCATAACAGATACCTTTTTTCATATTTCAGAAAAGGTAATTAATATTATTTTAAACTAATTTGGCGACCAGTTTGGCCTCTCTTAAATTTATGCTAAGAAATGTATCATGTTACTTTTATTCATAATTCAATTTACTTGAACAATCTTTCGCCAAATCGGAAGATTCTGATAGAGAAATCAAGAACTCGGTATTTTTATGCTAGCGCGACGCAGTCGATAAATCGCCAAACATTTCTCCTGTCGCATTTTTTTTATTATTATCATTTTATTTAAAATACAAAACTTTCATTTAAAACTGAAAATTTAAACTTAATCGCTTTCACTTCTTTCTTTCTTTTTTTTTTAAACGAAAAGAAAAATTAATAAAGACACATAACCTTGCTTAATGGTACACAAGCACGAAATTTAATTAATAAGCTAAAAGTTAAATTATACGTTTCGAGCTGTTTCTACAGCCGTCTTCAGGCAAAATATGATGGTTAAATGGCTTAAAGCTCAGAGATGTAGGCTTCCTGTGCAAGAGATAATTTGTCGAACATTGACTAAAGATATGAAAACAAAAATATAGTGGTGCCATCCAGTGAAAATTAATATTAATGAAATGGGTCCAAATAAATCAAAAGTTCAATTGAAGAAACCACGAGTGTCGCCATCTACGTGTAGCAGTCTGCTATTTCTCTCTCTCTCTCTCGAGGAGTTTTTATTTCCCTCAATAGCGTGGAGGCGCATTTCTTTCCCCCCGTGTTTCTTCGGAGCACTTTTTGAGTCACGTGATACAGTAACATTCGAACCCTCCAGAGAGCCGCAGTTTAATTTCTCAGTGACGTTATGCGAAATATTTGACTATGTGTTGTTCAGTTTAATAAAGTTTATTTTTCTACAAAAAACCTTTTGATCATTCGAGTCACCGAGATATTTTATGATCTCTTACATATATTTTCTAAAATGGTGACCGCGGACCCTTGAAGTATTCAACTATTTCATAGAACGTTGAACTATCCAACAATTTCATAGAACGTTTCGTGTTTGCTAGCAAAATGACGACTTCTGAATCGTTTGCCGTAGTCATTCCACCCTATATTCCTGTAGATCCTACTTTATGGTTTCATATGCTGGAAAGTACTTTTGAATTAGCTACTCCTAAAGCTATTACTGAGTCTAAAACGAAGTATAATTATGTTGTAGCGCATCTACCGCCTGCTACTGCTACTATGGTTCGAAATATAATAATGAGTCCTGATCGCACTGATCCTTACCAGATTTTGAAATTCAAAGTTATCGAAAGATGCGGAGAAAGTCGTACTCTAGAAATCCGGAAACTGCAGCTGGAGAAATCCTGGGCGATAGCAAACCAACTGAATTACTTCGTTTAATGAAAAGACGGGCAGAAAGCCATAGTACCAGCGACGATTTTCTTTTAAAGCTTTTTACTCAGCAAATGCCAACCACCGTACAAACGATTCTAGCTTCCATAGAAAAAATTACCCCTGATAAAGCAGCGGAGATTGCCGATAGAATACCAGATTTATCGCCATCCAACATCAGTTCTGTTTCAGTTCGAACACCGACAACTCATACTCAGACACCGCCAGCTATAGATATGCTTGTAAAAGAAATCCAAGCATTAAGGCAAGAAGTCGTTCAGCTTCGACGTTCAAGAAGCTTATCTAGAGGTGATAATCAGCGGCGTGATCGCTCTCAGTCCCACCACAGGGATGCTAAATTCTGTTGGTAGCATAAAAAATGTCAGGAAAAAACAAAAAAGTGCCTACCGCCTTGTTCATATTCGGAAAACGAGAAGCGGGAAGAGTAGCGGCGACGGACTTCTCCCTAGCACCTTCTCGGCCCCTTTTCGTTAGAGACAGAATTTCAGGTATGTGTTTTCTAGTTGACTCTGGATCGGATGCTTCCGGTCGTAGCCGCGAACAAAAATGATAAAACTAAGCCTGTTCTCCAAACCTTTCGTGCTGCTAATGGCACTAAAATTAATGTGTATGGTCGTAAATATATTAATATCAACCTAATACCTACGCCGAAATTTTACTTATTCATTTTATATTTGTGCTGTTTCATGTGCTATTTTAGGAGCTGATTTTTTGCATAATTTCAATTTAAAACTTGATTCACAGAATCGTCGTCTCATTGATTCTACCACTAATTCTAAAGCTCCTGCTATATTAAGTGTTTGTAATATATACTCTGTGAAACCCAATTTTGTAAATGATATATAATGGTAAATTATTATTTAAATTTCCTGAAATCACAAAATTACCGGATCCTAACCAATCGGTTAAGCATAATACTGTGCATTATATAAACACTAAGGAGCATCCTAAGCCTATACGGCTAGCTCCAGATCGGTTAAAAATTGACAAAGCTGAATTTGAGCACATGCTACAGCTCGGTCATATGAGACCTTCTAAAAGTAATTACTCTTCGCCTTTACACCTGTTGCCGAAGAAAGGATCTGTCGATTGGAGACCTGTTGGTGATTATCGTTCTCTAAATGCACAAACTGTTAAAGAGAAATATCCTATTCCTTGTATCGCAGATTTTACTGCTGAATTACATGGTAAACAAATCTTCAGTCACATTGATCTTGTAAAAGCCTACCATCAAATTTCCATAAATCCTGGTGATGTGCACACTGGTAGTATTTAATCTTATAGTTTGGCGATAGATTTTTGGTCGACGGGATAACCAAGTAGTACTGATAAAGTTAAAAAATGCTATAAAAAGTGATAGAAAATCTTTATTAAGATTGACGATCGTTTCGTCGCACCAACGGCGACATTTTCTACTGGTGCGACGAAACGATCGTCAATCTTAATAAAGATTTTCTATCACTTTTTATAGCATTTTTTAACTTTATCTGTTTATAAGTGATTATTATACATGTGTTTACAAGTAGTACTGTTTTAATTTACCGCTCGAAAAATTAAAAAATGCTAACTAGCGAGTTAAAAAAAAAGTTATTGGCGAGATTTGCACCCGGCTAACATAAAAGTACCAAGAATTCTTTGCGATCATGGCAACTTTTATGCAGTTTTATTCGAAAAGATAATTTTGATTCTTTAATCAAAATGGAAACCTTTCATATGAAAAGCGAAGGGATCAGCCCTTAATTGTTTATGGCAGTTACATAACTTGGACTATTATAATATAGGTGAAATGATGGTGATAGAATAATATTTGGTGGCTTATCACGTGTGGCTGGCTAATATTAAAGTACCAAAATGGCCGCCTGGAATATAAAAAGCGAAGGGATCAGCCCGTAATTGTTTATGGCAGTTACATGACTTGGACTATTATAATATAGGTGAAATGATGGAGACAGAATAATATTTGGCGGCTTATTACCTGTGGCTGGCTAACATTAAAGTACCAAAATGACCGCCTGGAATATAAAAAGCAAAGGGATCAGCCCGGAACTGTTGGTGATAATCACATGACTGAGGCTACTATTATAAAGACTAGCCGCCTCTGGTGACCAGTTTGGTCTCCCTTAAATGTATGCTAAGCATTGCATCATGTTACTTTCATTCTTAAACTAATTGACTTGCTCAATCCTTCCCCGAGTCCAAAGATTCTGATAGAGAAATCAAGAATTCTTTGCGAACGTGATAACATTTCATACATTTTTTGTTGTTATGCGTATTTCGTCTTTTTTGACAAATACCACTTGATTTCCATAGCTGTAAAAATGAGTGAAATTTCAAGTGTTTAAACTGAGATTTGTTCGTAAATTATCTAAATAAAACTTATTTTACTTAACCCTTTGCGCTCTGCCGGGTGAATTTTCACCCACATAAAATCAAAATCTTTTAATTTCCTTCAAAAAGTCTCCATTTTAAAAGCAAACACTGGGTTTTGTAGATTTTACTTGTCTTCTTAAAATCTAGATGGCAGCACTATTCTCGGCAAATATCTAGTAGGTTTCTAATGCGACCTTAAAAACACTCCAATTTTGAAGGTTTAGAAATTTTGTATTTTTCAAGCATTATAAAGAAATATTTTTCAAAGGAGATAACATTTTTTTCGCTTGGACACATCATACATTTAATAATAATTACATGCAAATCACTAAGCTGAAAATTTAAATAATTACAGGGGATAGAAATAAGTAATGGTAGAATTTTCTACCAGCAGAGCTCTAAGGACTACAAAAATGTGCTTTGTCACTAGATGGCAGCACTAAAATTACATACCAGACAGTGTTTCAGAACCAAAATTTAGATGCTTATAATTTAATTCCAAGGAATTTAAATTTGTGTTAAATTCAGCAGATTGACGAGTTTATTGCGTTTTAAATATTTCTAAACAAAAATTAAATATTTTTAACATCTGTTTCATATATAAATTTCATTAGTTTGTATTTTTATATTATGATTTTAAAAAAATTAAATTTTGAATTTTCTCATTTAAAAAATTTAAAAAATATTTTAATAGTCTTAGAATTTGTTTAAACAATGTAACTGCTTAAAGTATGTTGTAATTTCAGCAATTATAGTAATTTTAGAATAACTTTGCAGTGTCATTTCTTGTATTTGCGTGTTGAAATGAATGCTCTAGAGCTCTGGTGGTGGAAAAACTTCCCACGTCCCCCAGCCTAAAGGGGGTATTTTAAAAAATTTTTAATCACATGGTTCAATTTCAGACAGTCCCCTAATCACATTTTAAGTGTTTTTCTAGCATATTTTAAAAATTTTAATAACCCGGAGCTCAAAGGGTTAAACATGTTGTTACATCAATGTTATTTTTTAGTATCAACAAATTTATTTAAATTTTGAAAATCATGCATTTATAAAAATTTTTCACTGCTTAATAACTAAATAATGAATATACAGGGTGTCCAGCGAATAAGACCCTGATTTCAAAATTAAATATCTCAAAAACAAAGATCAATAGAATTATGCGGTAAACGGTTTGTTTATTGGCTAAGCTGTAAAAATTTTATGCAGAAGTTTCAAAATTTAGTTGCAAAAACCGTTAACAGATGGCGGTGTAATCGCAATACTTGTAAACTGCTTCGAAGTCCAGAGCAATTGCGTCTCATTCCTAGAAGGGTCCCTACGTAAAAACGAATATTGGGAAAGTCTATTTTTTCATTGAGGTAATGTGCAGAAGTGGAGACATCTGGTCACAGAATTATTGCATCAGCTTTAAATTTAGAAAATTTCAATAAATAGAATTTTCAATAAAAAGTTTGGAAATCATTATAAGAATTTTTTAAATATTTTATTAAATTCAATCTTTAATGCCATATAATTATTTAAATCAAAATGCATATATTTAGAAAAATAATTTTGTACTTCTTATTTATTTTTTATATTTTTAAATCACGGCATAATATTTTGGTATTATTGTGTATACCCGAATTATTATAAATAAAAAAGTAATTTTTCACTTTTAATTTATTTTTAAATCACGGCATAATATTTTGGTTTTAGCACAACACATATATTTCTTTTCTTTGTAAACAAAGTTTTAGACACAGAAATTATGCATTAAATTATTTCTTAAAAAAAAAAAAATGATGATAAGTCATATCATCAACGTCAAAGCAAAAGTATTTTAGATGCTGCATTCCTTTCGAACACTTCGCATCCTATCGCTAGAAGCTGCACCATATTTCTGTGCTCAATAATAAAAAAAAAATGAAAACGAGTTTTTAAAATTAAAATTATTTTTTAACTTAATTAAATTTTTAAAAATATAAACTTTGTATTTCTTCATTCAAACTATTCTCTACAATTAAAAAAAAAAATGATTTGTGAATCATTATTATAAATGCTCAATGATTTTTAAAAAAGGGGTTTCTTTTAACTTAATTAAATTTTAAAACCAGAAACTTTAGATTTTTTTATTCAAACTTTTTTCACAGTTTAAATAAATATTAAAAAGTAAAGATTTCCATTTTTTTTCAAATCCTCCTCTACTAGGATTCGATTACACGATCTACCAATTAGGAGAGAAAAGACATATCACAGAGATATTGGTAACCGGACCGAAGTAGCTTATAACAAAATTTTAAACAAATCTCAATTCTGTCAACACATGGCTCCGCTTCTGCACATTACCCAAATAAAATATTTTTTAAGTTCTTATATAATGATTGCTAAACTTTTTATTGAAAATTCTATTAATTGAAATTCTCTAAAATTGAAGCTGAGGCAATAATTCTGTGACCATCCACTTCTGCACATCACCCCAACGAAAAAGCGGTCTTTCCCAATTTTCGTTCTTCCTTAGGAAGCCATCTAGGATTGAGTGAGACGCTATGGCTCTCGACTTCAAAACACAATTTATAGGCATTGCGATAACAGCGCCATCTGTTAGCGGTTTTTGCAACTTCTGTACAACATTTTTACAGCTTAGCTAATAAACAAACCGTTTACCGCATAATTCTATTGATCTTTGTTTTTGAGATATTTAATTTTGAAATCAGGGTCTTATTCGCTGGACACCCTGTATATACTTTTGTTAACCATTTGGAAAAATGGTTATTGTTCTCGTCAGGGTAGGAAATCAAAAGCATATCTGAAGATTTTTATTGGTTTAATCCGCATTTTATTCGTTTTCTGATTGGTCTATACAGTAATCTGTATTTCCCTTTACTTTTAACAGAGATAGATACCTTCTGTTGCCACTATGACAAAAAAGTAATAAAAACTACAAAAAAAAAATTAATAACTCAGAAACAAATTGAGATACAGCTTTCAAACAAATTGCATTTAAAAGTACATTTTTTTCTCTATCCAACGGTGCAAAAAGTAATATTGTCGGATGTTTAGAAGTTTAAGAATGAAATTTCATTTAAAATTGGTAGTCAGATTTCTTGGAAATCTAACGATGGAAATGCCTTTTCCCGAACAGCCAATGAAACAATGAAATGCTTGGATAATACGTAAGTTTCAGGTGGATAATAACTAATGAAAATGAAAGAAAATGAATAACAATTTCTGCCAAAGAGTTAATTTTAATTTGTAAGATTTTCCCGTGCAAAATAAAAATGGAATAAGCCAATTAAAAATAAAAAATAAAGATAAATAGGACAGGAATGAATACATATAAATATTTCACACCAAATACGAGTCGCAGGCGATTTTTGTCGCTTGGAATTTTTACGTGTAATAACACTATTAATGTTTAATTCATGGCGTACGTAATGTATGATCAACTCCGTGCGATTTTTTATGTCTTAAATTTTAGTCTTTGAAAAAATCATTTTTCAAATGGTCGTTGTAATTTGTTACATTGCTTTTTTTAACCATTTGGAAAAATGGTTATTGTTCTCGCCAGGATGGGAAATGAAAAGCATATCTGAAGGTTTTCATTGGTTTAATCCGCAATTTATTCGTTTTCTGATTGGTCTATACAGTAATCTGTATTTCCCTTTAATTTCAACAACGATGGATACTTTCTGTAGCCACTATGACAAAAAAGTAATAAAAACTACAAAAAAAATTAATAACTCAGAAACAAATTGAGATACAGCTTTCAAACAAATTGCATTTAAAAGTACATTTTTTTCTCTATCCGACGGTGTAAAAAGTAATATTTTCGGATGTTTAGAAGTTTAAGAATGAAATTTCATTTAAAACTGGCCGTCAGATTTCTTGGAAATCTGACGATGGAAACGCCTTTTTCCGAACAGCCAATGAAATGCTTGGATATTTACGTAAGTTTCAGGTTGATAATGCATAAGTTTCATGAAATCTGACGGGTCTCAGGCGATATTTTTGGCTTGCGATTTTTACGTGTAATAACACTATTAATGTTTAATTCATGGCGTACGTAATGTATGATCAACTAGGTGCGATTTTTTATGTCTTAAATTTTAGTCTTAAAAAAAAAATCGTTTTCCAAATGGTCGTTGTAATTTGATAAATTGCTTTTTTTTTTTTTTTTTTTTTTTTTTTTATAGATTTGATTTCTGGGTTCATAAATATGACAATAAAGTATTGCAACTAAGAGAAATAGCAAAATAAACCCCTTGTGAATGCAAGCCGTTAACAAACGTTAGCGCCGCCAATTTACCTACTATGACCTCATAAGAATATTGTCCATTCATTGCTGGAAAACCTGTTTTGCGAATGATTACCTCCATGGTTTAATATTTTCAGCCTTTTATGAGGAATGAATCTCTTGTGTTTGTTTACTTTATGAAGTGAAATAGAAAGCTGACAACTTAATTTCAGGTATCTTGGAGTATATATTTGAATGTCCATTAGGGTATTTTTCGGTTAGCCGGGCGCCAGTGTTATATTTACATACATATATACATATATATCCACATATGTGTACATATATATATATACATATGTATGTATATATTTATGCGTGTGTGTGTACATATATATATTTACATATATGTGCATATATATGTATATATGAATGTAAATATAACACTGGCGCCCGGCTAACCGAAAAGTACCAAAATTAGAAACAATACTTTGATGTTGAAATGAAATATTTTACTTTATGTTATTATTATTACGATTAATTTTTTATTTAGGTACTTTTCCATTACAGGGGCTTTGGCATTTTTTTTTTAAATCTTGGCGCAATTCGGGCTTCAGAACGTGAAATACATTGATAAAATTTACAAATAGCTATGAAAACAAACCTGGTGAACTTTTATTTTTATTTATATGCATTTATTTGCATATAAACATTTTATTTACACATATATATTTACGATATTTGTTTACATGCAAATTACTTCTGTTTCTATATAAAAATAGATTATTGCCTTCTTTAGATTAAATAAATTGTATTTATATGGAAAAAATTGCTTATATATATGAAATAGGATACAGATTGCCGGAAAATAAGATGCCTTTTTTTTTTCGGTACTTGTTAGTTATCCCGTCGACCATTTTCGCCAGATTATATAAATCGCCAAACCACTCGTCAAATTATATAAATTGACATAATTTTTATTTTAAATAACGAAAGAACAAATAAATGACTTGATGACATAAACACGTGTTGTCAAGTGAATGTGACATTTACGTTCAACGATTATTGTCATTTAATCTTACAATTTGGCGAAAGTAATTTGGTCAACGGGATAACTAACGAGTACCTTTTTTTCTCACCAAGAACCTATACTGGGAAAATATCTATTTAGTTATTTATTGTATTTTAAATGATGTAAATGAAAGATGTTTATTTTAAATGAAAGTTATGTATTTTAAATGAAAAATGAGTGATAGGTTTATATTTTTAATGAAATGATGGCGATGGAAGACTATTTGGCGATTTATCACCTGCGCCCGACTAACATAAAAGTACCGAAATGGCTGCTTGGCATATAAAATGTGAAGCGGTCAGCCCGGAACTGTTGATGACAGTCACATGACTTCGGCTTTTATTATATAGACTAGCCGCCTCTGGCGACCAGTTTGATCTCCCTTAAATGTATGCTAAGCATTGCATCATGTTACTTTCATTCTGAAACTAATTGACTTGCTCAATCCTTCCCCGAGTCCAAAGATTCTGATAGAGAAATCAACAATTCTTTGCGAACTTGATAACATTTCACACATTTTTGTTGTTATGCGTATTTCGTCTTTTTTGACAAATACCTCATAATTTCTGTAGCTGTAAAAATGAGTGAAACTTCAAGTGTTTCAACTGAAATTTGTTCATAAATTATCTAAATTAAACTTATTCTACTTAAATATGCTGTTACTTCAATGTTATTTTTCAATATTAATAAATTTATTAAAATTTTGCAAAACATGCATTTATATATTTTTTTTTCATTACTTAATAACTAAATAATGAATATATATACTTTTGTTTTTATAGATTTGATTTCTGAGTTCATAAATATGACAATATACTAACGTAACTAAGAGAAATAGCAAAATAAAACCCTCGTGAATGCAAGCCGTTAACATACGTTAGCGCCGCCAATTTACCTACTATGACGTTATAAGAATATTGTCCATTCATTGTTGGAGAACCTGCTTTGCGAATGATTACCTCCATAGTCTAATATTTTCTACCGTTTATATGATGAATGAATCTCTTGTGTTTGTTTACTCTATGAAGTGAAATAGAAAGCTGTCAACTTAATTTCAATTGAAATCAAATCTTGGAATATATATTTATTTGAATGTAAATTAGAAACAATACTTTGATGTTGAAGTGAAATATTTTAGTTTATGTTATTATTATTACGATTAATTGTTTATTTAGGCACTTTTCCATTACCGGGCCTTGGCATTTTTCTTTAAGCTTGGCGCAATTCGGGCTTCAGAACGTGAAATACGTTGATAAAATATATAATCAGCTATGAAGACAAACCTGGTGAACTTCTGTTTTTATTTATATGTATTTATTTGGATATAAACATTTTATTTACACATATATATACAATATTTGTTTACATATAAATTACTTCTGTTTCTATATAAAAATAGATTATTGTCTTCTTTAGATTAAATAAATTGTATTTATATGGAAAAAATTGCTTACATATATATGAAATAGGATATAGATTGCCGGAAAATATACGATGCCATTTTTTTTCTCACCAAGAACCTATACTGGGAAAATATCTATTTAGTTATTTATTGTATTTTAAATGAGGTAAATGAAAGATGTGTATTTTAAATGAAAGTTATGTATTTTAAATGAAATGAGTGACAGGTTTATATTTTTAATGAAATGATGGCAATGGAAGAATATTTTGCGAATTATCACCTGCGCCCGACTAACATAAAAGTACCGAAATGGCGGTTTGACATATAAAAAGCGAAGCGGTCAGCCCGGAACTGTTGATGACAGTCACATGACTTCGGCTTTTATTATATAGATTGTTTTCAATTCTAAAATCAACGCAAAGAATAATATTTCCTTACTATTAAAAATTTATTTACACGTAACTATTAAAAACAGAAAAAAAAATTTTAAATTACTATTAAATGACTACGTGTTAAAAGCAGGAAAATATTGAAAATTTGTCTTGAAAATGGTATTTACACGTGAATATTAAAAGAGAAAGGAAACTTTAAAATAATAAATACATTAATATGCGTTTAACCCTTTCAGGGGCAACCCAGCAAAGAGGAAATTGCTGGCCAGTAGCAAGATAGGTGCTGGCAATGATGGAGAAGTGCTGGCTGATGTCTACCACTGCATGACCACTGCCGGACAGCTTCAGTCAACTTTGCTGTTGGAAACCATCAGATAAAATTCTGGTGGGCATCCATTTTATCTCATGCGCTGGCCCACCACTACATGAAAGTGCACGAACATTTGCCGTATTATTGCTGGGAACCCTTACGATAGGTGGCGCTGCGAATATCGAAGACTGAGTATTGGAACACAAGTCTGAAATGAATATCTTAACACAATTTAAGCTGTGAAGCTAATTTTTTTTAAACTGTAAAAAATATAGCACCACTGCCACCAACAAAATAAATAAGTAAATGAATAAATAAATAAATTCTTTATTTCAACGCACTTTTTTTTCTCCTTAAATCTGGTTTTACTAGGTTACAAAGGATTTCGGTTTTCATAATTCACGCAGTTCATAATCAATAATATAAAAAAAAAGCATATAAAATACATAGGATTTCGATACAATAGAATAACTTCTATACCAGTTTAATGATCGGTAACGTAAATCACAAAAGAAACAAACATCAAATAGTGTAATGAGAGCCTGAAAACTACGAGCAATCGTAGCGTACGCTGAAAGCACTTGTTCACGTCCGATCACGAAAACCAAGCAGCATCGAGCACGGTCAGTACTTGTTAGGGTGATCACATGCAGTTCAAATATTTCTATAGACATTTCTATCATAGATACTTCTACAGATGTTTCTATAGCTCTTGGTGAAACTAGCTTATAGAAAAAAGAGCCATAATTATATAATACTTTGTTTTTTTTTTAATAGAATTCTATAAGAAATTTTTATAAGGGAAAGTGCTGGGCCAGCAAAGGAATAGCAGTGGGATAGGTGCTAGCAATGCAGGAAAAGTGCCGGATTGAAGTAATGTGATGGCATACCAATGCTGGCCTGCTATTGGCCGTCACTGATGGTCCAGCTGCATTCGGCTCGGACACTTTTCGGCAGGTTTAAGTAATGGCACCCTTGCACTTTATCGCTGATAGCACTGCTGGCTGCCATCTTTTTTCCAGCTGATGGCCCACTGTTTCTTTCTTTGCTTGGAAGGTACTTCTATTCGTAAAATGGTGAAATCAGTGAATGGCACCAGAATTTACAAAAAAAATTCTTTCGAAATACGAAAATGCTTTTGTTCACTTACTTAATAAAAGGAAAATTTTCATTCCAATATTCTGGTGCCTATGTGGCATTTAAGAATTAAAATTAAGTGGTCCAAAAATGAACCACTGCCCTTGAAGGAGTTAAAAGCAGTAAATTGCAGTAACTGTAGTAAATTGTATTATGTCAATCGTTTTATAACGCTGTTAAAAAAATACCGGGAGGCAAAGACTCTGTTTACTTAATTCATTTTATTTTAGCTTCTTTTCAAATGTTTAACTGATCTTCTTTAATCAAACACGAAAACAACCATTGGATGTCTCAACAGCAAGTGACTCGGCCTTAAATTTTCGCAAACAAAGAGAATTGAATGGAAACCCGTTTACAGGGAGATCGCTACAGGTTTTTTCATTATAATTCAATCTTCGCTAATCTTTTTAAAGCCGATCATATTAGCGTGCTTTTTTATTCTGCTGTGTCTGAAAGGGGGGTTGGCAAGCGTAACTTGCAGGGAACAGAAACCCCTAGTTAGGATATAAAAATGATATGTTTATCCGTCTGCCTGTTTTCATGTCTTTTTTTTTTTTTTTTCTTACTTTATATACTTTGACTTTCGTAAAAAATTGACCAATCGTCACCAATTTTGAGTACAGTATTGGAGTATTACTATATATACATATTTTTAAAATAATCGTTGTATCATGTATAGTTATTTTGCAGAAGCACTTCAAAATTTTTAACCATTTTCACTTCAAGTCAAGGCCTTTTTTTGGTATGGGAAACCAGCAACTCGACGAGTTTTTTTTAAAGCAAAAAACACAGAAATTTATTTATTACAAGAATATATTTATTTCTTTGATGGCAACAGTTTTCAATAAATTAAATTTTGAACTTTTACCCGCCCCTTGTGATTATTAAAAATCAATATGCCATATGCGAGGTATCAACTTACTAAGCTCAATGAGACGAATCGAATGAGCTATAAAAATCTTAATTCACCTCGAAGGGCTCTGGTCTGGTACCATTATTTGTCAGGCACTTCTCGAGTTGCCGCAATACACTGAGTGATGAGCGAGAGTCACTTCTCACTTGTCGAGTTGTCGCAATATATTAAGTGGTGAGTGAAAGTCACTTTTCGAGTTCAAAGGGTTAATATCGTGTATTGAGCGACAAAATGAGCTCTCAGTACCGCCATAGATGGCAGCCCTACATTTTTCGTGTCACCGTTTAAAAGTAAAGTAATGTAATGTAATCGAGCGGACAAGACTTTTTTTCGGATGATACTCTCTGCAGCCAGGGGCAACGTGACTTCACGAAGCAGCAGCACCCAAGTAAAGAAGTACTTGTCTCAACTCGATGTAGGCAGAAAATAACAATTCTGTCAGAGCTAGTAATTCCTAATGTATTATTTCCTACACATGATGCAACTACGCGAAAATTACCAGCCATTTAGCGAAAGCTAAGAGAAATTTAGCTCGAAATTCTGTCTACGTAGAGTTTGAGTAGACTCGGCAAACATTCCCATTATTTATATATTAAGTTTTTTTCACATATCTATACTAATAAAATAAACACGCTTGTCTGTGTGTGCCTGTCTGTGTATGATGGCTAGGAAAATTTACCGCGCTTAGCGGTCTGAAAATTTGGATGAGGCTTATCCAAGGCTGGCCCCTAATGCACACGAGGCTCATATTTTTCATATTTTAATAACCAAGATATTAATTAAAACCTGCAATTAAAAAAGGTCTGCTGAAAAAAAATCGCGGCGGTACCTTCCAGAATACCGTTCCGAAGCGCGAGAACGGCTCCCCTCACCCCGTCTTTTTAAACGCGCATCGGCTGAATCGTTCGAAATATGGATAAACGAAAGCCAAAAAATCACATCTATGTTACATCTAGGTTTTTCAGTAGTTCTTTTGCAGAATAGGATAGATCAGGTTCAGAAATTACACAACAGATATAATTAAGAGTTGGGTGGACCTGAATAGATATACCGAAGGAAATTATTTCTTTGCAATTTTAGAGAAGTTGTGATTGTTTCGCTGATGAAGTCTCCACCAACAAATCAACAGAGTGAAGTTTTTTGGCTGAGCAAACATCAACAAGAACAGATTAAAAAAAATTTTTACTGTGAGAAAAGGGGATGTACTCTTAAATGAGCTACTAGAAACACTATTAGTATTTTAATAACAAAAAAGCATATAACAATGTTTGTACATTTTATTGCTCGCCACGAGGGAGAGAAAAAAAAAAGAAAAAGTACTTTTATCTATAGTAAAGAAAAAAATCATCTCAGACACCGCCCACATTCTGCCCCCCCCCCCCCCCAATCTGCACCGCCCACAATCGAGCCCCATAAGGGGACGCACATTTCGTGCACCAGTGCTAACCAGGGCCCATACGACCACAATATACTCCTATGTCAGTCCGTACCCTTAAGGCTGCGTTCGGATAACACTTGCTACAAAAAAATCATAAATTGTTTCAGTGGGTTTTCTTTTCCAACGGCTCTGCGGTCATCTGCAAAAGAAATGAGATCCTCAACAAATGAAAGTGGCGGTGATAAGCATGTCAGGGATTCTCTTCCGTGAATGAGCGACAGACTATTGAGTGACCTCTCACTTATCCATATGCAGTGATAAGTCAATTGACCAGCAGATTGATGCATCCTGGACCAATATGCACATCCCCTTTTATCTCAAGCAGAGGCCAAAACAGTGTGCGTTGCCCTCAACTACAAGGACACCCCTTGCCAGGAACATGGGTCGTCACGAACGGCAAACACGTGGGTGGTTTACAATTTTTCATAAGTTGATATAGCCAGATTGATTTCGGCTTCATCACAAAGCGAATGAAGCAAAAAGGAAAGAATAGACAAGAGGAAGGGGAGGAAAAAGGGAAAGATAGCTCAGGAGCCCGGAGTTTCGGAGACCGTGACTACCTAAAGAAGGTATTCCCCTGAGGGTTACAGAGACATACCAAAATAAACCATGAAAAATTTGTCATCCCGGTAACGTCCAAAATACTGAAACCTCATTGGAACAGTGTATTGATCTTGAAAGTATCTTGGATGAGTTCGTTAATCAAGTGTTTAGCTCAATACATATATAGTTCATACACAGGGACACACAAACATTTTCGATGGCATTCATTAAATGGTTTTGGTTTTAACATCGTTTGAACGCCGGAAATATAGCCTATGGGCGATTTTTAAACTACGATTTGAACATTTTTTTTACATTTTTGTTTTTCATTTATACAATTACTTTTGATAAGCGAAATTTAAAATTTCCCAGCAAATTACCTTTCTCGCCAAAATTAGAAATTTAGAAGGAGGGAGATAAATTTGTTTAATTTGAATTAAATCTGATGTATGTATCTTAAAATGAAGAAATCATCTTACTTTTCCGACTAAGCCGGAAGGAGACCCTTTTCTTTCTCATTCAGGAGATCGTTTATGAAGCCTTGAAACATGTCTAAATTTTCAGGTAACAACAGAAAAAAAAAACCCCAAATAGTATAACGGGTCGCGTTTTGAAACATTGCTGAAGACTTAAAAAATGTATCCCTAAAAAAGTATTTCTTTTTTTATTGCAATGAAATTCAAACAATCCATAATTCTTAAAATACATAGAAATTTGCATGAGAATGTGTGAAAATGATAAAAATGTAAGTGTCGATGTCAATCGATGTTCTCTGCATTGAAATAGTTCTAAATAAAATATCAGTTACACTTCTGCAGTTTCACAAGGGCAAATTTCTAATTTTTTCTGAGAATTTCTTCAGATAGCCTTTCTTTTCATTTCTGCGAGGTAAGTTTTGAATTTTGAAGCATAAAATTTTGGAATACTGCCAAATGCAAGAGAAGCCATCCAAAAGATTACTTTAAACGCTCCTTCTTTTTCCTGAGTACTGGTATCTTAATTTAGCCTTTTTCCCCCGGAATTATATTGATTTCTCCTATTAAATAAAAAAAATTAAACGTTTCGAAGATTTTATTTATGCATGTTAAAAAAATATACTAATAAAATTGATCATTGATTATTATTATACTAATAAAAATATTATATTATAATAAAAACCCAATAACAATATACTGTACCCCTTACCTCCCCCCCCCCCCCCACACACACACGCACACGGCTTCTCCGATATATCGCTCCTTTCAAAATATATTTAACATGTTTTGCAAATTTTCGGAATTATTTAACACTACTATTTCCACCGGTGTCAAATGACACCTTTTTAAAGTTTTGTTTTATGTTTGTTTTGCTCGTAGTTTTTGAATGTAATAAGCATAAAAAACTCTTCAATGTATTACAAGTGATTTGTAATTGTTTTAATCTAAAAATTACAAATAAAAACCGATAAATCGAAGTCTTAAAAGGTGTCATTTGACATCGGTATAAATAGTGTTAAATTAATATTTTATGGAATATTTTTCAAAAAATATTGTTTATTTCTTAAATAAAAATGAACAATCCTTCCACAAAAAATCAGAATATTGCAGTAGCAAGAAATTAATTTTATTGCATATATAAAATTATTTCTCAAATTGTCAGGAAAAAATACATAAATATACGAGCTGGAAAACCTCCCAAATTGGCTGTTATTCTGGTACACAAATGTTCCAAATAGGAAGAAAAGCTGTTTATGACTCAAGACAGTTCAAACAAGAAAGAAAAAACGTGCATAATTCAGCCCAGTTAATTTGAAATTTAAAAAAAAAAAAAAAATTACCAATATATGGCAGTACTAGTACCATCTTTTGGCTGAATTTTCAGAACAATGAGCCATTTTCATTCCTGGTAGTTGTAATTTGTTTGTTTTAGAAGGTGTTAAGTAAAAAATTCTTCTAAAGTAATTGAAATAAAAATTCATTCGAGACATTTTTTAAAGTAGAATATCAGCATTGCATTCTATAGTGGCGTTAACCTTTAACTGATGTCACAGAAATTGTCACATATCTAGTGTGAAGCGGTCTGTGAGACTGCTCCATCGAAAGATGAATGAAAGGCGCGATTAACTCATAGGATGGTGTTTTTGCATTAAACTTTTTGTACAGGGCTGTTATAAATAAAATTCACCTATTCAAAAGTCTCTGGTAATAGTACTAAAGTTCCAAGCGAAACAAAATTTCGGTAGTGTTTGTAGTTAAACTGAAAATTGCAAGTTAAACTATAAAAATTGAAAAAAGTTGCGGTCTGAGAGACCGGTAACATCAGTTAAAGGTTAATTAGGTAAGTCTACAAAAAGTTTTGTTTCCTTATTTCAATTAAAAATATCTTTTTTTATAAGTTAGGATTAAGTTGGTAGATGGGGCACTTGTGAACAGAACATTATGGGGTCAGATGTGAACAGTTCACAAGTGTATTTTTTAAGTCTGTGAATGCAATTTTTTTTAGTTTAAAATTTAATTACCCTTGTCAAACATTAAGCTATAAATTCAATGTTTTTAGGATTGCTTCACAGTTTTAATTTACTGGAAGTTAGATAACAATTAAAAGTGGTGGCTTTCAGTAAAAGCCAATGCGTTTATTTGTTATTCTTTAATGATTTCCAGTTTAAATATATTTATTTTTTCTTAGCACATATTAAAGTATTTGTAAGATATTTTACGTTATGAAAGTAAAATTTAGTTGGCCAAAAAAAGCGATAAGTAGTACTGTGATAATCACCAATTTTTTATATCACAATTTTACCAATTTTTAAAATCATGGTGCACCATTTTGTTATACACATTGCATAACATTTAGAAAAAAATAAAAACGCAGCAACAGAATTATTCTATAACTTATTTAAAAATTCACAAAAAAATATTTTTCTCTTTTTTATGCATGTGTTCACACGTGCCCCAGGTATGTTCACAACTACCCCTCCACCGGGGCACATGTGAACAAATTTAGACAATTTTTAGAATAATGATATAAGTTAGAAATTCCTGATAGATGCATCCAAAAGTTTCACCAAAAGAACAAAGTGTAAATATTCATATAAATCAATTTTTGTTTCAATAGCTTATAACAATTTGAGAAATGGTCAAAAACGTAAAAATTGTTCACATGTGCCCCCCTCTCCCCTACATAGATACGTATATTTCTCACTATTTTCAACAGCGAATCTCCTCGAAACTACTTCTATATTACTTGTAGTTATTAGTATTACAAATGTGAAAGAAATTATATTGCGGGTTAAATTTTTTAAATACTAAATAAAATAATTTCAAAATCAAATTGCAGAACTGACGTTTGAGGCCACTGATCTGCAGATTTACTAGTTTCATTACTACTATAATTTTAATTAATATTACTTTTTTTTGCCAGAGATAAGCGAACATTTAAGTCAGAAATAATAGGTTTTTAGCAACTTATATAACTTAATTGTTTTTATTTAAATGGGGAGGGATTGAGCCCTATGAGCCCCTCTTCTCCCTATGCCTTTAAACAATAGTCCCTGCTTCCTATTTGTTTTATTGATTGCCAGATTATAAAATATTCAAGGCAGAGTTATGTTAAAAAATTCATGTCATTAAAATATTGAAAATTTTATTAACCACACAAAATTAATTAAAAGTAGCTATTTATAAAATTTGTGTTATTACATTCTGGTAAGTACAATTAAAAAAATTAAATTTGATTACTTAGGTTTTCAGTTAAGTCAAAAGATTTTATGCCCTATAAACATTACTAAAACTGTATTTTTCGCAATGTCTATATGGGGTTTGTCTATTACTGGAAATTGACTAATTAAGCATTCCAGTAACGGATACAGGTCTTGAAACCTTAAAAATAAATCAAGTTTTGTAAATGGCCATTAGTATATAAAATTATAAGTTTTCTATTACTACCAAACCAAAAACATGGAAATTTTTTCAAGAAAATAAAAAAATATATAAATTTATTAAATGGAGCCAGAGCATGTTCGTTCATTAAAATTTTCACTGAAAAACAGTGGAACTTCGAAACATTATTTTCTGCTGCCTGATTGATTTGATTAAGAGTGCCAACAATAACTCAAATTATAAAACATGGAACGAGGAGTTATGAAAAAAATATTAAAACCCAAATTTTTATTGGTTATTTTTTTTATAATACAAAAACATTAAATGGGAATATTTTATCATGATTTCTAGACATATTGTAACCGGACTTGGCGTTTTATTAGAATTAATGACTAATCAGATTTTCAAAGTATCTGAATTTCGTACTAACGCGATTCCACCGTATAGTTCACCAAGAAGTAACGTAAAATAGAATTTTATCTTATTTTTTATGAATATTAATACCATGTAAATTTTTTAATGTTTTGTGTTCATGAAAATAACTTACGATGTAGGATAAATAAACTATTAAAAATAAAATTAGATTGTTTAAGTATAAAATTTCAACCACATGTTAACTTTACAAACACCTATTTTTAACCTTTTTCGAAGAAGTAGGCTATATAATTATTTTATATACATGCAATAACTTTTAAACGAGTATTACTTTTTTTTTTGGGGGGGGGGGGCGTGAGAAGAGACTCATTTTGTTTAGTATAACTTAATCCATATAAATTTCAGCAGAATCCAAAAATAAATAATATTTTTGTCCGCCTCCCTGTTTCGTTTTCTAGGCTCTAAAACTTGCCCAATCGATACGAAATTTGAATACTTTGTTAAAAGTAAACAGTACTCCTTTATGTTATAAAAAATAGCCATGGAATCTTTTTTTTTTTTTTTTTTTTTTTTTTTTTTTTTTTTTTAAACAAAGACATGCTAAATTTTGTAATATTGGATCGTCTACCGCATGTTAAACCTGTTCGTTTTTGACAACAGTCTGGTTTAAAGTGAACGTTGGGAGAAATAAGGGTACTTACATGTTATGCGGGCCAGGAGATAGATCGCCAAAAATGGTTGGCTATTGCCAATCTTGTTTATCGATGCTAATCATGTTCAAACTAGTAATTTAACATTATTAAATACATAACATTGTTAAAATGATTAAAAAAATTACAATAATAAATAAACTCAAATAAATAATAAACTATAAATTATAATAAAAAATAAACCTTAAACTATAATAAAATAAACCATAAACTATAATAAAATAAACCATAAACTATAATAAAATAAACGATAATAAATAACTAGAGAACAGGAATTCTGCTTTTTCAGAATTCAGTGTTACCCCCGGCATTTCCATTACTTCATTTTCTTCTGATGGACTGGTGGCTTCTATTATTATGAAACAGCCACTATAAATGAAGTATTAGGAGTTCTAGCTTTTTACGGCTGATCTTTTACCTTCACCAAACACTTCATTTATAATGGTTGTTTCATAATAATAGAAGCCACCAGTCCATCAGAAGAAAATAACTCGATTAAGCGAGACTCTACTGCAATACAAAACATATTTCAATTTTAAGACTTAAAGCACACGTTTTATTTTATGTAAAATGACGTCATTCGAATCCGCTTAAAAATTCCACATTCACGATCTCTTCTTAAACATCTACAGTAAAGCATGCATAGCACATCACTGTCGCGAAATAATGCACAAATGCAGCAAAAAGATGCCGTCATTCAAGAAAATCGACAAAAAAACGGCTATCTAATGATTCATAGATACTTAAAATTAAATATAGTTTATAATAGCTCCATTGTTTTAACAGAAATCATTCGTTTATATTTTTTTCAAAATAGCACGTGATTTAATTACATTTTCTTTCGGTTGTTATGAGAAAATGGCAACAAAAATATATAATTACTATTTTAGAACTATTTTTCCTTTACTTTCTACAGAAATGGAGTACTTCCGTTGCCAATATTAAGCAAATGGCTCTAAAAACTACAAAAAAATTAATATTTCAAAAATAAATGGAGATACAGTTTTCAAACAAAATGCATTTAAAAGAACTTTTTTTTCCCAATACGACGGTATAAAAATCGAAAATGTACGATGCTTAGAAGTTTAAAAAATAGCTGTAGAGTATTTAATCGTACTGCTTTGTTTTACGGCTGACTTCTGTAAGGTAACGTTATTTTTTGGAATACACAAAATAAGCTGGGAGAAAGAAATATCATACCGTACCGGGGTCTAAAAAGTTGCCAAAAATAAGGGTTACTGTAGCTAGTATTATTGTTGTCATTCTTGACGCAGTTGTATCTGACGTACCGAAATAAGGACTCATCACACACAAAAAAAAGATGCTGTACCTTTCTTGCTAAAGTACGCCTGTTGTCGTGCAGCAGGTAAATTTCAAAGAAATAGGAATTCACTTGGAATCTGTTTTATTCATTTTTTTTAAACTACTTGTATTTGTACATTTTCCTAGATATGAATGTCTTTTATAGTCCAAACAAACTCACTACTGTAGAAAATGCGACCAAATATAAAAGTACAAAAACTAATTCTGTAATAACTTAAATTCCAAAAAACTTAAACAAAAATAAATAAGATTTAATACATATGAAGGTACAATTAATCGGATTAATGTCCTCTGTAAAAATAAAGATGAAGATATACCATTTAACATTTGATATAACTTAAATTTTATAACACTTATATTGAAATTATCAATTAACTCATTGTTTTCAAATTCAAGTATTTGGACTTTTCTAAAATCTTGCCATCACATTAAAAGCTTCTTCTAGTTTGGAGCAATATTTATCTAATTGCATGATGCCTCTTTCTACCACTGGCCTGTTTTGAGAAGAAATTAACCAACTCTCTAGAGCTGATGCGTTGAAAAATGGGTACGTTTTTGGTTCCACGGGTAAGTTTAACGAAGGAATAAATTCAAGTAGAGCAGGTGCTAGCATTTTAGTCAGATTCTTTATAGGCTGACCTCTATTTACAGCATCAAAAATTTCGCTCAAGAGTCTCTTAATTCTAAGCACATTTGGGAAAACGATCACCATGAGATGTCGAATTTGTATGTCAAAGTATCTTTTATGTTTCCCATGGTATACAAAATCATTAGATATTCCATAATGATCCATTATGACCCCACACATGTGATTTATTGCATTCCAAGTATCATTTAACAGCTCATATACGTTTTGATCTGCAGCTGATTGATAGAGACTTCCAGCATCGTCGCAAATAGTGACATTATTAATATATGTTTCCCGATATTCTTGAATTAAATCGACAGGAACATCTGTTTTGGGCCATCTTTGTTGATTCAAATTAAAGAGAGTTTCAACAGCTGAAAGTTGATAGTCTTTCGAAGCTTCTGAATCTTTAGCTTCTCCATTTAGCTTCCTTTTTCTAGACTGATTCATCTCCTCAAAAGTTAACTTTACGTCCAAACTTTAGGGTTTTTTTGTTTGTTTGTTTTTTAAGAAAAAACTAATACTTTTCCAAACTATTGCTTTAATTTAATTCAGTTATTCTCGAGATTTTTAAAAAATAATTAAAGCGAGCGAGTACAAAATATTTTGTGTTTACAGTCATCAGATTATTAAAATCAAATTCATGGAGTATTTAAAATACAGGTAGGGATCCAGTTAGATTTTTCATTATTTTCGAAACGAGATTGACCAATCTAAAATCTGTTTTTTTTTTGTTTTTGTTTTTGTTTTCGGAATTTTTGCCCTTTTCGAAAATTTTACAAAATACAGGCTCCTGTTTGATTAATTTCTTTTCACAAATAACGAATAATTGAATCTTTTTGAATCCATGCTATAGTAGTTACAATATTACAATACATGCAAAGTAGAGAGCCTTGATATGAGAGAGGCGACATACGATGCTCAGACTCACGCATTTCTCCAAACTATGGCAAACCTAGCCATTTGTTTTTTCAAGAACTTGGCGATACTTGTCTGGACGAATTCGATTATACGTGTGAGACTAGGGTATAGCGTCTAGTGTAGAAATCGGCTATCCCAGTAGTACTTAAAAAAGTGCTAAAATATTGGATCCCTTAAAAGTCAAACGATGCTGAAATCCAAAGAGTCGATCGCAAAGACATCTGCAGGATATTTTCTAAAACTCCAAGACGATTTGGTCTAGATGCTGTTATAATACAATTTTTACGCTGTAATTTAAAACGATATCGCTGCGATCGGCTCCCTAGATTTCAGCATCATTGCACATTTAAGGGATGCAAATTTTTAGCGCTGTTTGGACAGCAGATTTCCACACTATATATTCTAGACGCTGTAACTAGGGAGTCTAGATTAGAGAGACGCGACATACGTGGTATAACATTCCATTGGTTGACACGATCTGGACAAAAACAAATCGCCAAACATCTCAACGAGTCTGTCATCATCACCAATCTAATGCTTGTCTCACTCGTATATCGAACTCGTCCAAGGTAGTATCGCCAAGTCCTGTAATAGAAAATGCCAGTTTTGCGATATTTTGGGCAAACACATCTGTCTAAGAACACTCTGAGCATCGTATGTCGCCACTCTTATGTAGAGACAAGCTAAGTGAGACAAGTTAACAAACATTAGCTTGGCGACAATGGTAGGCTTGCTAAGACGCCTTGACATTTCGGTTTTGTCCCAAATTATTTCAACCAATCAAAACTTATACCTCGTATGTCGCCTCTCTCATATCTAGGCTCCCGAGGCTAACGAAGAAGACAGGCTGCCGCGGTACCTTTCGCCTTTTAGGCGCTAGGTTACAGCGCCTAAAATAAATAGTGTGGGAATCTGCTATCCAAACAGCGCTGAAAATTTGTATCCCTTAAATGTGCAAAGATGCTAAATTCCAAAGGGCCGATCGCAGCGACATCTGCAGTATATTTTCAAATTTCAACATCGTGTCAAACATCGTGTTATTACAGCTTCTAGACCAAATCGTCTCGGAGTTTTAGAAAATATCCTGCAGATGTCGCTGCGATCGACTCTTTGGATTTCAGCATCGTTTGGCATTTAAGGGATCCAATATTTTAGCACCTTTTTAAGTAATACTGCACTGTTAAAAATCTGTAGCGTTTGCTGCACAGTCACTCCACAGCTTTTATAGAAAACGATTACTTGACTTTACTATGGCGCAGTCTCATTGGTCAGAATAGAGGTATTCTATAAAAGCGGCGGAGTGACTATCCAGCTAAAGCTGCAGATTTTTAACAGTGTGGGATAGCCGATTTCCACACTATATATTCTAGACACTATAGCTAGAGTCACACGATGTGATTTTTGTGCACTTCCATTGGTATATTTGAGGATCAAGGGGCTCAGGCCACCTGAAAAAAGAGACACGTGTCTTTTTCATTAGCCCGGCGTTGGTTATAGCCTCGTAGGCTCCTTAAGGCAATCAAGTAACACTTATTTTGACTAGAGTGCCTCTGTATCAGAATGGCGACCGCTGACCTCCATAATAGAATGGAGCGCTAACTCATGGGTCCACTTTCTGCGTCGACCAGATCATCCTTTTAATGCACGCAAGTAACGAAGCCTGTTCTTAGTCCAAGAGCCGACAGCACAAAAACCTATGTTATCAAGCACAAGAAAAAAACCTTTATTTTATGGGAGAGTATATGTAGGGGAATCTAATGATCCATGTCTGCCGGAAGTGACGTGGTGCATAAGCCAAAAATTAATACCACCAGTGGTTGACTCGTAGGTTCATCATTGTGTTTTTCCTACAACTATCCTCCATGTTTTCACACCTTTGTTTGTAGGACAAACACAATGATAAACCTACGAGTCAACCACTGGTGGTATTAATTTTTGGCTTATGCACTACTTCACTTCCGGCAGACATGGATCATTTGATTCCCCTAACTCTTCCATAAAATAAAGGTTTTTTTTCTTGTGTTTGATAACATAGGTTTTTGTGCTGTCGACTCTTGGACTATCAGCAATACTTAACAAATATTTCATGTTTATTGTTCAGGTTATGAGATTTTATTTTAAATGTGAAAAAAAATAAATATTTTGGATGAAATTTACCTTTAACTGATGTTAAGCGGGGACTCCACATGCGGAAAAATAGACGGAAATCTGCAGCGGCAAATTTTCCGCTACGCCAAATTTCCGACTTGGAAATGAGAATCGCACTTGCGTTTTTCGCAGCGCTTCCGCGTCAACTACTGCGCATGTCTGTGACAAACCTACATAGTTTGATTATTTTCAATTCATTCTGTTTCAGTATTTGTTGAAGTATAAAATGGCGTCAGATAAAGTGGAATTAGTTTATTTATATCAGTTTCAGTTTTTATCTTTAATGATGCTAGGAGAGAAAAAGAAAAAAATCAGCTGCACAAGTGACGAAATAGTGAGAAGCGTTCTTATTGGTTGATTTCTACAGATGCCGTCGCGGAAAACGGAAAAAAGTTAAAACATGTTTAACTACAATTCCGCTGCGTTTTCGCATTTGTACGCAGCAAATATGGGGGTCAATTTGCCGTTCCGCTGTCCAATTCCGTCGTATTTTTCCGCATGTGGGTTCCCGGTTTTACTGGTCTCACAGACCGCTGCTTGCTGCTTGTTTCAATTTTTATAGTTTAACTTGTAACTTTCAGTTTAACTACAAACACTATCAAAATTTTGTTCGTTTAGAACTTTAGCACTATTACCAGAGACTTTTGATTAGGTGAATTTTAATTATAACAGTCCTGTACTAAAAGTTTAGTACAAAAACACCATCCTTATTGTTAAATCGCGCAATTTGTTCGTCTTTCGATGGTGCGGTCTGACAGACCACTTCACAGTAGTTATGTGACAATTTCTGTCACATCAGTTAAAGGTTAAGTAAAATATGTGTTTAAAAAAAAATATTTTAAATCAGCGAAATTATAGCAACTTCGTTATCTCTCTATTCTAAACAAGTAATATAAAAATTTTGTTTTTAAAGTCAATTCCTACTTAGGCTATCAAAGAAAAATTGAATATAATCAAGCTAATATTAGTTTTTGTTGCATTAAAATATCTCAATTTGTTGATTGTCTATAAGCAAGTAGGTTTACAATGGAATTCTATGGGAATTTGGCGAAATATTAGAAATATCGCCAAGTTGGCGTCACTTTTAGCGACTTATTTTCGACGCCAAATTTGGCGATATATCGCCAAGTTGGCGACAAACTTGGCGGTATTTGGCGACAGAACAGATTCCCCCCTATGGTAACCCCTTATTGAAAATACTTTCATTGACCTTCGATAACCAATGACCGCCATTTTGTTTCCCATGCAAAACTAAAATTAATTAATTAAAATTTAATTAATTAATTAATATTTGAATAAAAAAGAAAAGTGCCCAGCTAAACTGGTGGCATTGAGCTCACAGGCTATTCACACTAATTGTATATTATACACTTATTTTAAAGAATAATGCCCCTCAAAAAACTAAGTGAAGGGGAATTAGCCCCCGTTTCCCCCCTTATACTTAACCAGTGAACCTCCAAATCTAATCAGGGAAGCCCCTTATCATAATAAACCGGTATACCAAATTTGGAGCAAATCGAATAATCCTGCAAAAAGAACATTTATCTAAATTAAGAAGGTGGACTAGCCCCCCTTTATCTTTAACCAATGAATCGCCAAAACGAATCAGGGAAGCTCCTTAACATAATAAGCCGGTATACCAAATTTGGAGCAAAGCGAATAATTCTGCATGAAAAACCCGTTTATATAAATTAAGGGGGTGGCCTAGCCCCCTTCCCCCTTTATCTTTAAACAATAAACCCCCAAATCTAATCAAGGAAGTTCCTTAACATAATAAACCGGTATACCAACTTCGGAGCAAATCGAATCATTCTGCATGAAAAACCCAATTATCTGAATTAAGGAGGTGGACTAGCCCCCCTTTTCCCCCTTTATTCTTAACCAATGAACCCCTAAAATTAATCAAGGAAGTTCCTTAACATAATAAACCGGTATACAAAATTCGGAGCAATTCGAATCATTCTGCATGAAATACCCATTTATCTGGATTAAAAGGGGCGCACTAGCCCCCTTTCCCCCCTTTATTCTTAACTAATGAACCTCCAAAACTAATCAGGGATGTTCCTTAACATAATAAACCGGTATACCAAATTCGGAGCAAATCGAATGATTCTTCATGAAAAACCCATTTTTCTGAATTAAGGGGGGGACTAACCCCGTTTTTTCCCCTTTATCCTTAACCAATGAACTCCCGAAACTAATCAGGGATGTTCCTTAACATAATAAACCGGTATACCAAATCCGGAGCAAATGAAATGATTCTGCATGAAAAACCCATTTTTCTGAATTAAGAGGGGGACTAACCCCCCTTTTCCCCCTTTATCCTTAACCAATGAACCCCCAAAACTAATCAGGCATGTTCCTTAACATAATAAACAGGTATACCAAATTCGGAGCAAATCGAATGATTCTGCATGAAAAACCCCTTTTTCTGAATTAAGGTGGGGTGGACTAACCCCGTTTTCCCCCCTTTATCCTTAACCAATGAACCCCCAAAACTAATCAGGGATGTTCCTTAACATAATAAACAGGTATACCAAATTCGGAGCAAATCGAATGATTCTGCTAGAAAAACCCATTTTTCTGAATTAAGGGGGGGGGACTAACCCCCCTTTTCCCCCCTTTATCCTTAACCAATGAACCCCCAAAACTAATCAGGTATGTTCCTTAACATAATAAACAGGTATACCAAATTCGGAGCAAATCGAATGATTCTGCATGAAAAACCCCTTTTTCTGAATTAAGGTGGGGTGGACTAACCCCGTTTTCCGCCCTTTATTCTTAACCAATGAACCCCCAAAACTAATCAGGGATGTTCCTTAACATAATAAACCGGTATACCAAATTCGGAGCAAATCGAATGATTCTGCATGAAAAACCCATTTTTCTGAATTAAGGGAGGGGGGGGGTGGACTAACCCCGTTTCCCCCCCTTTATCCTTAACCAATGAACCCCCAAAACTAATCAGGGATGTTCCTTAACATAATAAACCGGTATACCAAATTCGGAGCAAATCGAATGATTCTGCATGAAAAACCCATTTTTCTGAATTAAGGTGGGGTGGACTAACCCCGTTTTTCCCCCTTTATCCTTAACCAATGAACTCCCAAAACTAATCAGGGATGTTCCTTAACATAATAAACCGGTATACCAAATTCGGAGCAAATTAAATGATTCTGCATGAAAAACCCATTTTTCTGAATTAAGGGGGGGGACTACCCCCCTTTTCCCCCTTTATCCTTAACCAATGAACCCCCAAAACTAATCAGGGATGTTCCTTAACATAATAAACCGGTATACCAAATTCGGAGCAAATTAAAGGATTCTGCATGAAAAACCCCTTTTTCAGAATTAAGAGGTGGACTAGCCCCCCTTTTCCCCCTTTATTCTTAACCAATGAACCCCTAAAATTAATCAAGGAAGTTCCTTAACATAATAAACCGGTATACCAAATTCGGAGCAATTCGAATCATTCTGCATGAAATACCCATTTATCTGGATTAAAAGGGGCGCACTAGCCCCCTTTCCCCCCTTTATTCTTAACTAATGAACCTCCAAAACTAATCAGGGATGTTCCTTAACATAATAAACCGGTATACCAAATTCGGAGCAAATCGAATGATTCTTCATGAAAAACCCATTTTTCTGAATTAAGGGGGGGGGGGACTAACCCCGTTTTTTCCCCTTTATCCTTAACCAATGAACTCCCGAAACTAATCAGGGATGTTCCTTAACATAATAAACCGGTATACCAAATCCGGAGCAAATGAAATGATTCTGCATGAAAAACCCATTTTTCTGAATTAAGAGGGGGACTAACCCCCCTTTTCCCCCTTTATCCTTAACCAATGAACCCCCAAAACTAATCAGGCATGTTCCTTAACATAATAAACAGGTATACCAAATTCGGAGCAAATCGAATGATTCTGCATGAAAAACCCCTTTTTCTGAATTAAGGTGGGGTGGACTAACCCCGTTTTCCCCCCTTTATCCTTAACCAATGAACCCCCAAAACTAATCAGGGATGTTCCTTAACATAATAAACAGGTATACCAAATTCGGAGCAAATCGAATGATTCTGCTAGAAAAACCCATTTTTCTGAATTAAGGGGGGGGACTAACCCCCCTTTTCCCCCCTTTATCCTTAACCAATGAACCCCAAAACTAATCAGGTATGTTCCTTAACATAATAAACAGGTATACCAAATTCGGAGCAAATCGAATGATTCTGCATGAAAAACCCCTTTTTCTGAATTAAGGTGGGGTGGACTAACCCCGTTTTCCGCCCTTTATTCTTAACCAATGAACCCCCAAAACTAATCAGGGATGTTCCTTAACATAATAAACCGGTATACCAAATTCGGAGCAAATCGAATGATTCTGCATGAAAAACCCATTTTTCTGAATTAAGGGGGGGGTGGACTAACCCCGTTTCCCCCCCTTTATCCTTAACCAATGAACCCCCAAAACTAATCAGGGATGTTCCTTAACATAATAAACCGGTATACCAAATTCGGAGCAAATCGAATGATTCTGCATGAAAAACCCATTTTTCTGAATTAAGGTGGGGTGGACTAACCCCGTTTTTCCCCCTTTATCCTTAACCAATGAACTCCCAAAACTAATCAGGGATGTTCCTTAACATAATAAACCGGTATACCAAATTCGGAGCAAATTAAATGATTCTGCATGAAAAACCCATTTTTCTGAATTAAGGGGGGGGACTACCCCCCTTTTCCCCCTTTATCCTTAACCAATGAACCCCCAAAACTAATCAGGGATGTTCCTTAACATAATAAACCGGTATACCAAATTCGGAGCAAATTAAAGGATTCTGCATGAAAAACCCCTTTTTCAGAATTAAGAGGGGGACTAACCCCCCTTTTCCCCCTTTATCCTTAACCAATGAACCCCCAAAACTAATCAGGGATGTTCCTTAACATAATAAACCGGTATACCAAATTCGGAGCAAATTAAATGATTCTGCATGAAAAACCCATTTTTCTGAATTAAGGGGGGGGGACTAACACCCCTTTTCCCCCCTTTATCCTTAACCAATGAACCCCCAAAATTAATCAAGGAAGTTCCTTAGCATAATAAACCGGTATACCAAATTCGGAGCAATTCGAATCATTCTGCATGAAATACCCATTTATCTGGATTAAAAGGGGCGCACTGGCCCCCTTTCCCCCCTTTATTCTTAACTAATGAACCTCCAAAACTAATCAGGGATGTTCCTTAACATAATAAACCGGTATACCAAATTCGGAGCAAATCGAATGATTCTTCATGAAAAACCCATTTTTCTGAATTAAGGGGGGGGGGGGTGGACTAACCCCGTTTTTTCCCCTTTATCCTTAACCAATGAACTCCCGAAACTAATCAGGGATGTTCCTTAACATAATAAACCGGTATACCAAATCCGGAGCAAATGAAATGATTCTGCATGAAAAACCCATTTTTCTGAATTAAGAGGGGGACTAACCCCCCTTTTCCCCCTTTATCCTTAACCAATGAACCCCCAAAACTAATCAGGTATCTTCCTTAACATAATAAACAGGTATACCAAATTCGGAGCAAATCGAATGATTCTGCATGAAAAACCCCTTTTTCTGAATTAAGGTGGGGTGGACTAACCCCGTTTTCCCCCCTTTATCCTTAACCAATGAACCCCCAAAACTAATCAGGGATGTTCCTTAACATAATAAACCGGTATACCTAATTCGGAGCAAATCGAATGATTCTGCTAGAAAAACCCATTTTTCTGAATTAAGGGGGTGGGACTAACCCCCCTTTTCCCCCCTTTATCCTTAACCAATGAACCCCCAAAACTAATCAGGTATGTTCCTTAACATAATAAACAGGTATACCAAATTCGGAGCAAATCGAATGATTCTGCATGAAAAACCCCTTTTTCTGAATTAAGGTGGGGTGGACTAACCCCGTTTTCCGCCCTTTATCCTTAACCAATGAACCCCCAAAACTAATCAGGGATGTTCCTTAACATAATAAACCGGTATACCAAATTCGGAGCAAATCGATTGATTCTGCATGAAAAACACATTTTTCTGAATTAAGGGGGGGGTGGACTAACCCCGTTTCCCCCCCTTTATCCTTAACCAATGAACCCAGAACCCTAATCAGGGATGTTCCTTAACATAATAAACCGGTATACCAAATTCGGAGCAAATCGAATGATTCTGCATGAAAAACCCATTTTTCTGAATTAAGGGGGGGGGGTGGATTAACCCCGTTTTCCCCCTTTATCCTTAACCAATGAACCCCCAAAACTAATCAGGGATGTTCCTTAACATAATAAACTGGTATACCAAATCCGGAGCAAATGAAATGATTCTGCATGAAAAACCCATTTTTCTGAATTAAGAGGGGGGCTAACCCCCCTTTTCCCCCTTTATCCTTAACCAATGAACCCCCAAAACTAATCAGGTATGTTCCTTAACATAATAAACAGGTATACCAAATTCGGAGCAAATCGAATGATTCTGCATGAAAAACCCCTTTTTCTGAATTAAGGTGGGGTGGACTAACCCCGTTTTCCCCCCTTTATCCTTAACCAATGAACCCCCAAAACTAATCAGGGATGTTCCTTAACATAATAAACCTGTATACGAAATTCGGAGCAAATCGAATGATTCTGCATGAAAAACCCATTTTTCTGAATTAAGGGGGGTGGACTAAAGCCGTTTTTCCCCCTTTATCCTTAACCAATGAACCCCCAAAACTAATCAGGGATGTTCCTTAACATAATAAACCGGTATACCTAATTCGGAGCAAATCGAATGATTCTGCTAGAAAAACCCATTTTTCTGAATTAAGGGGGGGGACTAACCCCCCTTTTCCCCCCTTTATCCTTAACCAATGAACCCCCAAAACTAATCAGGTATGTTCCTTAACATAATAAACAGGTATACCAAATTCGGAGCAAATCGAATGATTCTGCATGAAAAACCCCTTTTTCTGAATTAAGGTGGGGTGGACTAACCCCGTTTTCCTCCCTTTATCCTTAACCAATGAACCCCCAAAACTAATCAGGGATGTTCCTTAACATAATAAACCGGTATACCAAATTCGGAGCAAATCGAATGATTCTGCATGAAAAACCCATTTTTCTGAATTAAGGGGGGGGGGGGTGGACTAACCCCGTTTCCCCCCCTTTATCCTTAACCAATGAACCCCCAAAACTAATCAGGGATGTTCCTTAACATAATAAACCGGTATACCAAATTCGGAGCAAATCGAATGATTCTGCATGAAAAACCCATTTTTCTGAATTAAGGTGGGGTGCACTAACCCCGTTTTTCCCCCTTTATCCTTAACCAATGAACTCCCAAAACTAATCAGGGATGTTCCTTAACATAATAAACCGGTATACCAAATTCGGAGCAAATCGAATGATTCTGCATGAAAAACCCATTTTTCTGAATTAAGGGGGGGGGGGTGGACTAACCCCGTTTCCCCCCTTTATCCTTAACCAATGAACCCCCAAAACTAATCAGGGATGTTCCTTAACATAATAAACCGGTATACCTAATTCGGAGCAAATCGAATGATTCTGCTAGAAAAACCCATTTTTCTGAATTAAGGGGGGGGGACTAACACCCCTTTTCCCCCCTTTATCCTTAACCAATGAACCCCCAAAATTAATCATGGAAGTTCCTTAACATAATAAACCGGTATACCAAATTCGGAGCAATTCGAATCATTCTGCATGAAATACCCATTTATCTGGATTAAAAGGGGCGCACTAGCCCCCTTTCCCCCCTTTATTCTTAACTAATGAACCTCCAAAACTAATCAGGGATGTTCCTTAACATAATAAACCGGTATACCAAATTCGGAGCAAATCGAATGATTCTTCATGAAAAACCCATTTTTCTGAATTAAGGGGGGGGGGGTGGACTAACCCCGTTTTTTCCCCTTTATCCTTAACCAATGAACTCCCGAAACTAATCAGGGATGTTCCTTAACATAATAAACCGGTATACCAAATCCGGAGCAAATGAAATGATTCTGCATGAAAAACCCATTTTTCTGAATTAAGAGGGGGACTAACCCCCCTTTTCCCCCTTTATCCTTAACCAATGAACCCCCAAAACTAATCAGGTATGTTCCTTAACATAATAAACAGGTATACCAAATTCGGAGCAAATCGAATGATTCTGCATGAAAAACCCCTTTTTCTGAATTAGGGTGGGGTGGACTAACCCCGTTTTCCCCCCTTTATCCTTAACCAATGAACCCCCAAAACTAATCAGGGATGTTCCTTAACATAATAAACCGGTATACCTAATTCGGAGCAAATCGAATGATTCTGCTAGAAAAACCCATTTTTCTGAATTAAGGGGCGGACTAACCCCCCTTTTCCCCCCTTTATCCTTAACCAATGAACCCCCAAAACTAATCAGGTATGTTCCTTAACATAATAAACAGGTATACCAAATTCGGAGCAAATCGAATGATTCTGCATGAAAAACCCCTTTTTCTGAATTAAGGTGGGGTGGACTAACCCCGTTTTCCGCCCTTTATCCTTAACCAATGAACCCCCAAAACTAATCAGGGATGTTCCTTAACATAATAAACCGGTATACCAAATTCGGAGCAAATCGAATGATTCTGCATGAAAAACACATTTTTCTGAATTAAGGGGGGGGGGGTGGACTAACCCCGTTTCCCCCCCTTTATCCTTAACCAATGAACCCCCAAAACTAATCAGGGATGTTCCTTAACATAATAAACCGGTATACCAAATTCGGAGCAAATCGAATGATTCTGCATGAAAAACCCATTTTTCTGAATTAAGGTGGGGTGGACTAACCCCGTTTTTCCAGCTTTATCCTTAACCAATGAACTCCCAAAACTAATCAGGGATGTTCCTTAACATAATAAACCGGTATACCAAATTCGGAGCAAATTAAATGATTCTGCATGAAAAACCCATTTTTCTGAATTAAGGGGGGGGGGACTACCCCCCTTTTCCCCCTTTATCCTTAACCAATGAACCCACAAAACTAATCAGGGATGTTCCTTAACATAATAAACCGGTATACCAAATTCGGAGCAAATGGAATGATTCTGCATGAAAAACCCATTTTTCTGAATTAAGGGGGGATGGACTAACCCCGTTTTCCCCCTTTATCCTTAACCAATGAACCCCCAAAACTAATCAGGGATATTCCTTAACATAATAAACCTGTATAGCAAATTCGGAGCAAATCGAATGATTCTGAATGAAAAACCCATTTTTCTGAATTAAGGGGGGGTGGACTAACCCCGTTTTCCCCCCTTTATCCTTAACCAATGAAACCCCAAAACTAATCAGGGATGTTCCTTAACATAATAAACAGGTATACGAAATTCGGAGCAAATCGAATGATTCTGCATGAAAACCCCCTTTTTCTGAATTAAGGTGGGGTGGACTAATCCCGTTTTCCCCCCTTTATCCTTAACCAATGAACCCAGAACCCTAATCAGGGATGTTCCTTAACATAATAAACCGGTATACCAAATTCGGAGCAAATCGAATGATTCTGCATGAAAAACCCATTTTTCTGAATTAAGGGGGGGGGTGGATTAACCCCGTTTTCCCCCTTTATCCTTAACCAATGAACCCCCAAAACTAATCAGGGATGTTCCTTAACATAATAAACCGGTATACCAAATCCGGAGCAAATGAAATGATTCTGCATGAAAAACCCATTTTTCTGAATTAAGAGGGGGACTAATCCCCCTTTTCCCCCTTTATCCTTAACCAATGAACCCCCAAAATTAATCAGGTATGTTCCTTAACATAATAAACAGGTATACCAAATTCGGAGCAAATCGAATGATTCTGCATGAAAAACCCCTTTTTCTGAATTAAGGTGGGGTGGACTAACCCCGTTTTCCCCCCTTTATCCTTAACCAATGAACCCCCAAGACTAATCAGGGATGTTCCTTAACATAATAAACCTGTATACGAAATTCGGAGCAAATCGAATGATTCTGCATGAAAAACCCATTTTTCTGAATTAAGGGGGGTGGACTAAAGCCGTTTTTCCCCCTTTATCCTTAACCAATGAACCCCCAAAACTAATCAGGGATGTTCCTTAACATAATAAACCGGTATACCTAATTCGGAGCAAATCGAATGATTCTGCTAGAAAAACCCATTTTTCTGAATTAAGGGGGGGGGGACTAACCCCCCTTTTCCCCCCTTTATCCTTAACCAATGAACCCCCAAAACTAATCAGGTATGTTCCTTAACATAATAAACAGGTATACCAAATTCGGAGCAAATCGAATGATTCTGCATGAAAAACCCCTTTTTCTGAATTAAGGTGGGGTGGACTAACCCCGTTTTCCTCCCTTTATCCTTAACCAATGAACCCCCAAAACTAATCAGGGATGTTCCTTAACATAATAAACCGGTATACCAAATTCGGAGCAAATCGAATGATTCTGCATGAAAAACCCATTTTTCTGAATTAAGGGGGGGGGGTGGACTAACCCCGTTTCCCCCCCTTTATCCTTAACCAATGAACCCCCAAAACTAATCAGGGATGTTCCTTAACATAATAAACCGGTATACCAAATTCGGAGCAAATCGAATGATTCTGCATGAAAAACCCATTTTTCTGAATTAAGGTGGGGTGCACTAACCCCGTTTTTCCCCCTTTATCCTTAACCAATGAACTCCCAAAACTAATCAGGGATGTTCCTTAACATAATAAACCGGTATACCAAATTCGGAGCAAATTAAATGATTCTGCATGAAAAACCCATTTTTCTGAATTAAGGGGGGATGGACTAACCCCGTTTTCCCCCTTTATCCTTAACCAATGAACCCCCAAAACTAATCAGGGATGTTCCTTAACATAATAAGCCGGTATACCGAATTCGGAGCAAATCGAATGATTCTGCATGAAAAACACATTTTTCTGAATTAAGGGGGGGTGGTGGACTAACCCCGTTTTTCCCCCTTTATCCTTAACCAATGAACTCCCAAAACTAATCAGGGATGTTCCTTAACATAATAAACCGGTATACCAAATTCGGAGCAAATTAAATGATTCTGCATGAAAAACCCCTTTTTCAGAATTAAGAGGGGGACTAACCCCCCTTTTCCCCCTTTATCCTTAACCAATGAACCCCCAAAACTAATCAGGGACGTTTCTTAACATAATAAACCTCTATAGCAAATTCGGAGCAAATCGAATGATTCTGCATGAAAAACCCATTTTTCTGAATTAAGGGGGGGTGGACTAACCCCGTTTTCCCCCCTTTATCCTTAACCAATGAAACCCCAAAACTAATCAGGGATGTTCCTTAACATAATAAACAGGTATACCAAATTCGGAGCAAATCGAATGATTCTTCATGAAAAACCCCTTTTTCTGAATTAAGGTGGGGTGGACTAACCCCGTTTTCCCCCCTTTATCCTTAACCAATGAACCCCCAACCCTAATCAGGGATGTTCCTTAAAATAATAAACCGGTATACCAAATTCGGAGCAAATCGAATGATTCTGCATGAAAAACCCATTTTTCTGAATTAAGGGGGGGGGGGTGGATTAACCCCGTTTTCCCCCTTTATCCTTAACCAATGAACCCCCAAAACTAATCAGGGATGTTCCTTAACATAATAAACCGGTATACCAAATTCGGAGCAAATCGAATGATTCTGCATGAAAAACCCATTTTTCTGAATTAAGGTGGAGTGGACTAACCCCGTTTTCCCCCCTTTATCCTTAACCAATGAACTCCCAAAACTAATCAGGGATGTTCCTTAACATAATAAACCGGTATACCAAATTCGGAGCAAATTAAATGATTCTGCATGAAAAACCCATTTTTCTGAATTAAGGGGGGGGGACTACCCCCCTTTTCCCCCTTTATCCTTAACCAATGAACCCACAAAACTAATCAGGGATGTTCCTTAACATAATAAACCGGTATACCAAATTCGGAGCAAATGGAATGATTCTGCATGAAAAACCCATTTTTCTGAATTAAGGGGGGATGGACTAACCCCGTTTTCCCCCTTTATCCTTAGCCAATGAACCCCCAAAACTAATCAGGTATGTTCCTTAACATAATAAACAGGTATACCAAATTCGGAGCAAATCGAATGATTCTGCATGAAAAACCCCTTTTTCTGAATTAAGGTGGGGTGGACTAACCCCGTTTTCCCCCCTTTATCCTTAACCAATGAACCCCCAAAACTAATCAGGGATGTTCCTTAACATAATAAACCTGTATACGAAATTCGGTGCAAATCGAATGATTCTGCATGAAAAACCCATTTTTCTGAATTAAGGGGGGTGGACTAAAGCCGTTTTTCCCCCTTTATCCTTAACCAATGAACCCCCAAAACTAATCAGGGATGTTCCTTAACATAATAAACCGGTATACCTAATTCGGAGCAAATCGAATGATTCTGCTAGAAAAACCCATTTTTCTGAATTAAGGGGGGGACTAACCCCCCTTTTCCCCCCTTTATCCTTAACCAATGAACCCCCAAAACTAATCAGGTATGTTCCTTAACATAATAAACAGGTATACCAAATTCGGAGCAAATCGAATGATTCTGCATGAAAAACCCCTTTTTCTGAATTAAGGTGGGGTGGACTAACCCCGTTTTCCTCCCTTTATCCTTAACCAATGAACCCCCAAAACTAATCAGGGATGTTCCTTAACATAATAAACCGGTATACCAAATTCGGAGCAAATCGAATGATTCTGCATGAAAAACCCATTTTTCTGAATTAAGGGGGGGGGGTGGACTAACCCCGTTTCCCCCCCTTTATCCTTAACCAATGAACCCCCAAAACTAATCAGGGATGTTCCTTAACATAATAAACCGGTATACCAAATTCGGAGCAAATCGAATGATTCTGCATGAAAAACCCATTTTTCTGAATTAAGGTGGGGTGCACTAACCCCGTTTTTCCCCCTTTATCCTTAACCAATGAACTCCCAAAACTAATCAGGGATGTTCCTTAACATAATAAACCGGTATACCAAATTCGGAGCAAATCGAATGATTCTGCATGAAAAACCCATTTTTCTGAATTAAGGGGGGGGGGTGGACTAACCCCGTTTCCCCCCTTTATCCTTAACCAATGAACCCCCAAAACTAATCAGGGATGTTCCTTAACATAATAAACCGGTATACCTAATTCGGAGCAAATCGAATGATTCTGCTAGAAAAACCCATTTTTCTGAATTAAGGGGGGGGGACTAACACCCCTTTTCCCCCCTTTATCCTTAACCAATGAACCCCCAAAATTAATCATGGAAGTTCCTTAACATAATAAACCGGTATACCAAATTCGGAGCAATTCGAATCATTCTGCATGAAATACCCATTTATCTGGATTAAAAGGGGCGCACTAGCCCCCTTTCCCCCCTTTATTCTTAACTAATGAACCTCCAAAACTAATCAGGGATGTTCCTTAACATAATAAACCGGTATACCAAATTCGGAGCAAATCGAATGATTCTTCATGAAAAACCCATTTTTCTGAATTAAGGGGGGGGGGTGGACTAACCCCGTTTTTTCCCCTTTATCCTTAACCAATGAACTCCCGAAACTAATCAGGGATGTTCCTTAACATAATAAACCGGTATACCAAATCCGGAGCAAATGAAATGATTCTGCATGAAAAACCCATTTTTCTGAATTAAGAGGGGGACTAACCCCCCTTTTCCCCCTTTATCCTTAACCAATGAACCCCCAAAACTAATCAGGTATGTTCCTTAACATAATAAACAGGTATACCAAATTCGGAGCAAATCGAATGATTCTGCATGAAAAACCCCTTTTTCTGAATTAGGGTGGGGTGGACTAACCCCGTTTTCCCCCCTTTATCCTTAACCAATGAACCCCCAAAACTAATCAGGGATGTTCCTTAACATAATAAACCGGTATACCTAATTCGGAGCAAATCGAATGATTCTGCTAGAAAAACCCATTTTTCTGAATTAAGGGGCGGACTAACCCCCCTTTTCCCCCCTTTATCCTTAACCAATGAACCCCCAAAACTAATCAGGTATGTTCCTTAACATAATAAACAGGTATACCAAATTCGGAGCAAATCGAATGATTCTGCATGAAAAACCCCTTTTTCTGAATTAAGGTGGGGTGGACTAACCCCGTTTTCCGCCCTTTATCCTTAACCAATGAACCCCCAAAACTAATCAGGGATGTTCCTTAACATAATAAACCGGTATACCAAATTCGGAGCAAATCGAATGATTCTGCATGAAAAACACATTTTTCTGAATTAAGGGGGGGGGGTGGACTAACCCCGTTTCCCCCCCTTTATCCTTAACCAATGAACCCCCAAAACTAATCAGGGATGTTCCTTAACATAATAAACCGGTATACCAAATTCGGAGCAAATCGAATGATTCTGCATGAAAAACCCATTTTTCTGAATTAAGGTGGGGTGGACTAACCCCGTTTTTCCAGCTTTATCCTTAACCAATGAACTCCCAAAACTAATCAGGGATGTTCCTTAACATAATAAACCGGTATACCAAATTCGGAGCAAATTAAATGATTCTGCATGAAAAACCCATTTTTCTGAATTAAGGGGGGGGGGACTACCCCCCTTTTCCCCCTTTATCCTTAACCAATGAACCCACAAAACTAATCAGGGATGTTCCTTAACATAATAAACCGGTATACCAAATTCGGAGCAAATGGAATGATTCTGCATGAAAAACCCATTTTTCTGAATTAAGGGGGGATGGACTAACCCCGTTTTCCCCCTTTATCCTTAACCAATGAACCCCCAAAACTAATCAGGGATATTCCTTAACATAATAAACCTGTATAGCAAATTCGGAGCAAATCGAATGATTCTGAATGAAAAACCCATTTTTCTGAATTAAGGGGGGGTGGACTAACCCCGTTTTCCCCCCTTTATCCTTAACCAATGAAACCCCAAAACTAATCAGGGATGTTCCTTAACATAATAAACAGGTATACGAAATTCGGAGCAAATCGAATGATTCTGCATGAAAACCCCCTTTTTCTGAATTAAGGTGGGGTGGACTAATCCCGTTTTCCCCCCTTTATCCTTAACCAATGAACCCAGAACCCTAATCAGGGATGTTCCTTAACATAATAAACCGGTATACCAAATTCGGAGCAAATCGAATGATTCTGCATGAAAAACCCATTTTTCTGAATTAAGGGGGGGGGGGTGGATTAACCCCGTTTTCCCCCTTTATCCTTAACCAATGAACCCCCAAAACTAATCAGGGATGTTCCTTAACATAATAAACCGGTATACCAAATCCGGAGCAAATGAAATGATTCTGCATGAAAAACCCATTTTTCTGAATTAAGAGGGGGACTAATCCCCCTTTTCCCCCTTTATCCTTAACCAATGAACCCCCAAAATTAATCAGGTATGTTCCTTAACATAATAAACAGGTATACCAAATTCGGAGCAAATCGAATGATTCTGCATGAAAAACCCCTTTTTCTGAATTAAGGTGGGGTGGACTAACCCCGTTTTCCCCCCTTTATCCTTAACCAATGAACCCCCAAGACTAATCAGGGATGTTCCTTAACATAATAAACCTGTATACGAAATTCGGAGCAAATCGAATGATTCTGCATGAAAAACCCATTTTTCTGAATTAAGGGGGGTGGACTAAAGCCGTTTTTCCCCCTTTATCCTTAACCAATGAACCCCCAAAACTAATCAGGGATGTTCCTTAACATAATAAACCGGTATACCTAATTCGGAGCAAATCGAATGATTCTGCTAGAAAAACCCATTTTTCTGAATTAAGGGGGGGGGGACTAACCCCCCTTTTCCCCCCTTTATCCTTAACCAATGAACCCCCAAAACTAATCAGGTATGTTCCTTAACATAATAAACAGGTATACCAAATTCGGAGCAAATCGAATGATTCTGCATGAAAAACCCCTTTTTCTGAATTAAGGTGGGGTGGACTAACCCCGTTTTCCTCCCTTTATCCTTAACCAATGAACCCCCAAAACTAATCAGGGATGTTCCTTAACATAATAAACCGGTATACCAAATTCGGAGCAAATCGAATGATTCTGCATGAAAAACCCATTTTTCTGAATTAAGGGGGGGGGGTGGACTAACCCCGTTTCCCCCCCTTTATCCTTAACCAATGAACCCCCAAAACTAATCAGGGATGTTCCTTAACATAATAAACCGGTATACCAAATTCGGAGCAAATCGAATGATTCTGCATGAAAAACCCATTTTTCTGAATTAAGGTGGGGTGCACTAATCCCGTTTTTCCCCCTTTATCCTTAACCAATGAACTCCCAAAACTAATCAGGGATGTTCCTTAACATAATAAACCGGTATACCAAATTCGGAGCAAATTAAATGATTCTGCATGAAAAACCCATTTTTCTGAATTAAGGGGGGATGGACTAACCCCGTTTTCCCCCTTTATCCTTAACCAATGAACCCCCAAAACTAATCAGGGATGTTCCTTAACATAATAAGCCGGTATACCGAATTCGGAGCAAATCGAATGATTCTGCATGAAAAACACATTTTTCTGAATTAAGGGGGGGTGGTGGACTAACCCCGTTTTTCCCCCTTTATCCTTAACCAATGAACTCCCAAAACTAATCAGGGATGTTCCTTAACATAATAAACCGGTATACCAAATTCGGAGCAAATTAAATGATTCTGCATGAAAAACCCCTTTTTCAGAATTAAGAGGGGGACTAACCCCCCTTTTCCCCCTTTATCCTTAACCAATGAACCCCCAAAACTAATCAGGGACGTTTCTTAACATAATAAACCTCTATAGCAAATTCGGAGCAAATCGAATGATTCTGCATGAAAAACCCATTTTTCTGAATTAAGGGGGGGGTGGACTAACCCCGTTTTCCCCCCTTTATCCTTAACCAATGAAACCCCAAAACTAATCAGGGATGTTCCTTAACATAATAAACAGGTATACCAAATTCGGAGCAAATCGAATGATTCTTCATGAAAAACCCCTTTTTCTGAATTAAGGTGGGGTGGACTAACCCCGTTTTCCCCCCTTTATCCTTAACCAATGAACCCCCAACCCTAATCAGGGATGTTCCTTAAAATAATAAACCGGTATACCAAATTCGGAGCAAATCGAATGATTCTGCATGAAAAACCCATTTTTCTGAATTAAGGGGGGGGGGGTGGATTAACCCCGTTTTCCCCCTTTATCCTTAACCAATGAACCCCCAAAACTAATCAGGGATGTTCCTTAACATAATAAACCGGTATACCAAATTCGGAGCAAATCGAATGATTCTGCATGAAAAACCCATTTTTCTGAATTAAGGTGGAGTGGACTAACCCCGTTTTCCCCCCTTTATCCTTAACCAATGAACTCCCAAAACTAATCAGGGATGTTCCTTAACATAATAAACCGGTATACCAAATTCGGAGCAAATTAAATGATTCTGCATGAAAAACCCATTTTTCTGAATTAAGGGGGGGGGACTACCCCCCTTTTCCCCCTTTATCCTTAACCAATGAACCCACAAAACTAATCAGGGATGTTCCTTAACATAATAAACCGGTATACCAAATTCGGAGCAAATGGAATGATTCTGCATGAAAAACCCATTTTTCTGAATTAAGGGGGGATGGACTAACCCCGTTTTCCCCCTTTATCCTTAGCCAATGAACCCCCAAAACTAATCAGGGATGTTCCTTAACATAATAAGCCGGTATACCAAATTCGGAGCAAATCGAATGATTCTGCATGAAAAACACATTTTTCTGAATTAAGCGGGGGGGGGGGGTGGACTAACCCCGTTTTCCCCACTTTATCCTTAACCAATGAACTCCCAAAACTAATCAGGGATGTTCCTTAACATAATAAACCGGTATACCAAATTCGGAGCAAATTAAATGATTCTGCATGAAAAACCCCTTTTAAAGAATTAAGAGGGGGAATAACCCCCCTTTTCCCCCTTTATCCTTAACCAATGAAAACCCAAAACTAATCAGGGATGTTCCTTAACATAATAAACCTGTATAGCAAATTCGGAGCAAATCGAATGATTCTGCATGAAAAACCAATTTTTCTGAATTAAGGGGGGGGGGTGGACTAACCCCGTTTTCCCCCCTTTATCCTTAACCAATGAAACCCCAAAACTAATCAGGGATGTTCCTTAACATAATAAAGAGGTATACCAAATTCGGAGCAAATCGAATGATTCTGCATGAAAAACCCCTTTTTCTGAATTAAGGTGGGGTGGACTAACCCCGTTTTCCCCCCTTTATCCTTAACCAATGAACCCCCAACCCTAATCAGGGATGTTCCTTAACATAATAAACCGGTATACAAAATTCGGAGCAAATCGAATGATTCTGCATGAAAAACCCATTTTTCTGAATTAAGGGGGGGGGGACTAACCCCGTTTTCCCCCCTTTATCCTTAACCAATGAACCCCCAAAACTAATCAGGGATGTTCCTTAACATAATAAGCCGGTATACCAAATTCGGAGCAAATCGAATGATTCTGCATGAAAAACACATTTTTCTGAATTAAGCGGGGGGGGTGGACTAACCCCGTTTTTCCCCTTTTATCCTTAACCAATGAACTCCCAAAACTAATCAGGGATGTTCCTTAACATAATAAACCGGTATACCAAATTCGGAGCAAATTAAATGATTCTGCATGAAAAACCCATTTTTCAGAATTAAGAGTGGGACTAACCCCCCTTTTCCCCCTTTATCCTTAACCAATGAACCCCCAAAACTAATCAGGGATGTTCCTTAACATAATAAACCTGTATAGCAAATTCGGAGCAAATCGAATGATTCTGCATGAAAAACCCATTTTTCTGAATTAAGGGGGGGTGGACTAACCCCGTTTTCCCCCCTTTATCCTTAACCAATGAAACCCCAAAACTAATCAGGGATGTTCCTTAACATAATAAACAGGTATACCAAATTCGGAGCAAATGGAATGATTCTGCATGAAAAACCCATTTTTCTGAATTAAGGGGGGATGGACTAACCCCGTTTTCCCCCTTTATCCTTAGCCAATGAACCCCCAAAACTAATCAGGGATGTTCCTTAACATAATAAGCCGGTATACCAAATTCGGAGCAAATCGAATGATTCTGCATGAAAAACACATTTTTCTGAATTAAGCGGGGGGGGGTGGACTAACCCCATTTTCACCCTTTATCCTTAACCAATGAACTCCCAAAACTAATCAGGGATGTTCCTTAACATAATAAACCGGTATACCAAATTCGGAGCAAATTAAATGATTCTGCATGAAAAACCCCTTTTTCAGAATTAAGAGGGGGACTAACCCCCCTTTTCCCCCTTTATCCTTAACCAATGAACCCCCAAAACTAATCAGGGATGTTCCTTAACATAATAAACCTGTATAGCAAATTCGGAGCAAATCGAATGATTCTGCATGAAAAACCCATTTTTCTGAATTAAGGGGGGGGGTGGACTAACCCCGTTTTCCCCCCTTTATCCTTAACCAATGAAACCCCAAAACTAATCAGGGATGTTCCTTAACATAATAAACAGGTATACCAAATTCGGAGCAAATCGAATGATTCTGCATGAAAAACCCCTTTTTCTGAATTAAGGTGGGGTGGACTAACCCCGTTTTCCCCCCCTTTATCCTTAACCAATGAACCCCCAAAACTAATCAGGGATGTTCCTTAACATAATAAGCCGGTATACCAAATTCGGGGCAAATCGAATGATTCTGCATGAAAAACACATTTTTCTGAATTAAGCGGGGGGGGTGGACTAACCCCGTTTTTCCCCCTTTATCCTTAACCAATGAACTCCCAAAACTAATCAGGGATGTTCCTTAACATAATAAACCGGTATACCAAATTCGGAGCAAATTAAATGATTCTGCATGAGAAACCCCTTTTTCAGAATTAAGAGGGGGACTAACCCCCCTTTTCCCCCTTTATCCTTAACCAATGAACCCCCAAAACTAATCAGGGATGTTCCTTAACATAATAAACCTGTATAGCAAATTCGGAGCAAATCGAATGATTCTGCATGAAAAACCCCTTTTTCTGAATTAAGGTGGGGTGGACTAACCCCGTTTCCCCCCCTTTATCCTTAACCAATGAACCCCCAACCCTAATCAGGGATGTTCCTTAACATAATAAACCGGTATACCAAATTCGGAGCAAATCGAATGATTCTGCATGAAAAACCCATTTTTCTGAATTAAGGGGGGGGGGACTAACCCCGTTTTCCCCCCTTTATCCTTAACCAATGAACCCCCAAAACTAATCAGGGATGTTCCTTAACATAATAAACCTGTATACAAAATTCGGAGCAAATCGAATGATTCTGCATGAAAAACCCATTTTTCTGAATTAAGGGGGGTGGACTAACCCCGTTTTTCCCCCTTTATCCTTAACCAATGAACCCCCAAAACTAATCAGGGATGTTCCTTAACATAATAAACCGGTATACCTAATTCGGAGCAAATCGAATGATTCTGCTAGAAAAACCCATTTTTCTGAATTAAGGGGGGGGGACTAACCCCCCTTTTCCCCCCTTTATCCTTAACCAATGAACCCCCAAAACTAATCAGGTATGTTCCTTAACATAATAAACAGGTATACCAAATTCGGAGCAAATCGAATGATTCTGCATGAAAAACCCCTTTTTCTGAATTAAGGTGGGGTGGACTAACCCCGTTTTCCGCCCTTTATCCTTAACCAATGAACCCCCAAAACAAATCAGGGATGTTCCTTAACATAATAAACCGGTATACCAAATTCGGAGCAAATCGAATGATTCTGCATGAAAAACCCATTTTTCTGAATTAAGAGGGGGGTGGACTAACCCCGTTTCCCCCCCTTTATCCTTAACCAATGAACCCCCAAAACTAATCAGGAATGTTCCTTAACATAATAAACCGGTATACCAAATTCGGAGCAAATCGAATGATTGTGCATGAAAAACCCATTTTTCTGAATTAAGGTGGGGTGGACTAACCCCGTTTTCCCCCCTTTATCCTTAACCAATGAACTCCCAAAACTAATCAGCGATATTCCTTAACATAATAAACCGGTATACCAAATTCGGAGCAAATTAAATGATTCTGCATGAAAAACCCATTTTTCTGAATTAAGGGGGGGGGGACTACCCCCCTTTTCCCCCTTTATCCTTAACCAATGAACCCACAGAACTAATCAGGGATGTTCCTTAACATAATAAACCGGTATACCAAATTCGGAGCAAATGGAATGATTCTGCATGAAAAACCCATTTTTCTGAATTAAGGGGGGATGGACTAACCCCGTTTTCCCCCTTTATCCTTAACCAATGAACCCCCAAAACTAATCAGGGATGTTCCTTAACATAATAAGCCGGTATACCAAATTCGGAGCAAATCGAATGATTCTGCATGAAAAACACATTTTTCTGAATTAAGGGGGGGGGGTGGATTAACCCCGTTTTCCCCCTTTATCCTTAACCAATGAACCCCCAAAACTAATCAGGGATGTTCCTTAACATAATAAACCGGTATACCAAATTCGGAGCAAATCGAATGATTCTGCATGAAAAACCCATTTTTCTGAATTAAGGTGGAGTGGACTAACCCCGTTTTTCCCGCTTTATCCTTAACCAATGAACTCCCAAAATTAATCAGGGATGTTCCTTAACATAATAAACCGGTATACCAAATTCGGAGCAAATTAAATGATTCTGCATGAAAAACCCATTTTTCTGAATTAAGGGGGGGGGAGACTAACCCCGTTTTCCCCCTTTAGCCTTAACCAATGAACCCCCAAATCTAATCAGGGATGTTCCTTAACATAATAAGCCGGTATACCAAATTCGGAGCAAATCGAATGATTCTGCATGAAAAACCCATTTTTCTGAATTAAGGGGGGGGGGGTGTGGACTAACCCCGTTTTTCCCCCTTTATCCTTAACCAATGAACTCCCAAAACTAATCAGGGATGTTCCTTAACATCATAAACCGGTATACCAAATTCGGAGCAAATTAAATGATTCTGCATGAAAAACCCCTTTTTCAGAATTAAGAGGGGGACTAACCCCCCTTTTCCCCCTTTATCCTTAACCAATGAACCCCCAAAACTAATCAGGGATGTTCCTTAACATAATAAACCTGTATAGCAAATTCGGAGCAAATCGAATGATTCTGCATGAAAAACCCATTTTTCTGAATTAAGGGGGGGTGGACTAACCCCGTTTTCCCCCCTTTATCCTTAACCAATGAAACCCCAAAACTAATCAGGGATGTTCCTTAACATAATAAACAGGTATACCAAATTCGGAGCAAATCGAATGATTCTGCATGAAAAACCCCTTTTTCTGAATTAAGGTGGGGTGGACTAACCCCGTTTTCCCCCCTTTATCCTTAACCAATGAACCCCCAACACTAATCAGGGATGTTCCTTAACATAATAAACCGGTATACCAAATTCGGAGCAAATCGAATGATTCTGCATGAAAAACCCATTTTTCTGAATTAAGGGGGGGGGTGGACTAACCCCGTTTTCCCCCTTTATCCTTAACCAATGAACCCCCAAAACTAATCAGGGATGTTCCTTAACATAATAAACCGGTATACCAAATTCGGAGCAAATCGAATGATTCTGCATGAAAAACCCATTTTTCTGAATTATGGTGGAGTGGACTAACCCCGTTTTTCCCCTTTATCCTTAACCAATGAACTCCCAAAACTAATCAGGGATGTTCCTTAACATAATAAACCAGTATACCAAATTCGGAGCAAATTAAATGATTCTGCATGAAAAACCCATTTTTCTGAATTAAGGGGGGGGGGAGACTAACCCCCCTTTTCCCCCTTTATCCTTAACCAATGAACCCCAAAAACTAATCAGGGATGTTCCTTAACATAATAAACCGGTATACCAAATTCGGAGCAAGTCGAATGATTCTGCATGAAAAACCCATTTTTCTGAATTAAGGGGGGGGGGGGACTAACCCCGTTTTTCCCCTTTATCCTTAACCAATGAACCCCAAAACTAATCAGTGATGTTCCTTAACATAATAAACCGGTATACCAAATTCGGAGCAAATCGAATGATTCTGCATGAAAAACCCATTTTTCTGAATTAAGGTGGGGTGGACTAATCCCGTTTTCCCCCCTTTATCCTTAACCAATGAACCCAGAACCCTAATCAGGGATGTTCCTTAACATAATAAACCGGTATACCAAATTCGGAGCAAATCGAATGATTCTGCATGAAAAACACATTTTTCAGAATTAAGGGGGGGGGGTGGATTAACCCCGTTTTCCCCCTTTATCCTTAACCAATGAACCCCCAAAACTAATCAGGGATGTTCCTTAACATAATAAACCGGTATACCAAATCCGGAGCAAATGAAATGATTCTGCATGAAAAACCCATTTTTCTGAATTAAGAGGGGGACTAATCCCCCTTTTCCCCCTTTATCCTTAACCAATGAACCCCCAAAATTAATCAGGTATGTTCCTTAACATAATAAACAGGTATACCAAATTCGGAGCAAATCGAATGATTCTGCATGAAAAACCCCTTTTTCTGAATTAAGGTGGGGTGGACTAACCCCGTTTTCCCCCCTTTATCCTTAACCAATGAACCCCCAAGACTAATCAGGGATGTTCCTTAACATAATAAACCTGTATACGAAATTCGGAGCAAATCGAATGATTCTGCATGAAAAACCCATTTTTCTGAATTAAGGGGGGTGGACTAAAGCCGTTTTTCCCCCTTTATCCTTAACCAATGAACCCCCAAAACTAATCAGGGATGTTCCTTAACATAATAAACCGGTATACCTAATTCGGAGCAAATCGAATGATTCTGCTAGAAAAACCCATTTTTCTGAATTAAGGGGGGGGGGACTAACCCCCCTTTTCCCCCCTTTATCCTTAACCAATGAACCCCCAAAACTAATCAGGTATGTTCCTTAACATAATAAACAGGTATACCAAATTCGGAGCAAATCGAATGATTCTGCATGAAAAACCCCTTTTTCTGAATTAAGGTGGGGTGGACTAACCCCGTTTTCCTCCCTTTATCCTTAACCAATGAACCCCCAAAACTAATCAGGGATGTTCCTTAACATAATAAACCGGTATACCAAATTCGGAGCAAATCGAATGATTCTGCATGAAAAACCCATTTTTCTGAATTAAGGGGGGGGGGGGTGGACTAACCCCGTTTCCCCCCCTTTATCCTTAACCAATGAACCCCCAAAACTAATCAGGGATGTTCCTTAACATAATAAACCGGTATACCAAATTCGGAGCAAATCGAATGATTCTGCATGAAAAACCCATTTTTCTGAATTAAGGTGGGGTGCACTAACCCCGTTTTTCCCCCTTTATCCTTAACCAATGAACTCCCAAAACTAATCAGGGATGTTCCTTAACATAATAAACCGGTATACCAAATTCGGAGCAAATTAAATGATTCTGCATGAAAAACCCATTTTTCTGAATTAAGGGGGGATGGACTAACCCCGTTTTCCCCCTTTATCCTTAACCAATGAACCCCCAAAACTAATCAGGGATGTTCCTTAACATAATAAGCCGGTATACCGAATTCGGAGCAAATCGAATGATTCTGCATGAAAAACACATTTTTCTGAATTAAGGGGGGGTGGTGGACTAACCCCGTTTTTCCCCCTTTATCCTTAACCAATGAACTCCCAAAACTAATCAGGGATGTTCCTTAACATAATAAACCGGTATACCAAATTCGGAGCAAATTAAATGATTCTGCATGAAAAACCCCTTTTTCAGAATTAAGAGGGGGACTAACCCCCCTTTTCCCCCTTTATCCTTAACCAATGAACCCCCAAAACTAATCAGGGACGTTTCTTAACATAATAAACCTCTATAGCAAATTCGGAGCAAATCGAATGATTCTGCATGAAAAACCCATTTTTCTGAATTAAGGGGGGGGTGGACTAACCCCGTTTTCCCCCCTTTATCCTTAACCAATGAAACCCCAAAACTAATCAGGGATGTTCCTTAACATAATAAACAGGTATACCAAATTCGGAGCAAATCGAATGATTCTTCATGAAAAACCCCTTTTTCTGAATTAAGGTGGGGTGGACTAACCCCGTTTTCCCCCCTTTATCCTTAACCAATGAACCCCCAACCCTAATCAGGGATGTTCCTTAAAATAATAAACCGGTATACCAAATTCGGAGCAAATCGAATGATTCTGCATGAAAAACCCATTTTTCTGAATTAAGGGGGGGGGGGGGTGGATTAACCCCGTTTTCCCCCTTTATCCTTAACCAATGAACCCCCAAAACTAATCAGGGATGTTCCTTAACATAATAAACCGGTATACCAAATTCGGAGCAAATCGAATGATTCTGCATGAAAAACCCATTTTTCTGAATTAAGGTGGAGTGGACTAACCCCGTTTTCCCCCCTTTATCCTTAACCAATGAACTCCCAAAACTAATCAGGGATGTTCCTTAACATAATAAACCGGTATACCAAATTCGGAGCAAATTAAATGATTCTGCATGAAAAACCCATTTTTCTGAATTAAGGGGGGGGGACTACCCCCCTTTTCCCCCTTTATCCTTAACCAATGAACCCACAAAACTAATCAGGGATGTTCCTTAACATAATAAACCGGTATACCAAATTCGGAGCAAATGGAATGATTCTGCATGAAAAACCCATTTTTCTGAATTAAGGGGGGATGGACTAACCCCGTTTTCCCCCTTTATCCTTAGCCAATGAACCCCCAAAACTAATCAGGGATGTTCCTTAACATAATAAGCCGGTATACCAAATTCGGAGCAAATCGAATGATTCTGCATGAAAAACACATTTTTCTGAATTAAGCGGGGGGGGGGGTGGACTAACCCCGTTTTCCCCACTTTATCCTTAACCAATGAACTCCCAAAACTAATCAGGGATGTTCCTTAACATAATAAACCGGTATACCAAATTCGGAGCAAATTAAATGATTCTGCATGAAAAACCCCTTTTTCAGAATTAAGAGGGGGAATAACCCCCCTTTTCCCCCTTTATCCTTAACCAATGAAAACCCAAAACTAATCAGGGATGTTCCTTAACATAATAAACCTGTATAGCAAATTCGGAGCAAATCGAATGATTCTGCATGAAAAACCAATTTTTCTGAATTAAGGGGGGGGGTGGACTAACCCCGTTTTCCCCCCTTTATCCTTAACCAATGAAACCCCAAAACTAATCAGGGATGTTCCTTAACATAATAAAGAGGTATACCAAATTCGGAGCAAATCGAATGATTCTGCATGAAAAACCCCTTTTTCTGAATTAAGGTGGGGTGGACTAACCCCGTTTTCCCCCCTTTATCCTTAACCAATGAACCCCCAACCCTAATCAGGGATGTTCCTTAACATAATAAACCGGTATACAAAATTCGGAGCAAATCGAATGATTCTGCATGAAAAACCCATTTTTCTGAATTAAGGGGGGGGGGACTAACCCCGTTTTCCCCCCTTTATCCTTAACCAATGAACCCCCAAAACTAATCAGGGATGTTCCTTAACATAATAAGCCGGTATACCAAATTCGGAGCAAATCGAATGATTCTGCATGAAAAACACATTTTTCTGAATTAAGCGGGGGGGGTGGACTAACCCCGTTTTTCCCCTTTTATCCTTAACCAATGAACTCCCAAAACTAATCAGGGATGTTCCTTAACATAATAAACCGGTATACCAAATTCGGAGCAAATTAAATGATTCTGCATGAAAAACCCATTTTTCAGAATTAAGAGTGGGACTAACCCCCCTTTTCCCCCTTTATCCTTAACCAATGAACCCCCAAAACTAATCAGGGATGTTCCTTAACATAATAAACCTGTATAGCAAATTCGGAGCAAATCGAATGATTCTGCATGAAAAACCCATTTTTCTGAATTAAGGGGGGGTGGACTAACCCCGTTTTCCCCCCTTTATCCTTAACCAATGAAACCCCAAAACTAATCAGGGATGTTCCTTAACATAATAAACAGGTATACCAAATTCGGAGCAAATGGAATGATTCTGCATGAAAAACCCATTTTTCTGAATTAAGGGGGGATGGACTAACCCCGTTTTCCCCCTTTATCCTTAGCCAATGAACCCCCAAAACTAATCAGGGATGTTCCTTAACATAATAAGCCGGTATACCAAATTCGGAGCAAATCGAATGATTCTGCATGAAAAACACATTTTTCTGAATTAAGCGGGGGGGGGTGGACTAACCCCATTTTCACCCTTTATCCTTAACCAATGAACTCCCAAAACTAATCAGGGATGTTCCTTAACATAATAAACCGGTATACCAAATTCGGAGCAAATTAAATGATTCTGCATGAAAAACCCCTTTTTCAGAATTAAGAGGGGGACTAACCCCCCTTTTCCCCCTTTATCCTTAACCAATGAACCCCCAAAACTAATCAGGGATGTTCCTTAACATAATAAACCTGTATAGCAAATTCGGAGCAAATCGAATGATTCTGCATGAAAAACCCATTTTTCTGAATTAAGGGGGGGGGTGGACTAACCCCGTTTTCCCCCCTTTATCCTTAACCAATGAAACCCCAAAACTAATCAGGGATGTTCCTTAACATAATAAACAGGTATACCAAATTCGGAGCAAATCGAATGATTCTGCATGAAAAACCCCTTTTTCTGAATTAAGGTGGGGTGGACTAACCCCGTTTTCCCCCCCTTTATCCTTAACCAATGAACCCCCAAAACTAATCAGGGATGTTCCTTAACATAATAAGCCGGTATACCAAATTCGGGGCAAATCGAATGATTCTGCATGAAAAACACATTTTTCTGAATTAAGCGGGGGGGGTGGACTAACCCCGTTTTTCCCCCTTTATCCTTAACCAATGAACTCCCAAAACTAATCAGGGATGTTCCTTAACATAATAAACCGGTATACCAAATTCGGAGCAAATTAAATGATTCTGCATGAGAAACCCCTTTTTCAGAATTAAGAGGGGGACTAACCCCCCTTTTCCCCCTTTATCCTTAACCAATGAACCCCCAAAACTAATCAGGGATGTTCCTTAACATAATAAACCTGTATAGCAAATTCGGAGCAAATCGAATGATTCTGCATGAAAAACCCCTTTTTCTGAATTAAGGTGGGGTGGACTAACCCCGTTTCCCCCCCTTTATCCTTAACCAATGAACCCCCAACCCTAATCAGGGATGTTCCTTAACATAATAAACCGGTATACCAAATTCGGAGCAAATCGAATGATTCTGCATGAAAAACCCATTTTTCTGAATTAAGGGGGGGGGGACTAACCCCGTTTTCCCCCCTTTATCCTTAACCAATGAACCCCCAAAACTAATCAGGGATGTTCCTTAACATAATAAACCTGTATACAAAATTCGGAGCAAATCGAATGATTCTGCATGAAAAACCCATTTTTCTGAATTAAGGGGGGTGGACTAACCCCGTTTTTCCCCCTTTATCCTTAACCAATGAACCCCCAAAACTAATCAGGGATGTTCCTTAACATAATAAACCGGTATACCTAATTCGGAGCAAATCGAATGATTCTGCTAGAAAAACCCATTTTTCTGAATTAAGGGGGGGGGGGACTAACCCCCCTTTTCCCCCCTTTATCCTTAACCAATGAACCCCCAAAACTAATCAGGTATGTTCCTTAACATAATAAACAGGTATACCAAATTCGGAGCAAATCGAATGATTCTGCATGAAAAACCCCTTTTTCTGAATTAAGGTGGGGTGGACTAACCCCGTTTTCCGCCCTTTATCCTTAACCAATGAACCCCCAAAACAAATCAGGGATGTTCCTTAACATAATAAACCGGTATACCAAATTCGGAGCAAATCGAATGATTCTGCATGAAAAACCCATTTTTCTGAATTAAGAGGGGGGTGGACTAACCCCGTTTCCCCCCCTTTATCCTTAACCAATGAACCCCCAAAACTAATCAGGAATGTTCCTTAACATAATAAACCGGTATACCAAATTCGGAGCAAATCGAATGATTGTGCATGAAAAACCCATTTTTCTGAATTAAGGTGGGGTGGACTAACCCCGTTTTCCCCCCTTTATCCTTAACCAATGAACTCCCAAAACTAATCAGCGATATTCCTTAACATAATAAACCGGTATACCAAATTCGGAGCAAATTAAATGATTCTGCATGAAAAACCCATTTTTCTGAATTAAGGGGTGGGGGACTACCCCCCTTTTCCCCCTTTATCCTTAACCAATGAACCCACAGAACTAATCAGGGATGTTCCTTAACATAATAAACCGGTATACCAAATTCGGAGCAAATGGAATGATTCTGCATGAAAAACCCATTTTTCTGAATTAAGGGGGGATGGACTAACCCCGTTTTCCCCCTTTATCCTTAACCAATGAACCCCCAAAACTAATCAGGGATGTTCCTTAACATAATAAGCCGGTATACCAAATTCGGAGCAAATCGAATGATTCTGCATGAAAAACACATTTTTCTGAATTAAGGGGGGGGGGTGGATTAACCCCGTTTTCCCCCTTTATCCTTAACCAATGAACCCCCAAAACTAATCAGGGATGTTCCTTAACATAATAAACCGGTATACCAAATTCGGAGCAAATCGAATGATTCTGCATGAAAAACCCATTTTTCTGAATTAAGGTGGAGTGGACTAACCCCGTTTTTCCCGCTTTATCCTTAACCAATGAACTCCCAAAATTAATCAGGGATGTTCCTTAACATAATAAACCGGTATACCAAATTCGGAGCAAATTAAATGATTCTGCATGAAAAACCCATTTTTCTGAATTAAGGGGGGGGGAGACTAACCCCGTTTTCCCCCTTTAGCCTTAACCAATGAACCCCCAAATCTAATCAGGGATGTTCCTTAACATAATAAGCCGGTATACCAAATTCGGAGCAAATCGAATGATTCTGCATGAAAAACCCATTTTTCTGAATTAAGGGGGGGGGGGGTGTGGACTAACCCCGTTTTTCCCCCTTTATCCTTAACCAATGAACTCCCAAAACTAATCAGGGATGTTCCTTAACATCATAAACCGGTATACCAAATTCGGAGCAAATTAAATGATTCTGCATGAAAAACCCCTTTTTCAGAATTAAGAGGGGGACTAACCCCCCTTTTCCCCCTTTATCCTTAACCAATGAACCCCCAAAACTAATCAGGGATGTTCCTTAACATAATAAACCTGTATAGCAAATTCGGAGCAAATCGAATGATTCTGCATGAAAAACCCATTTTTCTGAATTAAGGGGGGGTGGACTAACCCCGTTTTCCCCCCTTTATCCTTAACCAATGAAACCCCAAAACTAATCAGGGATGTTCCTTAACATAATAAACAGGTATACCAAATTCGGAGCAAATCGAATGATTCTGCATGAAAAACCCCTTTTTCTGAATTAAGGTGGGGTGGACTAACCCCGTTTTCCCCCCTTTATCCTTAACCAATGAACCCCCAACACTAATCAGGGATGTTCCTTAACATAATAAACCGGTATACCAAATTCGGAGCAAATCGAATGATTCTGCATGAAAAACCCATTTTTCTGAATTAAGGGGGGGGGGTGGACTAACCCCGTTTTCCCCCTTTATCCTTAACCAATGAACCCCCAAAACTAATCAGGGATGTTCCTTAACATAATAAACCGGTATACCAAATTCGGAGCAAATCGAATGATTCTGCATGAAAAACCCATTTTTCTGAATTATGGTGGAGTGGACTAACCCCGTTTTTCCCCTTTATCCTTAACCAATGAACTCCCAAAACTAATCAGGGATGTTCCTTAACATAATAAACCAGTATACCAAATTCGGAGCAAATTAAATGATTCTGCATGAAAAACCCATTTTTCTGAATTAAGGGGGGGGGAGACTAACCCCCCTTTTCCCCCTTTATCCTTAACCAATGAACCCCCAAAACTAATCAGGGATGTTCCTTAACATAATAAACCGGTATACCAAATTCGGAGCAAGTCGAATGATTCTGCATGAAAAACCCATTTTTCTGAATTAAGGGGGGGGGGGGGACTAACCCCGTTTTTCCCCTTTATCCTTAACCAATGAACCCCAAAACTAATCAGTGATGTTCCTTAACATAATAAACCGGTATACCAAATTCGGAGCAAATCGAATGATTCTGCATGAAAAACCCATTTTTCTGAATTAAGGAGGGGGGGGGGTGGACTAACCCCGTTTTTCCCCCTTTATCCTTAACCAATGAACCCCCAAAACTAATCAGGGATGTTCCTTAGCATAATAAACCGGTATACCTAATTCGGAGCAAATCGAATGATTTTGCATGAAAAACCCATTTTTCTGAATTAAGGGGGTGGGGGATGGACTAACCCCGTTTTCCCCCCTTTATCCTTAACCAATTAACTCCCAAAACTAATCAGGGAAGCGCCTTATCACAATGAACCTAGGAAAAAATTTTGAAGCAAATCGGATGTTTCTATCAAGAGTTATCGCGTTACGTACATACGTACGTACGTACATACATACATACATACATACATACATACAGAACGGGCGGGCACATTAGCTCTCAGGCTTTGATAGCCTGTGAGCTAAAAAACTGTATTAACATCAATTGTCATCCAGTACAAGTTCAAAAAAATTATTTCAACTTGATAGGATGAATAATGAGTATTTTATTAACGATTGAAAATTTGAACAAGATAAATATATAAATAAATAAATATATAAATAAAGAATTATAGGGAGAGCGTGAACTAATAGTAGGAATTGAATTACGTAACTAACGCTGTCACCGCCGAAATGAATTTTTTGCGTCCGAAGGTCTTTCTCGTCAAATATTAAGAACACTATTTCACATAAAAATGTGAAAATTGGTTGTTTTATAGAAAAATGTTCGATAAACACACTGACGCAGACAGTTTTTAAATCGAAGAATTGTTTTAAAAGCTGTTCAATCTTGAAGTTGGTTAAAATTGTTCCATTAAAAGGTTTTATTGGAGCAAAAACTAAACTATGCATGGAAATTTAGCCATCTTTTGAAGGGACATACTTGACGAGCTTACGATGTATATAGAGTGAAATTATTTTTTTTTTACTAACTTTTTGAGGTTTTTTTTAAATATTCAAAATTTCATCATTTCAATAGCGAGATTTATTCGATTTTTCGGAAAGGTCGTTTTTTATATGGTTGCAAACTATGTTTGCATAAAACTGTGCAAATATTTCCTTTCAATTAAGAAAAATGTATTAACACGTGACTATTAAAAAAAACTGTAAAATAATAATTAAATGGTCATGGGTTAAAATTAGTAAATGGGGAAATTACGTCATAAAAATGTACACTGCTCAAAACAATTAAAGGATATTTGAAGTTTTATATAAAATAAAGATATAAACGAAATTTTTTTTGCCGAAAATAGAAGAAGAGAATCACAAATGCAAATTTTTCTGGTTTTCAAACTGTGGAGTATGCAAATTTTGAGTTCGACGTCAAAAACTTCGCTTCAGCGGCAGCGAATGAAATTTGACTTTCAACTGGATAAAAGAGAATGAAGACAAGGATGATCGGCATTCAGTGATTGCTTTGTTTCGATGAGTACGATGTCTCAGCGAAGTCATTTGACAGATTCAGAAGCTTTGAGAATTGTTGGTAGGTTAGAAGGGGGCCAATCTCAAGCCGAAGTAGCGCAAGCCATTGGAGTGTCACAAAGTGTCATTTCCAGGATCTGGAACCGTTTTTTGGAGAGTGGATGTGCAGGCCGAAGACCAGGGCAAGGTCGTAGACGGGCAACAACGCCCAATGAAGATCGGTATTTAGCGTTAACAGCTCGGAGACACCGAACCATGAACGCTACTCTTCTCCATCAACACCTTCGCTCGGCTACAGGCACCACGATTTCAACTCAGACTGTCCGAAACTGGCTCCATGCTGTAGGTCTGTATGCTCGCCGACCGATGGTATGTGTTAGATTAACATCAAGGCATCGTCGCGAACGCAGGGAGTGGGCAACCGAGCATGTCAACTGGAGGAGAAATGAATGGAGCAATATTCTGTTTTCTGATGAGTCCCGTTTTTCTGTGCATCCGGATAATAGGCGTATTTTCATCTGGAGGGACCGTGGCAGTAGGAATAATCCTGCGTTCGTGCACGAAAGTGTCAGATTTGGCGGTGGAGGGGTGTTGGTGTATGGTGGCATCTCCATTGACGGGCGCACTGACCTCTACATTATTCGAGATGGAGCTCTGGCTGGTCGCCGATATAGGGATGAGATACTCAGACCTATTGTAGTCCCTTACGCTGCAGCAATCGGAGATAACTTCATTTTAATGGACGATAACTGCAGGCCACATCGTGCAAACCTGGTGGAGGATTTCCTTTTCGAGGAAGGAATCGTTCGAATGGAATGGCCAGCGTGTTCTCCAGACATGAATCCAATCGAGCACGTTTGGGACGCTCTAGGAAGACGAGTTTCTGGCCGCCAACAACCCCCACAAACTCTCCAAGAACTGGAAAGAGCTCTTCTGGAAGAGTGGGGCAGAATACCCCAACTCGTCATTAATAGCCTCATTGAGTCCATGCCTCAAAGGTGTTCAACGTTGCTGGCCGCCCGTGGAAACCATACCCCCTACTGAAAATGATTTTCTTTGAAGAAAACACCTTTTCTCATTCTTTTTTTCTCATATGCACAAATTGTGTTTTTTACTTTCTTCTATCTTTACAAGAAGAAAGTATTGGTTTCATGAAAATTTTCGAATTCCAGTTTTCGACGGATTTACACGTTTTATGAGTCAGAGATTCCAAAAAACATGTTTTTACAAAATGTCTGTCTGTGAGTCTGTCTGTCTGTCTGTCTGTCTGTCTGTCCGTCTGTCTGTCCGTCCGTCTGTCTGTCTGTATGTGACACAAATTTTGTGGGCGCTCTATCTCAAGAACTAATGGACGAAATTTCACAAAACTTCATATTTAGTTAGACCTTGATATAAACTGGAACTGATTAGTTTTTGGTGAAAATCGCCCAACAGGTGGCGCTGCTATGCGGCATTTTTAACGATTTCTGCAATAGCTGTATCTCAAGAACTACTGCACGGATTTTCATAAAACTTCAGATTCAGTTAGTCCAGGATATAGTTTGGTGCTGATTACCTTTTGTGAAAATCGCCCAACAGGTGGCGCTGGTATGCTGCATTGTTCATGATTATCGCAATAGCTCTAACTCAAGAAAAAATGCACGGATTTTCATCAAACTTCAGATTCAGTTAGTCCCTGATATAAATTAGTGCTGCTTAATTTTTGGTGCAAATCGCCCAACAGGTGGCGCTGCTGTGCTGCATTTTTCACGATTTCCACAAGAGGTGTGTCTCAAGAACTATTGCACGGATTTTCATCAAACTTCAGATTTAGTTAGTCCTTGACATGAATTGATGTATAAAATAGTGCTGTTTAATTTTTAGTGTAAATCGCTCAACAGGTGGCGCTTCTGTGCTGCATTTCTCACGATTTCTACAAGAGCTGTATCTCAAGAACTATTGCACGGATTTTCATCAAACTTCAGATTTAGTTAGTCCTTGACATGAATTGATGTATTAATTAGTGCTGTTTAATTTTTGGTGTAAATCGCTCAACAGGTGGCGCTGCTATGCTGTATTTTTTGCGATTTCCACAATAGCTTTATCTCAAGAACTAATGCTTGGATTTTCAACAAACTTCAGATTCAGGTATACCTTGATATCGTTTAGTGCTGTTTACTTTTGGTGTAAATCGCTCAACAGGTGGCGCTGCTATGCTACATTTTTTCAGAATTTCCGCGATAGCTCTATCTCAAGAACTAATGCGCGAATTTTCATCCAACTTCAAATTCAGATATACTTTAATATGAATTGGTGCTAAATCGTTATTTCTTGTACTATTTAAATGATTTAATTGACGTGATTTATATAGAAGAAAGTTTTGTGATGGCCACAACATACTAGTTTCCTTTAGTACACAAATGCGCAATAAAATGCATTTTTTTCTGCCAAACATGTGTAATTTATTCTCATATAACCTACTATGTCTGTCGACCATGTATCAATCAGCTAAACAGTTTACCAGATACAAAATCCACCTAAAACTGCAATATCCTTCAATTGTTTTGATCAGTGTACTACACGTGAATATTAAAAAGCAAAAGAAAACTTTAAAATAATAATTAAATTATTACGCGTTAAAATCAGTAAAGGGGGGAAAGTTATGCCATATTTAAATGCTAAAATAATAATATTTCCAAATTGCTTCAATTTAAAAATATATTTTGTTTCTGTGTGTGTTTATAGAATTAGTAGATTAACACAAGATATAAATAAAACTATATTGAGATTTAACGTGTTACAATTTCTTGCATGTGCACAGGAATGAGAGCTTGCAATTTACAAGGACGCTTGCAGGTTACAAGGACCGGGGATTTTGTTACCCGGCTGCGAAAATTGCGAAATCACAGCTAGAGAGATGAGCTGTTGCGTACAGTCTAAATGCTTGAGTTCAACTGCCTCTTCAAAATGTACAATCACTCAAACCAGGAAGTGACCTTGATTCCTTGATCAAAAACCATAACTCACAATAATTATTTTTAGACAACTGAGGAGATGAAAGTATCTTGATATAATAAACAAAATTGGATATAACACCATTTCAGATGATTCATGGTTAATTGCTAAAGAGATAATATCAATAAAGGTTTTCTTAAATAAAAGTTATACCAATAAATCACTCTAAAGTGATTTTAGTTGAAGTAAATGGGTTGTCATAAATCTAAATTGATAAAATGTATGTTCACTGAACATGCCCCCCTCCCCCCCATCAGGGCTTTAGTCCTGATACTGAGGGAGTAATGCCAACTTGTGCACTGGGCGTTTGAAGAATGAAGACCCGCGTTGCACAGTCACCACTCGGTTGAGTCCATCACTGCCTGGGTGGTCTCCGTAATACGACCCAACGGCCATGTTCCAGGCTGTTGATTTGCGTCCGGTAATAATACTACCTGTCCCACCTCGATGTTAGGCGTGGCGATCTTCCACTTAGCTCTGGGTTGCAGCGAGGCCAAGTATTCTCTGGTCCAACGTTTGGAGAAGCCGGCTTTCATGTCTTGGAGCAACTCCCATCGTTTCTTTAGATTGGTTGTAGTGGTTGCTGACTCATCGGGCATAGAGTGCAAAATATCCCCTGTAAGAAAATGTGAGGGAGTGAGAACATTTATTGATTCAGTATCATTATCGTTTAAATGTATAAGCTGCCGCGAGTTGAGCAAGGCTTCTATCTGGGTGAGTAACGTGGTTAGCTCTTCGAAAGTGAGCAATGTCTCTCCTATGACTCGCTTGATGTGATACTTTGTTGATTTTATCGCGGTCTCCCAAATCCCGCCAAAATGAGGGGCAGAAGGAGGGATGAAATGTCATTCTAGAGAGTTTTCAACTTGATAATGTGACATAATTTCATTATCTGTAAATGAACGCCACAATTCATAAATTTTTTCCAACTTTCTGGATGCACCGACAAAATTGGTGCCATTGTCGCTGTAAAGATGCCGTGGGGTGCCTCGCCTTGCACTAAAACGTCGAAGGGCGGCGATAAATGCCTCAGCTGTCATATCACTCACAGCTTCAATATGCACCGCTTTTGTAGCCAAACAAATAAACAAAGCTATATAGCCCTTAGTTGTTTTTGCACCCCGACCCTTACTAAATTTAATAGATATAGGGCCTGCGTAATCGACACCGCTGGAAAAAAATGGACGTTCCAGGGTTACTCGATGCTGTGGCAAATTCCCCATTAGTTGAGGGGTTGCAATGGACCTTTTATATCTGTAGCATTTTAAACATCTATTGATGCATTTGTTAATGATCTTTTTTCCGCCAACTATCCAATAAGATTATCTGATGATGTGGGATAGCAGTGAAGGCCCAGCATGTAAATGGGCAATGTGTTGTTGCTGTATTAATAACTCAGCCATTTTATGCTGTGAGGGCAAGATTAAAGGATGTTTGTGATTAAAGGATAATTGTGAATGTTGTAAGCGTCCTCCCACCCGTAACAGACCCTTATCATCAATGAACGGGTGGAGGGATTGTAACGTACTTTTCTTTGGCAAAACTTTCTGTTCTTGGATACATTTAAATTCTTCTGAAAGTAAGAATTCTGACCAACTAACAATATTCTCTTCAGCAGCTTTTGTTTCTTTGTAAGTAAGATGTGGTGAACAAATTTCTGTTTTGTTAGACTTCTTGCATTTTTTGATAAATCTATGGCAATATGCCAAAATGCGAATAATTTTTGCAAGTGAAGAGTGCTTTTGAAACAAATTATCAAATAGATCATTTGATGTGTGGGCGTGAAAGGAAAATATTGGATCAGACCTTTGTTCGGCTTTGATTTGATCATCAAATTCCTCAACATTTGAGTCGTCTTTGGGCCAATTGGATGGGTCTAAAGTTAGCCAACTTGGCCCCTTCCACCACAAATCACAACCTGGAAGACATTTAGGATCAATACCGCGTGAAGCGATATCTGCGGGGTTCTCTTTGGATGGTACATGTCTCCAGTGCTTTGTAGGTAGAATTTCGGTAATTTGAGCTGTCCTATTCGCGACAAAAGTCTTCCATTTACGCGGATGTGCTGATAGCCAAGAAAGGACGACTTTGGAGTCCGTCCAGGCGAAAATATCGAACTTGTAACTCTTTAATGTTTCCATGACGGAACGGAACAGCTTAGCTAGTAGGTGCGCACCGCAAAGCTCTAATTTTGGCACTGAAATCTGTTTGATTGGAGCAACTTTAGTTTTAGAAACTAAGAGAAAAGAGTTTATTTTCCCCTTATAACTTTGTCGGCAATAAATTGCGGCAGCATATGCCAATGTTGAGGCATCAGAAAAACCGTGTAATTCAAACGGGTTACCGGATGAAAGCGTGACACATCTAGGAACAGACAATTGATTTAGTCCGTTAAAGGAAATTTGAAATTGTAACAATTCGTCTGTAAGATGTTGCGGTATAACAGAGTCCCAGTCCCCTTTTGTAAGCCAAAGTTTCTGATAAAATACCTTTAAAGTCACAGTACAGGGCGAAATTAGACCTAGCGGGTCGAAAATCCGTGCAGACTCGGCTAAAATGTGCCTCTTTGTAAGAGGTGGAGTGAGTGTTAATGCAGTTATGAAAATAAAACTATCTGATGAAGAGTTCCAGCTTAAGCCTAGAACTTTGGAGCTTCCGTTGTCACTAGGAATGATTTCAAAATTTGATTCAGTGCTAGAAGAATCTATAAATTCATTAAGAAATGCCTGTGAATTTGAATTCCACTTCCTCAAGTGGAAACCATGCGCGTCTAAACAATCTGTAATTTCTTTGCAAGTTTCTATTGCTTCCTTAACAGTATTCGTACCGGATAATAAGTCATCCATGTACATATCCTCTTCTAACATGCGCGAAATGCAAGGATTTTTTGTATAATCCTGAGCGATTTGTTTTATACATCTAGTTGTCAGAAAAGATGCTGGCGCTAAACCATATGTGACAGTTTTCAATTTGTAATTTTTTATTTCCTCATTAGGATTAGACCTCCAAACTGTTTGCTGATAAATTTGATCCTCTTCAGCAACCAAAATCTGGCGGTACATTTTCTCTATATCCGCTGAAAAGACTATTTTCGGAACTCGAAAATTAAGTAAGATTTCGAAAATGTCCCGTTGTAACTTAGGGCCTACACCCAAAATAGAATTCAAGGAAACACCACTTGAAGTTTTGCATGAAGCGTCAAAAACTACCCTTAATTTAGTAGTGATACTAGAAGATTTAATAACCGCATGATGAGGAAGAAAGTAGTGTTTGTTTTCATAATTATTAATGTCATTTTGTGCAACTAATTCCATGTGATCTAATTCTTCATATTTGTACATAAACTCTTTGTACTGATTTTCAAATTCTGGTTTTTCTTTAAATTTCTTTTCCATAGCAAGCAAGCGAGAAATTGCGGCAGGTTTAGAATTACCTAATTCTGATTTAGATTGAATAAAAGGTAACTTAACCACAAAACGACCCTCGGAATTAATTGAATAATTTTCCTGAAAATGTGATTCAACAAATTGCTCTTCAGGTGACAACATTTGAGTATTCTTATTAAATACTTCTTCTACTTCCCAAAAACGCTTTAACTCTTTATCAATATTAACTTCATAAATGTGTAAATTATGTATTGAATTTGGAGATGTACTAGAATGTGGCATTTTCCCTGATACCAGAAAGCCAAAAATTGAATTTTGAGCAATTAAATTGCTCTGAGTATCTGTTACTTGACCAGGAAGCAAAATAGAAAAGAAATAATCAGATCCTAGAATAATGTCTATTTTACTTGGTGTCCCGAAATGTGGATCCGCTAAGTTTATATTCTTTAAATGCGAAAAATGCTTCTCATGTATTTTTTCCGCAGGTAACGGAGCAGTTAAATCATCTAAAATAAATGCCTTAACAGACAGCTTGGTGTCTGCATTATAAATTGATGTAAGATCAAACATTACGTAACCCTTAGTTACTGCGATCTTTGAGTTAGACAGACCTTTTACGGGGAACCTAGCATTTTTCCTTTTAATTCCTAACATTTTCATGCAGGATTCAGAAACAAATGTAGACTCTGATCCACTATCACACATGATTCTTAAAGTGTGCTTTTGACCCATGCAATCATTAATATATACACTAGCAGTGGGCAAAAGTGCGAAAGATGTTTGAACTGCATTTATGGAAGGAGAAATTTCCTTTTTATTCTCATCCGGAATCGAACCGGCCTCTGAATCAGGTTTGTTTCTGTGGCTCTGTTTTTCATTTGAACAAGAAGTTGATATTGCGTAATTTTGCAACTTATTTTCGCATAAACTAGTATGATGTTTCAGCTTGCAATTATGACAAGAGTAAGAGGAATTGCATTGCCAGGTAGTGTGCTTGTCAGACAAGCAATTACTGCATAACTTGTTTTTCTTTACAAACTGTCTCCTATCCCTGATGCTTAATTCTTTAAATTTAACACACTTGTAAAGTGAGTGATTAAATTTACACAATAAACATTTGCTAATGACACTGGGAAAAGATCTATTGGCGTTATACTGTTTCTCTTGTTTATGCGAACCTTCATTTTCACTTTTAAACAATTCTAAAGATGAACATCTATCATTTATAAACTGAATAAATTGATCAAAAGACGGGAAGTCTTCGCTTGAGGTCAATTTTGCCCATTCCTCCCTTGTTTTAGAATCAACCTTTTGTAATAAAATATGAATTAGCCATAAGCAGGGGCGTATTTAAGCAGAACTCATTAGGGGGGCGTATATGACGATTTTGCCGACTAACTTATATATATATATATATATATATATATATATATATATATATATATATATATATATATCTTTAAAAGTGCGTTTCTGTGTCTATATATATATGCATCTACCCGGAGTCCTAAAATGAACTGACTGATTTTAAAATTCAATAACTTCCAAATGGTGAGAGCTATAGATTTAAATTTTTGCAGAAGTGTTATGTAAGATGTCAGGAATTTTTTTACTGCGATTCTTGATTTTAATTTAAAGTAGTGGTGGTAGATGGCGCTGCATGCAATAGGCGCTAAATCGGACGCCCGATTTTTGGCCTCACTCTTTTCTCAATATTGATGCGAAATTAGGAGATTAAATATATGCAGTGGTCCCTAAGAACAAAATTGCATTGGCGATTGAGTACCATTCCATATATTTAATCTCCTTCTTTCGCATCAATACTGATAGGGAAGATAAACAAAAAATTAGGCCCCGAAAAATCGAAACTTATTTTAATTACATCTTTGTTCATTCATTACATACCATGCATTTTAACCCACCATTTTTTTAGACGAGACCATCTATTCATGACAGCGCCCAAATCTTGGTATTTCAGAATATCCTTCTCAAATATAAGCATCATGAGTGCATTTAAAAGTGGATAAGTCATTGTTGTTTTTAGATTTTTTTTTTCACAATTTTTAATTTACAATGTTCTTTCATTCGAGGCAACTGTCACTGGAAAAGTTAGAGCCAGGCGACTGACATGGTTCGCAAGTGGCAGAATGTATCTCAAAAGTTCTGTTTTCATGTAAATATCTCCATTCTTTCAGCCTCTGCGCAGAAATCTGACAAAACTTTCAGCTCTGTGTGCAATGCTTCTATATCAGGAATTTCCAATGTTTCACAAAAGCGCTTAACCAGATTTAATGTTTATTTCTTTCTTGTAATGGGAGGATACAGTATTTTATCCAGCGGTGAGATTATAATGATGCAAGAATTAAGACTTTCAGCTATAACCACTGTAAGAGTATCCAGTATCTTCTGAAACTCCGTGAGTTAGAATATTAGAAGTTCGGGAGAAAAGAGATTGTTTCAATTACCGTCTAACTTCTTTGGTGCCAATCTTCGTCGATACTGCATAGCAAATTCATTTAACGTATCAACACCTTATACTACTTGGTTTAAAAGAGAACTGCACTCTTATATTTCCCTATTCACATTCACATTTCCATTGTCATTGTTGATTGTTTCCAATGATTTGATGCAATTCTTCAGTATTTTCGTAGTGTTTATTTTTAAAGTCTTCGACTTCATTTTTTCAGTAACTAACTTGCACTTGTACTGAACGTTCTTGAGAAACATCATAGTAAAGCAATGAAGTCGAGCGATAGCATTTTCTTTCTTAAACCTCGTGGCTTGATCATTGTTTTGCTAACAGAAGTAAAGAAATCATCTTTTTCAAAAATTTGTAGGATACATTCATATGAGATCCAAACCGCTTTCAATGATTCCGTTCGAGCAATTTATCTCGTTTTAGAAAGATTCCGCAGCAGAAAAGCATTTTCTATTTCTTTGAGCTTGTCTACTAATGGCTTCTTTCGTTTACTACTTGCTGTGAAAAACACAAACATCTTTCAGCACGTTGAACACATCACCTATAATATTGCTGGCAGGCGAAACGAAAATGCTGAGTCTGTGACATGGCAAGGAATATAGGGCACAATTCGACCCACGATTTCTGAAAACGCCTCCTAAGTGCCGCTGAATTCTCCAGACATGCTGCTTGTAAAATCGTATGACTGGAAAACTACCTGTTCTATTTCGAGCTCATTCTTTGTAAGAATGTGCGATATCTAAGCATGCAAGGTCGATATTGGTTTTGACGACTTCTTTTAAAACATCCAAATTTGATCGGAATTTTTCCAACTTTGTCGACATATTTCAACCCAACAGCTGATCGATCATGGTGCGAAGCATTTGGTGTCGTATATGCCATAATTACATAAAATTATGTTTCTTGAATATCCTTGACTATCGTTGTGTTCACTGCTGTAGCAAAAAATTCAATTATCTCATTTTGGGATGAAGCAGAAAGGTAAGTTATATGGTATGAGCTGAAACGTGTGTCCTCGAACATTTCTTCAGTTGTGGGTTATGTCTAGAAATTAATTTAACAGTTTTTCAAAAGTTTCTATTTTCGTCTTTGTCACTTCCATAAACCAAACCTTGTCTACTCAGCATTCGCGTAAAGTCTATTAAGATTGTTAGAATTTCTGTGCTGAATGCAAGATGTTTTGTTTATGTTGCTTTGAACATATTCTGGCTCTTCCAGAATAATCTATCTGCGCTTGGTAATGTCGAGTAAGCGATTATGTGTCATCATGAACTGACAAAATAGGAAACAGCAAATTTGGTGGAAGTCAGAAGAGAAATATTCTGCGAACTTTCTGTTCTTTTCTTTTCCTTAAGCTCTTCATTTTGTGTCATTTGTTTACACCTCTCTGAACTGAAGCATTTTGTATTTTTTCTCTCTCAGGTCCTTAATGAAACACACAAAAAAATTAGCATTAAGTTCTGTTCTATATTCCGAAAACGGATGCTCTTTCCCAGATAGCATTTTTAATGTGCAGAAAATTTGCAGCTGTCTTGCTTTGAAAGCCTGCAAAGTTGCAGCAAGCTCAGCTGAAACAAAAAGACTGAAAGTTCATAACAAGACTGCAGCAAGATAATACAAACGCCAAAGTCACCACACTTTGAACTTGCAGCTAACTTGTCGTGCAAGTTAAATTCATGTTGTATCAAATTTATTGCAAATTAACAGCAAACAAGTAATCAAAAATAATGCAAACTTACTGCAATCTATTCATGCCCCTCTATCTGTTTACAACTGTTACACTATAAGTTTAACCACTTCGGAGGGGCCCATAGACCCGATCAGGTCTATTGATGCGAACACGCCGTCAGAAGGTGCATACATTGTTTTCATCGCCATAAACAAGTTAAGGTTATAATTGTACTTTTCAATACGAGCCTTATTTCGTATTTGATAAGTATAGCGTTTAGAAAAAGCGGTGCCAACCGAATAAAATTTCTGCAATTACTGCGTATGTGCTAAATGTCTATTCTCTCAATAGAGGGATTTTTTACTTTCGTCACTTTCGTAAATTAAAGACAGTCTTGCCACCAGTTTCATAACAAACTACTCATGCAAGTTGGGGATGATATTTTGCGGGAAATTTTCTGCGCATTTCTCAATTCAAATTTGTTACGGCAAGATAATGTCAGAAAAAAAACAAACTTGCTGCTAATGTTCATGCTATCTGGGTTTGTACCAAGCGCTGTTGAAATGTCACTGACTATCTTGCGGGATGGAACCATTTATCAGATATACGCTGAGTTTTAGCTGATACGGACCTAAACTGATCAAATATGTCTCTGATTGTCTGACTTCATTTTAGACCTTTTTCTTGGGTCATATTCAATGATAGAATCGTTCCCACTTTCCGTAATGCTAACCTCATCACAGTTCTTCTCGATTTCTTTCACGATCTTACTATAAATATTTGACACAGATGAACAATTTTATTTTTCCCTGTCAATATTTATGGTCTCCTTAAGGAACAAGAAAACACTTAATTCATCAAATGGGGTCAATTTTTCAATAATTGGCTTGCAATCATTTAAACAACCAACTAAATGATTCAATGATCGAGCTCATTTCAGTATACCACGAGTAATATGAATGCCTTCAGCGAAGTTGTCATCATCTTCAGTGCTGTCAATCAGTGCTGTTCAGAACCCTACTCATCCTCTGCGGACTCTCAGAAAGACCCCTTTAAATACTGAGAAGTCTCTCGTGGTTCTTTCTCAATTTATTTTCAGCAGTCACGCGAAGTCGAAGAAAAGAGAGGCAATCTTCGGATTTTTGAAAGAAATTAAGACAAATGCTAAGTATTGGTGTTTTTTAGTGTATGTTTTAAGAAAAAAATGTAGAAAATTGGAAACAAATCGATTGCTTCAGAGTTGTATCAATCGATACTGACTACCTAGAATTTGCCGACTGTGATTAAAGTTGCCGACATTGGGGGGGCGAGACGCCCCCCTACGCCCCCCCAGTAGCTTCGCCCCTGGCCATAAGTCACGGCCAGATGCCTTTTCATCGATTGATTTAAGGCCTCTAATTACTTCATCTGATACATCTGATAAACAGCGTAAGCTAAATGCATTTACTTGAGTAATGGGGGGAATGTCCAAGAATGTTTTAACTAAAGTGGAAACAATTTGTTTTTTCTTATCATATCTCGACAGCAATTTTTCCCATGCTTCTGAATAACTGTTTTTAGAAATAGGAATATGTTTTATAATAGAGGCTGGCTCTTCCCCTAGTAACCCTCTTAAATACTGAAACTTCTGTATATTAGTTATGCTGGCATTGTTATGAACTAATGATAAATATAAATCTTTAAATGATAGCCAGTTTTTAAAATCACCATTAAATTGCTCTATATTGAGCCTAGGCAATTTAAAATTGTTAGAAATAGTAGAACTAACAACTGGAATCTGATCATTTATAATTTGAGGTGCATGCACATTTACGGTAACTTTGTCAAGTTCCGTTTGCAGTTTGGCTTTCGTTTCATAATATTTCTTTTCAAATTCCTCAATTTCAGATGCTTCAGTTGGTAATTGAGCATCATATTTATCAAAATCGGAGTAAACTGTCTCTAATTTTTCTAATTTATTGTACAAGTCATTTTTTTGAAAAGCTTGCTCCGAGTTAATGAAGTTGTTATTTAGCTCTGCCACGTAAATTTATAGCTGCCTTTTCCAATTCTTCAGCAGCCTTTTTTGCGGCTTCCAAGTCGGTATTCATTATTCAAATAATGATGTGAACAGCGTAAAAAAACAAAAGCCAAACCGATAATAATAATAAGATAAAATGTACTTATCTGTAATAAATGTGATGCGAGGTGCTCCGTCGTCTGTTGCAATTCCACATAAGACTGGTGAAAACACTATTTAGAACACTGATATGATGAGTGTACATTAATCCAATCTTGAAAAGGTATCCAAGATCTCGCAGCGGTGCCTCCAACTTTTATGTTTCTGTGTGTGTTTATAGAATTAGTAGATTAACACAAGATGTAAATAAAACTATATTGAGATTTAACATGTTACAATTTCTTGCATGTGCACAGGAATGAGAGCTTGCAATTTACAAGGACGCTTGCAGGTTACAAGGACCGGGGATTTTGTTACCCGGCTGCGAAAATTGCGAAATCACAGCTAGAGAGATGAGCTGTTGCGTACAGTCTAAATGCTTGAGTTCAACTGCCTCTTCAAAATGTACAATCACTCAAACCAGGAAATGACCTTGATTCCTTGATCAAAAACCATAACTCACAATAATTATTTTTAGACAACTGAGGAGATGAAAGTATCTTGATATAATAAACAAAATTGGATATAACACCATTTCAGATGATTCATGGTTAATTGCTAAAGAGATAATATCAATAAAGGTTTTCTTAAATAAAAGTTATACCAATAAATCACTCTAAAGTGATTTTAGTTGAAGTAAATGGGTTGTCATAAATCTAAATTGATAAAATGTATGTTCACTGAACATATTTACACAAGATATTTATTTCATATTTCGAGATTTAACTATTATTGTTAATTCTAAAACAGCGCAAATAATAATTATTTTCAATTTGAAAATGTATTTTCAAGAGAATATTAAAAAGAAACACAACTTTGATGAAAATTGCATCATATTTAAAGGGATACATTTAAAATGTTTTATTTAGAGCAATTTTCTAATAACGTCATTCAGGGCGTCGTCATGGGGGGTATGGGGGGGAGCCTCCCCCTCCCCCCCAATATATGTGAAGTTGGGAAATTTAAGCTTAGAGTTGGGAAATTCTAGATTTTTGAGACATTTTCTTTTTTAAAAGTAATAGTAAAAAAATTACGAAATTTTTATTGTTTTGGTGATTATTTTGAGCACTGCAACAGTAAATAAGTTAAATTATCAAAAGAAATACAAAAAAGAAATCAGCCACACTCAATCTATCATTGTATTTTTCAGTTCTACAAAAATATTGTACATCTACCAGACCTAAATTTCTCTACTCCTGTCCATCAATAACTGACTAACCAGTTCCTTTATTTCCTCCAAAACTTTGTTCCTTTCTCAAAAATTTCACCCCACCTCCCCTTCTCCTCCCAAAAAAGAATCCAGCTATTTTAATCCAAAGGGATTGCAGCTTCTTTTGAAAATTGGAGATCACTTGTAGCACAACAGAAAGGAGTGTAGTAACCTACTTGAAACACAGCTATGGGCAAGAAGATTTGATGAGTTTTCACAACTTTTTTGACTAATTTTGCGATTTTTGGACAATATTTTACTCATTCTCGTGATTTTTTTGCCACAAAAATTAGTTAACCCTTCGCTGTCAAGTAAAAAGCGTTATATGAGCAAATGCGGATATAAGAAGTCGTTAGTTTAGATAAATTTGTCACATTTTACTTTTATTTGTGTGCGGAAATATATATCAGTCCTGTTCGTTTACATTCATATGTGTTTATAAAATTTTAAACCAAAAGTCCAGTGTTCTGTGTTTAAAGCTGTTCTAAAAAGTTACTATAAATATCAGCACGAAGAAACCCTTCCTAATAGGAAAAGAGTTTTCGTGCAAGATTTTGGAGCATCTAAAATCCATTCGAGTATGAAAAAGGTAAAAAATGGAGGATTTTAATTTGGAACAGAAATATGACCATGAAAGCAGTCCATCAACTGAAGAAAAAATCGACATGCACTGTAACACTGACACGTTGTACTTGAATAAAAATTTGAAGAAATAAAGATTTCCTTACAGACAAGCTCACAAACAATTATGAATATTAGGATGTGACTGGAGAAGCTGAGTTCCGAAAGCACCGTAGGAAAACGGTTTCACCAAAGGCAATAGATAAAAATAATAGCACAGCAATGGACACATAAGTTTACATACACATAAGTTTTACAGTAAAGAATTATAAGAAATACAAGAAAATTTCGGGAATTTAGTAATGGGCTTAAATGACAATGTTCCCTATATCAAGAGAATATTGCAGCGATGCATTCCATATTTAAATTACAATTGTGCAAGGGAAAAGTTAATAATGTTTCCACCTGGATATGAGAAACCGGATGTACATGACTTGCACAGTCAAATAGAAATAAACCAAATCCCAACTCACTTAACAAACCTTTTACTCATGCCATGAAATTCTAAGACTATTTGGGTCACGCCGTCAAACTATATACTCGTACCTTAACATTCACAGCAGCTTATCTTTATGGCGTTGCATCTAATGAAAAAATCTTTAGTCAAACAAAAATTTAAAAATTTTTTATTGCAAGCTACAATGAGGGATGACAAACTTGACAGGCTAATGCTTTTAAAATATGAAAGTGAAACAGGGAATTTTATTAAACTAAGTGATGTTATTAACAGGTGGGCTTCTTTGAAGACCACAATAATTAATATTAAGTAAAAACTAGTCGGATGTGCCAATCCCAAAATTTTCTTCTACTCCATACGTGTTAATTCCTCAAAATTTGCAATCACAGTGCCAAAATTAAATGATAATTCTTTGCCTATAATAGCAAACTCTAAAGGTATAGATTTGTTGAATTGTGTGCATTTAAAAAGGAGATATAAGCATAGCATTTTTCAAACAAATCATTGAATTTTGGCACCCAGCCTCTTAGATGTCTGCAACCAAAATTCCTTACTCAAAGTGCACAAAAGCGATAGCTTTGGACAATATAGATCCAAACCTAATAAGGATCATAGAAACTCGACAGAGTTTCTCGCCAAGCAAAAGAAACAACAGTGCAATTAGCCGTAAATGAAAGGAATTTCCGCCAATTGATGCCAAACGATTTTGTAAAATTTTTTTAGTACTCTGTCTAGTTTATATTTTCTGGACTGACTAAAACGGGATTTTGACACATCTATAGCTGGAGAACTATTTATGATAGAAACAAAATTCTTGTTCCTATGGAATGGGGCGTGCCACGTGACTCAGAAAACGAAAGTAAAGTGGAATCCGGCGAATAGGTTTTTAGTAATGCGATTTTAAATGTGCTGGTTTTTGCACTTTTTAAATTCTTGTTCCGACCAAATCTGTTGACAGGGCTACAGCAATGTGTAATTATCGGATTTTTACGCGCTTTATGGCATTTGAACTGTTTTTATGAGTAGTTCAAACCTTTGAACGTTTCATGTAAAAATATTAATTAGTTTTTGATTTATACCAGTTTAAAGTAATTTACTCCTATATTTCAGCGTGGCGTACGTAATAATATCTCTACTTAAATTTCCATGTGAGCTCAGCCTAGCGTACGTAATATGTAAGGTCATTATACTTAAATGATACGCGATTCCCCATAGTTTTGTCGCATTTAGGGTATACAGTGAAACCTCCATTAAGCGACCACCTCCCTGAACGACCATTTTTTCATGGAACGAAATTTATTCCCATAGGCTAATACTAATTTTACTCCCAATACTAATTTTATCTCCATTCAGAGATGCGACCCATTTCTTTGAAGAAAATAAAACAAATTCCGTTTTTTCCTGGTCGTTTGAAGAAGGGTTTATGAGAAAAATAATTCCGGAGAGCTCATTATTCATCAAACTTCTAAACTAAGTTTAGAATTTTTTTTATTCTAATAACTTTTAAGTGTTTAAACACCTTTATGCCTTTTTAGGCAATGAATTTAACTCTGATGACAAATTAAGAATGACGGTCAATAAACTGGGGACACGGCAGTGCCCCTGTCAAGTCTTGAAAGCACAGCCGTAAGCATCTTTTTCTGGAAGCAACTCAGGGTACTTTTGACCCCCCAATATCTTTGTGTTGGTGATTCCCAGAAACTTGAAACTTCGTAAATTTAAAGTAATGTGGAAATGGAACTAAAGGCTGAAATTTCACGTTTCTATCTTTTTTATTTCAGAAGATATATGAACTTAAACTTTCGCCTTTTTGACACTGATTCACCGATCATCAAAACTCAGAGGTACGTCCTGTATCCCTAGAATCTTGAAATTTGGTATGAAGGTAGTGTTTGGGATACAATGAAAGGGAAAATTAAAAAAATCCGGAAAATTTGGATAAAAAGTCGAAAAATCAAAAAACCGAGAATTTGGCAGAGATGTGATATACGAACCAGGTTTGGCGCGATTTTTTAACGTCAATTTGGCGAAAGCCCGTTTTCCAATACCAGTTACAATATATATTTTTAAATTATTTTCTATTGTTTTAAAAAGTAAACAACAATAAATAAACGGTAATTTCATTAATAACTATAGAACAAAACAATTGTACAATTTAAAAAAATAAAATAAAAGTAAATGAACAATTTATTAATAAATAAACAACAGTAGCCGGGTTACCTTGTAAAATAAAGTAACGCCATTTTGCTGTCAATTAGGTACCCAAGTGCGTATCTGACATCTGTGCCCCGTATTTTATCTTCCGTAATCGAAATTCCCGCCAATACTGTTGGTCATTGACCAGACCATCAACACGATAAAATACAGCGTTATCGGTTTTTAGTTACATGAAATAGGTAGGTCACGAATACGGTATAATTCATTTTAACTGACGAAAAACAAAGTAATAATTTGTTTTAGCAATACGCTGGGAGAAAAAGTGAGTTTTAGCTTCTTTCTTCTTTTGCGGATTGAGCTGAAGAGGGAAAAGTTCCTGTCATTCACCGCTTGGCGCGCTAGTGTCTGTGTGTCAAAATGCTAGCATGTCGGTTACGTTACAGTGTCTCGAAATCAGTGGTTTTTCTCCATCTCAAAAAAAGCTCAACGCGCCTAAAGAAGTTTTCACTTCAAAAAAAAAAAAAAAAAAAAATGTAATTTAATAGATTAGAACGACCATTTGGATTTTTTTTTTTTTTTTTGACTTAATATTTACTTAGTTTTAATTTTAGGGCATTTCGACAAGAGAAGCCGAGAAAGATAATAGGTTAAAAATCGAAAGCAGTTCCACCGAATCATCCACAGATCGCGACAAATCACCTTCGTAACAAAATTTAACCGAAAAATCTAAATTTCGTCCACCAAATTCCGTCGCATCCTCTTCAACAACAGGTCGCAAAGATCAAACTTCAGACGACCAAAACCTTCATCGATAAACTCTCCAAGTCCCGTTTCGAGAAAAAACAGTTTACAAATCGAAAGCAGGTTCCACCGAATCATCCACAGATTGCGACAAATTACCTACGTTGAGCTCAATTTTTCCCTGTTAGAATCGACCGATTGTAAAACGCTGTGGCTAGTGGATTGGAGCCCCTCAAGACATGGCCTTTTACTATCAATCGATTAAACATTAGATTGTTTCCTTTTTCGCGTTCGTCTTTTATTCTGTAATCGATTTTCATAGGCTACATAATCAATTGAAGACGTCAATTTTTACTTTGCAAGACGATTTTCATTTCGGCGTCGCTCTTTGGGTTTGGATTTTTCCATATCTGATAATTTGCGCATACCCATTTTGTAACTTTTTCAATTTTTAATGATTTTATGCCTTTCGATTACCTATTCAAATAAAAATTCTTTTAAAAGTAAAGAACATCATCGAATTTCGTTAAAAAAAATAAAAATAAAATGCGAGCATCATTTGGCCCCATCCTCGACCGAAAACAACAACCATTTCCAATTGGTTGAAAAAAAAAAAATTATTTACTGAACTTTGAAAGGACTTGGTAATAAAAGTTATTAAAGATAAAACGGTAAAATCGAAGCAAATGTATTCATTTTTTAAACTCTGCAGTAGTTAATTTATCTAATTGACATTTGTTCTTATGCTTAAATTTTCGTATTTTTCCCTAATGTGAAATATAAATTTTAGTACCTCCATTAAGAGAACGTGGTCTCTTTAGGGAAGTTTTACTGTATTTGGCATTTTATTAGATAAACGTACATTTTATTAAGCAGCAAATTACTGAATACTGTAGCTATAGTTCAAAACTAACTTGTTTTGTATAAATTTAATAATTATCTGTAGTCACCACAATATACGATTGGCGGTCGCATTTAGGTAATTTTTGTCGCATTTACGGCAGTTAAAACCTGAATGAGATGTCCATAGTCCTAAATGTAATAATGCCTTTTACACATGAGAATTCATCTGAAAAAGTTCATTTAACCCTTAACTGCTGTTGCAGAAAATTGCCACATAACAATTCAGAAAGGTTTGCGAAACTATTCGATTGAAAGCTGAATAAAAGTCGCAATTAATCATAAAATACTGTTTTTGCACTAAACTGTTTGTAGAGTAATCTATCTATATTATAAAGGACAAACATATCTGTGAGTAACGCATACGTCATTTTGCTAATGGCAACACTTTGAAATTTGAAATAAAATTTCAGTTTTGCAATTTTCTCTACTGCAAATTTTTAAACTTCTAAATATCGCACATTTTAAATTTTTACACTGCCATATAAGGGAAAAAATGCTCTTTTAAATGCAATTTGTTTGAAAGCTGTATCTCAATTTATTTTTGAGATATTAATTTTTTTGTAGTTTTTAATACCATTTTTCTAATTGTGGCAACAAAAGTACACCATTTTTATTGAAAGTAAACGAAAAATAGTCGAAAATAGGAGATACTGTATCTTTTGTTGCCATTTTCTCATAAAACCTGAAAAGAAAAGTTGAAATTAAAATATGGGCTATGTCAAGAATATTGTCTGTTATTCCGAGATAATGACGTCATATGCACACTTTTCTATAGACGAAGTTTAACACTGGATTGTAGGAGTTGATTGCTTCAGCGGATGCAAATGACGTCATTTTATAAAATAGCTGTATTTTAATTCTTAAAACTGAATTATGGTTTGTTAGAGTGCGTCATTTTCACTGCCCTGCTGCTTTGAAATTCTTCACAAGTGAAAATGCTTCACGTTTGAAAATAATGTAATCGAAATCAAACACTGATAAAACGCAATGTTTTACAAAAATTTAGAGCGCCTTTATAAAAGAGAGGTGACATGCAAATAGTAGCGATTTATATTACAGAAATTGATGATTCTCGCCTGGATGGATTTGCTTCGCCGAGTTAGACAAGCAAACAAATAATTCGAGGTTTAAAATAATATCATGTTCCTGATGTTTTGGTCCAAAATTCTCTCGAATAATAAAATTTTAATGCTTTTCTTTAGGACATTCTACTATAATTTTATCAAAATAACATAATTTGCTTAATTTAATTTTTCATAAACTTATATAATCTATATATTTAAAACACAACTCTGTTTTTAGTCATCTGCCCTGATCTTTCTGCTGAACCAATTTTACTAATATTTTTTTCTTAACTGAAAGCTGTTCATTTGTAGATGTGATCGCTCTATTTGTTTTTATTTTAAATATGCCCACTTTTATATTTTAATTTTAACAGCATTTTATGAAATTTCTTCAAAATGGTGAAAATTAGATAGTTTTCATTATTGCAGAAAAGAGAGAGATAATGGGGTATTTTTATCTTTATTCATGCCATTTTCTGATAAAAATTCAAAATTGTTGATAAAAATGTTTCATAAAAATTGTTGTATAGGGTTTAGTGGCGCAAAATTCCAGTAGGAGCATAATATTATATTAGGGGAATAAAATATTACATTAGGGAAATAATAACTGAAAATGACACACTGCTTTTGAAAACACGCATTTTTTCTCATAAATTTTCTATATTGTTTTTCCTTCTGCATGTGTACTGATGCTAAGTTTCAGACATTAGGCCAAATGCTTATTTAAATGAAAATGAAGTCATATTTAAAAGAAAACGAACATTTTCTTAGATAAACTAAACCTTTTAACACAAATGCGTCTAAAAAGTATAAATTACGGAAATTTTTACTCTCCAGAATTGAGATTAGAATATCAAGTAAAGAGTGCGTCTGTTCACATAAAAGATATTGCTGACAATCGTGACTTCAAGTTTTGAGTTTAAATGATTTTAAAAGATTTTAAAAGATTAAACAAAATACATTAAAAAAATGATGAATATGAATATGAGAAGTGCGTATGCAAATTTAGAGAAGGTGAAAATTGCTGTTTTTCATTCCGGAATACCAAGCATAAGAGCCTCAATTGATAACCATATCCTAATAACTGATCTTTATTATATTTTACTGATAAAGTAGCATTAATAAGAACAAACGTATCTATGCGTAACGCTGACGTCATTTTGCGAATGGCAACAATTCACGATCAAATTTCGGTCTTGAAATTTTCGCTACCGGAATTTTTTAATCTTCTGACCATCGTACATTTTCAATTTTCGTCGCATAGGGAAAAAATTTACTTTGAAATGAAATTTGTTTAAAAACTGTATCTTAGTTGACTGATGTATTATGCTTTCTAAAATAATTTTTAAGCATAATTTTTTTAAAAGTTTATCTTATCACGTGCCAGTTTCAATACATAATAATAATAAACATGTTCTACATAAAGCAACAAACATTGTTCAGCATTTGTTTCTGACTATTTTTGCATAACGAAATTAATACTTTCATTATAAACAAATAAAAGAATAATATTAAAAAAAAACCACCAATCTAACATATTTCTGAAAGACAAATTAACGAAATTAATACTTCTTTTACAAACAAATAAAAGAATAATATTAAAAAAACACAAATGTAACATATTTGTAATCGTACAATTTAAATTTTTAGATCACCAAATAGGATTTGTTTTTCAAATGGAATTTCTTTCAAAAGTTCATCTCAATTTAATGATTGTCTGTGGTTTTAAAAACAATTTTAAAGCATGACATATTTTTTAATTTTGCTATATCGCACGGAGCTCGATTACGAAAGATTAATCCGTTTGCCCTTAAAACAAAATAAAGAGTTCATATTAAAAAAAAAACTTCCCTATGAGTAAATAAATAAAATAATATAAATAAAACACAAATTTAACTGACATGTATGAGCTCTAAAATTATCAGAATATAAAAGGATGCCGTAAGTAGCAAAATCTTGGTCAAATAACTCTTAGCATGCGGCTAATAAGAAAATATCGCTTTTGATAAATTTCAGAAGTTTATTTGATTGTATAATTCGTATTTTTCATATGAAAAATGCTTTTTTAATGTAAATGGGCAATCTAAAACATTTATTGCAGATAAAAAATTATTAATTTTCAATTTAAAAAAATGTTTTCACCTATATTCTGTAACCCGGGAAGCCCGGGTACGATCCCCTAGTTTATATAAAATCCAAGTCTCTGTGTGTCCCTCACTATTCCGGTAGGACCGCCTCATTGAAATGAGTAACTGTTGAAAAATATTAATGCAGGGTTACCACAGTAGAGCCAAATGTTAGCCAACTTGCGATAGCTGGCTTATTTGGCAAAATTCCCATTTAAAACCATTAATCTTTCATAATGGAGGTCACCGAAATTTAATTTAAACTGGACTCTTTTAAGATATTTTTTCGAAATCTATGGGTGAGAATTTAAAGTACATCTTTGCATCTTCCTCCCGATGCTACTAATAAAATAACCGCCAATAGACAACGGTGTACTGTGTGAGCTCCTAACTGCGCGATTTTAATGTGCTTTAGGTACTTTTCCAGTACAGGTGCCTTGGCGAAAAAGGAAATTTGGTAACATATTTTCCGGGAACCTATTCACCGTTTCATTTGATATACACACAAATTTTTTTTCGATATTTATACGATTTATTTAACATAAAAAAGCCGTTTCTCTAATTATACAGAAACAGATGTAATTTGTACATAAAAAGACCAATAATATACATATAAAACAAACAAAAACGCTTATCAAATTTGTTTTCATAGCTGTTTATATGATTTGACAACAAATCTCGATATTTTCCCGTTATACGGACACCATGCCAAAATGTATGCTAATGCGCCAATTATTTCAAAATGCTAAAAGATATTTGTAATTTTATGCCAGCAGTTTAATATGAGTTTTATTTTATTGCTTTATTTTATAGCAGTTATTTGTTCACTTATTTTAAGTATATATTTGTGATTTGATGAAATAGTTCGTAAAAGTCTGGAATTTTCAAATGTTATATTTTTTAAATGCTCACTTTAGTATCGACAACGGTTTTTCTTTTATTTTTCAAATGCTTCAATTCACGATTTTGCGCCAACTATTACGCTTGGCAACAATGGTGTCCGCATAACGGAAAAGTACCCAAATCTCACTTTCTGATGCCCAAATTACACCAAGCTTTTTTTAAAAAATGCCAAAGCCCCTACAGTGGAAAAGTACCAAACTGTCTATTATTTTGCGCTATCCGTGTTATAGTTTGTACTATATGCAAGGGGAGTGGAGCGAAGAGTTTAAACATTAAATATTAAAGTTTCGGCACAGATGTCATATACGTCCCATATTGGCGCGATTTTTTTCTGACGCCAATGTCATATACACAACGGGTACTTAACTGGCGACAAAGTGTCGTAATTTTGCTTGATATGTTGTTGTTTATGCTGTTGATGTTTTCGCCAAATTGGCGTCGGAAAAAAATCGCGCCACTATATGATAACGTATATGACAACTGTGCCAAAGTTTCTATAAAGCAGTATAAGACTAAAAAATTAAGAATAAAATAAATGCAAAATAAGACTAAAGAAGAAAGAAAAATCATGCGTTAAGCATAGATTATGAAACACTTTCCAACACATCCTGAATGCTTTAACAAAACTTCGTTATTTAGGGAAATAAGGTAAATAAGATAACGTTACTTCTTAGATATCCCTTCGACCAATTTCGCCAAATTATATAAATCGCAAAATCAATAGTAAAACATTAATAAAAATACAAATAAAACGTCGAATTAATATTTTTATTGGCCCTTATTGGCATTTAATTAATTAATTAATGGCAACCATTATTGGCAATTAATCTTACAATTTGGCGACAGTAATTTGGTCGACGGGATAACTAAGAAGTACCAAGATAACTAAGTAAACATTTTAGAAAACGCATAAAAAAATTTAAAAACTGATTTCAGCAGTTACCATCCATAGTCAATAGTACCGTTATTACATGCCACTATTTAGCTAAAATTTAATTTAAACTACTCTCCATAAGACTCCACAGACGGTTATGTATCCAATTCTTTGCGTGACCATGTATATCATTTTATCTATATTCCACAAACATTTCTTAGGAAACTAAATGCAGTTCAGCGTAAAAATGCATAACTCCCTTAAAAACCACCTTTAAGCAATTTACTCTCATACTCAGTAACCCTTACGAATTCGGCACAGATGTCATATTCGCCCCATATTGGCGCGTTTTTTTTTCCGACGCTGATTTGGCGAAGACATCAACAGCATAAACAACAACATCCGGGTTACCATATCAAGCAAAATAAGGACACTTTGGCGCCGGTTAAGTATGCATTGCGTATATGACATTGGCGTCAGAAAAAAATCGCGCCAATATGGGGCGAATATGATATCTGTGCCACGAATTCTTTTGTGTAACCCTGCATATGAACTGTAGCATTTATACACACAGTATAGTATGCATAAATATAGTGAAACATAAAAGCGCATATCATAATTAAAAATGCATTTCTAGCAATCATTGCTTATGTACAATACTTCGGAGAAAAGTTTCTTGGCGAGAAAGAAGTTTGCCAACGTATTTTCTGGCAACCTGTTTACTGCTTCATACTCACAAGCAATTTTTTCCATATGTATACAATTTGGCACAGATCTCATATTGGCGCGATTTATTTCCGACGCCAATTTGGCGAAAACATCAACAGCATAAACAACATTCGGGTTACCATTACAAGCAAAATAACGACACTTTGGCGCCAGTTAAGTACCCGGTGCGTAAGCGTCATGACGCCATGACATCGGCGTCAAAAAACAATTGCGCCAATATGGACGTATATGACATCTGTGCCGACAATTTAATATAAAAAAAGCTATTTACCCATTTTTATAAAGAAATAGAAGTAATTTTTTCACAGATGTCATATACGCATGGGGGTTGGCGTGATTTTTCTACGACGCCAATTTGGCAGAAATCTCGCTTTCGAATACCTGTTACTTATATATTTTTCAATTATTTGCTATCATTTTGAAAAGGAAATAACTATAAATAAATAAAAGTTTGAATAATAACTATAGAACAAAGCAGTTTATATAATTAAAAAACAGAAAATAAAAGTAAATAAACAATTTATTAATAAATAAAAAACAATAGCTGGGTTATTATAGCAGGCAAAATAACACCATTTTGGCGCCAGTTAGGTATCCCGGTTAATATCTGAAATCTGTGCCGTAATTTGTATATAAAAAAAATTATATATATTTAGAAACGATTTTTTAATGCATATAAGTGCATATATAAACAAAGATAAAAGTTCATTAGATTTGTTTTCATGGCTGTTTATATATTTTCGCAACGTATCTCACTTTCTGATGCCCGAATCGCGCCAAGCTTTTTTTAAAAATGCGCTATAATGGAAAAGTACTTAAATAAATAAACAGAAATAACAAATTATACAAACTAAAACTTTTTATTTCGAGATCAAAGCATTGTTTTTAATTTCGATTAAAAATACATATATCCTTGGATAACTTCAGTTGAAATTAGTTTCACAGCTTAATATCTCATTCCATAAACCTAAACAAACACAAGTGATTCATTCATCATGAAACGTCAAAAATATTAAATCATTGAGGTAATCATTCACAAAGTAAGTTCCCCAACAATCAATGGGCAATATTCTAATGACGTCATAGTAGGTAAAATGGTGGCGGTATCGTTTGTTTATGGTTTGTAATCACAAAGATTTAATTTTGCAATGTCTCTTAGTTAATTATTTTATTGTCATATTTATGAGCTCAGAAGAAAAGCCTATTTTTTCATTATTTAGTTATTAAAGACGGAAAAATGCATGATTTAAAAATTTTAAATAATTTTCTTTCTTAATACTAAAAAATAACATCGGGAAGTAACAGCGGGTTTAATTTAAATAAGTTTAACTATTTAATTCTGTTGTAATGTTCAAAATAACTGTATTTATTAGATTTCAGTACTCAACATCAGGGCCCGATTAAACTTTGAAGTTAGAGGAATTACAATGTCATTTCAGGACCTTTCTTTTGGAGAAGCTTTTTTAAATTCCATATATACATGGAAAATCTTCAGTGTTAGAAATATTATTCCTAGGACTGACATAACACGAGAACGGCCTGCAATTTTACACAAGTTTTTGAAATCTACTTTATATCAGAAATTTTACTAAAAACTGGTTACTTTTTTGTTATAGCGGCTCACACTATTAGGATTATGACAAGTTGCAGCCAATTTCGCCAACGTCGTAACCAAGATCGTGAAGCACACACATATAATACCATATAATATCATTTCATGAAATCGTATACGATAATTTAATAGTTTTTAACCTTACTTCAAGTGTGTTATTTATTTATTTTTAAGGCTCAACAATCTAAATTGTCCAATATATGAATTTTAAAAAATGTAAACAAAGATTGAATAGACATGACCGCAAAAAGCCTCAAATCTGTATAACACTTGGAACCAAACTGTGCAGATTAGTGGTCTTCTACTGTACACAGTTTTTCATAAATGTGTTTCGTTCTTAAAATGTGTTATTTTCATCTATCACTGCGGAACAAGCGAGAAAACTCATATTCTTGCACGTGAGTTGTATATATCTTTATATCTAAATTTCCGTCATTTTTGACGGGCTACCTTTCTTGTATTTCTAATAAAATCTTGCTTTTTCAAACGTTTCAAACAATTGTACTTGGACTCCAAATGAAGCAAAATTTTATTGTATTGATAGTTAAACTGGAAAATACAAGTTAAACTGTGAAAATTAAAAAAAGCAGCACTAACAGCAGTTGAGGGGTAATTGCAATTATTTTTTGGAATTACTTAACCATTAACTGCTGTGACAGGAATTGTCGCATAACTACTGTGTGTGTTCTCCGAGACCGTTTGATTAAAAGATGAATGAAAAGCTCTGTTAACTCACAAGTACTGTTTCTGTACTAAACTAGTACAGGACTATTATAATTAAGCTAAAAATATTCAGAATGTCTAGCAATAGTTCTAGAGCTCAGAATGAAAGAAAATTTCACCAGTATACATACCTTAACTGGAAATTACAAGTTTAATTGTAAAAATTGAAAAATGTAGTGGTCTGCGAGATCGCTAACATCAGTTAAAGGTTAATAAAGAGTTGAAATACATAAAATTGAAAGATAAATAGCTTATTATTGAACTACTAAATAAATTTTATTTAATAGTAATTTAGGTCCAATCCAGGTTTCTACTTTATGAAACATGTTTCTATTATCCACTTTGTTAAAGATACTTCAAGATTTTAGCACACACCCTTTTAAAATTCCAATACTATGGGTATTTTTGCACACAAAATTTAGATCTCAATTAAATGAAATTTTATTTTGCGCGAAATCGGAATGATTTTTGACGAAGGTACTGCGCACAATAATCATCGCGGAATGTCCTGCTGATATCTGAGGAGAAACTAGATTATAGAAACGTGCGAGTGGACCTCGATTATGGAAAGATTCTAGGTAAATACCGACTACGGAGGAACTACAGAACGTGCTTAGAAAGATAATGTAAACACTTTAGTGAATCACAGATTACTTATAGTCATGAAAACAATTCGACAGAATTTTAGGAATACTGTCTAGTGTGTATCATATTGAAATAAGCGAGTAAATGTTCTCTTCTGTATTGCTTTTATATTAAAACGCACATATACTCAAATATTTTTTTCAAAATTCCAAACTTTGCAATTTATACAATTTAAACCATTTTACAAAGGTAATACAGTCACTCTGTTTTTTATTACACAATTTTTTTCATTTTTTTTTTTTTTATCCTTTTATATCAAATAAATTTTTAGTAGACTTATTGAAATTTTTCGTTTTACTTTCCATTTTAAAAGATTAATAAGGGGATTTATTAAACTAATCGACTCTTATATTGGACTTGGTAATTAAAGAATGCTATCAATATGCTAATAGCTTTTAGTTAATTTTTAATCAGATTATAGAGCTACTTAAAAAATTACAAATATGACAGAAATTAGGGAAAGTCATTTCAGAACGATGGAATTTCGAATTCTGAACTTTTATTGAAATGAATGTAATTTATCGGATGAATTATCCGAAATACATGAGAAAATACATAGAAAGCATACGACTTAGTATGTCTTGTTAGTCACGTAAAAAACAATTAGGAATTTAGAAAGTACATGCATTGAAAATTCAGAAAATTCAACATATGTTAGAGCTTATGAAAATATTTAAAAATAAAAAAATAAAAGCTTAATCATATAATCTGAGTTTCTGTCGCGCTTTTCGGAGGGACGTTGGATTTCCTGAAATAAAAAAAAACTAATTTTATTTAAAAATTACTTCAAGCACGCCCGGTGATAAAATAAATGATCATTATTCAGTCTGTTTTTAAGTCTTTACGTATTTTGTGTAAAATGATGTCAATTTTGAGAATGTGAAGGTAGTTTTTGAAAAGTTATTAGGATAAAATCCTTGCTGAGTTAATTAATGAATCACCATATAGCTCATTGAACAACAGAAATAAATATTCCCGGTTAGTTCGACAGATTTTATCATTTCTAAAAAATAAATGATTTCTTCTGAGATTTGAAAGATCGATAAAATGGTTTTGAATTATTTTTAAAAAAGTCCAACATTATGTCTTACTAGATATATTACACTTTTGAAAAGTTTATAGCATCACTATTAAATTATTTTTTTACTTCTATCGTCTTTCGTTTATTTTTTCTTTTCTGAATTAAAATGGAATATGCATAATGCAAATGAAATACCTTACAAAAAGAAGTGATATCTAATCAAAAACAACTCGTTGTAAATGATCCCGCCAAGCCACAAACCTAAAACGTAAGTCATAAAAAGAAATGATATCACATAAAAATAAGCGATATAGAAGTGCATACTACGAGTGCCGTGTAAAAATCTATCACTACTCATAATGTTTCCAAAGGACTCGGAGTGAGGTACAGTATGTGAAAACTGCTTGGCGACCTGCAGGCGTATATTTAATATATGCAGTACCTACATCAATTTCGAAAAATTGTGAAAGTCAAAAAAATTAATTTTAAATTCTCATTATATAAGTCTTATAAATATTTGTAGGAGGAAGATCTGTAATAAATCAGAAAGATTTGTAAGGCAAGCAGAAAATAGTATGTAATTGTGGTAATCATCGATTTTTACAATTATACTTTTCAATATTTTAAACATAATGTTTAATTACATAAATACGTTTAATAATACACTGTTTCAAAATTAAAGGGAAAACTGGTAAAATGAATACTGTTTATGACAGAATTAATTCTTAAACGTAAAATGTCATGTTTCCGACATAATGAATATTATAAAATAAATACTATTGGAACAAAGCCTTACTAGAACAGATTTTTCCCCTGTCATGTGCAATTCCGTTAACGCAAGCTTTACTGCAATATATCTTAGTTTAGTTAACGTCTATTATTAGGTGCATTGTTAGTAATATTCATATGATCATTATTTTTTATTATTATTTCACAAACTCAAAATGTTTATTACATGCTTACTTAGAAAATCCTTGCGTTAAAAAAAAGTGGCCTTTCTTGTTCAAATGATGGTAAATAAAATCAACAAATCGATCCCATGATGTTAAATAAGAATGGACATGTAAACACCAAAAGCTTCATTTTCACAATTTAATGGGATCAATAATTCAAGAAGAAAATTTTTAAACAAATAGTCATATGTAAGTGCAGGTCGCCAAGCAGTTTTCACATACTGTACCTCACTCCGAGTCCTTTGGAAACATTATGAGTAGTGATAGATTTTTACACGGCACTCGGAGTATGCACTTCTATATCGCTTCTTTTTATGTGATATCACATCTTTTTATGACTGACGTTTTAGGTTTGTGGCTTGGCGGGATCATTTACAACGAGTTGTTTTTGATTAGATCTATTCATGTGGAAGTGCTACTTATGTGGAATATGAAGTTTGACTAAATTCTGTACATTAGTTTTTGAGATACAGCTATCGCAAGATCGTGAAAAATGCTGAATAGCAGCGCCACCTGCTATACATAAAAAGCTAATCTGCATCAAATTATTTCAAGGTTTAACAGAATATGACGTTTGATCAAATTCCGTGCAATAGTTTTTGAGATATAATTATCGCTAAAATCATGTAAATCGTGAAAAATGCCGCATAGCAGTGCCACCTGTTGGACGATTTACACCAAAAACAAATCAGCACCTATTTTTATCAGGGTACAGTCAAACCTCGTTAACACGAATTGTTTCCGATTGCCTCGTCCAGTTGTATGGAATGTAGTTAAGTTCCGATAACACGAACTACACGAAGAAAAAAAGTTTCCCCTTGAGTGTTCGCGTTAACGAGGTTCGACTGTATAAATGAATCTTTAAAGTTTTATTAAATTTCGTGCATTAGTTCTTGTGTTAGAGCGCCCACAAAATTTGAATCACATATAGAGAGACAGATATTTTCTAAAAACAGTCGAATTTTTTCACGAATCCAATACTTTCTTCTTGTAAAGATAGAAGAAAGTAAAAAGCGTATTTATTTTTTTAATAAACAAACCCATAATTAGAATTTTTATGTTTTCAGTTTCAGAATTTTTCTTTGGAAAGGAATTTTTTATGCAAAAGTATCATTATAATTATTACACACGTTGTGCATATCATTTTAGTCGAAAATTGGAGCAATTTGTTTCAAGTTGGGAAATTTTCGAATTCTCCCCCCCCCCCCCCCGCCCGAAAAAATATCTGTGGCTACGCCCCTGACGTCATTATAAAATTCTGGGAGGCAGCGATATTTTCTACTTACCCATTTTATACAAGTTGATTTTCAAATGTTTAATTGATCTTATTTAATCAATCCCGAAAACAGCCGTTAGCTTTCGACCTTAAAGCCCCCCCTCCCCCGCTCAGTCAAAGGGAAATGAATGGAAACCCGATTACAGAAGATCGCCACTGGTCGTTTAATTTATAATTCAGTCTTCCGTAATCTTTTTAAAGCAGATCAAATTAGCATGGTTTTAGGGACTGCGGTGTATGAACGAGGGTTTACGATCGCAATTCATAAGGAGCAGAGCTCCTTGTATATATATAAAAAAAAGTTCAGGTACGTGTGTCCTATTTTTAATACTTTCCAACATAGGTGGAAAGTGTTTATTAAATTCGGTTTCTCCGTCTCTCTGACTGAGCTCTAACTCGCGTAAATATATTTGAAAGGACGCGTAATTTTTTTTGTTAATAAAGTTCATATTATAATATTCTCGATTGAAAACGAAGTGTGTCGCATTTGTAGTTCGTTTACAGGAACACACAAAAGGATTCCATTGTATTATGGTTTATCATTTTAAAAATCGTTTACGATGCATTTTATTTAAATTGCTTATTTAGATATCTCATTTCATTGAATGAAACCATAATATTTCTTAATATTCTGTTAGTGCTGAAAAGTGTTCTAATCTATGGCTGATGCATGATTTTTCGTTCTTGTTAAAATTACAAATGGGTCATATGAGAATTACAAAACTTCGATGCAATAACAAATCGTTACGTATCGTTTCTTAGAGGTCTGCACGGGCCCGGGCCTGGCCGGCAGAATTAGGACAATTTTTTCAACGGGCCGGGCCGACAAACAAAATAAACGGGCCGGGCCGGCAAAAAAAAAATTAACAGGCCTGCTGAGCCGGGCCGGGCCGATAAAAAAACTACCGGCCCGATATAAAATTTTCAACGAAGGCGATAAAATATGGACCATTTTCATTGAATATGATTTTCGCGAGAATAAGTATAAACGTGCGTCACGACTCACGAGCCGATGAGAGTTTGACAACATCAGTACAGAAATATAACATGTCCAACGTAGAGGTCGGCATCGGACAGTTAAATGGCATCTGATCCCGGCTTAATTTTTTCAATAGACTCGTGCCGGGCCGAGATTAGGCTTGCATTTTTTTTTTCTACATAGTCGAGCCCGGCCGGAACTGCACATCGTTCTCGGGATGTGTAAGGGTATAGGCAATATGTTTTGTAAAAATATTAATAGTGATAATGAACTTCTGTTAACGGAATATTTGGAAATATATATAACGTATATTTGGAAATATACGTTAAGGTAGGTCTCATTTTCACTGCTAAACAATGCGAAACTTTCTGACTGATTTTTAACTGTAAAGGCATAAAATTGAAAGGCATGACTATTGAAGGGATTTGGAATCGAATAGCGTTTTTCATTTTTGATATATGAATTACTTATCGAGATATAAAAGATTCTTGTCACGTGACTGCAGGTTTTTCTCCTTTCCCGTGCTATCGCTTCCGGAAATTCCATTCAAAACTACAAATTTTACAGTATTTTCTCAAAAATATATTGCTTTTATCAAAAAATGGATAACGCCATTCGGTTACATCGTTTCTGAATAAGAACACCTGTCAATCTTACGCGTTTCCGAAAAGAAATTAATACAGAAATGTGCCAGAAAGTTAGCTCCTTTGGACTTGAGAAAAGCCTTAAAAAATGACAGAGAAACATTTTCACAAATCTACTTTTTATTATACAGTTTCCAAAGTTACCTGATTTTTAACCCTCCTTTTCCTTTTTTATTCTAAACTACATTATTTTTTTTAATGAATCCTTATTTGAATGTTGAAACGTCTAAGACTGTAAGTAATAATTAATGTTGCTATTGTATATTTTCTATCTTGCGAACACATCATAATTTTAATAAAATATAGTGTAAAATTACCCCATAAAGATGTATGCAGTATTCTTTAAAAGAATCTTAATTTTATGTTAAGAAATATCTGAATTTTTTTGTAGAAATTGAGTCGGGCCTGATTTAATTGGCTTTTCCACGGGCCGGGCCGGACCCAGGACTGGAAATTCCGGCCCGTGCAGACCTCTAATCGTTCTTTCGTCTTCTAGAAAACAAGGCACCTTTCGATATTGTAGCTCAGTTGAAAACGTCTTTTTGGATACTATAATATACAAATTTAATCATTTATAAGGCATAAACCCAGACTTCCCGGGATACCGAATATAGGGGAAAAGCATCATATAATTTCTGCGTTAACATCCTTTGCACAATTTAAAAGACACAGGATGAGGCATTTTTTCAAAAGTTTCGCAAGTGGTTTTTGACTTAGTATACATATATATAGCTAAAACACGTTTAGGCAGGAAGGCAGCTGCACCAACGATCACCGAGTTGATGGCTGAAATTCCAGGATTAGTTAAAACGCGATTCGTACATTAAAATGCAACTGGTCTGCCAAGTCATATCTTGGGGGGAAAAGACCTCCAAACCCGATTTTAGTGGTTGTTCGGTAGGCTTACCACTGTGTTTTCCTGCTCCTAGTCCTCCATGTTTTTATACCTTGGGTGCAGAAAAACACAAATGTAAACCTACCTATCAACCACTAAAATCAGGTCTGCAGGTGGTTTTCACTAAGATACGACTTGGTGGGTTGATCATTGGAATATATCTCCTAACATTTTAAACGAAAAAACGCTTTCACAACTTAAATTTTCATGAGAACAGACAAAAATTAACAGATGAATGAAAAAATATGCAAGTTCACAAAATAATTTCAAAGTTTTCTAGAAATATTTTCAAAAATATTTACAACAAAAAAATTTCAAAAGTAAAAAAAAAAAAAAAATACAAAAGTAAAAAAAAAAAATTTACAGCATAATTTTTTTTTTTACAAAAGTAAAAAAAAAAATATATATATATAACAAAATTTTTTTTTGCAAAAGTGAAAAAAAAATTACAACATAAAAAAATTTTAAAAAAATTTACAAAATTTACAAAAAGATTTAAACTAGAGAATAGGAATTCTGCTTTTTCAGAATTTAGTGTCGCCCCGGCATTTCCATTACTTCATTTTCTTCTTATGGACTGATGGCTTCTATTATTATGAAACAGCCATTTTAAATGAAGTGATAGGTGAAGATGAAAGAGCAGCCGTAAAAAGTTAGAACACTGAATTTCTGATCAGAATGAGGGGAAAAAAATGGGCCTAATTTTTTTTTTTTTTTTTTTTTTTTTTTTTTTTACTGCTGCTCTTTCATCTTCACCTAACACTTCATTTATAATGGCTGTTTCATTATAATAGAAGCCACTAGTCCATCAGAAGAAAATAACTCGGTTAAGCGGGACTCTACTGCAGTACAAAACATATTTCAACTTTAAGACTTAAAGCACACGTTTTTTTGTTTTTTTTAAATGTAAAATAACGTTATTCGCATCCGCTTAAGAATTCCACATTTACGATCTACTCTTAAACATCTACAGTAAAGCATGCATAGCACATCACTATCTCGAAATAATGCACAAATGCAGCAAAAAGATTCCGTCATTCAAGAAAATCGAAAAAAAAAAAAACGGCTATCTAATGATTCATAGATAATACAGTGTATACATAGCTCCATTGTTTTAACAGAAATCTTTCGTTTATATTTTTCAATTCCTACTATTAGTTCACACTCTCCCATATATTTATTTATATATTTATTCATTCAATTCCTACTATTAGTTCACACTCTCCCTATATTTATTTATATACTAGGGGGCTCTGCCCCCTGCAAGCTACGCTCGCCAACCCCCGTTCAGACACCGCAGAATCTAAAAACACGCAAATCTGATGGGTTTTAAAAATATAAGAGAAGATTGAATTATACTGAAAAAAACTGTGCAGATCTCCCTGTAAATGGGTTTCCATTCAATTCCCTTTGATTGCAAAAATGTAAGGGCGAATCAGTTGCTGTTAAGACATCCAATGGTTATTTTCGTTTTTGATTAAAGAGGATCAGTTGAACATTTGAAAAGTAGCTAAAATAAAATGAATTAAGTATACAGAGTCTTTGTCTCCCGGTATTAATCTCTATAAAATGGCCTAAGTCATGTGACTATCATCAACAGTTCCGGGCGGGCCACTTCGCTTTTTATACTCTAGGTGCCATTTTGGTACTTTAATGTTAGCCATGCACAGGTGATAAGTCGCCAAATATTATTTTATCGCCATCATTTCATCTATATTATAATAGTTCAAGTCATCAACTGTCATAAACAAATACGGTCTGATCCCTTCGCCTTTCATATGAAAGTTTGGCACAGATGTCATATACGATATTGGCGCGATTTTTTTCCGACACCAATTTGCGGAACGTATCAACAGCATAAACAACAAGATCCGGCTCACCATATCAAGCCAAATAACAATACTTTGGCGTCAGTTAAGTACCCGTTGCGTATATGACATTGGCGTCAGAAAAAAAAATCGCGCCAATATGGGACCGTATATAACATCTGTGCCAAAAGTTTTCCATTTTGATAAAAAAATCAATTTTTTTTTTCGAATAAAACTATATAAAATTTGTCATGGTCGCAAAGGATTCTTGGTACTGTTACGCTAGCCGGGTGCAAATCTCGCCAATAGCTTTTTTAAAAATTGGCAGTTAGCATTTTTTTTATTTTTCGAGTGGTAAATTAAAACATTGATTTGAAGTTGAAATTAAATGTCATGGTTTGTTGCATTATTGGGAAGAGTTCCATACTGTGTGCTGGTTGGCGCGATTGGCGAAGGAATCCAAAATGGCGCCAAAAAGCCATTTTAGCGTCTTATAAAATTTTTCGGGATGACGGAAAAACCTGGTCTTTAAATATTTGTAAACATACATATATATTTAATAAATGTTATGTATGTCACATGTTAAAAAAAGTACGATGTTTATACAGATAGTTTTATATATATTACGTATAGAGATACATCTTATACATACATAATATATATACACCTATAAATAAATATTATGTATTTATATATAATTTTATGTATTTATTATATTTATTATACATGTCAAATTAAAACTAAAGTTATATATTTTTCCGAAAAATATAGGCTAAATGCAAAAAAATACGCAAAAAACATATGAATAAAGTCCATTCCAGAAAAAAGCAACCCCAAAGGTTGAAGATCGCAACCACATCGATTCATTTAATGCCAAAAAAACCAGCACACAATATGGAACTCTTCCCGCATTATTTAACATTTGGCCAGATGTCATATATGCGCAGGTTTGGCGTGATTGCTTTTATTTTTGTTGGTACTTTTTGGTTAGCCGGGCGCCAGTGTTATATATACATATGTATATACATCTGTATACACATATATATGTATATACAGGGTGCGGAAAAAGTATTGATAATTTTTTCTTAATCTTTTTGTGAGTCTTTTAAATGTTGTAGAGTTATTTTTTTGTGTACTAGGGGGCTCTGCTCCCTACGAGCTACGCTCGTCAACCCCCGTACAGACACCGCAGACTCTAACAGCACGCTAATTTGATCGGCTTTAAAAAGATTTCGGAACATTAAATTATAATTTGAATCTGACAATTATAACCTGACGTAATTTTCACCAAACTTTTCTTTTTTTTTTAATATTCACGTAAAAGTACTTTTGTTAGAAATGAAATATTATGATCATCTTAAAATATCAAATAACTGTCTCGCGCAATTTTTAAATTTAAACTGTTTTGCAATATTATTTTTTGTTCATTGTACGTAATAAGTGTAATGTGACGTAAATTCTCTTATTTAAGACTTCTAACGCATGTTAATGAATTTATTATTTTACAATATTCTTTCTCTTTTAAAATTCACGTGTAAGTATAGTTTTTATGACGTAATTTTCAATGAGTTCCTGCTTTTTATATTTTCTGTTTTTAATAGTCACGTTTAAAATAAATTTTTAATTTGAAGCAAGCATTATTGTTTGCGCTGTTTATACAGTTGGCAACAGTTTAAATTAATACAATTTTCTAAATTTTGTAAAAAATATCTCTCGAAATGCTGAAACTTTGAATTTAAAATAGAAATAAAACCTCAAAACTCTTTTTGAGTTAGGCAGGAACTCGCTTCCTGCTATGCCGGCTATTCGCAAACAGCTGATAACGACAGAATAAGGAAAAATTAATAATTTTAACAAATATCATGATATAGATTAACTCGTTTTTAGTCCGTTTAATTGACTTAAGCAGAAATTTAAGATGAAAATCAAAGTTGGTATAGTATTGAACTAATAATATTGAAGAATACTAGACTAGAAGAACTAATAATATTGAACTAATAACATGTGTAACTAGGTTTTGAAATATTAAGATGTATAAGATAGAAGAAAGTTTTGGGATTGGCACATCCAACTAGTTATATTTTCTGTTTATAATAGTCACGTGTAAAATAAATTTTTAATTTGAAGCAAGCGCTATTGTTTGCGCTGTTTATGCAGTTGGCAACAGTTTAAATTAATACAATTTTCTAAATTTTGTAAAAAATATCTCTCGAAATGCTGAAAATATGAATTTAAAATAGAAATAAAACCTCAAAAAATGAGTCAAATTAAAATACTAAATACACCGGGAAATTCTGACGCATAAAATGATCTAAAAATGATTAAATTCCTATGTACAGTTTTTGCTCCTATAAAACTTTTTTAATGGAACGATTTTGTCCAACTTTAGCATTAAATATCTCTTAAAATGATTCTTCTATTTGAAAACTGTCTGCATCAGCGTGTTTATCAAACATTTCTCTATAATACCACCGATTTTCATATTTTTGTATGCAACAGTTTTTTTTAATATTAACGAAAAAAGGCTATGATTAAGCATTCAAATTGGATGCCGATCTGCCGGGAATATCTACGCAGATTTTCATTGGTCCATTTCTAAATCAAAACTTTTTTTTATATATAGAAGGATATTTGCTCTTTATAATCTAAATATTGCAATATAAGTAAGTATTTTCGGGCTATTGTTGCCATTTAGTCTTCTGTGCCGAAAAACTGTTCCCTATTGTAACCTGTAGCTGTTAACCATCAGAATGACTGCATATTAGCCAAAAACAGTAAAACTGCTAATTCAAGTGGTGGAATAGTAGACAGAAAAGCTCATCCAGCCAGCATGATGGTTCTTGGCTACATCACAAGCAATGGGAAATGCCCTTTGGTCTTTGTTGATGCTGGTGTCAAGATTAATCAGATCAATTATCTCAACGATATTCTAAAGGAGGTCCTTCGATGGCTAAATTCTCACTTTGGAAACAATCCATATGTGTTCCAACAAGATTCAGTGCCAGCCCATATAGTCCAGGCAATAGGGAATTTTACTTAGCAAAATTAATGGTAGTCCTGGAAATTGGCTTACTTTATGTTTTTTGGGTCGCTGAATCCGAATTTGTAACTTCCCACCAAAATTTCCCCCGGCAACCCCCCCCCCATTTTTGGTAAAAAGCCCCCCAATAAAGGTTTTTATTAAAAAAATCAATTTTTTTATTGTTTTAGGGAAAAAGTATCTAGAAATTCAGAAAGTAGACAAAATTTGCAACAAATTAGATAATATGACATTATGACTTAGGATGAAGGGGAAGGGGGATCTGCCTCGGAACATGCGCGCGGTGCTGCGTGGACTAAGTTGCGCCATTCCACTTAACCACTCACACGTTTACATTCTCCCTCCCATCTCCCCTCCGAACTTTCCTTATAAAGTTTACTTTAAAATTTTGGTTCGCTGAATCCGAATTTTTAACTTACCCCCAAAATTTTCCCACCCGAAAACCCTCCAAAATAGTTGTTATTAACTTCAATTTCTTATTGTTTTAGGCGAAAAGCATTACGAAATTCAGAAACTAGACAAAATTTGCAACAAATAGGATATATGACATTATGACGTAGGATAAACGGGGAGAGAGGGGGCTGCCTCGGAACATTCCCCGCTTGCTTTTCTCAAAAACCAAATTTTTTCAAAAAATCAATTTTTTGGGGGGTTGCCGGATGAAATTTTGGTGGGAAGTTACAAATTCGGATTCAGCGACCCAAAAAACATAAAGTGAGTCGAAATCCAGAACTAGTATTAATTTTTCTCGGTCTCTATTGCCTGCAGGGGCGTAACTACAGATATTTTTTCGGGGGGGAGAGTTCGAAAATTTCCCAACTTGAAACAAATTCCTCCAACATTCAACTAAAGTGATATGCACAAAGTGTGTAATAATGATAATGAAGCTTATGCATAAAAAATTCCTTTCCAAAGAAAATATTTGAAACTAGAAATATAAAAATTCTAATTATTGATTTGTTTAGTAAAAAAACAAACACGCGTTTTACTTTCTTCTGTCTTTACAAGACGAAAGTGTTGAATTCGTAAAAAAATTCTACAACTGGTTTTCGACGGTTTGATACGTTTTAGAAGGTCCTGAACATGATTTTACTGTTTTTAGAAAATGTCTGCCTGTGTGAATGTGACACAAATTTTATGGGTGCTCTATCTCAAGAACTAATTCGCGGAATTTTATAAAACTTTAGATTCAGTTATACCTTGATAAAAATTAATGCTGATTAGTTTTTGGTGTAAATTACCCAAAAGGTGGCACTGCTATGCTGTATTTTTCACGATTTACATGATTTTAGTGATAGTTATATCTCAAAAACTGTTGCACAGAATTTGATGAAATTTCATATTCTGTTAAACCTTGACATAATTTAGTGCTTATTAGGTTTTTGCATATATCTGTGGCACTGCTGTGCAGCATTTTTCACGATTTTCATTTGAAAAACTAATGCACGGAAATTTAGTCAAACTTCATATTCGGTTACACTTCCTTATTGGGCTTGGGTGTATACTGTCCAAAGGTATCGCTTTTGAGCTCTTTGGGTTTGGAATTTTGGTTGCAGACATCTAAGAGCATGGATGTCGAAATTCAATGATTTGTTTGAAAAATGCGTTGCTTCTATCTCCTTTTTAAATGCACACAATTAAACAAATTATAAATTAAATGCACACAATTAAACCTTTAAAATTCATTATTATGGGCATAGAATTGTTGTTTAATTTTAACATTGTGATTGCAAATTTTGAAGTATTAACATGTATGGTATGGAATAAGGTTTTGGGATTGGCACATCCAAATAGTTTTCATTTAACATGAATTCTTTTGGTCTTCAAAGAAGCTAACCCTGATGAAGCTAACCTAACATCGTCCAGTTTAATAAAATCCACTATTTCACTTTTACATTTTAAAAGCATTTGGCTGTCAAGTCTGTCAGGCCTCATTGTAGCTTGCAATATATATATTTTTTAATTTTTATTTGACTAAAGATTCTTTCATTAGATGCAACGCCAAAAAGATAAGCTGCTGTGAATGTTAAGGTACGAGTATATAGTTTGACAGTGTGATCCAAATAGTTTTTGAATTTCATGGCATGAGTAAAAGGTTTGTTAAGTGAGGTGGGGTTTGGTTTATTTCTATTTGACTCTGCAAGTCATGTACATCCGGTTTCTCATATCCAGGTGGAAACATTATTAACTTTTCTAAGTTAGTGATACTCAAATTTGCTTTGCACAATTGTAATTTAAATAGGGAATGTATTGGTGCAATATTCTCCTGATATAGGGAACATTGTCATTTAAGCCCATTACTAAATATATTTAAACTTATATTTTAATTATAAATATTTCTTATAACACTTCCCTGTAAAACTTATGTGTATCAATGTCCATTGCTATGCTATTATTTTTATCTATTCCATTTGGTGAAACCGTTTTCCCACGGTGCTTTCAGAAGTCAGCTTCTTCAATCACATCCTAATATTCATAATTGTTTATGAACTTGTTTATAAGGAAATCTTTATTTCTTCAAAATTTTATTCAAGTGCAACCTGTCAGTGTTTATGCCAACCTGTATGTCGATTTTTTTCTTCAATTGATGGACTGCTTTCATGGTCATATTTCTGTTCCAAATTCAAATCATCCACTTTTTTACCTTTTTCATTCTCGAATGGATTTTTAGATGCTCCAAAATCTTGCACGAAAACTCTTTTCCTATTATGAAGGGTTCTTTCGTGCTAAGATTTATAGTCATTTTTTAGAACAGCTTTAAACACACAACACTGAAATATTGTCCAAAAATCGCAAAATTAGTGCAATTTGTGAAAACTCATCAAATCTTCTTGCCCAGCTGTGTTTCAAGTAGGTGACTACATTCCTTTCTGTTGTGCTACAAGTGATATCCAATTTTCAAAAGAAGCTGCAATCCCTTTGGATTAAAATAGCTGGATTCTCTTTTGGGAGGGGAAAGAGAGAAAGAGTGATGAAATTTTTGAGAAAGATTTTTCTCACAAAGTTTTTAAGGAAATAAAAGAACTGGATAGTCAGCTATTGGTGGATAGGAGTAGGGAAATTTAGATCTGGTAGATGTATAATATTTTTGTAGAGCTGAAAATTACAATGATATTATTTTACATTGTAATTTTCAGCTTTTTTTTACATAAAAAAAAAAAAAAAATATTCGTTCCCTTCATTATTACAATGATAGATTGAGTGTGGCTGATTTCTTTTTGTATTTCTTTTGATAATTTAACTTGCTTACTGTTACAGTACTCAGTCAGAAACATAATCACCAAAACAATAAAAATTTCATAATGTCTCAAAAATACAGAATTTCCCAACTCTAAGCTCAAATTTCCCAACTTCACAAATATTGGGGGGGGAGGCTCCCCCCCCATACCCCCCCATGGCGACGCCCCTGATTGCCTGGACTAATAAGTCTTGCCAAACGCAACAGTGGTTCCAAGCAATTCTTCGTGATTTCATTTCATCTCAAAACTGGTCTCCGAATACTCCTGATTTGAATCCACTTGATTACTCAGTATGGAGAGTGTTGCAAGCAAGAGTCTGTGGTAATCCTCACAAAGATATCACTTCTTTAAAAGCTGCTCTGACACATGAATGGAACAGTCTCGATGCGGACTACTTGCGGCGCTCCGTGGATGCCTTCCCGCACTGTCTCCGCGAGTGTATCAAGGCAAAATGAGAGTGAATCGAAAATGAATGACAGAATATCAATTGATACTTAGTTGTTAATCTTACGCAATAAAAATTATTGAAATAATTTTATCTAAGGCGTTGTAGTAGAGATTGATTTTACTATCAATCCTTTCTCCGCACCCTGTATACACACACACATATATATGTATACATATAGCTTCTATATATGTAGAAATATACATATATATGTATATATAGATAAGATATACATACATATATATATATATATATATAACACTGGCGCCCGACTAACCGAAAAGTACCTTTTTTTTTACGAAAATTTGGCGAAAACCTCGTTTTCGAATACCAGTTACATATCCATTTTGGGTATTACTTAGTTATCCCGTCGACCAAAAATCTATTGCCAAACTATAAGATTAAATGCCAATAATGGTTGATCGTAAATGTCACATTCACTTGACTCTAAGTAATTTACACAAGTTTACGTCATCAAGTGATTTTTATTTCGACGTTTTATTTGTATTGTCGATGTCTGACGAGCGATATGTACTCGTGAGTGATGCGTAGCATGCCAGTGCTGTGAGCGTTTAACCAGTTGGTTTCACAGGCTTATTGCTGGAGATGATTTGTTTTTGGTGCTGCCATCTGTTGGTTATGAGGGGAGGTGATTGTTGTTGAAGGTTGCATGTTTTCTCTGGGTCACCACTTTGGCGCGAGTGGCGCCGATGGGATACGAACCACGGACCCCACGATCAGGACGCGAGAACGCTAGCGTCGAGCAAAAGGCCAAGCCAGTTACTCACTACTGATCATGTGAGATGAGATCGCTACACACTCCCTCTCCAGTGAGAAAGACATCTTGTCGATGTCTGACGAGCGATATGTACTCATGAGTCGTGAGTGATGCGCAGCATACCAGTGCTGTGAGCGTTTCACCAGTTGGTTTCACAGGCTTATTGCTGGAGATGATTTGTTTGGTGCTGCCATCTGTTGGTTATAAGGGGAGGTGATTGTTGTTGAAGGTTGCGTGTTTTCTCCGGGTCACCACTTTGGCGCGAATGGCGCCGATGGATACGAACCACGGATCCCATGATCAGGAGGCGAGAACGCGTCGAGCAAAAGGCCAAGCCAGTTACTCTAATCTAGTAACTCGCTTTATACTGATCATGTGGGATGAGATCGCTACAGTATGTTTATTAATGTTATACTAATTTATTTGTTCTTTCGTTATTTAAAATAAAAATTATGTCAATTTGTATAATTTGGCGAAATTGGTCGACGGAATAACTAAGTAGTACCGTATCATAATAATAAATATTTATTTGCTTAAAAGACGTTATAAGAACACATTAAAAGTACATTAAAAATCTATATTACAAATATATTTTATCTATATTTACAAAATATAGATTTTTAATTTAATTTTAATGTGTTTTTATAACGTCATTTAAGCAAATAAATATTTTAATATTATGATATGATTAGTAATGGACGTAATTTTGATTTACTACTCGCACTTATTTGCGTAAGTAGTACCGTATTTTTTAATTATTTTCTATTATTTTCAAAAGGAAATAACAGAAAAAAAATAATTAATAACTATAGAACAAAATAATTTATATAATTTTAAAAAAGAAATAAAAGTAAATAAACATTTATTATTAAATAAACAACAATAGCCGGGTTACCATGTCAATCAAAATAATGCCATTTTGGCGCCAATTAGAATCTTTCGATTTGGCGAAAGATTGTTCAAGTAAATTGAATTATAAATAAAAGTAGCACGATACATTTCTTAGCATATATTTAAGAGAGGCCAAACTGGTCGCCAAATTAATTTAAAATAACCTTTTCTGAAATCTGAAAAAAAAATATCTGTTCTGATTAAAATTTGAGTTGCCATCATTAGAAAAATGTACTTAAAATTAGAAAAAAATTAATATTTCGGAAACTAATTCTAATTTAAAAATTCTAATACCAGTTTTGAGATCTGCAGATCAATACGGATTTTTGGTGTTAATTTCATCGCAAAGTATTCCATATCTTAGGAGAAATCGCCGTGAAACATAATCAGTTGTTTAATCAGTCGTTTCAGAAAATCGTTTCATAAATTCGTTTCATTAGGATTTTATAGATAGAGGGTAGATATATTTATATATCTTGTTCAAATTTTCAATCGTTAATAAAATACTCATTATTCATCCTATCAAGTTGAAATAATTTTTTTTAACTTGTATTGGATGACAATTGATGTTAATACAGTTTTTTCAAATATTGATTAATTCATTAAATTTTAATTAATTAATTTTAGTTTTGCATGGGAAACAAAATGGCGGCCATTGGTTATTGAAGATCAATGAAAGTATTTTCAATAAGGGGTTACCATAGGGGGGGACCCTGTTCTGTCGCCAAATACCGCCAAGTTTGTCACCAACTTGGCGATATATCGCCAAATTTGGCTGCCAAAATGAGACGACAAAAGTGACGCCAACTTGGCGATATCTCTAATATTTCGCCAAATTCCCATAGAGTTCCATTGTAAACCTACTTGCTTATAGAAAATCAACAAATTGAGATATTTTAATGCAACAAAAACTAATATTAGCTTAAGGGATTATATTAAATTTTTCTTTGATGATCTAAGTAGGCAATGACTTTAAAAACTAAATTTTTTTATTACTTGTTTATTTATTTATTTATATAGTCACTGTAAAAAAAATTCCGCAACGTTCCTGGGAAAAAATGGGCAGCTGAGTTGCCCATTTTTTCCAAGAAACATTTCTTGAAAATGACTGGAACTTTACTGTATATGTTAAAAACTTTCTACAGAAATGCCAGTAAGTTTCCTGCGAAATGCCAGGAATATTTCTGTTGACAGCAAAACATTACTGACATTTCAGAGCATGCGGGATCCGCAGACGATTTTTACATTTCCAGTTGACAATTTTCGCTTTATTATCATTATTTGTTAGAATGAAAAAATATTTTGAAATTGACATCAAAATTATTATTTATAATTTACACGAAAAAATAAATTTTCGGTTAAAATTCAATAAAGTAAATATATATATGATATATTGTTTCTGAACTTTGCTTAAAATATAAAAATATATAAATGTAAATAATAATTAGAAAAAAAATCTAGACATAAAATATTTTGGATTTTCGTCAGTAATTATGTTAGTTTACAAGTTAGATAAAATACATATAAATTTTCATGAAAAAAAAACCTAATCGTAATTGTATATTTTTTCCGAAAATAAAAAAAAATTCAAATTTGCAGCAATTCAAAGTGTCAAATATATATCAAATTTAAATCAAATTGTAATAAAGTGTTAAAATATAAAATTAATTAAAAAAGAAAAAAAAAGTCAAGAGGTAGCATCGAACTCGGGCCGTACGGGTGGCGTGCAAGCCTTCTGCGTCCACACCACGAAAGACACGTTGAGAGCTGCAAACTAATGGGTATTTGAAACGTATGCTAAACCTCGGCATCTAATTTCTGAAAATCTAAAGCCCATTTGAAGAAATCCTTTCACAAGAATAATTAGAGATAAGAACTCTAAAACATACTTTAAATTAATCAAAATCGGTGAGAATCATGTTTGATGGTCCCCTGGTTAATAGAGATCCAAATAATAGGTGTATTTTTTTTACACGGTCTGCTCGTTAAACATTCCACAGACAAGTACGAGAGATAATCTCTTAGCGATGTCACAGAGGTATTGTATTTTCATCTGAATTGTCTTGGCAATAGAGACGTAAAAGATTATGTCGCCTATTGATTTATTTGCATTCCATATTGATTTTTTTACATTCATTTAAGGAATTCGTTTTCGACACTCGCGCGCGAGCAACGGATTATAGCAAAAAAATAATAAATGGCGGCCGCAGCGTTTTGCTGTTTCCAACTTTTGTTCAGGAACGTTTCAGATAAGAAAACCAGAATTTCACAGGAAAGAGCTAAATTATTCTGAAAACCTGAGAAAAGGCGAAACGTTTCTGGATTTTACATGGAACGTTACCATTTTTTTTTTACAGTGTTTATATATCTTGTTCAAATTTTCGGTACTTGTTAGTTATCCCGTCGACCAATTTTGCCAAATTATATAAATCGCCAAATTATACAAATTGACATAATTTTTATTTTAAACAACGAAAAAACAAATAAATTAGTATAATATTAATAAAAATACAAATAAAACGTCGAAATAAAAATCATTTGATGACGTAAACACGTGTTGCCAAGGGAATGTGACATTTACGATCAACTATTATTGGCATTTAAGCTTACAATTTGGCGACAGTAATTTGGTCGACGGGATAACTAACAAATACGAAATTTTCAATCGTTAATAAAATTCTCATTATTCATCCTATCAAGTTGAAATAAATTTTTTTAAACTTGTACTGGATGACAACTGATGTTAATACAGTTTTTTCAAATATTAATTAATTAATTAATTAAATTTTAATTAATTAATTTTAGTTTTGCATGGGAAACAAAATGGTGGCCATTGGTTATTGAAGATCAATGAAAGTATTTTCAATAAGGGGTTACCATAGGGGGACCATAGGTTCTTTCGCTAAATACCACCAAGTTTGTCGCCAACTTGGCGATATATCGTAAAATTTGGCGGCCAAATGAGACGACAAAAGTGACGCCAACTTGGCGATATCTCTAATATTTCGCCAAATTCCCATAGAGTTCCATTGTAAACTTACTTGCTTATAGAAAATCAACAAATTGAGATATTTTAATGCAACAAAAACTAATATTAGCTTAAGGGATTATATTAAATTTTTCTTTGATGATCTAAGTAGGCATTGACTTTAAAAACTAAATTTTTTTATTATTTGTTTATTTATTTATTTATATATTTATATATCTTGTTCAAATTTTCGGTACTTGTTAGTTATCCCGTCGACCAATTTCGCCAAATTATATAAATCGCCAAATTATACAAATTGACATAATTTTTATTTTAAACAACGAAAAAACAAATACATTAGTATAATATTAATAAAAATACAAATAAAACGTCGAAATAAAAATCATTTGATGACGTAAACACGTGTTGTCAAGTGAATGTGACATTTACGATCAACTATTATTGGCATTTAAGCTTACAATTTGGCGACAGTAATTTGGTCGACGGGATAACTAACAAGTACCAAATTTTCAATCGTTAATAAAACTAGGGGATCGAACCCGAGCTCCTCGGGTTACAGAGTATAGGTAAAAACCATTCTTTTTTTTTCTTTTTTTTTACATATAATATATATTTTAGATTGCCAACTAACATCAAAAAAGATTTTTATCTGAAAAATATCAATTATGCAATCAATTAAAGTTTTAAATTTTATTAAAAGAGATACTTTCACATGTCACCGCATGCCAGGAGTTATTAGCCCAAGATTTACGACTTACGGCAGTCTTTCCGATCATTTCAGTGCTCTAAGCACGTGGTTCAATCACATGTCTGTTAAATTTTTTTCTTATTTACATTATTTTATTTATTTTTCTATAGAGGAAGTTTTAATTTTGTTATGCAACATTAGATGGAAACAAATGCTCATATTTTTATTTTTTTAAGGGAGATTAATCTTTCATAATCGAGCTACACGTGATCAATAAATTTAAAAATAGTTCATGCTTGAAAATCTATATATTTTATTCTATCGTTGGTGGCACACAGAAATCGCGATTATTTGTTAATTGCTTAATGACAACACCTGAATGAAACGCATCTCATTGGTTATTGTGTAATATTTTTAAAAAGGGAATATCAATAAATAAATAAAAAGTTTAATTAATAACTATAGAACAAAACAATTTATATAATAATAAAAATAAAATTAAATAAAAGCAAATTAACAATTTTTTAATAAATAAGCAACAACATCCGGGTTACCATATCAAGCAAAATAACCACACTTTGGCGCCAGTTAAGTACCCCGGTGCGTATATGACATTGGCGTCAGAAAAAAATCGCGCCAACGTGGTGCCTATATGATATCTGTGCCGTCTTTTATTCAGCTCATTTAAAATAGAATAAATGAATAAATAAATAAATAAAGGTATTTTTCCAGTATAGGTAGTGGGCGAAATAGAGAAAAGGTCCATGCGAGGAAGAAATTTGGCAACGTATTTTCTGGCAACCTATTTCATCAAAATATTTTTTTCGGATAATACTACATAAAAGTTGCTATGATCGCAAGAAGTTCGTACTTTTATATTAGCTGGGCGCAATTCTTTGGGCTTTCTCTGGGCGCAATAGCATTTTTTTTTAACTCGCCAGCAGCATTTTCTATTTTTCGAGGTGTAAATTAAAACAATGTTGAAATTAAATGGTTTTGTGGTATTTATTCTTTTCTTTTCTTTATCCTTTTTTAAAGAATTTTTTTTTAGTGAAATTCATGAATTTGAAATGTTTCAGTTTTAAATTAAAGTTATCCAATTTAAAATGAGTGAAAGGATTATATTTTAACTTAATATTTCATATTCCTTTAGAAATATGAAAAAATTCGACGGGTACAATGTTTGGCGACTTATCACCTGTGCCCGACTAACATAAAAATACCGAGTTCTTGATTTCTCTATCAGAATCTTCCGATTTGGCGAAGGATTGTGCAAGTAAATTAAATTATGAATAAAAGTAACACGATATAATGCCTAGCATTCCATTTAAGGGAGACCAAACTGGTCGCCACGGGCAGCTAGTTATTTTAAAAACCGTACTAACTCAGTCAATTAAGATACAATTTTCAAACACATTGCATTTGAAAGTAGATTTTTTTTCTGTATTTGACGGTGTAAAAATTGAAAATGGCTTTGAATTGGAAACTGAAAAAATCGCTGACATAGCATGCATTATAATTTCATTTTTTTAGTTTTTAGTTTTTATGAGAAAAAGGCAACAAAATGTACAGTAATATATTATTTTCTTTACTCGGGGATTATTTTCCCTCAAAACCCTCCATGACTTTCAACAGAAATGGAGTTCTTCAGTTGCCACAATTTCAAAAAAAGTATTAAAAACTACAAAAAAATTAATATCTCAAAATTAAATTGAGATACAGCTTTCAAACAAATTGCATTGAAAAGTACATTTTTTTCCTTATTCGACGGTGTAAAAATTTAAAATGTGCGATGTTTAGAAGTTTAAAATTTTGCAGTAAAGAAAATTGTAAAACCAAAATTTCATTTCAAATTTCAAAGTGTTGCCATTCGCAAAATGACGTATGCGTTACGCACAGATATGTTTGTCCTTTATAATATAGATAGATAGATACTCATTATTCATCCTATCAAGTTGAAATAATTTTTTTAAAACTTGTACTGGATGACAATTGATGTTAATACAGTTTTTTCAAATATTAATTAATTAATTAAATTTTAATTAATTAATTTTAGTTTTGCATGGGAAACAAAATGGTGGCCATTAGTTATTGAAGATCAATGAAAGTATTTTCAATAAGGGGTTACCATAGGGGGACCATAGGTTCTTTCGCTAAATACCGCCAAGTTTGTCGCCAACTTAGCGATATATCGTAAAATTTGGCGGCCAAAATGAGTCGCCAAAAGTGACGCCAACTTGGCGATATCTCTAATATTTCGCCAAATTCCCATAGAGTTCCATTGTAAACCTACTTGCTTATAGAAAATCAACAAATTGAGATATTTTAATGCAACAAAAACTAATATTAGCTTAAGGGATTATATTAAATTTTTCTTTGATGACCTAAGTAGGAATTGACTTTAAAAACAAAATTTTTATATTACTTGTTTACAAAATAGCACGTATTTTAATTACCTTTTCTTTTGGTTGTTACGAGAAAATGGCAACAAAAATATATAATTACTATTTTTAAACTATTTTTCCTTTACTTTCTACAGAAATGAAGTACTTCCGTTGCCAATATTAAGCAAATGGCTCCAAAAACTACAAAAAATTAATATTTCAAAAATAAATGGAGATACAGTTTTCAAACAAAATGCATTTAAAACAACTTTTTTTTTCCAATACGCGGTATAAAAATTGAAAATGTGCGATGCCTAGAAGTTTAAAAAATTGCTAAAGAGTATTTAATCGTAATGCTTTGTTTTAAGGCTAGCTTCTGTAAGGTAACGTTATTTTTTGAACACAAAATAAGCTGGGAGAAAGAAATAGCATACCGTACCGGAGGCTAAAAAGTTTAAATTACAAAAAATGTTTGAAAATTTTTTCAAAAAAGTTATGAAAAAAGTTTCAAAAAATGTTATTTTAAATAGTAGTATAATGGTTGGTTATACCCTATCCGAAAACTGCAGAGTATACGGCGAACAGGATAAAACATCAACACACCGTCCTGTATTGTCCTTACCAGAACGGAGTGGCAGAAAGATAAAAATAGGTCATTAATGGAAATAGTAAGGACAATGTTAACAGAATCAAATTTACCATAAAAGTTGGGGTTTTTTGGAGGCGGGGGGGGGGGGGGGGGAGGGGGCAGAAATATGCACAGAAAATCACTTGCAAAACAGATTACCAACAAAAACAAATGAAAAATGCTACATGAGTTATAAACAAACAGACAGCCAAACTTAAGTTATGTTAGTGTATTTGGCTGCAAAGCCTTTGCATATGTCAGTAAAACCAGAAGACAAAAATTATATAATAAAGCTGTAGAAGGAATTTTCGTCGCATACGATAATGAGTCCAAAGGATACTGAATATACGTAGTAGGAAATGAAATAAAGATCGCGCGAACTGTAAAATTTCTCGAAAACAAATTTAAGTATAGTGAACAACCAATCAACAATCAAGATGTTTGAACTGGTAAAACATTCGTGCAAAAACAAACACATCGACGTAAGATTTCATTCGATAAAACAACTAAAGCAAGAAGGGACGATTGATCTTAAGTACTGTCCAACCAAGATGAGGATAGTAGATCTGCTCACCAAACCGCTAGCCAAACCTGTTTTCCAAACCCATAGGAGGAACTTAAATTTGTGTGACAATGAAACTTCAGAAATCAAGGAGGAGTTTATGAAAATAAATCACCAAAATAAATAAACTAATGTAATTTTCTTCCGTTTCGCAATCGCTATGAGTGAACAATAAATCTTTCTACTTCATCAAAGCGTAACCTTGAAAATCCTAGGATGATGCAGGAACACACTATAATTAACCTAGACTCAAAAACTCATAAATTACTTTTTTCTTCTTATTATTTTTTTATGATGTAATTTTCTATTCGCTTCCAAAACATGTATTCAGTAAAGAAAGAGAGCATAAAATCGCTCTCTATAAAATGTTATGATATATTCAATTAAACAAGTTAAAAGTCTTATTTTACCATTATTTAACAACCAATACATAATCTCATACAATTTTCTAAGATGCAGAATATAACGCACATAGCCAAGAATCTTTTATTTAAAAAGATAATAAAGATAAAACCATGTGTATTTTCTTCAAGCAGTAAACATAAACCTCTTACTGGATAAATCGGACAAAGAGTGGAGTACGATATAGACGTCGTCTGAAAACGGGGTGAATTTCAATTTTCTTACCTCTTATTATCAAGTGCATTTATGTGGGTGTGATGTCTTTACTCCAATAACGACCACTACAGCTAATATAAATGTTGAATTAATACGCAATCCAATATCACAATGGAACAATTTTAATAAAACAACACTATATTTACATATGTACATGGAAAATAATCTATACAGCTTTCTTCACTGGATTTTACACGCCACATTCCAGACTTATTTTTTTAAATCCCCATCAGAACGTTCTTATAACAATTAACAAAAGCATTCAGCTCACACCGAGCTCCAAGCGCACGACTTCCCTCGTCGCTTTCCGCGCCGTCTCTCGCTTCATTTCTTTTCTCTCCGTGGACATTCGATTGAAGAAAATAACTGCTACTTCGCAGGAGGATGCATTCGATTAACTTGTTTTTCCCTCTCGACATTCGATGAAAAAAAGTACTTCAACTTTTCAACTTCGCCGGACGCTATTACAGCTCCTTCCCCCTAAAAATTTTTCATAAGGTGCATACACCTATGAAAATATAGAGCTGAAACACGGTATTGAGCCCCTCATTCCCAACACACTAAATCTGAGAGGTCAGAACACCTAAGCACATGAAAATCTAATACACTTTAAAATTTCTATGCAAGAGGTTCATACAACGCACCCGTACTCAGTTTTAAAATACTTATCATCATCCTAGATTTTACTTTTAAAATTCTAAATTTAAACAATGAAACTAAATTCACTAAAAAAGATGAGATATTCACATAAGCTCACAAATGACACAGTGCGATCCTTGAACAAGCAACATGAAAAAAAAATTCTATACAATACTGAATGATACAAAATATATACAATTACATAAAAAAAACAATGTAGGTAAATGAGTGAAACCAATGACTGTAACTTAATATTTACAGAACACCACTACTCAGTTCTGCTCAACCCATACAGAACTATACCCGCACAAAATAAACTAGCGTCGGTCTGAACAATAAACTCTTGGCTATAATCAGGGGCATACAAAACCGGACTCTGGGTCAACTTCCCTTTCAGTTCCTGAAAAGCCTTTTCACAATCCTCACTCCACTCTATCTTTTCTTTCTTAACTTTCCCTTTCAAGACATTTGTTAGAAGGACCGCAATTACTGCATAATCATTTATGTAACTGGAATAGTAACCTGTCATTCCCAGGAATGACCTTATTTGTGTCTTAGTTGAGGGCGTTGGGAATTCCTGAATAGCTTTTACTTTTACGTCACTGGGGGACCTCTTTCCCGAACCTACCTCATGACCTAAAAAACTCACACTATATCCCGTTCAAATTTACACTTTGTAGGTTTCACTGTTAAGCTGGCATCTAACAACAGTTTCCGAATCTCAGGAATATATTTCATGCGACACTCCCATTAAGTAAAAATAGCACAATATCATCAATGTATGGCCATGCAAACAATTCCAGACCACACAGAGCTCTGCGCCTACCAACACACTTTCGGATTTCATTAACAGTAAAATTAGCACTTGACATTCTCATTCCCCGACCATCTTTGTCTTTAATTAAAACAGGTTTCACAAAACTTTGTTCTCGCGAACGTTTTAAAGTGAATCCTTCTACTTTCATTTCGTCTTCAAAACGATCACGATTAAACTTTTCCTTACCCAAAAACATTCTGTGTCCTTCAGTTTCTTTATCTGGCAAGCAAACCTCTGTATCATGCTTGCGCTCTTTAACTAGTTTTTTCCAACGTAAGATAATATACCAGAGAGAAGTACCTCCAAAATCAATATGAAAAACTGTATAACAACTTTTACCACCCATGAAACCATACATTTTAACTTTAAGAAGTTTCATTTCATTTAGTGAATTTATTCATTCAGTCTGACCATCTTTTAAATGACGGGACCAGCCAAAATCTATCCAATCAACTTTTCGAACCACAGTCGTTCATTCAACAGGATTCTTCAGTCTAGTATGACTGAATTCAAAACCAATGACATTAAGAAAACTACCTCTGTTTGGATTTTCGAAATATCGACACCCGATTTTCATTGTCAATTCAGGATGTTTTTGAGTATTGGCATGCACAATATTAATAATGGAAGTGATGTTTTCAACAGGAATAGCATCAGGGGAGCTAGAAGGAAGGCAAATGGAAGCAATAAAGTATATATTATTTTTATTGCTAGTTTGGACGGAACCGATCGCATCAAGATTTATCATGGAAAAGCATTCCGAAACTGTAGGTATCAAACTTAGAGGGACCTTAAACCTGTCCCAATTACTATCCACATTTTGATTATCGAAAGTTTGAACATAATTTTCAATATGGTGATAATCATTTGGCGAAGAGTAACACCTAAGGACTGTCTCCTTTGACTTAGTCGCACCTAATTGTCCTGACACCTGCTAATGACAAAAGGCTAACACTTCTCTACAATAATTTTCCGGCACACATAACTGAACTTCCTCATCACCTCTCCTTGACTTTGACACCCGCACAAGCTTACCTTCTCTAACACAAAATTCGTTACCATTAGAGTTTTTGGCTTTCTCCCACAACTCCTTAAGTGAAGGGCAATTTTTCTGCTCTTCCTTAAATTTCTCCGCAGATACGTTTACCAAACCTGACTCCATCTCCAACCTTTGCGGTATAACTATCCCTTCCTCTTCTTCTCTAAACTCCACTTCCTCCTGATCTCCAGCCTCCGGACCAATTTTCCTCTCAACTTGAACCGCGGATATCTCCCTTTCATGTTCCCGCTTCTGACTGCGCGTCATTACAGCATTCACCGATACAGGCTTATCTTTTGATTTCTCAATAAGTTCAGCAATTTTATTTCCCAACAAATAATAAACTTGTTATAAACTCAATAGGTATCACAGCAGCCTTGGTAACCACCCTTCCAAAATATCTCCCTTAATTGTAACTCTCGCCAGTGGCAAACATTTACACTCATTATCAGGGGGTTGTTTTATCCACGCTACTTCACCAATTAAATCCTCATTATTAATCCAACTACGGTCGCAAAAGTCAATTCCAGATCCTGTATCCCGTACGTAATTTCGTTCTATTCCATTAATTTCTGCCTTTTTGAAATACGGTGCAAAACACTCTTCTAAACTTACATCTACATTCAAGTGACCAACTATATCCTCAGAACTCTTACGTTTTAAATCCGGAAAATCTGGTCGGATGTGCCCTGCTCGATTGCACTGGAAACAGAGAATAGGCTTTTTTCTATCAAATTTATCCTTATTCCAAGAATTTCTAAGCACGTGATCTTTTTTATCATCCCCATCTGACTTAACTGCCTGTTCACCTTTACTTCTAGCACTATCCTGCCCGTTCCTGTCCTTAAAATACGGTTTATTATTCCAGATTTTGTTATCCGATTTCCTGACATTCCCTCTCACACTTTCGTATTTATCACATTTTTCTGCTAAATACGACACTTTCTTTATCTCGTCCCATTCATCTAAGAATTTATCCTTAATTTCAAAAGGTACGCTACGTTTCACCTGCTCTGTAAGAATAAATTCTTTGAGCGATTCAAAATCGTTTACTTCAACAGTTTCTAATCAGAATTCTAAATACCCTCTCAACTCATAAACAAGCTCAGACCAAAGTGCACCCGCCTTTCTTTGATGAGTCTCAAATTTTGTTCTCAGGCCCCCTGCTCCTAATCTAAACCTTTTCAACAAAACGCTCTTGATATGCTGATAATCATCCCTTTTTTCTAGGGGTTCTTTTAGAATAATCTCAGCTACATCTACAGGTAACAAAGGCATAAGTTGAGATACATATTTTGATTCTTCTAAATTCTCTTTTGAGGCCTGACTCTCAAAAATCATAAAAAACAAGGTAATATCAATCGATTTAGGGTCAAATTTTGGGACTAAATCCTTTAAACTCACTTTTTAGGTGCGTTCGTAATTATATAAATACGTAGCACCTATAGTCGTCGTTCAGTCCGTCCGTCTGTCCGTCTGTCCGTCCGTCTGTCCGTCCATCCGTCCGTCTGTCCGCATGTAACAGAGCAAAAACTACCCAACCGAATGGTCTGAAATTTCAAATATATGATTGTTGCAAAATTTTGTCGAGCCATTTCAAATTTTATGAAAATCGGATGTATAGTTTAATTACAGGGATAGTCAAAAGTTTTTCTTTACATTACGGCCAATGGGAAAAATTATTGCAAGTGCATTTTAATGATATTACAGCCTTCCGAATGATCTGAAATTTTAATGATATAACTGTTGCAAAATTTTGTCGAGCCCTTTCAAATTTTAGGAAAATCGGATGTATAGTTTAATTACAGGGACAGTCAAAAGTTTTTCCTTACATTACGGCCAATGGGAAAAATTATTGCAAGTGCATTTTAATGATATGAGAGCCTTCCGAATGATCTGAAATTTTAAAGATGTAACTGTTGCAAAATTTTGTCGAGCCTTCAAATTTTAGAAAAATCGGATGTATAGTTTAATTACAGGGACAGTCAAAAGTTTTTCTTTACATTACGGCCAATGGGAAAAATTATTGCAAGTGGATTTTAATGATATTAGAGCCTTCCGAATGATCTGAAATTTTAAAGATATAACTGTTGCAAAATTTTGTCGAGCCCTTTCAAATTTTAGGAAAATCGGATGCATAGTTTAATTACAGGGACAGTCAAAAGTTTTTCTTTACATTACGGCCAATGGGAAAAATTATTGCAAGTGCATTTTAATGATATTACAGCCTTCCGAATGGTCTGAAATTTTAAAGATATAATTGTTGCAAAATTTTGTTGAGCTATTTCAAATTTTAGGAAAATTGGATGTATAGTTTAATTACAGGGACAGTCAAAAGTGTTCCGTTACATTACGGGGAATGGGAAAAAATATTGGAAGTGCATTTTAATGATGTATCAGACTATGCGCTTTATGAAGTGCAAAAAATTATACATTCAGTACAATATGGGGTGCAAAAAATAATTATAAAACTAGTTATAGTACGAACGCACCTCATTTGCCACGTTTGACGAGCAATTTCCAACTTGTTTATCTTTATTTTCAGCCGTCACAGACACAGTGGAAGCTAGAGAGCTAGTATCTACCCTGTACTGTAATCCCACCTTCTCTAATTCCAATTGTCTATCTTTCTCCCTTTCTAAACTTTCCTGCTCTTCGCGCTTTAATCTATCTAATCTTTCCTGTTCCGCTATTTTATCTAATTTTTCCTGTTCTGCTAATTTTTCCCTCTCCTCTATAATTCCTTCTAACATATCTTTTGCCATTTGCTCATCATAATCAGAAGCATTCAAAATTGCCGTAATTATTGGCACTTTTTTATCGTCAGAAGATACTTCTGTATCAAACTCTGCCGCGAGCAAAAGCAATACAATTTTGCCTATTCAAGAAAGCAGCCATAATTGAACTCAGACAATATCTCACTACGAAAAATACAAATACAAAATATTACCGTAATTTTCCCGAGCACAATTAGCACTTAAATTATCAAAGAAAATTAAGGATGCGATGTTTTTTTTTTTTTTCAAAACTGAGTAACTCCCTTCACAAAGCCCAATCAATAATAAAAGGCGTAACCAAAGTACTCAAAAAAGAAATAATGCATAATAAAAAAACTGTACATTAATTTACTTTACTGAGTCACTTTGCTTTAATGTCCTACGAAAATTTCAAATAAAATTCCTCTCCACTAGGAACATCAATTATAAAAAAAAAAAAAATTCAAAGAAATAATTTCAGTAAATTCAATTTTCTAATTCAATAACCTTTACACTGTAACTTATACAGTTAAGTTGCATTACCGCACTACACATGCAATGAAAATTAATTTACTCTTTATAAAAATTACTAACAAATTACACATAAAATACCTATACTCCAGTTCTACATTTAATATTTATTTGAGAACAAAATAGCAAACCAATTCCCAGAGAATACATAAAAATATAACAAATAGATAACCCTTATGTATGAACCTTGCAAAAACAAAAAACCCTATTTTTATTTTCCTAGCAAACAATATTAATACTAAATTTAACACTGGGACCTCCCAAAATTTAGCATGAAAGAGAAATATAGGAACTTACCGTTCGATGCTTGAATTACACAGGGCTTATCACATTCGTCGAGACAGATTTTTATAATAGCTGGCACTGATCTAAGTCATGGCAATAGACGACAAAGTTCTTAGTCCGCACCACTTTTTTAACACACAATATTAGCTAGACTGCTTTTCTCAAAAAAATTGTAGAAGTGTGTATGAGTTCGCGGAACTAATTTATTTAGTTCCTATATCCAACCGCAAGCCGCCAAAAATATAATAGCTGTGATGTCTTTACTCCAATAACGACCACTACAGCTAATATAAATGTTGAATTAATACGCAATCCAATATCACAATGGAACAATTTTAATAAAACAACACTATATTTACATATGTACATGGAAAATAATCTATACAGCTTTCTTCACTGGATTTTACACGCCACATTCCAGATTTATTCTTTTAAATCCCCATCAGAACGTTCTTATCCCTTTAAGACCCAACCCGCACGATCGTGCGGGTTAGACATTCTTTAAATATTTGCTTCTGAGTCGTATGTAATAAAATCTCGAATCGAACGATCGTTCTGGTTTGCAGATAGAATAAAGTATCATTTTTTATCAACAGGTAGCGATTGCAGCCCATGTTTTACTTTCTACAGGCATGACTATCTTTGTTTACAAATACGTCGGGTCTTAAAGGGTTATAACAATTAACAAAAGCATTCAGCTCACACCGAGCTCCGAACGCACGACTTCCCTCGTCGCTTTCCGCGCCGTCTCTCGCTTCATTTCTTTTCTCTCCGTCGACATTCGATTGAAGAAAATAACTGCTACTTCGCAGGACGATGCATTCGATTAACTTGTTTTTCCCTCTCGACAATCGATGAAAAAAAAGAACTTCAACTTTTCAACTTCGCCGGACGCTATTACATGGGTTATAAATAAAGATTAGAATTTCACACAAACATAGAAAATCCAATTCACGCCTGAATTACAGGATTTAACATCCTGACATTTGTACTAATTTCTTAGTGAGTAAGAGGGCAATATTTGTACAGTGGAACCTCACATAATGTACTTTTTTCATCCCAAGCGATGACATTATTCCAGGCTCCAGTGCATGTGATTTAGAATTTGTTGATGGTGTAAATCAGTAATTTGTTGATGGTGTAAATCAGTTGATAAAATTGATCTTTTTTTTCCGCAGAATGCCTCTTTCGAAACCTAAATACGTCTCAATAAAGGCGAAACTGAAATGGGATGAAGAAGAGATGGAAACGCCATAACGGTTGTGATTGAGATGAAGATGGGGAAACAGAAGGCTTTGAAAACGTTTCATGTGTCTCGATCAACACTTCAAGATTTTGCAAAACGAATGCACCTCACTCCGGCTCAGGCGGCGCGTCCTAAATTAAGAAGAAAACCATGCCTACCACCAGAACTTTAGGAAAAGCTAGTTTTATACCTTTTGACTATGGAAAAAGAGTTTTATGGATGCACTCTCAATGATATGAAACGTAAGGTTTATCAACTTGCGACTCGGAGTAGGATTAAAACTCCCTTTAAGCCAGATAAAGCTGGACGGTTTTGGGTAGATCTTTTCTTAAACCGACACATAGAACGACTGTCGATTCGCAAGTCAACTGGAACATCTTTTGCTAAATCCATAGGTTTCACGCAGGAAAACGTCGACAAAAAGAAAATTACGCCCGATAAAGTCTACAACGTGGATGAAACAGGTTTATCCATCATCCAAAGCAAAGTCACCCATATTTTTGTGCGAAAAGGCAAAATACAAATTAAACAAAAACCTAATTTGCAGAACAAATTAAAAAAACAAAATTTATTTCCTAAATTGTTGAAGCCCGAGAAGGGGCAGATATTAAGATATTTCATTCAATTCGTTCTACATTTAATGTTAAATTTTTGTAACAAATAAGCTAAACCAATTGAACATTAAAAAATAAAAATGAAATTCATACAATATAATGCTTTAAACACCTACATACTTAGATTCCGTTCAAATGAAATCGAAATAAATCTTAGACTTTTTTTAAAGTTTTGTATTTTGCATGTACCTTATCATATTATGTACAATCGTCATAAACATAATGCAAAATCTGCAGTACAAATATTTACAACTTAAAAATGGAAAAAGTCTAAGATTTATTTCGATTTCATTTGAACGGAATCTAAGTATATAGGTGTTTAAAGCATTATATTGTATGAATTTCATTTTTATTTTTTAATGTTCAATTGGTTTAACTTATTTGTTACAAAAATTTAACATTAAATGTACAACGAATTGAATGAAATATCTTAATATCTGCCCCTTCTCGGGCTTAAACAATTTAGGAAATAAATTTTGTTTTTTTAATTTGTTCTGCAAATTAGGTTTTTGTTTAATATGTCAAGTTTTTTAATAACTACTGCATTCAGACAAACACATTTCAAAATTAATGGAGGGTATCATCATCAGGCTTTGATTTGTGCGATATCGCATCACAATTTGTGATGCAATTTACCTATGTATAATTCAAAGTGTTTCACCAGTCCAGTAATGCCGGTTGTTGTAGTTTGGTAAAAAAATTACACTCTGAACTAAAATAATCTGCTTGAAAATGTCATTTTTTTTCCACTATGACGTCATATTTATCTTCTTTTTAATTCTTTAAAAAAAAAAAAAAAAAAAAAAAAAAAAAAAACTATTTCAGTTTCTTTAGTTCCATGTTTCACGTGAAAATCATTCAACTAAAAATAGGCAAATTATTATTACGGCTTTTGAATTATTTACAACAATGAAGGAAAAATGTTAAATTTCATTAGAAAATGTCCGTTGATTCTCAATGAAAAAAGCGAAATTTAGAATTATTAAGAAAAATATTTGAATAATGTAAATAAAAATTAGATTATAATCCACCTATATGCAAAGGCATTTTATGATCCATTTTGATCCTGACGTCTGGCAAATGTTTTACACTATGAATTTATAATATTATTAGAATTAGCAAAGAATTAAAAATGAGTGGCATCAGGGACAAAAAGGTGGGAAGAAAAAATGAAAAAGTTACGATCTCCATAGGCTTTTCTATGTTAAATTAACATTGAGAAGTGACACTGGAAATAAATAAGTATTGCGCTGCTGCGCAATACTTAAATATCCGCTTTAACTTCAGCAGAAGCGGGACCAACGATGTACAAGGCCAGTTTATGACTTTAATGACGTCAAAGGAACCGGATCCTCTAAACTCAACTTCTCCGTAGTAAAGCATTACGAAAGTGCATAACGTCTTTAAAAGATGACTTTTTAAAGTATATTACAGGTTTCTAATGGGCATGTATTGTTTTTATTTATAATCAGTAGAGTTTTGTGATCATTTACACATATTATTTTAAGGATTTGGTGAAACTTTTATTAGTTAAATTTATTACTGTTTTTTGATCTGTCATCGTTGTGCTAGAGCTTGATATGGGTGTTTAAGCCTAACTATAAAAAGCTATATAGTTTCATGTTTTCAGAACTAGATTTGCTTCATTGCTTGTCTTATGCTATAATCTATTTATTTTAAAGGTCGAATACGCTGTTTACAGTTTATTTTTTCTTTTGTCATAGAATTAAAAGCTTTAAATTGTGCATTCGATTAAATGTTATATTTTGTACATTTTTTTAGCATGTAGCTTATGTTTACTTTTAATTTTCTCCCTAAAACATTTCTACACAGCAATCTAACGAAGTAAAATTTATTTCTAAACATATTTAATTTCTCATTTGATTAGATATAATAGTTTTTGTATAATTCAGAATGTTACTGTACTTTGGCTTTCTATCAGTTTTTTAAATTGCATTTTAAAACTTAAGACAACCTTCAGATGAATATTTTAATAGTACAGAAATATACATATTCTGTATTTTAAAAAAGTGTGTCTGAAATACATGCATATTTTATTTATTTATCAATAAGCAAATGGTATTTCATTTAAGTTGCTGTAAAATACATCTTTATAATCCTTCACAAAAAATACATGTTAAAAAAGGATTTTGGATTTTTCTTTTACTTTTGATAAACATGCGATGCTGCATTTTACTACAATAATTATATGCAAACGCTAAACACAGCTGCTAGCATCCCCATTTCTTTCCAATCAAATAAACATATTATGAACCAGAAGTTTTACTTAAATGAAATTTAAATAAAAACAAGACACATTTTACAATGTTTCTGTATTTAAGTTTATAAACTATGTGCGCAATAAAATCGAGCTTGTGTGTATTTATAAACAATTCCATAGAATGTACTAAAACTCTTTCATATTAAACCAAGATCCAAAATTTGTCTGTTGAGTTTAAACATTTATGTTTTCTTTTCAGGATCTTAACTATGAGAACCTTTAACTATTCGGTGAGAATGGTTTTCACATCAATCTGACGTGAACCTTTTGTGGCTCAAAAAGTGTCACAGAGTGCATGTTGAGTATTTTTAACATCACATTCCTCAGTGACACTTCTCCGGACAAATTTTCGGCATAAAGTTGCTTTTAAGTGCTTAAGCTCTGTGTCTTGGTTCTGACTTAACCATTTCTTCATGATTACGTGACTAGCACGTCAGGTATGTCTTAAATTATTAATATGTTTGTTATTTCTCTTCAGATAGTTTAAATTAGATTTGTTTCCATTCTAATAAGTTTTTTATTTGAATTCTATTATAGATAACAATATATTTTTATTATAAAAAGGCACAATTGAAAAGAAAAGTTATTTTTAAAAATTTATTAAGATCTTAGAGGTATAAAGTAAACAACTATCAGTAGTTTAATGCATTTTGTTGGTCGCTCTCCGACCGAGTGCTCTCATGGTCGTGACATCATTACCTTGACGTCACACCATGAACTGGCCTCGCATTTCGTTGGTCACGGTATGAGTGCTATTGGACATTTTGTTCCACCTGTTGTGATCTTCCCTCTGAAAAACATGAGCGACGCGACGTTCTGATGAAGGGTTCTCCCCGAGGCTCAGTTGGAAAGCTCACCCTTCTGGATGGATACAGAGCAACCTGTTCATCGAATGGTTTGCTCATTTCATTGAGAAATTTAAGCTGACGGAAGACGCAACCGCTTTGCTTATTTTATATGGGCATTACAGTCATGACCAAAATGTCGAAATAATTGACATGGCTAGAATAAACCACGTGACAATCATCTCCCTGCCTCCTCATTCCACGCACAAGCTGCAACCGCTTGATAAAACCTTTATGGTTCCGAATAAAGTCTACTACAACAAAGAAATCAGGCAGTATTTACGCCATACAGGCAAACATGTTACAGCATAATGATGTGATGACTCTATTTGGAAAAGCCTACCTGGGAGTTCAAACAGAAGAGATCGCTGTAAACGGTTTTAGTGACTCCGATTTCTTAGGCACTCAGATTGAGACAGAAAAGACTCGTGGGACTCGCCGCATTCCGATACTCCGACCATGCGATCACTGGAAGATATTCCTGGGCCATCACGCATCTCCACTGGAGTTACTGAGACCCACTCCACAACTTCAAAGTCGGTGAGTCCTCACGAAATAATTCCTGTCCTATTTCGCAATATGAAAAAAAGCAAAAGTGGCCGCAAGTCTTCAGGAGCGACACTGGTTAGCGGATCACTTCACAAAAAAGCGCTGTTGGACACTCCAAACTCGACTGCAGTAAATGTAAAGAGAAAGAAGAAAAATAATGGAAGGAAACCTTAAAAAAAGCAGGCGAAAGAGGCAGAAATTCGATAATAAAAAATTTAAAAAATGACGATTTCTAATAGAGGAAGATGATACAATTTGTGTCTTCTGCTAGGGTGCTTTCACTGTGGAACTCTAAGTTCAATCTTTCTAATGCCACATGTTGGCCGATAACGACTGCACCGACGCAGAGAGCGACTATTATGTTTGTGATTTTTGTAGATAAATTAATCTACATTTCAAGCAGCACGCTGTTGCTACGTTAAAAGGAAAAACTAAGGAACAGAATGGAAAGTTGGCTGGAGACAGCCTATAATATTTTTATAAATTTGACAAAAATGCTTGTTTATTAAAAATTACATATTTTTCTGTACATAAGAAATGTTATTAATCAATAGAATTTATTAAAACAATGTTCTTATCTCTTAATAACTGAAATTAGCACTATTTGAGTGATTCTTTTGGAAAAAAACTTACGTAGCTGGTATTTAGACTACATCTTGAAATCTCAAAATTTACAGACTTCCGGAATTTTGTTTTATATAAACAGAAAACACTTATTAAACTGATTTTTTTTCTCTAAACAGGTGTAAAACATGTTAAGGTACTCTGCCGTGACTTTTCCCTTTACTAATTTCCAAATATGTAGGATCTAAATTGAAAATAAAAGTGGTAGTCGGTATTTGGACCTTCTCCTCTATTATTTTAAGTTTTGATTCGATTTTCATAAAGTTTGAAATGACTCGACAAAATTCTGCAACGATTGCATATAACAAATTTCAAACCATTCGTTTGGGTAGTTTTTACGCTGTTATATTCGGAGACACAGACGGACGCACCAGACGACGACTATAGGTACTACGTATTTATATAATTACTACATTTCCCCGTAGATCATATTGTAATGGAACACTTTTGAGTGTTTCTGTAAATAAATTATTAACGCTACGTGCTTTATTTTCAATACCGAACATGGCCTAGTAAATCTCAATAACATATATAAATTACAGAGCGATCCAACTATATTAACGTAAGTTAGAGTTCGAACAGACACAGGCGGACAGATAAACCGAATTCCCAAATACTTTTCAACTATGTTGGAAAATGTTAAAAACGCATAGTAGGTTGAAATTTCACTTTCAGCAAATTATACCAATAGACGGAAGCGTACTTGAATACTTTCGTACAGCCCTGTATTTTACCTACTATCTTTATATACACGCCACTATTTAGCTAATATTTAATTAAGACTAAAACACGCTTAAAACTACCAAAATCACACTTCCAGATATTATCATCCATAGACGGCCATGTATCCAATTCTTTGCGTGACCCTGTATATCATTTTATCTATATTCTACAAACATTTCTTAGTTAGTATACTAAATGTAGTTCAGCGCAAAAATGCATAACTCGTTTAAAAACCGCCTTTAAGCTATTTTCGTCCATACTCAGTAACCCTTACGAATTCTTTTGTGTAGCCCTGTATATGATCTGCAGCATTTATACACACAACGTAATATGCAAAAATTTAGTTAAACTTAAAAACTCATATCACAATTAAAAATTCACATCCAGCAATCATCGCTAACGTACTTTACTTCGGATACAGTGTAGTATCCGAAATCTTTTGTGCATCCCTGTAAATAATATGCACTTTCTATTATACAGGAAGTAACTTGTAGCAAACCTCAGCAACGTATATTCATTTCATTATATGTGAAATAGTTTAACATAATTAAAATACACAGCAAACAATGTTTCCCCCTGTACCATTATGTAACAAAATTATTTTGTGTGACCCTGTAAATGAATAATAAATATTCTTTGCACCGTGTATTCTACAAAATGTATATTTTAGTGCACTTCATAAATGCATATCAATTTCATTATGTTCGAAAGGGTGTAACATCATTAAAATGCACTTTAATTTTTTTCCCCATTGGCTGTACTGTAACAGAATACTTTTGACTGTCCCTGTAATTGAACTATACATGCGATTTTCATAAAATTTGAAATAACTCGACAAAATTCTGCAATGATTACCTATATTATAAAGGACAAACATATCTGTGCGTAACGCATACGTCATTCTGCGAATGGCAACATTTCAAATTTTAAATGAAATTTCGGTTTTGCAATTTTCGCTACAGCAAATTTTTAAACTTTTAAGCATAGCACATTTTCAGTTTTTACACCGTCGCATAGGGGGGGGGGGGGGGATGTATTTTTAAATGCAATTTGTTTGAAAGCTGTATCTCAATTTATTTTTGAGATATTAATTTTTTTGTAGTTTTTAATACCATTTTCCTAATTGTGGCAACAAAAGTACTCTATTTCTATTGAAAGTAAACGGAAAATAATCAAAAATAGGAGATTACTGTATCTTTTTGTTGCCGTTTTCTTATAAAACCTGAAAAAAAAATTAAATTAAAATACGTGCTATGTCAACAATACCGTTTGTTATACCGCGATAATGACGTTATATGCATACTTTTCTATAGATGAAGTTTAAGACTGGATTGTAAAAGTGGATTGCTTTAGTGGATGCAAATGACGCCATTTTATAAAAATGCGTGTAATTTAATTCTTAAAACTGAAATATGTTTTGTAGAAGTGAGTCATTTTCACCTCAGTCGCTTCTTCAATTTTTTCTCCAAATTCTCTACTAATAAAATTTTAATTCTATTCTTTAGGACATTCTACTATAATTTTATCAAAATAACATAACTTGCTTATTTTATTTTTCATAATTTTAGATAATCTACTTGGGGGCTCTGCCCCCTTTAAGCTACGCTCGCCAACCCCCGCTCAGATTTATATAATTTGGCGAAATTGGTCGACGGGATAACTAAGTAGTACCATTAAAGCATTGCCTTGAAGTTGAAATTAAACATCATGATTTGTTGCATTATTTAATATTTGTTTGGCGAAAACCTTGTTTTCGTATACCAGTTACATAGGTATTTTTTAATTATTATTATTTTTTTTTTATGAAATAGCAAGAAATAATAAAAATTTTGGGGGTTAATTTTATCGCAAAGTATTCCATATTTTAGGAGAAATCGCCGTGAAACTTAATCAGTTGTTTAATCAGTCATTTCAAAGAATCGTTTCGTAAATTCGTTTCATTTCAGTCGTTTCACATATCCGTTTCATAAATTCGTTTCATTAGGATTTTATATATATAGGGTAGATATATTTAAAATACAAGTGTGTTTTCTAGTCAGTTGCTCTGATCTTTCTGCTGAACCCAAGGGCGGATCTGGAGAGTCCTCAAGGGGGGGGGGGGGACGATTTTAGAAATTTGAAGACTCCAATCTGATGCGCGGGTTGGAGCTAATTTTATCACTGCGGGTCGTGTTACTTCTACTTTTTGCTGCGGGTCGGGTTTGGGTTCGGTTGACTTCTATTTTTTGCTGCTGGTCGGGTTAACTTATACTTTTTTGCTGTGGGTCGCGTTTGGGTCCGGTTGAATTCTACTTTTTGCTGCGTGTCGGGTTAATATCTACTTTTTTGCTGCGGGTCGGGCTTGGGTCCGGTTGATTTCTACTTTTCAGCTGCGCTCTAGCGCATTGGGTTTGGGGCAGATTGACATACATTATTCCGGTTTTGGGTCAGTTTCGGATTGGGTTTTCACTCTTGCGAGAAGGGTTCGGGTCGGGCCGAATTTTGAAAAGAAAGTCTAAATATTTTTGAAATAGTTTTTAATCGTCTGGATTATGTAAAATATACTAATTTGGTATAAGACTGCTTGTCTCTTTATATCTAAGATGAGTTGTAATTCAGTAAAGAATGCTTTGAAACTTATTAGAAAAACATATCGGATGCCCTAAAATGAACTGACTGATTTTAAAATTCAGTAACTTGCAAATAGTGACAGCAATTAAAAAAAAACTTGCAGGAGGATTATGTAAGATGTCGGGAGATTTTTTACTGCGATTCTTAATTTTACTTTACAGTAGCAGCGATAGATGTCGCTGCAAACAATAGTCGTTAAATCGAGCGCCGATTTAGCGCCTATTGTTTGCAGCGCCATCTGTCGTTGCAATTTTAAACTAAAACTAAAAATCGCAGTAAAAAAATCCTGAACAGAGGTGATTCTCAGTAAAAAAAATTCTGAAATTCAAAGCAAATTTTCTGAAATGTTACAGCAGAGGGGGGGGGGGATTCCATCCTGGCACTAATTAGTTTTGTTGAAGGTCGGGTTAGCTGTTTTCGATTCGGTTCGATTTCAGGTTGAGTGTAGATTACTGCAAGTTGGGTTTGGGTTAACCCGTTTTCTCCAAAAGTTAGTTCAGTATATTATTTCAGATTAAAAACTATACCTATAATAATAAATATAGGTGCATGTATGTGTGCAAAGAGACCACTTTTTCTCCCACGACTTTGATAAAATTCGCATTTCTTCCACGACTCTTTGACGAAATTCACGTTTTTTCCGCAACTCTTTGACGAAATTCGCACGTTTCCGCAGCCCTCTGATAAAATTCGCTTTTTCTGTAGCCGTTTGATGAAATTCGAATTTCTTCCATTACCCTTTGACGAAATTTACGTTTCTTCCGCAACCCTTTGACGAAATTAGTATAGTTTTGCAGCCCTTTGATAAAATTCGCCTTTTTTCCAGCGACCCTTTGACAAAATTCGCGTTTTTAAGCAATTCTTTGACGAAATTCGCGTTTTCTCTGCGATCCTTTGACGAAATTTGAGTTTTTTTTTGTGACCCTTTGACGAAATTTGCGTTTCTTTCGCGACCCTTTGATGTAATTCGCGGTTCTTTCGCGATTATTTTATAAAATTTGCCCTTTTTCGCGATCTTTTGACGAAATTCGCAGTTATTTGACAAGATTCGCGTTTTATAAGCGATCCTTTGACAAAATTCGCGTTTGGCGTGATCATTTCGAGAATTTCGCATTTTTTCCGTCGTCCTTTGACCAAATTCGCGTTTTTCCATCGGCTCTTTGACTAAATTCGCGTTTTTTCCGCGATTGTTTGGCGAAATTGAACTTATTTTCTGCGAACGATTGACGAAATAGATTTTTCATGGGGACCATTTGTCAAAATTTTTGACTACTTTAATGTTCAAATTTTCGGATTGATGAATTTTTTAAATTTTCAAAACCAAATGCCTTAACCCTATCGCTGCGTATGTACATGCATATTGATTTAATTTTATGAAAATAGGTTAAAAATTGCGCCTTTATTTTATTACATTTTCCAAATCTGCATATATTTTAGAGTTCAAATATGTCCAAAATCTTTGTGAAACAGTTTCTTTTTAAATTAGAATTGGATCATAAAAAAAGATTTGTTGCGGAAATTGCGGGTTGCGCAAATTTTGCCACTTTTAGGTTGGTCGTGGAAATCGCGGGATGCGCAGCGTGAAGGTTAAATTTTCGAAAATTCTGAACAGAATTATCCTTGCTCCTGAGATCTTACATAACCCTCCTTCAAGTAATTTTTTGTAATAGCTGTCGCCACTTGCAAGTTATTGGATTGTATTTGAAATCAGTCAGTCCATTTTAGGACACCCAGTACATTCAGTATTTATGGGATGGTGGCTGAAGGAAGCATTTAAAAAAATAATAATAATTAAAACTGGCTTCGATATGTCAGTTAGAGGTTTATCCGGACTGAAATTTTCAGGTCAAAGCCTAGGTCCAACCTAGACAAAAAAAAAATATTGGCCCGGCCTGGTATAAAAGATAAAAAATCGACTCGAGCCCAGCCTGCATTTTGCAGTTAAAATTATTCATAAAGCACACTTACTTATGCTTATATTTTATTTTTGATTATGTTCGAAATTCATGAATGCAGAAAAACAATAATATTAATGATTAAAGGTATATATAAATATTATACAGACATACAAACAATAAATACAATAAACCCAACTGGAGTGAAAAATTAGCCAGAGCCAGGAATCGAACCCGGGACCACAGTATACAAGATTGCTGCTCTAACCACTGAGCTACTCCGGCCGATGCCTGAGTCTGCAATTTCTCACTAATAAACCATGTTGGGGAAGTCACCAGCCATCTATACAACAGCCTAGGGTGACCGGACAACGATGAATAGATTTTACTATTACATCGATCTACGATAATTATAATAAAACGCTCATACTACAATATATATTAAAACACACATACACACATAAATAACGCCTGCATTCATCAGTTAAAGGTATATATAAATATTATACAGACATACAAACAATAAATACAATAAACCCAACTGGAGTGAAAAATTAGCCAGAGCCAGGAATCGAACCCGGGACCACAGTATACAAGACTGCTGCTCTAACCACTGAGCTACTCCGGCCGATGCCTGAGTCTGCAATTTCTCACTAATAAACCATGTTGGGGAAGTCACCAGCCATCTATACAACAGCCTAGGATGACCGGACATCCTAGGCTGTTGTATAGATGGCTGGTGACTTCCCCAACATGGTTTATTAGTGAGAAATTGCAGACTCAGGCATCGGCCGGAGTAGCTCAGTGGTTAGAGCAGCAGTCTTGTATACTGTGGTCCCGGGTTCGATTCCTGGCTCTGGCTAATTTTTCACTCCAGTTGGGTTTATTGTATTTATTGTTTGTATGTCTGTATAATATTTATATATACCTTTAACTGATGAATGCAGGCGTTATTTATGTGTGTATGTGTGTTTTAATATATATTGTAGTATGAGTGTTTTATTAATATTAATGATTATTTAAGCAATTATGTACATAAACACTTCTTAAAATATGACTTTGACAATTACATTCAAATGAAAATCCAGTAAGAAAATCAGTTTGGAATGAAAGAAACAGGTGATAAAAGAAAATCACAATTTTAAAGCTCTACGAAGAAAAAGAGTAGATTTTTAAAAATGTATCTCTGTAACTTATCAAATTAAATTAAATTTTTAAAAATTTCCCTAAACAAATGTAAGAGTCCTGGAAAAAAAAAAGTAAACACCCCCTACTAACTCCTCAACAAATTATCGTAGAAGAAAGTTACTGGTACCGAACGATTGGAAATAAAGTTTACTTTTAAATGATGTATATAAAATTTGCTTAGGGGGCCATCTACTTATTAAAACAAAGCATAACTTTGTCTTTTTCAGTAGCAGTACACAATTCTGACAGCATAAAGGAACTCTACACCCTACAATTAGCCTAAAAACAAATTTTTATGCAATTCGTAACATAAGTTTCCGAGAAATTATTTATTTTAAAACGAGCGGAACTATAACTTTAACTTTATTTTAAGGGCTGTATCCAAATTGAAGTTCTGTACTCGATTGTTAACCGAGAGAGCCCCCTTCTTGATCAAGGCACCACTCAAGCAGTCAATGAAGCCTGCTAGATTAACGACAGCAGAAGAAATTTCAAAATATCTAGTCACTTCTATCACAGACGGTCCCTTAAAACATCCTTTTGCCGTTTTTTAAGCATAATTTGAAAACTACTTGGAAGAAAATTGTGAAATTTTGGATTTCCATAAACCTGAACTTAATAAAACTGAATCCATCAAAAAAACTGTAGGTTCCAATTCATAATTTTTTCGAATATTAATTTCATAATTCATATCATAAAATTATAAAAATTGCAAATTCAACGTATTTATGTTTGGGTATATTAGCATTATTCTTACACAAAAAAATTAGCACATTAGGAGCATAATTTCTGGAGATATAAATAAAAATATGAAACTGTAATTTAACATTAGAAGCATTAAATTTTGAATGTTTATAATTCAAAAACTTATCATTCAAATGACTTGAAATTTGGTGTATAGGCATAGTTTTAACCGAAGATTTGAAATATCTGGTTAAAATTGGGTTGAAGAAAATGAAGTTTGCATTCGTTTTAATATGTAGATGCCCCCCTAAGCAAATTTTATATACATCATTTGAAAGTAAACTTTATTTCCAATCGTTCGGTGCCAGTAACTTTCGTCTACGATAATTTGTTGAGGTGTTAGTAGGGGTGTTTACTTTTTTTTTCCACGACTGTACATCAAAAATATAACTTTCACGAATAAAAAAATAAGTAAGTTGCCAGACCAACTTGGGCTTGGGGAGAAGAATTTAGAGAAGTGCACGTGTCGCGGTCGGGCCAATACTGCTTATCATACGGGCTGGCACGGACCGAACATTTAGCTTTTATTCCGGGACGAGCGCCGACCTGGAAATTTTGGCCAGTGCAGACATCTAGCAAGAATGAAGTCCAGACTAGTCTCGACCTGGAAGAAAAAAGTCTGGCCAGACCCGAATTTGCAGAAAAACTTAAGATCAGGGCACGGTCCGGCTCTAAAAGAGAGAAGACCTTATACCCAGGCCGAGTCTGGTAGATTTAAACTGGCGCGAGCCAGCGCGGGTCGCACCGGGCTCGAGCTTCGCCCCAAGTCATTTTCCTTGAGGTTGCATAATGCCGTTTTACAAAATTTTTATTTGCCCAAGGGGGGGGGGGGATCGCCCCCTCGCTCCCTCCCCCTCTAGATCCACCATTGGCCGAACCAATTTTACTAATAATTTTTTTAATTGAATGCTGTTCATTTATAGATGTGATCGCACTAGCTGTTTTTTTTTTAAATATCCCCACTTTTATATTTTAACTAGGGGGCTCTGCCCCCTGCAAGATGCGCTCGCCAACCCCCGTTCAGACGCCGCAGAATCTAAAAACACGCTAATCTGATGGGTTTTTAAAATATTAGAGAAGATTGAATTGTACTGAAAAAAGCTGTGCAGATCTCCCTGTAAACGGGTTTCCATTCAATTCCCTTTGATTTCAAAAAATTAAGGGCGAATCAGTTGCTGTTAAGACATCCAATCGTTGTTTTCGTTTTTGGATTAAAGAGGATCAGTTAAACATTTGAAAAGAAGCTAAAATAAAATGAATTAAGTGTACAGAGTCTTTGTCTCCCGGTATTTTAAAACAATCTCTATAAAAATAGCCTAAGTCATGTGACTATCATCAACAGTTCTGGGCGGACCACTTCGCTTTTTATACTCTAGGTGCCATTTTGGTACTTTAATGTTAGTCATGCACAGGTGATAAGTCGCCAAATATTATTCTATCGACATCATTTCATCTATATTATAATAGTTCAAGTCATCAACTGCCATAAACAAATACGGTCTGATCCCTTCGCCTTTCATATGAAAGTTTGGCACAGATGTCATATACGTCCCGTATATATACGTACATTGGCGCGTTTTTTTTCCGAAGCCAATTTGGGGAACATATCAACAGCATAAACAACAACATCCGGTTTACCGTATCAAGCGAAATAACGATACTTTGGCGCCAGTTAAGTACCCGTTGCGTATATGACATTGGCGTCAGAAAAAAATCGCGCCAATATGGGGCCGTATATGACATCTGTGGCGAAAGTTTTCCATTTTGCTTAAAAAATCAAAAATTGTTTTCCGAATAAAACTACATAAAAGTTGCCATTGTCGCAAAGAATTCTTGGTACTGCTACGCTAGCCGGGTGCAAATCTCGCCAATAGCTTTTTTTTCAACTCGCCAGTTAGCATTTTTTTTAACCCTTTGGAAAAATGGTTATTGTCCTCTGTCAGGGTAAGAAATCAAAAACATATCTGAAGCGTTTTATTAGTTGAATACCGTATTTTATTCGCTTTCTGATTGGTCTATAGAGTAATCTGTATTTTCCCTTTACTTTCAACAGAGATGGATACTTCTGTTGCCACTATGACAAAAAAGTAATAAAAACTACAAAAAAAAAATTTAATAACTCAGAAACAAATTGAGATACAGCTTTCAAACAAACTGTTTTTTTCTCTATACGACGATATAAAAAGTAATATTGTGGGATGTTTAGAAGTTTAAAAATGAAATTTAATTTAAAATTGGTCCAGGAATATTAATGTTTAATCCATGGCGTACGTAATGTATGACCTGCGCTGTAGAAGTTTAAAAATTTACAGTACCGAAAATTGTAAAACAGAAATTTCTTTTAAAATTTGTTCATGATGGGTCCAGGAATGTTAATGTTTAATCCATGGTGTACGTAATGCATGATCAACTCCGTGCGATTTTTCATGTCTTAAATTTTAGTCTTTGAAAAAATCATTTTCCAAATGGTCGTTGTAATTTGTTAAATTGCTTTTTTTAACCATTTGGAAAAGTGGTTATTGTCCTCGGTCAGGGTAGGAAATCAAAAACATATCTGAAGCGTTTTATTAGTTGAATCGCGCATTTTATTCTTTTTCTGATTGGTGTATACAGTAATCTGTATTTCCCCTTTACTTTCAACGGAGATGGATACTTCTTGTACGGAGGTGTACTAAGAAAATTAAGCGGACTGTAATTCACTAACAAAAACAAAGTTTTATTTTTCAAAGATAGAAAGAGAGAATATGGCTAGTTGCCAATTTTGAATTTGAATTTTTCTTCAAAGTTGAGAGAATGGCTTGTTGCCATTTTGAGATTGTTTTTTCTTCAAAAAAAAAAAAAAAATAACTACGCAATAAATACATGAACTAGGTTGCATAAAAAAGGGTTACAAGAATAGATGCCAATTGGCACAGATGCTGGAGTGGTGTTCCGTCACCAAGGGCGATGCTACAATGAGGTTACAAGTACGGAACATCCCGCCCGGCGTTGAAATATTATATTTCAAAATACAAAATGCAACATGAATAAGAAAGAGACATATAATAGTACATATTATGAGAATCATATAAACACTAATACATAAGAAAATTAAATTAAAGTTCAGTTTTTTGACAAATTATCACTAATTGGTAAAACACTTAATTTAGTTATAGGCCGTTTAAATATGCCTTTAGCGGTGCGTAATTCCGCAACCCTAGCCATTCCATCTGCACCTGGGAATACCTTAGTAATGCGACCTAGAGACCAGGTGCAAAGGGGGAGTTGGGAATCCTTAATCAAAACTAACATGCCTGGCAGAATATTTGGCCTTTTAAATAGCCATTTATTTCATTGTTGAAGATTATTTAAGTAATTATTCTGCCAGCGCCTCCATATAACTTGAACAATTTTTTGAACTCTTTGCCATCTATTTAGCAAATTTTCCTTTACTTCAAGCAAATTAGGTTCGGGGATTGAATTAAGCTGTTTTCCTATCAGAAAGTGGCCTGGTGTCAGAACTTGAAGATCGTTTGTATCCGTAGATAACGGAGAAAGTGGTCGCGAATTTAGTATTGCTTCGATCTGAGTAATTACCGTTAGAAATTCCTCTAGAGTAAGGCGAGTTGAGCCCACTACCCTTTTGAAATGGTATTTGAAGGCCTTAACTCCTGCCTCCCAAAGGCCACCAAAGTTGGACGCTCTAGGAGGGGAAAATTTCCAATTAATGCCTTCTGTGGCCAAAAAATTTGAAACTTCATTACTTATTACAATTTTGTGAAAACGCTTCAATTCTGCTGAAGCCCCGACAAAATTAGTAGCATTGTCGCTAAAATTTACCGAACTTTTACCGCGACGCGAGAAGAATCTCTTTAATGTTGCTATTATAGCTTCAGACGTTAAGTCGGAGACAAATTCTAAATGTACGGCCTTAGTGACCATACACACAAATATAACGACGTAGATTTTTTGAAAAATGCCCTTTCTTTGGCCCTTATATTTTATTTCGAAGGGACCACAAAGATCTAAACCTACATTTGAAAATGGGGAGTTAGGTACTATTCTTTCGGGAGGAAGCTCCCCCATCATTTGGTTAGCCAGTATGGGCTTAAATTTAAAGCATCGTACACATTCATGTACAATCTTACGCGCAATATTCCTGCCGCCAAGTGGCCAATATTTTTGACGCACAGTATTCAGCAGAGCTTGAGGTCCGACATGAAAATTTCTCTCGTGATAAGATTTAAATATCAGTTTAGTTAAGCGGCAGTTTGCTGGTAAAACCATTGGGTGTTTGTGATCGAAGTTTAAAGTCGATTTCTTGAGTCTACCTCCTACCCTTAAAATGTTGTTATTGTCTAAGAATGGACTCAAGAATTTCAAGTTACTTGAGCTATCTACTATATTTCCCTTTTTCAGAGCAGAAATTTCACTAGAGAAATAGCTTACCTGTGCAATTTTAATAATGTACATTTCTGCTCTCTCCAGCTCTTCAACTGACAAGGGGCCTGTTGTAATTCCTTGTTTTTTACAAGCTGAAGAAAACCTATAAATATAAGCTACTACTCTAATTAATTTCTGAAAATTATTGGTAAGACTAATTAAATCATCAAAAAAATCCTTAGAATTAATATACAGGATTATATTGCGCACAGTCTTGAGTTCTTGGGAATAATGTTCATTTTCAAAGTTAATGTTTGGAAAAGTTTCTGTTAAACAGTTATTAAGAACACTAAGTGGAGGACCCCTCCACCACAGCTCACTGGAGGCAAGGTTTCTCACATCCAGCGTTCTACTTGTTAAATGAGCAGGGTTGTGTTGAGAAGGGATATGAAACCAATGAAAGTTCTTTGAAAGCTCTTTGATTTGCATAACACGATTGCCAACAAATGTCTTTAATAGATTTGGAGCAGTTTCTATCCAGGATAACGCTATAGTAGAATCTGAAAACAATCGAACATCATCGATCTGAAGCTGTAAACAGTCTAAGACCTTACAGGTTAGTTTAGCTAGAAGCAAACACGCAGATAATTCCAGACGAGGCACAGTCATTACCTTTGTTGGTGCTACACGACTTTTGCTGCAGAGAAGATGAGTAACCGTTTCACTAGAGTTAGACGTTTGAACGTACAGGACTGCACCGTAAGCCTTTGATGAAGTGTCTGAGAATCCATTCAGTACCACTGAATTGACGTGCTCCGTAGTAACGCACCTTGGTACCTGAATAGATTTTAAATGTGGTAAAGAAGCCAGGAAATTTTCCCATTGTTTGGAGATATGCGTAGGTAAAGCTTCATTCCACTCTAATTTAAGTAGCCACAATTGTTGCATAAATATTTTTGCCTTGGTAATTACTGGCCCTAGGAGGCCAAGAGGATCATAAATTCGAGCAATTTGTGAAAGGACTGTTCTTTTTGTAAAATTGTTGATGGCGCTGATGTTGACCTTGTATGTAAATGCATCATTGGTACTGTTCCATAACATCCCCAGCGTTTTAACTGTTATTTGTTCGGAATTCCTATCAAAGGGAAATAATTGATTGTCACTAGATTGAGCTATATTAGTGCACCACTTGTGTAGTTGCATGCCCCCTCTTAAGAGAAGTTGGGTTAATTCACCTTTAACTAAATTAAATTCCTCTAAGTTGGAGGATCCTGATAGGCAATCATCCATATAAAAATCTTGCAAGAGAATTTTTGAAGCTAAGGGAAAATCTTGCTGTTCATCCAAGGCGAGTTGTTGTAACACTTTAGTCGCTAAAAATGGGGCGTATGCTGTCCCATATGTAACCGTAGAAATTTGGAAAGTTTGTATGGGAGAAGCCTTATTTTCCTTCCACAGAATTTTCAAAAATTCATATTGAGAGGGATTTATTTCTATCATTCTAAACATCTGCTTGATGTCTGTAGTGAATGCGTAAATATGTTTCCTAAATATTATTAAAATAGAAAAGAGATCGTCTTGCAGCACTCCACCCTTACATAATAAATCATTAAGGGAATTTCCATTTGTTGTTTTGGCACTAGCGTCGAAAACAACGCGCAGTTTCGTTGTGGCGCTCGACGGTCTTAAAACTCCGTGATGGGAAAGGTAATATCCTTGATCGAAATCATTAGCTTCTATTATTTCATGCATATGATTCAGCTGCTTGTATTCGTTAAGAAATTCTGTGTATAAATTTCTCATTGTGGGATCGCGATCTAGACGTTGCCAAAGATAGTTTAATCTTTTTGATGCAATGCGTTTGGAACTGCCTAAGTAGGTTTCAGAGAATTCTGGTTTGAAAGGCATTTCTACAACAAATTTGCCACTAGAATTTCTAAAATGTGTCTTATCAAAATGATCATTACAATAAGCCAATTCTTCACTTATACAGGGTTGCACGTCATTTACTTCCTCGATCTCCCAAAAACTCTTTAGTGTATTGTTTAAACATTGTTTAAACATGTAAATTTTCTACATTTTTTGTTAGGAAGCAATATATTTCAGTATTGTTTATTTCCGTATCGAAAATGATTCCTGAAACAAGATAACCGAAAATACTGGACTGCAACTTTAAATTATTGCCTAAATTTATTTTTTCCGGAAGGAGGAAATCAAAAAAATATTCAGCACCCAAAATTACTTCGATTTTGTTTGAATATAGAACTGTGGATCAGCTAAGTATATTTTAGATGGGATTAAATTTTGTATGTTTAATTTCCTTGCTGGCATAACATCTGTTATTTTTGGAATTAGTAATAATTCAACAGCTCGTTGAAATTCGCCAGATTTATTAGATAAACATGTCTTGACCTTTGACTTCAGACATATGAGAGAATTATTTATCCCGCTAATCGGAATGTTTATTGATTCCTTTTTCAATCCCAGTGATTTAACTGCATCGAAACTAATAAAATTACTTTCCGAGGCTGAATCTAAAATCGCTCTGAATGGTCTATTTATGCCATTATTATCTTTCAAATAAATTATGGCTGTATTTATCAAGACTGATTTACTGCCGTGCGAAAAAAATGAATGAATTGCAGATTCGTTTTGCGCCTCTGAAAGAGGATTTCTATTCATTGATTCTTCCGATAATGGATTGTTTATTGTTTGTTGAAAGTCAATTTTAGTGTCTGGTGATGAGTAATTATGGAGTTAGGTGTGATGTTTCGATTTGCAAGCAAAACAAATCGTTTTTGAATTTCATTTGCTAAATAAATGCCATCCCAAACAGTTAAAGCAAAGTTTGTTTTACTTAACGATATTTATTCGATCAATTAACTTCATGTTTTTATATTTATCACAGTGATAAAGTGGGTGATCTTCGGTTTTACATGCAATACACAATTTATTTTGCGGTTTATTCGTTTTAACGAATAATACCTTATTAGTGGATTTTGTAACGATGCTAGAATTAATGCTGCTTAAAATTTGATGTCTACGTTCCAAAAATTCAAAAAATTGGTCGAAATTGGGAACTTCATTGTCCCTTAATGTTAACTCGTATTGTTTCCGAGTTTCGCGGTCAAACTTATCTAGTACAATATTTAGCAAAATTGTGTTTGAAAATGTGTCTCTTTCAAAATTTAAGACTTTTAGAGCCCTTAAATTGTTCTTTAAGTTGTCTAATAAATTACGGAGATCTTTAGCCGATTCATGTTTCATTGAATATATATTAAAAATATTTTTTTATATGACAGTCTACTATAATTCTTTTGTTTTCTTATATTTGTTCTAATGCGCCGAAGAGGGAAGTGAAAGTATCATCAGCGGTTTGTAACGTTCTGCGCTAACACACCACGGATATAAAAAGATTTTTCATTATCCTTTAAAGCGGGATTATCAATGATTATTTCTTTGAAGGTCGTTTTAAATACTGACCATTCTTCAAACTTGCCACTGAAAGTTGGCAGAGGGATTTTAGGGAGCTTTAAGCTGATTCCTTTCGTAATATCACGACTATTATTAGACAGTTTAAGCTCAGAAATGTTAATTTTAGCATTTTTTTCTTCATACTGTTTATTAATAGAGGATTGTAAGCTTACCTCTAGTTTTTGAATATCTTCAACCGTCTGTGAAATCTGCTCTTCTACTTCACTGATATTTTCTTCATCTATAATTTTGTAGTATTCCTCCTTAATCAACTCAAATTTGTTCTCGGTTTTCCGGAGCAGCTCTAGTTGAGCTTTTAGTTCTGAAACACAAAGAGTCTTGCCATCTGTAGCATTGAAAATCTTTGTGACTTGCGCCTTTATGTTTCCACGTCTTTTATTAAGCACTGTTATGTCCGCGTCGGAGATTTTTTTGTTTTGTTTAAATGTCTTGTTGACAATATAGTAAATTCTAATTACGCTGGTTTAATCTCCGGGTCGCTAGGACCATTATGTACGGAGGTGTAGACTAAAAAAATTAAGCGGACTGTAATTCACTAACAAAAACAAAGTTTTATTTTTCAAAGATAGAAAAAGAGAATATGGCTAGTTGCCAATTTTGAATTTGAATTTTTCTCCAAAGTTGAGAGAATGGCTTGATGCCATTTTGAGATTGTTTTTTCTTCAAAAAACAAAAAATAACTACGCAATAAGTACATGAACTAGGTTGCATAAAAAAGGGTTACAAGAATAGATGCCAATTGGCACAGATTCGGGAGTGGTGTTCCGTCGCCAAGGGCGATGCTACAATGAGATTACAAGTACGGAACACTTCTGTTGCCACTATGACAAAAAAGTAATAAAAACTACAAAAAAATTTAATAACTCAGAAAGAAGCTGAGATATACAGCTTTCAAACAAATTGCATTTAAAAGTACATTTGTTTCTTTATACGACGGTGTAAAAAGTAATTTTGTGGGATGTTTAGAAGTTTAAGAATGAAATTTCATTTAAAATTGGTCCAGGAATATTAATGTTTAATCCATGGCGTACGTAATGTATGACCAGCTCCGTAGACGTTTAAAAATTTACAGTACCGAAAAATGTAATGGTGTTATTACACGAGGATTCAAAGACGCTTGGAATCCCAGGCGTCTAGCGACAACAGCCGCCTCACGGTCCGTCTTTTCCAAGCATTTCATTGGCTGTTCCGGAAAAGGCTTTTCTATTATCAGATTTCCAAACATTTGATTGGCTGTTACTGGCGACTCACCTCGTTTCGGGCGTCAAAGATGCTCCGACAGGAAAAAGACGCTCGCTCTCCAAGCGACTCCCCTGCAGCCATAGGAATAACATGGAGACGCCCGGAATCTCAAGCGTCTTTGACCCCTCGTGTAATAACACCATAACACCATCAGATTCCAGGCGTCTCCATGTAATGGTGTTATTACACGAGGGGTCAAAGAGGCTTCAGATTCCGGGCGTCTCCATGTTATTCCTATGGCTCCAGGGGAGTCGCTTGGAGAGCGAGCGTCTTTTTTCTGTCGGGGCATCTTTGACGCCCGAAACGAGGCGAGTCGCCAGAAACAGCCAATCAAATGCTTGGAAATCTGATAACAGAAAAGCCTTTTCCGGAACAGCCAATGAAATGATTGGAAAAGACGGGCCGTGAGGCGGCTGTTGTCGCTAGATGCCTGGGATTTCAAGCGTCAGGAACTCAAAAGCATATCTGAAAGTTTTCATTGGTTGAATCCGCATTTTATTCGTTTTCTGATTGGTCTATACAGTAATCTGTATTTCCCTTTACTTTCAACAGAGATGGACAACAGAGTGTTGCCACTATGACAAAAAAGTAATAAAAACTACAAAAAAAATTAATAACTCAGAAACAAATTGAGATACAGCGTTCAAACAAATTGCATTTAAAAGTATTTTTTTTTTCTCCATACGACGATATAAAAAGTAATAGTGTGGGATGTTTAGAAGTTTAAGAAATAAATTTCATTTAAAATTGGCCGTCAGATTTCTTGGAAATCTGACGATGGAAAAGCCTTTTCCCGAACAGCCAATGAAATGCTTGGGTAACACATAAGTTTCAGGTGGATAATACGTACGAGTCGCAGACGATTTCTGTCGCTTGCAATTTTTACGTGTATTACACTATTACGTGTAATATACTATTAATTATAATAAAACACTCATACTACAATATATATTAAAATACACATACACACATAAATAACACCTGCATTCAACAGTTAAAGGTATATATAAATATTATACAGACATACAAACAATAAATACAATAAACCCAACTGGAATGAAAAATTAGCCAGATCCTAAAATCTATTCATCGTTGTCCGGTCATCCAAGACTGTCGTATAGATGGCTGGTGACTTCCCCAACATGGTTTATTAGTGAGAAATTGCAGACTCAGGCATCGGCCGGAGTAGCTCAGTGGTTAGAGCGGCAGTCTTGTATACTGTGGTCCCGGGTTCCATTCCTGGCTCTGGCTAATTTTTCACTCCAGTTGGGTTTATTGTATTTATTGTTTGTATGTCTGTATAATATTTATATATACCTTTAACACTATTAATGTTTAATTCATGGAGTACGTAATGCATGATCAACTCCATGCTATTTTTTATGTCTTAAATTTTAGTCTTTAAAAAAATAATTTTCCAAATGGTCGTTGTAATTAGTTAAATTGCATTTTTTTTTTTTTTTTTTTTTTGAGTGGTAAATTAAAACATTGATTTGAAGTTGAAATTAAATGTCATATGGTTTGTTGCATCATTTAATATTTGGCTAGATGTCATATACGCACCGCAGGTTTACCGTGATTTTTCTTTTACGAAAATTCGGCGAAAACCTCGCTTTCGAATACCAGCTACATATTTATTTTTGGTATTACTTAGTTATCCCGCCGACCAAAATTCTATCGCCAAACTATAAGATTAAATGCCAATAATGGTTGATCGTAAATGTCACACTCACTTGACTTTAAGCAAGTTAAACGTGTTTACGTCATCAAGTGATTTTATTTCAACGTTTTATTTGTATATTTATTAATGTTATACTAATTTATTTGTTCTTTCGTTATTTAAAATAAAAATTATGTCAATTTGTATAATTTGGCGAATGGTTTGGCGATTTATATAATTTGGCGAAATTCGTCGACAGAATAACTAACAAGGAAGGTCTCCTCACTGGGCATACTCAGAATATTTTGAAAAAAATACCAGTTAAACTACTTATGTGTGTAATAAAAGATCAGTCAAATTTAGCGACGGAAGTACAGTAGAAAGTCAGTAAAAAATAAAATACTTTCGAGTATTTGGCGCGAAAAGACGAAAGCGTCACGCGATTTGGCGAGCAGTACTTTTCCACACCATAAAGCAAACCATTTTAATGAACCTGAAAATTGCTTGTTAATTGATTTTTAGAATGCGTATAAATCATAGCAAACGCGGTAGCGTTAGGCTATAAGAAATAGAAAATGCAAACGACTTTCTTAAATTTCTGGCGAACCAGTTGACATACGACAGTGATTTTTCTTTTGAAAGATAGTACTCGACGAGACGAATAAACTGATAGCATTAAAAAAAAAAAATACTGTAGCTTTCAATAGTTTTTTATTTAACTTTAAACAAAAAAATGGAGACCCAAAATTCAACAAAATGTAGCTAACGTTCCAGTATGTGGATTAACTTCGTTTTTGTTTTGTTTTTATCCTCTTGTTAAAACTTAAAATAGATTTTTTTTTCATACTTGTATGTTTGACGATTTCTGAGAAAATCGAATTTGTCTTTTATAATGTCTCCATAAAATTATAGAAATCTCTCCTTTTCATTTTCTAATTATCTAATTTATTCATTTCTTTCGTGTTGCCGCTCCCTAAAAAGCAGTACAATAATTTAAACAAGTTGGAAATTGCTCGTCAAACGTGGCAAATGAGGTGCGTTCGTACTATAACTAGTTTTATAATTATTTTTTGCACCCCATATTGTACTGAATGTATAATTTTTTGCACTTCATAAAGCGCATAGTCTGATACATCATTAAAATGCACTTCCAATATTTTTTCCCCATTTCCCGTAATGTAACGGAACACTTTTGACTGTCCCTGTAATTAAACTATACATCCGATTTTCCTAAAATTTGAAATAGCTCAACAAAATTTTGCAACAATTATATCTTTAAAATTTCAGACCATTCGGAAGGCTGTAATATCATTAAAATGCACTTGCAATAATTTTTCCCATTGGCCGTAATGTAAAGAAAAACTTTTGACTGTCCCTGTAATTAAACTATGCATCCGATTTTCCTAAAATTTGAAAGGGCTCGACAAAATTTTGCAACAGTTATATCTTTAAAATTTCAGATCATTCGGAAGGCTCTAATATCATTAAAATCCGCTTGTAATAATTTTTCCCATTGCCCGTAATGTAAAGAAAAACTTTTGACTGTCCCTGTAATTAAACTATACATCCGATTTTTCTAAAATTTGAAAGGGCTCGACAAAATTTTGCAACAGTTATATCTTTAAAATTTCAGATCATTCGGAAGGCTCTCATATCATTAAAATGCACTTGCAATAATTTTTCCCATTGGCCGTAATGTAAAGAAAAACTTTTGACTGTCCCTGTAATTAAACTATACATCCGATTTTCCTAAAATTTGAAAGGGCTCGACAAAATTTTGCAACAGTTATATCTTTAAAATTTCAGATCATTCGGAAGGCTCTAATATCATTAAAATGCACTTGCAATAATTTTTCCCATTGGCTGTAATGTAAGGAAAAACTTTCGACTGTCCCTGTAATTAAACTATACATCCGATTTTCCTAAAATTTGAAAGGGCTCGACAAAATTTTGCAACAGTTATATCTTTAAAATTTCAGATCATTCGGAAGGCTGTAATATCATTAAAATGCACTTGCAATAATTTTTCCCATTGGCCGTAATGTAAAGAAAAACTTTTGACTGTCCCTGTAATTAAACTATACATCCGATTTTCATAAAATTTGAAATGGCTCGACAAAATTTTGCAACAATCATATATTTGAAATTTCAGACCATTCGGTTGGGTAGTTTTTGCTCTGTTACATGCGGACAGACGGACGGACGGACAGACGGACGGACAGACGGACGGACGGACGGACTGAACGACGACTATAGGTGCTACGTATTTATATGATTACGAACGCACCTAAAAAAAGGATAACACGTGTATTTTTGTTTATCCAAGTCAATAAAAATTCAAATTCAACTGATAGATTTTTGCATTTTTGAAATCGACGTCAATCTAAGCAGATATGGAGTAATAGACACAATGGAGCACAAACGAATTGGTAGGAAAAAAAAACAGGGTAAATCCCAAGCTTCTGTTCATGAGCTAAATGTGAGTTTTTAGGTGCGTTCGTAATTATATAAATACGTAGCACCTATAGTCGTCGTTCAGTCCGTCCGTCCGTCCGTCTGTCCGTCCGTCTGTCCGTCCGTCCGTCTGTCCGCATGTAACAGAGCAAAAACTACCCAACCGAATGGTCTGAAATTTCAAATATATGATTGTTGCAAAATTTTGTCGAGCCATTTCAAATTTTATGAAAATCGGATGTATAGTTTAATTACAGGGACAGTCAAAATTTTTTCTTTACATTACGGCCAATGGGAAAAATTATTGCAAGTGCATTTTAATGATATTACAGCCTTCCGAATGATCTGAAATTTTAAAGATATAACTGTTGCAAAATTTTGTCGAGCCCTTTCAAATTTTAAGAAAATCGGATGTATAGTTTAATTACAGGGACAGTCAAAAGTTTTTCCTTACATTACGGCCAATGGGAAAAATTATTGCAAGTGCATTTTAATGATATGAGAGCCTTCCGAATGATCTGAAATTTTAAAGATATAACTGTTGCAAAATTTTGTCGAGCCCTTTCAAATTTTAGAAAAATCGCATGTATAGTTTAATTACAGGGACAGTCAAAAGTTTTTCTTTACATTACGGGCAATGGGAAAAATTATTGTAAGTGCATTTTAATGATATTACAGCCTTCCGAATGATCTGAAATTTTAAAGATATAACTGTTGCAAAATTTTGTCGAGCCCTTTCAAATTTTAAGAAAATCGGATGCATAGTTTAATTACAGGGACAGTCAAAAGTTTTTCTTTACATTACGGCCAATGGGAAAAATTATTGCAAGTGGATTTTAATGATATTAGAGCCTTCCGAATGATCTGAAATTTTAAAGATATAATTGTTGCAAAATTTTGTCGAGCCATTTCAAATTTTAGGAAAATCGGACGTATAGTTTAATTACAGGGACAGTCAAAAGTGTTCCGTTACATTACGGGGAATGGGAAAAAAATATTGGAAGTGCATTTTAATGATGTATCAGACTATGCGCTTTATGAAGTGCAAAAAATTATACATTCAGTACAATATGGAGTGCAAAAAATAATTATAAAACTAGTTATAGTACGAACGCACCTCATTTGCCACGTTTGACGAGCAATTTCCAACTTGTTTAAAATTATCATAACATCCTGACTTACACAAGTGATAGGTATGCAGTAATATAAATACTTCACATACTATGCATACCTTAAATAGCATTCCATCTATTTTAAATAAGGATGAGATGCCATTACGCACCAGAGTACATAACTGGCGCGAAAATAGCGTTATTTTGCCTGATACGGTAACTGAGCTATTGTTGTTTATTTATTATTTTTTTTATTTACTTTTATTTTATTTTTTAAAATAATATAAATTGTTTTGTTCTATAGTTATTAACTAAACTTTTTATTATTTATTGTTATTTCCTTTTTAAAATAATAGAAAGCAATTTAAAAATATATATGTAACTGTTATTCGAAAACAAGGTTTTCTTCAAATTGGCGTCAGGAAAAGAAAAAGAAAAAAAACGCGCCAAACCCGTTGTGTATATGACATCTGTGCCTTAAATAATTAGAGTTTCGTTTAACTTTAGGTATTTTTGCTTAAGATATTGTCAAAAATGTACAGCAAAAATATACGGTACTACTTGATTATCCCGTCGACCAATTTCGCCAAACTATTCGCCAAGTGATACAAACTGACATAATTTTTATTTTAAATAACGGAAGAACAAATAAATTAGTAAAACATTAATAAAAATACTAATAAAAACTTTGGCACAGATGTCATGTATCCATATCGGCGCGATTTTTTCCGACGCCAATTTGGCCAAAACCTCGTTAACATGTCATCTATATCCGGGTTACCTTATGAAGCAAAATAACGACACTTTGGCGCCTGTTAAGTACCCGGTGCGTATATGACATTATCGTTTAAAAAAAAATCGCGCCAATATGACATCTGTGACAAAACTTGAATTTAAAAATCCCTTGATGACGTAACAAACACGTGTATCGTGTTTAATGTCAAGTGAATGTAACAGTTACTATCATCCATTATTGTCATTTAATCTTATAGTTCGGCGATAATTTTTGGGTCGACAGAATAATTAAGTTGTACCAAGTATGGTACAGATAACAGATGTCATATACGCACCATGTTGGCGCGATATTTTTTTTGACGCCAATTTGCCGAAAACCTCGTTTCGAATACCAGTTACATATATTTCTTTAAAAAGGGAATAACAATAAATTAAAAGAGTTTAATTAATAACAATAGAACAAAACAATTTATATAATTTTTAAAAAGAAAATAAAAGTAAATAAACAACTTATTAATAAATAAGCGACAACATCCGGGTTACCATATCAAGCAAAATAACAAAACTTTGGTACCAGTTAAGTACCCCGCTGCGTATATGACAGTGGCGTCAGAAAAGAATCGCGTCAACGTGATGCGTATATGACATCTGTGGCGGTTCAAGTACACTTCGGAACGTTACTTTGAAATCGGTGAGTTTCATCGCCAAAATCGCCAAGATGCTTAATGATCATCGCCATTAAATATATAAATAATACCATATTTGCAAACTTATAGGTCAAAATATAGTAGAACATCGGTTCACGACAGCCTCTGTTTATGACTAGTTCGGTTTATGTCCAACTTCGGTGATCAAAATTTGACGCGGTTGGCGTGCAGTATCTCGGTTCACCACCAAGGCTGTCCAATAGTTCAGTTGGCAACCCTCACATAACTCTTGTTAATAGTCAAGTTTGGAGTAAAGTGTGCATATCAGAGTGCTTTGTGTACCTTTATTACTGTAAAAAAATTAACTTTTTACCCGGTTACCATAGGAGCACCCACCAAATTTGGCATAGGTTCAACGCTCCGGCGCCCCCCCCCCCCCGGTTACCATAGGATCACCCAACCGGAGCACCCACCAAATTTGGCATAGGTTCAACGCTCCCCCCCCCCCCCCGGTTACCATAGGCGGGACCCTGTTCTGTCTCCAAATACCGCCAAGTTCGTCGCCAACTTGGCGATATATCGCCAAAATTAGTCCTCAAAAGTGACGCTAGCTTGGCGATATCTCTAATATTTCGCCAAATTCCTATAGACTTCCATTGCAAACAAATAGGGTTTACTTGTTTACAGAGAATCAGCAAATTGAGATATTTTAATGCAACAAAAACTAATATCAGTTTAAGGAATTATATTAATTATATTTAACGAAGTATAAGTAAATTAAATTATGAATAAAAATAACGTGAATTTGATTAAAAAGCCTTGAACCTCTTAAAACAGTGTGCATTACTTGGTTAAATAGTGCATTATTGTGCGAAATAAGAAAAAAAGTATTGGGAATATTTAAAAGCAACTCAGGTTCATTTATATTTAAGTATTGCACGGCAGCGCAATACTTATTTATTTCCAGTGTCACTTCTCAGTGTTAATTTAACATAGAAAAGCCTATGGAGATGATAACTTTTTCATTTTTTCTTCCCACCTTTTTGTCCCTGATGCCACGCATTTTTTAATCTTTAGTAATTCTAATAATATTATAAATTTAAAGTTTAAAAACGTTTGCCTGACGTCAGGGTCAAAACGAATGGCAAAATACCTTCGCATATGGGTGAATTATAACCCAGAGAGAAACAAGGGCCAATTTTTTTTGTATATAATTCAAATATTTTTCTTAATAATTCCAAATACACTTTTTTCATTGAGAATCAACGGACATTTTTAATAGAAAATGTAACACTTTTTTCTTCATTGTTGCAAAAATTTCAAAAGCCGTAATAATAATTTATTTGGTTTTAGTAGAAAGATTCCCACGTGAAAATTTTAATTGAAATAGTTTTTTTTTTTTAAGAATTAAAAAATATGGCGTCATAGTGGAAATAAAAAGGACATTTGCAAACATTTCTAAATAATACAAAGAGTATTAATATTATTAAATACAGAAAGCAAGTGAAAATGACGTCAGATGTTAACCAAAAAATTGAAATATATCTTACCCATACTGATTTTAGAACACGAATTTCAATTATCGTTAAAATTAATAAGAATAGTTGAGGAGCTCATGACTAAAAAAACAGCATTGTCTTAAATATATTTAACCGCGCAATACTTATTTATTTCCAGTATCACTTCTCTATGTTAATTTAACATAGAAAAGACTATGGAGATCATAACTTTTTGATTTTTTCTTCCCACCTTTTTGTCCCTGATGTCACTCATTTTTTATTCTTTTTTAATTTTAATAATCTTATAAATTTAAAGTGTAAAAATATTTGCCTGATATCAGACAGAAAATAGATGACAAAATGTCTTTGCATATGGGTAAATTATAACCCAGAAAGTACTACAGGCTATGTTCTATTTAAATTATTCAAATATTTTTCTTCATAATTACAAATTTCGCTATTTTAATTGAGAATCAACGCACATTTTCCCATAAAATTTAACATTATTTCTTATTCTTGCAAAAAGTTCAAAGGCTGTGATAAATTTTTGTCTCCAGCAATTAATTTTCAGTTGAAATATTTCCAAGTGAAAAACGGAATTAAAATATTTTTTTTTTTAAGAATTAAAAATAAGATGAATATGGCGTCATAGTGGAAATAAAAGTAATACAAGAAACATTAATATGAGTAAATACAGAAAGTAGGTGAATATGACGTCAAAAAAATTAAATAAATTTTACCGATACTGATTTTTAAACGTGGCTATAAGTTACGTACAGACGAGCGCGTAGTTCGACTAAAAAGACGTTAATTATGTGATTTATTTATGTTTTCTTTTATTTATTTATAGATGAAGTTTTAATTTCGTTAAGTAATATTAGCTGGAAACCAATTCTGGACTGTTTCTATTGTTTTAAGACGGCGTATTAATTGAATTTTTCAGACGTTTAGAAGTTAATACATTTTCAAATAAATGAAATTTATCTTGCCGGTTTCATCGTCAATATTTACGTCAGTGTTACACACGGACATTTTCGCTGTGTAATATATGTATTGTTCATAGGCAATTTCTTTTTTGTATCAACAAGAAATAAAAAATAATGGATCCCATCAGTGTGACGTCACAGGCAACTCAACTCCGCGTATGAACCGCAAATTGGATCCAAACAAACCCAGAAAGTTATGAGCGTATAAGAAATGCACTATGCGTCAAAAAGGCGTCAATATGAAGCCAGATATTGCTGAGATCATTCGGCCCAAACAAGACGAGCACGGGGAACCAGGGTTGAATTATTTGGAATGGGACAGATTTTTAAATGTACCCTCAATTGTTTGGATCGAATTGTGACAGGTTTTAATTGATTTCAAGGTTACATTTTTAGCTTCATGCGGAACCATCACGTTTCCTCCCTATTTGTCTCTGAAATCTGTGGTTTATTTGGATGCAATGTATTGATGGTACGCGGAATTGAGTGGCCTTTGACGTCACCACTGATGGGGTCCATTATTTGTAAATTTTAAACAGATGGGGACTTTTAACGTTATGTCTATGGCATTTTTTATCTAAAATTTTCCCTCAAGGTTTTTTTTTTTTTTTTTTTTTTTGTCATTTTTCTGCCTGGCACAGAAATTACTGGTGTCGCCGCAAAATAAATACCAGAAATTTAACTTAAGGTAACAATTTCCTTTTGAGTTTACATCGTTCCCTGCGAGCAAAAAGGGTAAATATTTTAAAAGTAAAACTAGCTTTTTTTTATGTCTTACTGTATGACAGCTATACTGTTGTTAAATATTAGCATTAAAGATATAACACTATTTCTGCATTCATAGCGTTCCCAAGTGGAAAATGGGGGTAATTAAATTTAAGTAAGTTTTGGTTTTTTATGCTCAGATTGGAAGTTTTTGTCCAAACAACGACAATTTGTATTATTGCTTTCATGAACCATTTTGGACTAATCATTGGTAAATTACACCACAAATTGTGATGCAATAATCAAACGATAATGGTGGTTCATTCCGTTAATTTTGAAATGAGTTCATCTGAGAGTTTGTCTGAATGCAGTAGTTATTAAAAAACTTGACATATTAAACAAAAACATAATTTGCAGAACAAATTAAAAAAGAAAACAATTTATTTCCTGCATTGTTTAAGCCCGAGAAGGGACAGATATTAAAATGTTTCATTCAGTTAGCTCTTCATATAATGTTACATGTTTGTAACAAATAAGTTAAACCAATTGAATATTAAAAAATAAAAATGAAATTAAAAAAATATGATACTTTAAACACCGTAAAAACTTGGATTCCGTTCAAATGAAAGCGAAATAAATCTTAGGCTTTTTCCATTTATTAGTTGTAAATATTTGTATGTCAGATTTTTGTATTATGTTTATGATGATTGTACATAAAATCATAAGGCACGTCTAAAATACAAACCTTTAAAAAAAGTCCAAGATTTATTTCGCTTTCATTTGAACGGAATCCAAGTTTTTAGGGTGTTTAAAGTATCATATTGTTTGAATTTTATTTTTATCTTTTAATATTCAATTGGTTTAACTTATTTGTTACAAACATGTAACATTAAATGAAGAGCTAACTGAATGAAGCATTTTAATATCTGTCCCTTCTCGGGCTTAAACAATGCAGGAAATAAATTGTTTTCTTTTTTAATTTGTTCTGCAAATTATGTTTTTGTTTAATTCAATATATAATTATCAAAAAATTTAAATGACTAGTATTAAAAAATGCTCTGCCGAGCACCAAAAAAAGGCTAATATGTTTTTAAGTATGAAAAAGGGTTTGACAAGTGCTTCTAATTGAGCATGGAAAAGGACAAGGGGTCCCTTCTTGGCTGCAGCTCACTGTCAATGCCAACTTTGAAAAAATCATATTTGCGCTTTTTCCATAGAAAAAAAATCGGCCACAGTTACGATAAAAATGTGTAGTGTAAAGACGCAGCCAGAAAAAACGCAGCCTGATTAAACGTGAATGTAAGGCGACATAGTACCATAAACCTTAGTTCCTGCAGCGTATCACACTCATGCAGTGCCACCAAGCACGCCCGCAGTATAGAATTGTGCAGAAAACTGATTTGTAGGGCGGTGCAGACTGTTGCAGCACTCTGCACAGGAAAAATTCCACATGTGCACGCATAACAGCATAATGCATTCATTGATTGTTGAAATTATATGCAAGTGGCTGTGGCTGTACAATGTACTATGCAGTGCAGCAATGCATATGTAAATTATAAACGAACATTAGACGCATACACCTTTAATACGGAAGTACAAAAGCACAGTGTGAGTGTGCGCTGATGTTCAAAAGCATAATAGGAATGTACAGTGTAGTATAATTTGTAGAGAAATAATGGTACACAGTGCACTGTACAAAGTTGCATTGCAGACGCATGCGCGGTACAATAGTGGAACAGTGCAGTTAACATGTATAGCCAGACGGAAAGTTTTACTAAAGTACCGGGAATTTATTTTATATTGAAAAAGCGCAAATATGATTTTTTCAAAGTTGGCATTGACAGTGAGCTGCAGCCAAGAAGGGACCCCTTGTCCTTTTTCATGCTCAATTAGAAGCACTTGTCAAACCCTTTTTCATACTTAAAAACATATTAGCCTTTTTTGGTGCTCGGTAGAGCATTTTTTTAATACTAGTAGTATTTAATGTATTTAAATTTAAACAATGAGATAGTTTAATGAATACATTTGGTACTTGTTAGTTATCCCGTCGACCAAATTACTGTCGCCAAATTGTAAGATTAAATGCCAATAATGGTTGACTGTAAATGTCACATTCACTTGACTTACATGTGTTTACATCATCAAATGATTTTTATTTTGATGTTTTATTTGCATTTTTATTAATGTTATACTAATTTACTTGTTCTTTCGTTATTTAAAATAAAAATTATGTTGATTTGTATAATTTGGCGATTTATATAATTTGGCGGATTTGGTCGAAGGGATAACTAACAAGTACCATACATTTTTCCGTATTACATATTTATGTTGTTTGCAATTTAATTAAACCGGGAATTTATTTTATATGGAAAAAGAGCAAATATGATTTTTTCAAAGTTCGCATTGACAGTGAGCTGCAGCCAAGAAGGGACCCCTTGTCCTTTTCCATGCTCAATTACAAGCACTTGTCAAACCCTTTTTCATACTTAAAAACATATTAGCCTTTTTTGGTGCTCGGCAGAGCATTTTTTAATACTAGTAGTATTTAATGTATTTAAATTTAAACAATGAGATAGTTTAATAAATACATTTGGTACTTGTTAGTTATCCCGTCGACCAAATTACTGTCGCCAAATTGTAAGATTAAATGCCAATAATGGTTGACTATAAATGTCACATGAACTTGACTTAACGTGTTTACATCATCAAGTGATTTTTATTTTGATGTTTTATTTGCATTTTTATTAATGTTATACTAATTTACTTGTTCTTTCGTTATTTAAAATAAAAATTATGTTGATTTGTATAATTTGGCGAGTGGTTTGGCGATTTATATAATTTGGCGAATTTGGTCGACGGGATAACTAACAAGTACCATACATTTTTTCGTATTACATATTTATGTTGTTTGCAATTTAATTTTATTACTTTAAAATTAATTTCATATATAAAAAATACATTCATATATTTAAGCATACTCCAAAATAAAGGCAAGATTCATTTACCATTTATTCATTTCAATCTCAAAGAATTCGTTGTTTCCATAGCAACAAAATGGAATCAAAACTGCTCAATTGGACTTAATTTTGAGATATTGAAACAATTTTAATTTATTTTAATTTTGTTTTAATTCATAAAATTTGATATTTAACTTTCATTATATATATATATAATACCAAAAACACATACTATACATCCAATCCCAAAACTCCTGAATTACAGAGAAAAATTAACACAATAACCATGGAAAAATCTTACTAACAAAACCATGAACCAAAAGAAAACATCCAATGGAGACAGACTGCAAGGCTAAAGACTTGCATGCTGGGTTATACCGGTAATTACTCATGAAACTTCTCCCATGTCTGTCGAGACCAAACTGACCAAAGAAAGCTTTAAACAGGCCATACAAAGCAGCAACCCAATTCGAAAAGAACGACGCATTCAGACCTTAGAGGAGAATTGAATAGAGAGCGAATCCCATTGTTCTCATCTGTCGAACCTTGATACACTCATGTCGGAGATTTCATCGCCAAAAGGGTGTCATTTTTTGGCGGTGATCCCTTTCTTGGCAATTTTCCGCTTTCATTCCCGGGATAAAAGAAACGCTCCAAAACGAACGCAGACGAAATAAAATAGGTCTTGGAGGGATGCGGGAAAAACCGGTTTGGCGCGCATTCTCCCCACCATCACGTGATGGTGGGGAGCATGATATGTGCCTCAAGAAAAGGTTGCCATTTCTGCGTCCAGTTATATTAGAAGTCTATGATCCAGACAGAGCTCCTTATAAAGCCTACAATTATTTGGCGATGTTTTTAATCGCCAAAAGTAAAGCATCGCGGTAATCTTTATCTTTGACGAAATTGTTTGTCAAACTATTTAACAAATTAATAGGATAATTCTGAACCATTGCATCTTGATGGAGATTTATAATGTCATTTATTATACTATTATGATTAGAATTTAACTTCACTATCCTTATTAAACTACTAGCAGGCTATGCCCGCTGCGCTGGTCAATATTTCCAAATGAACCTTCGATTAAATAAAATAGATTTGAACTTGTATTTTAAACGATTTGGACCTTCAGCTGGACTTTGCTCATTGCTGAAAACGATGCGAACGCCATTGCAGTATTATATTTTATCTTAAGCGTTGGACAAAATTTAGCTATTAACCAGCAATTCTTTTAGTTCATTATTAACAGAGCACTTTTGGTTGGGAAATGTGACCCTTATGACAACAGGAATTAAAATGGTCTCTGATCTGACACTACTAAATTAGAATCCATTAGAATGATTGCACAGATTGACCATTGAACATGAATAATGTTCAGGTGATTCATTTGCTTTTGATAGTTTTTGAACTCCTGGAATCTCAGTTCGCGCAATATGTGATTCTGGTAGCTTAAATATAATCTCACTGAATGTTACGTTATATTTCTCAATAAACATCCTCTTGTGACTGATCTACTGTTTTCTAGAGTTTACTGAGACTACTGTTTTCTCTCTTTGGATTCCAGCAGAGTAAATACCGTAAAAAAGGTATTGAAGAATTTGCAGTCAAAAAAGAATGTTTAATTTTCATATTTCAAAGAAAAGTGAAATATAAAAAAGTGTGTTTTTAAAGCTGAATTGTTTGAATAAAATTAAAATGACGTCATTTTCACTGCCTTTTCATTTTGTAGATCATTTACAATCATGTAACCGTTTACACGTTACAAAACTCGATGGTTTAATCTTGTAAAAAAAAAAATAAACCTCTTGCATCCAATAAAATCTTTCTAATCATCTGTAATCGACTCTTTTGTGATGGTTGACGTCAAACATTAAGACTGATGCAACAATATTGATACACATTTACCAGAGTTAATGACAAAACAAACTTAATTACTCGCCAAGTTACGATCCAATAAATAATGTCAAATTGTTGTCAAGTCAATCATAGATTTTTGATAATTCATGTCTTAAATAGACCTGAGAATGATAAATAAAGATAGTTATACAAAAAATTTTAGCAATAAGCATTTTGGTGAATACTTGAACCGAAGATTTATTTTGCATTTTTCTAAAGAGCACAATAATAACACGAACAAACAAAAAGGCTTGCTAATTCCTTTATAGTCAATAGTAAATTAATCTACCGTATGTTGTGTAAATAACCAGATTATGAAAATAATACTTAATTTATTGCTAAGTTTAGCTGAAGTGACGAATTAGAAAAAATATCTGAAATTAAATTCAGCAAGCAATTTTTATTGCAAAATTTTGGCTTTTTTTTTTTTTTTTTTTTTTTTTTTTTACAATAATAATAACGCAGAAATTTTCTTAATAATCGTCTTATATCCTAACTTTTAAAGCAGTGAATATTCCTATAGGTGAAATTAGCAATAGGTCCGACATCTTAAAAAAATAATAATACGCAATTTTCCATTAACAAGTAATAATCTGAGTTCCAGGATATAAAAATCACATGCTTGAAAAAATTAAAACGGCCTGTTTCCATAGTAATGGTATTCCATATTATGATAAAAAATATATTAAATCTCTGAAATTAAATTATTCTAGCATATGTGTGTGTATTTGGCAGACATTTACACTAAAATTTAAGTACTTGCTACATAATAATAATTTTAACTGCTTTTTATATGATTTACATTTGAATATAAAAATTTATTCCAAATCTTCTTCTACACTTAAAAAAAGGGGGGGGACATTATTGCGACCTTCGCCTGACTTATTTCACGCTTCTGCCTTTGTGGCTTAAAATTGCATTGTTTGGCGACAAAAGTAATAATTATATAGTATGTAACTGACTAATACAGCCATTTTTACAATTACTTCTAGTTTTTTCTCTAAGACTTACGGTGGGGGAATTACATAAAAATGCTAATTAAATTGAAAAACAAAACAACAACAAAAGAAAAAGAAAAAAAGTCTAAAATAATGTTACTTAAATTTTATTTCTTCAAGTTTTTTCAGGCACATTTTTATTAACCTGACGCAAGCGAAAAATCGCCAAATAAGGTATCAATTGCTTCTTTCATACTATTTGTAAAGAAACACATAATATGTAACTCACAATAATTACAGTATTATTTACAGTTGCATCTGCTTGTTTCTCCTATAAATCACATTATGTGAATTAAATAATTAGATAAAAATGAAAAGAAAATAACTAAAAAGAAAAAAAAGTAGTAATTCAAAATTAGTCTAATCAAATTTTCAGATTACTTTTTTTAACGTAAGGCAGGCGATAATTCGCCAAATATTGTATCAACTGTAAAATTTCACAATAAATTATATTTTAAGTATTACAAATATTTATTTCACTTTTAAATTAAATATTTCCGTTTTATAATATTACGTCTTATTAAAACATTTTTTTTAAATTAAATATCAGTATTTTTTTTTCATTTATTTACGAAATGTTTGTCTAGCGGATATAGTCATTTCAATTCTCTAATCAACAAACTTTTCGCCAAAATATAATCACTGGCAACCCTTTCCTTCAAAATAACATTAAAATACGAAATTTATTACCAAAAATCATAATTATCCCTGTATCATAATTACCCCTTCTTTATCGAATGATATAACTTGCAAAAAAATCCACAGAGTAGTTTTTGAAAACACTCGAGCGGAACTTTTTGATCTTACTGCTTTATAATATTAAAAACAAAAACATAATTTGAAGAACAAATTAAAAAAACAAAATTTATTTCCTACATTGTTTAAGCCCGAGAAGGGACCGATATTAAGGTATTTCATTCAATTAGTTCTACATTTAATGTTAAAATTTTGTAACAAATTATTTAAGCCAATTGAAGATTAAAAAATAAAAATAAAAATCATACAATATGATACTTAAAACACCCTAAAAAATAGATTCCGTTCAAATCAAATCGAAATAAATCTTAGACTTCTTCCATTTTTAATTGAAAATATTTGTATTGCAGATTTTGTATTATGTTTATGACAATTGTGCGTAAAATGATAAGATGCATGCGAAATACAGAACTTAAAAAAAAGTCTAAGATTTATTTCGATTTCATTTGAACGGAATCTAATTTTTTAGATTGTTTTAAGTATCATATTGTATGATTTTTATTTTTATTTTTTAATCTTCAATTGGCTTAAATAATTCGTTACAAAAATTTAACATTAAATGTAGAACTAATTGAATGAAATATCTTAATATCGGTCCCTTCTCGGGCTTAAACAATGTAGGAAATAAATTTTGTTTTTTTAATTTGTTCTTCAAATTATGTTTTTGTTTAATATGCCAAGTTTTTTAATAACTACAGCACTCAGACGAACGCATTTCAAAATTAATAGAGAATATCATCATCAGGGTTTGATGTATGCGGTATTGTACCAGAATGTGAAATGCAGTTTGCCAATGTGTAATTCAAAATGTTTCACCACTGTAGTAATATGCAGGTTGCGGTAATTTGGACAAAAACTTCCAATCTGAACGTAAAAAATCTATAATCAAAACATAATAAATTAACTTCACTTAAATTTAGATGCCCTATTTCCCACTCAGGAACGCTATGAATGTAAATGTAAATTGTGTTGAATCCTTACTGCTAATATTTAACAATATTATAGCTGTGATACAGTAAAAAATAAAAAATAAAAGTTTTACTTAAATTTTTAAACCTTATTCTCTCCCAAGGAGTGATGTAAACACATCAGAAAATTATTACCTAAGTTTAACTTGGGGCATAAATAGTTCTCATCTCGGAAAAAAAATACATTTTAAAATTTGAGTTATGTATTACCCACTAAGTTCGCTACCTGCGTAAAAATAGCTATCCATTAGAAACTTTTTACTAAAATATAAACTTGATCATAGCAAAAACTTATTCTGAAAATATCCTCTTTATTTCCACCATGACGCCATATTCACCTTTTTAATTTTTGAAAAAAAAAAAAAAAAAAAAAAAAAAAAAAAAAAAAAACTGGCTCAATTTATTATTTCACGTGAAAATCTTTCAACTAGACAGAAATAAATTATTATTACGGCTTTTGAAATTTTTGAACCATGAAGTAAAAATGCTACATTTTCTATGAAAAATGTCCGTTGATTTTCAATGAAAAAAGCGAAAATTGGAATTATTAAGAAAAATATTTGAATAATGCAAAAAACAATTGGCCCATGTTTCTCTCTGAGATATAATTCATCCATATGCAAAGGTATTTTACCATTCGTTTTGACCTGACGTCAGGCAAACGTTTTTACACTTTAAATTTATAATATCATTAGAATTAGTAAAGAAAAAAAATGAGTGGCATCAGGGACAAAAAGGTGAGAAGAAAAAACGAAAAAGTTATGATCTCCATAGGCTTTTCCATGTTAAATTAACATTGAGAAGTGACACTGGAAATAAATAAGTATTGCACTGCCGCGCAATACTTAAATATATGATTGATAATAATATTTCTGAAAATGGAAATATGTACATTGGAATTAAAATTTAAAATCTTTATTGTTTCAAAGTTGTAATCCTTTCTCTTATCATAAATGCAAGTACACAAACCTCCCCTCTCATTGTCGATAGTGAGATCTAAATAATTTACATGTTTTTCGTCATATGAAGTTTTCTTTAATGTCAAACCTTGGGGATAATAGTCTAAATTTAAATCGCTATTGGAATCGTTAATCCTTACCAACAACACATCATCAATATATCTAAAACTTAAAAAATCCTTATTTAATGTTTCATTAACCTCGTATAAAAATAAATAAATATCTGCAATTACCGAACTGCAACTACCCCCCCCCCCCTAGGTATACCCCTTATCTGCTGAAATACATGCTTACCATCGAATAAATAATTTTCATTAACTACAAAATTAAATAAATTTGTTAAATGATCCAAATTTTGACCCAAAATATTGTACCGATTGAAAAAAAAATCAAAAATTTTATTTTTAAGATCAGTTAAATCAATACTATAATATAAATCTTCAAAATCATAAACATATAAACCTTTAATATTACTCAAACCTTTTAATTCATTAAGTAACTCAAAACTATTTTTTATAATACATGTGTAATTTTGTTTTAATGCCACTTCAAATAAACTCTGCAAAATATCCAAAAACTTTTTATTAGCAACTTCCAAATAAGTGCCAAAACCACATGTAATTGTACGAAAGGCAATGAGGTCCTTATGAAATTTAGGAACCAAAACCATATAAGGCAATTTCTTACTACGTTGTGTGTATTTTAACCTTTTGTAAAAAGCACCAATTCTACTTTCTGTCTCTTTTATACTGGTATTTAACATCCTGTAATTATGTGTATTATTATATCATTGTCTTAATTGATTACAGTATAGCTTTTTACAAATAATTGCAAAGTTTGTATTTGCCTTATCAATATATATTATAACAAAATGACTCTGTAAATCCTTAATAGAATCTTTTAATTCTTTATATTCTTCTAACAAAATCCCCCCCCCCCCCGTTTTACCGCAGTAAATTGAACTCAAATCCTTCAATATATTATGTTTCCATTCCAGAAAAGTTACTTCTGGAAAGCAAAATTTGTTCATTAGTTTATGTAATGTATAAACATATCGACATTGGTTTTTAATCGTTTTTTTATAAAATCCTTAGTGTTTAATCTTTTTAAACGAAATTTTGTGCCAAATTGCATATAATCCCTCAATGTTTTGTCCTTGACAATATCTAAATTTCCAGTCAATACGTGACCGTGATCCACATCCACATAATCACGATAATCGGGATCATTACAATGACACAGCTATATATATATATATATATATATATTAAACAAAAACATAATTTGAAGATCAAATTAAAAAACAAAATTTATTTCCTACATTGTTTAAGCCCAAGAAGGGACAGATATTAAGTTATTTCATTCAATTAGTTCTACATTTAATGTTAAATTTTGTTCACAAATTAGTTAAGCCAATTGAAGATTAAAAAATAAAAATAAAATTCATACAATATGATACTTAAAACACCCAAAAAAATTAGATTCCGTTCAAATGAAATCGAAATAAATCTTAGACTTCTTCCATTTTTAATTGAAAATATTTGTATTGCAGATTTTGTATTATGTTTATGACAATTGTGCATCAAATGATAAGATGCATGCAAAATACAAAACTTTAAAAAAAAGTCTAAGATTTATTTCGACTTCATTTGAACGGAATCTAATTTTTTTAGGGTGTTTTATGTATCATATTGTATGAATTTTTTTTTTAATTTTTTAATCTTCAATTGGCTTAACTAATTTGTTACAAAAATTTAACATTAAATGTAGAACTAATTGAATGAAATAACTTAATATCTGTCCCTTCTCGGGCTTAAACAATGTAGGAAATAAATTTTGTTTTTTTAATTTGTTCTTCAAATTATGTTTTTGTTTAATATGTCAAGTTTTTTAATAACTACTGCACTCAGACGAACGCATTTCAAAATTAATAGAGAATATCATCATCAGGCTTTGATGTATGCAGTATTGTATCACAGTGTGGGATGCAGTTTACCAATGTGTAATTCAAAATGTTTAACCCCTGTAGTAATGCAGGTTGCGGTAGTTTGGACAAAAACTTCTAATCTGAACGTAAAAAATCTATAATCAAAACATAAAAAATTAACTTCACTTAAATTTAGATACCCTATTTCCAACTCAGGAATGCTATGAATGTAAATGTAAAGTGTGTTGAATCCTTACTGCTAATATTTAACAATATTATAGCTGTGATACAGTAAAAAATAAAAAAATAAAAGTTTTACTTAAATTTTCAAACCGGTTTCTCTCCCTAGGAGTAATGTAAACACATCAGAAAATTATTACCTAAGTTTAACTTGGAGTATAAATAGTTCTCATCTCGGCAAAAAAAAAAATACATTTTAAAATTTAAGTTATGTAATTCCCCACTAAGTTCGCTACCTGCGTAAAAATAGCTATCCACTAGAAACTTTTTACTAAAATATAAACTTGACCAAAGTAAAAACTTATTCTGAAAATATCCTTTTTATTTCCACTATGACGCCATATTCACCTTTTTAATCTGAAAAAAAAAAAAAAAAAAAAAAAAAAACCCTAGCTCAATTTAATATTTCACGTGAAAATCTTTCAACTAAAAAGAAATAAATTATTATTACGGCTTTTGAAATTTTTGCAACAATGAAGTAAAAATGTTACATTTTCTATGAAAAATGTCCGTTGATTTTCAATGAAAAAAGCGAAAATTGAAATTATTAAGAAAAATATTTAAATAATGTAAAAAGAAAATGGCCCATGTTTCTCTCTGGGTTATAATTCAGCCATATGCAAAGGCATTTTACCATTCGTTTTGACCCTGACGTCAGGCAAACGTTTTTACACTTTAAATTTATAATATCATTAGAATTAGTAAAGAATAAAAAATGAGTGGCATCAGGGACAAAAAGGTGGGAAGAAAAAATGAAAATTTTATGATCTCCATAGGCTTTTCCACGTTAAATTAACGTTGAGAAGTGACACTGGAAATAAATAAGTACTGCGCTGCCGCGCAATACTTAAATATAAAGCACATTATGTATTAAATGCATTTGTCAGACCCAGAATCCTGCACCATAAATAAACTAAGTATAACCATAAAACATCAAGAAATTTAAACTGAAATTCAAAGGAATTTCATTAATAAATATACTAGTTTTACAGAGAGTCTTCATTTTTGAGGAGTTGCTATGCGATTGACAGTTAATGATTTGTATAACTTAAAGCCTTTTTTTGGACAGTTTTACAAGGATGTCTGCAATTGTGTGGCAACAGACATGGAATGTGCATGGACAGATTATTGATCACTGGAATTTGGTTATTGTTTTTTGTGGCTGTGTGGCTCGGATTTGGGTAAAATAATTTTATTGTTTCAATATACATTACACATACGTTCTGAATCAGTTGTATCTTCGAGATGCACTGTTTATTGTGGATTAATATCTATTCTGGCTCCGGTCTGGTTGTCCCTGATATTATCAAGATCTGTCGAGTTATTGATGACCCAACTTTTATCCTGGGTGATTTTAACCTTCACCATCAGCTCCGGTGCCCCCAGATGTCATCTCGGGGTAGCGAGACCTTTGCCGGTTGACTTTATGATATAGCCCGGGAGGCAGCAGCAAAGACAATCACCTCATAGAGTTCACGGCTGAAATTCCAGAATTAGTTAAAATTCAATTCGCATATTAAAACGCAGTGGGTCTGCCAAGCCCTATCTTGGTGGAAAACATCTGAAAACCCGATTTTAGCGGTTGACTCGTAGGTTTAGCATTGTGTTTTCCTGCTCCCAGTCCTCCGTTTTTTCATATCTTTGGTTGCAGGAAAACACAATGGTAAACCTACGAGTTAACCGCTAAAATCGGGTTTTCAGGTGTTTTCCACCAAGATGTGACTTGGCAGACCGATTGCGTTTTAATATGCGAATCGAGTTTTAACTAATTCTGGAATTTCAGCCGTAAACTCGATGAGGGGATTGTCTGTGCTGCCGCCTCCCGGTCTAATAGCTCTTTTTGCCTCATCTACTCCTCTGTTCCAACTCATGTCGCCCCTAGTGGGGTCTGTTCCTTGATTGATCTTTCCCTATGTTCGTCTAATCTGTTCACCAGCTCCACGTTCCATGTCGAGGATGACACATGCGAAAACGACCACTTTCCTATCATCATACAGGTGGAACTTCGGACACCTTTGCAACGAGGGTTCCACTCTTTATAAATGGCCACTCATCTGCCGGATGGTAAATGACTTCTTACTGCACTCTCCGGACATACATTATAATTCCTTTCTCGATTTGGATCGCCGTGCTATCCACAAACATAGTCTTTCAAGTAAGCACCCTGCTAAAGGCCTCCCGGTGTGGTGGTCAACTAATTGTAGTCGTTTGTTGAGGCAAAAGAGATTTTCTTTAAGAAAGCCCGACAGGTAGTGTCCACTAAGTTCTGGGTGAAATTTAAACAGGCTTCAGAAAAGATTCGGCAGGCTGTACGTGATTCTAAACGGCGTTACTGGGGCTCAGTGGGCAGTAATGCAAAAGATCCTGGCATTCTTTATAAAGTTTTTCGAAATCTTAAGAGCCGAGCCGGCTATCCTCGTCTCCTAATTACCACCTCTGTCTTATGCATGCTGACTCCCTTAGCTCTTATGCGCTCACTCAATTGGAGCTCTTTGCAGATCATTTTAGCGAGTCAGCATTTCGTGATTCGATTCCTCTAACCTTTGGTGCCGATGTATCTGAAAAGCTTAATCGCCTTTTCACGTTGACGGAACTTAAGAATTCCATCCGACGGACGAAACCTGCCGCCCCAGGTGAGGATAAAATTAGTGCTGCACTCTTTAACGGCCTTTCTGATCACTCTTTGGAGTGCCCACTACGCATCTACAACTCTATCTGGTCTTCTGGCGATATTTCCTCTGAGTGGACCTCATCCCTTATCATACCGATGCTAAAACCAGATAAACCTAAATCTGACACCGCATCCTATCGGCCCATCGCTCTTACCTCCATTATGTGCAAAATTTGTGAAAGGATGATCGCCAATCGAATTTCCAACCATCTTCTCGAAAATAAAAATTTTGAGCCGAGACACCTTGGTTTTCAAACATTCCGTGATAGCCAAAGTGCAATCACGATACTTCATCTTGACATCAAGCAAGCTAAACTGGAGAAAAAGTTCGTTCTGGGAATTTCGCTCGACATTCAGGCCGCTTATGATTCTATGTACATTGATGGCATGATACTCAAATGCGCTCAGATTGGAATTGTTGACCCGATCCTTCTTTGGCTTCACCGTTTCCTTTCCAGCCGGAGTATCAGGTGCTCTGGAGTAGTTTCCTTTCGTTTTCCCGCACTACTTGCCGAGGAGTTTCTCAAGGTGCTGTCTTAAACCCGATTCTTTTTACTTTTGTCTGACTTTTTCGAAGTACTGGAAGGTCTTGGTATCAAGTTTCTGATCAAGTTGCTAACGACATCTTTCTCTAATGCATTAATTATTCTTTAGTCTCCCACCAGTCAAAGTTACAGGAAGCCTTACGTCTAATCACCCAGTGGTGCAATTACTTGAACCTGTCCATCCGTCCTGACAAGAGCCATGCGATTAACTTATCTAGAAGACATGCAGAGTGTGGTTTTGACTTCAACATCAATGGTGGCCTTATTGGGTGGAGCGACAATATTAAATTCCTCGGATTTCATGTGGCTCGTCACGGGGGCATCCCGTGTCACGTTGGTTATCTGCGAAGAAAAGTGTTTAGCCGCATTAATATTTTTAAATCTCTGGCCCGCTGTAGTTATGGTGTAAGTTCTAGACCTTTGCTGACTCTGGCGTCTGCTTCAGTATATAGTAGCAGTGAGTATGGAACTGCTGTCTTTAACATGGCAAGCGATTCAGCTTAAAAAAAGCTCGAAGTCCTGCAAACCAGTACCATTAGAAAAGGCTTTGGGGCTCCCTAAAGGGATTCCAAATATCCTTCTTCGGAAACGTGCTGGAGTTGTATCGGTCTGCGATAGGATAAAAGGCCTCGCTTGTGGGTTCTGGATCAAGCACTTGTCATTAAGAAACTGGTCCCCCCTCTGGGATAACGGACTTCAATCTGCCGCAAGCAACATTCCATATGTTTCGGATGCCTTTGAAGAGTTTTCCTGTCTGCCAGATTCCTTGCTTTGCTTTCAATATCCGATGCCTTTTAATATAAATGCAGTGCAATATCATTATCGGATCTCCCTTTTCAGAGAACAGACTTAGATGCTGATGCAATCTTCCCTCTTTTCGTTGATTTCATTCAGGAGTTTACGAGCTCCTGGGAAATCATTGCTACCGGACGCTTCGAAATCAACTTTTATTACTTCGATTGCTGGATGCTCTTCGAATAATCAATTTAGATACAGGATTAATCATAGGAATTCTATTTTCACTGCGGAGGATCTTGCGAGCGGTACGGCTCTCGATGAGTTGACATCTACTGCTTCTCCCATCATCATTCTCACAGATAGTTTATCAGTCTTATCTGCTCTTCAGTGCGTCAATTGGAGGTCTCCTAGAATGATATTATGCGTTAATATCTACTGGGTCCCAGATCGCCGGAAAATTCCCCTTAATAAAAAAGCTGATTGTCTGGCCAGGAGCGTTACTGATTCTGACGCCTTGCTTGACTGGGTTTCTCCAGAGTACATGTCTTGCTTTTGCAAATTAAATATAAGGAGGCAGTGCGATCAGACATACTTAGCTAGTAAATATTCCCAGTCACATGGCAACATCCCTAACATTACACAGTCCCAACCATGGGCTTGAGGATATACTTATATCCCGGCTTATGTGTAAAATGGTGATCACCCATGCTATGTTAGCTCGCTTCAACCTGGCGGAAGATGGTACCTGTCCAGATAGTATTTTTAATTTTCAGAAAATTTGCAGCAGTCTTGCTTTGAAAACCTGCAAAGTTGCAGCAAGATCTGCATGACAAGACTGAAAGTTCATAACAAGACTGCAGCAAGATAACGTAAATGCCAAAGTCACCCCAATTTGAACTTGCAGCAAACTTATCGTGCAATTTAAATTCATGCTGTATCAAATTTATTGCAAACTAGCAAAACACGCGGCTTTGCTCGCGTAATATTTGAAATATGCCAAGTGATATTTATATGTCTAATTTTTATTAAAAGGTACTAACTAAATTTTTATTTTATTAAAAGGTAATACTTTATTTTATTAAAAGGTAATATTTTATTTTATTAAAAGGTACTTATTACTTTTAGGAATAATTAAAAAAATTACTATTTAAAACACAGTTTGATTAAACATCATTGTTACACTGCATAAGGCAGAAATGAGACTTAAATTAATAAAACGAAATAAAACTAAATAAGTAATAATTTAGAAAATATTTTGAAACTTTTATGCTCAATTAATACGCTCATTTCAGTATTCATTTGAAGTTTTGAATTTTTTAGAAACCATCTTCTTACATCTTAAAATTAACCATCATGTCAAATTCCAAATCCTACCACATCTCTCAACATAAAGGGCTATGTTGAAATAGTAACTGTCACCATTAATTTGCTAACATTAATTTTGAAATTGGTTTGTTATTTCCTAATATTCCACAGAAACGTAATTTAGAAAGCTTTTAAAGGCTTTTTTTAGAGCGTTTGTTGTTTCTGTAAATCCCAGGTGGTAGAATCACCGGCATAAAATATAGCCTGTGTAGGATCAGAGACTGTTACCATTGATTCGCAACTATTACTTTTATATTTGGTTTATATTCCCTGAAATTGCGTAGAAATCGTAATTTAGGACTTTTTTAGAATACTTTTCGCACCTCCCCTTCACTTCACCCCTTTTTATTTCGAATTTATTTTCGACAGTCCTTCGAGGGCATTTATATTTTATAAGTAACTATCATGCCATATTTAAAGATTCTAGCCTTTTCAGTATCACAGAAATCGCAATTTAGAAAGCTTTTAGCTACTGCAACCCTCTGGTGGTAGTGGCACAGACATAAAATATCATTTGTGTCTTATCATTTGTGTCATATCTTATGTTTGATCACGTTCTATCATAAACAATTTGTTATCATTATTTTTTTAATCGGTTTGGTATTTGATAAGATTACATAAAAATTGTAATTTATAACGCTTTTCGCTCACTTCATCTTTTTAAATTTGAAATTTTCTTTCGACAGTTCATAGAAAGCAGTTGCATCTTGTAAGTAAATAACATGCCATACTTCAAAGTGTTAGACCCTTCAGTTATGCAAAAAACGCAAATTAGAACATGTTTTGCTTTTGCAACCCTCAGATGGTAGTGACAGCAACATAAAATATAACCTATGTTATAGCAGGGACTGTCACCATTGATTTGCAACCATTACTTTTGAAATAGCTTTGGTATTTCCTTAGATTGAGTAGAAATCGCAATTTAGAACGTTTTTAGGATGCTTTTCGCGCATTTTCACCCCTTTTTAAATTTCCAATTTTTTCGAAACTGTTCTTAAAGATCATTTATATCTAATAAATATGTACATTGCCTAATTTTAAGTTGCTAGCCCCTACCGATCACAAAAATCGAAATTTAAAACGCTTTTTTGCTCCTGCAACGTCTTGGTGTTAGTGATACTGGCATAAAATAGCGTCTATGTTAGAGAAGGGCTATCAGCATCAATTTCCTACCATTACGTTTGAAATCAGATTCATACTTCCTGAGATATTGCCGACAAATCGGCATTTAGAACGCTTTTCGCGTATTTTGCTCCGGCATCTCCTCTGGGGTAGTGGAAACAGATATAAAATATAGCGTATCTTTGAGCAAGATCTGTCACCATGATTTTTACACCATTATATTTGAAATCGGTTCAGTACTTCCTGAGATTGCATAGAAATTGCAATTTAGAAAGTTTTTTACAACGCTTTTTGCGCATTTTGACCCCCTGTTAAATTTCGATTTTTTTAGGAAATGTCCTTAGAGATCATTGATATCTTATAACTAACTACCATTCCAAATTTCACGATTCTAGGCCCTTCCGTAACGCAAAAGCCGCAATTTAGAACGTTTTTCTCCTGCACCACCTTTGGGGTAGTGGCACCGACATAAAACATCACCTATGTTGGAGCAAGACTTGTCACCATCATTTTGACGTCATTATTTTTTAGATCGGTTTGGTATTTCCTGAGATTGTGTAGAAACCACCATTAGAACGTTTTTAGAACGCTTTTCGCGCATTTTCACACCTTTTAAATTTCGAACTGTTTAAGAATTGTTCTTAGGAATCCTTTATATCTAGTAAGTAGCTAATATTTCAAATTTCATATTTCTAGGCCCTTCGGTAACGCAAAAATCGCATTTTTAGAACGTTTTTTGCTCCTGCAGCCCCTTTCGGGTAGTGGCACCGACTTTAAACATAGCCTATGTTGGAGCAAGGGTTGTCACCGTTATTTTGACACCATTATTTTTTAAATCGGTTTGGTATTTCCTGAGATTGTGTAGAAACCACCATTTAGAACGTTTTTTAGAACGATTTTCGCGCATTTTCACCCCTTTCAAATTTCGAATTGTTTAAGAACTGTTCTTAAAAATCCTTTATATCTAATAAATAGTTAATATTTCAAATTTCATATTTCTAGGCCCCTCAGTAACACGTAAATCGCATTTTTAGAAGGTTTTTTGCTCCTGCACCCCCTTTGGGGTAGTGACACCGCCATAAAACATAGCCTATCTTGGAGCAAGCGTTGTCACCATCATTTTGATACCGATATTTTTTAGATCGATTTGGTATTTCCTGAGATTGTGTAGAAACTACCATTTAGAACGTTTTTAGAACGCTTTTTGTGCATTTTCACACCTTTTAAATTTCGAATTGTTTAAGAACTGTTCTTAGACATAATTTATATCTTATAAGTAACTAATATTCAAAATTTCATATTTCTAGGCCCTTCAGTAACGCTAAAATCGCATTTTTAGAACGTTTTTTGCTCCTGCACCCCTTTAGGGTAGTGACACCGACATAAAACATAGCCTATCTTGGAGCAAGCGTTGTCACCATCATTTTGACACCAATATTTTTTAAATCGGTTTGGTATTTCCTGAGATTGTGTAGAAACTACCATTTAGAACGTTTTTTAGAACGCTTTTTGTGCATTTTCACACCTTTTAAATTTCAAATTGTTTAAGAACTGTTCTTAGACATAATTTATATCTTATAAGTAACTAATATTCAAAATTTCATATTTCTAGGCCCTTCAGTAACGCTAAAATCGCATTTTTAGAACGTTTTTTGCTCCTGCACCCCTTTGGGGTAGTGACACCGACATAAAACATAGCCTATCTGGGAGCAAGCGTTGTCACCATCATTTTGACACCAATATTTTTTAAATCGGTTTGGTATTTCCTGAGATTGTGTAGAAACTACCATTTAGAACGTTTTTTAGAACGCTTTTTGTGCATTTTCACCCCTTTTAAATTTTAAATTGTTTAAGAACTGTTCTTAGACATCATTTATATCTTATAAGTAACTAATATTCAAAATTTCTTATTTCTAGGCCCTTCAGTAACGCTAAAATCGCATTTTTAGAACGTTTTTTGCTCCTACACCCCCTTTGGGGTAGTGGCACCGACATAAGATATAGCCTATGTTCTAAGTTGGACTAACACCATCATTTTGATACCATTACTTTTGGAATCTGTTCGGTAGTTGCAGAGCTTACCTCCGACAAATAAACAATTTTTTCCTCTTTATAATAGGAAATATAGATTAACGGCAAACAAGTAATCAAAAATACTGCAAACTTACTGCAAAGTAGTAATCTTTCCACGCCCCACTATCTGTTTATAACTGTTACACTATAAGTTTAACCCCTTCGGAGAGGTCCATAGACCTGATCAGGTCTATTGATGCGAACACACCGTCAGAAAGTGCATGCACCGTTTTCATCACCATAAACAAGTTAAGGTAATATTTGTACTTTTCAATACGAGCCTTTTTTGGTATTTGATAAGTATAGCATTTAGAAAACGCGGTGACAATCGAATAAAATTTCTGCAATTTCTGCGTATGTGCTGATTGTCTGTTCTCTCAACAGAGGGATTTTTTGCTTTCGACACTTTCGTGTATTAAAGACAGTCTTGCCATCAGTTCCACAACAAATTACTCATGCAAGTAGAGGATGGTATACCTTGCGGGAAATTTGCTACGACTTTCTCAATTCAAATTTGTCACTGCAAGGTAATGTCAGAAAACAATCAAACTTGCTGCTAATGTTCATTCTACCTGGGTGCAGGTCATGCCATGTTCCTGATTCTTTGGAGAACATTCTATTTTCTTCTATCAAATATCGGCAACAGCATTGCTCTAACTTGGAACCCCTCAATAAGGAAAGGGCAGCTGCAGTCACTGTTGGTCGAATTACTGTGGATCAGCAAGAAAAACTACGTCGCCAAGACTAGTCCTGCAGTATCGTTATGACAAAAATGTTGTTGGTAGATTGGTTGACGGAAGTGTTTGTTTGTAAACATGCCCTTTCCTTATTCTAAATAGTGATTGCTTTCGTTCTTTTGCGAACTTTTTAGATAGATACTGGCCGGGATCCAGGTAGATATTGCGTTGTTAGCGAAACGAGATTAACCGATCAGAAAAATTTCTTACTTAAAACAGAGAAAAGTTCGCAAAAATGCAGGCTTCTGATTGGTCAATCTCGTTTCGCTAACAGCGCAAAATCTACCTGAATTCTGGCCTTAGTTCTTCAGGTGACTTTTGAATGTTAACTCTAGCTTTCTTGCACAGCATCAATCGATTCTAATTGTGTTTTAACATGGATTCATATTTATTTTTGTTAGATCATTTGAGACGACTGCTATGCCGCTATAGGTCTCAAAGCTCCCACCCTACACTGTTAAAAATATCGTGAAAAATTACCTCTGTTTTTAAAGGCTATCTATTTTCTGACGAATGAGAACGCTGAATAAACGCCTATGAAACGTTTTCATTGGTCAGAAAATAGATAGCCTTTAAAAACAGAGGTAATTTTTCACAATATTTTTAACAGTGTATGCGTCAGTCGCCATCGCCACTCTCGTACACAGACACCCTATGAGACAAATATTAGCTTGATGGTTCTGGAAGGCTCGCCAAGATGCTTGATGATTCTTTTTTACCAAAGTTGCGTCAACTAAACAAATTTATGGCCGGAATCCAGATAGATATTTTGCTGTTAGTGATACTGAGATTGGCTAATCAGAATCTTGAATTTTTGCTAGCTTTTCGCTGCTTACTTCAAACAGCGAAAAGTTATCAAATATGAAGGCTTCTGATTGGTCAATCTCGTCTCGCTAACAGCGAAAAATCTATCTGGATCCCTGCCTATATCCCATATATTGTCATTCTCATATAAAAGAACCCTACTTTCGAGTCATCTGGTGTGCAAAAGTTAAGTTCGTTACCGTCGGAAAACATCAAGAACTTTACGTTGTATTTGTAATGATGCACAAAAATAACATAATAATACACAATATACTGCATACATAACATAAACACTTATACAAAATAGAGTGGCCTAATTTTATCACGGGTTTTTTTTCAAGCTGTGATAACTTTAAAATTTACAGCTTTTTAAGCTAGTTAAAATTTATATACGTATTTTTCAATTCCATGAATCGTCTTAAAATGTAATAAAAGTTTTAACTGTAAAACTTTGGGAACTATTAGTGAACCAAGTTTGAGAACGCCCTCGAATTTCTTGAACGTTTGATCATCTTAAGAAAGTAATGCATACATATAATATATACTATGTATTGTGTTTACTTTGTATGTATCTATTAAGAATGTATGCAAATTAAGTATGTATTAATGCAAACGTTTGGTGAGATTTTACAACCTACTTGACAATACATCTTGGTCGTTTGGAAATTTGTCCTCGGGGTTATATGAAAGTATAACTTGTTTCTAATGGTTAGTTTTTGCACCGTTTTATCTTTCTTGTTATGCTTATCAACTCATGCTTTAGTTTACAAGCTAAAAATTATCCGAATTTAAATTTCTATAAATTTCAAATGGATTTATAATAAATTACAATATCTTTCTCTTTTATCACTGTATTATTAGTTAAAGGAAGTATTAGGTATTAACCGAGACATAAATAGTTAATACTAATGTAACTTAAACCTATTTATTATATTAGATTACTAGCCAGAAACATAGCGATCTAGCAGTGACAACCAAGTATATTTACATATTTCGTTCGTGTGGCCTGTTGCCACTCCGGTAGCATAAAAGTGTGTTACAGTACACAACATCCCTCCCCCCTATGTAATGTAGTCCTTTAGCCAGGTTGGTTGATGTTTAGCTCTGACTGGTCTCGATGGAAGGACCGCTGGACTTGCAACTTCGGGCAACGTTCCAACCCCTGCAGGTGCAGTCCCAATTAAACTGTCCATCTTCCTAGGCTCTGAAACCACGTCCTTTGTCGACAGAACTGCATTCTGGTTGCTTCCTGCTGGCTCAGAGTTCTCGCTGTCTCTTACTGATTCCGACATCAACGGTGAAGGTGTTGAGACATTAGATGAATATGTTGAAGAACTATCAGAGTCTGTCATATGTTGAGGACTGCCCATGCGTCGTCTTAGTTGGTCAATGTGTCTTTTCCACGCAAGACCTTTATCCGTTAAAACCTCATACATTGTGGGGCTAATTACTTCTATTATTGTAGCTGGTACCCATTTGTCGTGAGGGTGGAATCCTCGAGCATATACCAAGTCTAGAGGTGCAAACATTCGGAATCTTGAATTAGACAGATCCTTAGGATTAGGCTCCGAAAAATCGGGATGGATCCTGTCCAGGCAGGTTTTCAAACGACGATTCATAAGCAGCTCTGCTGGAGAAACATTGGTAGCAGAATTGGGCGTAGCATGTTGTTCTAATAAGAATGATGCAAGTCTAGTATTCCAATTCCCCGAAACAATTCTTCGAAGCGCATCTTTTGTTGTCTGCACCATCCGTTCTGCTTGTCCGTTTGATGAAGGATGTCCAGGAGCTGTGAATGTATGATGGATTCCGTTTCTCATAAGGAACCGTTCAAATTCAGACGATGTGAAGCCAGGTCCGTTATCTGAGACTATGGTGTCAGGAATACCATGTGAGCTAAAAAGCTTCCTCAAAGCTTCAATAGCACAGAGTGAGTCTGTTGACGATACCTTAATAGCCTCTAGCTATTTTGAGTATGCATCAACGACAATGAGGAAAAGGGATCCCTGAAAAGGCCCAGCATGATCGATGTGGAGTCTTGACCATGGTTTTTGAATGCATTCTCATGCTCCCAGTGTCTCAAGATGTGCATTTCGTGTTTGTTGACAAATGTTGCACCTATTTACTGTGTCTTCAATTTGACTATCCATCTTTGGCCACCACATGTAACTTCTTGCAAGGCTCTTTGTACGTACGATGCCTTGATGTGAACTGTGGACAGTGGCCAATAGGTGTTCTTGTGCCTTCCTGGGTATTATGACCCTGCATCCCCAAAGGAGGCATCGTTTGTGGGTTGAGATTTCTAGTCGCCGTTGGAAATAGGGGATGAATTCTGCATCTGGATTTTCAGATGGCCGCCCCTTCAAAATCTAGTTGAGCACTCGAGATAAGATAGAGTCTTGCATAGTCATCCGTGCAATATCTTTGGCTGAGATGGGAGGCTTGTCCAAAGCCTCTAGGAGTAATACTTCATTAGGAGATGTCCCATGATGAATCATCTGTGGGTGAGGTAGACGACTAAGTCCATCTGCATTATATGAGCTTAAAGCTAGGGACCACCGCTGCATTCTTGGGGGCAACATTGTTGGTGTGGGTTTATCGCTGGCCAGAAGGTTCAGTAAAGGCTTGTGGTCAGTTCTTATTTCGAATTTCTGCCCATAAAGGTAGTTGTGAAACTTCTTAACCCCTTGAATGATGGCCAAGGCTTCTTTGTCTATCTTGGCATACCGACGCTCCGTTGGGTTCATCGTTCTTGAATAAAATGCCACTGGAGCTTCAACTCCCTCTGACAATTTGTGGCTGAGAACAGCGCCAACACCATACGGGGAAGCATCACATGTCAGGATGATTGGTTTCTTTTCATCCAAATGTACAAGAAGGGAATCACTTGATAAGAGTTTTTTAACCTTATTAAAAGCTTCTTCGTGGCTTTTCTTCCATTTCCCTAGCAAGCAGGGTTCGCAAGGCTGGGCCCAGTTCGAAAAAACCCGGTGGGTTTTTTCAGAATGGGCCCACTTGAAAAAGCCCACTGAAAAACCCACAATGTGGGTTTTTTCAATTTTCAGAAATAATTTAAAAATTTAAACAACATACATTTAATAAATTTAAGTCATTTCAGTTAATTTTGAAAAAAAATTAATATATAAAAGCCATTACATACACATCTGAAGTAAAATAAAAATGTATTTCAACACATTGAAATACTTTACTAACATAGAACCTTGTAGGCAACATGCATAGTACATAATTATAGGTAAAGGTTATATCATAAGAATGTCTTTAAATAAAAAATTCAAATCAACGATATTGATGAAAATAAAAAATATGTATTTTTACTTTCTTCTATCTTTACAAGAAGAAAGTATTGGATTCGTGAAAAATTTCGACTTTCAGTTTATGATGGATTTATACATTTTAAAAAGGTCTTGAAGATGATTTGATGGTTTTTAGAAAATGTCTGTGTGGGTGCTCTATCTCAAGAACCTCAGAATTTCACAAAACTTTAGATTGAGTTGGGCCGTGATGTAAACTGGTGCTGATTAGTTTTTGGTGTATACTGACCAACAGGTGGCGCTGCTATGCTGCATTTATCTCAATTTTTGCAATAGCTTTACCTCAAGAACTATGCACGGATTTTCATGAAACTTCAGATTGAGTTACAAGTTAAATTGTTGCTTATTGAATTTTGGTGCATATCGCCCAACGGGTAGTGCTGCTATGCTGCATTTTTTGCGATTTCAGCAATAACTCTTATCTCATGAACTAATGTACGGAATTGAATAAAAATTTAGATTCAGTTAGACCTTGATATAAACTGGTGATGATTAGTTTTTGGTGTATATCGCCTAATAGTGGTGCTGTTGTGCTGCATTTATCTCACTTTTTGCAATAGCTTTATCTCAAGAGCTAATAATGCATGGATTTTCATCAAACTTCAGATTCAGTTAGACGTTGACGTAAACTGTTACTGGTCAGGTTTTGTTGTAAATTGCACAACATGTGATACTTATACCTCCTTGTTAAATGCATCCAATTCAACAAATCTATATTTTACAATCCTCATGATGGGCATAAATTGTCATTTAATTTTGACACTGTGATAGCGAATTTTGAATTATTAACATGTATGAGATAGATGAAACTTTTGGAATTGGCACATCCGACTAGTTTACCCCTTTTTTCTTCCTACTTATATATTTTAAATTTTAATATTCTATTCATTATTTGATTTAAAGAAAATTAACAATTTTATATCTTCTATTATATTTAAAACTAATTTGTGAGAAACACTGACATTTAATTAATTTAAATTCATATAATTTATAGCTTGTAAAATAGCATTACAATTATATTGTATATAAGGGAACAATGTATTTTTTTATGTATAGTGTATATAATATATAGAAAATATAGTATACAATAATGTAATTACGCATATATTATACTTTTGAAAAAACCCGATTTTCCCCGGGGAAAATAGGGTTTTTCATGAAAAAACCCGAAAAAACCCATGTGTAACGCTCGAACAATACGCACTCCATCATGCTCGAACAATACACACTCCATCATTTTTTTCTCCTTTTCTTTTTTTCTTTTCTTTCAAAAGAACTGACAAGCTGAGTAAAATTAGACTTTATGAGATGAGAAGAATGTTTACAAAGTGATTGCTGCCGACAAGGCATTTGAGCTATGCCGTATTTTAAATTAACTGAGTTATTTTGTAAATAGTAACATGTAAATACGATGTAAATATTAAAACTTATTAGTCGATGATCCAGTTATCCAGTTTTATTTTGTAACATAAGAATAGTTTCCACCCCGGATTCTGAATAACATGTTACAGAAGTGGCTCCCCAACGTCGGGCACGAATAGAAGCAAGATATGAAGATAAGTATTATTTTAAATTGTGTTAAACTGTTTTAATAATAAAATTTAGATACTAAAGTACAAAAATTTATACAAAAGTACTTTTTATTCATCCGGAATCTGATGATTTTTGAAAATTGTATTTGATTCGTCCAGAACCGAAATATTTTGGAATTGTTCTATTCAGCCTGAATGATATTTTCCTTAGAATTGAAATGCGAAAAGTCGTCTGCAGCTTCAAGTATTTTAGTATCTGAATTAAATGAAGATATTCATAAGAGAAATAATTCTAATTATTATTGAAAAATAAAAATCGTTTGCTTTATTTTATACATATATATATAGTTGCACTGAGCTATTTTATTATGAAGTTATTATTATAAATGAGTGCTTGGCATTATTTTAATTATTATATAATTGATATTATTGTGTTAAAAAAAAAAAAAAAAAAAAAGGCAAATAGTTGGTGTCATTATATTGAGTTTTGAAAGATATTGTATGTTATTTATGTTCTATATATGTTAAAAATTACGTATTTTGCTAAGAGTTATTCGTACACGAATTAAGTTTGAAGTTAGCTAAAACATATTTAGTTCAAATGATGGCGTTTCTTTCTAAGGGTAAGAAAATTGATTTAATCACATTAGCTTCAGAATTAAAAGTAGAAGTAAGTAGCGATGATAAAGGCCTCGAATTACGTGATAAAATTGTAAATAGTGAGGCATTTAAAGATAACATAGATTTTGTACAGGGAATTTATGAAAATATCGTAGAAGAAAGAAAGACTCTTGAGGAAGAGAAACGTTTAGCCGAAGAAAGAGAATTTGAGCTACAGAAGCTCAGGTTAGAAGCAGGAACAAGAGATGTTGTTGCAAATACAAACAACCCTCTAGAAACTTCTTCAATCCGCGTTGACTTGAAAAAGATTTTACCCGATTTCAATCCTGAAAAGGATGATATGAATTTATTTTTAATAACTTTTGAGAGGCAAATGAAACTTTTAAAGGTTTCTACAGAACTGTGGATTACGTATTTAATTGGAGTCCTTCCAAATGAAATCGGTAAATTAATAGCGCGTGAACCGGAAGAAAAATTTGAGGATTATTCTTATATTAAAGATATATTGTTGCAGAGGTTCAAATTAACTGCTGAAAGGTTTAGAGTTTTGTTTAGTCGACATCCAAAGCGAACCGATGTTAGCTGGAAAGAATATTATTTTGAAATCAGAAGCTATTTTGAGGGATGGCTATCCGAATTAAATATAAATTCCTTTGAAAAATTATCGGAATTAATTATTGCTGACCAATTAAAGAAAAAGGTTTCCCCTGATTGCAAAGAACATTATTTAGACCAATGGGAGAATTTAACAGATCCTGTTGAATTAGCTGAAAAGTTAGATTTATATGATAATTTGAGGTCACACAAAGTAGAAGTAAAGAGATCAAATAAAATCAGTGAGGTCGGGAATTCTAATTGCTTTGAAAAAACGCCTTTAGATTTTAAAAGAAATGAGTTTGTTAAGATTGGCAATCAAAAGGAGTCCAACAGAAATAAAATTAACTATCCTTCGAATTTAAATTGACCAATGTTAAATTGCTATGGTTGTGGAAACCAGGGAGTTATTAAATCCAAGTGTCCAACCTGTTCTCCGAAAAATGTATCGGTGCACTTTCAATCACTAGAATTTCGTACATGTAATATGCAAACATCACCAACATTATTGGTAAAAATAAGCATAAATGGTCTCTCTGGCACAGGTTGTGCTGACATTGGCGCAACACATTGCGTTGCGGGTGAAGTTTTGTATTCTTTATTAAAAGACCAAGGTGTGAAGTTTGAAAAAACTCACATGATCGTAGTCTTAGCGGATGGGCTACAAACAACTACCGAAGTTTATAAAACAGAAGTTCATGTTAAAATTGAAGGTCGCGACATTAAAACAACACTTTATGCTCTGCCGAATGCCAGAAATAATCGTACAACTTTAGGAATCGATTTTTTACGCAAAGCAAAAATTGTTTTGGATGTAGTAAATCTAGAATGGTTCTTCATTGATAGATGTAGGTGGAAGTATAGATTCGCTAAAGATACATATAGACCTCCCAGTGAATTAGCGATAAAATCCGTTGAATTAGACACCGTTTTTCTTAGAGAAGATGAAGGTAGACATCTCACCTCAGAGCAACAAGTTAGGTTGAATGAACTGCTTGAAAAATTTACTAGTAGCTTCCAACTAGGGGAAGAGGCTACACCTAAAGTTAAACATTATATTGATACTGGATCACATCCTCCTGTAGCAGTATCCCCTTACCGCATGTCACCTGCGAGAAAGGAAATTTTGCGTAAAGAATTAGACGAATTACTCTCTAAGAGTATAATCGAAGAGTGCGAGTCTCCTTATGCCTCTCCTGTAGTATTGGTCCCAAAACCAAATGGGAAAATTCGCCTTTGCATCGATTATCGAAAATTGAATGCCATCACAAAGACAGATAATTATCCATTACCGCGAATAGATGATTTGCTCCATGAAGCCAAACATACCCCTTATATGACCACTATTGATCTAAAGTCTGGATACCACCAAATTGAAGTAAATGCTGCTGATGGAGACAAAACTGCATTTATTTGTCCATTCGGAGCTTTTCGGTACATTAGAATGCCTTTCGGATTGAAAAATGCCCCAGCAACCTTTCAGAGATTAATAGATAACTTCAGAAAGTCCCTCAAAGACATCTTTATATTGTCTTATTTAGATGATATTATTATTTTTTCGGAAAGTTTTGAGAAACATTTGTCTGACTTAGAAGCAGTTTTTAATAAACTATCAGAATTCAAATTGTATGTTAATCGTGAAAAATGCAATTTTGCTTGCCCCCGTGTTAAATATTTAGGACATTGGATAACAAGCTCTGGAATCGAAGTTGATCCTGCAAAAACCGCTGCAATTCAACAAATGCCTGCTCCTAAGTCTGTAAAACAAGTTCAATCTTTTTTGCAGTCCTGTTCCTGGTACAGACGTTTTATTCCCAAATTTTCAGATATAGCTAAACCTCTAAGTATTCTTACGAAGAAAGATGCAACTTGGAAGTGGGAAGAAGCGCTTTCGAAACATTGAAAAGTTCATTAATCAATCCTCCAGTACTAAAACAAAATGATCCGACCAAGCTCTATCTTCTTCGTACAGATGCCAGTGGATATACTCTAGGTGCTGTCCTCCTCCAAGGTCAGGAAGAAGAAGAGCATCCAATAGAATATGCAAGTCGTTTGTTAACTGCACCAGAAAGAAACTATTCTACCACCGAGCGCGAAGCACTTGCTGTCATTTGGGCTTTAAATAAATTCCGTGGCTATATTGAAGGACATGAAATAACAGTTGCCTCCGATCATCAGCCCCTAAAATGGCTGATGAGTTTAAAGTCACCGTCAGGCAGGCTAGCCCGATGGGCTTTGCAGTTCTTTCAACCTCAAGATTGAATATATTCCTGGAAAAGCAAACGTTGTTGCTGATGTGTTGTCTCGGGCTATTTGCAGTCATGAAGAACCTTCTTGTGAAATTTGCACAATTTCGATTGATATGCCTATTAGATTTCCTAAAGATATCCGAGAAAAGCAATTAAAGGATGAAGATTTAAAGAAAATTATCGTAGCGTTTGAATCTAAAGAAAATAATATAGATTTTGCTAATTGGACTGAACGTGGTTACCTCTTAAACCAAGGAGTCTTACATCGTTACTCTCCAGAATCAGATTCAGATGAAGCAAATTGGTTGTTCCTGTTCAAGAACGGAAAGAAGTCTTGAAGAAATACCATGATTCACCGACCGCAGGCCATTATGGAGCCAAGGAAACCTATTACAGAGTATCCCAGAGATATTACTAAACCGGAATGAGAAAATATATCGCAGATTATGTTAAACATTGTGTAGACTGTATTCGTTGTAAAGCGAGTAACCAAAAACCTGCTGGACTTTTACAAACACCTGTTCATAGTCAAAGATTTGAGAGCCTCTCAGTAGACTTATTTGGACCCTTGCCAGAAACAGTAGATGGGAAAAAGTGGATTTTTATAATCGAAGACTGTAGCACAAAATGGGTAGAACTTTTTGCATTAAATAACGCAATAGCCACGGAATGTGCTGTTATCTTAATTGAGGAAGTGTATTTACGATATGGTTTTCCAAGAAAAATCATTAGCGACAATGGCCCGCAATTCATCAGTGCTGTGATGCAACAAGTTTGTTTTCTCTTAAAGATAGATCAAAGTTTAACTCCGGTGTACCACCCTCAAGCAAATCCGGTTGAAAGAAAAAACCGAGATCTAAAACCCCGCTTAGCGATGCTAGTTGGAGATGATCATACAACTTGGAGCGAAAAATTACCAGTAATCCGTTTTGCCCTTAATACTGCAAGATGTAGTTCCACAGGTCACACAGCTGCATATTTAATGTTCGGTCGTGAATTACGTACCTCCGATGATGTTGCTCATGACTTACGCCCTGTAATTGCGAATGATAATTTCATACCCGAAATAACTCCTTATTTAAAAAAACTTTGCTAAAATTACTATGCAGATAAGAGATCGCATAGAACAAAGCCAAGATAAGCATAAATATTATGCCGACAAACATTTAAAAGCTTCTGAACAATATAAACCAGGCGACCACGTCTGGGTTACTTTGCATCCGATTAGTCAAAAGAAAAATAACAAAACAACTAAATTCATGCCCCGTCGAGATGGCCCATATGTTATTTTAAATCAAAGGTCTGCTACTTCATATACCATTGCCACTAAAGAAAACCCCTTTTCTCCCTTAGGAAATTACCATATATCAGCTTTGTGTCCTTACACGCAAGATGATGGTGGATCTTCTAAAGGCTTTATTCGTCCTAGAGGCAGACCCGTGAAACGTCAGACGCCCAGCCAGCAAATATTTACGAAAGGATCACAAAACACGAGAACCATAGAGGATTTTAGGCACCAGAAAGCACCTTGAAGGAATCCACCCAGGAAATGCACACTGCATCTGAGGGACCAGTAATGCAGTGTGAGGGGAAGAGTGTAACGCTCGAACAATACGCACTCCATCATGCTCGAACAATACACACTCCATCATTTTTTCTCTCCTTTTCTTTTTTTCTTTTCTTTCAAAAGAACTGACAAGCTGAGTAAAATTAGACTTTATGAGATGAGAAGAATGTTTACAAAGTGGTTGCTGCCGACAAGGCATTTGAGCTATGCCGTATTTTAAATTAACTGAGTTATTTTGTAAATAGTAACATGTAAATACGATGTAAATATTAAAACTTATTAGTCGATGATAAGTTATCCAGTTTTATTTTGTAACATAAGAATAGTTTCTACCCCGGATTCTGAATAATATGTTACACATGTGGGTTGGGTTTTTTCAGAAAAACCCGGGTTTTTGCGAACCCTGCTAGCAAGCGATGAAGAGGCTCTGCCACTGCTGCTTTATTTTGTAGAAAGACATGATAAAAGTTCAGTAGACCCAAAAATGCTTAGAGTTCCTCTCTCTTTGTTGGCGTAGGGGCTTCTTGAATAGCTTTTACTTTGTCCTTTGTGGGTTTAGTACCTCTCTCTTTGATTTCATAACCTAAGAATTCAATTTTTGGAGTTCCAATAATACATTTATTTTTGTTTAAACGTAACTCAGCCTTACAGAATCGACCATGAACTTCACGAAATCGCTTGGCTAGTTCTTCTTCTGTAGAACCTTTGATCAAGACATCATCATAGTATGGAAACACTCCTGGTATGTTTGCGAGCAATGTCTCAATGAACCGTTGGAATATTCCAGGAGCTGTGGAAATGCCAAATTGGAGGCGATTGCATTTGAATGCTCTACAATGTGTCACAACTGTTTGTGCCATGGCAGAAGAATCATCCACGACTAATTGCAGATATGCGTGGGACAAATCAAGCTTTATGAAGTATCGGCCTCCTGTTAATTCTGCAAGAATTTGATTTACTGCCGGTACTGGATATGGATGGGTGCTTAAAACCTTGTGGACTGTACATTTATAGTCACCACATAACCTAATCTCTCCATTAGATTTCAGGACAGGAACTACAGGAGTTGCCCAATCAGAATAACTAACTGGTTCAAGAACTCCCTGGTCTTGTAATCGTGGCAATTCCTTCTCAATCTTGGGTCTTAGAGCAAATGGTACATTCCTAGCTTTCAGCTGAATTGGACGAACTGAGAAATCCAAATGTAACTTGATGGGTGTACCTGTAAACTTTCCCAGTTCTTCCTTGAAAACATCAGAGAATTCACTCAGGAAATCATCCAAAGTAGAATGCTATATTCTACGGATGTCTGTTACCTTTATTCCTAATGGTTCGAACCAATTTAAACCTAGAAGTCCTTGACGTTTCTTTTTAGCAATAAGAAGTGGAAGTTCCCGTTCCCGGTCATACCCTCATAGCATGCATGGTCACAGTGACGTCACTGTAAATCACTGTGGTCACGTCACATCTGTGACCAAAATGCCTCAGTGATGTCACATTGTGACTGAGATGTGAACTTTTCAGAAAACTTTAAAAAATTACAAAAATTCTTCAAAACATGTTACTTAGCGTAAAATTTTATTTTTCTGGCAATTAAAAAAAAATTGTGACGTCACTGTTATGTCACTGCATGTAACGTACGTCACGTCACATATGTGACAAAAAAATCACCATATTGTAAGTCACAGTGTGACAAAAATATGAACTTTAAAAATCTTTGAAAATGAAGAGAAATGTTTTAAAGAGGCCCGAGTTACAGCGGCATAAGGAATGAAAATATATTAGTGGATAGCAAATAGTAAATTCGGACACGAAAAGGGAGGGGGGACATAAAAAGGAAAATTTACGGTAAAGTATCAACAAGCTAGATTTTCATGCTGTATTTTATCAATTTGATATCTAAGACAGTGAAAGTATATTTTTTTCATGATTTCAATTTTATCTAGCATTGCAATTTAATTTAATAATCCTTCACTTATTGTTATTATTATAAAAGTGTTTCTCGGAAGAATGGTACGCGCTGTAGCAATTTGGCTAACATATTTACAACTAGGAATATTAAATCTATACACTTTACATATTTAGTTTGCAGGGAGGAAAATTTTTAATTTTTTTTGCCAGCCACTGGTATTCGAAACACTTCTGTGCTTTCAAACTAAAAAATTTCTATTACAGTTAAGACTGCAGCTTTTAATGAGCACGTAGAAAGAGTCTTCAGAGTTTAGTCATATATGCATTTCTTGCTTTATATTTTGCATTCAAGTCATATTTTTTCCTGTTAGCGCACCTATTTTAAGCAACTATTTAAAAAAAATTCTACTTCTTTCAGACTTTTTAAATAAAATTAGCATTTTCCGAAAGAAAAAAATATATAATTTATGCAAAACCCATGATATAATTAATTATTCGTATTTCAAATTTATGTTTTAGATATATGACTTTAAAAAAAGTTATTTTACAAATTGTTTTATTCTACAGAAAATTAACACGAAAAGAATGACAGATTGACAAAGAAATTTTTTTTTATCCTCGATAATCCTTTTAAACACTTTCCAACAAAGTTGAAATGTGTTTATGCATTCGGTTTGTCTGTCCGTCTGTACGCGCTCTAACTCCCGTAAATATACTCGGATCGTTCTGAAATTTTTGGATGTTAGTGACCTCTACCATAGCACGAACTCTATTTCAAACGAAGTTTGTAGCATGTTTAGTTCATTTACAGAGACAGTCAAAAGTTTTTCGTTACATTACGGTCTATGGGAAAAAATCGTTTAAAATGATTTTTAGTGATGTTACATGCTTTCAAACATAATAAAATTGATATGCATTTATCAAGTGCACTAAAATATGCATTCCGTAGAATATGCGGTGCAAAGAATAATTATTATTCATTTACAGGGCCACACAAATGAATTCCGCTACCTAATGATATATGGGCGGAGGGACTTTTTTCCGGCGTATTTTAATTATGTTAAATTATTTCATGTATAATGAAATTGATATACGTCGCTGAGGTTTACTATAACTTATTTCATGTATAATACGAAGTGCATATCATTTACAGGGACACACAAAAGATTTCAGACACTATATTGTATCCGAAGTACTGTACGGTAGCGATGATTGCTGGAAATGCATTTTTAATTATGTTATGTGCTTTTATGTTTCACTATATTTATGCATTGTATATGGTGTGTTTAACAGCTGTAATGCATATACAGGGCTACACAAAAGAATTCGCAATGGTTACTGGGTATGATTGTAAATTGCTTAAAGGTGGTTTTTTAAATGAGTTATGCATTTTTACGCTGAACTGCATTTTGTTTACTAAGAAATGTTTGTAGAACATAGATAAAATGATATACAGGGTTACGCAAAGAATTGGATACATGGCCGTCTATAAATGATAATTTCTGGAAATGTGATTCCAGTTTCTGGAAATGTGATTCCAGCAGTTTTAAGAGTGTTTTAGTTTGAATTAAATTTTAACTAAATAGTGGCGTGTAATAAAGGTTTTAGATAAACTACAGGGTTGTACAAAAGTATTCAAGTATGTTTTCATCTATTAGTGTAAATTGGTGAAAGAGAAATTTCAACCTGTTATTCGTTTTTTTTTCTAAACTAAATTTCCCCAATATATAGCATGTATATCAACCTACAGATCAAATACAGAGTTGTTCAAAAGAATTGGAATACATATTTGCTATGGATGGTAACTGCTGAAATCAGTTTTTCAAATGTTTTATGCGTTTTCTAAAATGTTTACTTAGTTCTCTTATATACTTTATTTCCCTAAATAACGAAGTTTTGTTAAAGCATTCAGGGAGTGTTGGAAAGTGTTTCATAATCTATGCTTAACGCATGATTTTTCTTACTTGTTTATTTATTAAGAAGATATTTTGTATTTATTACGTGTGAAACAATCTTTACTTAAAAAAATGGGGGGGGGGGGGGGTAAAACTGATAAAAGGAAAAGGTAAAATACATTGGAAAATTCTTCAAATAGAAAATTTTAAATAGAGACAGTATCATAAAATTATTGCACATGTAAGTTCCAAAGCTGTTGCATACAAAAGCAAATAAACGGTAACACCTGCTAAAACTAATCTGAAACGAATCTGAAAATCGTCTGCGCACGATACCGCAGGGTAAACAGAAAACTTTTTGTGATAGACGTGGGAAGTTAGTTAACTGTTCAGAACATCACGAAGTCTACAATGTAAGCTTTTGTTTATGCCTATTTTAATGTAAGAGTAAGACGTCCGCCATTTTAGGATAATAATACACAGATATTATTAATTTATGGAGCGTAAAAAGTAAGTCTTGTTTAATTTAAATCTTTTACTCCTGTTTTGTATATTATGATGATGAGTTAAATAGTTTTATGTTATACATATTAAAAGAGACTGATTTGGAATTGTTTTCAGAAGCGATATTTTCCTATTCAATTCTGTGATGTAAAATATCTGCCATCGCCCGGAAAGAAAGAAAGAAAAAAAAGCTATCATGTCTACATTCATAGTGAAATGAATGTAAACATTAATTTACAGTTACTTGAGATTGAAAATGTGTTGAGACAGTGATGTGGAATTTTTTCGGCTTCTTACTGTTTTCTTATTACTAACACTTACAGCGTTATTATTATTTCGGAGTTAAATATGATATTCGATTATTATGATATTACGAAACTGTTTCAGATTAGAAATTAACATTATACTGGGAAAATGTCTTTTTACATATTATAGTAGTGAAACTTTTGAAAGATTTTTTTTTCATTGCTAATAATATTTATAATTATTATTTAAAATCCTAAATCTTCATACCAATGTTTTCAGATGTAACATTTGCCAAAATTATAAAATAATAGGAATTCCTCATAACATATGTAGAGATTTTTGAGAAACTGTTAAATCAAATAATACATTTAATTCATCTATTGTAGTTTGTTGTTATTTAATAGCACAATTATAAATACTAATTATTTAGTGTTTTTCAAATTGGTATATTTATTTTTTTAAATTGTATGTATGCATTTTTTTGCTGTTTATGATTTTAATCAAAACATTTAATTGTAGACATTCAGAATCAATTATTATCGATTGTAAATTCATTTTCTACGTTTTCGATACACGTAATTGTTGGCATTAAAAAATAAAATATGATTAATGACTATTTTTTACATTAAAATGTTTTTCAAACAATAAAAGAAAATCATATGCAATCATTTATTTTACTTTTATATTTCCTTTTTAACACTTTTCAACAAAGTTGAAAAGTATTTATGACTTCGATTTGTCTGACCGTCTGTCCGCACTCTAACATTCGTAAATATACTTGGATTAATTGGAAATTTTTGGATGTTATTGACGTTTACCATAGCACGGTCCCTATTTGTAATGAAATTTGTAACATCTTGAGTTCATTTACAGGGACAGTCAAAAATATTCCGTTACATTACGGCCTAATGGAAAAAAATCATTTCAAATGATTTTACACGCTTTAGAACAGAATAAAATTGATATGCATTTATAAAGAGCACTAAAATATGATGCATTCTATAGAATATGCGATGCCAAAAATAGTTATTGTTCATTTACAGGGCTGAAAAAGGAATCCCAATACATAATGATATAGGGGTGGAGGGAATTGTTTGCGGCGTACTTTAATTATGTTAATCTATTTCATGTATAATGAAATTGATATACGTCGCTGAGGTTTACATACTATAAATTATTTCATGATAATACGAAGTGTATATAGCATTTACAGGGACACACAAAATATTTCAGATACTATATTGTATCCGAAGTACTGTTCATTAGCGATGATTGCTGGAAATGCATTTTTAATTATGATATGCGCTTTTATGATTCCCTATATTTATGCATAGTATATAGCGTATATAAATGCTATAATTCATATACAGGGCTACACAAAAGTATTCGTAAGGGTTACTGGGTATGGGCGCAAATTGCTTAAAGGGGGGTTTTTAATGAGTTATGCATTTTTACGCTGAACTGCATTTAATTTACTAAGAAATGTTTGTAGAATATAGATAAAATGATATACAGGGTCACGCAAAGAATTGGATACATGGCCGTCTATAAATTATAATTTCTGGAAATGTGATTTCAGCAGTTTTAAGAGTGCTTTAGTTTGAATTAAATTTTAACTAAATAGTGGCGTAATAAAGATTCTAGATACACTACAGGGTTGCACAAAAGTATTCAAGTATGTTTCCATATATTAGTATAAATTGCTGTAAGAGAATTTCTACCTGTTATGCGTTTTCTTGCTAAACTAAATTTTCCGATTATATAGTATATATATCAACCTACAGATCCAATACAGGTTTGTTCAAAAGAATTGGAAAACATGTTTGACTATGGACGGAAACTGCTGAAATTAGTTTTTCAAATGTTTTATGCGTTTTCTAAAATGTTTACTTAGTTATCTTATTTACGTTATTTCTCTAAATTACGATATTTTGTTAAAGCATTCAGGAAGCGTTGGAAAGTGTTTTATAATCTATGCTTAACGCATGATTTTTCTTACTTGTTTTTTTCTATTTCCCAGATGAGTCTTTTCCTATAAAACATGCCAAATCTATTTAGCTCATATTCACAAAATACAATATACACGGGAATAAAAAATTTAAATAAATATGACTTAGCATGCCGTTCTATAAATAAGAGTTGTATTAATATCCGTTAGACTCCATGTTCGTATTTAATAAAGGAGCGACAAATCACAACACATTAATAAACTTACACGTTCTTAATATATAATATCAAACTTGAACTCAAGATCAAGCTTAGAACTTAATAAAAAAAAGATGCCAGTTGATAAGTATTGTTTTTTTCAGCGCAAAAATTAAAAATATTTTAGAAGAATAGGAACCCAAAATAGCGATATTTTGCTAAAAATATACGATAAAAAGATAAGATTTTACATTTCAAACAAAGCTTTATTTTAAAATTCATCACAGTTTTTATGACAAGAATCATCACAGTATTAATACTTGGAAATTTTTCCAGAGAGAAACATTCCCCTTGCATACAATATTTCAAATGAAAATCAAATTTCAAATTAATTGCTTAAAATGCGCAAAGGCCACATAGTGAAAAAAAATCCCTGCCGGCTCGGGCCTACAGGCGGAGGTAGATTTCGAAGGTAAACACTAAATTCACCAACAAAACTTAAATCAAGATTAGAGATAAACCCAGTTCCTTCTCTAAGAATGAGCTCTAGGGAGATAAACATTTTGTGAGAATTCTAATATACACGAATACACACACAATACACGTATATGGAATAGGTTTAAAAATGGCTAAAGCAAATTCAGAGAGTGTTAAAATATGTTAATATTTCCATAGTCGGGATTTTATCATGTTTTAATACGTTTCTTCAAACTCACATGACGTTACATATTCACCTGCTGAGGTCCATTATATTTCCAATATGTCCCATCCCATCCAGATTGCTTTTATCATTGCTCTTTTATATTGACTTTATTTCTATCTCACTTTTTGGTCTATCTGTTTTGGCGCAGCATGTCCCAACTGGGACTTTGCGCCATTAAACCCCATACAACCATACAACCAACCTCATGGGGCACTCTTTACTTTTAGGTAGATTTCGTAAGGAATTGCAGTCGTTACAATGGTGCGACTTTTGAAAAATTCCTTCATAACTTTTCATTATAGGACCCAAGGAACCCAAAACCACCCCCACCTAAAAAGTTTATATATATATATATATATATATATATATAACCATTAATTAAACATAACCTACCACCGTCAATTATTATGAATTAAAGCTGTAAGTATAAAAAAATATATATATTATAAGAATTATTATGGAAGAAAAAGAAAAAAGTGGACACCGACAAAAATTGAAAAGCTTATACATTGAATTACGTTATCAAGGGCACAGAATTCAATGATATAAGCAAAATGGTTGTTTTCTGTGGGAAAAATAAGCTAAAGCTAAAAATTATTTTCCCCTGTGCCCAAACAACCATTAAAATCAAGTGAATTGATTAAAAATGAAAGCAGAATAGAAACAAATAATATGAAATGGAAGAATCAATAAAACGTATTTAAATATTTATAGGATATAAAATATAAATAATAAACACCATACCGATTAATATTTCAGTATTTTACAAAAATCCACGCGCACATGGCTACCAGAATATCATAAAGATTAAGGTGAATAAAACAGTTAAGAAATCACAGTAAATGATACCAAAGGATGCAGTTAATACATATTGAAATAAAATTTGAAATACCTTGTTAAACACATTTAATCTAATATAAAATAAATAGATAGTAATTACATTATTTAAAATGCACTATTAAATTAATTAATAACTGTTTAACAATATCGTCAAAATTTAGCTAAAAATACCCCCTGGTGTATTAAATTATAATTGAAATGGAGCTAGAAAAATTAAAATTTAGAACTATCTTAAAGAGACAAATTTGGTGCTGCCATCTAGTATTACTTTTATTAAACAACTGTCGCAAGATAAATATTTGTAAGCATTTGAATGTAAATAACTGTTTAAACAGCAAAACCAAACATATCCTTATATATAGAGAATTATAAACCTAATATAAACCACACAATGTATTTAAAAACTATTGTTAATAAAATTTAAAAGCATACAATATATTCTATTAGCTAACTTATTTAAACTAAACTAAGAATTTAAATAATTCTAGAACTTTGATAATATATAGCATATAGCTATATGCTATAAAACAAAATAAATTCAGTAATAATTAATATAAATAATTATTAAAAATAATATAAAAATTATTTTTTAATCAATTATATATAAGATATTTATAAAATGAACAGGAAATAAAAAACATGTGGAAGTATATAGAAGGTTAAATGATACTTAAATTCCCATTACTTAAAAAGCACAAATATAGAGTGTGGATTATTTTCAGACATCCATAAAAATCCAAAAAGTATGAATTTGGGACATTCAAAAACATTAAACCGATAATAAATATTAAAAAGAATAGAGGAATAATAATAAAATTAATTACCCAATTTTAATGCATACAGTATAACTATATTTATATTAAACATACTTATATGTATATTAATCACTATAAGAATGGCATACTATTAGTAATTAATATGATATAGTCCTTAGTAAATTAAAATTTAATAACAAATAATTGTAAATTAAATTAATCAATAATTAAGCTAATTATAATATTAATGAAATTCTCCAATTAGATATAAAATATCAAATCAACATCCATATAAAATATGTAACAAAAATATAGTAATAATACAAAAGCCCCCATTTTTTTTTTATAATTAACCATTGCGTATTATCCAGACAACACCACCCTCCTCCGTACTCTAACATCTACCCACCCAACCAACCTATAATAATTTTTTTATATTATTTTACAATTTTTAATTTTTTATAGATATTTTTTTATTTTATAATTTTTTTGTAATTTTGTTTACGCATGTGTTAATTTGTTTTAATAGATCATGTAAGAAAAGTACAATTGTATATTAATGAATATATGAATTTTTTTGGAAAACCATGATTTAATGCATCATAAATTAGTTTTTTAATATTATTGTTAATTAGAGGAGAAGAACATAAACATTTTATTCTATATAAATGATTAAGTATTATATTCCGAAATACAGAATGATGTAGACAAGATTTAAAATTTGTAAATGTATTAACTGTGAATTTAAATTCTTTACGTTTGTCATATAAATCTGTGATTGTTTTATTGTCTTTTATTGTAATTTTAAGATCTAAGAAGTTAATTGTATTGTTAGATAAAAGGTTTTCCGTTAATTCCAAATTAGTGGGATAATCAACTGGAAATCGAGTAAATTATATATATATATATATATATGTGTGTGTACTAAATTTTGTCCGCACGATAAAAGTCGCAATTATGCACGGATTGTCCTCAAACCCGCCAACAACTTTGATATGGCTAATATCTCGGCGGGGATTGAAAATGGGCGAAATCGGCCCAAGAGGATGGAAATGGGCAGGGTTCAAAATTTTGAATACTGTCTTAATATGATTCTGATAAAACCAGCTCTTACACAACAATGGCTGGAAAAAAAATAAAAGTTTTTCGTTATAGCAGTTGCCAACAATTAAAAAAAAACATAAAATTCTCACCACAACAATTACTTTTCTATGGCAAAATTTTCACGTGTAAAATTAAATAGTTTGACAAATTGAAAACAAATTGAATATTACGTGATAAGTTTTCTAGAGCAAGATTTCAGCATGAAAACTCAAAATAAAATAAATAGTTTGACGAATTAAAAAAATATGTATATTGCGTCATATTGGAAATATAATGGACTATGAGCAGGTGAATATGTAATGTCATGTGAGTTTGAAGAAACGTATTAAAACATGATAAAAACCCGACTATGGAAATATTAACATATTTTAACAATTTAAGGTTCTCTGAATTTTTTGTAGCCATTTTTTAAACCTATTCCATATACATGTCTGTGTGTATTCGTGTATATTATAATTTTCACAAAAAGTTTAGCTCCCTACAGCTCACTCTTTGTGAAGAAACTGGGTTTATCTCTAATCTTGATTTAAGTTTTGTTGGTGAATTTAGTATTTAACTTCGAAATCTACCTCCGCCTGTAGGCCCGAGCCGGCAGGGATTTTTTTTTTTAAATATACTGGTTTTTATTTTTGAGATATAGTTTTTATATGCTTCATAAGATTGACTCCCTATGACATCTGGATGGAAACCCCATCTGGATGGAAACCCCATCCAGATGTGATTTTTTACTTTGTTTTACTGGATTTCTATTTTACATTGTTTTTACCCTTGTTTGACGACTTTATCTGGATGGGTACCCCATCCAGATGGCTTTTCTATTTCCATTTTAACTCACTTCATTATTTTTTCTTGATGTCATTTGCTTAACTCACTTTTTTTGTATTTTACTCTTTGTTTGTCGTAGCATATCCCTATAGGGATTTTGCGCCATAAAACCCAATGCAACCAACCAACCAATATGTCCCAATATATATATATATATTTAATTCGTCGAACTATTTATTTCATTTTGAGTTTTCATGCGGAAATCTTGCTCTAGAAAACTTATGACGTAATATTCAATTTGTTTTCAATTCGTCAAACTGTTTATTTAATTTAATTTTTCACGTGAAAATCTTGCAATAGAAAAGCAATTGTTGTGGTGAGAATTTTATTGCTTTTTTACATTCTTCTATCTTCAATAGAAGAAAGTATTGTAATCGAAATTTTTTTCGATGGATTTATACGTTTTAGGGGTCAAAGATACCAAAAAACATGTTTATAGAAAATGTCTGTCTGTCCGTCCCTCCATCTATCCGTGTGTCTGTCGCCATCAGGGACCTAGCTACAGGGGGGGTGTGGGGGGGTGCGACACCCCCCCTCTTCGGTAAACTCATATACATTCGGTAATTTCACTTTCGTTCAAAAACTGTATCATTTGGCTCTTTTTTTTTTTTTTTTTTTTTAGAATTTTTAAAAACATATTACAAAACAGAAAACAATGTCAAAAAATATTTAAAATTATTAAATATTTTCTGATTAGAAACTAACCTTTCTCTTTGCATTATGTAATTATTTTTTCGCTCGGAGTCGATTGAAATTTCACTTTTTAGCTATTCCATGTATGTAAGAAGGGGAGGGAGGAGGGGGTATCCATGATACAGTATCCCTTAGAAGATTAAATATACCTTCTTCCTATTTTTATGCAGTATCTCTGTAGAGAATATCTTCGCTTTATTCAAGAAAGGAATCTGGAGAAAAATGCCCTGAGGGTAAATGCGTACACTCCTTGACCAATGCAAATGAAATTAGAAGGCCAGACTTCTTGTTCGTTAAAATTCGTTTTGCTGGACTCTGAAAACTATGGGGGGCAGGGGGGGGGGTGGATATTTCGCGGTTTTTTTAGGGGACAGGATGTCGCCAGATCTTTACTGTTGTATTGTCTATTTTTCAAAGTCAAAAATAAGAGAAAACCGGGAATTTTTTCTTATCAAAGAAAATTAAAACGGTGTAATAAAATTACATCAGCTACTAAGGATGTACCGAACAGTGATTTTGACCGAATACCGAATATTCGGCTAGCCGAGCAGTAACTATTTGGCCAAATAACAAATATTCGGCTGGTCGAATATTTTAAAATTTTATTAATTAAAAAAGTTTCATATTTCATGGCTTCTTCTGGGGAATTAAACCAAGTGAATATATATTTTTTTTAATTCTAAAACAAACAACTTAGCAAAAATAACTTTTCTACCGAATATTCGGCCTAAAGGCGAACCGTATACCGAATATTCGGCTAGCCGAATTAACTGTTTGGCCGAATGCCGAATATTCGGCCAGCCGAGTAGTAACTATTCGGCCAAATATCAAGTAGTCGGCTGGTCGAATACTTTTATATTTCAAAGATTAGAAGCATTAAAATGTTAAATTTTAAAATATTTTACATAATATTTAAAGGAGAAACTTACATATTGATAAACAAGAACTTTTCACAAGTAAATGTTATACATGAAAAAAATCTGGTTTGGGGTATTTAAGAAGAGAATTTTAAAATTTTATTAATTAAAAAAGTTTGATATTTCATAGCTTCTCCTGATGAATTGTTATCCAAGTGAATATATATTTTTTTAATTCTAAAACAAACAACTCAGCAAAAATAACTTTTCTACTGTCTTTGATTTAGCAAGGAAGTTTTTAAATGCATCTTAGATCAGTGTTTCGAATGGGCGATTATTTTCAGAGATTGTAAACATACACATTGTTCCTGAAAAAAATTGTAACAAACTTTCAACAGAGATAATGTGGTTAAGACAAAAAAGTTTTGAACAAGAAACAACACCTCACTCCATTTATTCCATCAAAATTACAATACATTCAGTCAAATATTCTGGGTGTGCAACTACAAGCCGAAACTGAATTTTCATTCACAACTTTATCAGTAAATGAAGATATTTTAGCAAGATTTGTTTCATATTAATTTAGTTTGTATTAAATGTGATGATATCATTGAGAATGACTGAATTTTGGCCAATGACGCAGTATAAATACTATATATTGCATTCTGAATAAAGGAATGTCTACCTCATAGTTGTTTAAATATGAAAAGTGGCAATTTCCAGCACTTCTCATCATGATATTATATTTCACAGAAATCAAAGCAAGTTTGTTAAAATTGTATTCCGCTTCAACAGTCAGGCCTGCCAATATGCTTAATAAACGGTCAAGTGCGAGCATTACTCGCGTACAGAGGGTTCCGTACAATAAATACATGAATTTGTAATTGTATTATATATATATATATATATATATAAAGTTGCTAAAAGAATATTAAGACTTTTTAAAAAACTATCTAACGTAGGGTTGGGTATAACTGTACATATTAGAAAAGTGTAATCGGGTATATCATAAAAGTTCAAAGAGATATATGGAACAATATCAAATATAGCTATTCGTATAACTCTTTTTTTAATATTATCCTAATCTGTTTATGATGAACTAATTCGGTACTGACAATAAAGGCAGTGCATAGTTAAACTTCATTTGGCATTTCATGAAACTAAATTCAGCGTAGTAATAACCTTTATTTCTACAGTGTATCTAAAACAAAACCTTTGTTCAAAGTTTAAATTGGGCATTGTGCTAAGCGCGCTTCGAATTGAGGTCTCAAAGTTGCAACGCCGCCTTGGTCAGAGCCGCGTTTTTCCAGATAGGTATTTAATTAACTTTTAAAGTCACTCGAGGCGTATTGAGAGATACAATCAATGCAAACTATCGCGAATCTCACAGTATTTATGCGATTCATTCTAATTAAATATTTCGAGGGCGATGCCCTTAAAAAACAGACACCTAATTTTAATTCCAAAACAGACAAATGGCACCAAGAATATTTAATTAAAATTTTTCTTTTATCATGTACGTGAAAATAAGCAAGTTCGCATTTTCTAATAAATTCGTTTATAAATTCTGGTGTCAGTTCATTATTTCATAAGTTTGTAAATAGAATTACTCTGTGCCGGAAAGGATTAAGTGGTCGCAGGACTCTTAAAGCTTCAAAATTTAAGAAATTTTAATTTTTTTAGATGTTAAACTCCTATCTTTTCTGAATATTTTGATATAATTGTTTCCTTGAAATTCCCATTAGAACAGAAGTTTTGGCTTTTAGAATTATACCCGCTCAATAGCTGAAGCGGCGTTTCCGAAACTTTAAAGTCATTATTTTCCAAATGGCGTTTTTGGGTATAACGCGCAGGATTCCTCAAAAACTTCTGAATATTTTTTCATGAAATTTTCCAAACATATATTCCATGTTATTCTGTATAAACTGAATCTAAAATTTCCTTTTTATTGTTAAAAAAAATATTTTTTTAGGGGATTTTACTGTTGAAATTTTCAAAATTTTGTACTAGCTAAATGCAGCATTGCATTAAAAATATAAAAATGCTTTAAATACAAATTTGTTCAGGGAAATTATTACAATCGGAAGTATAAGTAAGCACCAAAATTTTCATTCTAATTGCAATATTTATTTTGTAATCCTGCGCGTAAACTGTTATGCCAATTTTTTGTTCGACAAATGTCTAACAGTTTCGAGCCCCCTATAAATACTAATTCTGTATCTTGCAATTTTTTAAATACATGAAACGAAAGAACATACTTATATCTTTCATTCCAATTAAAATTGTGTTTTAAAATCATATACATTTTAAGACATTAAATGTTGAAAATGGTCTTTTTTTCATTTTTTCCACTTTTTAGAGTCCCGAGACCCCTTAAATTAGTATGTTTTTAACAATTTGACGTTTATTGCTTTTATACTGTTACTGGACATTACATTACACATATATATCATTAAAAGTCGTTAACTAGGCATAGACAGGGCTGCAGAAAATGTTTCTACTCCCAACATTTCCCCCAATCCACACGAAAATTTCCCCAAAATTTTACGGTATGTTATAGGTAAGTGCTGTATTACCGTAGGTATAGAAAATTTATTTTTCAAATATTTCTCAACTTATGCGCGTATATATATGGCAGGGGTGATTCTGAGTGAAAAAAAAATTTCCTAAAATTCACAGCAAGTTTTCTGAAAGTTTACAGCAGAGTGGTGGAAATCCACTCCCAATACTATGAATTTTTCATAGATCTTTTGACGCAATTCGCATTTTTTCGCGATCTTTTGACGAAATTTGCGGTTATTTCTCCTTCCTCTTGACGAAATTCGCAGTTGTTTTGCCATCATTTGATGAAATTCGCGGTTGTTTTGCGATCGTTTGGCAAAATTTGCGGTTCTTTCGTGATCTTTTGACGAAATTTGCAGTTTTTTGCGACCTTTTAACGAAATTTGCGATTATTTCGTGATCTTTTGGCGAAATTTGCGATTATTTCGTGATCTTTTGACGAAATTTGCAGATTTTTGCGATATTTTAACGAAATTTGCGGTTATTTCGCCCCTTTTGACGAAATGCGCGGTTGTTTCGCAATCTTTTGACAAAATTTGCGTTTATTTCGCGATCTTTTGAGTAAATTTACGTTCATTTTGCGATCTTATGACGAAATTTGCGGTTTTTTCGCTTTTCTTTGACGAAATAGAAGGTTATTCGCCCTGTTTTGACGAAAATCGCGGTTATTTCGCCATGTTTGGACGAAAATCGCGGTTGTTTTGCGATCTTTTGACGAAATTCAAGGTTGTTTCGTGATCTTTTGACGAAATTTGCGATTGTTTCGTGATCTTTTGACGAAATTTGCGATTGTTTCGCGATCTTTTGGCGAAATGTGCATTTATTTTGCGATCTTTTGACAAAATTTTCGTTCATTTCACGATCTTTTGACGAAACCTGCAGTTATTTCGCGATCTTTTCAAGAAACCTGCGGTTCTTTCGCAATCTTTAGGCGAAATTTGCGGTTCTTTCGCGATCTTTTGACCAAATTTGCAGTTCTTTAGCGATCTTCTGACGAAATGTGCGGTTATTTTGCGATCTTTTGACGAAATTCGCGTTTTCTCCGTAATTCTTCGCTAAAATTCGCGGTATTTTTATGTCCGTATTTTCAAATGACCGTTTTTTTTTTTTTTTTTAAACCGAATGTCTTAAATTTTCGGAAAATTCGGAACATAATCACCCCTGATATACGGTACATATTATTCTGAGATCGATTTTGTGAAGGTCGCCATACGGATATTTTTATTTGTACTGAAATTGTTCTATCTCAGGGAATTATGGAATTCATTGTTAAAATCGAAATCAATTGTGTATGTTTCTAAAAAATTTCCCCAGGGGGTTAAAATTTCCCCCGATCCTAGATCGCCGGATCGGACATATTCTGCACCCCTGGGCATAGAGTACGCCGCCCTGTCCTTGTGTATGTCCAAACTGACCGTACCTTTAAGGGTTAATATCTCAGCTAATTACCGATGATTTTTTTCGAAAATCATTATCAACAATGCTTTTATTCTTCTGCAACGGTAGGTATATTCAGCGATGCTCAACAATTTTTCTGAATGCCCGTAAATCGAAATTTGTGTATAACAGAAAAATGCTAATTACTCAAAAAGTATGTGACCTAAGGTAATCGCTATAATTTTCCGGCAAGGTTTATATTAACGTCTACTACCTCTAATTTTTTCATAATTTTAGTTTCAGTAGATTCGGAATTAGATGGGGGGGAACATATTTTTGCGCTAGATTTTCAACAATATATTTGACAATATAATACCTAAAATTAAAAGGAATGTATTTTTGAGTTCAGCGTTACAAAAGCTTTCACAGGATACCCCACATGATATACAAAGAAAAGATTTTTTTTTTCAAGTAGCATAATTAGCCCCTCTACTTTTTTGCTAAATATATTTATGAATGTTTATTAATCTGAAAATATGTGGGTTAATGGTCTTTATTACTTCCCCGAATTTGAACTTTCCATGTTCCATAGTTTACGATTAAAATGGCTGTGACAGACAGACGGACAGACACAGGGGTGATCTTATAATGGTTCCGTTTTTACTTTTTAAGTACGGAACCCTAAAAATGAGACAGAAAATGTGTCAGAAAATTTTGCGTTGTTCAGTAGGAAGCTCGAGAACTGCTTTAAAAGAAAAATAAGATAGAGAACTATAAAATATTGGAATTTTTCCTTTGTAACCTAATATAAACCGACGATATATTTTAAGATCTGGATCTGTTTTTGTCACGGGTTAGTGGGGGGTATACGGAGATATACACCGTATACGCTCTGCTTCTCAAATAAAGCATTAGCGTATACTGCATCCATGAATGTTCATGACTTTAGCGTATATCCTTTGTTTTTTACGACTGCAACATTGGTTCTTGTCATTCAGTTCGAAAAGATATTTTTTATTTATGTTTTTGAACTTATTTTAAAATCATCGGTTGTCTTGATATCTAAAGACAAGTACATTAATTTTTCTTCTAATTGGCGTTTTGAGACATACATTTACTTTCTGCTGCAAAAACTGAAAGCAATTTTTTTCTTTGTTTTCTGAAATGAAAGGATCTCAAATTTAATTTAAGTAAATTTAAAAAAAAATCATTTGACTTGAATCAGGCTAATTCGTGTAACAGAATCAACGCTACAGCTCACAAAAAAATGCAAGCAAAGTAATTTTGCAGAAAATAAAATAATTTTCCACACTTTCTACCCTCTCCCATTCCATCGAAAAAAAAATCTTTGTGTTTTTATTATTGCAAATTAAAATAACTATATTTAATTTTTTATACTAATGCTCAATTGCTCAACATGATATTTGACTATTTCATTTCTCATAACTTTCTATGTTACAAGTTCCAGCTTAAAAATTCAACAGAAAAAATATCGTACAAATAAAGTGCAGCTTTGTTTAGCCACATTTTGTGGATTTTAAAAATTATTTAAAGCTGTTCTGAAATCGTAACTTGCATCTTTTTTTACACTTTCGGGAAGAAATTTTCATTTTTAAATGCACGAAATTTGCAGATATTCTTTGTTATTCGTAAACGAATAGTGTTTCTCTTTTTTCCTATAAAGGTAACTGCGCTCTTTCAGAAAATGGTGCCAAAGTTGACGTCTGTAACAGATTTTTTTTAAACGTGACAATCGGCAAAAGATCATTATAAGGTAGCAATTGATTATAACTTAATATGTAATACATTTATCAGAAAATTTAAAAGTGCTATTTGATTTCAAAGCACTTTATGGCTCATGCCTGCTGATTACATGCTTCTGGATTTTAAAAAAAATGTCTACTTAAATGAGTCAGTAATAAATAATTTTGGCAAAACATAAATTAGGCCTGACCAGGCCGAATTAATGTTTCTGTACCGAGCCGGGACTGGTTTCATTCTTCCAAGTCTTCACGGGCCAAAATTTTCAGTTCCGGTTTTCAACCAACCCGTATGAAAATCTTTGTCTCAGCGTGGCCTGGTAGCGAAATACAGTTAAATTAAAATGTAGTAATACGTGTGAAAAAGAACCTGCCTATGACGGAATCCTGTTTTAAACTGAAAAATGTGTTGATCCATGCAAAATTAATATAATAATATGTGAGAAAAGAATATATAACACATTTACACCTATTAACAAGTTGGAAATTGCTCGTCAAACGTGGCAAATGAGGTGCGTTCGTACTATAACTAGTTTTATAATTATTTTTGCACCCCATATTGTACTGAATGCATATTTTTTTGCACTTCATAAGTGCATAGTCTGTAACATCATTAAAATGCTCTTCAATATTTTTTTTCCCATTCCCTGTAATGTAACGGAAAACTTTTGACCTTTCCTGTAATTAAACTATACTTCCGATTTTCATAAAATTTGAAATGGCTCGACAAAATTTTGCAATAATTATATATTTAAAATTTGAGACCAGTCGGAAGACTGTAACAGCATTAAAATGCTCTTGCAATAATTTTTTCCCATTGGCTGTAATGTAAAGAAAAACTTTTGACTGTCCCTGTAATTAAACTATACATCCGATTTTCATAAAATTCGAAATGGCTCGACAAAATTTTGCAGCAATCATATATTAGAAATTTCAGACCATTCGGTTGGGTAGTTTTTGCTCTGTTATATGCGGACGGACGGACAGACGGACTGAACGACGACTATAGGTGCTACGTATTTATATAATTACGAATGCACCTAAAAAGGGAACGTGTCTATAATGCATTTTTTAGCTCACAGGCTATCAAAGCCTGAGAGCTTATGTGCTGGCCGGTTCTGTATTGTACGTAACGCAATAACTCTTGATAGAAATATCAGATTTGCTTCACATTTTTTTTTCTAGGTTCCTTCTGATGAGGCGCTTCCCTGATTAGTTTTTGGGGTTCATTGGTTAAGGATAAAGGGGAAAAGGGGGCTAGTCCCCCACTTAATTTAGATAAATGTGTTTTTCATGTAGAATTATTCAATTGCTCCAAATTTGGTATACCGGTTTATTATGTTAAGGAGCTGCCTTGATTAGATTTGGAGGTTCATTAGTTACATATAAAGGGAGGAACCCCCCCCCCCTTAATTTAGAGAAATGGGTTTTTTATGCAAAAATATTCGATTTGCTCCAAATTTGGTATACCGGTTAATTATGTTAAGCAGCTTCCCTGATTAGATTTGGAAGTTCATTACTTATCTATAAATGGGGGGGATAACCCCGCCCCCCTTAATTTAGGTAAATGTGTTTTTCATGTAGAATTATTCGATTTGCTCCAAATTTGGTATACCGGTTTATTATGCTAAGGAGCTTCCCTGATTAGATTTGGAGGCATATTAGTTAAGTATAAAGGGAGGAAAGGGGGCTAGACTGCCTCCCCCCTTAATTTAGATAGTTGGGTTTTTCCATGCAGAGTTATTCTATTTGCTCAAATTTCGTATACCGGTTTATTATATAAAGGAGCTGCCTTGATTAGATTTGGAGGTTTATTGGCTAAGTATAAAGGGGGAACAGGGGATAGTCCCCCCCCTTAATTTAGATAAATGGGTTTTTCATGCAGAATTATTCGATTTGCTTCAAATTTGATATACCATTTTATTCCGATATGGCTTCGTTGATTTGATTTGGAGGTTCATTGGTTAAGTATAAAAGGGGGAAAGGGGTGCAATTGCCCCTCCCCTTAATTTAGATAAATGGGTTTTCATGCAAAATTATCTAATTTAGTTTTTTTTTTTTTTTTTTTTTTTCTTTTTTTTCTAGGTTTATTCTGATAAGGAGCTTTTCTGATTAGATTTGAAGGTTCCTTGGCCCAGCATAAAGGGAGAAATAAGGGAGCTAATACCTCCTAAATTTAGTGAAATGGTTTTTTCATGCAGAATTATCTGATTTGCTTCAAATTTGGTATACCAGATTATTATGTTAAGGAGCTTCCCTGATAAGATTTGGAGGGTCTTTGGTTAAGTATAAAGGGGGGAAGAACGGGATAATCCCTTTATTTATTTTTCGAGGGGCATTATTCTTTGAAATAAGAGTATAATATACAATTTGTGTGAATAGCCTGTGAGCTCAACGCCATCAGTTTAACTGGGAAATTTTCTTTTTATTTACTTTACTGTGCAATTCCGTCTTAGAAGATTTTACTGTATAGCATTTTTTAGATTTTTAATTCTCCAATACATGGAATATGGATTAACAAAATTAATGATAATCAAAACATTTGCATATAACAAATAGAGATTTATTTAAAAAAAAATATGTATCGCAGCCTACGGCATTTCTATAAAAGTAAAGATTACAAAGAAAAAAAAAAGAAAGAAAAAAAGCTAAGATTAAGTATTTTTGATCAGAATTCCTTGTACAGACAAATTTTTAACCAAATCGACGTAAAAATCAATGCTTTGTAAAAATTCACTCGGGCCGTCCCAGGCTTGGGTCGAGATTTTCATTTTTTTCCCGGCCAGGATGGTCTCAGGCTGAACTTTTAGCTGCTATAACGCCGGGCCAGGCCAATAATTTTTTTCGACAGGCCTGGCCGAGTTCAGGCCTAATTTTTATAATGGGCCGAGTCGAATTTTTTTCTATGGGTCGGCCTGGTCCGGGCCTGAAAATTTTTACTCGTACAGACTTCTAACTTAAAATTTAAAAAGTATTGCAAATTTCAAACTTTGAGTTATAAATAAAAGAAAAAATGAATTATTTTTTAAATATTTTCTATTGAATTTATTTTTATTGTAATAATAAATAATCAATCTAAATCTGTCTTTTTACACCTCACCCCAAATTACTGCTTTTACCTTTGCCCCCTCCCCCCTCACTAAAGTATCGAGCACGAAAAGCTTAAACCTTAAGTGATGAGGTTATTTTTTTTTAATAACGTGGTGAGGTGGTGTGTATGTAACCCCAAAATTTGATTTCTTGTCTTGTGCACTCCACAAAATGTAGCGAATTAAAATAAGAAAATCTGCTGTGAATTTTGCATTATTTACTTGAATAAAAACAACTGAAAAAGTACTGCAAGTGTACATACATATACATATAAATACACGTATCTAAATACAATTCTTCATAATTGAAATTTCTCTTGGGTGGAAAAACCCTCACTTGATCAGTTAAGGGTTAAAGTCTTTAAAATTACTTTTTTCCTCTGCTTTATTCGTAATTCTGCAATACGATAAATAAATCAGCAGTTATCTACTTCACTCCCTCCATTCATAATTTCTACTACCCTCGCTCCCCCCCGTTTGTAAAATTTTAAATGGTTGAAATTATTTAGTTTTTTGTTAAAATTTTTTGGTCTGTTTATTTATATATTGCTGAAATAATAAATAAATGTCTAATTCCCCCCGCCCCTCGCTCAAAAGGAAATAATGCGAAAAAATACAAAATACAAATAAATACAAAATACAAATAAATACAAAATTTAAAAAAATACAAAATTTAAAAAAAAATACAAAATTTACTATGAACATTCGGTAAATTCGATGTCCACACCCCCCAAATGAAATGCTCTAGCTACGCCACTGGTCGCCATTGTACCATCAAAAAGTGTATGAAGTTATGCATAGAATTGAATCAAATTTTTATTTTAAGTTTTTGGCTATGGCAAGCAAATCTTCCCTGAATTTGGAAAAAAATTGCCGTTAGGGGGCGCTGTAATAGCGATTTTGAGTATTGTACCATCAAAAAGTGTATGAAGTTATGCATAGAATTGAATCAAATTTTTATTTTAGGTTTTTGGCTATGGCAAGCAGGTCCTCCCTGAATTTGGGAAAATTCCGCCGGTAGGGGGAGCTGTAATAGCGATTTTTGTGCGAGTTTGAATATTGAACCATCAAAAAGTGTATTAAGTTATGCATAGAATTGAATCAAATTTTTACTTTCTTCTATCTTCAATAGAAGAAAGTCTTGTAATCGAAATTTTTTCGACGGATATACACGTTTTAGGGGTCAGAGATCCCGAAAAACATGTTTATAGAAAATGTCTGTCTGTCCGTGTGTCTGTCGCATTGTTCCATCAAAAAGTGTATGAAGTTACGCATAGAACTGAACCAAATTTTTATTTTAAGTTTTTGGCTATGGCAAGCAGGTCCTCCCTGAATTTGGAAAAAATTCGCCGGTAGCGGGCGCTGTAATAGCGATTTTTAATATTGCACCATCAAAAAGTATATGAAGTTATGCATAGAATTGAATCAAATGTTTATTTTCAGTTTTTGGCTACGGCAAGCAGGTCCTCCCTGAATTTGGAAAAATTCGCCGGTAGGGGGCGCTGTAATAGCGATTTTTAATGTTGTACCATCCAAAATTGTATGAAGTTACGCATAGAATTGAACCAAATTTTTATTTTAAGTTTTTGGCTATGGTAAGCAGGTCCTTCCTGAATTTTGAAAAAATTCGCCGGCAGGGGGTGCTGTAATAGCGATTTTTGTGCGATTTTGAATATTGTACCATCTAAAAGTGCATGAAGAATTTAAGTGCATAGAATTGAACCAAATTTTTATTTTAAGTTTTTGGATATGGCAAGGAGGTCCTCCCTTAATTTGTAAAAAATTGCCGGTAGGGGGCGCTGTAATAGCGATTTTTTTGCCATTTTGAATATTGTACCATCGAAAAGTGTATGAAGTTATGCGTAGAATTGAACCAAATTTTTTGCGTTTGTTTTTGGCCTTGGCACGAAGGTCCTCCCTGAATTTGGAAAAATTCTGCGGTAGGGGGCGCTATAATTGCGATGTCTGTACCATTTTCATTATTGTACCATCGAAAAGTGTATGAAGGTATGCGTAAAAGTGTATGAAGGTATATAATTGAACCAAATTTTTTGTGTATGTTTCTGTCTATGGCAAGCAAGTCCTCCCTGAACTTGAAAAAATTTCGCCAGAAGGGGGCGCTATAATTGCGATCTCTGTGCAATTTTTATTATTGTACCATCGAACAGTGTATAAAATTATGCATACAATTCAACCAAAATTTTTATGCATGTTTTTGGCTTTGGCCAACAGGTCCTCCTTGAATTTGGAAATATTGCGCGGTAAAGGGGCTCTGGATAGCGATTTTTGTATACTTTTCTTGATTTTTCGTAGTTCTATTGTGCATCGGCGGCTCGTGCAGCGGCGGGAACTCGCTTCCTTCTAAGCCGGCTATTCGCAAACACATGATAACAGAATAAGGAAAAATTAATAATTTTAGCAAATATCATGATATAGATTAACTCGTTTTTAGTCCGTTTAATTGACTGGAGCAGAAATTTAAGATGAAAATCAAAGTTGGTATAGTATTGAACTGATAATATTGAAGTATTAACCTTCCGTCTACCAGACGGGTCCATTGGACCCGACATGTACATTCAAAATATTTATTCAAACCAGAAATTTCTTCAAAACAAACTAAATGTATAAATCAGACAATAATAAGTTAAATAAACAAATTAAATAGTTTTAAGAAAAAATTCTGGTGTAGAATGTTTTTATAAAACTTGAGTAAAATTTCCGGTAGTTCTAGGGTTAACATGTGTAACTAGGTTTTGAAATATTAAGATGTATAAGATAGAAGAAAGTTTTGGGATTGGCACATCCAACTAGTTTTTTTTTTTTTTTTTTTTTTTTTTTTGTCCAGTTTCTTGAATGAAGAAATCCCTTTTCTTGGATTTGTGTATTATTTCGCGATAGTCACGTCCTATGCAAATTTTACTGTAGACGTTGTTTAAGACTGGATCGTAAATGAGTAATTCTTCAGAGGATACGTATGACGTCATTTTATATAAATAGGGCGTGTTTTAAGTCTTAAAACTGAACAATCTATATTTATATACATATATATTTTTTTTTCATTGGGGGCGACACTAAATTCTGAAAAAGCAGAAGTTCTGTTTTCTAGTATTTATTGCTTATACCTCCCAACACATCAGTAATTATAAATTGTTGACAGAAATCCCAACAGACGGCGATATTGAGTTAATTTTTCATGCCAAAGTTTTATTGATCATTTGAGCCGTTTCGTACCATTATTCCTAACATGAACTTCGTACATTTTGTAAAATTGAAAAGGCTGGAGATATACAAATATTGAATTTTTACAAAGGTAAGTTCGTATACTTTACAAATTTGTATTAGAAAATTGATAATATTTATGAGAAGTATGGAATTTTCTGTTTATTGCAGATGTGAAAAATGTACATTTTAGTCAATATTTTGACTTTCTTCTTTCTAAAGAAGAAAGTATTGTAATCCAGATTTTTTTTCGACTTCCAGTTTACAACGGATTTACACATTTTAGAGGTTAGAGATCCCGAAAAACATGTTTATACAAAATGTTTGTCTGCCCGTCTGTCCGCTTTGTACTATCGAAAAGCGTATGAAGTTATACATAGAAATGAACCAGATTTTCTAAATATGTTTTTGACTATGACCATCAGGTCCTATTTGAATGTGGAAATATTCCACCGTAAGGGGGCGCTGTAATAGCGATTTTTGCGCCATTTTCATTATTGAACCATCCAAAAGTGCATGAAGTTTTGCATAGAATTGAACCAAATTTCATATATATATATTTAGCTATGGCAACATAGCCCTCCTTGAAGTTGGAAATATTCCGCCGGAAGAGGGCGCTGTAATAGCGATTTTTCATATTTCTGTTGTACATCGGATGTTCATGCAAAGACGGGCAATTCGCATCCAGCTAACCTGGCGATTCCCAAGCAGCTAATGTACAACAGAATAACGCAAATATTGATCTTATTAAACATTATGATCGAAATTAACTCGTTTTAACTCCGTTTAGTAAAATGAAGCAGAAACTTAAGATGTAAATCAAAGTTGGTGTAATATTGAAGTAATAAACACTGAAAGATTAACATGTGTACAATTTTTTTGAAATATTAACTTGTATGAGAAAGAAGAAAGTTTTGGGATTGGCACATCCGACTAGTTTTTAATTGTTGGCAGACACAGACAGTTGGTTGAATACAGATTTAGCTTGTAGCAGATGAATAATTTCAAAGCTACGGTTTTCTTATTTTATTCTTTTGTTAACAGATACCTCATAAAAGTCATGGAAAAAAAAGTGATCACCCTCTGCCAATTCTCCTACAAATAATCGTATAAACACTCCATAGGAATTAATTGATTGGGAATAAAATTTCTATTAAATGCTATTCATAAATTTTGCTTTGGGGAGTGTCTTGCCTACATATTAAAAAAATCCCTGCCTGCTCGGTCTTACAGGCGGAGGTAGATTTCGAAATTAAGTACTAAATTCACCAACAAAACTCAAACCAAGATTAGAGATAACCCCAGTTCCTTCACTAAGAATGAGCTCTAGGGAGCTAAACATTTTGTGAAAATTCCAATATACACGAATACACACACGCATGTATATGGAATAGGTTTAAAAATGGCTAAAGCAAATTCAGAGAAACTCAAAGTGTTAAAATATGTTAATATATCCATAGTCGGGTTTTTATCATATTTTAATACGTTTCTTCCAACTCACATGACGTTACATATTCACCTGCTGAGGTCCATCATATTTCTAATATGACGCAATATTTTGATTTTTTTTTTTTTTTAATTCGTCAAACTATTTATTTCATTTTGAGTTTTCATGCGGAAATCTTGCTTTAGAAAACTTATGACGTAATATTCAATTTGTTTTCAATTCGTCAAACTGTTTATTTAATTTAATTTTCACGTGAAAATCTTGCAATAGAGAAGCAATTGTTGTGGTGAGAATTTTATTGCTTTTTTTTAATTGTTGACAACTGCTATAACGAAAAATATTTATTTTTTCCTGTCATTGTTGTGTAAGAGCTGGTTTTATCAGAATCATGTTAAGACGGTATTCAAAATTTTTAACCCTCCCCATTTCCATTCCCTTGGGCCGATTTTGCCCATTTTCAATCCCCGTCGAGATATTAGTCATCTCAAAGTTGTTGGTGAGTTTGAAGACGATCCGTGCATAATTGGGACTTTTATCGTGCGGAAAAAAATTTAGTACATACATACATACATACATACATATATATATATATATATATATATATATATATATATATATATATATATATATATATATATATATATAATAAATTTGAAATCACAAATATATGAAGAAATTGGTAAAGTTCTAAAGATGATTTAGAAATGAACATAGGAAACCAGTATGTAAAATAAGAAACTATGAATAACCCACATAATCTTCAGAGGAATTTGTGAGTTCATGCATAAGAGATGCGTTATTTCATCCAATTTTGTTGGCATTAAGCCTAAAATGACAAAATTTAGCTCCTTATAACGCAAAAATAACAGAAAATAGATAATAAAAATCCAAGAGATCTAAAAAAGATACACCTCACACAGGATATTAAAAATTAATAGAGCAAAATACCTAAATTACATACTAGGAAGCATAACTGCAGCATGTCTGGATGGTAAAACAGAATTAGGACTATTTTAACATGTGGGCCTACGGTTGATTATCTGGCTGAAACCCATAACTTTGCTGCCATCTGGTGTGAGAGAAGAAAAAATGTAAATTGGGACTGGATTATTAACAATAATGTATGGTGCTGCCATCCTTACATCTCCCCCCCCCCCCCCCCAAAAAAAATGAATGAAATTGATTGAAGAAATAAAGAAATGACTTAGATTAACATTTAGTTAAAGTAGAATGAAAAAATAGGAATAAACTTGATAATTACTGAGTAAATACAAAAATAAAATAAAGAATAGGAATAAATTAATAAAAAATAAAATAAAGAATTATATACCTAAAATAAATAAATAGAAGGGCAATTGATTAAATTAACTAATTTAAAGACAAAATATTATAATATAAAAAAATGGGAATATAAATAACATTTAAAAAAACAGTGAGGAATATTGTGAGATTGTAAAATATAGCCTTGTATTATGTAACTAAATGTAAAAATTAAAAAAAACAATGAAGAATATTGAGATAGTGATATATATAAACTTTTTAGGTGGGGGTGGTTTTGGGTTCCTGGGGTCATATAATGAAAATTTATGAAGGAATTTTTCAAAAGTTGCACCATGGTAACGACTGGAATAGGTAGTATTTCTTACGAAATATACCTAAAAATTCCATGCCGGTACTCGAACCCGGGCCATCAGTACAGCGCACTGACATTCTACCGACTAAACCCCATGGAACGATACCCAGCGTGGAAAATTTCTTACTATTACATGTTTTCAAGGCTACAAACGCAGCACAAGTTGGTCGTGAGCCACAGACATGGGGCAAACACGAAACTTAATTAAATCCAGCATCGAATGAAACCATATAAATACTTGGAAAATTTTCCAGAGAGAAACATTCGCCTTGCATACAATATTTCAAATGAAAATCAAATTTCAAATTAAAATTGCCTTTTAAGCAATTAATTTGAAATTTGATTTTCATTTGAAATATTGTATGCAAGGCGAATGGTTCCCTCTGGAAAAATTTTCAAGTATTTAAGTATTCCGCGGTAGCGCAATACTTATTTATTTCCTGTGTCACTTCTCAATGTTAATTTAACATAGAAAAGCCTATGGAGATGGTAACTTTTTCATTTTTTCTTTCCACCTTTTTGTCCCTGATGCCACTCATTTTTAATTATTTGCTAATTCTAATAATATTATAAATTCAAAGTGTGAAAATATTTGCCTGACGTCAGGGTCAAAACGGATCATAAAATGCCTTTGCATATAGCTGGATTATAATCTAGAGAGTAACATGGGCTAATTTTTATTTACATTATTCAAATATTTTTCTTAATAATTCCAAATTTCTCTTTTTTCATTGAGAATCAACGGACATTTTCTAATAAAATTTAACTTTTTTTCCTTCATTGTTGTAAATAATTCAAAAGCCGTAATAATAATTTGCCTATATTTAGTTGAATGATTTTCACGTGAAACATGAAACTGAAATAGTTTTTTTTTTTTTTTTAAGAATTAAAAAGAAGATGAATATGACGTCATAGTGGAAATAAAAATGACATTTTCAAGCAGATTTTTACAACCAAACTACAGCAACCTGCATTACTGCACTGGTGAAGCATTTTGAATTATACATTGGTAAATTGCATCACAAATTGTGATGCGATATTGCACAAATCAAAGCCTGATGATGATATACCCTCCATTAATTTTGAAATGTGTTCGCCTGAATTCAGTAGTTATTAAAAAACTTGACATATTAAACAAAAACATAATTTGCAGAACAAATTAAAAAAACAAAATTTATTTCCTAAATTGTTTAAGCCCGAGAAGGGGCAGATATTAAGATATTTCATTCAATTCGTTCTACATTTTTTATGTTAAATTTTTGTAACAAATAAGTTAAACCAATTGAACATTAAAAAATAAAAATGAAATTCACACAATATAATACTTTAAACACCTATATGCTTACATTCCGTTCAAATGAAATCGAAATAAATCTTAGACTTTTTTAAAGTTTTGTATTTTGCATGTATCTTATCATATTATGTACAATCGTCATAAACATAATGCAAAATCTGCAGTACAAATATTTACAACTTAAAAATGGAAAAAGTCTAAGATTTATTTCGGTTTCGTTTGAACGGAATCTAAGTATATAGGTGTTTAAAGTATTATATTGTATGAATTTCATTTTTATTTTTTAATGTTCAATTGGTTTAACTTATTTGTTACAAAAATTTAACATTAAATGTAGAACGAATTGAATGAAATATCTTAATATCTGCCCCTTCTCGGGCTTAAACAATTTAGGAAATAAATTTTGTTTTTTTAATTTGTTCTGCAAATTATGTTTTTGTTAAATTAATATAGTTTCAATCGATGCTGGATTTAATTAAGTTTCGTGTTTATTCCATGTCGGTGGCTCACGATAAATATCCCATCTTGTGCTGCGTTTGTAGCCTTGCCAACATGTAATAGTGAGAAATTTTCCAGGCTGGGTATCGTTCCATGCTGTTTAGTCGGTAGAATGTTAGTGCGCTATACTGATGGCCCGGGTTCGAGTCCCGGCATGGAATCTTTTTCACTATGTTGGCCTTTGCCCTTTTACAATTAATTTGATATTGGATTTTCATTTGAAATCATCACAGTGTTTATGACAAGTTCGTCACAAATGACACATATTCCACAAATTGGTCACAATGTGACTTCAAAGCATTGTCGCTTTCGTCACAAAGTTAATGCCAAAATAGTCACAAATGACACACTTTTCACAAATTTGTCGCACCGTGACACAGAGTGGTCACAATGTAACGTCACAAACGACCTCTAAAACGGCCATAACGACTTCGCATTCTAGTCACTATGACGTCACATCGATGGTCATAATTTCACAGCGACGTCACCATGTCTTACGGGTATGAAGCATATTTAACGCTAACTTGGCACCGACCCAAGATTTCTACAGGTTGTTTATTGTAGTCTTTGACATCGAAAGGAGGCTTTTCCAACAGTAGAACATAGTGAGGATATAACTGGTCAAAAGTACCTTTGTCAATAATGGATATTTTAGCTCCTGAATCTACTTCCATAACACACGGTGTACCGTTGATCAGGACGGTTGTTTTCATGTTTGGTGTTTCCACACTGTTGAGGTACACATTTTTCAAATGGACGGTGTATAAACTCTCTGTGTTGGAGGAATCAGAGTCACTATTTTGCAACTTCTATTCATGTACTGTTTTCCTAGAGAAATTTGATTTGTTCCGACAGACTCTTTGTATGTGGCCCTGGCCCTTCTTTTTGAAGGCATGGCATTCAACATCTTTAAATTTGCACAGTGCTCTTGGATGGTTGCGTCCACAACCAGTGTAAGTAAAGTCACATGACAATATTTAAATTATTTTTTCATAAGATAAACTCTTGAACAATAGACATTTTTTCCTGACTCCATGTATTTAATTTTTTTGGGGGTTCAGACGAAAAACGTGAGATGTTCGACGAGAATATGGATGTTGTTATGATGGTTTGGAGATGTGTATTCGTAGTTGCTGTAATGTGATTGTCTAAATAAATGTTTTGTGTGTTTTTTAAAGAAGTTATGTTTATAGTAAAATAATTATCATTATTTTAACTAAAATGTTAGAAAATAGATAACAATTTGGTAGCAGAGCGTGGTTTTAAAGCGAATTTTATATTTTGAGTGTACAAGTAAGAAGAGTAAATAAATATGAATTGTATGAACTAGGCCTAGTACAAGTTAAGAATTTGTTCCATTGGACTAACCGCCAATAGAAAAAATTTAAGAGGTAAGAATTTTTATATGCATTTAAAAATAGTTCGGAAGATAAAGTATTTTAATTATGTGTGAATCCAATATGTTTGGAATTCCTAGAATAGAGCCGTTAACAAGTAAAAATTATACATTATGGAGTATGCGAGTTGAAGCTTTGATTAAATCAAAACATTTATTTGATGTTATCGAAAATGATGAACCGGTAAAAAATGAAGGGGATCCCGATAGTTTGAAAGCGCATAAAACATGGTTAGAAAAGAATGATGAAGTTTACGGTATAATTATATTGACGTTGTCCGCAGAACAAATGATGGCTGTTAGAGGGATTAAAAAAGCTAAGGATTTATGGCAATTACTGAAAAAGCGTTATGCGGGAATTGAAAATCAGAGAAGAATTCAGTTAAAAATTAATCTTGCGAGAATAGAGAAAAACGAAAGAGAAACAATAGAAGAATATTTGATAAGAGCTCAAGGGATAGCTAATGAAATATTAGAATTGGGTACAGAGATTGATGAATGCGAATTAATAGGATTTATTATAGAAGGGCTCCCAAAGAAATATAGCGAAGTAACAACTGCGATATCATCAAACCCAAATATAACTTATGAAGTAATGCGAGAAACTTTGTTGAGATATGAAAGAAAATATGATAAATTTCGAGAAAACGAGTCTAAAGCATTTAGGGCTAATGAAAAGAAAAAGGTTTTATGGTTTGCTTGCGGAAAGCCAAATCATATAGCGCGGAATTGTTATAGTAAATCGAATATGACACACTCGCGAAATGATAGGGAGTATTCACCTAAGAAAAATTTTCAAAATTATTATAGTAATAAAGTTCAAGATGTAAGAGAATACTCACGCAATAATAAGAATTATAATAAGAATAATAATGTTTCAAACAAGAAGGCAAAAGAATATACATGTTTTACAAATGAACATGCATTGCAGTCAAATGAATTCAATAGAAATGAGTATAAAGAATCTGAAAATAATAGGGAAATAACCTGGATGTTAGATTCAGCTTGCACTTCGCATATGACGCATAAAGAAGATATTGTTGTAGAAAGAAAACCTGAAGATGCAGAAATTGCAACTGATGACAGTGAGCGATCAATACAAGCGAAATATCGTGGAAATGTTCATGTTACGGCTTACGATAAGAAAAGTGGCGAAACAAAAATAAAACTTACAGAAGTTCTTTGCGTACCTAATTTAAGAGAAAATTTAATGTCAGTTCCAAGTTTAGTCAGAAAAGGAAAATATGTGATATTTGATAATGAAGGAGCAGCCATTTATGAAAAGAATACAGGCGAATTAATAGCTAAAGGAACATTCGAAGATAATACATTTAAAATAAACTTAGCTGTACGAGAAACAGATGAAGACAGAAATGAATCTTGTTTACAGACAAATGAATCAAAGAAAGAATTATGGCATAGAAGACTTGGGCATATAAATTATGTATACTTACAAAGAATGTCGAGAGAAAATCTTGTAAGGGGATTAGAAAAGATGAATGGTGAAGAAACAAAATGTGAAATATGTATTCAAGGGAAATTAACAAGAACACCATTTAATCATGTGATAGAAAGAACAACACGCATTTTAGAAAGATTACATGTTGATTTATGTGGACCAATGAAAGTACACTCATTGGGAGGGAGTAAGTACATGCTAATGGTAGTAGATGAATATAGTAGAAGATATTTTGTAGATTTTTTAAGAAGTAAAGATGAAGCAAAAGAAAGAATTATAAATATAATAGAGAGAAGAGAAAATGAAACCGGCAAGAAAGTAAAAGCGGTTAGATCAGATAATGGTGGTGAATTTACTAATGAAGAGCTCGTGAATTATTACAAAAGGAAGGGCATACGGAATGAAAGAACCACAATTCATAGTCCACAAAGTAACGGGATTGCAGAAAGGGCTAATCGGACTGTTATTAATACGGCAAGAACATTGCTGATAGAAGCAAAACTACCTTTATCCTTTTGGGCCGAAACAGTATCAACAGCTGCTTATATACATAATGTTACTCCAACAGCTACGAGAAAGAAAACGCCATTAGAATTATGGTCAAATAATAAACCAACAGTAAAGCATATGAGAGTATTTGGATGTAAAGCTTTTTATCGCAACGATGATATCAATAAAAAGAAATTTGATGTAAGAGCAAAACCAGCAGTGTTTATCGGATATTCAAGAGATCGGCGAGCATACAGATTGTATGATTTAAAAGAAGAGAGAATACGTGAAAGCAGAGATGTAGTATTTATAGAAGAAAAAATGGGATATGAAGATATAGCTAACAAGGAAGAAATGACTGATGAATTTGAATACATCAACATTACCAATAATAAAAATGTAATAGATGAACAAGAAGATAATAATTCCGATGAAAATGAAGAAGAGTTAAATCAGAAAAAGGAAGCAATTGCGTTGTCAGATGATTTGAATGATTCTGCGACAGAAGAATCTGAAGTAAATCATATAATTGATGAAAACAAGGAACAGCAAGAAAAAGAAACTAATGAGAATAAGTTGTTTGAAGAACCTAGAAGATCATCACGAATTAGGAAACCCAATCCAAAGTATTTAGCGAATCTAGTGCTCGAGGAAGTTCCAAAGAATTACAAAGATGTATTAAATTCTAGAGATAAGGATAAATGGATAGAAGCAATCAAAAAGGAATTACACTCATTAGAAGAACACAAAACGTGGAAAATCGTTGACAAACCAAAAGATGTGAAGGCACTGAGAAGCAAATGGATTTTTACTGTAAAAGAAGACGGTGAAGATGTAAAATATAAAGCAAGATTAGTAGCCGACGGATCAAGACTTAAATTTGGAACAAATTATCAAGAATCGTATAGTCCTGTAATGAAAACTGAATCATTTAGAACTTTATTGGCAGTCGCAGCGATGAAAGGTTACAAAACTAGATTTTTCGACGTAGAAACAGCACCCAGATAGCATGAACAATTGCAGCAAGATTAATTTTTTCTTGATATTTTCTTGTCACGAAAAATTTGAAGTAATAATATTGCCGCAAGGACATTACTAGGTAGACGGAATATAATCAATCGCTTTCTTGCAACGCAACTTTGCTCTAAACCTGATACAACACTGTCATAAAATAACGACGTAAGCGAAAAATTCCTTTTGTTGGAAGGAGAACAGATATAAACGCGCATGCGCGGAAATTTTACAAAGACAAAATTACGACACTTCTTTATTGAATTCCATGAAGCAGCGCCATTGGATTAGCGTTCAAGTAAAGAACCCAGATATAAAGGTATTTATTATTTTAATTATTCAAATGTGATTCGTATATTTTTGTATTTTCTCTGTACAAACTACAACTTATTTCGTACAGAAATTTTAATAAATTAAAAAGTTATGTTTATTTACTGAAGAATGCTTACCTTTTTTAAATAGTTTGGTTTTGGTCCATGTTAAGGCATTATTGAAAATTTTAATTTTTAAATGAATTTTTCTCAACTTTAAGGGGAATTTCTAAGACATCGTTTTAATTAATATTTGCCTTTTTTCTTGCTCACGCCGATCGAGCAGTGTTGAATTCAGATATTTTTCTCCGGGATTAATTTCTGCGGCTCTGGAGGAGAGGGGGGACATTTTAGAGATTCGGTGTGAAAATTGCTTATTATAAAGCATAAAATATCAAACCTTCCGGGGGGAATCCCCTCCTCTTGAATTCAGCAGTGCGTTCGAATGTATTTTTAAATTTAAATTATCTTTTCATGGCCATTAAACCCCTTTCTATATATAAATATCAAGTATTTTAAACAGTTTCTTAGTGTGCTATTCTCCATGCTTCTTATCATGGACTTCTATTGTATCGCTATTTTCTAATTTTTATTAAAGTTATTAAAAGTATTTCTTCCGGCGTCAGTTTTATTTAATTCTTTAAAAATTTCTCTTTTCTTTTGACATAATTGCTTGTTAATCGGATGTGTATAAGTCGTTTTATTTCCTATTTTTCTTAAATTTTAAATACGAATATTTTGAAATTGTTAATTTTTCGCGACAGCAAACCTGGGCTTGAAATGTGCAGAGCAAATCGGAACAATATTCCGGTTCGTCAAATTATGACAAATATTGATCTGGTTTGCAGTGTTGTAATCGTAAAAAAAATCAGAGGGTGTACGCTAAAGTCATGAACGTCATGTCTAGAGTATGTACGATATAGATTTATTCGAGAAACCGGGAGTATACGGAGCTTTTTAAAAAAATCCAGAATTTTTGCAATGAATTAGAGCTAAATAACTAAAATGCATTGACTAATTACTTAAACTATTCCCCCCCCCCAAAAAAAAAAAAAAGTTATAAAATAGCTTTGTGTGATACTTAAAACCTCGGATACCATAGCACCAAAATATTATTTTAATAGTTACAAAATATATTTTTTTTTGATAATTAAAACTTTGGACCTTAAAACCTTAATTCCATTGTTATATTGTTAATGTCAGATTCGAAGACTATTTATTTGTGTTATTATTAAAGATGGTTCGTTTTGAATCCTTTTTCACATGTAAAATAGTGTTCAACTGCATCTTTATTTATTATTTTCTTCTATGATAACAATCTTTAATAAAATGTAATTCTTAAAAACCGATACTACTCACCCGCAGGCTCGGACTGGCCCGCCGGTGCGCCCTCGTCCAGGTAAAAGTTCGCGCCCCTAAGTACCTAAGCCGCCCCAATATATTTTCAATCTTTGTGCACATACATTCTGACGAGTGTACTATATTTCGAGAATTTGTTTAGGGATAATCATCCATTAATAGACAGACAGCCCATCAAAGGTATTTTTTTATTATCCCAAAGAAATTTGAAATGTGTCGAACAATATCAGGATTGGAAACCAAAGTGGACATCTTTGCATGCGATTCAAAGAGAAAACGTGCACCCAATGAGAGCTTTAGTAGTCATGGCGCCCTGAACGAAATGTTTTTCACCTCCTCTTTGATTGATATCTTTCAGATTTTAACCAAATATTTCGTATATTTTCAGACCTTTCCTTTTAGTACCTCTCCTGCCCTTCTCCCTTAAAGCCGTCCCTGAATGCACCTATAATCGTGCTTTTTGAAAAGCAACTTGTGAAAAAAAGGAGAGAAGTATCAGAAGGCAAAAAACTTTTTGTCTGGATTTTGTTGTTGATTGGAAAAACATGATCTTTCCTTTCGGAGAATACAAAGTTGATAATACCAGGGCTGCCGCAGCGACTATTTTTTAATTCTAACCGGCACCACTTTCTTAAAACAGAAATCCTTAACAGACACTTTGGCAACATTTGCAAGAGAAATATACTTCAAAATTTATATTCGAAAAATACTGGTGCGAACAGATTATAAAAATAGTCGCCTGTGGTAGCCCTATGATACTTTTGGATTTACAATCCTGCAAGCTGTGGGATCTCGCGGACAGCGTTTTCTCATTCATAAAATCTATCGTCGTTTTCGATAGTAATTCTCGTTTTATTTAATGACAGATTTTCCACGGTTAAATAACTATGAGGATATTAATAGTATGTACATTGAAAAAAAAAAAGAATGTTTAATTTAATCAATCGAAAAGCCTGTCATTAAATAAAGCAGTGACTACTATTTAGAAACTATAATGAGCTTTTTGATTAAAATCATTTTTTTTACAAAAAAGACTTAAATGAATATTAAAATGTTTTATTAAAAATGTTTTTTAAAATGTTTACTTAAAATATTTATTTATTTAGATTTGTGTTTAATTTCTAAAAATGTACTGACCTAATTTTCAGAAATCTGAATCGGTCGCGTAGTTTCGGAATAATCGGTGAACATGCATAAAAACAGAAAATACTTATGCGTCGAAATAAAAACCTCCTTCTTTGAAAAAAATCAGTTTAATACTGGCTACGGGATTCTGCAGTTTGCTTGAATACAATACTTGGTGCACTTCTCTCAATTATGAAACTTAAATATTTCCCTTGATTTCTAACAATGATAACAGTTTTCCTAATCATGGGAAGAGTGTGCTGAGAATAGTAAATTTGCTCAATTATTTTAGCGATTTTCGACTAACAAAACGAATTTTTTAGAGTATATTTTTTATGTACAAACTTTTTTATAGTGCGATATCAATAAATCACTTTATGGATGCATAAAATCATTTTTTAAGGATACAAAATAGCTATTATTTTCACAAACAAGTATTATTTTCATATTCAAATAGCCTTATATTTCAGCATTCCAATACACTGTAATATATGGTACATTTTATAAAAGAACGAATGAATGATGAGATTTAGTTCTGAAAATTTTTATTTCCATTCAGAAAGTACATTTTTGTTCTAAACATAAATATTTTTTAAACGAAGTTTCCATACTGAATTTTTCTTGTGTGTGGTGAGGGAGACACCTGCAGATTCCACATTTAAAAATGCTACTTTGTTAATAATATGAATAATAAAAAAAAAACCGTAGTACATAAAAAGCAATTGTCAGATTGCAACAGAAATTGAAATAATAACATTTTTAACTGATTTGATAACTAATTCATATTACGTTAAAGGAATATTTTAAGAAATAGGTTAAAGCCCTTAGCAGCACCGCAAGCAACTCTTTTTGGTGCTGGTGGTTAGCTTTTCTAAAGATCATCAATGCATCAATGGTGATAAGTGGAAAAAAATCTGGTTACTCCTTACTAATTACCCTAATAATAATCGTAAAAAAATATGTAGGTACCAATCGACTAAAAATAATATGTACTAATTATTGCTATGTATAAATTAGGTTTCTGATGTCATCTACTTATTAAAATAGTACCAACTTTGAATTTTCAAACAATAACACCCATTTTTTACATCTTATTTGAGTTTCTTGTATCGAGACAGCCTGGAAAGAGGCATTGTTTATATGCCTCATTTTAAATCTTTAAAGGGTTAGAAGCATTTAAATTTGAGGATTTTTAAGTTAACTCTATTTGAGAAACTTAATTTGTATCTTTATAAAACTTATCTGATTCATTTTTTATTAATTTATTAAAGAGATATACTGAATAGACTCAAACTTATTCCAGACATTTTTTCTATTCAAAAACTATTTTTAATTAAGAAAACTATTAATTTAGTTATATTAAAAAAATATATTAGGAACAAACCATAATTGTTAAAAACATCGATGTGTAGAAGTCATTTGAATAACTAGTTTTCAAGATGTAGAGAAATTTTTCGTTTTCATAACATGATTACCTGTAATCAAACGAGCCACAGAAAAAATCTTAGAAATGTACCAGAAATATTTTGTAGGATTTTCTTTGATCAAAAATAAATTTTTAATCTATTTATATAAAATCCAAGTCTCTGTGTGTCCCTCACTATTCCGGTAGGACCGCCTCATTGAAATGAGTAATTGTTGAAAAATATTAATGCAGGGTTACCACAGTAGCGCCAAATGTTAGCCAACTTCGCGATATCTGGCTAATTTGGCGAAATTCCCATTTAAAACCATTAATCTTTCATAATGAAGGTCACCGAAATTTAATTTAAACTCCACTCTTTTAAAGATATTTTTTCGAAATCTATGAGTGAGAATTTAAAGTACATCTTTACATCTTCCTCCCGATGCTACTAATAAAATAACCGCCAATAGACAAAGGTGTACTGTGTGAACTCCTAACTGCGCGATTTTAATGTGCTTTAGGTACTTTTCCAGTATAGGTGCCTTGGCGAAAAAGGAAATTTGGTAACATATTTTCCGGGAACCTATTCACTGTTTCATTTTATATACACACGCATTTTTTTCGATATTTATACGATTTATTTAACATAAAAAAGCCGTTTCTCTAATTTTATACAGAAACAGATGTAATTTGTACATAAGAACATCAATAATATACATATAAAACAAACAAAAACGCTCATCAAATTTGTTTTCATAGCTGTTTATATGATTTGACAACAAATCTCGATATTTTTCCATTATACGGACACCATGCCAAAATGTATGCTAATGCGCCAATTATTTCAAAATGCTGAAAGATATTTGTAATTTTATACCAGCAGTTTAATATGAGTTTTATTTTAGTGCTTTATTTTATAGCAGTTATTTGTTCACTTATTTTAAGTATATATTTGTGATTTGATGAAATAGTTCGTAAAAGTCTGGAATTTTCAAATGTTATATTTTTTAAATGCTCACTTTAGTATCGACAATGGTTTTTCTTTTATTTTTCAAATGCTTCAATTCACGATTTTGCGCCAATTATTACGCTTGGCGACAATGGTGTCCGCATAACGGGAAAGTACCCAAATCTCACTTTCTGATGCCCAAATTACACCATTTTTTTTTTAAAAAAATGCCAAAGCCCCTACAGTGGAAAAGTACCAAACTGTCTATTATTTTGAGCTATCCGTGTTATAGTTTGTACTATATGCAAAGGGAGTGGAGCGAAGAGTTTAAACATTAAATATTAAAGTTTCGGCACAAATGTCATATACGCCCCGTCTCATATTGGCGCGAATTTTTTCTGACACCAATGTCATATACACAACGGGTACTTAACTGGCGCCAAAGTGTCGTAATTTTGCTTGATATGATAATCCCGATATTGTTGTTTATGCTGTTGATGTTTTCGCCAAATTGGCGTCGGAAAAAAATCGCGCCAATATATGATAACGTATATGACAACTGTGCCAAAGTTTCTATAAAGCAGTATAAGACTAAAAAATTAAGAATAAAATAAATGCAAAATAAGACTAAAGAAGTAAGAAAAATCATGCGTTAAGCATAGAATAGGAAACACTTTCCAACACATCCTGAATGCTTTAACAAAACTTCGTTATTTAGGGAAATAAGGTAAATAAGATAACGTTACTTCTTAGATATCCCGTCGACCAATTTCGCAAAATTATATAAATCGCCAAATCAATAGGTAAACATTGGCAAAAATACAAATAAAACGTCGAATTAATGGTTTTATTGGCCATTATTGGCATTTAATTTTACAATTAATTAATTAATGGCGGTACAGATGTCATATTCACCCCATATTGGCGCGATTTTTTTCGGTTGCAAATTTGGCGAAAACATCAACAGCATAAACAACATAATCCGGGTTACCACATCAAGCACTTTGGCGTAAGTTAAGTACCTGTTGCCTATATGATATTGGCGACAGAAAAAAATCGCGCCAATATGGGGCGAATATGACATCTGTTCCTTAATGGCAACCATTATTGGCAATTAATCTTACAATTTGGCGACAGTAATTTGGTCGACGGGATAACTAAGAAGTGCCAAGATAACTAAGTAAACATTTTAGAAAACGCATAAAAAAATTAAAAATTGATTTCAGCAGTTACCGTCGATAGCCAATAGTACCGTTATTACATGCCACTATTTAGCTAAAATTTAATTTAAACTACTCTTAAAACTACTGAAATCACATTTCCAGATATTATCATTCATAGACGGTTATGTATCCAATTCTTTGCGTGACCATGTATATCATTTTATCCATATTCTATAAACATTTCTTAGGAAACTAAATGCAGTTCAGCGTAAAAATGCATAACTCCTTTAAAAACCACCTTTAAGCAATTTACTCTCTTACTCAGTAACCCTTATGAATTCTTTTGTTTAGCCCTGCATATGAACTGTAGCATTTATACACACAGTATAGTATGCATAAATGTAGTGAAACATAAAAGCGCATATCATAATTAAAAATGCATTTCTAGCAATCATTGCTTATGTACAATACTTCGGAGAAAAGTTTCTTGGCGAGAAAGAAGTTTGCCAACGTATTTTCTGGCAACCTATTTACTGTTTCATACTCACAAGCAATTTTTTCCATATATATACAATTTGGCACAGATGTCATATACGCCCCCATATTGGCGCGATTTTTTTCGGACGCCAATTTGGCGAAAACATCAACAGCATAAACAACATTCGGGTTACCATTACAAGCAAAATAACGACACTTTGGCGCCAGTTAAGTACCCGGTGCGTATATGACATCTGTGTCGACAATTTAATATAAAAAAAGCTATTTACCCATTTTTATAAAGAAACAGAAGCAACTTTTGCACAGATGTCATATACGCATGGGGGTTGGCGTGATTTTTCTATGACGCCAATTTGGCAGAAATCTCGCTTTCGAATGCCAGTTACTTATATATTTTTCAATTATTTGCTATCATTTTGAAAAGGAAATAACTATAAATAAATAAAAGTTTGAATAATAACTATAGAACAAAGCAGTTTATACAATTGAAAAACAGAAAATAAAAGTAAATAAACAATTTATTAATAAATAAAAAACAATAGCCGGATTACCATAGCAGGCAAAATAACACCATTATGGCGCCAGTTAGGTATCCCGGTTCATATCTGAAATCTGTGCCGTAATTTGTATATAAAAAAAATTATATATATTTAGAAACGATTTTTTTTATGTATATAAGTGCATTTAAAAATGCGCTATAATGGAAATGTACTTAAATAAATAATTAACAGAAATACCAAATTATACAAACTAAAACTTTTTATTTCGAGATCAAAGCATTGTTTTTAATTTCGATTAAAAATACATATATCCTTGGATAACTTCAATTGAAATTAGGTTCACAGCTTAATATCTCATTCCATAAACCTAAACAAACACAAGTGATTCATTCATCGTGAAACGTCAAAAATATTAAATCATTGAGGTAATCATTCACAAAGTAAGTTCTCCAACAATCAATGGGCAATATTCTAATGACGTCATAGTAGGTAAAATGGTGGCGGTATCGTTTGTTTATGGTTTGTAATCACAAAGATTTAATCTTGCAATATCTCTTAGTTACATTATTTCATTGTCATATTTATGAGCTCAGAACAAAAGCCTATTTTTTCCTTATTTAGTTATTAAAGACGGGAAAAAATCATAAATGCATGATTTAAAAATTTTAAATAATTTTCTTTCTTAATACTAAAAAATAACATCGGGAAGTAACAGTGGGTTTAAGTTAAATAAGTTTAACTGTTTAATTCTGTTGTAATATTCAAAATAACTGTGTTTATTAGATTTCAGTACTCAACATCAGGGCCCGATTAAACTTTGAAGTTAGAGGAATTACAATGTCATTTCAGGACCTTTCTTTTGGAGAAGCTCTTCTAAATTCCATATATACATGGAAAATCTTCAGTGTTAGAAATATTATTCCTAGGACTGACATAACACGAGAACGGCCTGCAATTTTACACAAGTTTTTGAAAGCTACTTTATATCAGAAATTTTACTAAAAACTGGTTACTTTTTTGTTATAGCGGCCCATACTATTAGGATTATGACAAGTTGCAGCCAATTTCGCCAACGTCGTAACCAAGATCGTGAAGCACACACATATAATACCATATAATACCATTTCATGAAATTGTATACGATAATTTAATAGTTTATACTATTACATTACATTACACTGTTTTACTTCAAGTGTGTTATTTATTTATTTTTAAGGCTCAACAATCTAAATTGTCCAATATATGAATTTAAAAATATGTAAACAAAGATTGAATAGACATGACCGCTAAAAGCCTCAAATCTGCATAACACTTGGAACCAAACTGTGCAGATTAGTGGTCTTCTACTGTACACAGTTTTTCATAAATGTGTTTCGTTCTTAAAATGTGTTATTTTCATCTATCACTGCGGAACAAGCGAGAAAACTCATATTCTTGCACATGAGTTGTATATATCTTTATATCTAAATTTCCGTCATTTTTGACGGGCTATCTTTCTAGTAAATATATAATTATTGTACAATTTTACTGGTGACTATTTGAGTGCTTTCGGTACTTTTTCTTCTAAGATCTTCAATTTATTTTCAGAAATTTAGGGATAAACACCTAACACATTTGTTTTATAACTGCATTAAGATTTAAGAAAAGCATAAACATTTTATAAATTTCCTGGCTAGCTAGAAACTCAAATAGGGTGTCAAAAGTGGATGTTACTATTTGAAAAATCAACATTCGTATATTTTTTTAATATGTAGACAGCATCCAAAGCAAAATTTATAAAAAGCAATTAATAGTAAACATTATCCCAAATCAGTAGTTACCTTGTCTTTTTTACACAGTCATTTTTATGGAAATTGGTAGGGGGGATCCCTTTTTGTTTTTCCAAGATATCTATCGATAAAAGAAGAAAACAAAAAAGCCGTAGTCTTAATATCACTCATCTACTACAAGGTAATCTGTGTTCAACTTACTGTAGCTTTTAGATATATACATGATTTGTTTAAAAAATTGCGTAGTATTCAGTAGGTTTGATGGAACGTTATACATGCACGGAGAATGTAGCAAAGCCATTATTATTACTTGGTTCTATGAGAGTGTGTCAAAGCTTGTCAAACCATATGCAACACAAGCAAATAAAATTGACTTGAGTCTACTACAAGGTAATCTGTGTTCAACTTACTGGAGCTTTTAGATATATACATGATTTGTTTTAAAAATTGCGTAGTATTCAGTAGGTCTGGTGGAACTTTAAACATGCACGGAGACTATAGCAAAGCCATTATTATTACTAGGTTCTATGAGAGTGTGTCAAAGCTTGTCAAATCATATGCAACACAAGCAAATAAAATTGACTTGAGTTGGTTAAAATTTTTGCGCCCTTTGAAAATCCAAGGTCTGCGCCCTTTACCCAGTCCGACCCTGGTCACCCGAAGTAAAATTTAACATTCAAGCTAATGTTAATTCTATGGACAGTTTTTTGCATATTTTGGGCTCACATTTTAATATTTTTTGCATAGGATACACCTGGTTGATATATATAGTTGTGCAATCGTACCTTTTCGAGCTTTTATGCAATTTTTTATATGCAGTATACTTTCAATTTTGAAACCTGTTCTGAAAGTGAAACTGTACTCATATAAAAGAAAACTGTAACCAAAACCGAAAAAGTACAAAAGCACAACAATATATGGGGAATTCTCACAATCTTTTGACTTTTATGTCCCTGAATAATAATTTTTATTTTAATACATTTTTTTGTGTTTTTTTAAATTTCATATACTGGAGACCATTCCATTGCATGATTGCATATAACAATATTAACGAGATAAATAAGTTTTGGACGATGTTGGGGGTCCAAATACCAAGAAAACTCTTATACCGTCCCGTCCCTGATGCTGATTTTTAAATTTGGAGCTGTCTGTATAAAATTGTTTCAATAAAAGTAATTGGATGTAATTTTTTTCCGAAACTGGGACAATTGTTTAATATAAATACTGTGCAAAAAATTAACCTGCACACATTTTTACGGTTGATATTATTTTTGGAACTCTGTCCCTGGGTTTTTCATCCTTACCGTCCCTCTTGCTAAACTTATACAGAAAATCACTTCAGATGCAGCCACAGAATTTTTTTCAAGTTTTTTCTCATGGAGAAGTATGCTAGAGAAAGAATGTCTAAAATTCTTTGACAGGAAATTTACTGCAAAATTTAAATCAGCATTTAAATATCAATTTCAAGATCGTGGCTTTATTGGTAATCTTACCGTCCCCAAGGTTTATTTCTGCACTTTTCGAGGTAAATTAAGAAAAAAAAAAATATTTAATCCAATGTTAACAACTGTTTCTAGAAATCAATGAACATTGTGGCTATCACTTAGTCTTAACATGATTTTCCTAAAAATAGGTGATAATTTTCCTTACCGTTCCATCCTTAGAGTCCCTTTTTTTCCCATTTCGTCCCTTTTCTCCTATACCTATTTTTTTTTTTTTTTTTTTTCAAAAAATATTATGGCCATTTTTTTTTTCCATTCTGACCAGAATATCAGAGTTCTAACTTTTTACGACTGCTATTTCATCTTCACCTAACACTTTATTTATAATGGCTGTTTCATAATAATGGAAGCCATCAGTCCATCAGAAGAAAATAATCCTTTCCAAAGATATAATCCTTCATTTGGCGCCCCTTCGTTCTGGCGCCCGGGGCACATGACCCCTCTGCCCCCCCCCCCCCCCCCCCTTAGTTTCGGCCCTGACAGCAGGTCCTAAGCCTAGATCCTTGTGGACCAGGTCTGTACTTTCCCACTGGTATAATACAAAATTTAAAACTATCCCAGATGATGCTGTTACAACAGAGTGTGGTTTGTTTTTTATGTACTGCTTTACCGAGGCACGTCCTAAAAAAAGGAATCGTCTGCTCATCTATGAAAAATTTTCCCTGATCTCCTGGTAAATTCAAGCAGACACTACGGAATCTGTCGAGCATTTGCTGAACTTTCTATAATTTATTATTTATTCCTGGTGGTTTACTTGCTGTGTCGACAAAATGGAATGAATTTATCAAACTTAAAAATCAATCTCGTGGTATGCATATAACTCATATAAAACTTATAAATCATATATGGCATCTATAACTCAGAGCAGAAACATACAGTTCGTTACATGTGCATATTATATATCTAATACTATCCATTTTAAATAGAAATCATGAATAGTACAAACCTATTAATTTAAAATTGGTCAGTTTTAAAAATGTAATTAATAAAAAATAAATTGCTAAAAACATAAGTTTAAAAAAATCACTTAATTTTTTTTTATATATATATTAGGAATTGTATCTATTTTGGAAATGGTAAATGCCGGACCCGCACAATTGTGTGGTTCATTTGTTTTTCAACTTTTGTGAAGCCTAATTAAATTTATCAAAGACAAAATCAATTAAAATCACGAATAAACAATATGAAAAGAAATGTTAAATCCAAGCAAACATTATAAATCTTATTTAAATGAAATTACGACAGTTCATACTTTTTGTCTATTGCTGTCAGATGATATAGTCTTTTTAAAAGCAGAAAATATAACCCTGTATTGTAGATGATACCCCCTAGTTGTGTCTTATCAAAACATCTAAAGCCAATTAACTCATATAAATGTGCGGATTTGGTTTTAAATCGCACAAAAACAGGAGGTAGCCATTCTCTTTTACTTTAGTAATCGCCCGTACAATTGTGTGGGTCAGGGCTTAAAGGGTTAAGAGGCTACTTCAGTCAAGCGGAAACACCAATTCGCCAATGTTAATCCAATAAGAGAATTTTTTTAAGGTAACTCGGTTGCATTTCAATATTTTTAAATGATTTTTTTTATTTCACCTTTCGAGCCGGTATAAACAGTGAAAAGAGTGAAAGTGTCCGCACAAGAAAAAAAAAAAGAAAAAAAATTAAATAAAAACTTCAACGAATTTAAAATAAAGTAAAAACCGCAATTTCAGAAATTTACCTCAGCTATCCAATGCAAAAGAAAAAGTCTTTTTAAAATATAAAAATACAGACGAGATATTTTAAAAAATATATCTCGTTGGATTAACATTAGCGATTTGGTCATTTTGCCTGAAGAGTTATAATTTGTGATCACCTTTAGAACTAAATCTAAGCAGGATTCTTGAAAACAGTGAAAATTTAACTTGTAACTTTTAAAATGCACTCTATTGTTTCTCTGTTTTAGGATGCAAAGACACGGAAATAATATATAGAAGAATGTTACATAATTGTATGTTAATTTGGTAAATATTATGTTAATACTTTGTATTAGAAACTATTATTTGTAGCTGTGTGAAAATAAACTTTGTAATTTAATAGACTATTGTTTTATTATAACTTTGTTCTTTTTAAATTCTTGAAACTTTTCAAATATTTTGTTTTTGTGGAATTATATTTAATCAGATTTGTGAATAGGGGCCATCCAGAAATGATGTCACGCTTGGAGCGGGGGAGGAGAGGTTCGTGAAATTGTGACAGTTTATGACAAGTGGGTGGGAGGGGGTAAGAAGAAGTCTGACATCACACATTTTGGTTAAACATTAGAGGTCTGACTAACATTGCATAGATATTAGAGGACTTACTATTCCCGAGGATGAGTGCGATGCCAAAATGCCTGTGTACTCTATGGACGAGCACATATTTTCTCCAAGGGAGGAAGAGTCGTTATAGTAAATGATTCGGAGTAATTTCTATTTTATGATTTAATATATAATTTTATAAATGTTCATATTAATGTGACAAATGAAATGTTATGGCAATTCCATTTAAGTAAAACTAATATTGGGGCTTCTTCTTCAAAATCAATCTGTTTTAAAGTATTTTGTGTTCATAAAGTAAATATAGGATTTAAAAACCAAATATATTAAATTCCATTTCAAATTCTAAAATACTACTGTTTTCAATTGCTCTTTCATATTAATATTTTATTATTATTGTATATTATGTTTTTTGTTGTAAACCGTAATCTTATTTCATATAAAATAAATACACAAATCAGTTTTATTGTTATGCTCACAAATGTCATTAAAACACATAGTTAAAGTTCAAAAATAAAATTTGAAATATGACCTATAACATAGTGCTTTGTTTCTGAGCTGCAAGTATATATTTACGTAATATAGTGTGACATGTGACAAGGGGAGGAAAGGGGGTATGGTGAAGAGTGACATTTTGTGACAAAGGGGCGGAGGGGGGTTAAAAATGTTGAAAAAAAGTGTGACATCATTTATGGATCGCCCCATAGGGAAATTTTAATTTTAAAATGAGTTTTTTTTCCCTTCTGGAAGTTAATAAGTTTTAGCAATATATTCCACTCTGGCCAAAAAGAAATGAAAATAAATTATATTTTCTTTATTAAAATTATATATGAAATTAAAATTGAGGGTGTGTGTTTATCTAGGTTTGCTTTGCATTGGTTATGTACATGGACCACTTATTTTTAGATAATGTTTTTAATTACCTTTTAAGAATTAGAAGGGAATAAGCAACTAATTGAGAATTGGCGAGTCTAATAAAACTTCTAAACAAATTAAGGTATATTATTGGAAGTTATTGGGGCTTACCAGGTAGTTGAATGGTTAGACCTGTGGCCTCCGATTCAACTATGTCGGGTTTAATTCCTGCGGTTGTGGTAGTATATTTGTGGTGATTTGGAATCTACTTTAAACTATAAGTCCTTGTTTACTCGGTCTATATAGCATAAAAATGTCAAGCATTTGACAAACCTCCGATTATATGGAATCCTGCACAAAACTCGCACAACCTTCAAAAGTACGACTATTAGCGTACAGATAAAAAATATACAATCAAAACTTGAGTAGAAATGCGGCAACTAGTGACCATTCACCAAAGTTTGGGAAGAATTTCATTTTGATACTAAAAATGAATATTCGATGAGTCCTTAAAAAATAAAGTTCTTTTATCATGTTTTGGGGGCATTTTTAACTCAGGGGGGGGGGGGGGCAAACAAATTTTTTTTTTAGGTATGTTAAGAGACAGGTATCGTTTATTATTATTATTATTATTATTTAATGGAATGATTACCATTTGCAAATTGATACGATCATTTGTTACATAGTTACGACAAGTTTTATGAATACGAAGTCGAAAACTATAATTTGGTGCAGGTACCGTAGGTTTTTACAGCAGCAACTGATAGCCATTCAAGAAAATTTATCTGGTAAGAACTTCATTTTGGCACTAGAAATGTAGATACGATTTGTTCCCCCAAAATAAAGTTGAATCATCGTGGGGTTCTTTTTGAGGAGGGGGGGGGGGGACTTTAACACGCATGGGCGAACAGAACTTATTTTTAAAATGTCAAATGGGGTATCGTTTGTTGTGAATTTTTTTTATTCTGAATCAAATGATATCGCAAGCAAGCCGATACGATCATTGTTTACAAAGTTAGGCCAGATTATAAGTAGTGGATTTTGGTAAATTTAATGACTTTGAAATAAACTCAAAATTATCCTGATTTTGACTATTGCTATTTTGAAGACATTTAATAGTTTTGAGATGACTTAATACAGGGCTCCCAAATGGTCCGCCAACTGAATACCAATATTATTTTAGAAAAAATTTCTTTTTAGATTTTTCTTACAAACCGCACCGGAAACACATTTGAAAGTTAATTCTAGCGCAAACCTACCATAAATTTTTCTGTTAAAATTTATTGGTACTCAGTTGGCGGACCATTTGGGAGCCCTGCTTAATATGATATAAAAAACTCTTTTTAAACGTAAAATAAATGTGACAAAACTATGTAAAAAATAAAATATAATTTTCCACTTTGCATTGATAAAATCTTTTCTGTAACTTTCTTATAGATGTGTTCGTATCGACTTGCCGATAATGTTATTCAAATACATACGAAACGATATCCCACTTGACCTATTAAAAAAAAGTTGAATTTTCCCCCCTCGAGCTAAAATGCCACCCCCCCCCCCCCAAAAAAAAACAAACAGTAAAACAACTTTACATTTTGGAGACTCATCGGATCTTAATTATTAATGCCAAAACGAGGTTTGTCTCAAGCTTTCGTGAATAGCAATCACTTGTTACTGTAAAAACCTATTTTACCTGCAAAAGACTTTGTATTAATAAAACCTGCCGTAACTTTGTAAGAAATGATCGTATTGACTTGCTGATGATTTCACCTGATTCGGAATTATAAAAAACATAATAAACAATATCCCATTTCACCTACTTATTTATTTATTTTTAGTTACCCCCCTCCCTGAGCTAACAATGCCCCCTTTTGCGCAAAAAACATGATAAAACAACTTTATTTTTTTAGTACTCATTGGATCTTCATTTTTAGTATCAAAACGAAGTTCTTCCCAAATTTGGGTGAATGGGCATCTGTTGTCTCAAAAAATCCTATTTTACCTGTGTACTACACGCAAAATTCAGAGAATTGAGAACATTTCAATGAAATTACTACATATTTGTAGCTATACTTGTCATGACAAGATTCCGAGTTTGCAATTCATTTGCAGATGTTCTGAAATGACAATATTGCAAATTTACAATGCGTTTGCAAATAGTCTGACATCGCAATATTACTAGTTTGCTATGAGTTTGCAGTAAGATTGATGCAACAAGATTGCAACTTGCACGACAACTTAGCTGCAAGTTCAAAGTATGGTGACTTCGGAGTTTGCATAATCTTGTTGCAGTCTTGTTATGAACTTTCAGGCTTGTCATGCTGAGCTTGCTGCAACATTGCAAATCTGCAAAGTAAGATTGCTGAAAATTTTCTGCAAACTAAAATTGCTATCTGGGCATATCTGAATGCAGATCTAGAAACTGCAATTTATATGAATCCGCCTGAAGGTCTACAAATTGAAGGAGGGAAAATATTATTGGTAACAGGAAATTTATATGGGTTGCCAGAAGCAGGAAGATGCTGGTATGAAAAATTAGTTAATATATTTGATAAAATTGGGTTACAGCCATGCAAAGCAGATCCATGTGTGTTTTTTAATAAAAATGATAATAAATTTATTGCAGTTGGAATATATGTCGATGATGGAATAATCGTTAGTGAATCCAAAGAATTAATAAATAAATTGATACAAAAATTGAATAAAGAAGCAAAAATTAAAGAGCTGAAGAAAAACATTAAATTCCTTGGTATTGATATTGAAGAAAATAATGGAGAATTTTTGCTAGGGCAAGCTAAGTATGCAGAAAAAATCTTAGAAAGATTTGATATGGAAAATTGTAAAAGTGTGAAAACCCCTGGTGTTTCTGGAATAAAATTAGATGAATATGAAAATGAAAATAAAATTGATGAAACACTATATCTAGAAATGCTTGGAAGTATAGGATATCTAGTAAGAGGAACAAGGCCAGATTTAGCTTTCACTTTAAGTAATTTGTCTCAATATGCAAAAGATCCTAGAGAAATTCATTTACAGGCAGTGAAGAGAGTTTTGCGGTACATTCAAGGCACTAAAAACTACAAACTTCGAATTAAAAATAAAAAGGGCCAATTATCACTTTGTTCTGATGCTAGCTGGTGTACTACACGGGATTCAAAATCATTTGGTGGATATATCGTAAAGGTAGGAGAATCACTGATTGAATGGAAAAGTAATAAACAGAAACTGGTTGCGCTTTCTACAATGGAATCTGAACTTTTAAGTTTATGTGATGCTGTCTGTGAAGGAAAATGGTTAATGGGTCTCTTGGAAGAGTTAAGCCAGGAAGAAATGGTGAAGCGTCCAATAGAAATCAGTACTGATAGTCAATCTGTAATTGATTGGATTAAAAACCCAAGAGTGAATAATCGCAACAAACATATAGGTAGAAAATATCATTTTGTAAAAGATGAAAGAGCGAAAGGAGAAATTGAAACAAAATATGTAAATTCGTCTGAATGGAAGCAGATATAATGACTAAGAATTTGAGTTATGATGTCATGAAAAAACATATTACAAGTCTCGGAATTACTGAGGATTATTGACATGCGAAAGGAGGGATTTGTAAGTAAAGTCACATGACAATATTTAAATTATTTTTTCATAAGATAAACTCTTGAACAATAGACATTTTTTCCTGACTCCATGTATTTAATTTTTTGGGGGGTTCAGACGAAAAACGTGAGATGTTCGACGAGAATATGGATGTTGTTATGATGGTTTGGAGATGTGTATTCGTAGTTGCTGTAATGTGATTGTCTAAATAAATGTTTTGTGTGTTTTTTAAAGAAGTTATGTTTATAGTAAAATAATTATCATTATTTTAACTAAAATGTTAGAAAATAGATAACAACCAGCACAATTTTCTTTCTGAGATTTCCTTTGATTTCGATTTTGTCTCTTGCCAAGAGGCATAACTGAAACAGTTCCAGATCCTATAATCTTTTTTACATGAGAATTAGCCTTTTCTGCCGCTAAAGCCTTATCTAGTGCTTGAGCAAACGTCAACGATGTTTCGGCGAGTAAACAGGGTTTCATCTCTCATACCGCACATAAACCTATCTCGGAGTATGACATTACGCTGAAATTACAGTGCTCGGATAGCTTCCGTAATTCTGCAATGAATGCATTTATACTTTCTTCCGACTGTTGATTCCTTCGATAAAATAAAAATCGCTGGAAGATCTCGGAAGGTTTTGGTGAGAAATGCGCTTTAACAAGTTTTATTAACTCGTCATAAGACTTAGTAGTAGGGTTTTCTGGGGACACGAGAGAACGGATCGTTGCGTACGTCTTTACCCCGCACATACTCAAAAATATGGCCCGTTTGTTTTTGGTTCCGGTGATATTGTTTGCTTCTAAAAAGCATTCCAAGCGTTCATGGTAAGCATCCCACGCTAACGGTTCCGATGCGTCGAAAGGCTCCAAGCTGCCGAAAGTAGTCATTTCTTTACAAAATAATGTTGAGGAGGAAAAAGTGCCTTATTAGAAATTAGCAAAATGTAGATATTACTCACAGTTCTGATGCGTCGGTAAGCGTTGCCTCAGTAAGGCCTAAAACATAAGCGTAGCTCCGATCTTCGCAGTTACCTGAATATTATTAGCTTAGCTGAACACTTTTACCTCGTCGCCAATTATTAGGTATTAACCGAGACATAAATAGTTAATAGTAATGCAACTTAAACCTATTTATTATATTAGATTACTAGCCAGAAACATAGCTATCTAGCAGTGACAACCAAGTATTTACATAAAAAGGTATTTATAAGTATTATACAGACATACAAACAATATGCAGGCGTTATTTATGTGTGTATGTGTGTTTTAATATATATTGTAGTATGAGTGTTTTATTATAAGTATTTACATATTTCGTTCGTGCGGCCTGTTGCCACTCCGATAGCATAAAAGTGTGTCACAATGCATAACAGGAAAACGTCCGACACTGTCAGCGTCCTCTATAGGACTTTTAAATCAGGAACTCCAGAAAGAATGTATCATAGCGCCATCTATGACTAACCTTTTATCGTTAACTAAAGAAATACGGAGTACGGAGTGATAGAAAGGAGACGATATACAGCAGTGACGTAAATTTCTGGATTGGGTCACTGGCTTTAATATTACCGTTTTTCAGTTTTGAAATTTTATTTCAGGGAAAAGTCATATTTACATGAGTAAAATATGAACTTTAATTACAGACTGTTTTTTGAAGTATTTTTCCGGTAGTGCTGTATATATGTTCCATCTACAAAAGGCCTGTAAGTTAATAAGCAAGTAACTTGCCTTTCTAATGTACTCTTTATGAGAAACGCAGTATTTAGTTATTTGATTTCCCGTTGTTTTCATTCTTGAGTTTGATATGTGAGCAAAATATTACACTTCGTAATGTGAGGTTCAATGCTTATTTGGAATTACTATGAGCGGGAGACCTCGAACAACATCCTTCGTTGAAGGTAACAAGCAAACTCAAAAATCTGACCTTTCCAGTGGTAAAGTTACTTGTCCAACTATCTTTTCAAGTTAGTATTTTAAGGCAATATTAGAATGTGATCAAAGGATTTATTTTGCATGATTTACCAGTTCACGCATTTTAGATCGATTTTAGTGATCCTTATGTGTTATGGCATTTTGAAGGATTATTTCTCAGTTATATGTAAATATATGTATTTCTATATTTGTGCTGAAGAATTTTGGCTGCAACACATAATAAGTATCGTCTGTGTCCATCAGCTGCTGTGTAGTGTTTATTTTTCCAGATAAAACAAAATTCTTATAACCGTAAATAATCCAATCCAAATTTGAGAATGGTCTATGATTATAGTACTTATTGTGCTTAGTATGCAATTTCTTTGCAAAAGTTTGTCTAACCAATCCAGTGTTTTTAAACATGCTTTCTTTAGTGTATTTGATCTTTAATACACACAAGTTGTTGTATAGTCATCCTTTGATGTATTGCTTGCATTCATTTGAAAACTAAGTGTTATAGTTAACAAAATTGTACGTAATTTTACTTCTTAAATCCATTGTTTTTCTAAGCATCGTAGAATTGAATTTGTTATAGCTATTTCAGTTTGATCTTATTCTGTTCCTCTTAAATTTTTTGTTGTGCTTTGATTGTTTTTGTGTATAAGCTCAGTGTCAACAATGCATGCAAAGTTACATGCAAAGTAATTTTCTTGAAGCTAATGAAGCACTGCCATAGGCACTTCAAGTACATTTGAAAATATTTTATAGAGAATATAAGATTTACTTTAAATTGGAATATAGACAATTACTTACAGGTTTACATTAACCATGTTTCGATTTGTCTTGCAGTATTTTTCCTTTTGTTTTAATAAATTTTAAAGTGTAGTTTTTAACCTGTTGATGAAACCAGTTACAAAAATGAAGTATTGTTTCTGAATAACTGTGGTATAATCCATGTCAATTCAGGCAGCCAAAGAAAAAATCTTACCTTCATATTCTCAGAAGTTTTTGAATTGAACATATGTTAAAATTCACGAAAAAATAAGACAACTGTATATTTTTGTTTTGCCCCAAAAAATTCCTGGCCCAAGATGGCATCCCAGTCACAATTTCCCATTCGCGATTTTTGATAAAATTTTTAAAGTGCTCTATCTCTAGAACGGCGCAAGACATTTTGTTGCAGTTGTTTTTATTTTAAAGATAACATTTTTCTGTTTAAAATGATACATTCAATTTTGGAATATGTATTCATCTTTTTTTATGGCAGCCTTTTGATTATTTTTTATTTATCAAAAAAATTTTTTTTTCAAAAATGCCAATCCCAAAAATTTTGATTTTTTTGCTGTTGATCTATACCATTGGGTACTACTTTCCCTGTAAAGGAGAACTTCCTCTTTTGATTTTGACATGTTATACAAGGTGTGTCTAAAAAGTTTGGTGAATGGAAGCATAGAACAAATAAAACAAAATATCTTAACTATGTACTAAAATATACATTCTGTAAAATATGTGGTGCAAAGAATATTAATTATTAATTTACTGATCCACACAAAAGAATTCTGTTGCATAATGGTATAAGGGGAATATTGTTTGTGGCATATTTTAATTACGCTAAACTCTTTTACATATAATTAAATTGATATATGCTGCAGAGGTTTACATCAGGTTACTTCCTGTGTAATAGAAAATGCATAGTACTTACAGAGACACCCAAAATACTTCGAATACTTTGCTGTATACGAAATACTGTATATTAGCGATGATTGCTAGAAGTGCATTTTTAGTTGAGATATGAGTTTTTTTAAGTTTAACTAAATTTTTGCATATTACGTTGTGTGTATAAATGCTGTAGATCATATACAGTGCTACACAAAAGAAATCGTAAGGGTTATTGAGTATGAACGAAAGTAGATTAAAGATGATTTTTAAATGAGTTATGCATTTTTATGCTGAACTCCATTTAGTATACTAAGATGTTTGTAGAATATAGATAAAATGATATACAAGTCCACACAAAGAATTAGATATATGGCCGACTATGGATAATAAACTCTGGAAGTGTGATTTCACTAGTTTTAAGCATGTTTAAGTTGTAATTAAATATTAGCTAAATAGTGGCAGGTATATAAAGGTAATAGGCAGGGTTGGGTTTTTGACGTCAAAAACTGGTTTTTGACATGACAAGCGTCAAAAACTGGTTTAAACTGTCATAAACTGGTTTAAACTGTCGAAAACTGGTTTAAACCGTCGAAAACTGCCAAATATATGTAACACGCTAAAACATTTTAACAATAGATAAACATTAATTAAGTCAATGATTTATGTGATCTTTTATTGAAATTTAATAATTTAAAAAATATATTTGCAATAAAGTATTTTTTTTTTGGGGGGGGGGGGGGGGGATTTTTCAACCAGAAGAAAATAATTTTGTACAATTAAATAATCCGGATCAATTTTACCCCGCAGCATGCTGCAGCACACCACGTGTTTAGCACATTTATTTACACCCAAAAGATTTTTGAGTTTAGAGTGTATGAAGCGTTAGAAAACAGTCTGTCTCTTAATTGATGCTGAGCTAGTAGGACTTGATAGCAAAAGCATTGCTAGATGAGCAAGTTTTGAAGCAGGCTCAAAAAGCCGTTGCATTTAGTGATACCTTTCCACCAAACAATGGAGTCCTCCCTATAGCACTGAAATAGGAAGACTGGAAAGGGGATTCTTTAGCTTCATACACAATCAGTATGGGTAAGCATCCATAAACTCTCTCTGTAGCTCAAGCGTGAGCTGAATCAACTGATACAGCAGTCAATCCTTACCCCTGATGGTTGGGATGCAAAGTATAAGCCAAACAATGGTATGGTTTCATGATTTGATCCCTTCTATTATGCACTTTTTCAATATGGGCTTACAGGAATTTTCTTTTAGATGACCGAGCCAATTTTGTTCAGTTTTAAAATCAAAAACATTTTTATATATTGAAAGAAAGCATGTTTTAAAAAGATTTTGACTTTAAGCTTTTTTTTTTAATTACTTCTGTTATTTTGTAAATGTTTGAAATTAATAATCCAATTTCAATTTTGAATGGAATGGTTATTGCCTAGACTAGAATAACATTGATGCACATTATCTTGTTATATATACAAAAAAATCTACACTTTTCTAAGTTTTTTTTCCCCATAAAAAAAGCTAGCTAATGCTTTAAGCTCTCAAAAGTAAGCGAAATTAAAACGATTTTAAGTAAGAGAAAAAATGTACAGCTCAGGTGAGCTTAATGTCTACTTTTTAGAAAAACACAATTTTACAAAAAATAAAAATAAAAAAAATAATAAAATAAAAATTTTACCCTGTTAAAAAGTTGTACTTAACAATAATACTTTACTATGTACTAATTACTGATATACAGTAAGAGTGAATTTAAAATATTACATGAAATGTTGTCATGTGTGACATTTAATTTGAATTTTTACAGATCAATTTAGTATTTGAGGTTTTTGACATGATGGTTTAAACTATGGTTTAAACCCAACATAAACTGACACATGTCAAAAACCTACCAACCCTGTAATTATTACTAATACTATATATTAATTATACAATTATAGTAATAGTGAATTTTAAATATTACATCTAATGTGTGACATTTAATGTGAAATTTTACAGATCACTGTAAGTATTTGAGGTTTTTGACATGACGGTTTAAACCGCAGTTTAAACTGTCAAAAACTGACATGCGTCAAAAACCTGCCAACCCTGGTAATAGGTAAAATACAGGGTTGTATGAAAGTATTCAAGTATGCTTCCGTCTATTGATATAAATTTCTAAAGGTCAAATTCCAACCTATTTATGTGTTTTTAACGCTTTCCAACATAGTTGAAAGTCTTTATGGATTCGGTTTGTCTACCCATCTGTCTGAACTCTAACTTGCATTAATATAGTTGTATCGCTGTGTAATTGATATATGTTATTCAGATTGTTTTACTAGGCAGTGTTCGTTGTTGGAAATAAAGTATGTATCACTTCAGATGTTATGAAAATCGAATTAAAACTTTAAGAAGATATTAATAAAAGTTTTCTTTATTCTATTTAAAAATCCTATAATACGTAATTGATTCAATGATGTACCACGATGGGTAATGATTCTAGGTTGCTTTGGTGTTTAAGATGGATTCATATTACCAGTGTTCTTGCTGGCTTTTGACCAACATTAGCGATTTGGCGAATAAGAAATAAAAAACAGTAGCCAAATGAAAATAAATGTTAGCAAAATAGATCCGGAGTGAAACACTGAAAAATCTATCTTTAACCCCTTATTGTATCCATTTTTTGAATATGTTCTAAAATAATCTAATTGTTTGTAATTACTCAATAAATAGAAATTCAATTATCCGCTACAGAAACTATTAAAAATACATTCTAAATGCCTCGTAAATGTGTAAATGTTTCAGACATTCTTTTAGCAGTCTGAATGAAACCAGCTATCTTTGATTTAACGTTTTGAAAACATACACTAAAAATTGCTATGAGATTTGGACCGATAGAAAAAATTGACAGGCCAATCATACTTTACGTACAACTGATAAATAGTATGGTTAATTTCAACACCACATTCCAGCAAAACTTTTCAATATTTGGCACTTGTTGCAAGTAATTTTGTTTATGTTTTTACCAGAGCGACGCCGGCACATGGACAGTGATTAACTGACAAAAACCTATTGCATAACCCTTTCTGTGTCTTTGGCTGTTGCTAAACTGAATTTATATTGAGTCTGTATCTCTATAAATAGAGCAATGTAAATGGCACGGTACGATTGAACATGTAAAGCTACGTAAATCGTTCAGAAACATGGATAAGTCTCGAGTGTATTGGCACACACACACACACAAACAGAGCAGAAATTTAGCATTCACAATTTGGTAAGTCTAATTGTTAGTTTACTCGCCAAATGAAACATTTTGGCGCATTGGCGAGCGGCAGCGAGAACCCTGCATATTACTTCCGTATTACTGAATTTAATATACAGTAGAAGATCTATATAACACAATTTTCCATATAACGCACAGCTTCTCAGACGTAAACAATGAATTTTGCAATAAAAAGCATTTTCATTTCAACATTGTAAAATATTGCTACTCTCTAGAGGACTAAATATGATACATCAGTTCAACTTTATCTCTTAATTTAAGACCTTTTTAATAAAAAAAATTGCTATTATTACAATAAACATTTTTGAAAATGAGTAATATAATGAATGATTTGGATCCAGGAATATTTGACACAGTGTTTATAAAGTAAATTTAACACTGTGTGGGATTATGTATATTAGGCAAAATTTATAATCTAGATAATTCCTGGTAACAAGGGATGCAGTATAAAGATATTCTAATGTATTTAGATATATTTCAGACATATTTGGCCATGTTTACAAGGTAAAATTAATGATGTGTGAAAGATGATCCATATAACGCAAAATTCTATATAACGCAATACCTTGCGTTTTTTGGTTTGCGTTATAAAGATCTTCTACTGTATAAAGAATTGTGATAAATTTTGTATTCATGCCTTTCTGCCCTAGAGTGTAACACTTATTGCACTAAGATCTTAATACAGTACAGAACCATTTATCCGGAATGCTTGGGGTCAGATGTATTCCGGATAACTGTTTTTTCCGGTTAACTGGTTGTGCATTAAAGCAGCATGCATTTGATAAGTTTTGTGGAATATGTGTGGTTGTGACATTATTTCATATTTTAAATTATTAGATTACTTGGATTAAAGATCAATGCAAGAAAGATCAAAAGTTAACCAGAGTTTAAAAGAAGGTAATTTATGGGAATCCTTTAGGAGCAAAAATTCTTCTGTTTCCTCTTTATAAAAAATTAAAACATCTAAAGTACAACTAAATATGTTTTCTTTTCAAATACTAGATGTTGTCATCAAATTATACAATTGTTTCAAGCAAAGTCTATGTTAAACTGGCTGTATATGACACCTTTTTTCTGCAAAGATTCTGAAATCAGTCTATCAGAAATATCATTCCGGATAAATGGTTTCTGGATAAATGGTTCCATACTGTATTTATAAAACTAGTTATAGTACGAACGCACCTCATTTGCCACATTTGATATTGCAATTTTTAATTTGTTTAGGATATGCAGTAGGATATGCCCTTACAAATAAACAAAAATTCAGTGACTTTTACTGGAACTGTATATATACTGTTCCTGTAAAATTCTCTTTATTTTTTAAATTCTTCTAAAACTTGTTAAACTCAAAAGTGGAAGTTCTCCTTTACAGTGAAGGTCAGTACCCAATGGTATTGATCAACAGCAAAAAAATTAAAATTTTTGGGATTGGCATTTTTGAAAAAAAAATTTTGATTAAAAAAAAAAAAAAAAATCAAAAGGCTGACACAAGAAAAGTTGAATACATATTTCAAAATTGGGTATATCATTTTAAATAGAAAAATATTATCTTTAAAATTTAAAAAGTGCAAGAAAATATCTTGCACTGTTCTAGAGATAGAGCACTTTAAAATTTTTATCAAAAATCGCGAATGGGAAATGATGCCCGGGATGCCATCTTTGACGGCCTGTATCTTGGGCCAGAATTTTTTTGGACAAAACAAAAATATACAGGTATCTTACTTTTCCTTAAATTTTAACATATGTTCAATTCAAAAACTTCTGAGACTATGAAGGTAACCCCCCTGCCTGAGTTGATATAGATTCAACCCTGTGCATTATAAGTTGCAGCAAGATTTTGTAATTTATATTCGTGTTATGTAAAGATACTTGATTTGCAGTACATTCGAGTTTGTTCAGATTTTTACTGCATAAAAATTACCATTATGCTTGTTAATTTATAATCATCTTTAAATCACTTATTGTGAAGGTTTGTAATTTGGTTTTTATCACATTTATTACTTATGATATGGAAATAGGGATTGACCGAATACCGAATAGTCGATTGGGCATGTAAACTGAATATTCGGCTTAGGCCGAATACTTTTAAGTATTCGGCCGAATAATTGTGGTTAAGTATTTTCTTAGAAGAGGAAGAATTATCTTTTACTTAGAAGTAGAATAGGCTAAACGATGAGTTTCAATATTATGTGCATGAGTTCAGAGTTCAGCTGCACAACAAAAAACAAGTCAAAGCCCATTTTTAATTAAAAAAAAATGTCTTCCTAAAATAGTCTACATAGGGGTGAAATCAAAACAACTGCCGACAATAGAGACAAAAATAGTAAGGAAGATGGGCATCTTTCCCTTATCATTTAATTTTAATTATTTCTACATGAGTTTTTTTTTAATTTAAATTTATTTAATGTGTGTTTTCTTTAATATACACATCAAATAAGTATATCAGAGTTCATCTCTGTATATCTAAGGTGTATCAGGGGTGATTGTGTTCCGGGTGTAGCCCGGATTTCCGGGTTTTTCGATCGATCCTTCCGGGTTTATGAGATGGTTACGTTTAGTGGAAAATTCGGACATAAAAAATATCGCGAATTTCGACATGGTCGCCGAGAAAAAAATCGGCAATTTCGTCAAAGGATTGCGGGAAAACGCAAATTTCGTCTAAAAATCTCGAAATAAACACGAATTTTGCAAAGGATCCTTAAAAACATCGCGGGGAAAAATGAGATTTTCGTCGAAAGATCGCGGGAAAAACGGACATACGTCAGAGGAACGCAGGGAAAATAGACATATCGTTAAAGGAACGCGGGGAAAGTAAACATATCGTCAAAGGATCGCGGGAAAAACGCGAATTTCGTTAAAGGATCACGGAAAAAAAACCATGAATTTCTTTAAAGAATCGCGGAAAAACGCGAATTTTGTCAAAGGACCGCAGAAAAAAACACATAATTAGAACCGGGAAGGATTTACCCCATCACGGAAAAAATGCGATTTTCGTTAAAAGATTGTGGGGAAAACGCGATTTTCGTCAAAGGATCGTGGGAAAAGCGTAAATTTCGTTAAAGAATCGCGAAAAAAAAAAACACATTTCACCAAAGAATCGCGTAAAAAACGCGAATTATGTCAAAGGAACTCGAAATAAAACGAATTTCGTCTAATGATCGCGAAATAAACACAAACTTCGTCAAAAGATCGCGAAAAAGTGCAAAATTTGCAAAGGATTGCGAAAAAAAAAAAAAAAAAAAAAAACAAGATTTTCGTCAACAGATCGGGGGGGAAAACGCGATTTTCATCCAAAGATTGCTGGAAAAACGGAAATGTCGTCAAAGGATCGAGGGGAAAAACTCAAATTTCATTAAAAGATCACAAAAAAAAAAATTCTATAAAAAATCTCGAAAAAACGCGAATTTCGTAGAAATAACGCATAATTACAACCGGGAGGGATTAACACCCCATTCCGAAGATCGCTGGAAAATGCGATTTTCGTCAAAGGATCGCTAGAAAAACGGAAATATCGTCGAAGGATCGCAAGAAAAATGCAAACTCTATTAAAGAATCACGGGAAAAAAACGATTTTCGTCAAAGAATCGCGAAAAAAAAATGCAAAGATCGCGGAAAAAAGCGAATTTCGTGAAAGGATCGCAGAAAAAACACATAATTAGAGCCAGGAGTGAATCTCTCCCCGCCGTCTCTGCTGCCCCTCTCCTTTCAGAAAAGTTGCTGTGAAGTGTTATCCATCTCATTCTCAGTACAACAATGTCCAGAATTGCATACCCAGGAAGAAAGCAGGAAAAATAAATTTACCTTGTGTAAGAGTAAAGCTAGGAAAATAAACAAAATTTCTATTTTTATTTCTTTTTTCTTTTTTTTTCTCTAATACTTAGCCACTTAGAAGTAAAATTGCATTTTCGCGAAAAAACGGCCAATTTTCCCCCACAAGATCACGAAAAAACGGCAAATTTCGTCAAAAGATCGTGAAAAAAATAGGAAATTTCGTCAAAAGATCGCGAAAAAGCGACAAATTTCCCCCAAAAGATCGCAAAAACGGCAAATTTCCTACAAAAGATAACGAAAAAAGGCAAATTTCGTCAAAAAATCGCGAAAAAACGGCAAATTTCGTCAAAAGATCGCGAAAAACCGTAATTCCACCGTCGCCACCGATGTATTTCCGAAAATGTGATGTTAATTTCCGAAAAAAAAAAATTTCACTCGGAATCTCCTCTGACTCTCCATTTGATGAAGTCATTTAGCTTTCAGTGAAATTAATGTAAGTTTACCGAATTATGTTTTTCTGCAATTTGTATATTTCAAACAATAGCAGAAATATGTCATTTGATTGTCATGCTGTTGCAGAATCAGTTGTTATGTAAATTGATATTGGTATATTTTGCATCGATAATTTTCAGGGTTTTTCACTTTGTATCAATTAATTTTCAGGGTTTTTCATTCTGAGTCACAATCACCCCTGGTGTATATTAAATAAAATACACACATCAAATAAGTATACCCCCTATGTCTATCCCATAACTTTTATAATTATTAAATTAAAATCACTCAAATTTGTTATCTTCATCAACACAATGTTAAAATATTAATCAAAATATAAATATCTATCAATAATTTGACAGAAAAGAGTTAAATGTACAAATCGATATACCTATTGTATTTGAGAACATTCCTATTCAATATGTTTATAATTAGACAATCAGTAAGTCAGCTGTATGGCAACATTGTTTCTTTTTATTTGAGTGAACTTTTGTTTTTCTGACAATCCTTATCTTTAATAATAGCCTGTATAGTTTAATACTTTCATAGGTTAATTTGGGTATTGAGTAGTGATAAAATAATAACAAATAAGTGATGGGTCAATGAATTTTTGAGTGGAAAGAAGCCATTAAATTTTCTTGTGTAATTAGATTTAAGAATAAAAATGTAATTGAAATAAATTATTAAGAATTTAATTTTAATTAAAATTTATTAAAGAAGCTAGTATACGCAAAAATGTGTATTAAAAAATTTTTAAGTATTCGGTCGCCGAATACCGAATATTCGGTATACACTTAGACCGAAGCTTCGGTATTCGGCAAAATTGCTGCTTCGGTCAATCCCTATATGGAAATAAATTAATTTTTCACACATGGGATCCAAGCCAAATTGGTGTATTTCAGCATTTCAATGCAATATTAACTATGATCTTGCATTTTGTATTTTTTGACAAACAAAAGCTGTATTACAAGATAATTATTTTGCATACTCACATACACTTTCATGTCCTTATTGTTTCTTATCTATAGCTGTATTGTTTGCAGTTACCTACTTTAAATCAAATCCTTGCCAATATTGTCTTTTTTGTCACCAGTGCTTGTGGTGAACCCTGATTGTAAAATAGGAAATTAGCCAGAAGAAAAAATAAGCCCTCAAATCCGCAAGCTTAGGACCAAAGATTGTTTGGATTTCTGGTCATTGCTTTTACATTTTTAAAACAGAAATTTGAATGTAATAATGCAATCGAAATTATAATGAATGCTTACAATATAGTAAAATATTAAAATAATTAAATAAAGTAATAAACTAAAATAATACAAATTAAGATAATTTTTAAAATATTAAATAAGTAAAGGTCAAGTAAATAGTTAATAATGTATAATTAAATATGCATAATAAAGATGAGATATATTTTTCCTAAATTATTCAATGAAACTTGCCTCATAAATGTACCCTACTAATTCACTTCAAAATCATAAAATACAGAAGTTTTATTTCAGGTTTAGCCAGACTAATAACCAAAAAAGCTTGATTAATACATAAATATTTTTGGTTAAAAGATTGTGTGAATTTTTTCAGAAATAAATTTATACTTCCTTCATGAAAAAGCATTCGTTCAGTAATATTGACGAGAAATGCTTATTAAAATACATACGGAATAAATATAAAAATAAAAAAAAGTAATTTTGTCCCTACATCTGAACTGAAAGTTTCCTTATATCTGCGATGATGTGCGGATTTGAGGGAGTCTACTGTATAACATTAAGTGTCAGTCAAGGCAAATACGATCAAAAATAAACTACAGTCAAGATCCAAAAATCCAAATTCTACAATAGCATCTCTTTATTGTTCGGTTACTTCAACATGTTCCAAAAAGGAATGCAATTCTCTGAAATCTTGAAAATGCATGCAGTTTTCCAGAATGAGACTCTAAAAGTGAGATTTTATTGTTTTCAACAGCTTGATATTATTATCCAATTTGTTTAACTGAAGTTCTTAAAGAAACCAGTGAGAATTTTATCTCTGTATATCCACAGATTTAAAGTTTGGAAAAATTAACTGTTTCAACACATGCTCTTGTGATGACATTTTTTATAATAAAATGTTTAAATCCATATGTGGAAAACTTAATAAAACATTACTGGTTGACACTAATCAATATACATTGATAAAGCAGCATCAGCACAAATGAATTTTTAAGTTTGTTGAATAAATTTCCCTTGGTAAATACATTATTGAATTACTTCAATTCACAATATAAGCTTTTAATAACACTTTCAGCACTCCTTTTATTCAATTAGTACCTATTATTAAATAATAATAAAAATTTTGACACTATAAATCCCCCTTTTGAAATCATTTCCTATCTATGACCTTGTGCGACTACAAAAGCTTTTAATTTAATAAACCTAGATTTTATAAATCTGTTACTCTTTGAGAGAAATAGTTACTCTTTATTTAACCTAGCAAGCAAAATTGCTTCTAATCTCAATCAGATTTTCTGGAATTGCTCTTCAATTTTGTTTAAGGGCATCAAAAAGATCATAATATACGAAATATTGGGAGAAAATGTTGCATTAGAAGCATAAAAGAAGAGAACTTTACTCGTTGACTTGCATTTCAGAGGCTTTGGGACCTGTAAGAAGGTTTTTAAAATTTTCTCTATCTCTTGTTTTAGAAATGTTTAATGTATTGAAATTATGTTATTCTCTTTAGAATTCATAACCCTATTTTAAAATTTGTGGATATATAGAAGTTCTTGTTTTTGCATATTTTAAGGTTCTGAAGTTTCTAAAATAATAATTAAAAAAAAACGATCAATATGTGCCTTTAATTTTTGTAATAATAAAAACCCAACTTAATGCTAGAAATTGTTCTTGTGAATATCAATAAAACTGTCAAGTTATTTGTAGTTTTCAGTTTTAATTATGTAAAGAATTCTGAGGTTTAAGTAGAGTTGACTCTAAGTCGCTTTAGCAGGGCGCAGCACCTGGCGGCCCTTTTTATTTCTTTTTTGCGCCCGGCTGCCCTTTATAACACTTCCTATGTGCCTCATGGGAAATCAATTGATCACGGAAAAATATCGCAAATTCTTGGGACTCTAAACAAATCAGTTCAAAATATTTTTGTGAACAAGGGACAAGTGTGCCCTTTTTTAGAATAGTGTTTTTCTTTTTGAAAAAATGTACCTTTTTTTAGAATAGTAAAATTAGAATCCCTTTTTGAAAAATTCCCGCCTGGCGGTTCTTTTTTTCTAGAGTCAACACTAGGTTTAAGCATAATTTTAATGAATTAAGTACTATTTATATAAATTCTGATGAAATTTTTATACCCATATGTTATGTAAAGTTTTAAAGCTTTACCACCATACATAAAAGGTCTTCAAAATGTATAGCTTGTTTTTTATGTGTATTGCATGGTTTAATACATATATATACAGTAGATGATCTTTATAATGCAAACCTAAAAATCAGGGTTGCTGGCTTTTAGCCAGGCCAAAAAAAGCCGGCCGGCTTTTTTTGGTTTTAACCACTTAAAAAAAGCCGGCTTTTATTGAAAAAAGCCAGTTTTTATTTTTTAAAGTTGGTTTACAGTAAATTCGTTTTAAATTTGGATCAATTAATTTTTAATACACTTATAAATATTTTCTATTTAAAAAAATTATCGATTTCTATTAAATTTTATCAAATAAATAAGTCTTTATAACTTCTAGAAGGCAACTGTGAACGCATTATGTCTGAAAAAGAAAATATATATATATAAACATTGAAAAGGATATAAGTTAGGCTCTAAACTGGTGTTTTAAAATTCTATATTATATATAGTGTTGACTCTAAGCCGCTTTAGCAGGGCACAGCGCCTGGCGGCCCTTTATATTTCCTTTTTGCACCCGGCGGCTCTTTTAAACCCTTCCGATGCACCGGCTGCCCTTTTTAACACTTCCTATGCACCCCATGGTAATTCAATTGATACCAGAAAAATATCGCAAATTCTAGGGACTCTAAACAAACCAGTTCAAAATATGTTTTATGAACAAGGTACAAGTGTGCCCTTTTCAAAAAAAATGTGCCCTTATTTTATAATAGTGTTCCTTTTTTGAAAAAAATGCACCCTTTTTTAGAACAGCGTTTCCTTTTTGAAAAATGTATCCTTTTTTTGGAATAGACACCTTTTTGAAAAATTCACGCCCGGCGGTCCTTTTTTTCTAGCGTCAACACTAATATAGCTCCACATGTACTACACATTTTAAAGATTATATTTAATTAAAACTGTTCTTAACTGCTCTGCTCAACAAGCGCAAGATGTTTTGACACATTTAAAAATTCATTTTTTAAGGGAAAGATGTAAAATTCGAAAGCCTGGCCATGGAATCGATTTGGAATCGAACTGTGTTTTCCATTTTTTCATCCATCAATTACCTATTGAGTTATAAGAGATTTTGATCATGTGACAAACATGTTTTTTCACCCTTTTCTGAGTGGTTTCTTCTTTTGTGCGGAAATTCGATTCAAAACGCTCACTTTGACACTATTTTCTGAAAAATCTATTGCATTTGCAAAAAAACAGCACAATTACATAGTTTCTGAACAACAACATCTGCTAGTTTCATGCATTTCTGAACAAAAATAAATTAAAACTTATGTCAGAAAGTTGCCCTTTTCGATTTAAAAGCCTTAATGACAAAATGTAGCACATCAAAATGGAAACATTCTTATGTGTCCATATGGAGAGATTAAGTTATAAATGTTAAAAGAGAAATTAGAAAAGATGTTTCATTTGAGGAGAGTGGTACATAAGTGTATAAAAAATAGAGCATTTAAAACAAGAAAAAAAAAATTCTCCAAATAAAATTTTGAAAAGCTTGTTGCTAAGCATATTCATGCATATGCTATTCATAATGTTTTTAATAGTGAGAAATGGTGGTGTTTTTATTAATATGACTATGTATAATTTCAAACGTTTGCTAGAAATAAAATAAGACTAGTATATTAATAGCTTTTAAAATTAAGTAATAAAACATATAACTAAGTAACCATTGTCCTCTTTAATTTTATAAAGCAGTAAAAATGAAAAAATTGGCAGTTGGTATGGCCCTTTTAAAATTTAGCTGACATATTTGCAATTCAGAATACAAATCACAAGCAAAATCATCTAAGTTTTATTCCAGTATTAATGTCTTCATTATTAAGAAATTGGGTTACTTATTAAACTGTAAATCAATTAAATGTCATTAAAACTAATTAAAAACACTTTAAAATGTGTAGTTTATAATTACAATGCTTTATTTTATAAAAGCCAATTATGGCCAAAAAAAGCCAATTTTGGCCAAAAAAAGCCGGTTAAAACCAATAAAAGCCACCGGCCTGGCTTTTTTTAATTTTAGCCGGCTTTTTTGCAACCCTGCTAAAAATGCAATCTTGTTCATTATATGGATCAACTTTCATACAACATTAAATTTACTTTGCAAACATGGCCAAATCTCTCAAACATATCAAAATACATTAAAATATCTTTATATTGCATTCCTTGTTACCAGGAGTTATCCAGATTGTAAATATTTACCTAATATAGATCATTTAAATTGTCATGTTAAATTTATTTTATAAATATGGCCCAAATATGTGTGTACTAAATCAGGTACTTTTCGGTTAGCCGGGCACCAGTGTTAAATATACATATGTATGTATATCTATATATGCATATACAGTACAGAACCATTTATCCGGAATGCGTGGGGTCAGCTGTATTCCGGATAACTGGTTTTTCCGGTTAACTGGTTGTGCATTAAAACAGCATCCATTTGATATGTTTTGTGGAATATGTGTGGTTGTGGCATTATTTCTGATTTTAAATTATTAGATTACTTGGATTAAAATTAACCAGAGTTTAAAAGAATGTAATTTATGGGAATCCCTTAGGAACAAATATTCTTCTGTTTCCTCTGCATAAAAATTAAAACATCTAAAATGCAACTAAATGTTTTCATTTCAAATACTAGATGTTGCCATCAAATTATATAATTGTTTCAAGCAAAGCCTATTTCAAACTGGCAGTGTGTGACACCTTTTTCTACAGAATGCAAATTCTGAAATCAGTCTATCCGAAATATCATTCCGGATAACTGGTTTTCCAGTTAACTGGTTTCTGGATAAATGGTTCCATACTGTATATGTATATTTATACATATATAGAAGCTATATGTGTATATATATATATATATACGTGTGTGTGTGTGTACATATACAATATATACAGACTTATATAAAACCAAAAACTTTCTGCAAATTAATTTAATGTTTAATAAAAATACGTGTTATATTACTTTGATGGTATGAATTTTAAACAGCAGTTTTAAAATAATTACCATTTAATTTAAAAATTAATTAATATTAATTACAGAAAATTATGTTGGCTAAAAAAATAATAAAGCTAAAAATCCATAAGAAGGGTTGAATTCTTATCAGTTATTTTGTCAATGCATTTAGAAACAACCCAATCCTTAATAATGTGCAAAATGCAATAATGGACATTGCTTCTGAAACAACTGAATCACATTTTGTAAGGAGATGTTCATTCATAGGTATCATCATTAAAGAGACCGGTGAGTTTTTATTGCGGTCTTTAGATGAAATTCTCGTTTTTTTCAGCAATCATTTGGCGAATTTTCCATTTTTTCGAGATTCTTTGACGAAATTCGCACTTTTTTCGCGATCCTTTGACAAAATGCGCTTTTTTCTCCTCTCCTTTCATGAAATTTGCATTTTTTCATGATCTTTTGACGTAATTCATGTTTTTTTCGCGGCGTTTTGACGAAATTCACGTTCTTTTTCGCGATCCTTTGACGAAATTAGTTTTTTTTTCCGTGGTCCTTTGAGGAAATCTGCATTTTTTTTGCGATCTTTTGACAAAATTCGTGCTTTTTCCACTATTCTTTTACGAAATTTGTTTTTTCCTGTGCTTTTTTGGACGAAATTTGCTTTTTTCTGTGATTCTTTGATGAAATTCGCTTTTTTTCGTGATCTTTTGACGATACTCACGTTTTTTCTGTGGCCTTTTGAAGAAATTCGTGTTTTATTTTTCCGCGATCCTTTGACACAATGCGAACTTTTTCCGCGACCCTTTTACGAAATTTGTGTTTCTTTCACAATCCTTTAACGAAATTAGTTTTTTCCCGCGATTCTTTTACGAAATTTGCGGGTTTTTTTTTTTTCACAATCCTTTTATTTGACAGAATTCGCACTTTTTCCGCTATGCTTTTACAAAATTTGTTTTTTTCCTGCGCTTGTTTGACGTAATTTGTGTTTTTTCTGCGATTCTTTGACAAAAAAAAAAAAAAAAACAAAAAAAAAAAATTCCACGATTCTTTAAAGAAATTCGCGTTTTTTCCGCGATACTTTGACAAAATTGGGTATTTTTTCTGCAAACGATCGACGGAATTGGTTTATTTTCGGCGACCATTTGTTGAAATCCGCAATATATTTCCATAATATTTTTTTATTAATACATGGAAATTATTCCAGAGGGAAACATTCGCCTTGGATACAATATTTCAAATGAAATTCTTTGAAATTTGATTTTCATTTGAAATATTTTTTTATGTCTGAATTTTCGGAGTGATGGCCGATTTTTAAATTTTTGGAATCTAATGCTTTAAATTTTCAGAAAATTCGGAACAGAATCACCCCTGGCAAACAATAAATAAATCATACATAAAATTGGGGAACATTTTTAATTTTCCGGTATAAAAAAAAGATACAAGAACAAAAATTACTTTTTTTTTCCAAGAAATTTTCCACAAAGTTCCGAATTTTGTGGAAAATTTTCCACGCACGGCGTGCCCATGTGCGTCTATATTATACAACTCTGAATATATATAAATGTATATGTATATATAACGCTGGCGCCCGGCTAACTGAAAAGTACCCTAAATCATTCATTATATTACTCATTTAAAAATTTATTGTAAGAATAGTAATTTTGTCATTAAAAAGCTCTGAATTAAGGAGATTTAGTTGAACTAATGTATCAAATTTAGTCCTAGAGAGTAACAATCTTGTACAATGTGAGAATCCAGGTGCTTCTTAACTGCAAAAATCATTGTTTACATCTGAAAAATTGTGCGTTATAAAGATCTTCTACTGTATATATATACAGTGTAGAAGACAGGGTTGTAAAAAACCCGGGTTTTTTATTAAAAACCCAGCCCGGGCAGGTTTTATTAAAAAATCTGGGTTAAATGGGCAATTTTCTCCGGGTAAATTGGGTTAAAATGTCAAAATGTGGACTATGATCCCACCTTCCTCAAAAATAATAATCTTCAGGGTTGCCACTGTATAGGGAAAACTGGAAAAACTGAGGGAATTTAAAAATGAATATTAAAAACAAGAAATTTAGGTATTTTGCAAAATTTATCCGTTGAAATTGTGAAATTTCTCAGAGGAATTACGCGGAGAAAATTTAATTTTTTGCTTAGAAAAGCGCAAGGAATTTGATTGACGAAATAAGTGGCAATCCTGATCTCAAACACAATCTTTGTGAACACTTCATAGTCTAATAGATAGGAATGACCTCATAGTCTTAATAAGGATCTCAATAATTTTCTCTGTTCTTAAAATACACACACACACACACATATATATATATGATCCCTTTAATTTAAATAACAAACAAATTTTAAATTGCAAAGCTATCACTGTGTTTTATTTAATAATAAAATATAAATATAACTTAAAAAAAAAACTTGCTCTTTTGAAATTATCATAAGATTAGCAAATGTTGATAAAAAAAATATCTTACAACAAAAATTTTTCTCATATATATATACAGGGTGTCCACTCTCAACGATTTTCAACGGCTAATTCCTAAACCGTTAGTCATAGACATAGTTTCAATTACAAAAATGTTTTAAATTGAGGCAAAGAAATTATTTTAAAAGCGATTTGGGTCAATAAAAAAATTTCTTAAAAAATTACGAAATTTAAGTTTTTATATGGAACTCCCCGGTCCTATAAGTTACATTTAGTAAAAATGCTTCTACAACACTGGCAAGTAAGACAAAAAAAAAGTCCCATTCATATAACACTAAAACTGACTGAGGTTATGAAACTTTAAAAATGCATGACTTATAACCACTTTTCAGCATCTGAACACAAATGAGTTTGGCCATGCTTTAAGGGATCATATACTAAGTGCTTAAAGTATTCGAAGAACTTTTCATGTGTATCTGCGCTTTGAAAAAAATAGTACAAGTGTTACAATTGAGTTAACTTTTATTAAGTTTCAGATTGGCTAAAATTATTGTATTTTAACATATGCTTTATTTTGTAAGGATTTGAGGCTATTTCTTTTCACGATTTCTTTTAACAAATATTATGTTATTTTATTTAACTTCAACGATCGTATGTGTGTTTTCCCAGATCAAAATTTGTACTCGAAATTTAACTCACTTTCAAATATCTGATCAAGATTAAATTTTACTTACATACTGACGTAAATCCGATGACAATCTAATATTATTATGATTTTCAGTGGTTACCATTTATACTTATTTTACAGGATAACACAAAAAATTGCGGATAGATTACCACCAAGAAGTTTAAGAAAGAGTTTTAGATTAGATAACACAAGACTGCAATAGTTGTGTGTTTTTTAACTTTTATGTATTTTTTGGCACTGAATCCGAGAATTACCTAATTTTTAGCCATCATCTCAGGATGTTTTGCAAATCATAAATTGTCAAAGCTAAAAAATAACAAAATTGAGATACTATAAAATAGAGAAGATGGCTGAGTTTTTTAACTTTTGATAATTGATTTTTATGTACTTTTTAGCACTGAATCTGAAAATGACCTTCATTTTTAACCATCACATTATAATTTTTTTTGCAAATCGTAAATGTCAAAGTTAAAATATAGCAAAAATCTGATACTATAAAACAGATGTAAAACTTTTTTTATTTAATTTTCCTGATGGTTAAAAATGAAGGTCATTTTCGGATTCAGCGATAAAAAAATACATAAAATAATTTAATAAATATAATAAGTTTAGTAGAAATAATACTCTTGAAGCTAACTGAAAAGCTTAAATTTACATTTTAAATTAAAAGCTAAAACGTTTTAAAATTATAGGGTTCCCAATTTATATAAGTGCAAGTAAAAATTAGTACAAATATATTTTCTAAGATTCAAAGAAGTGAATAAATAAAACAAAATAACCATAAACTGTTAACAAATACTACATCATTTGTTCCTTTCCAGAAATATATTTAAAAAAAAAAACAGGTTTTTTAAATGGGTTTTTTATATAAAAAAAACCCAGCCCGGGCAACTACCCACTACAACCCTGGTAGAAGATCTTTTATAATGCAATTCTCCATATAACGCACAACTTCTCAGACGTAAACAATGAATTTTGCAGTTAAGAAGTGCCTAAATTCCCACACTGTACAAGATTTTTACTCTCTAGAGAACTAAATGTGATACTTTAGTTCAACTTTATCGCCTTAATTCAGAACTTATTAATGAAAAAATTGCTATTATTACAATAACTATTTTTGAAAATGGGTAACATAATGAATGATTTGGTCCAGGTATATTTGGACCATGTGTGGAATGATCTCTATAATGAAAAAAATTATAATCTGGATAACTCCTGTGACAAGGAATGCAGTATAGTGATACTGTAATGTATTCTGATGTGTTTCAGACATTTGACCACATTACAAGGTAAATTTAATGATGTGTGAAATATGATGCATAACCTTGTGTTTTTAGGTTTGCGTTATAAAGGTGGTCTACTGTATGTATATAAAATTCTGTACTTACTAACTTGCATGCAACTTCATTGACTGTTATGTGCAGGGATGGGGAAATGCATAATTTTACTTGCCACTGGCGAGTGAATTTTCTGGCAGGGCGAGTGAATTTTTAAGTAGTCTTTGAAAACTGCAAACTATTTTTTAGTAGTAGTTAGCTATATTTTTCAACTTTCCAAATTACTATGATGTAAATATGGTCTAAGTTTTATTTTATATTAAACTTTCATTTCTTGTTTATATTTCTTAATTTTACAGGAAAAACAATATGAAAATGCATTATAGTAATAATAACCAACTATTTTTGAGTTGCGCAAATTTTGTCATAAAAATTTTCAACTGTACGTTGCATTTTAATGGCTGGTAAGATTTTCTAGAAATTCCCCACCCCTGGTTATGTGTGGAGTGCATATTTAATATTAAAATTTTCCATGTTATAAAACTGCAATTTTCAATCGCAATAAATTAGAAGAAAGTTTTATTTTTGTCTCTTACATTGTCTACAAATCTTTATTATCCATAAGAAAATATTTTGTTTCCACAATAATTTAAATCTAAAAATATTAGCTTATTATATTTTCTGTATTACATTTTCACTGCTATTAGCTTATTTAAAAAACAAACTATTTTCATTTTTACCGTGACTTGATGATTCACAAATAGATAAAAATAAAATCATTTATTATGATTTCATCTATTTTATTTTTTCCTTATAAGTTACTAATATTTTAAAAAATTGTTAATGTTTTCTCTTTGTAAAATCTTGAAAATGCATCTAAAATCAACTAACTCTCACATTGTCTTATAGAATTGTATTAAAGAATAAGAAGTGAAAATCAGTAGGTATATTATGAGCATAATTTCAACCCTAGCAAGTAATAGTAGGTTATTATGATTTTTATGTTTTATTTGTTCAAATATATAAATGATTGGGAAATTTGAAATAAACTTTATGGGTGATTCTACGCAAATAGGCCATTTTCATCATAGTGATGAAGAAAAAATAAATCATGTCAGAAGTTCCTAATTTTTTGTAATAAGACACTAGAAAAGCTCCTTATTAGGAAAAAAATAGCCGTCAGGCTTAATATTAAGAAATTCTATATAATTTTTAGATTTTTATTAGAATGAGGGGATGATTACAATGCGAGGAAATGGCAATTTTATGAAAAACAATTTCAAATTATATTTTTAAGAAAACTTTTGTCCAGAAAGATTAAATCTAGATTCTCTGCTATTAAGAGGCTCAATTTTTTTTAAAAAACAAAGTCACATGTTGTCATAAATATCCTCTTTTATATGCCACTTAAACTTTCCATTGCCTGTTGGTTCAACAGAATTTACTTTGACTGATTTGTCAATTTTCAATAGTTCTCCATTTCAATTTCATGCTCCAAAATTATCTAATTCAAATTATCTAAAGGTACTGTTAAATAAAATTTATTGAGTCCCCAATGTTTGTATGCGTATTACCCTTGTTGCCAATCTGTTTTGAAATGTATTGCTTGAATTTCTTTAAGGAATATACAAAAATAATTTTCGCTGAAATCTATATGCAATAAGATATAGGTTTGTGCTTAAGATGACTTTATTTTCTTAATTGCTTCATATTAATAAGCTACATTTCTGCTGTGTACCAGGAATATTTTCAACTGAATGCTAAATTCTTTCACAAGTTATTTTGATGAAATTTCTCCACGAGATTTTTTTTTTTTTGGTTTCCTTGCTGACTTTTCTTTTACCTTTTGCATAATAAATAATATTTTATACATTGATTTGCCTAAAAATATGCATTTATTTTCATCAAAAGCATTAAATTTTCAACAAAAATATCTTTTCTACAAGTTTTTAAAAATAATAGAACAATTCTCTTACATAAAAATCATTCCCTCACATGAGGGAATGATAAAACGTACATTATTAGTTTTTAAAATTTGAACTCATAAAGTAAATTTAAAAAACAATACATGTACTCAAATTATCCCTTCAGAGAAAACTAAACCACCCATTAATACATTTTTAGAAAATAAATTATTTTTATAAATTTAAATGAGGGAATGATAACATCATCTTAACATTTGCCCAATCTGTCTATTAAATTATTCCTTACACACTGAACTATTTCTCCAGGATGGCTAAAAATTGTTTTACAGACAGGTAAGACCCATGTGCTGAGCACATATGCAATGTTTCAGTCTACAGTAGTACCACCTATCTCAAATATCCAGAATTATTAATGAGGGAGGGAATGATCTGAAATATGAGTTGCAAACTTTTTGCCAAATAAAAATTGCATGTGCAGACCAAAAAAAATAATGTAATACATAGAAATAATACATTATGTGTCCATATTAAAATACAGAAGTCAGAATTTTCTTTTTTAAATATTTCAGTAAGAAATGGTATTTTTTATATTTTTGGCTGGTAGTAGTTGCATGTGAGGGAATGATATTTAATAGTTTTAAAAATTTATTTTAAATATATGTTTTAATTAATAGTTAAATTTCATGAGCTAATATGATAAAACCATGTCTAAACTACATGTTAAAAAAAATGCATTAGGTTTTTCTGTTGAAAAAATTTAAATATCATCCAGTTTCATCATTATGGCCTATTTGCGTAGAATCACCCTTATATTTCACGAAATTAAGATCGTAAGAAAAAAGTGAGCTTTATGGAAATAAGTTGGTTAGTTTTGGAAGCTACCATATAGTCTTTAAAAGATAAATAAAATAAAGACTAAACAGACAGATACTTCCAATTTAAAACTGAAATAAAATTAATTTTTTTTTTTTTTTTTTTTTAATATGCCTGAATAGTGATCCTGATTATGTCTTGGGTACAATATTGGAAATAATTCTCTTAATAATTTGTATGTATTTAAGATATTAAAAAATACTACCTATTGAAATACATAAATGCAGTATGAATTTTTTAAATATGTAACTTATAAAAGTGTTAATTTGTTCATTTTAAGAAATGTGTATCTTTATGAAGATTTTATAAAAATACATGTATGTTATGTTTCAAAAGAAAAAGAAAACTAAAATCGCTATTATTGATTTTTATCATGTAATTATTCTGTGTCAGCTTTCACATGAAGAAATATATTTAATATATAAAAATGGTATTTAATAATAAATAAAAGTTATATATTAAAATATATAAAATCAATTTGTTTGAAAATGTCTTGTTTTGCTTCTTGCCTATTAAAGACATAGTAATCAAGGGTCGATCCTAACAAAATTTAAGCCTATTTAAGGACCCTTCACAAAAATTTTTTAAATAAAAGAGACTCCTTCATAAAATACCATTGCATAAAAACATACTCTTCATTGATTATTTTTATTTGGTTTTAAAATGTGCAATTTGCAAACAAAACAAGTTCACCAGAAAGGAAAACTTTAGCAGAAGGACTTAACGAAGTTATCACTAGTAAATCTTCATATTAGGGGTCTCAATGTCGATTTTGCAAAACATTTTAATTTTCATTTCAATTTACACAATATTTAACATCTTACAATCCACAATTTTATAATGATAGATTATATGTATGTATATTTTTAAGCATATAAGATTTTCAGAAAGTCTAACTTTAAAGAACTATTATAAAAAAAACAAGATTCCATGCAATTATACTTTTCAAGTGCTTGTTGTTTCAATTTTGCGAAATAAAAATGTAAATTTTTTCAGGGGAGGGATCCCTCCTGAAACCCCCATTTTCGCATTGAATTTGTTTCATTTGCAATAATTGTGCTATTTCAAGATTCTATTATACAGTCGACGCTCGTTATAACGTCCCCTTGTGTGCCAAAGAAAAGGATCGTTATAATGAAGTCACTATAACGAAAGTGAACGAAAAAAAAAATTAATAAACTCTAATCAGGTGTAGGAAAATTAAGGTTTTAAAGGAAATTCTAGAATACAATATTATTACAAAATTTTGAACAATCGTAAATAAAGTGCTTTTGCCATGTTAAATATTTTAGCAATTTCTGATTTACACATCAATTTTTCATCAACCTCTATCAAAACTTTTAATTTTGCATCCAAGGGAATAGCATTTTGTTTGTTTGAAACAGCCATCTTGGGGAAATGCACACATCCAACAAACTGAATGCTCGTGAGAGCGAGTATGCGCATATGCTTATGACAAAGAAAATCAGGCTCAAGCATTAGTCATTACTAAATTTCACCCCATGAAGAAATCTATTCTTTTTGCTCCCTCCAGACCTTAATTATGAACTAGACAATTAGTCCTTGGTGAAAGAAAAGGGTAATATTTTCTTGGAAAAAAATCCAGAGGAAAGGTCAGTTCAGTCTCTGTATTGGGAAAGAAGCTGTTGGTCGAACGTTATATTGTATGTAAAAATAACATAGCATAAGGGGATATATTTCTGGACATTTTGCATCGGTTGTTATAATGGAATGGTTGCTATACTGGGTGGTCATTATAATGAGCGTCGACTGTATATCTACAGGTGCATTTTAAACTATTACAGCAAGCAAGATCGTTTGAGATGATACTTTATCCTATAGTAATAAAATACTTATGCAAACGTAAGTGTCCCTACAATATTTATATCAAATTTTAAAAATCTAATATTTTTTTCAGAAAAACAGATTTGGTGATTATTTTTAAAAAACCATTATTGAATGAAATCCAAATCTCTTTCAATAAAAAAAATCACCGCAAAAATGCATTTTTAAAATATAATGTTATAATTTTTGTTTAATCTTCCTGCGGTGATCAGCTTGATGACCCTTTAATATACACTATGAATTGCAAAACTGCACTTTCTGAATTCAATTTAGTTAATTCATTCTCCATCGAATAAGGAGAAACCAATTAGTGATGACAAGACTATTCTCCACCATGGAAGCATTTCTTATATATTTTTGTTGATATGTACTTCAGCTTTCCAGTTAAAAATTTGATAAAAACTTCTTAACATATTCTCTTTCACAATGATGAACCAAATTGTCTATTTGCATTGGAACGTGTAGACGCTTAAACCTATTTGGAAATCTTCCGTAGTCGGGTCAACTGCTAACTGGCGTATTTTAGCAAGGGTGATTTGTGGCAATTGTGACTTCTGTGGTAGTACTATTTAACAGTATCCGTATTCATTTTAAACCATATTGCTTTCTGCTTCTTTCATGCATGTGTAAACTTGTTCGAAGATCCGATCACAAGAAAATTAATTAATCTTTGTTTTTTCCTTTAAACTTTTTTCAAAATCTTTCATCATTGGGAAGGAACAACGAATGAATTATTTTAATAAAGTTTCTTTCTTTCTTGCATTATTAAGTACTGTTGTTAGGTGACAGTTAAAGAAACCAAGAAAAAGTGAAATGAATTAATGTCAAAAATTGAAAAGTAAAGTGCTGTATTCAGAATAATTTGAGACCTTAAATGGAAAGTTTTAGAATCCTCTATAATTTAACATCTATGTACACCAGAAGATCTTTATAACGCAATTCTATATAACACAATTCTCCATATAACGCACAACTTCTCAGATGTAAACAGTTAATTTTGTAGTTAAAAAGTGCCTACATTTTCATATTGTAAAATATTACTACTTTCTAGAGGGCTAAATTTGATACATTAGTTCAACTTTATCTTCTAATTTAAGACCTTTTTACTGAAAAAAATGCTATTATTACAATAATAAACATTTTTGAAAATGTCTAATTGAAAATGCTGACGGTTGTGTCAGTTATATTTGGATCATGTTTATAAAGTAAACTTAACAATGTCTGATTTATGTTATGCAAAAATTTATAATTTGGATAACTCTTGGTTACAAGGAATGCAGTGTACAGAATTTCTAATGCATTTTGATATGCTTCAGACAGGGTTGGCACGGTTTAAACCAGGTGGTTTTAACCATGGTTTAAACCACGGTTTAAACCAATTGGTTTTTTTGTCAAAAAAACATTTGGTTTTTTAGAAAAAATCTAATATATTTTCTTTTTTTGTAATTTAATTGTTTTAAATTATAGATAGAAGTAATTTCTATTTTTAACTATTCATCTCAACAGTCAACATGAGACATAATGAGCCTAGGTCATGTTTCTATGCATGTAGAATGAAAATTAGCATGTGCTGATGAACATATCCGGTACCCTAAAGATTTTTCTTAAAACATGTGAAATTAGAAAAGATAAAATAGATAAATAATATTCAATATTTAGCATAAAATATTTTCATTTAAAAAATGCAGATTATTTACAGCAGTTAATAACCAAAATCTTAAAGATCATTTTATTTTGTTAAGTTGTAAAAGAAAATTTTCTGGATTGGGATTGGGGAAGATTATCCTTAAAGAATTCAGGGTTCGATGCAGATTTTTATTCTTGGGGCCCATTTTGTGAAAAGTAGAAGCTATTTTTGTGAATTTTATTATATTTTTGTGAAAAATAACATTTTGTAACGAAAGTTGAAATCCAGTTAAAATTCAAACCAAGAATTTATAAACAAAAACATTCTTTAAATCCCTTTGCTAAAGTTTTTGTTTTTCGTGACGTGGTTTTATTTAAAAATTACACATTTAAAAAAAGTTTTTGTGAAAAAGAATGAGACATAGAAAGGAATTTTGTTAAGGGGCCCATTTTATCAAGTTTATTTTTATGAAGGGGCCCATTTTATTAAATTTATTTTTGTGAAAGGGCCCTAAATAGGCCCCAAATTGTGTCTGGATCGACCCCTGGAATTTAAAAGAGTAACTTAAGATAACAAATTGAATAACACAGCTTGCAAAAATTGAGTACTAGTTATAGCATTTCCATAATACCAATCAATCTTTTCTGTTAGTTGCTGAATCTAATGGCCAAAAATGTTGACTTGGACACTTGGAGTTATCACTCAGAAAACAAAATAACCAGAAGTATTTAGATAGTAAAAAAAAAAAAATAACAACCACAGAGTAATATATTATATTCATGAAACTGCATTATAGGTCAAAACTGGGAAATTTCATTAGTGGCCACTAGGGTGTAAAAAAATCATGATTTTTTAAAAAAAAATAAAAATCTGATTTTTTTGATTTAAATCGTATTTTTTTGATTTAAATCAGATTTTTTTTTATTTTTTTCCTGTGTTAAAATATTAAACATCTACCAAGAATTAAGCATTTCAAAAATGAATAACCCTCCAATTACTAACATAATCTGTTTTTCTTTTATTAACAAAATTTTAATTGTGTAATTATAGAAATTACAAAAAACTGCAAATAAAAAATTTCTTTAGTAACATACAACATTATGTGCATTAATATTTTGTAATAATTATGTAAACCAATATTAAATACTGCTTATATTTTAAAGTTATTGATAAATTGCATTTAATTTTAAATTGATGATATAGATTAAATTTTGTAATTATTAAACAATTAACTGTTTAATTAAGAACACAATCTACATTTTTGAATAAGTAGTTGAAAAAAGGTGATAAATAATACAGTGGAACCCGGTTAAGACGCTCATGGTTAATACGCGATCCCGCTTAATAAGCGGATTTTTTCCGGTCCCTTGAATATCGCCCATAAGGCTAATGCAAAAATTTCACGTTTAATACGCGATCCCGCTTAATACACGAGAGATTTTCGGTCCTTTGAGGCAAAAAATCATGCTTAAGACGCGAATTCATTTATCAAGATGCAAATTCCTTGTCTCTTCTTCAGTGTTGCCAATTTACCAGATGTTTTTTATATTCAAATAAGAAACACTGCTTACGAATAGTAATATTTACTTTATTTAATGACAGATTAATCAAAGCGATCATTACTAATCGGAAATAGTGACAGATAACCCGCTAAATTAGCAGCGCTACAATTAATGTTTGATCTGGCAACCTAGAATTTTTGTCTCTCGCTCCGTGATGTTTTTACATGTATGTAGAATGTATGTAAAATGTATGTTGTCTGTGTATGTAGTAGAGAGAAATGATAGACAAATTCAGGATACTCAGATTTGTCATGAAATTATTATGATTAAAGATTAGTATACCTATTGTTAGTGAGATTTTAAATGTACGTTATATCCCTACTATATTTCATGATACATATTACAGGCAAAAAATTTGAACTCGTAAAGATTAAATAAATATGACCGCGGTTGTTTAATTCTTTTATGTTTTCTTTATTCCTTGCTATGCTAACAATGTTTTTTACAAAAATACTATTAATAAGGATAGTTTTTTCTTATAATGAAAAAAAGAGTAAATAATAGTTGTACTCATTATCACAAGTACTAAATATGATTTTAACAAGTGCTTTAAAGGTTTAATATATTTCTTAGCTCTGTTAAAAAAATTAGTCTAGCAGGAAATTATTGTTCTTATTTTTGGTTGCAGCATATTAATCCATAATAAAGTCGTTTGAATTTACTTTTTATTTTCAGTTATTATTCCATTTGGTTTTAGAAAAAGAATCAATGAGTTAAAGTTGAATTCAATTAAATTTTAATCTAAATATGCCTAAAAGATACAACTTTGAACCGTAAACATATAAATGAAAGTTCTTCAAGGCCTTTAGACGATTAGATGTTGTAAATAAGATCAGCTCCTGCAACGTTATAGAAATCACGTTTAATACGCGATCCCGCTTAATACACGACTTTTGACCACTCCCTTGAAACGCGTCTTAACCGGGTTCGACTGTAGTTTGATAAATTCATAAAGCAGCCAGTAATTTTACACAGGTTCTGAAGCGTATGTAGGGGAAGACGGGGTACAATGAAACATTACTTGTAAAATCAATCAAATTTGTCATAGAGAGTTGCAGTTTATATATATGTTATACAACTATATGTTCCAATTACTGATGTGATTTGTATACATTCGTACTTCTACAACAGTAGCAATAGAAGATTATTGCTTTTTACACCATTGAAAGTAACTTTCTTTACTAAAAGTAATTTTTTTTCTTTTTCCTTGTTGTTATATGTAATAATTATTTTTTCTATACATTGTTATCTTTGGGTTGTTGTCTTCATACCTCCAAAACCAAACTAAAAAAAATAAATATTAGAAGTTTGAAAATAAATTTTTATTTAGTAACCTCAGTGCGGGGTACAATGAAACATGTTTTATTATAGTATTAAAAGTAGTAAATAGAATATATTAGAAGTAAGAGTACGAAAACAGAAAGAAAAAGAGTTTTGTTCTAACAAGGTCAGTAAAAAATGCTCTTGTTAAGCAATTAAAAAATAGAAAAACGGAAAAAGCTGTGAAGGGATTATTTTGAAAACAAACTCTGCCTGCTACAGACTCTGATGATGATCCAGATTTTTTTTCCATGCCCAGCTGGTCGTCGAGGTACTAAGAATGAGATATCCATACACAACATGTATGGCACAAGCAGTATCCGTATAAATGGAAACATAAGGAAATATACTATACCGTTGGAGAAATCATACATTTAAATGAAGTCAAATGTGAAGTACTAGATATAAAAAGATTCCAACCTAGTTTTAATTTTTTTTTTTTTTTTTAGAAACTTACATTTAAAAAAAAACTCATTGTGTTGAAACTACCACCCCATATTCCTTCAGGAGCAACTGAAATATAAGCAGAAATGCTAATTTTTGAAACTGACTTGAGCCAATTTAATATAAAATGAAAGGTATTTCTTAAACTAATAGAATTTTCTTATTTTTCATCTTAGACTATAATATTTTTATCAAGTTCCTTATTAATCAAGTTTTGCTTTTGTATTTATCTCATTTTTCATAAAATAAACTATACAGGGTGAAAATTGCTTCCATCATTTGGAGTGTTTCATTGTACCCCGGCATACGGGGTACAATGAAACAATGTAAGACATTTATTTTTTGTTATTTTTCAAGCATAAAGATATTGTTTAGAACCTAATAAAAATTTATTTAGATGGGGAAAATACAAGATTAAAAATATGCATTAATTATATTTTTTTTTTGCATGCAAAATTGTGGATAGGAAAAAAAAATTTGTAAATTTTGTTTCATTGTACCCCGTCTTCCCCTATATCAAATTGATCAAAAATTGCAGCAATGTATACAGCAAACTCACACATAATTTATAAATAGATTACAAAAATTGTATTTTTGAAATTTAAATCAGATTTTTTTCCCCACAACATTAAAATATTTGAATAGCTACTAAATATTATAATGTTTTGAAGTTATTTAACCTTTAGTTAGATGTTTTTTAAATGTATAATACATCTTTTTACACAGTTTAATATTCTTATAATTAACAATAATAAATATTACATTTTTTACAAGTGATTTGGTGATCGTTTTCATTATTGATTATAATGCTTTTTCACACCATTTTAAAAAATCAGAAAATATGTGATTTTATCATCTGATTTAAATCAATTGATTAAAATCATTGACACTCTATTGCTGTGTTTATTGTATATAAAAGAATGAATAACTTGATTATTAAAAGGAAATTATGACATTACAAGTTATTTTAGATTTAAATATCATTTTTAAATTAAATGTTTTTTATGTTTATTAGATAAAAACCATGTTTTTTACAAACTTACTGTACTTAAAATTTTTCACAATACTCAGGAATTATGCTTAGAAACAATTATTTAAAGCTTTGTTTTGTGTATTCATAAGTCACAATACCTGTAGAAACTTTCCAAATTATGTTCATCTTAGATTTGAATACTTTTTTATGTCATTTTAAACATTTAGAAAATTTCTGATTTTAATCAATGATTTTTTTTAAAAAATCACTTGATTAAAATCATGATTTAAATCGTTGACACCCTAGTGGCCACTGGCCAGTAAGACTAGTTTTTTAAGTGGCCACTTTCTTTAAACTAGTGGCCACTTTTTTATTTAAAAATACTAAACAGTAAAGTTTCTATAAGTATTAATCTAAAACTGAATAGCCCAAATAAATATGTTAATATAAATATATTAGAACCAAAAAAATTGAATCCTTGATGAAATGCAAGAAAATTTTATTATTTCCTTGTAAAAAAGTGGCCGCTGATAGACAATTTTGCACTAGCCACTTTTTCTCATCTATTGGCCCTGTGGTTAGTGCTAATTTTGACCTTTAAACTGCATCAAATGTTTATTGATTGATTATTATATTATTAATCAAAGGATTCTTCATACGATTTTCAAGGTATCAATGTTTCACTGTGTAGAGCAGTTTACTTTGAACATAAGACATAGCTGTTACTAATAATGTTTAAGTTAGTTGGTTGGTTGGTTGATTTTGACGGCCGATTATCTACACTAGGGATATAGGCCCGAGGGGGAAGTGCCCTTCGTGGGGTGTCTTTCTAAGGGAACCTAACCTGTATTTACGCATGGAAATCCATGGCTCGAAGAAAACCACGAAAACTCCGAACGATTAGGCCGACAGGCGCAATTGGCATCAAACCCAGCACTTTCTGTCTACCAGCTTCGAGAGCAGAATCTCTCAGCCACTGGTGGGGCAATGTTTAAATTAGAAATGATTCCAATTTTCTATATAATTGACTGTAATTATTTAATTTAAATATTTTCAAAAGTTATATTACTTATATAATATCCAAAAATGTTTATTTTATCACCAGATATGCATCTGTATGCAATAGGAAATTATCTTTAAAAAAAACCCGGTTTAAATAAAAAAAACCTGGTTTAAACCAAATAAACTGGATTTTTTGGTTTTTTACAAAAAAAACCCGTTTTTTTCCAACCCTGGTTTCAGACATATTTGGCCATGTTTACAAGGTGAATTTAATTATGTGATTCATATAATGCAAAATTCTATGTAATGTGCAACCTTGCGTTTTTAGGTTTGCATTATAAAGATCTTCTGCTGTATATATATAAAACAAAAGCGTAATTTGAAGGGAAAAAAAACTATTTCCTACATCGTTTAAGCCCGAGAAGAGACAGATATTAAGATATTTCATTCAATTAGTTCTACATTTAATGTTAAATTTTTTAACAAATAAGTCAAGTCAATTGAAGATTAAAAAATAAAAATAAAATTCATACAATATGATACTTAAACACCCTAAAAAATTAGATTATGTTCAAATGAAATCAAAATAAATCTTTTTTTAAAGTTTTGTATTTTGCATGCATCTTATCATTTTATGTACAATCGTCATAAACATAACACAAAATCTGCAATGCAAATGTTTTCAATTAAAAATGGAAGAAATCATCTAAGATTTATTTCAATTTCATTTGAACGGAATTTAATTTTTAAGGGTGTTTTAAGTATTGTATGAATTTTATCTTTGTTTTTTAATCTTCAATTGGCTTAACATATTTGTTACAAAAATTTAAAATTAAATGTAGAACTAATTGAATGAAATATCTTAATATCTGTCCCTTCTCGGGCTTAAACAATGTAGGAAATATATATATATATATATATATATATATATATATATATATATATATATATATTTTTTTTTGGTTCTTCAAATTACGGTTTTGTTTAATATGTCAAGTTTTTTTTAATAACTACTGCATTCAGACGAACTCATTTCAAAATTAATGGAGGATATTATCATCACCAGGCTTTGATGTCTGCGGTATCACATCACAATGTGTGTTGCAGTTTACCCATGTATAATTCAAAATATTTCACTACTGCATTAATGCAGGTTGCTGTAGTTTGGACAAAAACTTCCAATCTGAACATAAAAATCTATAATCAAATCATAAAAAATTAATTTCATTTAAATTTCGATACCCTATATCCCACTCAGGAACGCTATGAATGTAAAAATAAATTGTGTTGAATCCTTACTGATAATATTTAACAATATTATAGCTGTGATACAGTAAACAATTTAAAAAAATATTTTCTTTTACTTACCTTATTCCCTCCCAAGGGGTGATGTAAACACAAGAGAAAATTGTTACCCAAGTTTAGTGGTGTACTGAGTACTACTTTGGTCAAGTACTGGGTACTTGTGTAATAAGGGAAAAAAAGGCTGATGTGCACATAATGTGAGCTTAGGTGCACATATGTGTGTGCATATATAGAAATATACCTGTGTACATATATATATATACAGTGAAACCCCGATTTAACGTAACCCGTATTTAACGATTTCCCGCATAAACGTCATTTTTCACTAGTCCCAATTAATTTCCTATACTTGTAATGTTACAAAATCCCTGATTTAACGTTATCATTTTGAAATATTTCCCCCGCATTTAACGTTAAGTAAAAATATCTATGTAAAAATAACAGTAAAAATTATACGTGCAAAATTCGGAATCTCTTCTGTTTTTGTTTTTCTTACCAACAGTGGGTGCAATTTTCGAAAATCCTCCTCTATTCCATCTGCACCTATAATTTATTCGATTATGCTTTTTGTACTAGAACGGAACTGATAGCATTCGTTAGAAATTTTTTATTAGTTTTAGATGGTAAAATATGGTGGTCGAATATAGTGCATTCCTTTGAAATAGACCAATAAAAAACCTTAAAATCCTCTAAGTTTAGAAAGCGATTTGTTTTGTAGCTACTAAAAACAGTACGTAAAATAAAACAACCCAATTCTTTATAACATAATTTAGAAAACTGATGTCTAAATCCAGAAATGGAATGTGTATTGCCTAAATTATTCTTTCTTTTACGCTCAGTGTTTTGTTTTCGTCTTGCCCCGATTTAACGTTTTCCCTCATTTAGCGTCATTTCTGTATAGTCCCTTGAATAACATTAAATCGGGGTTTCACTATACCTGTGTGTACATATATATAACATACATATATAGTATATATAAATTAACTAATTAAATTTGAAATTTATTTGTGCACCTTTTAAAGACAATTTTTGACAATTCAAAACAGCAGCAGGAAAAGGAGAATTGACACATAACAAGTACAATTATTAACCAATATAAAATTAAAACATTCTTCAACCCTCTGATTTATTCCGATACCTGAAATCTGTCTATCAAAAATAAAAATGTTTATTGGTTATTGTAACAATTCATTGAATAATGCAAAACATTTCATATTTATTTTGTAACTGTACCTTATTTTCTTTTGATTAAAAATGAAAAAGAGAAAAATAAAAAGAGAGGTACAAAAAGTGATACCAGGCTTTCTTAACAGAAGACTTATGTAAAACTGACACTACATTTGCATGGTGGTGGTGGTGGTGGTGGGGGGGGGGGGGGGACTTTTCTGGTTATGTGCAACCTTGCAAAAAAATTCTCATGTGCACCTTCAACCACTGTTTATTCTGAACGTATATTTTCAGAGGCAAGCCAAATTTATAGTAGTAAAAGAAATGCCCTGTCTACTGATAATGTAGAATGTTTGGTGTTTTTGCACCATAATTTGAAATATAATAAATTTAATTATGAATTTTTTTATTACATTTATTGTATTTTCAGTTTCTTTATCCAAAATAATAGTCTTTTCTGTTTTCCTATATATTTAAAAGAACTTATTTTTATTTGTATAAATGTGAAACTAAATTTTAATCTGGAATTATTTTATGAGGGTTTTTGTTCTTAACTTATTCTATATTTTGTTGACATATTGTTAAATATCGAGTAAATAGTTTTATGAATTATTGCATATATTATACAATGATATTCGAATAACTTTTTACAGATCAGTTTTAAATTCATATGCTTAAAAAATGAAATTCTTACAACTACTCGGTATTGGCTGAGTACTCGGCCAAAATTTCGCCGAGTACAGAGTACTCGGCAAATTGGCCGAGTAGGCTGAGTACCGAGTATTTACCGAGTACTCGGTATGGCTCTACCCAAGTTTAACTTGGGATATAAACAGTCCCCATCTTGGGGGAAAAAAAAAAAATTAATTTTAAAATTTAAGTTATGTAATTCCTCACTAAGTTCGCTACCTGCGTAAAAATAGCTATCCTTTTGAAACTTTTTACTGAAACATAAACTTGACCAAAGCAAAAACTTATTCTGAAATGTCCTTTTTATTTCCACTATGATTGCCATATTCATCTTTTTAATTCTAATTTTTCATGTGCAAATCTTTCAACTAAAAAGAGATAAATTATTATTACAGCTTTTGAAATATTTGCAACAATGAAGAAAAAACGTTAAATTTTATAGAAAAAATGTCCATTAATTCTCAATGAAAAAAGAGAAATTTGAAATTATTAAGAAAAATATTTAAATAAAGTAAATAAAAATTAGTCCATGTTACTCTCTTGGTTATAATTCAGCCATATGGAAAGGCATTTTATCATCCGTTTTGACCCTGACATCAGGCAAACATTTTTACACTTTAAATTTATAATATCATGAGAAGTAAAGAATAAAAAAATTGTGGCATTAGGGACAAATTTCATATTTCACCAAATTATATAATCGTCAAATTATACAAATTGACATTTTTATTTTAAATAACAAAAGAACAAATAAATAAGCATAAAATTAATAAAAATACAAATAAAACGTCGAAATAAAAATCACTTTATGACGTAAACACATGTAACTTGTTTAAAGTCAAGTGAATATGACATTTATGATCAACCATTATTGGTATTTAATCTTATAGTTTGGCGATGGATTTTTGGTCAACGGGGAAAACAAAGTAGTACCATTAATTGTTTATTTACTTTTATTTTCTTTTTAAAAATTACATAAATTGTTTTGTTCTATAGTTATTAATGAAACTTTTTTTTTATTTATTGTTATTCCCTTTTTAAAAATATGTATGTAAGTGGTATTTGAAAATGATATTTTTGCCAAATTGGCGTCAGAAAAAAATTGTGCCACAGTGGTGCGTATATGACATCTGTGCCTAAATAAATATTATTCAGTCTTTATGAAGTACACTCCACTGTTATATTTTTCAATGACAGTCTGCCCAGCAACACCAGGCAGGTCAGCTGTTCTTTATTTTTTGAACAAATGAACCAAATTTAACCAAAAACTGTACTACTAATTAAGGTTATTTCACCATCATACCTACGTAATTTCAAGTGGTACTTTTCGGTTAGCTGGGCACCAGTGTTATGTATACATGTATATGTCTATATACATATGTATACACATACATATATGTTGATATATATGTGTATATGTAATATATATATATACATACCAGGTGTCCTAAAAAGGACTGACTGATTTTAAAATTCAATAACTTGCAAACAGTGACAGATATTTAAAAAATTCTTGCAGGAGGGTCATGCATGAGCAGGATTGGGTTTTTGACATCAAAAACTGGTTTTTTGACATGACAAGCATCAAAAACTGGTTTAAACTGTTGAAAACTGTCATAAATTGGTTTAAACCGTCGAAAACTGACAAATACATGTAACACGCTAAAACATTTTAACAATAGGTAAACATTAAATAAGTCAATGATTATTAGATTTCAATAAACGATCACATAAATTTAAAAAATATATTATTTGCAATATTTTTTTTTTTTTTGGGGGGGGGGGGGGGGATGTTTCAACCAGAAGAAAATTTTGTACAATTAAATAATCCGGATCAATTTTACCCTGCAGCATGCTGCAGCACACCACGTGTTTAGCACGTTTATTTACACCCAAAAGATTTTTGAGTTTAGAGTGTATGAAGCGTTAGAAAATAGTCTGTCTCTTAATTGATGCTAAGCTAGTAGAACTTGATAGCAAAAGCATTGCTAGATGAGCAAGTTTTGAAGCAGGCTCAAAAAGCTGTTGCATTTAATGATACCTTTCCACCAGGCAATGGAGTCCTCCCTATAGCACTGAAATAAGAAGACGGGAAAGGGGATTCTTTCTTTGATTCAAGGAAATTCTTTAGCTTCATACACAATCAGTATGGGTAAGCATCCATAAATTCTCTCTGTAGCTCAAGCGCGAGCTGAATCAACTGATACAGCAATCAAACCTTGCCCCTGATGGTTGGGATGCAAAGTATAAGCCAAAGAATGGTATGGTTTCATGATTTGATCCCTTCTATTAGGCACTTTTTCAATATGCGCTTAAAGAAATTTTCTTTTAGATGACCGAGCCAAATTTGTTCAGTTTTAAAATCAAAAACTTTTTTATATATTGAAAGAAAGCATGTTTTAGAAAGATTTTGACTTTTTTTTTTTTTTTTTTTTTAATTACTTCTCTTATTTTGTAAATGTTTAAAATTAATAATCCAATTTCAATTTTGAATGGAACGATTATTGCCTAGATTAGAATAACATTGATGCACATTATCTTGTTATATATACAAAAAAATCTGCACCTTTCTAAGTTTTTTTTTTCCCATAAAAAAAGCTAGCTAATGCTTTAAGCTCTCAAAAGTAAGTTAAAACGATTTTAAGTACGACAAAAAATGTACAGCTCAGGTGAGCTTAATGTCTACTTTTTAGAAAAACACAATTTTACAAAAAAAATTAAAATTTTACCATGTTTAAAAGTTGTGCTTAACAATAATACTTTACTATGTACTAATTACTGATATACAGTAAGAGTGAATTTAAAATATTACATGTAATGTTGTCATGTGTGACATTTAATTTCAATTTTTACAGATCAATTTAGTATTTGAGGTTTTTGACAGATGGTTTTTGACATGACAGTTTAAACCCGACATAAACTGACACATGTCAAAAACCTGCCAACCCTGTAATTATTACTAATACTATATACTAATTATACAATTACAGTAATAGTGAATTTTAAATATTACATCTAATGTGTGACATTTAATGTGAAATTTTACAGACCACTGTAAGTATTTGAGGTTTTTGACAAGGGGTTTTTGACATAACGGTTTAAACCGTCAAAAACTGACACGTGTCAAAAGCCTGCCAACCCTGTGCATGAGGTCAAAAGTTTTTTTACAATGATTTTCGATTTTAGTTCGAATTACAAAAAATAGATGGCACTGTAAGCAGTAGGCGTTAAATACAGGCTCGATTTTTTGGTCTTTCTGTTCTTCCATGCAGAAAAAAGAGATGAAAATGTATTGAGTTGGTCCCGAAGTGCCAAAAATTGAGTCTGAATTTAGCATCTGTTGATGGCAGTGCCATCAGTTTTTTGTAATTCGAACTAAAATCGGAAACCACTGTAAAAAAAAAAAAAAACTTTTGACCTTATGCATAACCCTCCTGCAAGAATTTTTTAAATATCTGTCACCATTTGCAAGTTATTGAATTTTAAAATCAGTCAGTCCTTTTTAGGACACCCGGTATATATGTATGTATGTATGTATACATACATACATAACACTGGCGCCTGGCTAACCAAAAAGTACCTTACAAGCTAATTGGATTTTTTTTTTTTTTTTTTTGTGGCAGTTATTGCGAGACATGCAGACAGACAGGCTCGAAAAACTTTTCACATCTACGGTAAATTAATAAATGCTTGTTTCGAATTTGATTTCATCTTTCATTACAAAATGTTATTTTTTACAAAATAGGCCTCAAGAAAAAAATCCGTCATTGATCCCTGTCACTGAATATTTAAGACTAAAATACAATTTCCTTCTAAAAAAAAAAAAAAAAAAAAAAAAAATTGTATATCAGAATTAGAATATGAGAAATTCGCAGATATTGCTTCTATTATTTCATTCTTATTTATTCATAATTTTTCAAATAACAATGTTTTATAATGAAGGTTATTGCTGAAACATATTTCAGTATAAAGAATTTATTTTCTACTGTGCAATTTTCCTGTCTCATCGGTCAAACATTATTTGTTGTAATTTGGAACAATCTTCTCCCACCCCCCACCCCCACCCCCCACCCCCCCAAAAAAAAAAAAAAAAAAAACTATTTCTAATATAAAGCTCTTTAAGTCAATATTTCGTTTCAAATATGTGTCCTTTTTTGTTATGTGAGCAAGAGCCAAAAAACAGCAAGGTTGTTTTTGGCAAGATAAGCAAAAATTTTCAAAAGCACTTTCTGGCGATCCCAACCTTCCTTTATATTTTTAAAACACTGTTAGATTTTTATATTTTATGAAACAACTATCAATGTATCAAGTGCACAAACAATTTGTTTTATATTTATACAAGAGTTGAGAAGCAATTTGTTTCATTTATCTATACTAATAAAAGAACAAATCGCTCTGTGTGTGTCTGTCTGTCTGTGTGCGATGGCTAGGAAAATCTACTGCATGTATGAGGTTCAAAATTTTTCTGAGAATAGCCCAAAGTCTCTCCTGATATACCTGGCTCTCAGAATTTCAAAATTCTAATTAACAGCTGAGTTATTAATTATCAACTGTCACTCACTTTGATTAAAAATCCATTTCGGAAGGGAAAATCTCTGATGCATGCACTGATACGGAAATGAAGAATGGAAAAAAAATGTTTCAGGGGTATTTTGTCATTATTCATTAACTAACATCGTCCAAACAGCTTAGTAAAGTTTAAAACAGAAGACATGTTCTGAAAGATTGTACTCTTACGTCTCAAATGCTGCGATCAATTAAAAAATATATCGCAATTAACCCCTTGAAATAAAAAAGTTAATAAAGGATCATTTTTCTGAAAATTGTTTTTCTCCCTTATTACAACACCTCCCCAGGATGCAATTTTAAAGGTACTGACAAGTCAAATATATGATTCTAAAGCTGAATCCTTCTTCAAAACGATGGTGTAGTTGGTTTTTAAAAATTTGAATTTTAACCCTTTCAAATACATCGCCAAATGCAGGCCACTTTCCGCCTCATAAAGATGATTTACATTTGGGTTAAATGTTTATCCTCTAAAATATGCATATTTTTTTTATGAAATTTTAAAAAGGGCTTGGTTTTAGTAATATTTACAATCAGAGAATTCAGACAACAATAATCATTTATTTTATTATGCTAATGAAACCGACGCGACGCGGGAAAAAATAAAGGCAGAAACTATTTACGCTCCGATATGTAACGTTAATTTACTAAACTTTTCGTATCAGTTGTGTCGGTTGTATCAGCTTAACCCCTTGGTTTTCTGTACGAACAGACCCAGGTTTGAAACTAGATAGGGCAAAGTTGAAATTTTGAATTAGTAGATTTTTTCCATTTTAAGGATTTTATTTTTCTTTAAAGGGTATCTAAAGTGAAAAAATGTTCCGACGATTCCGTTATAAACAGGCTTTACTCTATTAGAAAATAAATTTGCTGGATACTACTTTAAAAAAAAATTTATATAGCATATTTGCTTGCAGTTTTATTATTTCTTTTTCAGTATTAACAGTTTCGGATGCATTTGTAATTACTTTTTCATCTAAAGATTTAAAATATTAAAAAAAAAAAATAATTAAATTTTAATTGAGTTCACCAATTAATTTTGAATAAAATAGTTTAAAATGTGATATAAATAAAAATTCAAAACCTTAACCACTGACTTTACACAACTTTCCAACTGAACGTGAGCAGGGCCCTGGTAATTTGCAAAGTCTCTACGTCCTCCCCCGCCCCATTCTGTACCGACCTGCGAAACAAATTTCCGGTTTCTTTAAGAATATTATTATGGGCTTCTCAGTGCATAATTTTAAAGTTGAGTCTTAGAGTCTTCTTCCCCGACCAATACCCTCATATTTTTATTGAGGCCGCAGGGCTTTTTTTCAAACATTTACCCCCTTTTTGTGCATTTCTGTAAAATATTATTTTAACGAATAATTCATATTATTCCCTATGCTTAATTTTAACTAATTGAAGATCTAAAGCGCTAAGTACTAAGACATTTCAACATGTTTTATGTTAGAGCCCTGTTTTTAATTATCAATTGGCCCCCTTTTACAGCTCCTTTAAAAATGGTCCAATTCAGAAGCTTTTTTTTTTTTTTTAACAACTTCTTAGGTCCTCCAGACACTACATGACAAAAAAAACTTCTCAGGCTTCAGCTACCACCAATTTTGAATATTAATTGCCATCTTGGAGTCCTTGGTGCAGCTTCTTTAAAAATTTTCCGAATTGCTTGCAATTTTCTTTAACATAGTTGTAGCGTCTTCCGATTACTTTAAAAGCTACTAACAATATCTTTATACCCAACTACATGCCAGTTATGTCCCTGGCCCTCCTTGAAGTGTTTGCACTACTCTGGGCCCCAGGGCCCGGTCTTTCTTTATACCTCAGTTACCACTTTTTTCGAACATTAATCTCCTTTTAGCATTAACTTACATTTACTCACTACAGCCGTACATTAAAAATCGAGTTAATTTAAAGGTAACTTTAGAAAATGGATTTCATCAGTTTAATAAATATCGTGTTAATGTTAAAAGTAATTCGTGAAATTTACAAGGGGAGAGGTCATCTTCCACTGCTTGGGGGTGCATTCTTTTTACCAATTCTAGGGACCTAATTTCAATGGGATTTGGTTCATTCAACTTAGATTACAACTACAACTACTTTCCGTATTATGAAATTTTATGTTAGACTTCAGTTACCAACATTTTCTAACATTCATGATGCATTCTTTTTTTTCGATTCTATGCGCTTGATTACTACGAGGTTTGGCTTACTCAACTTGGTTTTCGATTGTCTCCGGCACGTGTGGCGCTCTCCCGGTACATGCTGCCTTATGTAGCGTGGACCCAGGTTACAGGTTCGTTCTGAAAGAAGTTTGTTGGGAAGGCAATCAGTGTCTCTGAAATTAGATTCATTTAAAAGCATTTCAAAAGATATAAAATCATACAAACTTGAGTTTTGTTTAAGATTATTTACGGACCCCAGTCAACGCCAGGCGGGTCTGCTAGTATATAAATAAGCCATGTAATGTAATACAAAATTCATAACATAAATAAGCCGTATAAAATTAAATATTTTTTTCATTGGTTGTGTTTCATTTCTATGGCTGTTTATAACATTTATGTCACAAAACTGCACTTTATTAGACTGACTTGTACCAAAGCCCCTATAAATAAAAAAGAACACAAATATGTACCTGTTACATATTTTTAATATTAGAAATAAAGTTTTTTTTTTTTAAATGATTATTTGTATAAATTTTTATAATTTCTTTTTCTTGGTAGGCAAGGACAGTGGCAAGGTGACAACCGTCATTGCCACACCAGGACAAGGACCTGATCGTCCTGTAGAAGTTTGTTATTCTGATACTAAAGTAATTGGAAATGGTTCTTTTGGAGTTGTGTACCAGGCTCGACTACTGGAGACTGGGGAGCTGGTGGCCATCAAGAAAGTTTTACAAGATAAAAGATTTAAAGTAAGTTTTTCTTTTTTGCATGGTATAATCTTCATATTTTTCTGATGTACCAATTCTCTTCATCACATCTTACATCTTTAAAATTTTATCTTTAGAATCGTGAACTCCAAATTATGCGTAAACTCAACCATTGTAACATTGTGAAGCTGAAGTATTTCTTCTATTCTGGAGGAGAAAAGGTATGAAAGTTTTATATTTGTTAGGTTTTAATTTCATTGGCATTTAGTTTAAGATCATTTTCATTGTATTGCATGCATGTTTACTGTTTAGAATTTCTGAATTTCTTCTATGATTGTTATTCGAAACCTAATGTAAACTTAATGTGAATTAACTTAAAAATTAACTTAAACCTAATGTTCACTTAATAAAATTTGCATTATATTGAAACAATTTTAAAATATTTTAAAAGTATTTTTTTTATATGTTTTAAAGCATACGAAACTGATTACATTCTAAATAAAAAAATCTCATTTCTTTCCAGAATCAAAAACTATGATGTTAATGCATTTTCTCTATATTTTCTTATGATAATTATTAATTATGTGTTATAAACTTGATAGTATATTTAATTTTTGATGTGCACTGTTATGTTTAGGGATGCATCGAATAGTGATTTTGGCCGAATACCAAATATTCGGCCAACAGATGAACCGAATACCGAATATTCGGCTTGTCGAATACTTTTATATTTCAAAGTTTAAAGGCATTAAAATGTTAAATTTTAAGAGAATTTTACATAATATTTAAAACAGAAACTTTTATTCTAATAAACAAGAGCTTTTTTCAAGCAAACTTTACGCTGAAAAAAATCTGCTTTGAGTTATTTAATAACAGGATAGTTATAAAAAAAATTTTTAATTTCATGGCTTCTTCTAAGAATTAAAACAAATGAATAAAATTTTCTTAAATTCTAAAACAAATATTTTAAAATCAAAGAGAAATTGTCAAAAAATTGGAAGAAAAATTGTACAGGTACATATATTTGCTTGTCAGGAAGAGACTAAAGTAAAAGTTAATAAATAATACAATCGATTCAAATTTTATATGGTGACAACTTAGCAAGAATAACTGTTCTACTTCCTTTGATCAAGCAAGTAAGTTTTTAAATGCATCCTAGATCAGTGTCTGGAGTGGGCAATCATTTTCAGAGGTTGTAAACGTTGTTCTTAAAATCTTAGCAAGAAACAGATTATTTACTGGACAATGTTGAGGAACTTGCATTTGTACATAATTAATTCCTATGAAAATCCTCATGATTGGTTAATTTTCTTAATACTTAACAAACAGCAAATAAATAATGTAAAAACATTCTCTTTTATTTAAATCCGATTCTGCTTGTAATTATTCTGAATATCTTTATAAGTTAACTGTTAAACGTAGACTTTGTATAAGGTTTTAAAAAATAATTTTTAAAAGTTTTTTTTAAGTATTCGGATCGGCCGAATATTTCGATATTCAGCCAAACCGAACATTCGGCATGCCGAATAATTTGCTATTCTGCCAAGCCGAATATTCGGCATACTGAATAGTTTGATATTCGGACAAACCGAATATTCGGCAACATGGCCGAATGCCGAATAGATACTGAATATTCGGTGCATCCCTAGTTATGTTATAGTTCAGGGATAGCAAACCTTTTCACGAGCGAGTGCCAAAAATTTAAAAACAATATCTATCAACATTGCAACGTGCCAAAATTTTGCATAAAGAACGTATTGCTACATATACCGTTTAAACGGAACACTGGTTAATAGAATCAGTCACTTTCATGCATTAAGTAAATAAAATCAAAAATCAAAATGCGATTATTCTGAATATTGGAATTGGCCATTAATTTTATGAAATTTTGACTCAAAAAGGTTCAAGTAGAGCGTAAAGAAGGAAAGAAATTTTGGACATTTTTATTTCAGTAATTTTTAATTTATCATTAATGCAACATCTAACGCATAATAACTTTAGTTGCATGAAAAAGGTATTAATAATTTATTAATGAGGTTTCTTCTGCTGTACGTTTGATAGGAAATGCTTTATACGTGATTCCTATATTGTTATTTTAGTAATATATAGAGCAAAATTGGCTCCATTTGTCATTTTATTGCAGTGACTGTTTTATAAAATTCATTTGATGAAGTGAAGCTTTTTAAAAATCTTACAGAAAGGACAATTAGTTACTTTTCGAAAACGCTACATAGCATCAGAGAAAATTTTTTAAATTTTTCTAAAGTGTTATTTCATGAAAAATGATTATACTATATGTGCAGTCTGTGCATGTTAAGCAAAATTTTGTTTGTTATAACAAAAACAAAAATTAACTTTATATAAAAAATACTTATGAAATTTAAATTTTTCGCGTGCCAGAGAAATTGTCGTACGTGCCACCTCGGGCACGCATGCCATAGGTTCGCCAATCCTGTTATAGTTCATTTCTTTAGATGTCAGATACCATGATATCTATCTATAACATTAAATTAAATTGGACAACAAACAGTTATTTTTACAATAATGTTATCAAAAGGAAATTGATCTTGCTAATTTGTTTGAAATTGGTAAAAAGTCATGTTGCAAAACTAAGTGTAACTTTTGTGTATAAGCAAGACTTAAAATTTTTGAGTACGGTAGGCTCCCTCAAATCTGCACAGCTCGGGACCAGAGGTTGTGTGGATTTTAGAATTTTGTGGATTTCTGGTCATCGCTTTCTTTACATTTTTAAAACAGTAATTTAAATGTAATAATGCAATCAAAATTATAATGAGTGCTTGTAATATAGTAAAATATTAAAATAATTAGGTAAAGTAATAAACTAAAAAGATAAAAAGTAAGATAATTTTAAATAAGATTAAATTATTAAAAGTAAATAATTAATGTATAGTTAAATATGCATAATAAAGATGAGATATATATTTTCCTTGAATTATTCGATGAAACCTTCCTCATAAAGGTACCCTATTAATTCACACAACAATCATAAAGTAAGGGAGTTTTATTTCAGGTTTAGCCAGTCTTAATAACCAAAAAAAGATTGTAAATACCAGTGATATCAGCATACCTTGATTTTTTTTTTTTCACAATTAAATTTATACTTCCTTCATGAAAAACCTCAAGTTCAGTCATATAATCAAGAATTACATATTAATACTGAATAATATAAAACTAAAAAAATTCTGTAATTTTGCCCTTACATTTGAATTGAAAGTTTCATTGTTTACATCTGCGATGATTTGCAGACTTTAGGCATTTGCGGTTTTGTGGGAGTCTACTGTACTACCATTTACTATATGTAGACAAGGTTAGAGAATTTTCAAAAAAATTTACTGGCTAGCAAGTTGTAACATATAGTCATAAATTCTAAGTGCAATTTATTCAGAAATAATTAACTTATTATCAATATATTTTTATAGCCAAGTTTTTGTAAAATTTTTGTATTAAATTATGAAAGGTTTGCAACAGAGGAAAATTTGTGTTGTAAATCAAATTTTCAGATTTGATGGGGAAATATAAGCAAAAATTTACAGGAAAATTAACAGCATTTCCCCCCTAGTTTTAACGTAAATGCTTTGATTCTTTAAATACATTAGACAACTTGTATAGTTAATAATTTAAATTAAATAAAAGTAAAAAGTTTTTAAAAAACATGCTTTTATTAGTGTTTTAACAGTAAAAATATGTTCAATTTTAAATTCATGTTTTATAAATGAAGTTTCACATTCTTTATTTAATATTGCATTCTCAAGTATAATCTGTATAGAAAATGAACAAAATTGATGGATGACTATAAAATTATTTAAATTTTTGCTTGGTTGCTTATATATGATATGGCAAGGGTCATTTCCATTTTATCTGTAGATTTCCCCTTATACTGATTTTTTTAACATTTTGGTTACAATAATTGCATTTAATGCAGAAAATACAGCAAATAACTGAAGGTTACACTTAATATTATTTAAGCTAGCAAATCTGTTGAAAGATGCTTAGGTGTACAAATGTGAGATTTCTGCACAGACACAGACGCATTTATAATATGTATAAAAACAAGCAGCCAAACCAATTATCTTTACCACTGTGTTTAATAGATGTGTTTTAGCCAACTTAATGCTGCATATTGTATTGACTAAAATCTGTTTAAGGAGAATGAATTAAAGAATGACCATATAACCTCTGTTACCAAATAACAAATTTTAATATTAACTTTTTAAAAACTCTTTAAAAAGTAATGTAATATCAAAATTGGCATTTAGTGATTGTGTGGTTACTTATTGAGTATGAGTAAATAAATTTATTGATAGATTACATAATAATCAAAATAGAAAAATTTCATTAATTAATTACTTCTCATAACAGAGGTCACATGATGTAAGATAACAGAAGCTAACACAAACAGATAAGTTAACAGAAAAGTTACCAGCACCAAAATTTCTTTTCATGTATTGTTCATTGCATGCAGTTTTTAAAACTACCTAAATATTTACTCGCCTCATCAAAAATTTACTTGCCAGTGGTGAATAAATTGGTATAATTTCTCTCTATATATACATATATATTACAAAATTTAAATTTATTCGCCAAGTTTAAAATATTTTATATAAATTTTCCTTTTTCAGTAATATTCCTTATATTATACTGGCTTATTAAATTAAAACCCTAGTCTATTAATCTCTATAAGATCTTAATCCATGTAATAATATTTATTCCAAATTGCATAAATATAAAAATGGCTCTAACTATTTATATTTCTTTAATAAAACTTTTATTATTTAAATTCCTATTAAATTCCGCTATTAAATCCCAGTATATCATATTCCCCTAAAATCTTTATTTAAGTGCTAAAATATTATTATTATCCCGTCTTTAAAAAAAAAATCCTACTTATTTCAATTTATTCTTTTATTTAAAATATCCAGGTGCCAGCTAGAATATTTCAAATATTAAAACTTACGCAGAAATAAATTCATTTTCTTTTATCGTCTGGCGAGGGGGAAAAAATTATTTTTAGCTCAGCCTCGACAACAGAGATTAAAGTTTGTTTACACTTATCACATCTGGGGCTAGACTATAGAATATTCTCGAACAATTTTTTGGCGGTAGTATAAATACTGATTGCGGCAACCAGCGAGAGTAGGTAGCGTAGTAGAGAGAGAGAGAGATTACTGAGATAGATGGGACTTCATTCTGCATTGGTATTGACACTTCAAAATCAACCTACGTTGGTCTATGATAGTGATTATTTGGACTGATTTGGTGCATTTTTATTGAGTTGTTGGAGTTTTTAAGAGCTTTGTGAGAGATTTAGTGAATTTACGAAGGTAATATAATGAAGCGAAAAGGATTTCGTAGCGAGAGATGGGCTAGCTTTTAAGCTAATTTTGATGGAACGAGTTTTGTTCTTTTTTATCATCGGTAAAGTGGAGCATTTCCCATGTAAACTCAAATTATGAGAATGCCAATAAAGTGGAATTGCTTTCAATCGACTGCATTTTTTATGATCTTAGTCTTTTATTCTCAACCACCATATCGGCCTGAACGCCTGTGGTTTTTTATAACTGGAAAACCCTATCATATTTCGACAATGCCTGCTGCTTGCCGTCAAATCGTCACATATATATACATTCAAAAATTAAAATTTATATTTTGCATGTAAATAAAATGTATTGCTGTGGCTGCTTTTAAGAGAAACTTCATTGTATTTTAAATATATAGTACTAAATTTGTATCTATATAAAAAAAATTAGCTGAAAAGTTTCTAAATTGTTTGATTTTAAAGCATTTTATAATATTTTATATAGATGGGATTCAAAGTATAAGAAAATCAGCCAGATCTTTAAAATTTGCTCCTTGGTTAGAACAATAGTATAGTTGAAAATTAAACTTTTAACATAGTTTAGTAAACTGTATGGAATAAATATTTATTCAGAAAACATTGGAAGAATGATGCAATTTGATTTTGTGACAACCTTTAATCTTGCACTGTAATGTCATCAGTTCCATATTTTGCTAATAGAAATAATTGTGAATTCAGAATCTTTATTTCAGCTTTCTCTGCATTCTTTTCTATTTGTGTTAACTTAATTTGTTATACCTGCTTATAAGAAAAGGGTTAATTTAAATAAGATTCAAAATCTTTCTTTTTTATGAATATTACAGAAGTAACTTTAGGACTACAAATATTTTTTTTTCCTTACCCCACTTCAATTGTCCTGTTAGATTCTATAATTATTCTTCAAATTTTTTGCATGGGTATTTATTCCAGGACTGCAGAGTTGGGCCCATTTTTGAGCGAAAGAGTCTGAGTTGGATCTGCAAAAATTCCTGTATTCGGAGTCTGCCCATTTTTGAGCAAAGGAGTCGGATCGGTTAAAATTGTCGGAGTCGTCCATTTTCCCACAGACTTCGCAGCCCTGATTTATTACATACTTTTAAGTTATATTGAAAGCTCATGAGCACTTTGTTTTGTAGTTTTAAAAATATTCTCAGAATAATGAACCTTAATTCTGGTCACAATTTTAGTAGTCTGCCTGATAGTCGCTATTTTTGATCATTGAATGACTTTTAATGAAATTGTGCTACGTAAAAACTAATGCTGATAAATTATGCATTCTACATATACAAAATATTTCTTTTGTAAATAGCTATAAATGTATATGACACAAGAAACATGCTTAATATATATATATATATATATATATATATATATATATATAATATGGATCAAGAAAACTCCTTTTTGAAACATGTTTTTATCTGTGTCTGGAAGGTTTTTGCAACTATTAAAATAAAGCTTTGTAAAAAAAATCACCATAAAATAAATCACTGTAAAAATGTTTTATTTTATGGTGATTTTTTACAAAGCTTTATTATTTTAGTTTCATATCACCAGTTTTCGGTGCTGTTTCGCTGGTTTTTGCAACTAGCTGGTAGAAAATTAGACGTACCAGCAGCCACATTGACTAGAATATTTTTACTTCTGAGAAGAAGCTAAGTTGCTACTGAATAAGTGTTTGATACTCTGGAATAAGAAAATTTGGATATTTAAATTTTTGTTTGTATTTATCTTCTTTTTTTTATGTACAGTAGAACCTTGTTTATCCGAAGTAATTAAGACTGACCTTCTTTCGAAAAATCGAAATTTTCGGATAATTGAGAATGTTTGAATTTTAAGATTAAGGAGAAATATATGCGCTATTTCTTATTATGGTAACAAGTGCTTAAGAAAAATAAAGCAACAGAAAAATAGAAACAAGCATGAATTACCTGAATTTTAAATTTTAAATTAAGCACCTTTCAGAAGGGTTTGAAAAAATGTTTTGTTTGCCGCAGTTTCGATTGCCTTTGCTTTTGAAGCTCTATCACAATTTTTTTAATATTATTATTTGTTCATCAGTATCGCAGTCTTTCTGCTGCTCCAGCCATGCCAAACCTTTTGCAAAACATTCAAAAGCTTAAAAGCTTCAGAATTGCTAATTTGTTCGTTAAAAAAAAATTTTTTCAAAAGGGATTTTGCACACGAGGAATGTGATAGTAAAAAAAAAAAAAAAAAAAAAAAAAAAAGCTTTAAAGATGGATTTCGGTTAACCGAGAGTTTTGGTTAAAAGAGGTTCTACTGTATTATATTATTGCATGTATGTTTTAAATGTAAACAAACCAATTACCTAAAATCGACTCTATTTCTGATCCCAGGAAATGTAGATATGAGCTTATTTATCATTTAGAAGACAGTCTTCAACTATGTTAAAAATTAACCATTAATTCTTAAAGAATGGCTAATGGAACTTTTTGGTCTCCTAGCTCTTGACTAAAATTAGATATAATAATTTTTACTTTTACTTTAATCTTCTATTCTTTCTAACTATTAAAGTGTATGCCTTATGGAAGCTTGTAGCAAACGCTAAATTTCACATTTGTATATTTAATACTTATTTCATGACTTCATTTACAAGTAGTACCTATTCTATTATTTAAATGGATGAATATGCAGAATAAATTGATTTTATATTTGCAATTTGCTTTATTTCATAAATCTAAGCAGTCGTATTTGAGTTTTATTTTTTCCTAGCTTTAAATCATTTTGTTAGTGTTTTTTTACGTTTCATTTTTGTTTGATATGGTATCCTAATTAATCTTTTGTATATTAATTACAGAAAGAAGAAGTCTATTTGAATTTAGTGTTGGAATTTATTCCTGAAACAGTGTATAGGGTTGCTAGGCATTACAGTAAATCAAAGCAGACTATACCTATGTCATATGTTAAGGTAAGTCAGTATAAAATTGGGAATTCTTGGAGAATTTAATGCATTTGAGATACTCATTTTGTGGGTTGTGGAAAATTTAATAAAAAAAGCTAAATGAGTCATTGTAATAGGCAATGCAAATGTTAGCTACTGAAAGCAATTCTATTTTTACATGTCAGTCTCAAATGTATTATTTTTTTTTTTAAAAATATGAATCTAATAAAATTACTCTGAACTTAATACTATAATGTATATATGTGTATTGCAACTTTTGTTAAACTTTCTGCTTGTTGTAGCTAAAATGATTGTTTTTTAGATTTTTTGTGTCAGAGACTGAAAAATCACTTTTTTTTTTATACCCTAGAGTTTCTGGAAAAAAGAAATGTTACAAACTACATGTAAATGTGATCATTAATTCAAAAGATGTGCTTCTTATTTTGTGTTGTCTGTGTCTTCTTCCAGGATTTAAATACCCCCCCCCCTCCCCCCCCCCACCACCACCAACAACAACCCCTCACAGATATTTCATACTTAAAATCGATGTATCTAAATTTGTCTTTCAGATTTTTTTATCTCTGATTTTTCTCCATTTAAAAAAAAAAAAAAAATTCAAATTAAAAAAAGGAAGATTTTTTTTTCTTTTAAAATTTATTCAAAATGTTTAAATATTTTTATAAATCTCAAAGGCAAACTCATATTTATTCTTTCCTTTAGTTGCAGACATGTTACTTTCCTGCAGAAATGCAAATATCTGCTTTTTTTTTTAAAAAAAACCCTAATTTTGACCTTTCTGAGATCAATGCAGCTTTGTATTAAAATTCGTGCATGCATGTCAGAGGAAGGGAATCTTTTTACAGATGTATAATGATCACGAAAGTAGCTATTTTCTTTAATCTATTGTTAGTTCCAGTGTGAAACCCACATGCTGTTATATTTTTAATTTACAATTAATTACAAGGATTAAGAATTATAAGAAGAGTTAAGAATAAAGGATATTCGCAATAACAAGCATCCGTCAGCTATGCTCAAATGCTAATCTATTGCAAGCGCTCCTCTAATTTGGTCGAGCCTATCCTTTGCAAAAGGCACTTTAATAAGAACATCCTCTAAACGATGAACTGTAATAAGAGCGATATAAGTTGCTCTAACAAGGAGAGGGTCCGAGGTTGGTCTCACGGAATCCAGCGATCCTTTGTACATTGATAGAGTATTGTCAATAGATAAACATATCAATAGGATAAAGTGCAATATTCAGGGGGGCCGTTAAAAACGAGCCCCAAAGTTCACCCAATTGACTCTTTAGTATATAATCAGATAAATTAAGTTCCTTTGCGACAGGCTGGATAGCACAGTTGGCAGCGCGCCAGACTTCTAATTTTCGTTTTTACTGATATCTGCAGGTTCGATCCTCCAACGAGGATTTTTTCCCCCCGACAAAATAATAATAAATTATTTTTGAACCGCAATTAAAAAATATATATATAATTATTTAAATGTAAGACAAATATAAATATTGGCGCATTCACACATATTTATTTATTTACAGAGAGAGACAGTTTTATTGCATCCTTATGGATATAATGAAAAAAAAAAAGCAAGAATCTTATGCAGTATATACGTATTTTTTTGCATTCAACATTTTTGTAAATTTTATATTTAGTTTTATTTACAATCATTTATATTTATTTTACAATTACTTACATATATTTCACAATGACGTACACTTATTTTACACTTATTTAAATTTATTTTACATTTCTGTCTGTACTATGTAGTTAAAAAATAAATGTATTCTATTAAAATTGAGGTTCTGATTACGGGCAGGAACCGGGATGATAATTATCATAAAAACATATGAAACAGAAACTTTTGCGACAGCGTGCACAAATAATAAAAGAAGTGTTTTTACAGGAACAAGGCGTTTTAAAAAGATCATTTGGAAAACACACTTCATTGACATTCATAAATATTATTCTTTTATGTGAAAGTTTCGATGCATGCCAGGCGTGTTTGAAGAGAGTTGATAATGCACAATTGAATGAATTTTTATACAATCCTAGCGAGAATTAATTTCTCTTTTCTGTTCAATTAAACAATTACAATTTTGTAAGCGCTTAATCATATTTTTCACCTGCCTATAAAAATAAACGTCGCCTGGTTTTACCAAAGCTGTGCTTCAACTATAAGTTTTTCTATCACAAAGTAGTTCTAGATTATTGTGAAAAAGTTCATTCCCGATAAGCTTGGCTTCACAAGAAATAGCGTCTGAAGACTCCGATGAAATTAAATTATTTTCAGAGAGTAACTTTGCGTAATACACGACTACATCTTTTAATATCAATTTTGATGATTCGCTATGAATTGTGTATTATGAAATTCGCTTTTCAATATTTGTAAATTTTGAAGCTTCTTCACTAGACATTTTTTACAAAATAACTTTTTCATTTTAATTATGACACTATAATAAAGAACAACGTCTAATCACTTCAAAACTTAAAAAACAAAATGCTGTACTGATTCGCTCTGCGGCAGATGGGTGCTTAAATTTCAACAAAAGAAAGGTAAACATTTTAAACCCATGCTTTTCATTTTCTATAGCGTACTTGTTTTGCTTAAAAACCACCTGCAAATCTACGTACAAGGTTTTTAACTGAAAACAGTTATTCTAATTCCAAACATGAGATCCCATGATAAAAGATAATTATGTTTTAAAAATTAAAAAAAGAAAAAAAAATTAAAAATTATAACATTTTAAATTGACAAGATAAAAAGTAAAATAGCATATTTTAATTTTATGTAGCGTATTTTAATTTACTTTGCTGAAAACAACAGGTATCTATTCATAGAAAAGTCTATAAATAAATGTGAATGAAATTAAATTTTGTCGACTGAATAATTCAGTTATTTTCCTTTTTTTCCCCCATTAGATCCATAAAGCGGCAATATCTCTGTAAATTAATAAGCACATAATATATATAAGTGTGTGTGTGCGTGCAGAAGCATATTTTTATGAATATTTGTCTAACTTTAAATAATTAGATATATATTTTTTAATTATGGTTTGAAAATAACTGATCATTATTTTGTCTGAAAAAAAAAAAAAAAGTTTGTTGGAGTACCGAACCCGCAGACGTCCCAGAAGAAGAAAATTAAAAGTCTGGCGCGCTGCCAACTGTACTACCGAGCCTCTTGCAAGCGAGAGTAATTTATCCGGTTATATACTAAAGAGTCAATAATGGGTGAACTTTGGGGCTCGTTTTATACGACCCTCCTGAATATTGCACTTTATCCTGTTGATATGTTTATCTATTAACTATACTCTATCAATGTACAAAGGATCGCTGGATTCCGTGAGACCAACCTCGGACCCTCTCCTTGTAAGTGACAACTTCTTTGGACCAAGGTTCAGAGCAATTTTTGAAAAAGTTACACCCTGGGATTTGTATAGTATATAGTGACAGCTTATCCAACTGTTACAGAGAACTGAGTTTGTTTACTTAGAAATGGCCTGTGATAATCATCCAAATTAATCCTTACTAGTGGTGTACCGAGTAGTACTTTGGCCGAGTACCGAGTACTCGGCCACTGACTACTCGGCCGAGTACCGAGTAGTTGTGTAATAAGAAAAAAAACACACTGATGTGCACATAATGTGAGCTTGTGTGTACATATATATACCTGTGTGTACATATATATAATATACATATATAATATAGTATATATAAATTAACTAATTTAAGTTGAAATTTATTTGTGCACTTTTTAAAGACAGTTTTTCACAATTCAAAACAGTAGCAAAAAAAGAAGAATTGACACATAACAAGTACAATTATTAACCAATATAAAATTAAAACATTTTTCAGCCCTCAATTTATTCTGATACCTGAAATCTGTCTATGAAAAATAAAAATGTTCCTATTGGTTACTGTAACAATTCATTGAATGATGCAAAACATTTCATATTTATTTTGTAATTGTACCTTATTTTCTTTTGATTAAAAATAAAAAGAGAAAAATAAAAAGAGAGGTACAAAAAGAGATACAGGCTTTCTTAACAGAAGACTTATGTAAAACTGACACTCCATTTGCATGGTGGGGGGGGGGGGATTTTTCCGATTATGTGCAACCTTGCAAAAAAATTCTTATGTGCACCTTCAACCACTGTTATTCTGAACGTATATTTTCAGAGGCAGGCCAAATTTACAGTAGTAAAAGAAATGCTCTGTTTACTGATAATGTAGAATATTTGGTGTTTTTGCACCATAATTTAAATATAATAAATTTAATTATTAATTTTTTTATTGCATTTTCAGTTTCTTTATCCAAAATAAGTCTTTTCTGTTTCCTATCTATTTAAAAAAACTTATTTGTACTAGGGGCTCTGCCCCCTACGAGCTACGCTCGTCAACCCCCGTTCAGACACCGCAGACTCTAACAGCACCCTACTTTGATTGGCTTTAAAAAGATTTCGGAAGATTGAATTATAATTTGAATCTGACAATTATAATCTGACGTAATTTTCACCAAACTTTTCTTTCTCTTTTTAATATTCACGCAAAAATACTTTAGTTAGAAATGAAGTATTATGATCATCTTAATATATCAAATAAATGTCTCGAGCAATTTTTAAATTTAAACTGTTTTGCAATATTATTTTTTGTTCATTTTACATAATAAGTATAATGTGACGTAAATTCTCCTATTTAAGACTTCTAACGCATGTGAATGAATTTATTATTTTACAATATTCTTTCTCTCTTAAAATTCATGTGTAAATATAGTTTTTATGACGTAATTTTCAATGAGTTCCTGCTTTTTATATTTTCTATTTATAATAGTCACGTGCAAAATAAATTTTTAATTTGAAGCAAACATTATTGTTTGCGCTGTTTATACACTTGGCAACAGTTTAAATTAATACAATTTTCTAAAATAAGTAAAAGGTTATCTCTCGAAATGCTGAAAATTTGAATTTAAAATAGAAATAAAACCTCAAAAAAGGAGTCAAATTAAAAAACTAAATACAGTCTGCACACCGGAAAATTATGACGCATAATGATCTAAAAATGATTAAATTCCTATGTACAGTTTTGCTCCTATAAAACTTTTTTAATGGAATGATTTTGTCCAACTTTGGCATTAAATATCTCTTAAAATAATTCTTCGATTTGAAAACTGTCTGCATCAGCGTGTTTATCAAACATTTCTCTATAATACTACCGATTTTAATATTTTTGTATGCAACAGTTTTTTTAATATTAATGAAGAAAGGTCATGCTTAAGCATTCAAATTGGATGCCGATCTGCCGGGAATATCTACGCAGATTTTCATTGGTCTATTTCCATATCAAAACTTTTTTTTATATATAGAAGGATAAATGTGAAACTAAATTTTAATCTGGAATTATTTTATGAGGGTTTTTGTTCTTAACTTTTTCTATATTTTGTAGCCATATTGTTAAATACCAAGTAAATAATTTTATGAATTATTGCATACATTATACATTGATATTCGAATAACTTTTTACAGATCAGTTATAAGTTCATATGCTTAAAAAATTAAATTCTTACAACTACTCGGTATTGGCCGAGTACTCGGCCAAAATTTCGCCGAGTACTCGGCAAATTGGCCGAGTACCGAGTATTTACCGAGTACTCGATACGGCTCTAATCCTTACAGGTACAGCCTGTGGCAGATCTGGAGGCTAAAGTTCTGGGCTGCAGACAATATCGCAATTAAGTAGAATATATTTTTAAAATATCAAAAACGAATCAAAGATCATATCAAAGACGATATCAAAGAATCTCAAAAAGTTAAAATATGCCATAATAATGTTTCTTTGAAAAAAAAAAAAAAAAAAAACATGGTGTCATTACATATTTAAGAAGTAAAACTTTTTAAAGGCAATCTGTATTATAAATCACAAATGTGTGCATCAGTAAGGTTGGCATCATAACGATGTGAACAACAATCTATATATATATATATATATATATATATATTATGCTATTGTACATGGCACAGAAATTGCGATTATTTGTTAATTGTTTGATGGCAACGCCCGAATGAAATGCATTTGATTGGTTAGTGAACAGCATTTAATGCATCTTCATACCTATAAGGAGGGATACCATAGGGGGGGACCTGTTTTGTCACCAAATGCCAAATTTGTCGCCAACTTGGTGATATATAGCCAAATTTGGTGACCAAAATTTGTCACCAAAAGGAAAGCCAACTTGGCAGCATCTCTAATATTTCGCCAAATTCCCATAGAGTTCCATTGTAAACGAATAGGGTTTACTTGCTTACAGAAAATCAATAAATTGAGATATTTTAATGCAACAAAAACTAATATTAGCTTAAGGGATTATATTAATTATATTTAAGGGAGTCCAAGTAAATTATGAATAAATGTAATATGATAATACAATGCACTCCCAAACAAATTTTAAGGGAAACCAAACTGGTCGCCACGGCGGTTAGTGAGGTTAAAATGCATAAGTTACAACAGTGGAGCTAATGTTTTAATTAATAATTCAAATAATCACAATGTTATCTCTATAGGGATATCTTTGGTCTTTCATTTCGGAGTGTTATTGTTACGGATATTTTTTATTTTTAATCGGTGGTGAGATTTTGGAACTATCAACGTCTAGCTTAATTTTGGTGTCAATGTGACTAATATTTTTGTGCTATCATGTTCACAAAAGTGTAATTTAAAATAGATATTTCTTCTACTTATTTATATTTGTTTTTCAATTTAAAATCCCTTCAAACATGTTTTTTTTTTTTATTTATTTATTGCAATGATTGTAATTTCTTAATTCAGGTGGAATGACAAAAACAGTTAATGTTGTATCAAACAAGCCTATGATTAAACATTTTTTACATAATTAAAGGTCATTATTAGACTCACAATTCAAAAATATTCACATTAGCAAACAGTAAATTAATTTCCAAAAGCTGAATTTGCTTTATTATAATTTATCTGGCTCTGTCATATAGTCTTAAGATCTCTAAACAATGCAACTATTCTCAAGAGTGACCAAAATTAAATCAGAAATACCTCTTATAATTACAGAATTAAAAGGTGTTAATGGAAGACACTTACTATTTTAAATATTCTAAAAAATTAAGGGAATGGCCCTCCTTGAAAATACCTGTATTTCTTGAAAGTTAGCAATGCATTCAAACACATAATAAAGGAAGGACACTGCAGGATGTTAAGTAATTAGTCTTATATAATTATTGAAATATGTTTATTTGAATTATTGTATAAAAAGATAGTTATTAACTGAACAGTTCATCGTATTATTAAACAGTGCTAAATAATTTTAGAAGGTACATTAATTTGAAATTAGCATAATTTTCTATTAAATAATCATATTAAATGATGTTGGAGCTTTTTTTTTTTTAACACAACAATAACTTACGTTAATATTCTTGCCCATTGTGAATACATATTTCATTCAATAAAGAATTCATTCTGTGTAAGAACTATTTGACATTTTATTTAATGGAATTTTATTAAAATAGTTATAAACATTACTATTTTCATGATGAATTATGTAATTAAAGGAATTTCATTGAAATACGAATTTACAGATAATGAGTATCATGTTCTCAGAGCATTTCTGCAAAGAGAAAAATCACTTAATCATAAAAAAAAAAACTTTACTCTCAAAATTAGTAGTATGCATAATGAAAATTAAAGGAAGATAGAAAAGGGTTTAGGTAACTTATCGTTTAGTTCAGGGCCCCTCATATCTCACTTCCAATACGTCCATCCGCATTATCATCAGCAACTGAATCTTCTTCAAACATCCCACTCTCCCCTCTTCATCATTTCATCCCATTTCACACATGCGTGCAAAACAAGTAGTGCATTATAAAAACTGGTAAATGATCGATAATCTTCGGGAAAATGCAATTAGAATTTAAAGCTTGCTGAATCAGGACCTAGATATTTTTTTGAAATTATGAAACTTGTAGAAAACATGAATTTTAAAGTATTGAAATATTATGGAATGGTGATAATCCTGCACAGCGTGATCAACATGGATAACTATCATCTTATAACGTTGGCACGTAAGTAACGCTATCTCTTGACAGGAAAATTCAGGACGAGAAAACAGCCAACATTGCCATTGCAGTTAGAAAATTATAGAATGTACAAAAATATAGAAAGACAGAAAATACATTATTTTTAAAATGTTAATTAAAATACCAGCAATTTCAAAAATATAAATTAACTCCAGTAGCTCCAAATATTACATAATTAAACTCCCGTAGCTCCAAAAAATATACATAACTATTATTTTATAAAATATTTTCTAAACATCAACCGTAACATAATCAGTTGATAATAATAATTCTTAAACTTCACAATTGACAAAATATGCATTTTATATATTTGATTTATAAGCTATTGGTTTTTGTAACAATTTATAACATTTAATAATTTAACTTTTAATTATTGCCTTACAATTCTGTGATTGCGACTTTAAAAACTGTAATCACTATTTTAGAAACAAACCTGCATTAAATAAAAAAAATTTTAAGATGTTTATCGCAGTATTGATTTAGAAGAAAAATAAATAGATCTTAATTGTTTGCAACACATGACTTTTGTAAATTCAGTAGTCTTTTGTAAAATGTAGAAATTGCAGGAAGTCTATTACGAGAAGCTCTAAATACAAATTGAATACTTCAGCTAAAATGTTTTTGTAAGTATAGATAATTTCAATGATTATTTTATGACTATCTAAAATAAATTTCTTTCAATTCTCTCTATATAGAAAAGATCTTTTTCACTCTGCTTAATGAAATAATTAGTCTTTTTAATATATTAGATTTTTTTTTCTATTGTATATTTTAGAAATTGGCAAAAATTATGCTATTTTTAAATTGTCTGAGTTTTATTTGTGTACAGTATTAATTGTGATATGTATTGGTCTTATGTCTTTTGCATTGAAAATTTTCACTCAGCCATAATCACCTTTCAATATATGATATAAATATTTTCCTCTCATGACCTAAATTTATTCTTAGTACTGTTCTAATAAAAATAGTTATTAAAAAGTAACTTTTTTTAATGTTAATATTTTGAAAAGATATTTACATCAGGTGATTCAGGTTTTGGCAATCATCTCTTAAATTACTTATAATAGAAACGCACTTCTCATTTTTTTTTTTTTTTTTTTTTTTTTTTTAACCCAAACTTACCGAGTTATGGTACTTTGGATTTTGTGGCTTTTCAGTAAAGGGCAAAACTAATAATGGTCACTGGCCACAGGGCCACTAAATGAAAGAGTGTCTATTAAGAAATTATCTGCAAGCTGCTATCTTATGGCCATCCATTCTACTAAAAGAGCAACATTTCCATGCATACATCAATGATTTTACTATTGCAGGTTGTAATATGTTAAAATAACATATTTATTGGAGTTATTTAATTTTAGCTTAATATTAAAAGAAATTTTAACAAAAACTTATTTTTTTTGGTATTTTTAAATAATAAAAGTTGCCAAAAATAAATTTTTACCTCTGCTCACTGATGAAATCTTCCTGCAATGTCCAAGCTTCAATGCTCTCTGATATTGAAAATGCACTGGCATGTGTAAAAAAAATGTTCTTTTAATTGCGGAAGACATTGAGAATTAATAAAATTCTATCTTTCGTAGCTTGGTAATATTTGTTGAAAAGAATTTTTTTCCTTGCTTAATAAAAATATATATATATATATATGCTTCTTAGATGCAGGACATTTTTCTAAATATAAATTATAGGAAAAGGAGATTGTTTAAAACAAAATTAATGTTATATATTTTAATATGTATACAGCCACTTTTAAAACAAATGTCATATCTAAAAGCTATACTTGATTCATATACATTTTGTAATTGGAAGTATGTTTCTATCATCAGAGAGATAATTTCATTATCATTACAAGATAATAATTGCACAACCTCTATTTTGAATTTTGTGGTATATAGAAATGTTTTATATTTTATTGGCTTCTTTAAAATGTTAAATCAAAGTGCATTTTAATTTTTTATTTCAGCTTTATATGTATCAGTTATTTAGAAGTTTAGCATACATACATTCTCTTGGGATTTGTCACCGTGACATAAAGCCACAGAACTTATTGTTGGACACAGAGACCGGTGTTTTAAAGCTTTGTGATTTTGGCAGGTAATCTTTTTTTTTTTTTTACACTATTACTTCATGTAATAAAATTTGCAAATGTCTTTTAATATAAGTTTCTAAGACTTTATTAATCTGTTGGGTTTTCTAATAAAATGTGCAGTATTTACTAGAACTTAATTTTTTTTTTTTAATCTGCAGAATCATTTAATTTTTATTATGGTATGTTTGAAAGCATATATTTTTCTTTCTTTAATTTTATGTTTTAAGCATCTCGGTTTATTTTTCATACCTTTCAAATGAGTACTTTTATTGTAATAAATGTTTCTTTTTCTATTTTATAATTATTTGACTTTACCACATTTTTAAATTTACTTTAAAAAAGTACTTATGAAAAGAATTTAAAGTCATTGTTTATAGAATTATGGTGTAAACTTGTTTTATTGTAGTCTTCTAAGGGATCCTGTTTTTCGACCACACTATCTGAAGTCTGCATTAAATAGGCCCTTAAATTTGAATATGGTAGGTTAAATGAAATTGTCCGCATTAACTGGAGAAGCGTCTTAAACGAAGATGCATTAATGAGATTTCACTGTATATCAGAAAAAAATCACTTATCACTATTTCATTTTTTACACTGCCGAATAGAAATAAAGTACTTTCAAGTTCAATATGTTTGAAAATTGTATCTAGCGCAATATTATAAAGAAAAGACACGCCCTTGAGTAACAATGGAATCATATTGTTCATGACAACGAGCTAACCCATAATTTTCTCTTTTCTACAATTTGTTTAACCTCTAAACATCACACATTCGATTTTTTGCACATCGAATAGAAAACAAAAATTACTTTTACTGCTATTTGTTTCAAAAAAGTATCTGAATTTACTGATTTTTTAAAGATTTTAAAGTAATTTTCAAACATGAATATATTTTTAAAATGCTTGCAACCCAATTACAAAAGATTAACACCATTGCTCTTAAAATATTGTAAATAGTTCAGTATTTGTCTGTTTTTGTGTAACATACCATAAATAATTGGCAAACAAATTTAAAGGAATTTTGTTCAGGCTGTTTATAATTTGAGTTCTGCGTGATCAGATTCCCATTAGACTTACACTGTTAGTTAGGGTTTAGTTTTCAGGGAATGTTTTAGTATGCAACATATTGTTTTACGTTACTTAGTCATAGAATGATAGGAAAAAGTTCAATAATCAGGTGAAGCTGATTATGAATGATTAGCCTTTCTAAAAAGATTCTGCTGAATGGATTTCCTTGGAACTTGCACTGTTAGTTAGATTACTTTACAGTCATGGTTTTAGTATACTGCATGTAGTTCTACGCCAATTTGTTATAAAATTACGGAAGAAAGTTCTAGGGGTGATTCTGTCCAGAAATTTCTGAAATTTTAAGGCATTCAATTCCAGGGGGAAAAAATCGGTCATCAATCCGAAAATTCGGATATAAAATTTCAACAAGTATTTGTCAAAAAAATCAATTTAGTCAATCATTCGCAGAAAAATCATCAATCTCATTAAAAAATTGCAGGAAAAACTTAAATTTCGCCATATGATCGTGAAAAAAAAAAAAAAAACGAGAATTTCGTAAAAGAATCGCGAAAAAAACACGAATTTCGTCAAAAAGAATGCGAAAAAAAACCCCACAAATTTTAATTCCAAAAAGACGACAAATTTCATTTTAAGATCACGAAAAAACACGCATTTCGTCAAACAGGTGCAGAAAAAGCACAGTGCCCCCCCCCTTTTCGGAACCTTTCAGAAAATTCGCTGTGAATTTCAAAATTTTTTTTTTTTTTACTCAGAATCATCCATAGAAGTTCTATAATCAGATGCACCCAATTATGAAAGATTAGTTCTTTTAAACAGTTAGATAATTTTTCAGGGATAATTTTAGTTTATTGTATATTGTTCTATCATTCTTTAATAAATGCTACTGTAAATAATTAACTAAAAAAGTTGGTCCTTAACAGCCCAAATTTTTTCTGACACATTAGAAAATGTAACAGTGTAGTGGTATTCATATCGTTTTCTGTCATGCAGAAAGAAATTCCAAATAAAGGTCCATATTGGTTTTAAATAAAAGATAAAATTCACCATTTATAAAGTTTGCTTAGTAAAAAAAAAATATATATATATTAATTGCTCGCTAATGCTAGTACCAAAAATGCTTTTCGATGTAGTTATTAGGCATTCTAGAAAATATACTAAGAGTAAAAAATACTATTAGTGTTTTAAATGAAAAACTATTTTTATTTATGTTCTGCTAACTGGCAAGATATCTGGCATTTTTAACATGTGTATCCCAGGATGGATTGCCTAATTATTTTTAAACGGAAACTCTTATTTTGATTCATGAAAACTGAATCTGCAACGATTAACATGATAATGACATTAATCTTCAGAAGCTTTCAGTCGTGGTGCCAGTCATGAAGTTTTATTTAAAAAGAGAAAGATCTAGCTCTAAGAAAACAGTTGGTATGTTTCATTTTCTACTTAATATTACGTAGAAAGATATCACTGCTTTTAAAGTACTAAAATATTTAGTTTAATGGCATATTTAAAGATATAGCATGCCAACGAAATTGGAAATAAAGCATACCAACCTGTTTTTATGATCAGTTTGACCTCATATTTATTGAAAGTGACACCATATTTAGTCATTTGCTTTTCTGATCTTTTTTTCTTAAAATAAAAATTATTATATTATAATAGATATTTTAACTTCAATTACATTTAAATGGAGGTTTTATGTTTTTTCGAAGCATTTATAGTTAAAGTTTTTATTTTTAATTTGAAAAAGTGCATTTTTTTGCTTGGAATGACGCCAATTTCCAAGACTCAATTTTATAGCGAGTGAGTCTTTAATTCTTATTGGCTTATAAACAAAGTACTCATGTTATAATTTTTTTGTTTTAGGGTATGGCAACAGAAAAGAAATGTTTGAATTAGAAAATTTTAAAAAAGAGATATTTATGGTAAATTATGAAGGGTGATTGTAAAAAGGGTTAAAGAGTGGTCTGATAATTGTTTAAAGTTGACAGGGACCTATTCCACGTTCTGAAACATATGTACATCAAGATCCGTAGAGATCAGTCAAAAATTGAAGATTTGTATAAAGAACATACACACAGAGAATGGCTTTTATATATATAGATAAATAGATTACATATAATTTTATTTTTGAACTTTGAGAACATCACTGTTAGAAGTGCACAAACTAGTCAGTTGTTATTAAAAAATTTTGAAGTCCTTTTATGTACTGCAATCACTTTTAGCATTTAAATTTATATTTTATTTTAGTCAATGTTTATGACAACTCAAACAACTTTTGAATGTTGATATAAAAATTCAAAAGTTGCATTTAAGAATACTGAAAAACTTATTCCTATTTTCGTTTTGCATAGATTCAGAAAAAAAAATGACCGATATGTTTAAGGCAGCAAGTCATATTTTTGCCCTCAGTTTGTTGAATTTGTGTTTTTTAAATTATCATTTATCTGTATCATATTTTATGATTATAGCATTTGCATATGGGTCATTCTCTGAAAAGTGGCTGTTTAAAAAAATAATTGAGCCGCAATAAAATTGCCTCAAAATCTTAAAATTTAGCCTGCAAGTACCTTATTGCTATATTTATCAAAAAATAATATGAACCAAACTGTACCTGATAGCAGACTTGTATAAAACCAAAAACTTTCCGTGCACATAAATATTGGTTCAAAAATTTTCTGGAAATTAATTTAATGTTTAATGAAATTACTTGTTATATTATTTTGATGATATTAATTAAAAATCATAGTTTAAAATAATTGCTATTTAAATTAAAAATTAATATTAATTAAACAATTATTTTAATTAAAATAATAAAGCATAGTGAATTCTTTTGTCATTTTGTCAATGCTTTTATTTATTTATGCCTAAGTGGAGCAAGATCACTAGTTCTCTAGGATCCGGTGTAGGCCCTATTTGCTCCACCCGGTAAGTTCCCCGGAACGCGGGGATTCATTACAAAAACTTCTAGACCTCAGACCAAAAAAAAATAAAAATAAAAATACATTAACACATAATAAACAAACCGCTAGAGCACAAAACTCTGACAGACAGCAGCGAGTTGATGCTGGAGAAGTCTATTGATAAAAGAAAGAAAGCTTGAGGATCATCAATGCATTTAGAAACAGCCCAATCCTTAATATTGTGATCTCTTTGCACAAAATGGCAGTCACTCTTATAACACTATGAAATTATTCGATTTAACCACCGCCGCTGGGCTAAAAAGCCACTGCAGCCGCCCGATGGAAAACCCGATCGGCGACAAGTTTTAGTCTCCGGAAAATAGAAATAAAATGGTCTGTCGTATCACGGCAATGTTTTGAGTCATTAAACTTTGAATTGTGGACAAACAATATATAAATCGTACATAAAATTGGGGAATATTTTAAATTTTCGGTATTAAAAAAAAAGTTACAAAAACAAAAGATACGTTTTTCTTTTCTTAATTTTTTTTCTGCAAAGCTCTGAATTTTTCTTGAAAATTTTCCACACACGGCATGGAATATTATGCACTTCTATATTATATAACTCTGCCTGATAGATCTTCTGATGATTTTAATTTTTGTAATAATTGAAAAAATGAGAGAATGATGCCTGTGTATGAGAGAATGACAGATCACCATTAAAATTGACTCTTTTCGTATTACACACTAGTTTTGATGTAATTATTAGTAGACAAGAAAAAAACATTAAATTTAAAATGTTTTATTTGATTATAGTGACATTTTTACTCATAAATAATCACAAGTAAAATTATTTATCAAATTATTTATCTATAGGAGCAGGCCAAGGCAGTTTATATTTGATATCAATTAAATTATAAGTATGGTTGTCCCTCGTTGAGGGAGCATGCATATCTGTTGGTTCCTGTTGCAAACATGAAATTTATCATCAAATTATCCCCGTCTACTGAAAGAATTTCTCCAGGATGCAGTGTTTTCTCTTAATTTGCCATTACCTATTCACCAACTTTCATATTTAGTGATCGTCTGATCTTTCTTTGCTGTAGATTTTTTTTTTTTTTATCTTATGAATTTTTTATGATTTTTAATTGTCATTTAAAACTCTCTTTTGTTTCTTTACTTTGTTTCTGGAAATGCAATCTTTTTTTATTGGACACATTCTTGAAACATCATCCCTTTGAAAAAATTCTTGTATGTATTTTGCAATTTTAGTTGTAATTTTACAGGGTTCCTACGGGTCAGGGGAAAACAGGAAAAGTCAGGGAATTCGAAAATTTAGGCAAAAAGTGAGGGAAATGTCAGGGAATTTTTGAAATATTTGAAAAGGTCAGGGAAAAGTCAGGGAATTTTTTATGCACTGCTTCCATCGGAATTTCTATTATCGTCGTAAATGAAGAAATTTTGAATTAATTATTCATCCAGTCAAAAATTTTTATATGAAATTTGTGCTAACTATATAACAATATGAAAAATAATTAAAAAATCGGAAATTCATACAGCACATGCTTTTTTTTTAGCATTTATCTAAATTAAAGTCCATTATGGAGGGTTTTACAACAATATGTAGGCTGAATTTTTACCGAGAAAAGTCAGGGAATTTTTTTATCAGAATTGCGTAGGAACCCTGTTTTACCTTGGAGTAACTGTGTATCATTAATTTTACTTAGTTTTATATGTTCAAAAGAATCCTTTGTATGTGTGGTGTGTGTCGAGGGGGGGGGGGAAGCTCTGTTCTCCCACCACTGAAGTAACATACTTTAGTGGTTACACATTGAAACACAATGGACTGAAAAAAAAATAGAAATCTGTAAAATTTTCGAAAAATTTCAGAAATTCCAAAATTTTAGTAAAATTTACAAATTTAGAAAATTTTCGAATAATTTTAAGGTTTTGGAATTCTGGGTAATGGGTCCTATACTGTACCTCTAAAAATCATGTGATACAAAAATGATTAATCTTGGGTTTCAGTAATTTTCAGTTACTAAATATCTTTTGAAACACATTTCTAATAATATAACAACATAAAAAGGCATTTTATTAGTTTTTATTAAATTTATAATAGATGAGGGAATGATAGCTAATAAAAATACTTTGATCTAGTACTTAAAAGCCATGTGCTAACTATTCAGGAACACTTTGGAGCAAACAAGATGGATGCTTTACTTTACTCTTTTACAAACTGTTCTAGACCTATATAATGCATGTGCTGCCATCTACTAAGTAAATAGGGGCAAATTTATAGTTATGTGAGGGAATGATGACAAATACTAGGGACATCATTAAAAAGTGCCTTAATTCTTTCATTACATGAAATATAAATATAATAAAATGGCTAAATATTTATTTAAGTATGTTTACATTTTTTTTTTTTTTTTTTTTTTTTTTTTTTTTTTAAACATACATGCTGTGGTGGCAGAGAAAGCATTTTCTTTTCTACATATCTGAATGGGGGCATAGTGAGGGCATTTTTTGCATTGTATTTGCATTTAAAAAATTATATTTAAATTTCAATAAGCAAATAATAACAGTTTATGTGCATAACTGATTAATATTGATAGTTTAAATCACCGTTTCTTTTTGTAAATTTAAAAATGTCTTCAAGACACCTGAGACATAAAATTGCCACTTTTCAGAGAATGACTCATATGTAGATATTGAAAATACAGCATTTCAGTATTTCCTGTTTTTAACCGAGAATATTATAAAAAACAAAAAAAAAAAAAACAAATTATGTAAAATAAAATATTTTTAAATTTAGGACACTGACGATTTTAATGTAATTAAAATAATTAAAAGCAGAGGAAAAACTAAAATTAATTTAATCCCATATGTCATACTAATATACTTGTAATTAAATAGGTTTCAGTAGATGATAGATGCAGCAGAAATGTTGTTTTTAGGGTTTCATTCATCTCATGAAACCGTTATAGTCTCATGTTTCTGTCCGTCTGTCACAGCACTCATACTCACAAACTATTTATGTTATAGGCTTGATTTTTCTTTTTTTACATAGAGCTAAATACCCTGACCTTGCCAAAATCATAAAATTTTTTTAAATCTTAACACGCTTTGTTAATTAAAAACCCCAATTAAAAGAATGGGAAAAGTTGATTTGCTGTCAGAGGAGGGTTTACCATAATTTAGAAGGTGGTTCCATGGCGATAAATGTACTGGGTGTTTTGAAAGACGCTTGTATTTATAATCTATCGGACATAAAAACTTGAAAATTGCACACGCTGATGCAAAAAAAAAATTTTTTTTTCTTCCAGAATTTAAAAAATTTTCTCAAATTCCATCTAGAAGCCGAAAAATCCATTAAAAATTGATTTATATAAACTGATTTTATTGATTTATTGGAAATTGATTTTTTTCATGTAACACAGTTTTAAAGTCTTGTGGCCTATACATTACTGAGCATCCATTTCCCACCCTCTTAACTCATTTTTTCACCACTAGGGGTGTTTTAATGTTTTATTTTGTTCGTTACTACCACATAAATTTCCCCCAAAATTAAGAAAAAAAATCTGCATAACAAATCTCAACAATTAGCATCTTTTCATCCATTTTTGTCTTTCTCTCGCCAGGGAGCGCTATTGAAAAAAAAATTCGTAAACTTTAAATTAAATCTTCGATATGTCATGTAATATCTTAAATGAAAGGCCCTGTGCCCAATAATGTTATTCTTCACACTCTCCGTACCTCCATCCTCACCCCTCTATGTCATCCCGATCTATGTAAGGATTTAACAATTATAAGTTATCAATTTGTGTTTATCGATTAAAAAATAAAGTGTTTTAAAAGGAATATTAAACGAAACCCTCTGTGCGATCTGTGATCACACTTACTCACTTGTTCAATCTTTCTCTGAGGAATCAATGAATAATAGAAAAAATTCACTGTATTTATATCTTCCTACTATTTACTACAAGAAAGCATCAAAACTTTAAAAAATATATATAAATATTCAAATCGCATTTCGAAATAGTTTTATACAAATTTAAATTTAGTTTTTTGATAAATATTCCTTTTGAGCTAAAACATCAAGACAGGATATGTTAAATTAATCCAAGAAAACTTCGCCCTAATGTAAATACGACAAACGAGAAAGAAGAAAGAATATTTAGTAGCATATTAGATATTACTGACTGGGAAGCTCTTTTTAAAAGCAACACATCATCACAGTGAACTAGTGCTTTGACCTCGACTTTTCCCCCAACTTGACAAGAAACAAAGGGCAAAGTTTACCATTAGCGGACTCTGATTGGTTGCTCCCAAGCCGAGCTTTCCAGCTGTTCGACTAAGGGCTCGATGATAGCCAAATCTCGTGTGATTATTCATAACATATCAATATCTGGAGTTATCGCGGTATATGTAGACCAATGACAACGGTGAGAAGAAAGTACGATAAATGTTATTCAGCATTATGCAGCCAGACAGTGGAATAAACTCGAAGTTTTCAACGAAAGAATATAGTGTAATAATTGAGATATTTCTAACGGAGATAATCGGCGGGAAGAAAGATAATCGAGTTAGATTTTCTGTTAATGGATGAAGATGGGATGTGAAAACATTGTAATGGAATAGGGCTATGTTTTTTGGTGCTCTGGTGGTGTGCACAAAACATTATTTTATTTCGTTTTTAGATATTCAGCGCTTTTTTTTTTTTTTAGAGGCTCATGTTGAAAATTCCAGTGATTGTATAATCTTCTATGTTTTACTTGAAGAATTTGTTTTTTGAAAGCTCTCTTAGAACAGGAGCATATAAGTACCAAGGAAGATTTTTACGAGAGACCTGCATATAACTCGGGGCACAGGCATTCTATTTTTAAAAAGGTCTGGCTGCATGTTACTTATTTGATATAAAAAAAAAAAAAGGGGGGGGGGGTGTTACTGTGCCTTTAATAAATAATGGCCTAGTGGAAACACTGTTTGTGTGCTATTACACACTAGTGAGAGAGAGATTAAATTTGAGCATTAATACTTCTACAGTAAGTAAGTCAACAAATGCAGTAAGCTCTGAGGCAGAATCAATTAGGATCAAAATAATTGTCCGTCATAGACAGTATTCTGCCTTAGATAGTTTACTGTGTAATTTTTGGAAATTTATTTGATAATTTCAATAAGTTTTATACCCCCTTAGTTATAGGATAAAAATTCTTATTATCCTTGCAACAAATCAACATAAATGTCTGATGACTTAGGAAAGGTGACTGCACAATTTGGAATTTTATTTTGAACCCAAATATAAAGCATTATTTATAAAGCATTTTATCTCATTGCGACTGGCTTCTTGGGGTGGGGCTAAACCTAGGAGTATTTGCTTCATCTTTAGTATGTTAGTTTTTGCTCTATCTGATTTCTACAATTTTACAAAGTATGTATTTACCTACAATACCAATAAGTAATTTATTAATGTCTGTTTTAACCATTTAAAAAATACTTTTTAACCTCTTTTAGCTACTTTCTTTTCTATACTTTAAAATGCTTTAGTTAGATAGAAACCTAATACAGTGAAATACGTTTAACACGAAAACACTTAACATGAAAAATCAGTTAACACGAAATGATATAGCGGTCCGGACAGTATACTATGCAATTTAATACATTTTTTTTTTTCTTTTAACACTAAACAAAAAACGTTTAACACGAAAAAAATTCGCTTTCGATCCAGTTAGCTTGAGTTGCGATTGGTGAATTTTGTGTTAAAATCAGTGAATTTTGGGTAAAAATCAGTTAATTTTGTACCTTTTTGTAAGTTAGCTTATGTTTTATAAGCTGAATGGCTAGGAAATCGGTGTGGAAACAAACTGCTATTTCGCTTCAAATGAAAATGATGCTGCTTAATGCAGTTGATGAAAAAGAAGGATGAAAACAGAAATCTGCAAAGAGTTTGGCATTGCCAATTCTACTTTATCAATGATAATAAAAAAAAAAAGATCCCATTACGTTAATGTTTGAGCGCAGTATGTTTAAGGGCCCTGATCAGTAACATTTGAGATTTCCTTCTCCCATGTTAAACGAATGGCTGTGGAATGCTTCATATTTATCAAATAACTCATCAGAAAATTAATATTTTTAACTCCTTTTTTTTCTGTGCTCTTCTTAAAGGGTGTTGCTTTCTGTTTTACTTGACAAAATAATTTTAAAGTAAATACTTATTTTTTAATTTAGTGCTAAAATCTTAAGAAGTAAGTGATAACATTATATAATTTTAAAACTATTTGGAGTTTTAAAATTTTGAAAAGTGCATAAGACAGTTTATGTCCTCATCTGTTCATACAACCAAAAAAAAAAAAAAAAATTATGTAACTTTATTTAAACTCCATATATTTGATAAATATTGGAAATCCCCCCCCCCCCCCCCCCCCCGATCCGTTCATCAAAACATGAGAAAAAGAAGAGCTTGACCTTTGACACATCACGGGGATTGGTTATTTACGCTCTATCAAACAAGTGGGGTATCTGAAGTGGTATAGCATTGTAAAATTTCTTGTTCTGATTATTTTTAAAAAGAGAAAGAAGTATTTGGAAAATTGACAGAATGAATTCTTTTATAAATTCTTTTATAAAATTATCAATCGCGTAAAATGTCTAAATTGCTATTTTTAAAAAGAGAAAGAAGTATTTGGAAAACTGACAAAATGAATTCTTTTATAAATTCTTTTATAAAATTATCAATCGCGTAAAATGTCTAAATTGCATCGTATCCTGTTTACGTGAAAACGACTGTTCTGTTGAATCCTTTATCATTTTTTCCTCATTTGTGAAAGAAACTGTAAAATATTTAATTTTGTATGAAATTGTAAATTTCAAACTATAAATTCTTTGTAGATTTTTCAGCCGAGTAAAATGTGTAAATTGCATCATATCGTGTTAATACAGTACCGGACCTCAAATCCGGACTGGTCGGGACCGTGGCCGTTCCGGATTTCTGAATTTTCCGGATTTTAGGTCCTCAATCAAAATAAATAAACAGATACAGCACATGCCCTTGGCAAAATTTTACATGCCACGGAGCAATCTATACCGCCAATTGCCGTGTTAGGCTTAGTGTAAATAAAGCCAAAAATACAAATTACAAAAAGTAATTCAAAATAAAAATAAGTTTTTTTTTTTTTTTTTTTAAATACTATTACTGCATATTCTTAGAAATATTAAAGCATTTTTTAGAAAATGAAAATGCGTTGTTGCTCGCGAGTTAGGCCTAGGAATCTATATTGCGGATTGCCGTATGAGGTATAAGTAAACAAACAAACATAAATTTTAAAAAAATAATTTAAAATAAGGATAAGAATTTTTTTAAATCCTGTACATCACATTATTAGGAACATAAAAACATTTTTTAGAAAATGAAAATACATCGTTGTTTGCGAGAGCCGAATTAGGCTTAGGAATTTATATCACAAATAGTGATGTCACTCAGTGAGCATAAACAGAGAAGCATAAAAAATAATTTATAAGAAATCTGGGATAAAGATAACACTAAAATAGATAAATAGAAAATAAAAATAAGCATTTATGACAAAATAATAAAAAATTGTAAATATTTCAGTGGTCTGATTTAGTAAATACATCGGATATTTTCAATTGTTTCATTGTTTTCGGTTTTTCATGCTGCAACACTTCTTGACATTTATAAAGGTGCATAATCTGGGCCTCATTAATGATACTTTTCGTTTCTAACCCACGAATTAGCTCCTTTGTGAGATCGATGCATTTATCGATCGGGATGTCATCTATATTTTCGTCGATGCCTCCCTCCTCCTCCTTGTCACCATCTGCATCCTCAGTTATTTCTGGGTGCAACACCATATCGCAGATTTCTCTATTTGTTAGTTTGTGGACAATTGGGCCATCTACAGCAATGTTTAAACACTCTGTAATTGCTTCTTCATCTAGCAACTGCACTTTTCCATTAGTTGCTTCTTTGGCATACTCCAGCAATTCATTAATAAGCAATTTTTCTGCCAATACAAAAAAGCCACGAAAATTGTTGCTTTTATCAGCAGCATCATCATCTTCCAAGAAGATAAGAGAAGGCCATAATTTGTGCCATGCATTTCTTAGTGTTTCTTTTGAAACACTGTTCCAAGCACTTGCTGCTCTCCATAGAGCATCTTTCACAGTGAAGTTCTTTTGGAATGCAGTAATGCCCAGACCACTGTTAATTGTATCTAACATTTTTCGCATGAATTCAGCTTTGTACCTGCACTTCAAGGAATGCAAAACGCTTTGATCCATTGGTTGGATTAGCGACGTGCAGTTCGGTGGCAAAAATTCTACAAGCACATTTTCTTTTTGAAAAATATTTGCCGATTTATGAGCGGAGCAATTGTCTAAAAACAAAGCGATTTTGCATTGCTCAGGCAAACCTACACTTCGGCAGTTATTCCGAGCTTCTGGCACGAAATGTTTTTCAAATCACTCCTCAAAAAGTGGAGCCGTCATCCAGGCTCGCTGATTTGCCATATAAGTCACTGGTAAAACTTTAACATTTTTCAGGGCTCTTGGATGTTGACTTTTGCCAATAACTAATAGTTTGCACTTGTGCGTGCCAGCAGCATTTGCACATGTCATAATAGTAAGACGTTCTTTTGAGTCCTTGTATCCCGATGCTGTTTTTTCGTCGTTCAGAATATAAGTTTTTCGGGGAATATATCGCCAAAATAAGGAGCTTTCATCTGCATTGTACACTTGCTCTGGCGTTAAATTTTCTCTAGTGATTATTTCTTGAAAGTCTTCAACATACGGTTCAGCAGCTTCAACATCTGCCGAACTTTTTTCTCCCAATGCTTTAATCAAATGCAAACCATGGCGAATTTTAAACTTATTATACCACCCAGATGAATAATCATAGGGCGTACTGATTTCCAACTCCTCATGGAAATTTTTCGCTTGATGGATTATCATATTTCAGTCCAAAGGCACATTTTCCATTCTTCTTTGGCGTATCCATTCCATTAATACCTTATCGACATTGGGGCATTTCGATGAATGCAAAGTTTTTCTTTTTGCCATATTTTCTAGCAGATCACTCTCTGCAAAAGCTTTCAAAAGTTCTGTTCGCTGCTTTTTTATGTCGTAGACGGTTGATTTCCCAATACCGAACTCATTGCATACATTTTTTACTGGTGTTCCTTGATCCAGCTTTTTTATCAATTGCACCTTCTCACTTATAGTAAGTGAGCAATGTTTCCTTTTCGACATAATTCACTATACAAATGTATAATAAATAATAATAAAATATCAAAATATCGCTGCTGAAAATAATATTCGGTGACAAGCTTTAGAAAAAAAAATGCACGTGTGTTCATATATAACGTTGCCAATATGCAGAGTATAATATGAGCTCGGCAGTGTTGCAAGATGAAAAGGATAATATCCCGATAAAACTTACGCAAAAAAAAAAACGAAGAAAAAGAATTTGTATTCAGCCTAGTAATAATTAAAAACTAGTCATTTTTTATAAGATCACGATTAAAGCAGTTTAATGAGTTGATATTATTATAATTATGCTACCATAATTTCGGGAAGAAGCACCACAGCATATACAAGTTAAACGGATTTCTTTATTAACCGCAAGTTTGCTCTGAAACCATAGTAACGACAACGAGCTCCCAGCGAAACTGTTTCTTTCCTTTATTAAAAAAATAATTATCTCCGTTGCTAATTGACGAATTTCTTTCAAATTTTCAGAAAGTTACAATAATAGTGAATTAGCTTGTGTAACAAATTTTTATTAAATTATGATAAGTTATTAGAAAGTTAGGGTACCTCTAAAAAGAAAGGCCACTAGAGAAAAAGAAAGTAAAGAAAAACGACATATCTATCCGCTGTTTGTCTTGCTTATTCTTGCTTATATTTTTACGAAATATTTATTCGAGATCATCGCGGACTTTGTTTTCTTTTTTCCATTCCGGATTTGAGGTCCGGTACTGTATGAAAATGACTATTCTGTTGAACCCCTTATCTTTTTTTTTTTTTTTTTTTTTTTTTTTTTCCATTTCCGAACGAAACTATAAAATATTTAATTTTGTATGAAATTGTAAATTTCAAGCTATAATTTTTTTGTGGATTTTTCAACCACGTAAAATGTGTAAGTTGCACCATGTCTTATTTATATGTCAACGGCTGCTCTGTTGAATCATTCAGCACTTTTTCCATTCCTGAAAGAAATTGTAAAGTATTTAATTTGGTATGAAATTGTAAATTTCAAGGTATAAATTTCTTTGTAGAATTTTCAATTGTGTAAAATGTGTAAATGTCACTGTGTCTTGTTTATATGTAAATGACTGTTCTGTTGAATCCCTTACCATTTTTTTCAATTTCCAAAAGAAACTATGAAATATTTAATTTTGTATGAAATTGTAAATTTCAAGCTATAAATGTTTTTTGACTTTTTCAATCGCATAAAATGTGTGAATGGCATCATGTCTTATTTGTATGTAAACTGCTGCTCTGTTGAATCCTTCAGCACTTTATCCCATTCTCAAAAAAATGTGTTAAATATTTAATTTAAAATGAAATTGTACTGTATTATAAATTGTTCGTTAGGGTGTTCCAAAAAATTATTTTTGAAAAGTGACATGCACAGGGGCTTAAATTGTGAGAAATGATGAGATAAATACATCGTAAAAATTTGAAGTTTTTATTTTAATAACAACTGACCTCTCAAGAAGCTTAAAGATTTCATAATTATATTTTTTATGCTTGTCATTATACCATGGAAATAATTGCAATAACGCATTAATTTTCCTCATAATTTCCTTTATCTACGACACCACACAGTACACAATGGAAATATAGTTAATTAAAATCTTTATTATAAATCTCATAAAGTGAAGTGAAGAATAAAAAGTGCAAAAATGGAAGTGAAGTGAGGTACCTAGTATTTCCTTAGAATAAGCGTTATTTTCAGGAAGTTGCAATTGCACGTAGTAGAAATATACAGTTTATTAAAACCTTTATTATAAATTGCTTAAAATGAAAAGAAGAAGAAAATTTTCTAAAATGCAGTACAGAGAAATGCCTAGTATTTTTAGAGAAAGGAGCTTATTTCATGTTGGTTGGTTACATGTTTTGAAATCTGAATTATGATGTTCCAGTTCCATTTTTAATACTTTCTTTATAACATGTTTCCTCACAATTACTGGGAAAATTGATGAAATTGTTGTATCAAATACAAATTTAAGCAATTTGTTTTGTCAAAGAAGGCAAGTGACATATCTCCAGTTGAAAAACCAAAAGTAATAATGTGGTCTTCGCATCTGATTTCTATTTTTCATAAAGAACATTATGACCAATTACCAACTATTGGTCATGATTTATTTTTTTTTATTTAAAAAACAACTATCTTTGTCAGTAAGCTATTTGAATACAATTAATGGAGTGTATCTGTTATGGCAAGCTGCTGCTATTCCAACAACTCAAAAGGCAAGTTCTGTTGCAAAATTTTAAAAAGGTCTATCAAAAACATGTAAAAACAGGAAAAAACAAGACTAGACAGAACAGAAAGGCAGTCAGAATTGGAAAAAGAGTTTTAAGTCAATTAGAAAATATGTTTGATATGTCATACGATGATTCCAGGAATCTTATTACAATTTATGAAGATTGGAAATTTGTTTTGTCAAAAAAGACGAGTGATATATCTCCAGCGGGAAAAACCATAAGTAATAATGTGGTCTTTGCATCCGATTTCCCTTTTTCATACGGAGCATTATAACCAATTATTACAAACTACTGGTCAAACATTACATCGTTTGTACAAGATCTTAAATTCAAGCTTCAACTTACTGTAAAAATTATTTTGTTTATTGCTTTGGAAAAAATGCGCAGCAATTTGTAGATTTTCGAAATAAATGCCAAATTTTTAAAAGTTTGACGGGTTTGAGGGGTCACTTAACTTTTTCCTAGTTTCTAGAATTTTACAAATATGCTTATATCATTAAACCTCATAAAATAAGAGGGTATCCAATATTAAAATTAAACATCTTCATGATCAGCTAGAAGTACAGAAAATGATTACGTTTCATGAGAATAAAATGTTTGTACAGCACAAACAAAAGAAGTATCATAACCATAAAATCATAGCTTCTGCTGTATTTGACTTATTTTCACTTCACCAGGAGTCAGGATCTCAAATCTCTATTTTGGATAGAATTAAAGATTACTGGCATGATAAATATTACTTGCTATGCAGCAATTGATAAGGATACTGATGGTTGTGTTTTAACTGAAGATGAAAAGCACTAGTTACAACTAAACAGAAGTGTTATTGTAGCCTTCCTTTACAAACAGTCACAGAAATATTCAAACTTGTGATGATTATTTGAAGTTCATAAAACTAACACTGATTACTTTGTGTGAAATCACATCACAATTTCTTAAAGGCAAAAGCAAAGTTACATTCAGCAAATAGACAATGAACTGGCAAAAAAGGTCTTGATAAAAGATAAAAAAAACTTTGGTACTTAAGTGAGAACATGATTGTGTTAATGCTCTTTTCAGATCATGTATTAATTGAGGAGAAAAAGACAATTGTATCAGTTTCAGAAAAAGCTAAGAAGAAAATTGGTTAAATAAATGCTACGAGATTTTGCAGCCAAGCAATGACTCAATCTTTTCACTGTCCTAAAAGTTGTCTGTCCATTTCTAAAAAACGATGTTGATTCATTTGTAGATAAATGATTATAATATTGTCAAAGAAAAAATTATTCTTTATTCGTGGTAAATAATTGTGCCAAATGTGCTGTGCCAGTATGCGTTCGTTATTAGCCACTGAATTCAATAATGTACTCGTGTAAGATGAGGATCAAGGTCAACTCCTCTATCACACAGTAGAATATCATCAGCAATTCATTACTTGGCCATTGAAGAAACACTTAAAAAACAACTTCTCTTAAGAGATCAAGAATATTAAATTCAAACTTCAACATACTGTACAAATTATTTTGTTTATTGCTTTTGAAAAAATGCACGTCAATTTGGAGATTTTCGAAAAAAATGCCAATTTTTTAAAAAAATTTTCGGACCCATTACCGTGTGAAACACCCTATTGTTCGTTGATTTTTCAATTGCGTGAAATATATAAATTATATGATGTCGTATTTATATATAAACGGCTGCTCTGTCAAGTCCCTTGACGCCTTTTTCATTCTTGAAAAGAATTTGTAAATTGTTTAATTTAGTATGGAAGTGCAAAGTTCAATCCATATTATAAATTCTTTGTATATTTTCCAATTTGTGAGAAATCTGTAGATTACACAAGGTCTTATTTATACAAAAATGACTATTCTTCTCACCTTTTTTCAAATCTCGAAAGAAACTTATATAATGTAACATACATATAATTAAGAGTATATATAAATGCATTACTTTTTTTACCCAAATGAATCTCGGATACAAACTGTGCCCCCCCCCCCCCCCCTTCTTTTCTACTCTGCATATTTTACTCCTGCAGACTATGCCTTCCCTGGCCTCTAAAAAATCGAATTTGTATTGTAAATTCGTATAAAGGTAAAAAAAAAAAAAAAAATCATGTCCTATATATTAGATAGATAGCAGTTATATGGAATACTAAATTTCTATTTTTATATAATTACAGTTATTTATTTAAAAGGTAGCAGAACTGCATTAATAATATGAATGTACTAAAAATGTATACTTATTTCGGTATATTTTAACTGTGTTAAATGTATAAATTTGTAAATAAAATATATTAAAATTTGCAATAAGCTCTTCCTGTTTTTAGATTATTTTAATTTTTGCGAATATTTTTATTTATAATTTTTTATGTATTAACTGTAGAATGGATTGCAACACACACACAGACACATTTTCCATGCTGATATGCAGTAGTTTTGACTCTTAGTATGTCATTCAGGTATTGTGCTCTAACATTTTTAATATCCTGTATGAGGTGTATCTTTCTTTGGATCTCTTAGCTTTTTATTATCTACTTTCTGTAATGTTTGCGTTATAAGGAGCTAAATTTTGTCATTTTAGGCTTAATGCCGACAAAATTGGATGAAATAACGCATCTTCTATGAATGAACTCGCAAGCTCCTCTGACGATTCTGCGAGTCATTCATAGTTCCTTATTTTACATACTGGTTTCCTTTGTTCATTTCTAAATCATCTTTAGAACTTTATCAATTTCTTCATATATTTGTGATTTCAAATCTATCTACACCCGGCATTAACTATGCGTTTCCGCAGCTATTTGACGAAATTCGCGTTTTCTCGCGATCCCTTGACGAAATTGGCTGTTTTTTCACGATCTTTTGACGAAATTTGCCGTTTTTCCGCCATCTTTTGACGAAATCTGCTGTTTTTTCGCGATCTTATGAGGAAATTTGTCATTTTTTCGCGATCTTTTGACGAAATTTGTCGTTTTTTCGCGATCCTTTGGGGGGAGGGGGTTACACTACCAGCACTAACTGTGTGTTTTTCTTCGCGCCCTTTTGATGAAATTTGTTTGCGATCTTTCGACGAAATTTGCCGTTTTCCGCGATCTTTTGACGAAATTTGTCGTTTTTCCGTGATTTTTTGATGAAATTTGCCATTTTTCTGCGATCTTTTGACGAAATCTGCTGTTTTTTCACGATCTTATGAGGAAATTTCTCGTTTTTTCGTGATCTTTGACGAAATTTGTCGTTTTTTCGCGATCCTTTGACAAAAATAAGTTTTTTTTTTTGGCGATCCTTTACGAAATTTCCTTTTTTTCCTCTATTCTTTGACATAATTCGCATTATTTTTTTTTTCGTGATCCCTGTACGAAATTCACTTTTTTTGCGATCCTTCGACGAAATTTGCATTTTTTTTGTGATCCTTTGATGAAATTGGTGATTTTTCTTCCAACGATTGACGGAATTGATTTTTTTCGACGGCCATTTGTCGAAATTCGCGATATATTATATGTCTGAATTTTCGGATTTATGACCGACTTTTTTTTAATTTTCGGAAATGACTACCTAAATTTTTCAGAAAATTCGGAACAGAATCACCCCTGATTAATACTATAAATAAATAGAACTATATTCCAACTATAATATTAACCTAAATAAGTAAATAGCAAAAATTAATATTTTATGAAGAATTAGATAATAATGAATGTGTAACATGGTTAATACACTCGGGAACAAATAAAATTCCATCACTATTCCACACATTTAGATACATCCATAAAAATGGCATAGAATAGCATAAGGAAAATAGTGACCACATTGATTATCTATTGCACAGAAATCTTATCAGATCTTTTCATTTTTTTGCAAAAGGTATCTTTTAAGACATTATATTATTAGAAAATTTTTGAAAAATAATGTGTTTTAACTTAGTAAGGTACCATATGAAAAGAAATTTCATATATAATAAAAAGTTAAGAGCACAGAGCTTGATTTTTTTCTTTAAGTGTAAAAAAATTATAATAATAAAAATAAAGATACGGTATCATTACAAAAGTAGAAGTCAGGAGTAAACTAAGTTAAAATTTAGGAGTTCTGTACACACATCGGGAGCCCTTTTGACGAAATTCAAGTTTTTACCGCGATCCTTTGAAAGAAATTTGCGTTTTTTGCGATCTTATGACGAAATTCTGCGAATTTTCCGCAATCCTTTTAGAGAAATTTGTGTTTTTTCACGATCCTTTGTCAGAAATTTGCGTTTCTTCACGATCGTTTGACAGAAATTTGCGTTTTTTCCGTAATCGTTTGACTAAATTCGTGTCTTTTCCTCGATCCTTTGACGAACTTGGTGTTTTTTCCGCGATTCTGTGACAGAAATTTGCGTTTTTTTTTTTTTGTGCCCCTGGGACGAAATTTACATTTTCCACGGGATCTTTTGACGAAATTCACGCTTTTACAGCGATCCTTTGGCAGAAATTTGCATTTTTCACGATCTTTTGACGAAATTCTGCAATCTTTTGACATAAATTTTCTTTTTTTCATGATCCATTGACAGAAATCTGCGTTTTTCATTATCGTTTGACAGAAATTTGCGTTTTTCATTATCGTTTGACAGAAATTTGCATTTTTTCACGACCGTTTGGCAGAAATTTGCATTTTTTCCACGATTGTCTGACTAAATTCATGTTTTTCCTAGATCCTTTGATGAAATACAAGTTTCTTCCGCTATTTTGTGACAGAAATTTGCGTTTTTCTTGCGCCCCTGGAGCAAAATTCACGTTATTTTTCAGGATGTTAGGATAAAATTCAAGTTTGTACAGTGATCTTTTGGCAGAAATTTACGTTTTTCGAAATCCTTTGATGAAATTCCACGTTCTTTCTGCAATCCTTTGACATAAATTTGCATCATTTTGCGATCCTTTTACATAAATTTGTGGGGGTTTTTTTTTCGCGATCATTTGACTAAATTTGCATTTTCCCAACAATCGTTTGACTAAATACGCGTTCTTTCCGCGATCCTTAGTAAATTCGCGTTCTTTCCGCGATCCTTAGTAAATTCGCATTCTTTCCGCGATCCTTAGTAAATTCACATTCTTTCCGCGATCCTTAGTAAATTCGCATTTTTTCCACGATCCTTAGTAAATTCGCATTCTTTCCGCGATCCTTAGTAAATTCACATTCTTTCCGCGATCCTTAGTAAATTTGCATTCTTTCCGCGATCCTTAGTAAATTCGCATTCTTTCTGCGATCCTTAGTAAATTCGCATTCTTTCCGCGATCCTTAGTAAATTCGCATTCTTTCCGCGATCCTTAGTAAATTCGCATTCTTTCCGCGATCCTTAGTAAATTTGCATTCTTTCCGCGATCCTTAGTAAATTCGCATTCTTTCCGCAATTCTTTGACGAAATTCATGTTTTTTCCGCGATCCTGTGACAGAAATTTGCATTTTTTCCACAACCCTGGGACGAAATTAGTGTTTTTTTCCAGGCTCTTTTGACGAAATTCGTGTTTTTATAGCGACCCTTTGGCTATAAATTACCGATTTTTTATGTGAACGATTGTCGAAATTGATATTTTTTGTCAGAATTTTCGTACTTTTTTTTTTTAAAGGAATTTTTTTTTTTTTTTCCCCAAGTTGGCAAATTTATTTACAAGGTCCAAAATAAATCTGTGACGCACGTCGCGCACTTTCTGCTACCGGGGGCTACAGGAGCAGGTAGATTTCGAAGTTACGTTCTAATTGCACCCAACAGAAACTAAATCATGATTAGAGATAAACACACTTTAACAATTTTATCTGGCTGCTTTTGACGAGTTTTCAATTTCATTTTGATATAAGAGCTGGTTTTATCAGAATAATGTTAAAGCAGTATTCAAAAAATATTTTTCCATGCTCAACAACTCTAAATTTTCTGACACGTTTTCAGATTTATTTTTAAAAGGAAAAACATTAAACTTGCTGACGTGATTTTTTTAAGACATTTATAAACAACCTAAGTTTTTATTTTTCATTCAATTAATTAAAACTTGATTCATAAACAATTATTTTCTCAGTAGGACAATATTTTTCACTTCTAACACAATCGCTTTGGGAAATTCGGTTCAAAATGCCCACTTTGACATCATTTTTTTAAAAGTAAAAGTATATTCTGCCTCTATCTAAAAATCGACCATTACAGCACGTTATATAGTTTCTGAATAAGAGAACATACCAATTGGATGTGTTTGAAAACAAAAATGAATTTAAAAATGAGTCTGAAAATAAGCAGTTTGTATTTGAGTACATCCTTAATACGATATTTTTTTCTCCAACCTCTATGTATTTTTAAATTGTTTTTACTCTAAGAATTGATCCTATCAAAAACTTGTCAATATAAAAGTTGTAGATAATATGAAGATATATAATAAATTAATGCGGATTTGATATCCTGTGAATTGATGAAGTTATGAATTTTTTTCTTCTTCAAGTCCCCTTTTTTACCATGTTTTTGCAGTAAGAATTGGTCCTATCTAAAACTTGTCAATATAAAAGTTGTAGATAATATTAAGACAATTTATAATAAATTTAATTGGATTTGATATTTTGAGAATTGACAAAGTTATGAATTTTTAGTTCCTAAAAACCCTATTTTTTGCACCCCTTGAACCCATTTTTAGTTTTATCAAAAATCTGTCATACATAAATTTTTGGCCCATTTTTTAGAAGCAATAATAACTTTAAACTGAGTCGATATGTATTATAATTAAGAAATTGTGGGGTTTTTCGTTTTTCACAAAACCCCTCCCTATTTCCATTCCCTTGCACCGATTTTGCCCATTAACGAACCTGGCCGAGATTTTATGCCCCTTGATATTATGTATCAGTTTGAAAAAGATTTATGCAGAATTATGAAAGTTATCGTGTCCAGAAAAAAGTGATATACAGTTGGACCTCGTTATTCCGACACCCGGTTTTCACATCACTCCGCTTATCACGTCAGGTTTTCAGTCCTGATTTTCTGTATATGATTTTAATGTAAATATAACCCGGATTTTATGTTGTTGAATAATTTTCAACTACGGATATCACGACGGTTAAGGAAAATTGTCCATTTTTCATAATCCATCTTTTAAGCATGGAGATTAAGCGGTAACAAATGTCTTAGCCAAACTTTTCACAAAAGTATCTAAAATACCAATTGAATTAAATGAGAAAATTTACTTCAATCCTTTATCTGAATTTATAAACCCACACACTATAAATAACCCACTTAAGATCCAAATAGACGTATCAGTCTACTCGCAGTCTTTTTGTTCTGGTCAGGTAGCACTTTCTTGTGGTTACATGTCCTTTTTATCTGACTAAAAACTGAAATTATCTAACATCCATTTCTGAAACAGCGAATATTGATTAGAATTCATTGTATAATATTGAAAAAAGAATTATAGGAAGCACATCTAAGGATAAGCAAACCTTAATTCATCATTATTTAATGTAACAATTAAAAAAAAAAAAAAGTCATCTTAATAACCCCCTTCAATACCGGCGTCTGTTACACAAATTTAATTCGATTGGCATCACTTTTCTTTTTAAAGTTACCTTTACTTTTGCAATCTCAAAAATGCTCTAATTAAATAAGGTAAATATTACTTTTTTATATTACTGGTACCAGAAACATATTTTGTATGCGCCTTTTGAAGGTGCATGTATGCAACCATGGTCCCGAATGGGTTAAATCTGACTTTTATTCTTTTCAATTTTGTTTTTTGGTGTTTATTTTGTTTAGTAATAATGTTTTATTGCTAAAGACCAGTTATGAATTTAAAATTGTCCTTAAATTAACTAAAAATACACCTTTTTTATAAACATACTTTTCTCCAACTCCGGTTACCGCGACTCTCCACTTATGACGACACTTTTTTCTGGTCATTAGAGTGTCGGGATAACGAGGTTCAACTGTATATATATAATTATTTTTACTGGGGACTGGTTTTGGGTTCTAGGGGTCATGATCGGTGTAGATCTCCAAAAATTTTTCCGAAATTCCAACATAAGTTAGATTCCAATAGGTAGTATTTCATACAAAATCTACCTAAAAAAAATAAATAAAATAAAGCTCGTTTATTGACTGGTTTTAGCCAACAAAATTTTATAAAAGTGCTAGGATAACAACCATTCAAAAAAAAAATTTTTAAAAAGTAGCACATGAGAAAAGCATATGCGAATATTTTTTAAATAAAATCTTGCCTTTAAAAAAAATGCTTAAAATTTAATCATATAGGTTTAACCCAATTATATGGTATTAGAATTATTATTAATATTACTTTGAAAATACGTATAAAGAGGTTTTTAGTTTGCAAATAATATATACTAGTTTATTACTGTGTGTTACGTCTAAAACTTATAAATCTGTCGAAAACCGGAAGTCTAATTTTTTCACGAATGCAATGCTTTTTTCTTCTAAAGATAGAAGAAAGAAAAAATATATAATTTGAAATAGGTATTTTAAAAAATAGGGAGTGTGACCATCTATGAGTTTTCATGTTATTTCCTTTTATTCTACTGACATGTCGAGATTAAATAATTTCAACAAATATTATATATACCTCAATTGTCCTCATAGTCATTTCTGAATTATAACATGCAATAATTATACGTTTTAATTGAAAGACAGAAAGAAAAGAGAAAAAGAAAATATCTGTGTCTGGTGTAAGAAAAGAAAAAAAGAAAATATCTGTGTTTGGTGTCTGACTTTTATTTATTTAAAATAACTTATATATGTATCCTTTCATTTTTAAGATGTAGCATAATGTAGAATTCAATTTCGTGTATTTTGGAATTTAAAATTTTCTTTTCTCATAAATTTAAAATAGTTGTTGAAAGAAATTACTTTAAATTAATATTATAAATTGTGTTATTCAACATTGCCCAATTTCTAAATTCCAAAGGTAGAAGTTAATAGCAATTTTTGGCTAATAGTTACTTTTTATTTAGTAGCCATCTACTAGTCGAATATTTCCATTGATAAGCCAAATATATATAATAACATTTAAAATCTGAAGACAGTGATGTGTAGAAATTACTTAAGTGTTTTTTATTTAAATCTAACAAAAGGGAAATTTTTTTTGCATGGGAAAAAAAAATGTTTAAAGAAAAATTATTTGTAAAGTTCAGATTTTTTTTTTTTTTTTTTATTCGCCATATATCAAAGTTTAATCTCCTACTACCAGAATCGGAAAAAAAGGGTTTTTGTTTAATTAGATTTTTTTTTTGGGGGGGGGGGGGGGGGGTCTGTCTCGGAGAAATGCAAAATCTTTTCTTACTGACCAGGACTCTTAAGCCAGAGAAAACGTATGAGAACCGCTAAGCACAAAGATTTAGAGACAGTTTGCTTATTTGATTCAAACAAGCTAGATCTTGGAATGCTCAAAAAGACACTTAAAAAAAGTATCTGATTCCCCCCCCCCCCCCCCCCCCCAAAAAAAAAAAAAAAAAAAAAAAAAAAAAAAAAAATACTTGCTTTTTATCCTAATGGATGCAACCTACTAGTAGTTTAACAGAAAATTGAAATAAAATTTGACGATGCCGAAAGTATTTGAGTTTTGTTCTTTTTTTTTTTTACGAATCTTTTAACGTGAAATTCTTTTAACACGGAAAAAAATTTTGGCCCCCTCAATATCGTGTTAATTGTATTTCACTGTATGTGAAAAAATTATTAAGTTAGTCTAAATATCCTTGACTGGCTTACAATGCAGATGTTGAAAGTTAACAGGGTTCGAGATTTTTTTAATAAAAATCAAAATAATGGATTTTTTTTATTTTTTAGAAAAAATCTCGAACAGTATTATTGTTTCACATGACTTTTCTTTTAATTTATAAAATATAAATTATATATACACACACATGCATGTTATAAGTATTACCAATCTATATTAATAATATTACACAATTTACATAAATGATTCAAAGGTAAAATTTTAGGCTATGGAAAAATCATTATTACACAAAATGCATCGGAAACTACAAATCAGATGTCAAAAATCAAACCAACCTTCAGTATTTTTGTTAAAATAAAAGTTAAAAGTAAAAGTAAAATGTTAAAAGTTAAAATAAAAGTTGTTTTGTTAAAGTGCTGGTACAGAAAAACGAGTTTAGCAGCTTTATCAGTTGATTTCTAATTTTCGAATGTACCAAACCAAAGGCAGAAAACATTCGTTCTACTGAAGCAGCTGAAGCTATTGCAGTAAAAAACTAGCTAATCATGAATTCTTTAAGTTTTTTAGTATCGGCCTTTTCAATACCTGTAACAAATACTTTCCGACATTCTAAAGGGCTTACTCCACTATATTAGATTCAAACGGAAATTCATTGAATGGTTCAGATTTTGCTCATTAATATAACTAGGGGATTATGCCCGGGCTCCCCGGGTTTAAGAATATAGGTAAAAACATTTTTTTTTTTTTAATTGAAAAGTAATAATTTTTTTATATGCAATAATTTTTTGAGATTGCCCACTTATATTTAAAAAAACATTTTTCATATGGAAAATACGAATTATACAATCAAATAAATATTTGAAATTTATCAAAAGCGATATTTTCTTATTAGCCGCATGCTAAGAGTTATTTGACCAAGATTTTGCTACTTATGGCATCCTTTCATATTCTGATAATTTCAGAGCTTATGTATGTCTGTTAAATTTTTGTTTTATTAATATTATTTTATTTATTTACTCACAGGCAAGTTTTTTTAAAATTCATATTAGCCGTAAGAAAATGATGAACTCTTTATTTTGTTTTAAGGGCAAACGAATTAATCTTTCGTAATCGAGCTCTGCGCGATATAGATAAATTAAAAAATATTTCGTGCTTTAAAATTGTTTTTAAAACCACAGGCAATCAGTAAACTGAGATGAACTTTCCAAACAAATTCCATTTGAAAAAAATCGTATTTGGTGATCTAAAAATTTAAATTGTTCGATTACAAATATGTTAGATTTGTGTTTTTTTCAATAATATTCTTTTACTTGTTTATAAAATAAGTATTCATTTCGTTAATTTGTCTTTCACAAATATGTTAGACTGGTGGTTTTTTTAATATTCTTCTTTTATTTGTTTATAAAGGAAATATTAATTTCGTTATGCAAAAATAGTCAGAAACAAATGCTGAAATATGCTTGTTGTTTTATGTGCAAAATGTTTATTATTATTGCGTATAGAAACCGGCACGTGATAAGATAAACTTTAAAAAAATCATGCTTAAAAATTATTTTAGAAAATATAATACATGAACCAATTAAGATACAGTTTTTAAACAAATTGCATTTGAAAATATTTTTTTTTTCCCTATGCGACGAAAATTGAAAATGTACGATAGTCAGAAGATAAAAAAATCGCTGGTAGAGAAAATTTCAAGACCGAAATTTGATCGTGAAGTGTTGCCATTCGCAAAATACGGCAGCGTTAAGCATTTATACGTTTGTTCTTTATAATATAGATACTTAATCAGTAAAATATAATAAAGATCAGTTATTAGGATGTGGTTATCAATTGAGGCTCTTGTGCTTGGTATTCCGAAATGAAAAATAGCAATTTTCTCCTTTTCACAATTTTCATGCGCACTTCTCATATCCATATTCATCATTTAAAAAAAATTGTATTTTGTTTGATCATTTAAAAATCATTTTCACTCATAATTTTAAGTCACGATTGTCAGCAACATCTTTTATTTGAACAGACGAACTCTTTACTTGAGATTCCAATCTCAATTCCGGAGAGTATAAATTTCCGTAATTTATGTTTTTTAGACGCATTTGTCTTAAAATGTTTACTTTTATCTAAGAAAATGATCTTTTTCTTTTAAATATGACTTCATTTTCACTTAAAACAATACCGGTAGGCCTCGGTAGCGCAGCGGGCAGCGCGTCACTCTCATAATCAATCTTCTGCTCTCGGAGCTGGTAGACGGGAAGTGCTGGGTTCGATCCCAATCGCGCCCGTCGGCCTAATCGTTCGGAGTTTTCGTGGTTTTCTTAGAGCCGTGGATCTTCCATGCGTTAATACGGATTAGGTTCCCTTAGAAAGACCCCCACGGAGGGCACTCCCCCCGGGCCTATATCCCTCGTGTAGATAATTGGCCGTCAAAAATCAACCCAACCCAACCCTAACTCGGCGAAGCAAATGCATCCAGGCGAAAATCATCAATTTCTGTAATATAAATCGCTATTATTTGCATGTCACCTCTCTTTTAAAAAGACACTCTAAATTTTTGTAAAACATTGCGTTTTATCAGTATGATTTCGATTACATTATTTTTAAAAGTGAAGCATTTTCACCTGTGAAGAATTTCAAAGCAGCTGGGCTGTGAAAATGACGCACTTCTACAAAACATAATTCACGTTTAAGAATTAAAATACACGCTTTTTTATAAAATCACATCATTTGCATCCGCTAAAGCAATCCACTTTTATAATCCAATCTTAAACTTCTTCTATAGAAAAGTGTGCATATGACGTCATTATCACGGAATAACAGACAGTATTCTTGACATAGCCCATATTTTAATTTCAACTTTTTTTCAGGTTTTATGAGAAAATGGCAACAAAAGATACAGTATCTCCTATTTTTGAATATTTTCAGTTTACTTCCAATGACTTTCAATAGAAATGAGGTACTTTTGTTGCCACGATAAGAAAAATGGAATTAAAAACTACAAAAAAATTAATATCTCAAAAATAAATTGAGATACAGCTTTCAAACAAATTGCATTTAAAAGAGAATTTTTTTCCTTATACGACGGTGTAAAAAGTTTAAATGTGCAATGTTTAGAAGTTTAAAAATTTGTAGTAGAGAAAATTGCAAAACCAAAATTTTATTTCAAATTTCAAAATGTTGCCACTCGCAAAATGACGTATGCGTTACGCACAGATATGTTTGTCCTTTATAATATAGATAGGCAGTGGAGTACACAAAGTCATACAATTTTATGTTACTTCAACTTTCAGAAGGTTTTCTAAATATCAATGAGTAAATATTCCAATATTTAATATATTCCTGTCTAGATTCACTTACTGTCACAAGATTATTTTATAATTTGATTATATGAAATTTGAAAGCATTTTTATTAGAATAAATAACTTTACGTTGTATTTTACTTTTTGACGAAGATTAAGCTTCATCTTTCTGAAAGCTGTTTGATTATTTGTATTATATAAAACTAAATTATATTAAAGTACATTATGTTTGTTTATATCTTAAATTTATTTAAAAATAACTTAAAAGAAAAACTGATTTAAATCTATGATTTAAAAAAAAAAAATCAATTGATTTAAATCAGCGAACCCTGAAAGTTAAAACATATTTTTCTATATAAATGAATGCCATTCAGAGACATTGTCTTATTGTTAAGTTAATTCATATAATTTAGAATATTTTGATATGAGCTGAGCTGAGCTTCTGAGCTGAGTGTACTTGATTCAGTGCATGTGACAAATTGCTTAGAAAGAATAATTTTTTTTTCTTATGTTCAGTGAATACTTATTGCATAATGCCATTTGAATTTGTTATTTCTATATTTTCTTATGTTAGTTTTCCACCTGTCATGGTAGCTGTATTAGGTGATATACATTTTTCTTCCGAAACGTTTTATGAGAAATTTAAATTTTTTTATTCCAGTGCAAAACATCTTGTAAAAGGAGAGCCTAATGTAGCATATATATGTTCTCGATATTATCGAGCTCCTGAGCTGATATTTGGTGCAACGGATTATACCACTATGATTGGTAAGTCAATTTCTTCTTTGTATTTTAAAATTGTTTTCATACAAAAAAAAGTTTATTTAGGACTAATGTGATAGTACTTAAAAAAATGCTTTTCAAGCTTTTGTATTTCATCGCACACCTAAACCTACTTTTAAACTTATTGATAAAATTAAATTTTGCTGCTAAGAATGAAAAAGAAGAGTGCTCTTTTTTCAATTTAATTATTAATACAGTAGACTCCTAACTATCCAACACTCATGGCACCAAGGATATATTAAATAAACAAGAAGACATTATCAGATCAATTTTTTTACTTGCACAATAGTTAAACTATAATTACTATAAATAAAGTAAATAACTACTGTTATTAAGAAACATTACCATAAAAGAAATACATAAAAAAAATTTAAGAAGAAATTTAATTCATTAAAAGTTTATTTAAGACTGCAGATTCTGTGTGATAAACACTTGCATTATATGTACTTCTTTCTAATTTTAAAACTGTTTTTGTAACCAAAGGGAATTAAAATATGCAGAGGTATGTATTTGTTGGAGCTTCTTGAGATTTTTGAAAATATTTTGTGCATTTTTAAGGATTATTATGACAAAATTCTATATTTGATTGAAGTTTACAACATATTGAAATAATTCAACAGTAATCATATATTAGGATTTTTAACTTGTTTAAATCTTGGATAAATAATCAAGAGTTAAATAAGTTTTTCCCCAGAAATTTGGAATACAGCCATAAACACCCTCAAGATGAAATATGTGAACAAATGTTAGTCCTCAAAGTGTGTTGATAATCAAACATCAAATAATCAGGAGTCTACTGTATAAATAAAAATATACCATCATAACCTTTTCGTCCTGTGCACTAAGTAGTTTACAACCCCCCCCCCCCCCCCCCCCATTTGAATGTTTAAAAGCTGTATTTATAGAAGTGAAACCCTGTATCAAAAAATGCATCCAATATTTTATAGATCTTTTTGTTTTGGTCCTTGAAAGTCCTTGATTTTTATTTAAAGAAATGATTACGAACCCTGACTGTGTGTTCAACCTATTCATTTTTCAGCATTCACTGTCCAGACTGCATGATTTTAACCTTTTGAACTCCAGGTTATTAAAATTTTGAAAACATTCTAAACACTGTAAATGCGATTAAGGGACAGTCTGAAATAGAACTTTAGTGGAACTCCACTTATACGTTTCCCTCAGTTATACGCTTCAACTCAGCAGTCCCAGTCATTTGCCATTAAAAATGAGCTGAGTTATACGTTTTTGAGTCATATGTTTCTCTCAGTTATACGTTATGTTTTTACGTTTCAGGATGAAATTTTGTCTCACTTTTACGTTTTGTTGAAAATAATTTCAGAATTTTTGCTATGATTGTCTGATTGTGATAGTCCCACTCAGAATGATCATTCAATGCCAAATTACGGAACTGCTCTGAGGGCTTTTGACATAGTAAAGCAGTTCGTCTGGAGTATAAACAATAAATATAAAGTGGCTGCATTATTAACAGAAATGCGAAGTTCACTGATCAGTGTCGGTTCTGGAGAAAAGAATTAATACAAGATTAGTGGTTATCAGGGTTCGTAAATATCATGATATTTTCGAAAATATCAAAAATATCCGATATTTTGATATATATATCCGATATTTTCAGAATAGTTATAACAAATATTTTCAAGCATAATATAAATTAGAAACTAAAACATATTGCATTTAACAGGAAAACTTAAGCAATATTCTGAAAATGCATTTCTCTTTTCCTTTTTCATCACTTAGAACAAAATTGAAGATCAACTAATTGAAAACTGATACAATTTGCTTTATACACTTATATATATATATAAATTATAGAATTTGTATCAAGTATCAAGAAAGTTTTATATTTTATAAAACAAAATTTTAAATACGAGATAGTTCTTTTTTTTTTTTTTTTTTTTTTTAATTGAAGAATTTAAATTAAATATAAGCTTGTCTTATTTTAAGACTTTTCCAATAATGCTGTATATAAATGATTATCTAAATTAGTTTATCTTTCAATGGCTGTTCTGAATTAATTGTCATGCATAATTATTAGTTCTACATTTAAAAATAAAAATTTCAAACATAAAGCTTGGAAAAGATATTTGTTTTCTTCTTTGCCTAAAGAAGTCACTGCCAGACATAAAAGCTCTTAATCTACAGCATGACAGTCATACAGTTGAAAATTTCGTTTACACTTGTTTTGCCTGAAGAGGAAGAAAATATCAAAATTATCTTGCACGGTGATATTTTGAAAATAAATATCAAATATACAAACTATCAAACATCTTGATATTATGAAAATAAATATCAAGAATTTGAAAATATCAAAAATCTTGATATTTTAAAAATAAATATTGGATATATATCAAGATATATATCATGATATATATCCATTGATATATATCAACGAACCCTAGTGGTTATTTCAATAAAATTTAGGAAATTGCTGGAATGTCTTTTGATAAATGATTTACATGCCAAAGCAATTCCAGTGATTACTCTACACGAGTAAAAAATATTTTTAATAAAGCTTTTATGATAAAATAGTTTTCTTATGTACCTTTGTTTTTAACTCTGTTATATTTCTGGGAATTTATGTAAGTAATGTATTTTACAAAACTTCAGTTTTCAATATAAAAGGTAAATTTTCATCATATATTTAAAAATATGTTTCTGGTAGATCACTAATTGAGTTGTACGTTTTAACAGAGTTCTAAATTTTGCTGTCCGGTCCCCAGCAAAACGTATACAGTATGGAACCATCTGGAGTTCCACTGTATATATTTTAAAATCCTCCATTATGCTGGAGGTGGATGGAAATTTTTTTCCCATCAGAGATCCAGGACATCATTTCAACATGCAAACACACAAAATGACATTAGAAATTCATTTTAAAATTACTATAATTGTAAAAATTTCAACAGATACATTGTTTAGACAAATTTTACAATTTTTGAAATATTTAAAGATTGTCGTAAATAAACTAGAAAATTCAAATTAAAAAAATTACAGAAACCACATTATAAAATTACTAAATAATAAAAATTTATCAAGTGTATAGAAAAAATAGATATTAAAAAGTTTTAAAAGTTTGTAGAAGTGTTTACAACATAAGAACTGCATGTCATGGGCAGTGCAATCTTAAAAACTATCCAAGGAAATGCCAGGCTGGAATGCGAAAGAACGAAATCCCTTTATATGAATCATGCAGAATACCACACATCCCATTCCCAAACGCCCCTTAATTCTCTGCTCTTGTAGGAAATAAATTCAGATTTTTTGGGATAAAATTACAAACACCCTTTCTTTGATTCTGAAAGACTGGCAAATGCAGTTTTCGGAGGTGCTTGACATTATTCGGCTCTTGAGTTCTAATGGATAAAAATCATCCAACTACTTAATTCCATCTGTTGAAAAATATTTAAATTTTGAGTTTAGTCATTGCAACAATTATTAATTACTAGGAGTAATTTGTGAATTAAAATGTCAGAGTTAATAAGTGAGCTATACTTGGCTCTACATAATCTCAGAACTTTTTATGGTTAAAGAGTTGGCTAGAAAGACTTGGCTAATTTATTTACATGAGATGTTTTTGATGGGATTTCTGTTTTCTTTACAACAATGGAAGTAATCCGATTGTCACCATTTTGAAGAAATTTCATAGAAAACTTTGAACATTAAAATTTAAATATTATAAAAATGGGAATATTTTAAAAAGTAGCTAGTGTGGGCACATCTACAAAGAAACAGCTTTCATTTAAAAAAGGAACTATTAAAATTGGTTCAGTAGAAGGATCAGGGTAGATGACTAAAAAACAGTCTTGTCTTTTAAATATATAGACTAGAAGTGTCCAAGACAAAATTAAGTTATAAAACTTCCTTCTTTATAATGGTCGAAAAACACTGCATTTCCAAGTCATGAAAATTGAATGTTTTAATTCATCTTGGAAAAGCAACTAAGTATTGGCAGAGCAAAATGCTGCCATGTAGGTGAGGAAAGAAGTTAAACCTCTAAATCATTTTATGAATTTTAACATTAAAGGGACACCCACAAGAGCCTAAAGGGTTAAATCATTTTAGTCACAAACCAGTTAACCAGTTGGGTTCCCTTAGCTGTTTAGTTCTCATTTATATCCTTGCTTTACTTCAAAATTTTGTTCAACTTTAAAATAATTACTATGTTAGATGGTGCAAAGTAACCTGCTCTCAGGTTATACTTTGCACCACTTTTAGAAAATTAATAAAAACAAGTAATATAAAAATTTTTTTTTAAAGTCAATTCCTACTTAGGCTATCAAAGAAAAATTTAATATAAAGCTAATATTAGTTTTTGTTGCATTAAAATATCTCAATTTGTTGATTTTCTATAAGCAAGTATGTTTACAATGGAACTCTATGGGAATTTGGCGAAATATTACAGATATCGCCAAGTTGGCATCACTTTTGGCGATATATCGCCAAGTTGGCGACAAACTTGGCAGTATTTGGCGACAGAACAGGGTCCCCCTATGGTAACCCCTTATTGAAAATACTTTCATTGAACTTCAATAACCAATGGCCGCCATTTTGTTTCCCATGCAAAACTAAAATTAATTAATTAAAATTTAATTAATTAATTAATATTTGAAAAAACTGTATTAACATCAATTGTCATCCAGTACAAGTTTAAAAAAATTTATTTCAACTTGATAGGATGAATAAATGAGTATTTTATTAACGATTGAAAATTTGAACAAGATAAATATATAAATAAATATAGGGAGAGTGTGAGCTAGTAGTAGGAATTGAATTAAACCTATATTTGTGTTGCTTTTGCATAGAATAACTGTTTTCACATTGTCTTAGAATAATATCAACATAGTTTTCATAAGTCATCTTGGAAATTTCCCATACCTTATCCAAGTTTTGTTTAGGAAGCTCTCAAAAAGCAATGTAAAAAATCCTGTGTTAGTTCAGTTTTCAGAATGCCAAAAACTGAAGCTGCAAGTCCTACAATTAATAATTTAATAATTAAGAAAATATGTAAAAAAGTGGCCTAAAATTAATAGTTAAGATTGCCTTTTAAAATTTAAGATTAATTTTGTCTATAATGTGAAACTAATTTGTTAATATAGAATTGTTTTGATCTTAGTGAACTACTAATAACTTGAATATGCCATAATTGTTTTAAGATTGTTTTTTTTTTATTCACTCATGTCTATGTTAAATTTTTTAAATATCATAAAAATTGATGTTAAAGACATTGTTACATTAATTCTTATGCATAGTATCTTTAATACATAAAATATATTACTCAGAAATATTTGATAAACTTTGTACAATATCGATAGATTTTAAGCTTTCTTTATTTGTAACTATTTACATTTACTACTCTTTCAAAATATATGTTCTTTTAACTGTACTGCATTCAACTCTTGTTAGTGTGGGCTTCCAAGGCAGGCCATTCTTCATCCACATTAAACGGTGTAAATATTTAAATGAATATTTCTTTGCATTTAATAAAACAAATTCAGTTTTAGATAGAAATTACATATTGCTCATCCTCAAGAAAAATGACACATCTCACAAAAATTCATTTTCCGTTTTATTCCATTTATAGGACTGAAAAGCTTTATATGTGTAGTTAAATGGAAAATCGATTTATTATGTTATATGTTCATTCGTGACCACATATGGGAGGTGGATTATGTGGGGAGGTAAAATTACTCAACCCTCCGAACCTCATCTGCATCTTCATTCTTATCGATTTTATGCTTTTATGCATGTTTTTATTCCTGCATGCATAGCTAAGTGCTATAAATTCATGTTACAATTAAATCATGCAAATTTTCTTTAGCCTCTCCTGCGAAATTTACTTGTGCCGAGATGTGTTACTTTTCTTGCGGGTGAGCGATGTGTTATCTATTTTATGTTAAAAGAAAGTTTTCTTTAATTTAATAATTTTAGTAAAAAAAAAAAAAACAAATTAATGACAATGTGTTAATATAAAAGTAATCAAGACAAACAAAATATACAAAATGCCATACTTGCACAATTTAATTGTAATTGTCTCACTTTTATTTGCTATAGTTTAACAAATTATCAATTTATCACATTAATTTCAAGTTTTGTGACAGATTCAAAATTTTGGTCTTTTACATTACATTTGAATTCTTAATATTGGTGAACCGTTGCTGGTTAACAATTTTTTAATCTCTCATGGTTTTTGGTATGGTGGGATGTTAATGTATTTTTTCTCTTCATTAACATTACTGACAATTTGTCTTTCAATATTCAAAGTTATACTATAATTGTTCTTGAAATAAAGTAGAAAGCAAATTTTGATTTTATGCTATCAATTTGTGAAAATATTGTCTGCATTATACAATAAGTAGTATGCATTAGGCAATGTTCTTAACATTGATTGCAAATAGAAAATGATGAGGTGAAGGAAATTGTCCCCATTAATCAGAGATACATCTTAAGCAGAGACACATTAACAGGAGTTCACTGTATTTTTATTTAAGCCATCATTTAAGATCAATTAAACTATATGCATTACATTTTTACTAAATCTAGAAATTTTCCTAATACAGCTTAAGAAATGTATAATTATTTTCTTTGCCAAGCAGACAATTAGAAAATTGTCTTGTGGTATCATATAATTTTGTTGAAAATATGACTAGAAACTGTTTTAGGTTTGTATACATGCTTTAAATTTTTTATAATTTTTTGTGAGGGATTAAACGGATTTATGATAGATATTGTATTTCCAACTTTTTGTTTTAGATGTATGGTCAGCTGGATGTGTTCTAGCAGAATTGATGTTAGGTCAGCCAATTTTCCCTGGCGATAGTGGTGTGGATCAGCTAGTCGAAATCATCAAAGTACTGGGTACTCCCACTAAAGAACAAATCAGAGAAATGAATAGGAATTATACAGAATTCAGGTTTCCCCAAATTAAGGCGCATCCTTGGCAGAAGGTAATTAATTTCAATTTTTCTCCATGCCTTTAGTTTAAAGAAAACTTTAGATTCTTCTTACCTGTTATATAAATGATTTTGTTCTTGATACATGATGTATTGTAAAATATGTAACAGGAGTGGTGGGCCCTGAATTAATACACTTGAAATTTTTTCGTTTTTATGATGATATACATTGACATATAACTATTTTACTTTTCTATGTGTATTTTAAAAGATGTATTTCCTCAAATGAACTCCGTAAGACAGCCATTACAATAAAATGACAAGTGTACTTAATTATGTGTATTATTAAAAATAACAAAGTATGAATCAGGTATACAGTACTCTCCACATTACATACAGTAACTCTGTATGTAATGTAGTTTGTTGTAGAATAGTAATTTTCTTCCATGTGATCATCATGAATGTAGAAAACTGCTTTTCTAAATAATTAATTTATCCATTAGAATGGTTTATATTCTCTTAAACAAGTTTAAAATTTCTTATGAAACAAGATCTTTAAGGATCCAAAGAATGCTGGCATTTTATTGTTTTTATTTTGCAGTCTTCTGAATTTGTATCTATATTAATTTAGCGCATAACCAATTACAGAAAATTCTTATTGTTGAATTTGATTAAAATTGTTTTTCTGTCTATAGAAAAAATTATTAACTATTTAATACTCTGATACTTTTTGCATATAATTAGAACAGAAATAAAATAAATTCTAAATTTTAGTGAAAATAAAAGTTTTAGTGCAGCAAAAACCTAATACCAGTTAATAGGTATTCAAAACTCTATAAACATTCAATACTGAAAGTTTAGCCAATCAACCAACTTTGAAGTGTAAACTATTTCAGATATTAATTTCTTTTAACCCTCTCGCTCCACATTCCACATGTATTGAATGTATTTTTTCCAATTTCAGCTTGAATCAAAACAAACTTAAAAAATAGGCATGGATTACAAACTGCTACAAAATTGGTACTAATGGCTTATAAAATGTTAAATTCTAAAAACAACTTGCTCCTGATATTGAAGCATTTGATGACTATTAAATATTTTACAACCTTTATGTATCTTGAATAACAAAATTTCATAGTATGCATTTTATGCATTTCTGTTAATTTTTTTATTATTTCCTGGTTATTTTACATTCAATATTTTAACTAAAAGAAAATTTTTATCATTATATTTTACTACTTCTTATTCCCCCATAGAAAAATGTGTATATACTGAATGTTTTTATGCATATATTAAATTATTAATGTCATTACAAGAACAGGTTTCATTTCAATGTAACGTTTTCTTAATTAAAATCAACTTGTTATTTCATCATATGACTTTAAAAAAAATAAGATTTGAAGCTGTCAAACCTTTTTTTTTTTATTAATTTTGTAAACTAATTATTAATTGCAGTGGAACTACCATATGACATATAAACAAGTTAAAATTTACTGCAAATATATATGTTTTACAATTGCTATTTAATACATTATAACTTAATATTGATATACATTTTATTAATAAACATGTTTGCATAAAAAAAAAAAAAAAAAAAAAAAACTTCTAGATGAACAGAACTTAGTTTTTCATGTCCTCACAAAGTATTTCACATACTCTTGTGTATATAAATATGTATATGTGATATTTTGATATAAAAGTTGCTTCTTGAATGGGAAGAATTGACATATTTATTTATTATTGTTAAGTTCTGCATTTTTAATTTAGAGTTTTCAATTTATTAAAAGTGGACACAATGGACAAATGATATTTTGTCTGGGACTTTTTTTCAAGAGTGGAAAAAACCAGTCAACCCTGCATGCCCACTATTGGTACGATTTAAGAAACAGTAACCCAGCAGTGGGCCACTCTTCAAAATTAGTATAATACTGAATTTTTAAGTTTTCAGCTTATCTAACAAATTTATTTACAATGTAATAAGAGTATATCAACAACAGTTTAATTAAAAACATAATATTAAAGAAGCAATGGTTTAAAAAACCTTATCTCTTAATGGAATCTCTAAAAATTTGCTAAAAAATCTGTTTTTAAAGACACTGTAGAAAATAAACAGATGTATCAACAGAAGAGGGGAAAAAAAAAATATATATATACCAAACAGTGTACGGAAAGTTAACATTTAATGATGTTAGTCAATCAGATTTCTGTAAGTCATTTTTCAGAAATGTTTTGTGGGCTTGTTTTTAAATTTTAAAAATTAGTGGCCCACTATAGGTGTTTACTTCAATGGGTTACAAATCTGCAAACGTCTTTAATTTACGTTGGGGACCACTGCATTTAGACAAGATTTACCTTTCCCTGTAATTTAGATTTTGTCTGCATATAATCTTCATTTTGTTTATTAAATTTATCATTTTTTCCCCCCTGTTTGGGCAATCTTTAGCTAAATATGAAATGCTATTACAATTATAACATTCTCTCATTTTGGGTAAATATTTGTTCTCATGTGCATCTTAATTTTTACTTAATCGTGGCAGACTGCACTATGGGCAGAATGCACTTAGCATTTTTACGACTAGTTTCACGATAAGTGGGCCGTTTTTCAAATTTTATTTCTTTGAAAGATCTACCTTTTGCAATAAAATAAATGTCACTCAGCAATTTATTAGACCAGTCGCTCCCAATCTTTTATTGGCCATGCCCTACCCCACTCCACCAAAGCATCTGTAACATCATGATGTCTCCCCCCCCCCCCTCCCACACACACAGAGAGGTGAATTTTCTGTCACAGATGTGTTTTTAACATAATTTTACAAATTAGGGGGCTTCGCCCATTCCTTTCATATTTTTTAACTTATCAAAGAGGTGAATTTTCTGTCACAAAATTATTTTTAACATAATTTTACAAACTAGGGGGGCCTCGCCTCTTACGAGCTATGCTCACCAACCCCCGTTCAGACACCACAAATTCTAAAAGCAAGCTAATTTGATAGGCTTAAAAAATTTTTTGGAAGACTGAATTATAATTTTTAAAAAAAACAGTGGTGATTTCCCTGTTAACGAGCTGTTTTCGTCTTTGATTAAAAAAATTGGTTAAAAATTTGAAAATAAGCTAATGTAAAATGAATTAAGTAGACAGTCTTTGTCTCTCTGTTTTTATCAGCTCTATAAAAGTTCTTTTAAATAAGACATTTTAAATGTACCGTTTTAAATATGACGTAATTTTCACCAAAGTTTTCTTTCTCTTTTTAATATTCACGTGAAAATACTTTTGTCGTTAGAAAGGAAATATTATTTGCACTGTCTTAGAATTCACAACAGTAGTTTAAAAGAATATCTCAAAATATGAAATAAATGTCTCGCGCAAATATATTTTAAAATTTAAACTGTTTGGCAATATTATTGTTTAGCCATTTTAAATAAAACGTAATTTCCTCCATTTACAACTTCTAATGCATATTAATGAGTTTATTATTTTACAATTTTCTTTCTCTTTTAAAATTCATGTGTAAATATAGTTTTTATAACGTAATTTTCAATATTTTCCTGCTGTTAATACGTAATCATTTAATTCTAATTTGAAAGTTTTTTCTGTTTATAATTTATTTTTAATTTGAAGGAAATATTGTTCTTTGCTCTGTTTTTAAAATTGGCAACAACTTAAAATAATACCCTTTTCTAAAACATGTAAAAAAAAATCTCTTGAAATGCTGAAAATTTGAATTTAAAATAGAAATAAATCCTCAAAAAATGAGTCAAATTAAAAAAAAATAAATGCAGTCTGCACACCGGGAGATTCTAATGTATAAAATGATCTAAAAATGATTAAATTTCTATGTGTAGTTTTTGTTCCTATAAAACTTTTTTAATGGAAAGATTTTGACCACTTTTTAACATTAAATATCTCTTCGAATAATTATTCGATTTAAAAACTGTCTGCATCAGCGCGTTTATCAGAAATTTCTCTATAATACCACCAATTTTCATATTTTTGTATGCAGTAGTTTTCTTAATATTAATGAAGAAAAACCCTCGATCACAAAAAATTCAAAAACAGTGGTGGTGACAGCGTTAGCTACTTATTTTTAGAATAGAAAGATGCAATGAGGTTATATAAGCCTCATCTTTATGCCTAAAAGAGTTTTGTTGTTCCTTTCCAAATTATCTCAGTGTTAAAGAAATGTGTTATATGGTTTTCTTTTTTAACTTCATAAAATTCTTGAAGTGACACTTACATTTCACATTAAAATTGTAACATTGAAAACTTTTATAATTCATTTTAGTAACTTAATAGCTGTTACTCCTGACGTCGTTCACGTAGCATTAAAAAAAAAAAAATGCATAAATTAAGCAAAGCATTTCACTCCTTATAATTAAAAATATGTTGGACATTAACCAACTCTTAATCGCATTTTTTAGGAGACAGTGTGGCATTTCTTATTTATAGGGGCCTTTACATAACTCAGTCATAAAAAAAGTAACATTTTGTGCCAAATAATATTAACAATCGCGAAAATGAAACTTCAACAAATGAAAAAAAAAGCCCCCCCCCCCCCTTCTTCTTTTGGCTCTCACTTATTTTCTTTTCAATACAAAAAAAAAGAATTGTGGCTTTTAAAAAAAGGTCATTTTTCCATGACATTAAAAAATTGTTGACCCTGGAAATGAACTGTATATTTTAGAAATTATAAAAGCACTAAAATTTTTTTATTTATATGTATTACATATATGTATAATATAAGCTTTTTTTGTGTGTGTGTGTGTATTATTGACTATACAAATTAGGTTTTTATCTTTATCATGGTTAATATGCTTGTACTGATCATGGAAATTTTTTGTAGGTATTTCGAGCTCGAACTTCACCTGAAGCCATTGATTTAGTGTCTCGTCTATTAGAATACACACCATCTTCTCGCATTACACCTTTACAAGCATGTGCTCATAAATTTTTTGATGAATTGCGGGACCCTAATGCAAGGTTACCAAATAATAGAGAGTTGCCTCCATTATTTAACTTCACTGAGCAGGGTAAGAACATCTTTTCCTCCTTAATTTGTGTACCTAATGAAAATTTATTATTAAAAAAGCTGGTTAATCTAAAAAAAAAAAAAAAAGAATGCTTTTAAACTTTCTTTTTTAAAGTTTTTACTCAGCTCAACAAATATATACAAAGTTCTATTTGATTGAACTTCAAGCCATAAATATCTGTTTCCTATTATCAAGTTTTCTTATAATGAATATTTAAATTTGAATTAAAAAAACAAAAGCCATGCATTGGTTAAATGTGAATTAAACGACACATTTCTTATACTGTGATTTTGACAGGAGTTACTTAGCATTTTGTTGTAATGAATTTTTCATTCTATTTAATTATGTATGTGTGTTCATACATAAGTCAGATGAATGCTCTAGTTTTCATTTTTTTGTTAAGTGGAATGTTTATTTTCCTGTCCTATTCATGCTCTGATTTTTCTTTAAAGTACTCTGATGGCCACAAAATTTCTGTATGTTGTTTCGTTAGACAAGAGTATTGTGTTCGCTCCTCAAAATAGTCATTGTATAGACAAATTTGCCATCTGCTACAAAAAAATCACGTTGCTACGATTTGGACCTATAAACTATGATGCTACAAAAATCGGTCTTAAACTATGATTTTTTGTAAAAACCACAAACGCATTTTTTGTTTCTAGTTGCGATTTTTTATTCTGTGCAGTATGTTTTTCAGGAGTGATTCTGTTCTGAAATTTCCAAAATTTCAAATATTCATTTCCGAAAGTTTTAAAAAATTGGTCATTGTGATGGTTGGATGAAAAAAAGTAAAGAATAATATCGTAAAGTTATTTTTAAACACTGAAGTACTATTAATAATCTAAGAATTATTTCTCGTGATCAATATGTAGGGTATAGTATTTTGTACATTGAATTATGGCCACAAAAGACCACTCTGACATGACAGTTATTAATAAAATAATTCAGTATTTAATTGTTATATATTTGATAATCAAGCACAAAAAAATAAAGGCAAAAGCATTACCTGCAATGACCTGAAACAAAAAAACAGTGGCGGACACATTAGTGAAAAGAAATGCTCTGACGAAAATCATCATCGAAAAAAATCTTTATTTATGAATAAATTCTCTTGAAAAAAAGACATTTTGAAGAGGACATTTCTTTAGATGCACTTTATTTATGATGAGTACTGAACAATCGATGCTTATTATAAGCTCTTATTAGAGAAAATGTAATAATTTTCTCTTGGGGATTCTGGAGGCATTCTTAAAAAAAAAAAAAAAAAAGCATTAAGATGATTTTTTAGGATCCGTTCAGAAATTCAAACCACAACACGAGTTGAATGAAAAAAATAATAATAGCTCATGACATGCAGCCATCAGTAGGTTTTTACCCACTTATTATTCTGAAGTCTCGTCGTTGCATCTCCATTAGAGGGGCTGATGTCAAATCTCGCCGCAAACAGAAGAAAATTATGCAGCCGATCACATCATTTTAATTTAAAAGAAAAACATTCTTTCACTATTATTATTTTCGCTGCACGCACAAGATTCGTTTATTTTGCAGAAGGGCGAGGGCCGCTACTCATTCTGCACTTGTTGTCAGGCACACACAGCGTTGCAAGGAGAAACGGGGTTGCTGTAATAATTGAAACTCACCAATTTGGCAGGAATAAACATACTAGAACCTTGCGTTGGCATAAATTGCAATGCTAAAGCATTTAAAAACTGCTTTAAATTAGAGGAAATTTTATAGATTTCACTAAGATAAGATGCCAATTAGTAGTAAAGTGTTATAATTTTTGAAATTACGTATTAAACTGATTTGAATATGATTGGTGAGGGGTGGGGCTACAAAGAGGGAATTACCTAACATTTAAAAGCCTGGGGAATGTTCCAGAGAATTCTTTTGCCAGAAGTACAGATTTCAAAACTATGTTTATGATTTTAAAATGAAACGAAATATTATGCAAGAAAGAAAAGCTTACAGGGGAAGTTTGAAAAAAAAAAAGGAATTAAAATAATTTTTGAATGTGAATATTAAAATTAAATGAATAAAGATTAATAAAATATTTACTAAATCAAATTAAATAAAAATATGGCTGTGGTTGTAAGTAACCACAACAGTCATTAGTCTGAAAATTTGGACATTAAAAATGTTCTTGGGGGAAAACAATCTGGGCTCCAAAACAAACTTTTAAACATAAAACCCTCTCTATGTGTATTAACCACGAAAGAATTGTGTTTCTGTAAATATTTATACAGGAATTCCCTTTCTTTAGAAACAGGGGTGCCATTTTAAGAATTTCTGGAGGAGGGGGGGGGGGGTTCTTTGAAGGGCAAGGTTTGAAATAGTGTGTAAAATCACACGATTTGCACGCAAAAAAGGAATATCCTGCATAATCAATATGAAAACTGCTGTGCAGTATTTCCCCCTGCAAATTCTTCCACAGACTTATGAGTCTTCTGCAATTTCCTTTTAAAATAACCTTCTAATATATACTATAATAGAAAAACACGATTTCTGTTTCCCCTTCATTCTAATCAAAATATCATTAAAATGACTTGCAAATTAAGGGAATTTTTAAGGGAAAAAAATGGGTTTTTTTTCATTTTCTCTATATACAAATAAATAAAATTTTCTGTTTTAGAAAAAAGCCCGAGCCAGAAGTCTGATATAAAAATAGAGACCGTGTCTAGCTCAGGCCATCTCATTTCTAATGCACACCCATTTTATACTGACCATTTTATAGACCTCAGTGATGTATATCATTTTCAATTTGTTTTAAATAATGGAGCATCATTAAAATACATTGCAACTGATTTTTCTACATAGATCATAATGTACCAGAATTGTTTTGAATGCTCATATAAATTAATTATAAATTCTACACACTTCATTTTCATTACTGAACATGCCATGGTAAACCTCAATAACATATATTGATTTTGTGGCAATCTGAGTATTTACGCGAGTTGGAGCATGGATAGATGGACAGACAAACTAAATCCATAAACACTTTTCAGCTATCTAGGGAAGTGTTAAAAAAGGTTTTATAAGCAAAATTTACCTTAATCATGAAATAATTTTCAGACTATACAATTTGATAATCTAATATAATTGATATTTGCTGTAATTGATCTATATTTCTATTCCTTTATCAACTGACTTAACTTTAAAAACAATATATCTTTATTTTTTATTATTTAATTGGCCTTTTTTTTGACAGTTTTGAATTGATGGGTTCACAACCATAGTAGACCAAGTACATTTTGAAAAAGAAAATGATAGTCTATTTAGAAGGTGTATAAAATGTGTTTTATGTGCTCCCACAGTGAACCAAGTCTGTTTTCACATACTTTCTCACATGTGGCATCTGTTTAGAGTTGGTTCACTGTGGGAGTGAGTAAAACCGATTTTATGTAACTTCTAAATGGACTACATCATTTTTTTCCCCCCAGAAAGAACTTTGTCTATTATAGTAGCCCCTCAATTCTAAAGGCTTAGTTAAAAATTAAATTCTGCTTTATTTTATTAATACTGTTGCTGTTATTGGTAAATAGGAATTGAATTAATTTAAGACATTAATTAAATCTGTTATTTGGTATCCAATTTAGAATATAAGGTCTTCTGTAGAAAACTCCTGCTTTTCATTCGTTCATTCATATATATATATATATATATATATATATATGGGGGGGGGAGGGTGATTTTTATATCCTTTCTTGCAATTTTTACTTTTATTTTGTACTTGTATCCTTTTATATTATGTATTTTCTTCTATCCTTTTTTACTTCTGGTTTCATCTCTAGGCAGTTGTAGCACATATTGGTGTGTTTATAATTTAAGAACAGCCTTAATGTTTGTATAAAGGAAGATAGATATTTTTATATCATTTTGATATGTCATTCTTTTGAATTTATAAATATGACGTCTGTTAATAATTGTAATGTAATTACCACCAACAGGTCAAAATTTTAACTTTGTATCTCTATTAAAAATTAACTATTTTTTATCTCCTTTTTATGTACAGATATAATTTACATACAAGTGCCTTTCATAACATGAAATTTAATGTTTTTATTTGTATATCTGAGCATCTTCATTATAATCATTTAACTGAATGATTTTTCCAATTCGTTGTGGTCCTTGTTATGTGTTCACTATGTAACAAAAGCCAATTTCTTCTGAAGATTTTCTATGTTCCCTTAAGCTACAGGCATTTTTATTTAAAGACATTTCAACTGCTGTATTTTTCTCTACACAAAAATGCCCGTAGCTTGCAGAAACATGCAACTAGTGACAAACTATGGAACCACATGCTCCGAAGAAAAAAAAAAGCATAACAAGGACAATAACAAACTGCAAAATCATTCAGTTGAAATGAGTACACGAAATATACCTGTATGCACACATGAAAATGCTATATGATCTAGTGTTTTTTTTTTTTTAAGTACCTTTTGTAAAGATGCATCTAGTTTTATATTTGATTCCTAATTATTTGATTAATTACTTTTATCTCTTCAATGTAGAATTAAAAATTCAACCAAGTCTGAACTCCATCTTGATCCCTCCGCACTTAAGGAGCAGTCCATGCTCTGCCAGTGAGGGGAGTGAGGACTGTAGTGCTGGCAGTATGACAGCTGAAGCGTCCAACTCCATTCCTATGGTCGGTGCAACTGCTGCTTCTGACCCTCAACCTTGCACGTCTGCAACTTCGTGACATTTTAATCTTAATTATTATTAAAAACTGCCAGTGTGACAGCTTGTAAGTTGACCTTACAACATCGTAGTCCTTAATATTTCACATTATGAATCGGCAGTTTGCTTGTACATATTGAACTCTCTGTACTGCCGATGACTATTGATCCAAAAACAGGGGTAAATTTTTGGTGCATTTCCTTCTTTCTGGTGCTCCAGCAAGGATAAGCTAAAAGCATTCAGAAAATGCATTGTTGATTAATTTGGATCATGTGTGTGTACAAGTGTGTGTGTGTATGAAATCACTGACCAGAATTTGATATCTAAAATTGTATTTTCTTGCTTATTGTAAAAAAACAAAATTCAGGTGTTGCCTCGCACAAGTTATCTCTGCGGGACTCGTGTACAGACAATGTAGATGAGACTTAAGTATATTTAAACAAATTGCCAGAATCTTTAACGCTTATATATACACATAAATATATTATACATGCATTATTTGTGTAATCCATCCATACTCATCAAAATATTGTTTCAATTTCAATTCTGTTGGCTTGTTGAGTTTTATCCATATCATTCTTTTCATTGAGATAGTGAGGTTGATCATAATCCCATGGTGCCATCTTTTTGTGGATTTTTAGTTTAAAAACGGAACTATATAGTGTCTCATATTCATTTTAAAATTTGCTTTCATCATTCTTCAATGTCATAGTTCTTTTTTCCTAAACTTTTAAATTTATTTATGTTTTTATGCATACAATTTTAACTGCATTTCTTTATGTGAGCTAAATACCTATCATGTTATGAAGATTATTTTTAATCCTTTATATGTTGACTTCTGTGAACTATTTAAAAAGATGTATAGCTGTAAATTATTAAAATTTATTTAATTGTTTCAACTCAGTCATTGCCATCAATTTCCTGAAATCTGTCTTATGTTGCTTGTACACATTATGCTGGCCAAAGAATTTTTTCATATTGCACATATTTCAGCTGATTCTAGGCACAGTTATGTTGTACAAGTATGTATTAGCTTGTGCTCAGAAGAATGTACAGTTTCTTGCATGTTTTAGTTATGTTTTAATGTATGAATCATTATTTAAGTACTTAGAATTCTGATCGTTCCTATTGTGGGATGATTTACTATCAAATGCATGTATTAGTCACAGTACTTTTAGTAAATGTTGATTATATACTTCACTATCTGGAGCAGAAGAAAGATACTGTAACTACTTTATTATGGCTAAGTACACAATGCAAAGAGAGATTTTTTTTTGTTATTAAAAAATTGTGCCTGTTAAGCCTCTTTATTTCTTGTTCATAAATCTGCACATATCCACTAACACCAGAAAAAATTTATCATATGAGAGATGCTTCAATAAATATTATTAGGCTGCTTAGTGGAAGTCTGTACCTTAGTGGAAAAAGGCCCAATGACAAAAATCATGAATTTGGTCTGTTTACGAATCACTTTACAATAGTTATAGATATAACAGAAAAAAAAAAAATGCTAACCTCTTCCCTTTAATATCCTTAATTACCTCTAAGAAAATTCTTTCAGTAATCTTTCAAAAATATTTTTAAAAATTAAAAATAAATAAATTTTATGTTTTTTCAAAAAATGCCAAAATCAGACATTGGTCCTTTGTCTATCTAAGTATAGATGTATATAAAGCGTGTCATGGTGTACTTTTGACTGGTCACAGGAAATCAACGAAACAAGATGGAAATGTGAAATCTTCACCAAATAAAAGAAAAACTCTCCTGTTTCATATCTATCTGTTCAGTGCAGTTCGATGTGGCCTCCATTTGTTACCTTACACACATCTAAACGATACTCAAGTTCTTTCCATATATTCTTGTTGAATAACGTCTGTGATTCTCTTTCAAATGGAAGCCACATCTAATTGCACAGAACAGTTATGAAACTTGGAGCATTTTTCTTTTATTTGGTGATGATTTCACATTTCTATCTTGTTTCGTTGATTTCCTGCGACCGGTCAAAAACTCACCATGACTTTACGGACACATTGTACATATGCAGGGCCATATTCAGGCATGTGCAGCTAACGGCACGATTGTAAGAGTGGAAAAGTTTTTGAGTTTAGAAAAAATAAATAAATGAGGATGGCAAATTATTGCTAATAGTAAAAGGATCTTAATATTTTTATTGTGTTTGCTTGTGAAATTCACTGTAGACGAACAATCTCACATTGAGGATGTATGGTAGTATTAGCTCTCCACTTCCATAAAAGTAACTTTCCATGCAACTAAAAGCAAAGAACTGTTCATTTGGGAACCATGAGCATCCGCAATGGCTCCAAAATAAAACTGTTGCTTACTCCAGCTCGATCTCCCGAAACAGCTTAGCTGGATCTACAGGAAGTTTCTAAAGTCACTCACCTCACATCTCAGCTATTACCAGTCTGAAATACACAGATACATGCTTGACTTTTGGGATATATATACATCACGATAGATGGCGTTACCCTCATAGCATGCATGGTCACAGTGACGTCATTGTGACGTCACTGTAAGTCACTGTGGTCACGTCACATCTGTGACCAAAATGCCACCACTCAGTGATGTCACATTGTGACTGAGATGTGAACTTCTTAGAAAACTTTAAACAATTATAAAAATTCTTCAAAACATGTTACTTATTGTAAAATTTTATTTTTCCGTCAATTAAAAAAATATTGTAACGTCACTGTTATGTCACTGCATGTAACGTACGTTACGTCATATATGTGACAAAAAAAAAACACCATATTGTAAATCACAGTGTGACAAAAATATTAACTTCAAAAATTTTTGAAAATGAAGAGAAATATTTAAAACATGCCCTAGTTACAGCGGCATAAGGAATGAATATTAGTGGACAGCAAATAGTAAATTCGGACACGAAAAGAAGGGGGAGGGGAGAAAAAGAAAAATGCACGGTACAAGTATCAACAAACTAGATTTCCATGCTATATTTTATCAATTTGATATCTAAGAACTGAAAGTATACTTTTTTCATGATTTCAATTTTATCTAGCATTGCAATTTAATATAATAATACATCACGGATTGTTATTATTATAAAAGTATTTCTCAGAAAAATGCTATGTGCTGGAGCAATTTGAAACATATTTAGAATTAGAAATATTAAATCTATACTTTTTACATATTTAGTTTGCAGGGAGGAAATTTTTTAACTTTTTTGGCGACCACTGGTCGAAACACTTCTGTGGTTTCAAACTAAACATTTTCTATTACAGTTAAGTCTGCAGATTTTAATGAGCACGCACAAAGAATCTTCAGAGTTTAGTCATATGTGCATTTATTGCTTTATAATTTGCATTCAAGTCATATTTTTTTCCTGGTAATCTATTTTTAGTAACTGCTTTTTAAAAAAAAATTTACTTTTTTCAGCCTTTTTAAATAAAATTAGCCTTTTCCGAAAAAAAATATATATATACAAAATTTATGCAAAACACATGATATAATTAATTTTTCGCATTTCCAATTTGTGTTTTAGAGGTATGACTTTTAAAAAAGTTATTTTACAAATTGTTTTCTTCTGCAGAAAATTAACATGAAAATATTGACAGATTGACAAAGAAAAATTTTTTATCCTCGAAAACATTTTTTTTATTTATTAAGAAGATATTTTTTATTTATTACGCATGAAACAAACTTTACTTAAAAAAAGGGGGGTGGTATTATTACCATTAAATTTATTTTTACACATTTTAAAAATTTAAGCAGTGTTTTATCTAATAAACTTCCGTTTTCAAATGAATTTTTTTGAAACTGATAAAAAAGAAATGGTAAAATGCATTGGAAAATTCTTCAAATAGAAAATTTTAATTACAGACTAACTCATAAAACTATTCCACCTGAAAGTTAGGACTGCAAATAAACAGTAAAATCAGCTGCTGAAGATCGTCTGCGTCGGATTATATGACCGCAACCGCAGGGTAAACAGAGAACTTTTTGTCATACACGCGGGAAAAGAACATGACCAAGCCTACAATGTCAGCTTTTGTTTTTGCTTTTTTAAATGTAAGAGAAAGACGTCTGCCATTTTCGGGCAAAAATACTCGGATATTGTTAATTTACAGCAAAAAAAGGTAAGTCTTATTTAATTTAAATTTTTTATTTCTGTTTGTATATTACGATTATGAATTAAATAGATTTATGTTATACATATAGAAAGTGACTGATCTGGAATTGTCTTGAAGCGAAATTTTCCTAATCGACACTGTTTTGTAAAGTGTGTTAATCGGCCATCGCTCAAAGAAAAAAAAAAACGAAATTCATGTCTACATTTATAGTGGGATGAATATAAACATTAATTTGCAGTTACTTGAGATTGAGACAGTGATGTGGAATTTTTTTCGGCTTCTTATTTTTTTTTCTGATTACTAACACTCATATAACAGTATTTATCGTCATTATTGTTTTGGAGTTAAATATTATATTCGAATAGTATGATATTACGAAACTGTTTCAGTTTAGAAATTAACATTATAGTGGGAAAATGTCTTTTTACTTATTATAATAGCGTAACTTTTGAAAGATTTTTTTTTTTTTTTTTTTTTTTTTGCTAATAATATTTTAAATTATTATTTAAAATCCTGAATCTTCATACCAATGTTTTCAGATTTAACATTTGCCAAAATTATAAAATAATAGGAATTCCTTACAACATATGAAAAGATTTTTGAGAAATTGCTAAATCTAATAATGCATTTAATTCATCTATTGCAGTTAGTTGTTGTTTAATAGTACAATTAAAAATACTAATTATTATTTTTAGTGTTTTTCAAATTGGTATATTTATTTATTTATTTTTAATTGTATGTAAGCATTTTTTTTCTATTTGCGATTTTAATCAAATATTTAATTATAGACATTCAGAATCAGTTATTAAATTTTCTTCGATTGTAAACTCATTTTCTACGTTTTCGATACACATAAATATTGGCATTAAAGGTGTATTCTAAAAAATATTTTTCCACCTTCAACAGCTCGATATTTTCTGAGACATTTTCAGACTCATTTTTAAAAGTAAAAACATGAAACTTGCTGAGGTGATTTTTGAAGAGATGTTTAAGAGGCCGTGTGATTTCATTTTCCCCTCAATTCATTAGAATTTAAGTTTTAAATAATTATTTTCTCAGTAAGACCCTTTTTTTTTTTCATTCCCAGATCTTCCGCTGTGAAAAATTCGGTTCAAAACGCCTACTTTGACAGCATTTTTTTGTAATATTTTCTGCATTTATCAAAAAATCGAGAAGCACGGCACATTAGGTAGTTTCTAAATAAGAGAATTTTTCAGTTTGATGTGTTTGAGAACAAAATGGAATTAAAAAATGAATCAGAAAATAAGCAGTTTGGATTGAAATACACCCTAAAAAAATAAAATATTATATTTAAGCATTGAAATAAAGTGTTTTTCATGCCTGATAGGAAGCTTATAGATTAAACTGCTTTAGTATATATTTTTCAAAGTTCATTATTTTACTTTTATATTTCCTTTCAATCATTTATTTTACTTTTATATTTCCTTTTTAACACCTTTCAACAAAGATGAAAAGTGTTTATGACTTTGGTTTGTCTAGCCGTCTGTCCGCTCTCTAACTCTCGTAAATATACTCGGATTGGTCTGAAATTTTTAGATGTTATTGACCCATAGCACGGTCCCTATGTGTAACGACGTTTGTAGCATGTTTAGTTCATTTACAGGTACAGTCAAAAGTATTCCGTTACATTACGGCCTCTGGGAAAAAATCGTTTCAAAGGTTTTTTCCTGATTTTACACGTTTTCATACAGAAAAAAATTGATATGCATTTATGAAACGTACTAAAATATGCATTCTGAAGAATACGAGATGCAAAGAATAGTTATTGTTCATTTACAGGGCTAAAAAGAAATTCCAATACATAATGATATAGCGGTGGAGGGAATTGTTTGCGGCGTACTTTAATTATGTTAAATCTATTTCGTATATAATGAAAATGATATATGTCGCTGAGGTTTATATACTATAAATTTTTCATGTAGAATATGAAGTGTATATAGCATTTACAGGCACACACAATATAGTTCAGATACTATATTGTATCCGAAGTACTGTTTATTTGTGATGATTGCTGGAAATGCATTTTTAATTATGATATGCGCTTTAATGATTCACTATATTTATGCATAGTATATGGTCTATATAAATGCTATAATTCATATACAGGGCTGCACAAAAGTATTCGCAAGGATTACTGGGTATGAGCGCAAGTTACTTAAAGGTGGTTTTTAAATGAGTTGTGTTTTTTTACGCTGAACTGAATTTAATTTACTGTTGTATAATATAGATAAAATGGTATACAGGGCCATGCAAAGAATTGGATACATGGCCGTCTATAAATTATAATTTCTGGAAATGTGATTTCAGCTGTTTTAAGTGTGTTTTAGTTTGAATTAAATTTTAACTAAACGGTGGCGTGTAATGAAGGTTCTAGGTCAACTACAGGGTTGTACAAAAGTATTAAAGTATGTTTCCATATATTAGTATAAATTGCTGAAAGAGAGTTTCAACCTGTTATGCGTTTTCTTGCTAAACTAAATTATCCCATTATATAATATATATATGAACCTACAGATCAAATACAGGGCTGTTCAAAAGAATTGGAAAACCTATTTAGCTATGGCCAGTAACTGCGGAAATGAGTTTTTCAAAAGTTTTATGCGTTTTCTAAAATGTTTACTTAGTTCTCTTATTTACCTTATTTCCCTAAATAACGAAGTTTTTTAAAGCATTCGGGAAGTGTTGGAAAGTGTTTTATAATCTATGCTTAACGCATGATTTTTCTTATTTGTTTTTTCTATTTTCCAGATCAGTCTTTTCCTGTAGAACATACCAAATCTATTTAAGCTCATATTCAAAAAATACAATTTACACGGAAATAAAAAATTTAAATAAATATGGCTTACGTCGTATTTTATAAAGCAAAGATTAATCACAACCACAACACCTTAAAATCTTATACATTCTTAATATCAAGCTTGAACTCAAGATCAAGCTTAGAACTTAATAAAAAAAGATGTCAGTTGACAAACATTGTTTTTTAAGTGGAAAAATTAAAACTATTTTAGAAGAATAGGACCCCAAAATAGCTATATTTTGCTAAAAAGTACGGTAAAAAGATACGAATTTATATCTCAAACAAAACTTTATTTTAAAATTGTCCATTTTAAAATTCATCACAATATTAATACTTGGAAAATTTTCCACAAACAAATATTCGGTTTGCATACAATATTTCAAATGAAATTCAAATTTCAGATAAATTGCTTAAAAGGCGCAAAGGCCAACATAGTGAAAAATATCCACGCCGGGACTCGATCCCGGGTCATCAGTATAGCGCACTCACATTCTACCGACTAAACCACATGGAACGATACCCAGCCTGGAAATTTTCTCCCTATTACATGTTGGCAAGTCTACAAACGTAGCACAAGATGGAATATTTATCGTGAGCCACCGTCATGGGGCAAACACGAAACTTAATTAAATCCAGCATCGATTGAAACTATATTAATACTTGGAAAATTTTCCAGAGAGAAACATTTGCCTTGGATTCAGTATTTCAAATGAAAATCAAATTTCAAATTAAAATTGCCTTTTACACTATTAATTTGAAATTTGATTTTCATTTGAAATATTGTATGCAAGGCGAATGGTTCTCTCAGAAAAAAATTTCCAAGTATTAATATAGATTCAATCGATGCTGGATTTAATTAAGTTTCGTGTTTGCGCCATGTCGGTGGCTGACGATAAATATTGCATCTTGTGCTGCGTTTGTAGCCTTGCCAACATGTAGTAGTGAGAAATTTTCCAGGCTGGGTATCGTTCCGTGTGGTTTAGTCGGTAGAATGTAAGTGCGCTATACTGATGGCCCGGGTTCGAGTTCCAGCATGGAATCTTTTTCACTAGTTCGCCTTTGCGCCTTTTAAGCAATTAATTTGAAATTTGATTTTCATTTGAAATCATCACAGAGTTTATGACAAGTTCGTCACAAATGACACATATTTCACAAATTGGTCACAGTGTGACTTCAAAACATTGTCACTTTCGTCACAGGTTCGTCACAAAGTTAATGCCAAAATAGTCACAAATGACACACTTTTCACAAATTAGTCACACCGTGACTTCACAGAGTGGTCACAATGTGACGTCACAAACGACCTCTAAAACGGCCATAACGACCTCGCATTCTAGTCACTGTGACGTCACATCCACGTCACGTGATGTCACATCGACGGTCACAAAGTCACAGTGTGACTTCACAACGACGTCGCCGTGACGTCACCATGCCTTACGGGTACTAGCACAGTATCAGTTCACATAGTTTCAAAATGGCACTCAGCATTCCAGAGCATGTATTTATTGTAGAGTCTTTAAAAAAAAAAATTCTTGCAAAAGTGGTTTTCAGCATTTCACGAAAATTTTGAAACATGAAATGTGCCAAATTAGTCAACGATACTTCGTTTAGTCAAGAAATTCATGGAAATGAGTATTGCGCGAAGAGCCACTGCATTCTGTAAAAGTTGGTGTTTGGTGTGCAATTTCACGGAACAGAATAATTGGTGCAATTTTCTTCAAGAGCACTGTGAACTCCAATATTTACATTGTCATTTTTTGAGGAATTTTTTTAGCAGTTAAAGCAGTAGCTTTAAAGCACAATGCAGGTCATACTGGTGGGTGCACCAAAGCGCAGGTACTGTAACTTGAAATGGAGTACAAGCAGTGATGCAAAATATCGCAAGTATTTATTTTTAAGAGTTTATGCAGAATCAAGACAAAAAAAAAAAAAAATGGCCATATGTGATTTTTTGTCTTGATATTGTATGTATTTGTGCGTTTATACATTGTAAAAGGTTTTAGCTTATGTATTAATCTGATGTTCATTTGATTGAAAGGATTCAGTTAGTTCTACAACTTGTTTTAAAATGTGCACAATTTTTTTCTACATGAATCCAAAACACATCATTTTTAAAAGCTTTTTCTTCTACAGATAAGTTTCTTCAGTAACCGTCATAATTTGTAATATAAATTTATGCTATGCTTCTAACCCTTTACAGTTCTTTGGGATAGTGTCCCACCATTACTGTATTACTGGAGGGTGTGGCCTGAGCCAAAGTATTGGGAAATACAAAAGTATTTCCCAGGGGTTATGAATTAGCAGAGCTGCATTTAATGCAGTAAAAGCGTTAAGTGCTGATTTGTAACCCCAAATAAGATATAAATATTAATTAAATTACTAGAAATAAAGATAACTTAAATAAATGTGGTGGTGTTAAAGTAAAGATGACATAGTTAAATTAACGTAACATATTTTATTAACATTTAAAAGATAAAAAACAATATACATATATTTTAAATAAAACTTTTAAAAAACAAATGGAGATATATCAATAAGATTACTCAAGTACTATTGAAAAACAATATTAAGCTTATCTGATTGACTATAGGACAATCATGACGTGATGGACACGATATCTCTTTGTAACACATAAATGAAAAGGTATTTAACGTCTGGAACTTTTAAATATAACTTTAACTGGATTCAAGAAGATATTCAAGTCCTTATAAAAAGACTACTTTACTTGATATCACAGTCAGACAGAAAACATTGATTTAATTACATGAGATACCTCCAGGCAAAACTTCAAATAAAAGACGGGGATGATATAAATATAGATGAAAAACTCAGTCCAGCAAAAATACACTTGATGACAATTATCCATCTTTACACAGCACGACTTTAAGTACTTTATTCAAAGAACTTCATTACTCTATCTTAATAGCTGTAAACATATTCCACCGAAAATCTCCTTTAATTTAGATTAAACATTATACTTAAATAAAGATGACTTCAGGAAAAGAAACACAACATCGTTAAACGTAGCCGAACAAACCACTCGCATCTCTCGAGACACTCAAAGACATCAATGGTTGGCAGAGACTAAAGGTAAATCCTTTTATCCTCCGCCGATGTCCAAAAATCAGTCAATATGCACTACCGAACTACTTTCTACCTGTTTCCAGAGCGTCATATGCAAATATCGACGGAGCGGGGTAAATCACAGAACAAGCCAAGATTACGTCATTCCTCAACGCCATCTATCAGCAATAACATTAACCGCTAGGGAAAAACAGATGATCGAGTTGGGCATGCAAGAGTTACGGCGAAATATCGATGTAAGCATTCGTTGTAAATAGGAAAAAGAAATTAAAAAGTAAGAGTACTATTTCCTTATATTTAGATAAAAAGAAACGTTATAAAAAGAAATTATGAAAGGTAAGTTTGTTCTTCCTTTACAGATAAAAATACAACTTGGACTTAATAAAAATAAATAGAGTAGTTAGTTATCAAGGGAAAGACTAGAGGCAGGAGTATTTATGCATACATGCAATACAAGCCATATATACTTATGGGCAAGTATGCTAAAAGTATGCTTATAAATATAAAAAATATATGCAAGGTGATAAGACACAAGGACAAGCACCTTATTTTCTAACACAAAGCACTGCGACCAGGGCTTTATTGTGCAGTGATGGAACAGCTGCTCCAATTGCGCCAAATCAAAAATACTGCGCCAAAACGATCATTTTTTAACAAAATTGCGCACAACTGCACCGATTCGATAACAATTCTTGAACCAAATCGATCTTTTTCCATAAAAATTGCACCGTCTCTAACTCATTTTTCACGATACGAAACGAAGTCGCTTCTCCTCAAAGCAGGGGTGATTATGTTCCGAATTTTCCGAAAATTTAAGGCATTTAGCTCTGAAAATTAAAAAAAATCGGTCATCAATCTGAAAATTAGGACATAAAAAATATCGCGAATTTCGACAAATGGTCGGCGAAAAAAATCAGTTTTGTCAAAAGATCGTGAAAAAAAACACATTTAGTCAAAAAATCGCGAAAAGACCGCAAACTTTGTCAAAAGATCGCAGTAAAAATCAAAAATTTCGTTAAAAAAATTGCGAAAAAAACATCTTTCGTCAAGAAACCGCAAATGTGCTCAAAAGATCTCCAAAAAACACAAATTTCGAATAAGTATCGTGAAAAAAACCCCACAAATTTATCAAAATATTGAGAAAAAAAGAACAAATTTCGTCAAAAATCGCGAAAAAAAACGCAAATTTTGTTTAAAGATTGCGAAAACACAAATTTTGAAAAAAGATTGCAAAAAAACCGTAAACTTTGTCAAAAGATCGCAGAAAAAAAACACAAATTTGGTCAAAAAATCGAGAAAACCACAAATTTCGTCAAAAAATCTCAAAAAAAACACATTTTGTTTAAGATCGAGAAAAAACCACAAATTTCAACAAAAGGTCGCGAAAAAAGCGCAAATTACGACAAAAGATCGTGAAAAACCACAAATTCGACAAAAGATTGCAAAAAAAAGGACAAATTTCGTCCCAAAAAAACCGCAAATTTCGTCAATAAATCATGCAAATAAGGCGAATTTTACCAGAGGATCACAAAACGAAATTCAATATTCATAAAAAGATCGCAAATTTCGTCTAAGAATAGCAAATTTTGTCAAAAGATTGCAGGAAAAATGCGAATTTCGTCAAAGGAACATGAAGAAAAAGCGAATTTCGTCAAAGAATCGCAGAAAAACGCGAACTTTTGTCAATGAATCGTGCAAATGAGGCGAAATTCGTCAAAGGATCGCGAAAACAATGCAAATTTCGTCAAAAGATTGCAGAAAAACACAAATTTCAACAAAAAATCATGAAAAAAAAAAAACCTTTCAGATAATTTGCTGTGAGCTTCAGATTTTTTTTTTTTTTTTTTTTTTTACCCATAATTACTTCTACCTCCTATGGTTCTATAGATTCACCGAGAACATCCAAGAGAGAAGGCGAGTATTTATTCACTACGGTAAGGCTCAATGATGCAGGAGCTCAGAATTCTGATTAATACAGTTTCAGAAAGCCGTCAAAACGGTTTGTAATATGAAGCTGGTTATTGCTCAAATTTAAATGCCCTCATTCGGCCCAAACAATACAAGCACATGGAACAAGAGCTGAATTCATTGGAATGATGGGAATATTGTTTAGCAGTATACCTGACTAGCACAAAAATACTGTTATTACATACTTCTAATGTTGAAAATATCACGCCCCTAAAATTTTCCTAAAATTTTGAAAAATCCTAGTGCTAGTATTAGGTGCTAATCACAAATTTCGTGGAAAAAATGCAAATTTCCTCGAAGAATCGCAGAAATATGCACATTCCGTTAAAGAATCGCGGAAAAGATGCACATTTCCTCGAAAAAACGCAAATTTCGTCAAAAAATCTCAGAAAAAATGCGGATTTCGTCAAAGAATACCAAAATGACATTTTGATGTTCCAAAATAGTTTTCTACTCCTGAGTGGCTTTTTGCTGCTCCAAGGTACTTATTTTCTGCTCAAAAGTGGCTTTTTTGCTGCTCCAAAATACTTATTTTCTGCTCCAAAATGAGAGTTTTTGCTGCTCCAAAATGAGGTTCATGCTATTCCATCACTGATTGTACTATCTCCCAAAAATTAAAGAGGAAAACATCCTCACTTAGTCCCTAAATAGACCAGTAGCTGACATAAAATTCAGTAGACATTTGACAGGAATATCCTGAATTTCCCATAGCTCAATCAAATGTCAACCCATGTGTTCGAAATGGTAAGCAGCATATGCCTCACAGTTACAGAGGACAGTCTCTTCTTCGTACTTATAAACCCCTGCAAAGAGGGTCATTAATCACCTTCATAATACTAAGGTGTCCATTAAGTCTACAGTGTCCTGTTAGCAGTTCCACCATATTTCTTAGACTTTTCCTTCTGAGCCCAATGAGTTCCTTTGCCCTTTTACTAGGACATCTACTATTGAGCTCTTTCGCTTGTCTCTGTCCACTTGAGTCGCTCTTGATACTGCTGCTCTCTTAAAATTCTAAAGTCGATAGCATTGCCCTGATATGAAGTCATAATCCAGTTTTCAGTGGCACCTCCTTCATATGTAAAGATTAAGGTTCCATTAACAAGCCAGGAGTCATTTATAAAAGGTAAGGGCCTATCACCAGGAGTCTCATCAACACATCTGATGACATCCCTCGAAATTATGTCTACCTCTTCCTGTGTCAGCCTGGTCACTGGGAAGTCTTCCTTAACCACAGCTAACTTCCTAGCTGCTACTACAGCGGCAAAGGACCTTTGGACATCCTCCTTAGGCCTTTTTGCTGTTGCCAACATCTTTGGTGAAGGTGTCAATTCTGTCACCTTCCTCATACTTCCACTTTCCTTCGAACCCTTCGGTGAAGCATTAGCAGTGTTGGTTTCCACCTCCTCCCGCTTCTGCTTCCTCCATCGGTTTCTTTTTGGGGTCTTAGTGTGTACTTTCGGCCCTCCTGTAGTGGTTCCAGAGTGTTCCCCCCCTACGTGGGTTCCACATCCGTTTCCACCAACAGTCATGCAGATTTCCTCCTTTTGACATACTGCACTTTTCTCCGAAGAGTCAAGCATAGTCTTTGATTGGGTTTCACTAAAAGTGACCCCCAACCCTTGTTTTTCATCTTTCCCACTATTACAACGACCGCCGATCTGAGAACTCAATAGCATTTCTCGTTCAGCCATAGATGTAACCATAAGAAAATATAAATATCCACTGTAAACTTCCAGTTCGCTACTACTCCCACATAGGTAGTGGTTCCCCACTCTTTCCTAACGTGTTCAGGGTATCCTCCGCAGCCATTCATGAACTGGAGATTCGGTTTCCACTCATAGCGTGTACCAGGTACACAGGTCTCTGGCAAGCCAGAGAGGATTTCTCACTATGAGCTGGCCCCCGCCCCACCAGCCTAATGCTACTGAGAGAGCTCACCTCTGGGACCGTTTTCTAAAAATTGTTCCTTAAAAACGATATTATGGTAGCACGCCACACCTCTCCCCCACACCGGACTGGATGCCACCAGGCAGAGCCTGAAAAGCCGGTACTGGGTCCCCATAAGTTCGAATGCCAAATGGGGAAGATCGGTATTGTTACTATCATAACCAGGAAATAACCAACTGAAAAAAGATTAAAAAGAGGAAAAGGATAGACAACTAAAATGAGAAGAATAAGGAAAAGAGGACAGATCGCTCAGGAATCTGGGATCGCGAAACCCGGAATACCTAAAAAAGGTTTCCCCCTGGGGTGTGTCCCACCATAGGTAAAATTTCCCATTATTGCTTTCTAAAGGGTTAATGCGTTATATTAGTACTTTTATGCATGTTAATATAACCAAGCCTTCCCAATCATTTCTCCATACGGCTGGGTACTGATATAGTCTATTTTTTTCGTATGCTGTTGAAGCATGGACATCACCATTTTTCTGTTTTTGGAGTAAATTGCTGTTCCCTCTTAGAAAGTGTGCAATTGTTATGATGTAGTTGTATTACATACTATCACTACGAAAATAAAAAGAAAACTTTCTTCTGTTTTTGTACTGGTTGGTAGGACAGACTTTTAGTGATTGATGAAGAAAGATTTTTGAAATCTGTTGCATTAGCTTCTTTTTATTGTATACTAGCTGTACCCGGCCACGTGTTGCTGTAACTCAGTCTGGCTAAATGGAAAAGAAAAAAAAGAGAAAGTGCACGTTTCTAATATGTTTAATTTCACAATACTTGTGAGTATACAATATTTTTTGTTGTTACATTGTCTATGCAGATATAGAGATTGTCTGATTTGCCGATTCTGGAACACAAAACATATAATTGCCCGTGTAAGAAGCAATTCATGTCTAGATCTAAACCGCAGAATTTTAAGCTTGCCCCTAAGCTTTGTTGATGGAGATTATAAACGCCAGTCAAATAGGTAATTGCAATATCTTAAGTTGAAATTGTGCATCCATTGGAATCAAAGGAATGTGAGGAATGAGGACATCTTCACCTTTGAAAGGTCATGTCAAGATTGTTGCTTCTACGAAGTTGCTCATTATTTTTTTACTGCAAGCTGCGTGCCATTGCAAAGATTTGACTTGTGAATATTTCGCAACATAATTAGCTGGCCGATTGTCAATTGCAGTATGTGTGGCTTTCTAAAGGATTAATGCGTTATATTGGTCCTTTTATGCACGTTAATATAACCAAGCCTTCCCAATCATTTCTCCATATGGCTGGGTACTGATATAGTCTATTTTTTTTTTCGTATGCTGTTGAAGCATGGACATCGCCATTTTTCTGTTTTTGGAGTAAATTGCTGTTCCCTCTTAGAAAGTGTGCAATTGTTATGATGTTAGTTGTATTACATACTACCACTACGAGAATAAAAAGAAAACTTTCTTCTGTTCTTGTACTGGTTGGTAGAACAGACTTTTAGTAATTGACGAAGAAAGATTTTTGAAATATGTTGCATTAGCTTCTTTTTATTGTGTATTTGGTATTATAAGACAAAATTTTAGAAGTCCTTATTTTGTTTTATGTTAAAAATATATTTAGAAAATAAATCTAGATTAAAAACAAACTTTAAAGTAGCTTGAGCATTAAAGGTTTTAAACTACCCCATTTAGTTTTTTCTGGCAATTTCAAGGAATCTTGTACCTTCTTCATCTTGAATTCCACCTGAAGCACTGCATGTAAACAGTTACTTCGTTTGAAGTTTCTCACTATAACAATTACATTTGTTTTTTAAAAAAAATGCTTAATTGACTAGCATCTTAAAATAGCAGAACATAGTAAATGGAAAAGTTTGGAAAGCCACTCAATCGGACAACATGCCAATATTTTTCTTTAATGAAACTGAAGCATTCTAAGATATGATTTCAAGATTTTTTTTTTTTTTTTAATTATGATATTTTACAGCAAATTATGAAAATACCCAATTTTTGGGTATTTATTCCAAGCTTGGGTAAATACCCAGGTATATACCCCAAAAATAAATACCTACCCGCTGGGTATTTACCCGTCCCACGTCATTGTACAACTAAGCACTTCTGAGATTCGGGGCACACATTCATCATGATTTCCAAATAATCATTTTTGCTTTATTTATGGCATAAAATAAGTGATAAATAAAGCCTTTCGAAGGTGCTGGTACTCGGTGCCTGAGGTCTCTGCCTCCCCTGCCTTAATTGACCCTATCAGTGGTGATGTCACAAACAACTCAACTTCGTATATCAACCGCAAATTGGTTCCAAACAAACAACAGAGTTCAGAGAAAGATAGAGAGGAAATGTGTTGGTTTAGAGTGAGGCTTACATTGCAACCGTGAATCAGTTAAAAGGGATCACAATTCGGCCCTAACACTTGCGGCTCGATTTGAAAACTTTTCCTAGTCCAATAAATTCAACCCTAGTTAAACGTGCTTGTCTTATTTTGAGCGATATTTGGCTTCATATTGAAGACAATTTTGACAGTATAGTGTATATCTAGTACATTCTGAATTCTGTGGGTTTGTTTGGAACCTGTTTGCAGTTTATATGCGCAGTGCCTGATTTACGACGGGGCATGGCCCCAATTGTCCAAAATCTTATGTAGTTTTAATATCTAATGGAATTTTACATTTCATTCTACATTCTATTGTGTTCATATTGTATTTTTATAATGTTGTATATTTTGTCAAACATTCATTTATAAATATTTAATTATAGTGAATATTTTTTTTAATCTTTATCACTTTAAAATGCATTGTATTTTTAATTCTTATTTAATCCTGTTCCTGTTCTCCTCAGATTATTGGGGGGTTGGTGAGCGTAGCTTGCAGGCAGTAGAACCGCCTATCTATATCTAGACACACGGCAGTGTGTCAGCCAAGTTCGCCTGACATAGCCGTGTGTTATATTACACGAAACATTTCGAGCTGTTTTCGTCAAATTTCAATGCTCTACTACTGAAAATCTATGAGACCTACGTACTTGTTATATGAAATGTGTAGTAAGGCCACCCTAATTACCTAAGATCCAAAATTTTATAAATAACGTATAATTAGTTTCCGAGATAATGACATTTGAAAATGTCTGATAACGCTGATAAATAAATTTTAATGAATTTTCTGTTTCTCTATATACATTGGGTGTTTCTTATAGATTTCAAGCTGCTGAAAAAGAATATGTTTGTAAAAATTTTCTATCGCCCTCCAATTTTGAGAAATTTCATTTATACGTTTCGGAGTATGTAGGCATCGTATAGGCATTATAATTATATTACATTATTCTCTTACATGCGTTTGATTCACACAAACATTCTTTTTTCTTATTACAACGATAGAAGATACAGCAAGAGAGTAGAAACAGATGTCCCCCTAATAAATTTTATGTTAGCAACCTTGAACAGGCAGCGTTAGCCGCCCCCACAGTATTTGGCTTTAACGCAAATCCGTGACAGTTGAAACTTATTTTTTGGGGCGAGTGTACTGCTATTTCTTTGTTCTGTAAGACTTTTTACTTAAATTTTGATTATAATTATCCTATTTTCCTCTAAAATTTGTGAAAAATGTCTAGAGGATGCGTTAATGAACCAGATTCTTTTTGTTATGTGTGCGGGGAGCTAACTTTGAAAAAGCATCGATGCGCTTTCACGCCGCTAATAAAGACTGCCTATCACATGTACGTTGGATGTAAAGTAGGTGAACAAGATAAGAAATGGGCACCTCATTCTTGTTGTACAAGATGTGCTATAAACCTCCGGGCGTGGATGAAAGGTACAAGAAAGTGTATGCCCTTTGCTATACCCATGATATGGCGCGAGCCGAAGGATCATATAACTGACTGCTACTTTTGTATTAAAAAAATTAAAGGATTCTCTACAAGAAGTAAACATAAAATTAAGTACCCGAACTTAGATTCAGCAATGCGACCAGTATTACATAATGATGATTTACCAATACCGAAACCTCCAGAGAATTTTACATATGACGATGCAGCAGTAGAAATGGAAATTGATGAATCTGAAACTTCCTCTACATCTGATATAAACTATTCTCTTGACATAAATGAAGAACCACACTTGATTACTCAAGAAGAATTAAATGATCTTGTTAGAGACTTAATTTATCAAAGAAAAACTCAGAATTACTTGGATCTAGATTGCAAGGTTGGAATCTCCTGAAAAACAATACAAAGATATCTATTTATCGAGATCGACATAAGAAATATTCGACATTTTTTTCAAGAAAAGGCGATTTATGCTATTGTAATGATATAAGTGGTTTAATGTCTGCTTTAAATTGTCAATATAACTCGGAACAATGGCGATTGTTCATCGATGGTTCAAAAACCAGCTTGAAGGCTGTGCTTCTTCATAATGGAAATGCCCTGCCGTCTGTTCCAATAGCATATTCTTGCATAATGAAAGAGTCTTATGAAAATATGAAGATACTGCTTCATGAAATTGATTACTCACATCATGATTGGAATATATGTGCAGATTTTAAAGTAATTGCCATTCTTATTGGTATACAACAAGGTTATACAAAATATTGCTGTTTCCTATGCGAGTGGGATAGCAGAGCAAAGCATGAGCATTATATCAAAAAGAAGTGGCCAAAGCGCAAACAATATGTTGCAGGTGAAAAAAATATCCAAAACGTTCCTCTAACCGATAAAAAGAAAGTTATTCTTCCACCTTTACACAGTTGGGATTGATGAAGAATTTCGTTAAAGCTATGTATAAAGAAGGACGTGGATTTCAATATCTGCAAGAACAATTTCCATCGCTAAGCTATGCAAAAATTAAGGAGGGTATTTTTGTTGGCCCACAAATCAGACACCTTATGAAGGACAAAAATTTTGATGATACATTAAATAATTTAGAAAAAGCAGCATGGATCGATTATAAAAATGTTGTGACACATTTCTTAGGAAATCATCGAAGTCCCAACTATGAAACATTAATTAAAGACATTAAAAAGTTACAAAGATTTAGGATGTTCAATGTCGTTGAAAATTCACTTTTTAGCATCTGATCTAAATTTTTCCCCCGAAAATATGGGAGCAGTGAGCGACGAGCATGGAGAGCGGTTCCACCAGGATATTTCTGCAATGGAAACCCGATATCAAGGCAGGTGGACCCCTAATATGCTTGGAGATTACTGTTGGAACCCTTATTAGAGAAGCTAGTGATTGTGCCTATAAGAGAGCATCCACAGATAAGACATTTACCGCTGCATAAAGTATGAAATTTCTTATTAATATCATTTCTTTTTACAAAAATTCTTCTACATTTTTTCTGAAACTTTATAAAAAATGCATATTTTCAGGTTGAATAAATACTACAAAATTCAAATTTTCAAGATTTTGAATTTTTTTAAAATCTGTGGGTGATGGAAACTTTTTAATGGCATATAATTTCACAGCACCACCTAAAATATAAAAGTCACCACATACTTAGTTAGAAACAGAAACCTTGTTTATCAGTGTAATCGATAATTTTATCACTGACTGACTGACTCACTCATCAAAAAGATCTCGAATATCTACTACAGCTACAGACTTCAAATTTGGTGCGAAGTTCGTTTACACTATAAAACTAAGGAAACAAATTGTGAAAATCAATGAATTACCCACCTGGGGGTCCCATTTTTACTTTAACATTACGTCTATGAGGCGAAATTTTAATTTGCCGCAGGAGGGGACGCTGTTCTGTCATCAAATACCGCCAAGTTTCTCGCCAACATGGCGATATGTCGCCAAAAGTGACGCCACCTTGGCGATATCTCTAATATTTCGCCAAATTCCCACCGACTTCCACTGTAAACCTATCTACTTACTGGGGGTTTATCTGGGTTTACTTGCTTACAGAAAATCAACGAATTCAGATATTCTGTCCGCCACAGAGCCCGTTCTCAGAAACTATACATGTCGGAGACTTGAAATTTTGCATACTTATAGCTGAACACCTCACATCAAACGACAAATCATAAAATTTTCAAAAAGTCGTACATTTAACCCTTTGGGCTCCCACATGTGTATTTTAAACAATTCTTTCTAAGTGAGACCCTATTTAGGTTGGAGGCGTGAAATTTTGCATACTTATAGCTGAACATCATCATGCGACAAATCATAAAATTTTGAAAAAGTCGTAAATTCAACCCTTTGGACTACCACATGCGTATTTTAAGCAATTCTTTCTAACTGAGCCCCTTATTAAATTGCAGATTTGAAATTTTGCATACTTATAGCAGAACACCTGAGGCCAGGCGACAAATCATAAAATCTTGAAAAAGTCTTACGCTTAACCCTTTGAGCTACCACATATGTATTTTAAGCAATTCTTTCTAAGGGAGCCCTAATTAAGTTGGAGACATGACTTTTTGCATACTTATAGCTGAATACCTCAGACCACACGACAAATCATAAAATTTTCAAAAGTCTTATATTATTTACTCCTCCGGGCTCTAACGTGTGTATTTTAAGCAATTTTTCTAACCTCCGCCCTTTTCACTCGGGGAGCACTTTTCCAACTTTTGCCGACACCCCTTTGACCATTCTTTCATATTATGCACCATAGCCTTACATATTTTAGTTCCACTTTTTACCACCAGGGGCGCATACTTATTTCGGGTGCTATGGGCTCAATCCCCTCGACTAATATATCTACGGATAGTATGTAAAACGGAATTTCGTTCGGATAGAGGTTTGTTTAGAATATAGTGTGCCCCTGGTTGCGAAATGTGGAAGTAACAGATTTTTCAAAAGGATAAAGTGTTTTGAAAGGAATATTAAACGAAATCCTCTGTGCGATCTGTGATCACACTTACCCACTTGTTATTTTCAAAATCATCAGAGAAAAGGATATATTTAGTTAATTAAATTTGAAAATCCAGGGAGGGGCAATGTCCTTCCTCTGCACTGCCTCTTTGCCGGCACCCATGGATGAATGATACATAGTGTGGCATAAGCACATAACTTTATTTTTCACTTTCAGTACAAAAAAGCAGGCCCAGCCTATAGGATATTTAATTGGAAAATTTAATATAGGAATTTAATAGGAATTGTTGTTTCAGAAACAATAAAAATTTCGAATCAATACATTTCGTTTGAAAACATGCATTTAATGTAGCAGTATTAAAATATAGATTTCTGCCGCAAATTGACAGCCAAATAGTTTGTTGTAGGAAATTTAAATTGAATGTTGCTTGGTGAATAAAATAGTCACATGTAAACACATTAAAAAGCATTAAGTAAAGTGTCTAAATGTAATTTTACAAAAAACAATGATATCTAACAAAAACATAGCTGTGAAAAAAGGGAGCCAAGTTCTGTAAAGACAATGGCAAGAAAAGAAGTGATATCTAAGTGGGTGTCAAGTTCAAATAAAATTCACTCAAACTTACCTACTGAACTATTATAGCATTTTAAAAATTGTTTAGAAATAAAAATTATTGATAGCATATTAATAATAAATCTAGAACTTGGCAAGTTTTTGATAAATGTTATGCCTATCAATTTCATGTCTTAATAAAATGGTGATGTTAATATTAATTTCAATAACATTACAAAAAAAATAATATAGTTATTATTATAAAGAACTGACTCATGTTAAAGATTTGATAAACCAATCAATACACAGATACACTCCCGCTCGTCTTTGGTTATCACTCTAGCACCCACCCTCCAGAAACCTCAATGCAAACAGACTAAGATGCCTGACAAAGAGACAGATATACTTACGCTTGTTCTTGGTCATCACTCTAGAGACTGCACCCCTTTCAGGGGCAAATAACTTTTATTCGTGAAATGCTGAAATGATTGAGTCACACCAGAATTTAAAAACAAATTTATTTCAAAATGGATACAAGCTTCTTTTCACGTATTTAATAAAATTAAAGTTTTTAGTCCTCAATTCTGGTGTCAATGTGGCATTTTGCAGTTAAATTAGGTGGGATATATTTTATCCCACCGCCCTTCAAGGGGAAGGAGCTCACTCAAATTAAGGCTTCCAATCATGAAATAACAAGATTTGATATAATAATGTCATTATTCAAAATAAATGACTCGTAGGTAAAAACTTGCCAAGTTCTAGATTTATTATTAATATGCTATCAATAATTTTTATTTCTAAACAATTTAAAAAATGCTATAATAGTTCAGTAGGTAAGTTTGGGTGAATTTTATTTGAACTTGGCACCCACTTAGATATCACTTCTTTTCTTGCCATTGTCTTTACAGAACTTGGCTCCCTTTTTTCACAGCTATGTTTTTGTTAGATATATATATTTCTCTTACGTAGCGCGAAAATAAGGCTGAATTTGTAACTTGCCGTTTGGCATCAATCGTTAAAATTAATTTGCCTTATTACATTCCACCAATTTGAAGTGTGATTTCATTACTGAAACTTACGTCCTATTTAAAAGAAAAATTTCAGGGATTTTGGTACAATGTAAATATATTAAAATGATAATTAAAGGCAATCATAAGAAAAAGGGGAATGCCACTGTAATCACATCATCTTAATGCCAAAAATTCAGGGGAAAAAAGAAAAAAGCATTTAAAAATGTGCTTGCATAAAATAAACGTTTTATGTGTCTTAATTTTTCTCTAGTCATCGCCGAATCTATCGGTGACCAGAGGCTTCGCCACTGCAAAACGTCTATTCATTTAAATTTCCTAATTGTGAAATAATTATTTAAAAGTAAATTAATGATTATAACATTTAATTTTTTAGATATATTAAAGTCAATAATGGCTATTTTAGTAAGTAGCTTTTTTAATTTATTTTCTTTTTTCTTTACTCAGTCCCCCGCTAAGTATCGGTGCAAGGAGGCCCCATAAGCATCTGTGCTCAGGGCCCCCAAATTTGTAAATCGGTCCCTGGATATGCGAAGTTGAGTTGCTGTGACGTCACATTGATAGGGTCTATCCCACCCTGCATCGCAAATCTAAATTTGGCTTTAATTGTCTAGTCTGAACCTGGTATCACAGGTCAACCGATGAAGACCAAGACATGGTGCAATGGAGAATTTGTCTTTCTGATTTTTGGATTATCCGGAATCGAAAAACCATTGATCATATAATCAAAAATCCCAATTTTCACAATAGACAAATTCTTTTCAATTTTCACGCGTATGCTGTTATTCATTATTCTGTCTTTATCCTTAAAAAGATTTTAAGGCTGTTTTCAAATGAAGAGCTCATTTTGGGCCGTTTTTTCTGACATATTAACGAAATATTTTTTACATTTACACGCTCCAAAAAATTTGTGATGGTAATTTTGTTTCCTTAAAGTTGCACTGTTTTTTTTATTTTTATTTTAAAACTAATACCTTTGACAAAAAAAATTGTCAAAGTTTGACTTTTGGCCAATTTTTTTCGGTACGCTTTTACATAATCGTCAACGTAAAAATTTACTACGGAACTTTTTGCAACTTTCACAAACTCATCAAAGTCTTTTTGATTAACTCATTTTTTGAAATTTTGAATTAACCTTTTATTTATTTTTTAATCTTTAATTTAGCTGAAACTATCATTTTTCTATATTTTTTTCCATTGGATAATTAGTTCGCAAAGCACGAAATAGATGGCAGCACAAAAGTTATGAAGACGTCTACAGTTGAGACGTGGTTGAGATGCAAATGAAGTACTTTTCTTTTAACTAAAATATTAACTATTAAAGCATAAAAATTTATAATAACATGAAAACAATTATTTCATTTATTTTTGCATAAATATAAAGTATTTTTGCTTTTGAATTTATTAAGTAGTCCAATTACCTTCCACATGTAAAAGGAATGTCCAATCATGATTTAGATATAGGTTTGCCATTCATTTATTATCTCACGCAGAAAGAATGGCGCCAAATGGTTTCTAATGCGCCAAAGCTTTTCAAAGAATTAACATATTCTGTCTGCGAGACAATTTAATTTAACATAATTAAGATTGGTGATAGATTTTCCTTTTTTAACTTATTTTCTTTTAGAAAAAGTACTTTTATGCAAGATAGTGCTAGAGGGGTTCCGGAGGGGCAATTACCAGGGATTCAGCTACAATTAATAGTAGCCCCCCCCCCCCCCCCAATCGTTGTCAAAGTTTAATTGTCTTTGGGGACAATTTTTTAACTTCTGTGTAGAATCCTGCATCGAATCGGGTAACCCGATTTGCCCCGCACACGACCCAGGGTGGGTTAAATCGTGTTCTGTTTAATTTTTTAAAAAGAGGTTAATGTTTAAAAAAGACTGACCCTTGGGTAAGCGTGCCGCTGATTTTGTTCTTTGCATGTCACAAATATATGAACAAATTGGTAAAATTATCTATATATATTTAATCTGAAAAAAAAAGAGAGAAACGCCATTCTATTTCTTAGTACCGTATTTTATGGAAGAAACGCCGCACCCGTCGTAAACGCTGCACTCCTGAAATTGGCCTGAATAAGCTTAAAAATATCGTAATCGCCGCACCCGTTATAAACGGAATGCTACTTTTGTCGACAGCATCACATTGACCTAACTTTAATCAAAGTTTTCTGAGCAGTGTAGGATGCCTCGTTTTTAATATCTTAAGATGTCTGAAGTTTTATTTAAAATATTTAAATCCGATTTTTTTTTTTTACATTGGTTGGCTCAGGTTGATCTGTATAAAAGCCGATTTTTACTTTTTTTATTTTATTTATTTATTTATTTATTTATTTATTTGGATGCTTTTACTTTCGGAACTAGTTTCGAAAGTGAAAGTATTCTCAGTAAAAAAACCTGCAAACAAATTCGAAAAAGTAAAAGATTGCCTTTGTACATATCAACCTCAGCTACTCGATGAAAAAAAAAAAAAAAAAAACATTTAAAAATATTGAAATGCAAGCGAGCTTACATTATATGGACAAAGGTGACCGATCACTTGTGATTTTAGACGTTTTCTTAAATATCTAGAAAAATACATGAGGAATTATCTTGAAACTCCAGGTGTGTAAACAGAATAGAACAACAGGTCATATATTTCCGTGAAGATTTTTTTCCGAAACCCAATAACAGACTGTCAACAAATTGAAAAATAACAAATATCTTTTGGAGAACCCTGTAAAAACTAACGTAGCAAAAGCGTTCAACATAGTAGATTATGATTAAGTGCCTTATTGCAATAAACTGTGTTCATTTTTATGAGAATAACATGTATATTCATAGAGAAATTAAAGTTTTTATAAAAAGAGTCCCAAATTTCGCCAAGTTTTTTGCTTATAATTTGTAGAGTTCTTAATATAAAAAAAAGTTCTTTTCAGAAAATATCACAAACAACATTGTGCACAATACCCTGCAATCAGAATTAAAAAATAATAAAAATTGGATGAAAAATGAGCAGGATTACTAAAAAATGTTTCACTGCGCATGCGCGAATGCAATCACAATGTAATGTGCATAATGTATTAGCTAAGTGTATGGAGCAACTTTTGTGAGAGTCTCAAAAACATAGCTTGAAAATTCTGAAAATTATAGTTGATAGAATGAGCTCGAAATCCGTTGTTCCCAAAATGAAGCAAAAAGATGAGGGGCTGTATCCAAATACAGTAGTACGTGCAATATTGTGTATGCTATATTGGCACTAATTAATGGATATATGGATACAACCCCTCATCTTTTTGCTTCATTTTCGGAACAACGGATATCGAACTTATTCTATCAACGATAATTTTCAGAATTTTCAAGCTATGATTTTGAGACTTTCACAAAAGTTGCTCTATATACTTAGCTAATACATTATGCGAGTCAATATCTGAAAATTGGACAATTTGCGTCCACTGCCAATAATATTCCATTAATTATACTAGAACCAAAAACTAAAAAATGTAATATATTGCAGCCCTTGTTATAACGATTACCAATGAGAAATGGACACATGATGATGCATAAATAATTAATTTTAAGTTTTAAACAAACGAAATCATTATTTCAGTCCCTGTCCCCAGGTACAAATATCCAGTATTAAATGTATGCTGTAAAAGTTTTTATAAATATTTTTAACTTTTGCTATTATATATTTATACCTATATGTATACAGTATGGGAAAATATAATGCTCCTTTACTCGTATAGATTGTATAGTAAAATACTGTAGTAAATATATTTGTCCCTGAGGTTGGCCATCATCTCAGTCCCTCTAACTACACATTTAGGTTAACAGATACTAGGTGGCGCTTGCAGAATTATTTCCATTGCAACAGCAACTATAGTTCAACTATCCACCATGGATGAAGGTAAGTTATTCTTCTCATTTTTTCATATTTAGAAATATTTATAGTTTTTGTTCTGAAAAGGGATGAGTATTTTTTTATAGCGTCATTCATTTCCCCATATTTAATTTCTTATCTATAAAAAACAAACTTATTGCAACTTTATTTATATAACAAATGTCACATGGAATATTTAATCGTTTACATGTGTTCAAAATGATTCAATAAAATGGCTGTGCAGCTTTTAAGACAAAAACATCACCTCAGTCCCCATTATCTCAGTACCAATTATTAGACACTGATTATGATGTTAACAGACACTTTCTTCCATAAAAGATTATCCAGAAACCCCCATCCTTCCCGTCCCAAGCACAGACACAAGAAAGCTCAATTTGTAAGTAATTTGTTTGTACCATCTTAATGTTTTTTTTTGTTGTTGTTGTTGTTTTTTTTGTATGCCTATATTTTTATACATAACTTTTGAATGGCTGCTCTGAATATGTTAAGGAAATTAATATGTCCATTTTGGAAAATGAACCTCGTATCACTTTTATTTTCTTTTACAATAAACATCAATTATTTGAATTATATGATTCAACCTGTGCGATTACTTCAATGATTTAAATAAACATAACAAAATTGTTACAATATTTTAATATTTTGTTCTAATAGAGCACAGATGTATCCATTAAAGGTCGGACATCATATAACCGCCCACATTCTCTCTTTTTAATTAACTTTTCTTTTTTTAAGATTTTGTTCCATTTGTCATTTTATTGTAACGATAAAAATAATAATAATTATTATTATTTTTACATCACCCCTTCTGAAAATTCCACTGTCTCTCCCGTCAGCAAATATTCATTACATCAGTTATTTTTTTTAATTATTTTTTAATTAAAAATTAGGGGGAAAATATTGTTAAATCAAAACATATATTAAATTATTGAGGACGTCAGTTTCGAAACTGACCTTATCCGAAATTTAAAAAATCGTGTTTCTCTATCAATCTATTCTATTGGTATAACTGTACCAATCAAACACTACAATCTCCAAATTTTCAATGAATACCAATGGGCGCATTTAAAGGCTTTACGCGATTTCCCAAAATTTGATTTTCTCGATAAGGCGAGTTTTGAAACTCACTTCTTCAATTATTTTAACCAATCTAAAAGTTAATTACTAAAAATTAACACTACCGTAATATTTATACGGGGGAAGCACCTTCTGTTAAATTGCTTTAAAAATGCTTCTTTATATTATTTAAAACCTTTTTGTAATTGGAACTATATGTCTTTAACTAACGGTTTAGGAATTAGCCATTGAACATCGTTTGGAGTGGACGCCCTTTATAATACTTTAAGCACTTCGCGTACGACCCCTGAAAGCTTGGTCCAACTCATCTGTTTTCAGCTACAGAAAAGTGGTTTAAGTCATAAAAAAGAAAATGTCATAACTCTGTCAATTTTGGTGTTAGATGAATGGGGCTTTTTTTGCCGTATTTGTTAGATGAATAGGAAAAGTTTACTAAATATCACTTATAGGACCGGGGGACCGTATAAAAATTTAAATTTCGTAATTTTTAAATAAATGTTTTTCTTGACCCAAATCGCTTTAAAAATATTTCTTTACCTCATTTAAAACATTTTTGTAATTGGAACTATATGTCTATGACTAACGGTTTACGAATTAGCCATTGGACACCATTGAGACCGGACACCCTGTATAATTACGAACGCACCTAAAAACGGAACCATTATAAGATCACTCCTGTGTCTGTCTGTCTGTCACAGCCCTTTTACTCGTAAACTATGCTACGTGGAAAGTTCAAATTGGGGGAAGTAATAAAGATTATTGACCCACATATTTACAGATTAATAAATATTCATAAATATATTTAGGAAAAATGTAGAGGGCTAATTAAGTTACTTGAAAAAAAAAAAATCTTTTCTTTTTATATTGTGTGGGGTATCGTGTGAAAGCTTTCGTAACGCTGAAATAAAAAATGTATTTCATTTAATTTTAAATATTATATTTTCAAAGTTATGGTGGAAAATGTAGTTCAAAAATGTGTCCCCCCCCCCCCCCCATCTAATTCCGAATCTATTGAAACTAAAATTATGACAAAATTAGAGGTAGTAGACATTAATTTAAACCTTGCAGGAAGATTATAGCGATTACCCTAGGTCACATAGTTTTAATCGCATTTTTCCGTTACACTGAAATTTCGATTTACGGGCTTCAGCAAAAGTGTTGAGAAGATCTGGAGGTACCTATCGTAGCAGAAGTATAAAAGCATTGTTGATCATGAATTTCGGAAAAAATCGTCGGTAATTAGCCGAGATATTAACCCTTAAAGACACGGACGGTTTGGACATGCATAATGACAGGGACGGCGTACTCTATGCTCCATCGGCTTTTAAAGCCTGGATAACAAATTTTAAGGATATATTTATGTAATGCAATGCCCAGTAGCAGTATAAAAGCAATAAACGTCAAATAGTTAAAAACAGACTAATTTAATGAGAATTAATCACATAAATACTATGGGATTCGCAACTAGTTTCCATTGAGTGGCTCTCTCAATACACCTACTATGTTTTTAAAGGTTAACTAAAAACCTATATGGAATAGCAAATATACAGAATAGCTATATTTGCTGTTATTTAGGTTCAATATATCTTTGAACTTTCATGGTATATCCATTTATACTTTTCTAGTATACAGGGTGCAAAGGGAAGTCCCTTTAACCTGAAAATACTTGTGAACGGAAAGAGCTACAGCTAGTGAAAGTGAGGTAACGGTATAGTAAAGCGACTACGCCCAATTTAATTAAAACGACAGCAGCGCCCCTAGTGGCGCAATTTGGAAGATAGCCACTGCAAATCGAAAAAGAAAAGAGATAGAGCAAAATTTCCAGTTAGAAAGTTTTAGAGCATCAATTAATTAGTAGAATACGACATTTGGTTTACATGGATAAGATAAATCTTCGCCTGTTTACCCAAAAATGTCCGAAATCGATGCACTCCATTTTATGTAAACGTTTGAATGAAATAGTCAGAAGTATGAAGAAATACGCACAATTTATGCTATAAATACGTACTTATCTCAATACATTTTGATAACATCACACACTTAAAAACAAAGACAAACTGTCTCACAGTGAAAAAAAGTTAATATTCAGTATGTTCGAAAAGTTCGCCATTGCTCACGATACACGTTTGTATTCGTGAGAGTAATTCTGCATGCACATTTCTCAGCATGGAATGTCTATTGCAAGCTACTTCAATACGACGACATAGATTTAACCCTTTCAAGGGCGGTAGCTAGACGGTCTAGCCACCTAATTTTAATTCCAAAACTGACAAATGGCACCAATAATATTTTAATAAAATTTTGCTTTTGTAATGAAAGTGCAAATTAGCGGATTTTTGTTTTCTGAGAAATTCGTTTGAATATTCTAGTGTCAGTCAATTATTTCATCAGTTTACGAACAGAATTCTTCTGGCCCTGAAAGGGTTATTCTAAAATTTTAAATTCATTAGAAATTAAATCTTTACAGACATTACAGCACAGTACAACGTCACAATCTGCAATTGTGCACTGCTACATTTCCGAAATGTGAATAAGCAAAGTAGAATCGTCGCTCATCGATTTCGGATATTTTTGGGTATGCAGGCGACGATTTATCTTATCCGTGTGAACCAAATGTCGTTCGATACTAATTAATTGATGCTCTAAAACTTTTTAATTGGAAAATTTGCTCTACCTCTTTTCGTTTTCAATTTGCAATGGCTATCTTCCAAATTTCGCCACTAGGGGTGCTGCTGTCGTTTGCATTAGGTCGGGAGTAGTCGCTTTACTGTACCGTTATCTCACTTATATAGCTGTAACTCTCTCCGTTCGCAAGTTTTTTCAGGTTAAAGGGACTTTCCTTTGCACCTTGAATACTATACAGCTATACTCAATCCTACGTTGTTTAGTTTTTACAAAATCTTAGTATTCTTTTAGCAACGGTATTTTTTTAATAATGCACTTACTAATTCATATATTATTGTACGGAACCCTCTGTGCGCGAGTAATACTCGCACTTAACCGTTTTTATTTAATTTTTAATTGACTTTTTCTCAAAACTTGAATTTTTCAGGTTGGTGTTCCTTTATTTTAATGTCTATGAAACTTAAGAACTCAGATTTTTAATGGCACTTATATCATGTTATATTGTATACTTTAACACAGGAGTTTGATGATTTGTTGAGAATTATTTATTTTAGACAGTGAAATCTTATCAAAAATGCGAATTTAAAAATGATTTTCCGTGAATAATAATAATTTCCCACTTTCACTTAGAAAGAAAACGGTTTGTTAAAATGTGTAAAACATGTTATTTTAACTACCATAAAAAATCTACACCTCTTATCTTTCACGATTTCTGAGAAAAAGGTACATAAAGTTGGTGAGTTTAACATGGCGGAGATAGGGCATTCCTGGTCCCCTAAGTACTTTGTGTACGATCCCCCAAATTGGTATAAGTCATGCAATTCAAAGTTTCATAACTCGGTCAGTTGTAGTGTTAGATGAATGGGACTTACTGAAAATGAAGTTCATCCTCATAATCATAACAGGATCCAAAACAAACTTTCAACAAATCATGACTGAACGCTCGGGCTTGAGAATACACACACCAGATGCATCCAAGACTAGTAAACAGGTTTCAGGTAATGTGTACAGTAGTGGCCAAAAATGTGAAAACATTTTTGAAGTTTGATGATACGTTACACCACCTTCTCTTTAAGTAATATCATAAAATTATGTACAAATGTATCAATGGAAAGATAAATCTAATCAAGAATGTAATACGGGAAATTTCATGAAGGAAGGTTTATTAGAACAGCAGCTATAAAGAAGAAAAGTGAAAAATATCGAAAAAATGAGATATGCAAAAATTATCGCATTGTCAGTTAATACTTAGTTGGATAACCTTTACTTTCACAGCCTTATAGCGCCTTCCCATGGAGTGAAACAAATCTCAGTTCTGAAGCTGTTATAATGTAATACCAAGATTGAATTATTGCTTCTGTTAATTGGATTTTATTGCTGGGTTGCTTCGGTTCAACAAGTTTCTTTAGTCGGCTCAATAGATTTTCAATCGTGTTAAGGTTTGGACTATAGACGCTTTCAGTCATGACGTTTTGCTTGGAAACTGACTCCAAACAAACGGTTGCTATGCTCAGTTTCCAAGCAAAACGTCATGAATGACGGCACACTGAAAGCGTCTACATTTTACCTTCTATACAATCCAGATTATTTTCTTCTATCATCTATGCACAGTCTCTTAATTCTTCTATTACCAGTTACTTTTCTGTTGTACACCATTTCCTGCCTTTGCTAGTTTGGTTTTGTAGTGACACAGTTTCCTGATACCACTTTAAAAATATAGAAATGCCACCTTTGTTTACATTTCCACCAATCTGCTTTCTAATTTCTTCATAACTGTAACTTTGTCACTTAATACTGGTATTTTACACCACTTTCTAGTTGACCAGTCAACTCTTTGTGCCATTTCTGTAATTTTCTTATGTTTTACATCCAACTCTAATACCAGTCACATAAAGCACAGACAGATGTCCTCCTTACAGCTCCAAGACAGCAACAGTTGAATCAGACTGTTACCTGATTGACTCACTTCCAAAACAGTATGACACCTGATTGGCTCTCTAAACACTCATGCTCAATGGCTGCATTCAAATAAAGGAAAGGTACTTCATGTTAATCTAAGCAAGTTGTATATCTTTTTTTGCTTGTTTGTTTATTTTTCTATAACTTCTAATATTTGAACATTCAGTAATACTGATAATCGAACAAAATTTATATTACAATCTTTATTAAATTTTCTTTTCTTTGATACATAATTTTATGGTATTACTTAAACAGAAAGTGGTATTATGAGCTATTAAACCTCAAAAATATACCTTTTCAAAAAGGTTTACACAATTTTGGCCACTGCTGTATCTTTCAAAAGGAACTTCTTAGAGATACGAAGTTTATTTGTGAACATCTTTTGGCCTAGAATAGAGTTTTTCAGCCTTTTTTTCCCCCCATCTAACGACACACTTGAATGCATAGTTATATTTCCATGTCGCATTTGAATTATGACTTGTAAAAAGTATGAAAAGAGATACATTTTTCAATTTATTTTTAAACACAAACAAATGCATTACAGGCAATAAACAACTTTTTTTTTAAACATAAATTTTATTTTAAAAATAACAAATTCTTTAAAATATCTGCTTTGTAAAATCAAACATTCAGATAGGCATAGGGGAGACTAGGGAGGGTTGACCATACGGGAGGCTTGACCCACCCATCAGTTTTCATATTTAAAAGAATTACAGAGTTTTATCGATAGTTGTCAACCAAAGCTACTGGAATGCTCAAACAACAGTCTTTGTTTCATACAGATAATCGAAATAGGTGTGGAAAAAATCAATTGCGAGGTGTTTTCAACCTAAAAGTTGTGTTTTTTAGAAATATTTTGTAAGCTTTTTTCAGATAAAATATATTATAGAAATTTAAGTAAGTAGGTTTTAAGTAATGCAGAAATATCCAGCTTTCATTCCAGGTATAAAGATTGTACAGTAAGTTAGACTTAACCTAACCATGTGCTATTCTTTAGAAAATGGCTATGTTGGGAGGTTTGACCCAGTCAATTTGAGGTAGGGTTGACCAGATGCTCCAGGCTCCTTCAATTAAGTGGTTTTGGAAATCTTTTTATTATACACTGCGCATAATAAAAGGCTAATGGTTATATATAAAAAAGAATGTAAATTTATTCTGTAAAGCTACAGTAAAATTGGGTAATGGAAAATAAAATGTTTAAAACTGATTAAAGAAAGGTGTGAAAAATTACTATAATATCCACTGCAAGAAAAAATTTAATGAAATATAAATGGAGGAATTATTTTCAATTTAAATATTAATTAAAAGAGGTAAATAGAAACAGTGGAAAAGACTAGAAAGTATGAAAGCAGCAGTCTTAACCCTTTCAGGGGCAGTGGTATGGTTATGAAACCGCTTAATTTTAATTCCCAAATGCCACAATGGCACTAGAATTTTTCTAAAATCTTTTCCATTTAATATGTATGTGAAATATAGCCTTTTTCTTATTTCCAAATAAATTTGTTCGTAAATTCCGGTGCCAGTCATTTATATCAACATTTTAGTACTGAAAGTACTAACAGCTGAAACGGTTAAAAAATGTTAATGATCAATTAACTGCTTATGCGGCTGCAAAAGATCATAGCATTGATCGAAAAACTTTAGAGGGGTGTGTCACAAATTTCACCAGGACGAGTACAGTTAGATGAAGCCAAACTATGTGACAACTAGAGTTTTCAGGTCGAGTGTAACAAAAAGTAAGACAAGGAGACAAAACAAAAGCGGGACAGTGGCTTCTAAATCCGGACATAACCATACATGAAACCCTATGAAAATGGAACCTGTCTCTAACGGAATACTATCCTAATGTTAAAATTTCCTTTTCCCTGCTGTACAGTTATACCTGCTCAGACAAAATCCTGTTTTAAACTAAATTTTCTCCCCTGTCTTGCAATTGCGTCTAAACAGGTTTGTTTAAGCATCATATTTTCAAATATATTTTTTTCTAATAATTAAAGCATGTAACATAAAGTTATTTTGCTTTTTTTAAACTGGTTCTATTCACAAATATTTCAATATAAAACAAAGTGGGTCAAGCCTCCCATATAGTGGGTCAACCCTTTCGTATATGGGGAGCCTTTACCCATTATTTTCTCATGATTAAAATCAATCATTTTCAAATTTCTTATATATTACACTTATGTAGCAATTTTATTTTGATAACCGATTGTATAATGAATAAAATGATATATAAAACTTTATTCTACGTTCAATATTTTAAAAATAAAAAATCATTTTGTAAAAAGTTGGTCAACCCGCTCCCTAGTGTCCCCTACTTATAAATTTTATACCATGAAGGTATAAAGTGGACTAAAAAAATTTCAAAACTTGTGTATAAAAGATTTATTTTCAAAAAGGTTTTAATGCAATTTATACTAAATAAAAATCACCAATTCAAATATTTCTACTGTATTTCAAATTGAAATAAACCTACACGAAATTTTTATTTGTTACCCTGCACCTTATTACAAAGTACTAACTTAAGTATGCTGCATTAACGTAGAACTCTATTAATAATTATTAAAATGGAGCTTGGTGCAATATAAAAGAAATGTAAAAATATCAACGTTAAAAGCACCAATAATTTCATTGGTGCTTTTAACGTTGATATTTTTACATTTCTGTTAGAATTCTATTACTTCGTACACTCCACTTTCATATCACGTGGCTGAATATTTCCGTGGCACACATGGACCTGACAAACTTTCATGGCATGGCATACCAGTATTTAGTGGTACACCGATTGAAAACTGCTGGTCTAGAGCTTTCTTTAGTACAATCTCGTTATTTTTCTAACAAACAAAATTATAAGAATTTTATATAAGAAACTTATAAATTTTCTCTTTATTGAAAAAAAATAACAATAAACAACAAACCAGTATATTGCACTGAAAATTTCCGTGCCACACATGGACCTGACAAATTTTCATGGCATACCAGTGTTTTGTGGTACACTGGTTGAAAACTGCTGATCTACAGCTTTCTTTGGTACAGTCTCGTTATTTTTTTAACAAACCAAATTATAAGAATTTTAAATAAGAAACTTATAAATTTCCTCTTTATTGAAAAAAGAATAACAATAAATAACAAATCAGTATATTGCATTTTACATTCTATTCACAAAATCAAACTACAAAAACTTTTCCAGGACTGCCAGTTCTTTTGTTAAAAATTGCCAATTCTTATGCTTCTATATTTGAATGTGAATCTTGAAAAATATAATGAAATTGTTGATTATTATCTGCCTGCCAATAATATTCACTAGAATTGATGATAGCTGGTGTCACACCAATAGGTGTCATGTTACTTGAAGGGAAATCCGGTTCCTATGAATAAAAATATCAAGAATATTGAAGTAAGGCATTTTTCATGAATAAAATAAGCATTATTTTAGCTATTTTTGTTTCCAATTATTTAAAAATCTCCTTAAAATAAGACAGGGGTTTTGTTTTTTTTAAGTTAAGTTTAATTTTTAATATGTAAATTGTAGATGAACCCTTGTGAAAACAAACCCTGTACAATCGGCCAAGAAAATGCCTCCCCCCCCCACACACACTCCCCCGTCTCTATCAGCATGCAGACGCAGAAGACAACAAAAATAGCCATTCAATTGCAAATTATGTGTTCATCAAATGTATGTTAAACAAGTAAAAAAGTCATGCTTCAAACATAGATTATAAAACTCTTTCCAACACATTCAGAATAGCGTAACTAAACTTCAGCCTTTAACCCTTTCAGGGGCAATCAATTGTGTTTCTGTAATGTTGAATTCACACCAGAATTTTAGAAAAACTTTTCTTCAAATTAGGGAAAAACAATTTTACAACTTTTTTCCACCAAAGTTATAAAAGTAAAATTTAATTAAATGTTTCTGGTGAAAACTTGATTAAAATTAGGTGGGATGTATTATATCCCATCGTCCCTCAAGGGGTTAATAAGGTGAAAGATGATGGTCGGAATAAACAATTTGGAAAACTCATAACACCTTTGAAAACCATATTTCAGAAATTACCATCAATAGCTGACAAACAAAAAATCCGAATTTGTTTGTGCAGCCCTGTATAGTATCTATAGATATGTACTATATGTACAACATTGTATGCTAAATTTTAGTTCATTTAGGAAAATTCCCCTTCAGAAATTTACGTCGATAGATGTGGAAATGTACTCAAGATCTTTTTTGCAAATTTGTATATGATTAATAAGATTTATACACACCAAGTAATATTCAAAGTATTAGGTTCATTTAAAAACGTGTACTACAGCAAAAAACGCCCTTCCAACAATTATTGATCATCTATAGTACTTTAAACGAACGCTTTTGTGTGTCCTTGTAAATGAACGATAGCTGCTCAGCACGCCATATTCTATAGTAGGCATCTTGAAGTGCACCTCACTTATATATATCAGTTTCAATGTGTTTGAAATTATGTAACATCATTAAAATACACTGGAAAAGATTTTTCTTCTTAGATCATAATGCAACGGAATTCTTTTGGGTGTCTGTGTAAACGAACGATACACATTACACACTTCATTTTCAATATCGAACATGCCATCGTGAACCTCAATAACATATATAAATTCCACGACAATCCAAGACTATTTACGCGAGTTAGAGCACGGGCAGACAAACAGACAGACAAACCGAATTCATAAACACTTTTCAACTTTGTTGGAAAGTGTTAAAATAATAATAATAAACTTGAGTAGGTGGGCGTCTTTATAGTGAAACTGTATTAAACTTTCAATTTTCAATATAAGCGTTCAAGGGGGCTCTTCACTCCCTTGAAAACACCCGCTCCGTAATGTTAAACCAATGGGCAGGTTATTTTCGAATTTCTCGTTTAAATTTGAATATTTTTTAACTTTTTTTTTTTTTTGCATAGGATAGCTGAGCTCGATCTTTAATATAACTAATTTTACTTTTTCGATTTTGGTTGCAGATTTTTTTGAAAAAAGGTACTTTCAGTTTCGAAACCGGTTCTGAAAGTGAAAGTGTCTTTATTAAAAAAATCTGCAACCGAAATCGAAAAAGTAAAAAATAGCCATATTAAAAATCAACCTCGGCTATCCTGTGCAAGAAAAAAAAAATTGTTTAAAAAATATACAAATTTAAACGAGAAATTCGAAAACAACCTGCCCATTGATTTAACATTACGGAGCGGGTGTTTTCAAGTGACTGAAGAGTCCCTTTAAAGGTACTATATGTATGGGCAGTTGCTGCATGAAGTGTATTTTAATAGTGTTCTACGATTTTATGGTATTTATTTAGCATCTGTTTCCATTTTCACAATCAGACCTCAAATTCTCTTTTCAATGTTAAATATATGGTCATCATGAAATGCTTTGATGTTTTTCAAATTTCTCATCAGATTTTTTGTTCATACTTTTAAAATGATGTTTGTATGCTGTCTTGTTGAAAAGTATTTCTAAAATATATATTTATCTACCCTATCTATCTATATTATTAAATAAAAACCTAATTTGTAGAACAAATTAAAAAAACAAAATTTATTTCCTAAATTGTTTAAGCCCGAGAAGGGGCAGATATTAAGATATTTCATTCAATTCGTTCTACATTTAATGTTAAATTTTTGTAACAAATAAGTTAAACCAATTTAAAATTAAAAAATAAAAATGAAATTCATACAATATAACGCTTTAAACACCTATATACATAGATTCCGTTCAAATGAAATCGAAATAAATCTTAGACTTTTTTTAAAGTTTTGTATTTTGCATGTACCTTATCATATTATGTACAATCGTCATAAACATAATGCAAAATCTGCAGTACAAATATTTACAACTTAAAAATGGAAAAGTCTAAGATTCATTTCAATTTCATTTGAACGGAATCTAAGTATATAGGTGTTTAAAGCATTATATTGTATGGATTTCATTTTTATTTTTTAATGTTCAATCGGTTTAGCTTATTTGTTACAAAAATTTAACATTAAATGTAGAATGAATTGAATGAAATATCTTAATATCTGCCCCTTCTCGGGCTTAAACAATTTAGGAAATAAATTTTGTTTTTTTAATTTGTTCTACAAATTAGGTTTTTATTTAATATGTCAACTTTTTTAATAACTACTGCATTCAGACAAACACATTTCAAAATTAATGGAGGGTATCATCATCAGGCTTTGATTTGTGCGATATCGTATCACAATTTGTGATGCAATTTACCTATGTATAATTCAAAATGTTTCACCAGTGCAGTAATGCAGGTTGTTGTAGTTTGGTCAAAATATTACAATCTGAACTTAAAAAATCTGCTTGAAAATGTCATTTTTTTCCCACTATGACGTCATATTCATCTTCTTTTTAATTCTTAAAAAAAAAAAAAAAAAAAAAAAAAAAAAAAAAACTATTTCAGTTTCTTCAGTTACATGTTTCACGTGAAAATCATTCAACTAAAAATAGGCAAATTATTATTACGGCTTTTGAATTATTTACAACAATGAAGGAAAAATGTTAAATTTTATTAGAAAATGTCCGTTGATTCTCAATGAAAAAAGCAAAATTTGTAATTATTAAGAAAAACATTTGAATAATGTAAATAAAAATTAGCCCATGTTACTCTCTAGATTATAATCCACCTATATGCAAAGGCATTTTATGATCCGTTTTGATCCTGACGTCTGGCAAATGTTTTTACACTTTGAATTTATAATATTATTAGAATTAGCAAAGAATTAAAAATGAGTGGCATCAGGGACAAAAAGGTGGAAAGAAAAAATGAAAAAGTTATGATCTCCATAGGCTTTTCTATGTTAAATTAACATTGAGAAGTGACACTGGAAATAAATAAGTATTGCGCTGCCGCGCAATACTTCAATAAAGGACAAACATATCTGTGCGTAATGCATAGGTCATTCTGCGAATGGCAACACTTTGAAATTTGAAATAAAATTTTGGTTTTGCAATTTTCTCTGCTGCAAATTTTTAGACTTCTAAACATTGCACATTTTAAATTTTTACACCGTCGTATAACGAAAAAAATGCTCTTTTAAATGCAATTTGTTTGAAAGCTGTATCTCAATTATATTTTGAGATATTAATTTTTTTTGTAGTTTTTAATACATTTTTTGTAATTGTGGCAACTGAAGAACTCCATTTCTATTGAAAGTCGTGGAGGGTTGAAAGTAAAGGGAAAATAATCACGGAGGAAAGACAATATTATATTACTGTACCTTTTTGTTGCCATTTTCAAATAAAAACTGAAAAAAAAAATTTTGAAATTAAAATACATGCTATGTCAGCGATTTTTTAAATTTCTAAATATCGCACATTTTCAATTTTTAAACCGTCAAATAGAGAAAAAAATCTACTTTGAAATGCAATTTGTTTGAAAATTGTATCTTAATTGACTGAGTTATTATGGTTTTTAAAATAACTAGTCGCCCTTGACTACCAGTTTGGTCTCCCTTAAATGTATGCTAGGCATTGTATCATGTTACTTTAATTCATAATTTAATTTACTTGCTCAATCCTTCGCCAAATTGGAGGATTCTGATAGAGAAATCAGGAACTCCCTACTTTTATGTTAGTCGGGTACAGGTGATAAATCGCCAAACATTGTACCCGTCGCATTTTTTTTTTCATATTTCGTTAATTCAGATTAAAATATAATCCTTTTACTCATATTATTTAGAATGGATAACTTTAATTTAAAAATGAAACCTTTAAAATTCATGACTTTCACTTAAAAAAAAAAAAAAAAAAAAAAAAAAATCTTTAAAAAAAGAAAAAGAATAAATAATACCATAAACCATTTAATTTAAACATCAAAGCATTGTTTTAATTTACCCCTCGAAAAACAAAAAATGCTGATGGCGAGTTAAAAAATGCTATTGGCGAGAATTGCGCACAGCTAACATAAAAGTATGAACTCTTTGCGATCATGGCAACTTCTATGTAGTTTTATTTGAAAAAAATATTTTGATTAAATCGGTTGCCAGAAAAAAATTTCTTTTCTCGCCATGGACATTTTCTCTATTTCGCCAAGTACCTATACTGGAAAAGTACCTTTATTTATTTATTTATTTATTTATTTATTGTATTTTAAATTAGATGAATAAAAGACGGCACAGGTGTCATATACGTACTACGTTGGCGCGACTTTTTTCTGACGCCAATGTCATACACGCACCGGGGTACTTAACTGGCGCCAAAGTGTCGTTATTTTGCTTGATATGGTATCCCGGATGTTGTTGTTTATTTATTAATAAATTGCTTATTTACTTTTAATACAACTTTTTCTCCTCTATTTCTTTATTATCTTTCTTTACTAAAAATGTTTTCTCATCGATATCTCCTTAACCTTAGAAAAAGGTTACTTATTTATTTTATTAAGAAATACTTGAGATGCAAAAACACTGCTAAGACACATCGTTAAAATAATAACTGCTGGCTTGACGAACACTAATTTATTTACAGGACAAACAACACACACGCAACGAATATTATAACATTAACTTCTGGTTATTTTAACTATTTCACAGAGACATTAAGATGCCGATGTTATCAAAGAACAATCAGGGCGACACACCACTGATTTTCACTCCATCTTTTCACTACACGATCTCCGCCGCCGCTGCTCGCTGTTCCAGTTCGAATAGTTCTGCTTTGGCGAGAGTTCACTGTTTGGCGACCGCCAATATCCGTGCTTCGCAAATATTAAAGTTAATGCGAGTCTTACACGTCCCTCCTTAAGGAGCACATAGTTCTCCTTAGAGACTATGCTGCTAAGAAAAGTACAGTTAGTTTCACAAACACAATGTTAAAGGAAAGAGCCTGTTCGCTAGCCCAAACATTTTAAACACATAAATAAAAAAAGTATGTATATATATAATAATAATGTAAACAACAGTCTTAATTAAACATAACATAAAATATCAGAATATTTAATAATACAATCATTATACGATAAGTTTATATCTTTCCCTAAGGGAATCTGGAAAGGGCATCAGCATTGCCATGCCTACTTCCTTTCCTATAGGTAATTTTTAGATTATATCTTTGAAGGGCTAATGCCCAGCGAGCTAGCTTGGCCCCGTGGGGCAATCCCTGGGAACTCTGTTTTGTCAAGTTGGATAAAGGTAGTACGATGCTTACAAAGTTCGGGATATAGTCTCTATAATAACTTACTATCCCCAGAACTGTTCTCAATTCTTTCTTGTTGGTAGGAGCAGCTAGTTCCTTCATAGCTTCCACCTTTTCTGGGTCTGGGACATGTCTTCTTGATCCAACTATATGCCCTAAAAATTTTACTTCCCTTTTTCCGAAATCACACTTTCCCAGAATTACTGTAAGACCTATTTCACGAAAGGCCTGTAAATCTTCACCTATATATTTCTTGCTGATTTAGTTGAGCATTCTTATTTGCAATTCTGTGAGCATTCATTATCTTTTCTCTCAGTTCTTCTAAATACTTTTCTACAGACTGCGAGACGGTCGTAGGTATCACTTTCTCGCCGGTCCAAATTTCTTTAAGTAATGCTGTTGGACCCTTAGGTATTCGCCCGTATGCTAACTGATATGGGGAGACACCAGTCGTGCAATGAGGGACCTCTCTATACGCAAATAAGAGATGCGGAATATGTATGTCCCATTCATTCCCATATTCTTGAACATTTTTGTTCAGCATATTCTTCAAGGTTCTGTTCCACCTTTCTACAGCTCCCATGCTCTCGGGATGACCCGGCGTCGAAAATCTTGGTGATACCCCTATTAGTTTCATAAAAGCATCAGCCAATTTTGAGGTAAAATTTGGGCCTTGATCGGTACATATCATTCTGGGAAATCCAGTGCGACTGAAAATTTGCATCAATATATCGCACGTAGTTTTAGCCTTTATGTTTCTGGTCGGTATTGCTTCTGCCCATCTAGTACATAAATCAATTGCGGAAATGATGTACTTGTGTCCTCTCCTGGAAGGGGGTTCTAAAGGACCTATACAGTCTAAACTCCAAACCTCAAAGGGATTATCCGGCCTTGTAATCGGCTGGATCGGAATTCTATCTCGGTAAGTTTCAGTTCTTCTAACTTGACAAGGCTTACAGCTTTCACAGAATTTCCTAACGTCATTTCTGATAGTCGGCCAAAAAAATGAGTACTTTATTCGTACTTTTGTTTTCTTTTCACCAAGGTGTCCAGCCAGTGGAATTTCATGGGCGATTTTCAATACGAAATCACGCTTGACAGAGGGTAATACGACTTGCTTTATTTTTTCTCCACACACCCACTCAGAGTGTAAAAGAAGTCCATCTTCTACCTCGAATCCATTTCTTCGTTCTTCTGCAAGCTTCCAAATATTAGCTAATGATTCGTCTTCCTGCTGCAGCTTTATAAACTCTGATCTACTTACTTTGTAACACTCTTCTTCACTGGAAGTGGTAGGACATTCTATCTCAACGACTTCTTCTTCCTCATCATTCTTTGCTATTTCGTTTAGGCTGGAGCTTGGTTTCTGTTGTTCCTTTTGCACAGCAAGGGAGGCCAATGGTTGACATTGTTGAATACCTTCATTTAGTGCCTCAAATGCTGTAGGACATATCAGCATATCACTTACTAATTTTTTGGATACTGCACATATGACTGGGACTTCACTATGTTGAGAATCATTTATTTTTATTTTAAAAACTACTAATGGAGCTATTTCAGTTGATCCAAATGCACACACAAGTTTTACGGTTCCCTCGCCTTCACCAGCGTTAATAGGGGCTAAATCATGCCTCATGACTGAAATTTGAGCACCTGTGTCTAAGATACCGTTGAGAACTGTAGAACCACATTTCAGTTCTATTTTCTTCAGTTCATCACACTTTACGGAATTTGCTTTAACAGGGAATAATATCGGAACTGTAATTCGAGCTGACAATACCTCTTTATTCTCTATAGTTCCTTCTGTAGTGACCAAATTACTCTTAGCACTTTCAATTCTGTTTCGTGTTCCCTGACTATTATTCTTAGGACAAACCCGTGCAAAATGAGTTGAATCTCCGCATGTAAAACATGTAGGCTTAAACGCCCTGGAATCCCTATATTTTTGACAAGTCCCTTGATATTTTGTTTTATCAAATTGTTTGTCATTTCTGCCATTTTTAGTCGTTCCCGCAAAATGACCGTTTTTGGTATTTTCGAACCTTTCCTTAGATTTGTACTTATTTTTCTCTTCCAATTGCCATCGAGGAACATCTTTTAGTTTAGTGGGTACTGTGTTTTTCTTCAGTCCGTCTTTCAAACTTTCATATTCATCAACCTTTTCTGCGACATCTAAAGGGTCGATCATTTTATTCCACTGATCCAAGAAGTGTTCCTTCACGTCATTTGGTACCCTGCGTTTGAGTTGATCCGCTACCAATAATTTCTTTAATTGGTCGAAATTCTCAACCTTTAATTCGTTTATCCATTCGTTGAAATAATTGTTCAATGCATGACTGTAGCTTCTCCAAGACTCTTCTGGTCCCTTTTGATGCCGGAAAATAATTGCCTCAACTTTTCAGGATTTAGCTTGTAACGCTTTAATAACATATCCTTTACGAAATCATAGTCATTGGCTCTCTCAGGAGGCTTTCGAGCTATATTATTAGCCATATCTGTTGGTAACAATCCCAGTAAATATGCTACCCATTCTGATTTATGTACACGCGCCATTGCCGCCTGACGCTCAAAGTTTACTAAATACAGTTGCATTTCGTCTACTTTTTCGTCGTATTTAGGAGTTATCTGCATCAGTTGTACTCTAGATCTTGTTTCGTTTGAATTTTCAACTCCATCACCCAAATCTACGTTATTTCTTCTTAATTCCAACCGTTTCATTTCTAGATCGTGATCTCTTTCTTCTTTCCGGATTCGATCCTCTCTTTCTTCTTTCCGAATTCGTTCTTCTTCCTCTTTTGTCTCACGCCGAATTCGTTCTTCTTCCTCTTTTGTCTCACGCCGAATTCGTTCTTCTATGATTCTACTCAGAGATACTTTGGCCTCATCTTCGACGAAATTTTCATTTTCTGATATTAATTTTCTAATATCTGCCCTCTTATTATCCATGCTAGCTTCTATACCCAGCTCTGTTGCTAGCTCGATTAGATCTTCCTTCCTGCCCCTACCCAGGAATGCCATGGTAAAAAAAAATATTCTAACGAATTCAAAATGCTAGTAATCAATTAAAGACAGCGTAATAAACCCCAAGACTTATTAATTCCCACACAAAAAAAATGTAACTATAATCAATCATTCAAATAACTTTTCAATAGAACCGTTTGGGAATTTAAATGCTTATTTCAATCATTTAATTAAATAATTCTATCAACGGTATTTTAAATCTAGTCAAAATGAACTTTCCGAATTATTACGAAAAGAAAAAATCATATATGAACACATAATTAAATCAATTATTTACTTTCGTTTTGAATGAGTTAAAAAAAAACACATTCAGCAATAATTAAATTGTACTAATATTCCCTTTCACCAAATTGCTTTCAATAACCATTAACCCTAAAATAGTAGAATACCAAAGAATTATAAACTAGGATGTACATTCAATGTCTACAAATAACAAATGCACTCATAATATTTGTTTCAACACTCCATACTCAAAAATACAATTTAAATCATAATGTTAGTTTTGATTTAAAAATAATAATAACACTCTTAAAAGAATGCCTTCATAACACTAGTTTCGATTTACGAAACTCAGGATACTTAAATAAAGCATAAAAAAAAAAATACTAATTCCGATCTATGAAAGAACTTTCTTAAACAAACAAACAAAAAAAAATGTAATCACTATTTTCAACCTACGAAACTTGGTTGCACAATCAAATAATAAAAATATCAATTTCACCTCTAATAAAATAGGAAATAACAACCTTTTATTTTTTTCTTTCTTTTTGTAGAATGAGGAAATCATAAATAAACACAACTTTAATTATCTTCCTGCATTTTCAAATTGCGAAGGTAATAAATAACCAATTTAAAAAAACAAAACATATTCCATAATTCTATTACGTCAACGTTAAGTAATGTAAATATTGCCAAAGCACTTTCAAATTATAATATTAATCTCACTTATTTATTTTGCTCTTATGAAATAGCAAAAAAACAAAATATTCACACCTGTTTAGTCTTTCGAAAACATTTAAAAAGAAAGGGGAAAATAATTCCATAATAATTTACGCAACCACTATTGAACTTTAATCCCAAATCAGTGAAATATTCACTTTATTTTACACTACATTTATCTTATTTTAACATTACTGCATATTTAAAATATAATGCAATATACACCTTATTTATTTAATGAAATTTCAGATGCAACAAACAATACTTTCGTTTCAAATTTTACCTTCAAAGAAATAATCAATCGAATAATAAGTAGTGTTAATAACCTTCATTTAATTACTCATTCTGTTCTTCATGAATCTAGACAATAATATTTTTAATTATTTTACAGCATAACAGAATAATATAATTTTATTTTTGGGCTAGCATAAAAAAACGAACAAGACTCTTACCTCTTTGATATTACCAAACCCCGTGAGAACAATCCTGCCGGCTGCGCCAATACAACTTTTTCTCCTCTATTTCTTTATTATCTTTCTTTACTAAAAATGTTTTCTCATCGATATCTCCTTAACCTTAGAAAAAGGTTACTTATTTATTTTATTAAGAAATACTTGAGATGCAAAAACACTGCTAAGACACATCGTTAAAATAATAACTGCTGGCTTGACGAACACTAATTTATTTACAGGACAAACAACACACACACAACGAATATTATAACATTAACTTCTGGTTATTTTAACTATTTCACAAAGACATTAAGATGCCGATGTTATCAAAGAACAATCAGGGCGACACACCACTGATTTTCACTCCATCTTTTCACTACACGATCTCCGCCGCCACTGCTCGCTGTTCCAGTTCGAATAGTTCTCCTTTGGCGAGAGTTCACTGTTTGGCGACCGCCAATATCCGTGCTTCGCAAATATTAAAGTTAATGCGAGTCTTACAATTTTATTTTTAAAAATTATATAAATTGTTTTGTTTTATAGTTATTAATTAAACTTTTTATTTAAGTATTGCGCGGCAGCGCAATACTTATTTATTTCCAGTGTCACTTCTCAATGTTAATTTAATATAGAAAAGCCTATGGAGATGATAAATTTTTCATTTTTTCTTCCCACCTTTTTGTCCCTGATGCCACTCATTTTTAATTCTTTGCTAATTCTAATAATATTATAAATTCAAAGTGTAAGAACATTTGCCTGACGTCACGGTCAAAACGGATCATAAAATGCCTTTACATATAGTTGGATTATAATCTAGAGAGTAACATGGGCTAATTTTTATTTACATTATTCAAATATTTTTCTTAATAATTCCAAATTTCGCTTTTTTCATTGAGAATCAACGGACATTTTCATATAAAATTTAACTTTTTTCCTTCATTGTTGTAAATAATTCAAAAGCCGTAATAAATTTGCCTATATTTAGTTGAATGATTTTCACGTGAAACATAAAACTGAAGAAACTGAAATAGTATTTTTTTTTTTTTTTTTTTTAAGAATTAAAAAGAAGATGAATATGGCGTCATAGTGGAAATAAAAATGACATTTTCAAGCAAATTTTTTTAAGTTCAAATTGTAATTTTTTGACCAAACTACAGCAACCTGCATTACTGCACTGGTGAAACATTTTGAATTATACATAGGTAAATTGCATCACAAATTGTGATGCGATATCGCACCAAATCAAAGCCTGATGATGATATACCCTCCATTAATTTTGAAATGTGTTCGTCTGAATTCAGTAGTTATTAAAAAACTTGACATATTAAACAAAAACCTAATTTGCAGAACAAATTAAAAAAACAAAATTTATTTCCTAAATTGTTTAAGCCTGAGAAGGGGCAGATATTAAGATATTTCATTCAATTCGTTCTACATTTAATGTTAAATTTTTGTAACAAATAAGTTAAACCAATTGAACATTAAAAAATAAAAATGAAATTCATACAATATAATACTTTAAACACCTATATACTTAGATTCCGTTCAAATGAAATCGAAATAAATCTTAGACTTTTTCCATTTTTAAGTTGTAAATATTTGTACTGCAGATTTTGCATTATGTTTATGACGATTGTACATAATATGATAAGATACATGCAAAATACAAAACTTTAAAAATGTCTAAGATTTATTTCGATTTCATTTGAACGGAATCTAAGTAGACCTAATAATCCCTATAGTTTTTCCCTGTTAATTTTAGAAAACCTTCCATATTTTAGGACAAATAGCCGTGAAATATATTGATTCGTTTAATCAATCGTTTCATAAAATCGTTTCATTAGGATTTTATATATAGTATAGGGTAGATATATTTGAGAAATATTTTGTCAATTAGACAGCAAAGGGACATCCTTTAAGAACAGCAAAGAGAAAATAAATTAAAAGTTAACATTTTCTGATGGGAAATTTGAAAAATACGAATACATTCCTTGACCATAGGTGCTTTAACATTGGAGAGTGAAATTTGTTGTTTGGCTTGTAACGAGTCAGCGAGAAAAGGGTCAACATGTTTAACAAAGTAATTATTGAACATTTTATTATTATTATTATTTATTTATTTATATGTTTATTTATTTTTGTGTGTGTATATCTGTGAGTTACCATCATACTGTTTGTTTTCAGAAAGAAAAAACCTCCGCGCTTTTGCGCATGCGTCAGGTCTGTTTTGATTTAATCAAAATAGGGGTGAGTCGACCCAGCAAAGAGGAAATTGCTGGCCAGCAGCAAAATAGGTGCTAAAATTCTGGTACAGATAAAATTCTGGTGGGCATCCGTTTTATCTCATGCGCTGGCCCACCACTACATGGAAGTACACGAACTTTTGCAGTATTAGTGCTGGCAACCCTTATGCTAGGTGGCGCTGCGAATATTGAAGACATTGAGTATTTGAACACAAATCTGAAATGAATATCTTAACACAATTTAAGCTGTGAGGCTAATTTTTTTTTTTGAAACTGTAAAAAATATAGCACCACTGCCACTAACAAAATAAATACGTAAAGGAATAAATAAATAAATTCTTTATTTCAACGCACTTTTTTTTTCTCCTTAAATCTGGTTTTAATAGGTTACAAAGGATTTCGGTTTTCAGAATTTACGCAGTTCAGAATCAATAATAAAAAAAAAGCGTATAAAATACATAGGATTTCTATACAATAGAATAATTTCTATACCAGTTTAATGATTGGCAACGTAAATCACAAAAGAAACAAACTTGAAATAGTGTAATGAGAGCTTGAAAACTACGACCAGTCGTAGCGTACGCTGGAAGCACTTGTTCATGTCCGATCACAAAAACCAAGCAGCATCGAGCGCGGTTAGTACTCGGGAGGGTGATCACATGGAAGCCGCTGAAAGTTCAAATATTTCTATAGACACTTCTACAGATATTTCTATAGCTCTTGGTGAAACCAGCTTCTAGAAAAAAAAGCCATAATTATAAAATACTTTGTTTTTTTATAGAATTCTATAAGAAATTTTTGTAAGGGAAAGTGCTGGGCCAACAAAGGAATAGCAGTGGAATAGGTGCTAGCACTGCAGGAAAAGTGCCGGATTGAAATAATGTGATGGCTACCAATGCTGGCCTGCTGTTGGCCATCACTGATGGGCCAGCTGCATTCGGCTCGGACACTTTTCGACAGGTTTAAGTAATGGCGCCCTTGTACTTTACCGCTGATGGCACTGCTGGCTGCCATCTTTTTTCTAGCTGATGGCCTACTGTTTCTTTCTTTGCTGGGGAGTTCATTTGGCTGAGTGCCAATCTTAGTGAGAGCGTACAAGAGAACAACGAAGTAGAACTTCGTAAAATACCCATCTCAGCGTAACACCCCTTTGGATAGTATAATCGTCCCAGAATGCTAGGCGCGGCTTTCGAAAATGAACAGTAATTATAATTTTAAGAAGAAATGAAAAAATGACTGACTACCTATAAGTATTGGGTGTAAGTTTGAATTTGTGCATACATTTGCTTTGATCTATTCTGAAAATACAAGTTGCATCATAATTCCCTCTGGGGTTTGATAAGTGTTCTTAAAAACCCGTTACGAATACAGAAGAAAGTTTTATACCACTATATAAAAATAACTTCATTTTTTTAATTATTGGATCGGGTGTGCTTTACAATCCTTTTCTTCTATGGCCCCCACGCTCACCTGACTTAGCGCCGTGTGATTATTTGTAATGGGGTTACATCAAAGATTAAGTGTTTGTGCCCTCTATGCCATGTGATTTAACAGAACTGTGAGGAAGAATCAAACACGATAGCTAGCATTGAACGTGAAGTGTGAGGAGCATAGCAAGGACTTGATTTTAGAATTGAAATATACCTCATCACCAAGAGTGCGCTGAACACTTGTAAAGCTTAACATAACTTTAGTTGGTTCATTACATGGTAGTATGTACGTTCATCTGTATCCGTTAGTTTTTTAAGATTAATCTTTACAAAGGAAGGAATTCTGATACACCCTGTATATAACCAATTTCTTCGGTTGGTATAAAGAAAGTAAAGATGCATTTTGAGCTGATTATTACTTGTTTGAAACAGCTGTAATAATTTGGAGCAGGAGCCCAAATTTGCGAGTGGTGTATCCCAATGTCACAATTGCCGAAATGAGAAGAAGTAAATCCAGGAGATGATTCCAAACACGCATTCAGATCTTGTATATATTTTATTGCCAATCTGTAAGAAAATAAAAAATCATATTAATTACAATAAGATTCACACTGAAACATTCTTTTGAAATTTAATTTTATGTAAAGTTTAGATAAAAATGTAAAATGTTACAGATCTAAGATTGTTTTAGTATTATAAAATAAATAAATAAATAAATAAATAAAAAATAAAAGTATTTTTAATCTTTGTGGAAAATGTAACGCTGCCTTTAAAATGTCATTTGACTGATTCAGCAATTAAAAAAGTTCATTCTTAATTACTAACTTTGCTTTTAACTTCAGAAAATTGAAATAAGGTAAGATTTTCTTTCTTTTTTAAAAAATAGCTAAATTTCGGACACTGTCAATTCTAAAACTGTCTGCTCTCCCTTGCATAATCAATCCCAAATCGAATTCAGGTCCAAATGTTGTTACGGAATTTCCATGTAACATATCGCCCTTCTGAACAAAAAATCTTAGGGTTTTCCACAGGTCTTACATTTTGCATTTCTTACTTTCATAGATGTTTTTAATAACATTATACAGCTTAATATAATTTGTCGTACTTTCTGTGGCGCATTAGTGACTAGGGTCCGATTAATTCCTGCAACTAGGGGAAGCACAGTATCATTTTTGGACCCCTCTGCATTCGGGGAAGTTTTCTAAATTCTACATAAGTTAAAAGTTACCAATTCTACAAGTATTATTTCCGGAAGTGGACCTAACCGAGTTCATATATATTTCATTAAACAGTCTTTTTTATGTCTCTGAATACACTTTAGATAGAGTGGTTCTTGCATATTCAGTTACATGTGTGATTTCTATATAGCCAACATATCAGGATGCATGTGATTGGTTAACAGCATATTGATCAGATTCAGATTTCCCGGTTGTTAGAAAAGTTTCCGGAAGTAATGTGGGTACTTTTTTGCATTAGGTAAACTTTTCCCTACAAATAAGGTTAATAAAAAAGCAATGTAAAAAAATTAAAAATGGATGTTAGAGCCCCTCTTAATTTTGAGATATCTGCACAGCAACGTAGCTTAATCCACTGAAGATCTTTATTTATTTTTCTTATTTAATGACGCAGACTGCACATGCATACGTTTCAATGACCGCTTTATTACTAAATTTCATTTTTTTTTTCTATTACTGTGCAGCCATGGCCTGAATAATTTCCCGTGAGACTCGTGGCATTGAGGCGACGTTGGAGCCCCCTTTTTCAAAACAATCTCGTATTACATGCATTCATACATTATAAACATGATATAAAATAGCATGTGTACTTTAAAATTTAAACCATAGTTTGATGGGGAAAAAAATAATGGAGTTCCTGGCATATTGCATTCAAAAACTTGAAACAATATTTAGTTATTCAACTAAATTAGTTCTGTACAGTAAAAATTAACCATTCGCGAATTACAATTATTTTTCAATTATTCAAAAATATACATGAAGATTTTGTTGTAGATAACATGAGAATAAACATTTCTTTATGTTTATTCTATGGGACAAACTCATAGAAAAAAAAATCAACTTTTAAAACAACTACTACAGCTCCAAGTCAAACAAGTAAGAAAAAACATGCGTACAGCATAGATTATGAAACACTTTCCAACACTCCCTGAAAGCTTTAACGAAACTTCGTTACTTAGGGAAATAAGATAAATAAGATAAGTAAACATTGAAAAATCTGATTTCAGTAATTACCGTCCATAACCAAATATGTATTCCAATTCTTTTGAACAGCCCTGTATTCGATCTGTAGGTTGATATATATACTATATAATGGGAAAATTTAGTTTAGCAAGAAAATGCATAACAGGTTGAAATTCATCTTTCAGCAATTTATACTAATAGATGGAAACATACTTGAATACTTTTGTACAGCCCTGTAGTTTACCTAGTACCTTTATTACATGCCTCTATTTAGCTAAAATTTAATTCAAACTAAAACACGCTTAAAACTACTGAAATTACATTTCCAGAAATTATCACCAATAGACGGCCATGTATCCAACTCTTTGAGTGGCCCTGTATATCATTTTATCTATATTCTACAAATATTTCCTAGTACACTAAATTCAGTTCGGCGTAAAAATGCATAACTCCTTTAAAACCCACCTTTAAGCAATTTATGCTCATACTCAGTAACCTTTCCGAATTAATTTCTGTAGCTCTGTATATGAACTATAGCATTTATACGCACTTTATAGTATGCATAAATATAGTGAACAAGTAGGTAAGTGTGATCACAGAGGGTTTCGTTTTATATTCCTTTCAAAACACTTTATCCTTTTAGGTAGCTTTCATTACAAAAAGCTACCTATTGCAGCCGTTCGGAGGAAAGCGATTTCAAAAAATTTTGGTATATTTTCATCGACCATGACACCCAGACCCCGAAACCACCCTCCGTTCAAAATTTATATATATATATATATATATATATATATATATATCTGACCTATGTCACACTCTAACTCTCATAATTATGAACCGATTTCGATGTAATTCGGTGTGTACATAGTACATACCAATGTCTCGACCGAGTTCGTTGGCCAGCTTCATCCGCCATTTTGTTTCAAAATGGCGGCCATTTAAATTTTTTTTTTTTATTTAAAATTTGAAATGTAGTACCAAAAAATTGAAAATGGAAAAATATTTTTTCTTATGTGTTTGACCTATATACAAAGATTTCGGAGCAGTTTTTGTTTCGTCTATATCTTAAAAAATGGCTGAGTTGCAGCATTTTGAATTTCTAGCGTGGCTGACATTTTGAAACGTCCTGAATTTTGTCACGCGATAAAAGGCGTATTTATGAACCGATTTGGATGTACCTTGGTGTGTACATAGTACATACAAATATCTCGACCGAGTTCGTTGGCCAGCTTCATCCGCCATCTTGTTTCAAAATGGCGGCCATTTAAAAAAATTAAAAAAATTAAAAAATTAAAATGAGATACCAAAAAATTGGAAAATGAATAAGATTTTTTTCGTATGTGTTTGACCTTAATACAAAGACTCCAGAACAGTTTTTGTTTCGTCTATATCTAAAAAAATGGCTGAGTAATAGCATTTTGAATTTCTATCGTGGCTGACATTTTAAAACGACCTGATTTTTGTCACGCGATAACAGGCGTATTTATGAACCGATTTCGATGTAACTTGGTCTGTACATAGTACATACTAATGTCTCGACCGAGTTCGTTGGCCAGCTTCATTCGCCATCTTGTTTCACAAGGGTTGCCCTTTAAAAATAAATTAAATTTAAAATTTAAAATGAGGTATTAAAAAATTGGAAAATGAAAAAGATTTTTTTTATGTGTTTGGCCTTGATACAAAGATTCCGGAGCAGTTTTTGTTTCTGAAAATTTGTTCTTTTGTTTATATCTTAAAAAATGTTTAAATTATAGCGCTTTGAATTTCTAGCATGGCTAACATTTTGAAACGATCTTGTATTTGTCACGCGATAAGACACGTATTCGCCTATTTCGATGTAAGAAGGCATGTGGATAGTATACATCAATACCTCGACCAAGTTCGCTGGCCAGATTCATCAGCCATCTTGTTTAAAAATGGTGGCCATTAAATTAAAAAAAATTATATTTAAAGTGAGGTGCAAAAAAATTAGAAATTGAAAAAGGTTTCTTTCTTAAGTATTTGAACTTGTAATTAGGATTCAGGAGCATTTTTTGTTTGTCTTTACCTTAAAAAATGGCTCAGATATAGCAGTTTCAATCTCTATTATGGGTGACATTTTGAAAAATCTGATTTTTTGCATGCGACAGCACTTGTATATATCAACCGATTCCGATGTGAGTGAGCATGTGCACAGCAATTACTAAGGTCTCGACCAAGTTCACTGGTTAGCCTCATCCACCATGTTGTCTTAAAAACTTTAAGAAATCGCCGAATTTGGCAGCCAAATATAAGTTACTTTAAAGAAAAGCAGCGTGGATAAAGCTGACTAATTTCGCGAAATTCTCATTCATTATATTGTTAAAAATTAGAATTGAATCTCCTATATTCGGTTTCCACTAAATTGAGCTTCGTGTGTTTGAATGATATAAGTTGGCTTTTTTAAAATAAGGAATATGAAAGCTACCTCTTCCTCCCGGCACTGGCCGGAAGGACTTTTGAAAAATCTGTTAGTTCCACATTTCGCAACCAGCGGCGCACTCTATTCTAAACAAACCTCTATCCGAACGAAACTCCGTTTTATATACTATCCGTAGATATATTAGTCGAGGGGATTGAGCCGATAGCACCCGAGATATGTAGGCGCCCCTGGCGATAAAAAGTGGAACTAAAATATGTAAGGTTATGGTGCATAATATGAAAGAAATGATAAAGAGGTGACGGCAAAAGCTGGAAAAATGCTCCCTGGGTGAAAGGGCGGAGGTTAGAAAAATTGCTTAAAATACACAAGTTAGAGCCCGGAGGAGTAAATAATATAAGACTTTTTGAAAATTTTATGATTTGCCGTGTGGTCTGAGGTATTCAGCTATACGTATACAAAAATTCATGTCTCCAACTAAATTAGGGGCTCTCTTAGAAATAATTGCTTAAAATACATATGTGGTAGCTCAAAGTGTTAAACGTAAGACTTTTTCAAGACTTTATGATTTGTCGCCTGGCCTCAGGTGTTCTGCTATAAGAATGCAAAATTTCAAATCTCCAATTTAATAAGGGGCTCAATTAGAAAGAACTGCTTAAAATACGCATGTGGGATCACAAAGGGTTAAATTTACGGCTTTCTCAAAATTTTATGATTTGTCGTATGATATGTGGTGTTCAGCTATAAGTATGCAAAATTTCACGCCTCCAACCTAAACAGGGGCTCACTTAGAAAGAATTGTTTCAAATATAAATGTCGGAGCTCAAAGGGTTAAATGTACAGCTTTTTCAAAATTTTATGATTTGTCGTTTGATGTGAGATATTCAGCTATAAGTATGCAAAATGTCACGTTTCCAACCTAAATAGGGGCTCACTTAGAAAGAATTGTTTAAAATACACATGTGGGAGCCCAAAGAGTTAAATGTACGACTTTTTCAAAATTTTATGATTCTTCGTATGATGTGTGGTGTTCAGCTATAAGTATGCAAAATTTCAAGTCTCCAACATGTATAGTTTCTGAGAACGGGCTCTGTGACAGACGGACAGACAGACAAACAGAGGAACGAGCCGAATAGGGTTTCGTCAGATGAACGAAATCCTAAAAAAGCGCATATCATAATTAAAAATGCATTTCGAGCAATCATTACTAATATACAGTAATTCGGATACGATATAGTATCTGAAATCTTTTCAAATACACCGCAAACAATTTCCCCTATACCATTATGAACGAAATTCTTTTGTATGGCCCTGTAAATGAACAATAACTATTCTTTGCACCGCGTATTCAACAGAATGCATATTTTAGTGGGCTTCATAAATCAATATCAATTTTACTATGTTTCAAAGAGTGTAACACCATTAAAAATCATTTGAAACGATTTTTTCCCATTGGTCGTAATGTAACGGAAAACTTTTGAATGTCCCTGTAAATGAATTAAACATGCTAGAAACTTTATTTAAAATAGGGATCGTGCTATGGTAGAGGTCACTAACATCCAAAAATTTCAGATTAATCCGAGTATATTTACGAGAGTTAGAGCGCGGACAGACGGACAGACAAACCGAAGTCATAAACACTTTTCAACTTTGTTGGAAAGTGTTAAAAATTAGAATAATAGAAAAACGGAATTGTGAAAAAAGTTTTTTTATGTATCGCTTATACAAAAAGTAATACAGGATAAAACTTAATATTGTAAGAATCTACATAGTTTGTAGAATCTTTTAACATAAAAATTAAAGGAAATAATACAAAAATTAAAATAATTATTCACACTTGGAAAAAATCAAAATATTAGAAAAACCATTTACCTGGTTCAGAATATTAGAATAATGCCTTGTAAATAATACATGCTTAAAAAAAAAGAAAAATAGTTATTCTTTAATATTTTGTAGCATCACCTTTACATTTTATAACAGCACGAACTCGCTTTGTCAAGCTAGCTACAAGTAGTTCACAATGTTTTCTGCCTAGACATGACCATGTCGACTTTATGCTGGAAAGAAGCTGGACTTTGTTTTTTGGCGCAATATATTGCCGTCTTTTCTCCATTATTCCCCATAAATTCTCTATTGGATTTAAATCCGGTGAATTAGCCGGCCAGGTAAGTACGTTATTTGGTGTTGTCTAAGCCAGTTCTTGGTGGACACTGACCTGTGTGAAGTTGCTAAATCATTTTGGAAAGTAAAATCGTCACCGCACAGATGTTTCGACGATGGTATCATGAAATACTCAAGGATTTCTTGATATATCTCAGAATTAATCCTTTCGTTAATGTTACATATAGACTTACAGGACCATCTGCAGTCATGCAAGCCCATACCATTACACTGGCTGCAAATTTCACAGATCGTTTCATGCAGTCCTTGCCATATGCTTCTTGCTTCATTTGCCATACACGAACACCTTGATTATCATATGTTGCGCAAAACACACTCTCATCACTACCTAACCTTTTTTTTTCCAATCATCCAGACCCCATAAAATCCTTTTTATGCACCACTTCACTCTCTCCCTTTTCTGTTTAATAGTGATGAGGGGATTTATCTTTGGTACACGAGATTGAAATCCAAGTTTATGGAGACGTCCTAGTGTTGTAGATTTACTCACATCAATACCGTGTTCTTTCCATTTTCGATGCAAATATTTTACACTTCTAAAACGTTTTATTCTTTAGCTTTCTATCATCTCTCTGGGTAGTTTTTGGCTTTCGGCCGCTATTCAGATGCTTGTTTTCAAAATCTCCGCCGTTAAAATACTGCTTTATTGCTCTACTAACACTTAGTTGAGAACATTTTATGTAACTAGCGATATATTGCTGATTACGACCTTCTTTATGCAAATCAATAATACGATGCTTTGTAAACTCCGTTATGTCGGACGAACGACCCATGTTTCACACAAAATGAAAACAATGATGAGGCAAAGCGTTTTTATAACTTAAGAAGAAGTCCCGCAGAAGCTAATTTTATGCTTAATTTATGCAACCTTCCGAACCAATCAGTAAAATTCTTAAGTATTCTATTTTTTGAACCAGCTATTTTAGTATTCGAATATTTTGAATAATGAAAATAATGTTGCAAAAATACAATATTCACTCAAACTTTATTTTTTTACAATTTTAATTTTCTTTAATAATATGCAAATTTATTAAAACATCAATCGTTGTTCTTTTTCAATTTTACTACACTGACATAAAGCTAAATACAATTCCAAATACAAATGAAATGAATTATTCTAATTTTTTGACTTGAAGCTGTACCATAAATAAAACCGTCCGCGCTAATGCTTTACGTCATGCTATTCAGAGAGAGTAAAACCCCGTGTCGAATGATTAGCTCTGTATCTGCAGCATATTTGATGCAATATCCCTTCTTTTCGGAATTTCGAAGTTTAAGTTAAAGTTACAATTCATTGTCATTGGTGACGAACTCTGAGATAATAGTTTAGTGCAACGAATGCGAAAAATTCTACGAAGTATAAACGAACTTTTCTTTTAATTCGTATATTCAGCGCACAAAATTCATGTTGGGGCCCCCTGCAATTGTGTGGCTGTACCTGTATCACTTGACTATATGGATCTTATGCAATACTTGTGTTCATGTCTGTAAAAGAAGCACGTTCTATTCATAGAGATAAAAAGGTTTCTTTAAGGAATTCTCACACGCTTTATAGCATGCAGGGTTTGTAACCAAATTTAAAATCACCTCCAGGAAAGTTGAAGAAGTTCAGTAGAATCAACATAACACACTTAGAATATAAATATATTAAATATTATGAGCATTTGTATGAAATAATTTTTAACTGCGCTAGCGCTAAAGATAACAAAACGTTCTTGGCATAATTTAGTAGCCAACTACATAGGGCAACTTGTAAAAAAGCACAGTCGAATTTCGGGGACATTCAGAAAGATATCGGCGATATAAGGGGCTGAATTTCAGTTGCCTTCGAAAAGTAGCCAAATGACAAGGGGCTTTCCACCAATTGTAATATTTTATTAACTGAATAAGGAGTTAACAGAGAGAGTGAGTATTTGATGTTTGTCAATGCGTAGCTATGGGACGAATGCTTCCATTTTGTTAATTCTTTTTTTTTTTTATTGGAAAGGGCTCGTTTTGGTGAATTACCAAAAAGAAGTATAAAACATCAATCAATAATGAAAAAAAATACAAATTAAAATGACATATTGTGTAAAATCTTTTATCGCCCATAGCTACTTTTAGAAAGCAACTGAAATTCAGCTCACTGTTTCGCCGAATCTTTCGAAATTTTCTCAATATCAACTGACTTTTTTATATGAGTTACCCTATATAATCGACTGCTAAATCATGCAAAAAATGTTTTATTATCTTTAGCGTATGCGTAGCTAAAAATTATTTCATACAAATGCTCATACTTCCGAATATTTAATATATTAATACCGTAATTGTTGTGTGTTGTTTCTTTTGCGGTTTGTCAAATTTCCTGAAAGTGGCGTTACACTTGGTTGAAAACTCTGCATGCTATAAGCAAAAACAGATGCGAAATATTCTTAAATATTGTAAAGAAACCTTTATATCTCCATGAAAATGTGTGCTATTCTTACAGTGATGAACACAAATGTTGCATAAAATCCATATAGTCATGTGCTACCGATACAGAGTGAATTTCATTTTACAGGGTAATCAGAAATATTATTTTCTTTGTTGAATTTTTAATTGGTGCCCTAATTGTCATAGTAATTAAACCTTTGCTGATAAATATGAGGTCAAGCATGCTCTTTATATCCCAGATATTCAAGAAGAATGCATCATGTATTTCTCTAGATATTCGGCAAAAACGTCTAAAATCGAAAGTGTCCGGTAACTTTTCGGCCATATATTGTCTAAGTTGTAGTCATCTCTGAAGTGCGAAATCCATCACAATTGAATCAACTATTATCTCTCTATACTAAAAAAAAGTTACTAACGCTGCCGCTGCCGTTATTGAATCTAATGTGTCTTTTTCACATTATTGACTTATCCTTCAAAAACTATTGCGTATAAAATTATGAAAATTGTTTGTTTTGTACATAAAAATATGATAAACACGCTGACGCAGTAGCCAGTTTTTAATTTGAAGATTTTTTATTTATTTATTTATTTCATATTTTAATGTTGAAATCGGTCAAAATAGTTCAGTTACATAAGTTTGATGGGATTAAAACTGTGCATAACGATTTCACCATCTTTTGGAGGCATAAATTTGATTTGATTGTGATGTGCAGTTTTCAATAATTTAAATTTGCTTAATTTTTTTAGTTTTTTTTTAAATATTTTATTTAAGTTTCATTATTAATAGAGATTTGATTCATATTTTTTAACTACTGTTACAAGAGTTTAAGAAGCCCGAATAATATTTCCAAACATTACTTTTTCAGTTGAAATATATATTTACACGTGAATATTGAAAAAGAAAGAAAATTTTAAAATAATTTAATTACTACGTGCGAAAAGCATTTGATGATGAAAATTACGGTAATGATGGTAATATTATTAATTAATAAATACTAAAGCGATACGTGCATTTTCATGCGTTGAAGTATTCTTTAATAATATATGGAGCACGTTCAAGCATGGAACAGTATACAAAAAGGAAAGTTTAAGTTGCAATATAATTTCTACATTTGCAGCCTTTTTTTCTTCTTTTAAAAATAGGGCAAATTAGCATATTTTTAGAGACCACAGGGTCTGGGGTCTCTAAATGAATGAAGGGGGTGGTGGTGGCGAGCATAGCTTTTAGAGGACAGAGCCCCTAGTCTCCTAAAAGAAGCAAGTACTTTTTATTCACATTTTTACTGTTCAAAATATCATTTTTTATTTAATAGAAATTTGGAAAAGGCTGTAATAGAAAATGTTAACAAAAACCTGATCCTCATTTTAAAACTTTGTGCGTATGTGTTTGTGTGTATGCGTGCGTGTGCCTATCAAATTTAATCCTATTTCTATAATAGGGCGTAAAGTAAATTCAAATATGTTGAAGCATATACAGAAGTACGTCTAAATATTCGCCCGCAATTTTTTTGTTTATGAGGTTGACTTTTTTTTTTTTCGTCCGGAATTTTTATGCATCCCTTTTTTTTCTGTAGTACACCAATCTCTCTCTCTCTCTCTCTCTCTCTCTCTCTCTCTCTCTTTCTCTCTTTCTTGTTTTTTGAATAAACAAAAAGTACGTTTTTCTGTATTGTGTTGTCTTTTCTCCTTCTGCTTCCATTGTTTTAATGTCAGGATGACATCACCTTAATGTAAGTAACAGATGTTCTGTTGCACCACGCATCGCTAACTGACAGTTCCAGGAAAATAAGTATAAACCATACACTTGACAAGTATATGTTACTTTTGCTGCAATCGTTTTAAATGGGAATTTGGTAGGTGCATCTAGAGAAATGGAAAGAAAGTAAAGCCAACATAGCTGTGTATTATAATTACAATTATTATTATTATTATTTAAATAAGTGTTGGTCTTACAAATATAAATGATGAAGTTCCATTTATGCATTTTTCCTCTCGCCCTTTTCTTTCGGAAAATTTGCCGCGAAAGTCAGAAAATGCTTTTTTACTCAGAATCACCCCTGCCACATCGCATGGGGCCATCAAGTGGGTGGGGGTTGGAGAAAAGGGTGATTGACCCTCTCTGGATTTCTAAATTTAACTAACTAAAAATGTCTTTTTTCTCTAATTAATAAAAAAAAACAACCTAAAATGTATTCTTCTCAAATGACTTGGAATAATAAAACTCCAAGAAAAAAAAAAAGAAACTAAAGATTTTTTTGTCAGAAGCCTTCCCCCTCCCATGAAAGATCATTTTTATATCAGTTTTTCTCTTTACGTTCACATTTTAAAATATTATCTTAAACGGGAGGTTCAGTATTTTGGGGCAGTGCCCCAAAACTATTTCTCTTCTTACTACATGTACACACAGTTCCGAAACTAAGGGGGGGGGGGGGGCAGAGGGGGCATGTGCCCCGGGAGCCAGAACGAAGGGGCGCCAAATGAAGGATTATACCTTTGGAATGGATCGTTTTCTTCTGATGGGCTGATGGCTTACATTATTATGAAACAGCCATTATAAATGAAGTGTTAGGTGAAGATGAAAGAGCAGCCGTAAAAAGTTCGAACTCTGATTTTCTGGTCAGGGCTAATTTTTTTCCCCATTCTGTTTAGAAAATCAGAGTTCTAACCTTTTACGGCTGTTCTTTCATCTTCACCTAACACTTCATTTATAATGGCTGTTTCATAATAATGGAAGCCATCAGCCCATCAGAAGAAAATAACTCGGTGAAAGCGGAAACTCGGATAATCGGGACTCTACTGTATATTTCACTTTAAAAATGATCTTTAGAATATTTTTGTTGGTGTTCAGAGGGAGGTCATAACTCGCGTGACCTTCCCCTTTGATCCGTCATTGTAAATTACGTAGTTCAGTATTACATATTTTATGATTACATATTTTATATTTTAAAATAAGTCGGTTATTATAAAATTAGTAAAATTCTCTTTGTAAACATACTTTGCGGAAGAGGGGCGGGGGGCGCCAAAATCCATGTTTGCCCCGGGTGCAAAAAAGGCTAGTTTTGGCCCTGTGTACACACCTGTTCCAAAATCTTGACCCCCCCCCCCCACACACACACACACACTCCGTAGTATTTTGTTCTGCCGCCACCTATGCTACATTCTTTAAATCTGTATACCCACCGAAACAAATGATTTGAAGACACTATAGAAACACTGCTGTTCACTTACCGCAAAGACTCGATCTTGGATAATTTTTTGCCTGGTGGCTTTCTGTAAGGTAGCTTCTCTCGCAGCAGGTCAAAAGCTTTATTCATGTCCCTCATGCGGTTTCTTTCTCTGTCACACGCGCTCCTTTTTTGCTCTTCTCTCGTCATCCCTCCCGCATATCTGCGGTCTGCACAAAAAAGGGCAAGATAAGATTTTGTTCATATACAAGGTGTCCACCAAAACACCCAAAATTTAATTCATTAATTATAACAAATATAAATCTAAAGCAAGTGCATTATTATAAGAATTCTTATAAATACAGCAGTATGAAGAAGATTTATTTATGTTCAGGTGTAAAGTAATTTAAATACGTTTATGTGAAGGGGTTATATCGCAACTTGATCCGAAGGTTCCACACGTACAGTACACCACACGTACATTGCTAACAATCGAAGGTCGATCCACAATAAACGCAGCAATTCGTAGATCCCATAAGAACTGATACTAAGACAATGATAAATAATTTGACATAATTCTTTGCGTATAAACTTTAATTATGTTGAAAAGAAATCTTATGAAATACAGAGACAGCGCATTACTCCAGCAAAGGGGTGGGATGTCCCCGTTAAATTAGCACATCTTTCTTGGCCAGTAGTCTAAGCCAAAAGTGTGTCGACAAAACAGTTGTGCTTCTATAAACCAAATATACCATATCTCCGCCATGCCGAGTCCAGAAAATGCCAAATAAAATAAAGATAAAAAATCCGTTATATGAAAAGTCAATGAGAGAATTTAAAGTTACATAATATAGAAGTAGGGGCGCCATTTCGCCAAATTAATCTGCAATTTCTATAATAACCCCATCAAGACTGTCTCCTGACAGATGGCGAAATGAAAAAATGTTAGCCAGGAAAATGCGCCTGGTTATTGCGCTTATCGTTGTAATTTAAGTGTCGAAATAGATCACCGCATATAATCATAAAGAGATAAATAATCGTTAAATTAAATTCTGGGCAGCATATCTGCGAAAACAAACTGGGAATAAACAAACAAACAAAAAAATAAAAATAAAATAAAAAAGAAGAAGAAGTATATATGAAAATGATTTTCAAATGCGTACCAAACTTTATTTCGTTTCTTATATTTTTATATATTCTTGTGGGTGAATCTGACATATAGAAAATTAGCAGCTGCATTAAATTTATTAAGAGAAAGGAAAAGAATTTAGATTGAAACGGCTTTTTCTGTTATAGATAAAATATGCTTTTATATATAGGGTAACTCCGGGAGAGTCGCCGCATACGGGATAAATGCCGCACCCCTTGTATTTCTTGTAATTATCGATAGATGGTCGTCAAACGCACAGTATAGGTACGCAATGAGATTATTTTAACCAGTGTATAGCGTGAATCTCATTTCGATGTTTACTTGTAGAAGTACAATCCTTAATTTGACGCAAGTGCATGATTTCACTGTCCAAACTTTTAAACACGTTATTTTTAAATACTTTTCTTACACTAATTACTAAACGCATGCATGATTTCGAAGTCAAAACTAAGTGTAGCGTTTGTATAGAGTACTGTGTGTATGGTTACGCTATTTCCTTTAGCGATGGCAGGTAACTGTGATGGCCGACGCCTGCACCATGCAAAATGCGATACATGCCGCACTGCTATTCCGGTATACATGCCGCAGTTTCTTTTGTACGGGATGATTAAGTGTTATTAACTTTTCCTTTTCTTTTTGTACAGACTAACCATGTTAGGCATGTTATCAAGTTTACTAAAACCAAAGGAGAAAAGGGGGAAAATAAAAAGTCAGAAGGGCAAGAAAGATGCAAGTCAAGATAATGAACAATTGGATTACGCGTAACGCAGACGTTCTTTGCAAGGAATGTTTAGAAAACTACTCCAAAAAAAGAGGAAGTGTAATAGGCTTCGTTGCATCATGTGTTTAAATGTAGTTACATAAGGACTGTACTTTTTCGACTCATTCTCTGTAGATTGTAGTCGAAAAAAACAGGTCTCTTAACCCATTCGGGACCATAGGGGCACATAAGCACCTTCATAAAGAGCCTACAAAATTTGTTTCTGGCACCAGTAAAAAAGAAATGTAATATTTGCTTTGTTTAATTAGAGCATTTTCATGATTATTTAAGTAAAGGTAACTTCTTTTAAAAAAGTGGTACCAACCGAATGAAATTTGTGTAAAAGCCACCGGTCCCGAAAGGGTTAACAAATAAATTATGTAAACAGAATTTTACTTTTTTCTTTTCCCTTTCTAATACATTGATGTTACGTTGTTGCTGAAATAACAATTAAAATTTGATGTAAAAAAAATAAGTTGATAATTTTAATAGTGAAAGTAGGCAACAATTATTAATTTGAATCTACTAATACGTTTCATTGTACTCATTTAGTTTCATTTTGTTATTACATCGTTAATTATATATACTAGATATGAATATTTTTATTTATAATTTCATTCTGTTCTTATTACAAGCGCGACATAACTACCGCACAAGCGCGGCGTCTCAGCCTGAATGTACGGGTAACGCGCCGCAGTGTAATGTTTTAGAAAAAAAAATTGTTAAAAAATATTAATAATTTGTTTTGAAATTTTTTATCGCAGTACACGCGTTGTATATTTAACATTAAATAGCACAGCATGATTTTTTTTTTTTTTTTTTTTTTTTTTTTTTTTTTTTTTTTATGTTCACCATGGGACTTTATACACAAATTCAAAAAAATGTACGGCATAAATCCCGGAATTACCCTATAGATAAAATATTCTTTGGGAAAGGAATGAAAAATCAGAATATTTAAACATTAATATATAACCACGTTATAGGCAAGCTTATTCAACCATTTAATAAACGGGGTCGCCTCTCAGTTTGTGGCAAAAAAAAAAGTGCACTATTATTCACGTGATTGAAAACATACAGCAATGTATTTCATTATACAGGCTGTTCCAAAAAGATTTGAAACGCGTTTTAACTTTTTACCTCCGTTTTTATCAATTTTCACTCTGACATCGATGCATCCAATTTCTCATTAAAAACTATTGCATATTTTATATTTCATCACCAAAAATATTTTTTAGAGAAGTCACCAGTCATAATTTATAATCAATTTCACATATTCAGTGTTTAGCTCAAAACATTCTGTAGCTTAAGGAAGTTTCTTCAGTTAATTAAATAATTAATTTTGAATGTAAAAAAAGAAAAGAAAAGAAAAACAGACTGACATGAAGTTTATTGAAACTCAGACTAAAAATGTTTACAATTAAAGGTTTGTTATTATTCGTACTATTTCATCTATTATTGAAATGATGGGTGCCAATTCTTGCAAAAACTTTGGAAAGAGTTCTGGGGTGCATCTTAAAAGTAGGAAAACTTAGAACCATTTAAAGCTTAGAAAAGGTTATTTTAAAGTATAAAATAGTAATATTAGTAGTTGTTGTACGATTCAGAAAGCTCTTTCATCGAAGTAATTGCTTTTAAAAATGTAGAAAAAATACCCCGATTAATTATCTTAATTGAAGCTTCTCAAAAATATTTGGTTTATTATATAAAAAATACTCGCCTCTTTCGGACTCTATGCCCAAGCACATAATTATCTGCTAAATCCTAACACCACGAAAAAAATGTTAAGTACTGTAAAAAAAAAAAAAAAAAAAAAAAAAAAAAAAAAAAAATCTGTAAAGTTACTAAAGTTTTTCTAGGAAACTGGGATTCCTAGAACTTTTTATGCAACGGCAACTAAAATTCATGTAACAGACACACTTTTGCGCCGAAAATCAAAAAATCTGTAAGGTTACTAAGAATGTTTTAGGATGCCTAGAACTTTTCATGTAACTGCAACCAGGATGACAGATAAAATTTTAGTAAGATTACTTTATTAGCAGATTCGTTTGTAAAGTTACAGATTTCTGTAGCTTTACAAAAACTAGTTTTATATAGATTTGCAGCTTTTTCCGTACAGTTACAGATGAAAGTTTAGTAAGCATGTAACTTTACATCTGTAGAACTACAGATTTTTTTTTTTTACAGTGTAAAAACATTTTGGTGAAAGAATTTTCGTAATTATAAATAATACGAAAACCAATTGTTTTCTTATTGGAAATATCATCGATTTCATTTCCATATTTTCAGAATATGATGACGCATTCATGGTGCAATTTATTTTCATTGACATATTTTGCTGAATGACTAGATCCCAGGCAAATTTAAAATTGTACAATTTTGGTAGCACATCCTTACAATGGTTTACTCCACTCAAGTGTAATATATTTCATTAAGAATAAACCGCTATTCCCCGGTAAACGCCGAGTAAAATCAACCTGTTTTCCATATCAAGGAAAATGGTTAGTACTTTGTTAGTTTTTGCTATTCCAAACTCTTCGTATAACTCTGGTAATTTACTTATTTATTTGTTATGTACCCCAGTCACCCCAGAACTCAAAGCGTCTGTGGGCACCGCACACTTCGCAGGGTCTATATTTAGAGGAATGAAATAAGAATGTGTCATGAAATTCCACGTTGTCGAATGAGGTGGGGGGGGGGGGGGGGAATTAACAAATTTAAACAAACTTTTTCAGAGGTATAAACGAAAACAACTGAAAGAAAACATAGAAGCAACTAAAAGGAAGCAGAGTCAACCAGCCTATGGCTTCTGTGCTGCACCGGTAATTTTTTTTTTTTTTTTTTTAGATATGCGCACATATATAAATGAATAATACAAATAATAAAAGATAAATATAGTCATAATAATATAAAATAATAGCAGATATGAATGAATAATAATAGTAGTAATAATAAAAATAATAGATATAAATAAATGATAACTAATATAGATAAATCAAACGAAACATGACCAAACGAAGCTTTTGACTGTCAGATTTATTTATTGTCGCGATTTTTTCACTGCTTCATTTGCACTTTTTCTTGAAGTTGACTCTGCCTGCAAAACTGTTTCTCCTTCGGAAATCTATTGGCACTGGAAAAGTAGCACCGGTAAGACTTTCGTTCTCGGATATATATTTTTTAAAGGTATGCGCGCATAGATAAATGAATAATATAAATAATAAACAGGGTTCGTTATTATTTTTTTTATATATAAAATCAAAATAATTGATTTTTAAGGCTTTCCAATAAAGTTGAAAAGTGTTTATGACTTCGGTATTTTTGTCCGTCTGGCCGTCTGTCCGCGCTCTAACTCTCGTAAATATACTCCGATTGTTCTGAAATTTTTGGATGTTACTGACCTCTACCATAGCACAATCCCTATTTCAAATGAAGTTTGTAGCATGTTTAGTTCGTTTACAGGGAGAGTCAAAAGTATTCCGTTACATTACGGCCAATGGGGAAAAATCGTTTCAAATGATTTTCAATGGTGTTACACTCTTTCAAACAAAATAAAATTGATATACATTTATGAAGGGCACTAAAATGTGCATTTTGTAGAATATGCGGTGCGAAGAATAGTTATTGAGTTATTGTTCATTTACAGGTCCACACAAAAGAATTCCATTACATTACGGCCAATGGAAAAAAATCGTTTCAAATGATTTTTAATGGTGTTACAGCCTTTCAAACCTAATAAAATTGATATACATTTAGGAAGGGCACTAAAATATGCATTCTATAGACTATGCGGTGCAAAGAATAGTTATTATTTATTCACAGGGTCACACAAAAGAATTCCGTTACATTACGGCCAATGGGAAAAAATCGTTTCAATTTTTTTTTATTGGTGTTACACCCTTTCAAACATAATAAATTTGATATACATTTATGAAGGGCACTAAAATATGCATTCTGTAGAATATTCAGTGCAAAGAATAGTTATCATTCATTTACAGGGCCACACAAAAGAATTCTGTTACATAATGATATATGGGGCGGGGGGAATCGTTTCCGGTGCATTTTAATTATGTTAAACTATTTCATATACGTATAATGAAATTGATACTATATTGTATCCGAATTACTGTATATTAGCAATGATTGCTGGAAATGCATTTTTAATTATGATATGCGCTTTTCAGTTTCAATATATTTATGTATACTATATAATGTGTATAAATGCTATAGTTCGTATGCAGGGCTACATAAAAGAATTCGTAAGCGTTACTGAGTATGAGCTTAAATTGCTTAAAGGTGGCCTTTAAATGAGTTATGCATTTATATGCTGAACTGCATTTAATTTACTAAGAAATGTTTGTAGAATATAGATACAATGATATACAGGGCCACACAAATAATTTGATACATGGCCTTCCATGGATGATGATTTCTGGAAATGTGATTTCAGTAGTTTTAAAAGTGTTTTAGTTTGAATAAAATTTTAGCTAAATAGTTGCGTGTAACAAAAGTACTAGGTAAACTACAGGGCTGTACAAAAGTATTCAAGTATGTTTCCATCTATTAGTATAAATTGCTGAAAAAGAAATTTCAACCTGTTATGCGTTTTCTTGCTACGTTAAATTTTACCGCTATATAGTAATATATCATCTTACAGATCAAATACAAGGCTGTTCAAAAGAATTGAAATACATATTTGGCTATGGACAGTAACTGCTGAAATCAGTTTTATAAACGTTTTATGTGTTTTATAAAATGTTTACTTAGTTATCTTACTTACCTTATTTCCCTAAATAACGAAGTTTTGTTAAAACATTCAGGGAGTGTTGGAAAGTGTTTCATAATCTATGCTTAACGCAGGATTTTTCTTTCTTGTTTTTATTTAAATTGAATTTTTTTTTATTTAAATCAGATTTTTTTTATTTCAATCAATTTTTTTTTATTTAAATCATTTTTTTTTAAATCTCACACAGTATTATTTTTTATATGACTTTTCTTTTAATTTATAAAATATAAATTATATATGCGCACATATGCATGTTATAAGTATTACCAATATATACACAATTTACACAAGTGATTCAAAGGTAAAATTTTAGGCTATGAAAAATCTTTATTACACAAAATGCACCGAAAACTACAAATAAGATGTCAAAAATTAATTCAACCTTCAGTATTTTCGTTAAAATAAAAATAACTGTAGCACATAAAAATTTTAAACAAATTCGGAAGCAAACTATGTTTAATTTTGTTTTGTTAAAGTGCTGGTTACAGAAAAACGAGTTTAGCAGCTTTATCAATTGATTTCTAATTTTCGAATGTTCCAAACAAAATGCAGAAAACGTTCATTCTACTGAAGGAGATGAAGCTATTGCAGTAAAAAAATAGTTGATCATGAATTCTGTAAGTTTTTTAGTATCAATCTTTTCGATAACTGTAACAAATACCTTCCAACATTCTAAAGGGCTGAGATCGACTACATTAGATTCAAACGGAAATTCATTGAATGGCACAGAATTTGCTCATTATATAATTAATAGGTATCACCAAAGTAGAGCACACAAAGTCATACAGTTTATTTCACCTCAATTTTCTGAAGGTTTTCTAAACGTCAATAAATATTCCAAAATTTAATACATTCCTGCTTAGATTTCCTTACTGTTGCAAGATTAGTTTATAATTCGATTCAAATGAAATTTGAAAGCATTTTTTTCTAAACTTTACATTGTATTTTACTTTTTGACAAAGATTAAGCTTTATCTTTCTAAAAGCTGTTTGAATATCTGTATTATATAAAACTCAATTATATTAAAGTACATTATTATGTTTGTTTATATCTTGAATTTATATAAAAATAACTTAAAAGAAAAACTGATTTAAATCAATGATTTAAAAAAAATCAATTGATTTAAGTCGTGATTTAAATCATGATTTAAATCAGGCTGATTTAAATTAACGAACCCTGAATAAAAGATAGATATAGTAATAATAATATAAAATAATTGCAGACATGAATGAATAATAATAGTAGTAATAATAAAAATAATAGATATAAATAAATAATAACTAATATAGACAAATCAAACGAAGCTTTTGACCTTCAGATTTATTTATTGTCGCGATTTTTTCACTGCTTCATTTGCACTTATTCTTGAAGTTGGCCCTGTCTGTAAAGCTGTTTCTCTTACGGAAGTCTATTGGCACTTGAAAAGTAGCACCGGTATGACTTTCGTTCTCGGATAATATTTAAGGCGCGACGGTATATTTTGTTAAAGGTATGCGCACATAGAAAATGAATAATCATATATATTAAAACGCAAAGCTATTTCTGTAAGGTCAGATCAGAACAAATTCGACACAATTGCGCATGCTTCAACTGTTTTTTGAACCTCCTCAATTTAGAAGACAGTAGAACGAATTCCTGCTATCGTAGCGAGCTAAAGCAGCAGTTTAAAGCTCTGAATTTTTGTAAAGGACGCAGGTTCGAGCCCAAGCCCGGCAAAATGATTTTTGTAATATTTTTGTCGATAATTCATTTCAATAGTGACATAATTGAGCTGATCTATAATTTTTGTTGTATTTTCTGACAATTATCAAGTATATATGCATGTGTGTGTCAGAAATAAATGTTTGCCATTCTTTTCCGTACAAAAGAAAACGGAAAGAAAGAAAAATATTCATATAAGAACTATAACAGAAATTACTTTGATATCCTAGGTTTAGTATTTAAAAATTGTATATGATACAATTTTTAAATGAATTTTGAAAATGATACGCTCACGGTTAATACGCGATTCCGTTTAATACGCGGTTTTTTCCGACCCCTTGAACATCGCCCATAAGGCTAATGCAAAAATATCACGTTTAATACCCGAACGGTTATTACGCGATCCCGCTTAATACGCGATGGATTTTAGGTTCTTTGGAGCGAAAAATCACGTTTAAGACGCGATTTCATTGATCAAGATGCAAATTCCTTCTTTCTTATCTAGTAGCATTATGAATTTAGCAGATTTTTTTCATGCAGGCTAAAAACACTTTTTAGGAATAGTATGATTCAATTTATTTAATAACAGATTAATTAAGGCGAACATTACTAATCGAAAATAGTGGTAGATATTTTAATAGAAAAAACACCCTCTAAATTAGCAACACTGGAATTCGACTTTGGTCCTGCGACATAACATTCTTTTGTCTCTCGCTTCGTGTATGTTCACGAATCAAAATGCTTAGATACATCATAAAAATTATTATGATTAACAATGTTTATACTTGTTGTCAGTGAGTTTTGAACGTACGTACTAATCTCTCGAACGTGTTCATTTTCACAACTATGTTTTATAATACATATTATAGGTTAAAAAAAAGGGAAACTTTTAAATATTAAACAAAATACGACTGCTGTTTTATAATTCTTTTAAGTTTTCTTTACTTTGTGCTGTGCTAACAATATTTTTTACGCAAATATGAAAAAGGATAGTTTTCTTATATTAAATAGTAGACCGGATTATAATGGTATTCATTATGACAAGTACTAAATATGATTTTAATAACTGGAATGTGCTTCAACGATTTAATACTTTTTCTTTATGTAAAAGAAAAAATAATAAATTTACAACACGAAAATTATTGTTGTTGTTTAAATTTTTATTGTAACGTATTAAACGACAATAAAATTCCTATTTATTTTCAGTTGATATTTCAGTCGGTCGTATAAAAGGAAACAATGAGTAAAAAATTAATATTATTAAATTTTAATCTAAATACGAAAAAACACAATTTTCAACCGTAAACATATAAATAAAAGCTCTAAAGTTCATTTAAATGATTAGATGTGTAAATAAGCCCAATTCCTGCACCATTATGCAAATCACGTTTAATACGCGATCCCGCTTAATACGCGACTTTTGTCCACTCCCTTGAAACGCGTCTTAACCGGGTTCGACTGTATTTCATATACGTATAATGAAATTGATGCTATATTGTATCCGAATTACTGTATATTAGCAATGATTGCTGGAAATGCATTTTTAATTATGATATGTGCTTTTCAGTTTCAATATATTTATATATACTATATAATGTGTATAAATACTATATTTCATATACAGGGCTACATAAAAGAATTCGTGAGGGTTACTGAGTATGAGCTTAAATTGCTTAAAGGTGGCCTTTAAATGAGTTATGCATTTATACGCTGAACTGCATTTAATTTACTAAGAAATGTTTGTAGAATATAGATACAATGATATACAGGGCCACACAAATAATTTGATACATGGCCTTCTATGGATGATGATTTCTGGAAATGTGATTTCATTAGTTTTAAAAGTGTTTTAGTTTGAATAAAATTTTAGCTAAATAGTGGCGTATAACAAAGGTACTAGGTAAACTACAGGGCTGTACAAAAGTATTCAAGTATATTTCCGTCTATTAGTATAAATTGCTGAAAAAGAAATTTCAACCTGTTATGCGTTTTCTTGCTAAGTTAAATTTTACCGTTATATAGTAATATATCATCTTACAGATCAAATACAAGGCTTTTCAAAAGAATTGGAATACATATTTGGCTATGGACAGTAACTGCTGAAATCAGTTTTATAAACGTTTTATGTGTTTTATAAAATGTTTACTTAGTTATCTTACTTACCTTATTTCCCTAAATAACGAAGTTTTGTTAAAACATTCAGGGAGCGTTGGAAAGTGTTTCATAATCTATGCTTAAAGCATGATTTTTCTTTCTTGTTTTTATTTAAATTGGATTTTTTTTTTATTTAAATCGGATTTTTTTTATTTAAATCAATTTTTTTTTTTTAAATCTCACACAGTATTATTTTTTTATATGACTTTTCTTTTAATTTATAAAATATAAATTATATATACACACACATGCATGTTATAAGTAGTATTACCAATATATATTAATAATATTACACAATTTACATAAATGATTCAAAGGTAAAATTTTAGGCTATGAAAAATCTTTATTACACAAAATGCACCGAAATCTACGAATAAGGTGTCAAAAATTAATTCAACCATTAGTATTTTCGTTAAAATAAAAATAACTGTAACACATAAAAAATTTAAACAAATTTGGAAGCAAATTATGTGAAATTTTGTTTTGTTAAAGTGCTGGTTACAGAAAAACGAGTTTAGTAGCTTTATCAATTGATTTCTAATTTTCGAATGTACCGAACAAAAGGCAGAAAACGTTCGTTCTACTGAAGGAGATGAAGCTATTGCAGTAAAAAACTAGTTGATCATGAATTCTGTAAGTTTTTTAATATCAGTCTTTTCGATAAATGTAACAAATACCTTCCAACATTCTAAAGGGCTGAGATCCACTATATTAGATTCAAACGGAAATTCATTGAATGGCACAGAATTTGCTCATTATATAATTAATAGGCATCCCCAAAGTAGAGCACACAAAGTCATACAGTTTATTTCACCTCAATTTTCTGAAGGTTTTCTAAACGTCAATAAATATTCCAAAATTTAATACATTCCTGCTTAGATTTCCTTACTGTTGCAAGATTAGTTTATAATTCGATTCAAATGAAATTTTAAAACATTTTTCTCTAAACTTTACATTGTATTTTACTTTTTGACAAAGATTAAGCTTTATCTTTCTAAAAGCTGTTTGAATATCTGTATTATATAAAACTCAATTATATTAAAGCACATTATTATGTTTGTTTACATCTTGAATTTATATAAAAATAACTTAAAAGGAAAACTGATTTAAATCAATGATTTTTTTTAAAAAAATCAATTGATTTAAGTCGTGATTTAAATCATGATTTAAATCAAGCTGATTTAAATTAACGAACCCTGAATAAAAAATAAATATAGTAATAATAATATAAAATAATAACAGATATGAATGAAAAATAATAGTAGTAATAATAAAAATAATAGATATAAATAAATAATAACTAATATAGACAAATCAAACGAAGCTTTTGACCTTCAGATTTATTTATTGTCGCGATTTTTTCACTGCTTCATTTGCACTTATTCTTGAAGTTGGCCCTGTCTGTAAAACTGTTTCTCTTACGGAAATCTATTGGCACTGGAAAAGTAGCACCGGTATGACTTTCGTTCTCGGATAATATATAAGGCGCGACGGTATATTTTGTTAAAGGTATGCACACATAGAAAATGAATAATCATATATATTAAAACGCAAAGCTGTTTCTGTAAGGTCAGATCAGAACAAATTCGACACAATTGCGCATGCTTCAACTGTTTTTTGAACCTCCTCAATTTAGAAGACAGCAGAACGAATTCCTGCTATCTTAGCGAGCTAAAGCAGCAGTTTAAAGCTCTGAATTTTTGTAAAGGACGCAGGTTCGAGCCCAAGCCCGGCAAAATGATTTTTGTAATATTTTTGTCGATAATTCATTTCAATAGTGACATAATTGAGCTGATCTATAATTTTTGTTGTATTTTCTGACAATTATCAAGTATATATGCATGTGTGTGTCAGAAATAAATGTTTGCCATTCTTTTCCGTACAAAAGAAAACGGAAAGAAAGAAAAATATTCATATAAGAACTATAACAGAAATTACTTTGATATCCATGGTTTAGTATTTAAAAAATGTATAAAAATGTAAAATAAAATGCAAGCAATAAAAAGTATATATTATAAATCGTTAGCTGCATAAAGTTTCAAATTTAGATTTTAGAGAATGAGATTGATAAAAATAATATCCATGGCAGCTTTTAATGGTCGTGTAGTTTAAAAAAAAAAAAATAAATGAATACATAAATAGTGTTATTAAAAAATTAAAAAATAAATAAATTGTAATTTAATAGATTACAACGACCATTTGGAATTTTTTTTAATAATCGAATAAATAAAAATCGAAAGCAGTTCCACCGAATCATCCCCAGACCGCGACAAATCACCTTCGTAACAAAATTTAACCGAAAAGTCTAAATTTCGTCCACCAAATTCCGTTGCATCCTCTTCAACAACAGATCGCAAAGATCAAACTTCAGACGACCAAAACCTTCATCGATAAACTCTCCAAGTTCCGTTTCGAGAATTAAAACAGTTTACAAATCGAAAGCAGTTTCACCGAATCATCCACAGATTGCGACAAATTACCTACGTTGAGCTCAATTTTTCCCGGTTAGAATGGGCCGATTGTAAAACGCCGTGGCTAGTGCACTGGAGCCCCTCGAGACATGGCCTTTTACTATGAATCGATTAAACATTAGATTGTTTCCTTTTTCGCGTTTGTCTTTTATTCTGTAATCGATTTTCATGGGCTACATAATCAGATGAAGACCTCGACTTTCTTAGCCCACATAATGAGTTGAAGACATTTTTGCTTTGCAAGATGATTTTCATTTCGGCGTCGCTCTTTGGCTTTGGATTTTTCCATATCTCATAATTTGCGCTTACCCATTTTGTAACGTTTTCAATTTTTAACGATTTTATGCCTTTCGATTATCTATTCAAACAATTTTTAACGATTTTATGCCTTTGTATTACTTATTTTTTTTAAAAAAATTCTTCTAATAGTAAATAACATCGTTGAATTTCGTTAAAAAAATAAAATGCGAGCATCATTTGGTCCCATCCTCGACCGAAAACAACAACCATTTCAAAATGGTTAAAAAAAAAAAAAAAAAAAAGAAAGAAAAAAGAAAGAAAGAAAAGGCCATAGTCAGTAAAAATAAATGCTTTACCCAGTATTTTTTGGTAAATTTCTGATAAAAAGCAAATATAATTTGTTGTAAATTATAAACTTAAAATTCTTTCACTTCATTGAATAGGTTAGACTGACAGCACCATCTATCGCCTTAAAGAAACATTAATCACTTACACAATATAGAAATTTGTCACGATTTTAATAATTAATTTAAAAGCAATTAATTAAAATTTCAAGAATTTTTCTAATGAAACATTCAAGTTATTTACCGTCAAATCTTGACGGGCACTGTCTAGTATAAATAATAAAAGGAAAATATAGTAATAATAAAATAAAAAATAATAGATATGAATGAATAATAACTGTAGTAATAATAAAAATAATAGATATAAATAAATAATAAGTAATCTAGATAAATCAAACGAAACATGACCAAACGAAGCTTTTGACCGTCAGATTTATTTCTTGTCGCGATTTTTTCACTGCTTCATTTGCACTTATTCTTGAAGTTGACTCTGCCTGTAAAACTGTTTCTCCTTCGGAAATCTATTGGCACTGGAAAAGTAGCACCGGTAAGACTTTCATTCTCGGATATATATATTTTTAAATGTATGCGCGCATAGATAAATGAATAATATAAATAATAAACAGGGTTCGTTATTATTATTTTTTTTTATAAAATCAAAATAATCGATTTTTAACGCTTTCCAATAGAGTTGAAAAGTGTTTATGACTTCGGTATTTTTGTCCGTCTGGCCGCCTGTCCGCGCTCTAACTCTCGTAAATATACTCCGATTGTTCTGAAATTTTTGGATGTTATTGACCTCTACCATAGCACGATCCCTATTTCAAATGAAGTTTGTAGCATGTTTAGTTCGTTTACAGGGAGAGTCAAAAGTACTCCGTTACATTACGGCCAATGGGGAAAAATCGTTTCAAATGATTTTCAATGGTGTTACACTCTTTCAAACATAATAAAATTGATATACATTTATGAAGGGCACTAAAATGTGCATTTTGTAGAATATGCGGTGCGAAGAATAGTTATTGAGTTATTGTTCATTTACAGGGCCACACAAAAGAATTCCATTACATTACGGCCAATGGGAAAAAATCGTTTCAAATGATTTTTAATGGTGTTACAGCCTTTCAAACCTAATAAAATTGATATACATTTAGGAAGGGCACTAAAATATGCATTCTATAGACTATGCGGTGCAAAGAATAGTTATTATTTATTCACAGGGTCACACAAAAGAATTCCGTTACATTACGGCCAATGGGAAAAAATCGTTTCAATTTTTTTTTTATTAGTGTTACACCCTTTCAAACATAATAAAATATATATACATTTATGAAGGGCACTAAAATATGCATTCTGTAGAATATGCAGTGCAAAGAATAGTTATCATTCATTTACAGGGCCACACAAAAGAATTCTGTTACATAATGATATATGGGGCGGGGGGGATTGTTTCCGGTGCATTTTAACTATGTTAAACTATTTCATATACGTATAATGAAATTGATGCTATATAGTATCCGAATTACTGTATATTAGCAATGATTGCTGGAAATGGATTTTTAATTATGATATGTGCTTTTCAGTTTCAATATATTTATGTATACTGTATAATGTGTATAAATACTATATTTCATATACAGGGCTACATAAAAGAATTCGTAAGGGTTACTGAGTATGAGCTTAAATTTCTTAAAGGTGGCCTTTAAATGAGTTATGCATTTATACGCTGAACTGCATTTAATTTACTAAGAAATGTTTGTAGAATATAGATACAATGATATACAGGGCTACACAAATAATTTGATACATGGCCTTCTATGGATGATGATTTCTGGAAATGTGATTTCATTAGTTTTAAAAGTGTTTTAGTTTGAATAAAATTTTAGCTAAATAGTGGCGTATAACAAAGGTACTAGGTAAACTACAGGGCTGTACAAAAGTATTCAAGTATATTTCCATCTATTAGTATAAATTGCTGAAAAATAAATTTCAACCTGTTATGCGTTTTCTTGCTAAGTTAAATTTTACCGTTATATAGTAATATATCATCTTACAGAGCAAATACAAGGCTGTTCAAAAGAATTGAAATACATATTTGGCTATGGACAGTAGCTGCTGAAATCAGTTTTATAAACGTTTTATGTGTTTTATAAAATGTTTACTTAGTTATCTTACTTACCTTATTTCCCTAAATAACGAAGTTTTGTTAAAACATTCAGGGAGTGTTGGAAAGTGTTTCATAATCTGTGCTTAACGCATGATTTTTCTTTCTTGTTTTTATTTAAATTGGATTTTTTTTTATTTAAATCAGATTTTTTTTATTTAAATCAAAAATATTTTTTTTTTAATCTCACACAGTATTATTTTTTTATATGACTTTTCTTTTAATTTATAAAATATAAATTATATATACACACACATGCATGTTATAAGTAGTATTACCAATATATATTAATAATATTACACAATTTACATAAATGATTCAAAGGTAAAATTTTAGGCTATGAAAAATCTTTATTACACAAAATGCACTGAAATCTACGAATAAGGTGTCAAAAATTAATTCAACCATTAGTATTTTCGTTAAAATAAAAATAACTGTAACACATAAAAAATTTAAACAAATTTGGAAGCAAAATATGTGAAATTTTGTTTTGTTAAAGTGCTGGTTACAGAAAAACGAGTTTAGCAGCTTTATCAATTGATTTCTAATTTTCGAATGTACCAAACAAAAGGCAGAAAACGTTCGTTCTACTGAAGGAGATGAAGCTATTGCAGTAAAAAACTAGTTGATCACGAATTCTGTAAGTTTTTTAGTATCAATCTTTTCGATAAATGTAACAAATACCTTCCAACATTCTAAAGGGCTGAGATCCGCTATATTAGATTCAAACGGAAATTCATTGAATGGCTCAGATTTTGCTCATTATATAATTAATAGGCATCCCCAAAGTAGAGCACACAAAGTCATACAGTTTATTTCACCTCAATTTTCTGAAGGTTTTCTAAACGTCAATAAATATTCCAAAATTTAATACATTCCTGCTTAGATTTCCTTACTGTTGCAAGATTAGTTTATAATTCGATTCAAATGAAATTTTAAAGCATTTTTTTCTAAACTTTACATTGTATTTTACTTTTTGACAAAGATTAAGCTTTATCTTTCTAAAAGCTGTTTGAATATCTGTATTATATAAAACTCAATTATATTAAAGCACATTATTATGTTTGTTTACATCTTGAATTTATATAAAAATAACTTAAAAGGAAAACTGATTTAAATCAATGATTTTTTAAAAAAAAAAATCAATTGATTTAAGTCGTGATTTAAATCATGATTTAAATCAAGCTGATTTAAATTAACGAACCCTGAATAAAAAATAAATATAGTAATAATAATATAAAATAATAACAGATATGAATGAATAATAATAGTAGTAATAATAAAAATAATAGATATAAATAAATAATAACTAATATAGATAAATCAAACGAAGCTTTTGACCGTCAGATTTATTTACTGTCGCGATTTTGTCACTGCTTCATTTGCACTTATTCTTGAAGTTGACTCTATCTGTAAAAGTGTTTCTCCTTCGGAAATCTATTGGCACTGGAAAAGTAGCACCGGTAAGACTTTCGTTCTCGGATACTATTGAAGGCGCGACGGTATATATTTTTAAAGGTATGCGCACATAGATAAGTGAATAATCATATATATTAAAACGCAAAGCTATTTCTGTAAGGTCAGATCAGAACAAATTCGACACAATTGCGCATGTTTCAACTGTTTTTTGAACATCCTCAATTTAGAAGACAGTAGAACGAGTTCCTGCTATCGTAGCGAGCTAAAGCAGCAGTTTAAAGCTCTGAATTTTTTGTAAAGGACGCAGGATCGAGCCCAAGCCGGCAAAATTATTTCTGTAATATTTTTGTCGATAAATCATTTCAATAATGACATAATTAAGCTGATCTATAATTTTTGTTGTATTTTCTGACAATTATCAAGTATATATGCGTGTGTGTGTCAGAAAGAAAAGTTTGCCATTCTTTTCCGTACATAAGAAAACGGAAAGAAAGAACAATATTCATATAAGAACTACAACAGAAATTACTTTGATACCCATGGTTTAATATTTAAAAAATGTATAAAAATGTAAAATAAAATTCAAGCAATTAAAAATATATATTATAAATCGTTAGCTGCATAAAGTTTCAAATTTAGATTTTAGAGAATGAGACTGATAAAAATAATATTCATGGCAGCTTTTAATGGTCGTGTATTTAAAAAAAAAAATGAATACACAAATAGTGTTAAATAGTGTTATTAAAAAATAAATAAATAAATAAATAAAAAGATTGTAATTTAATAGATTACAACGACCATTTGGAATTTTTTTAATAATCAAATAAATAAAAATCGAAAGCTGTTCCACCGAATCATCCACACATCGCGACAAATCACCTTCGTAACAAAATTTAACCGAAAAATCTAAATTTCGTCCACCAAATTCCGTCGCATCCTCTTCAACAACAGATCGCAAAGATCAAACTTCAGACGACCAAAACCTTCATCCATAAACTCTCCAAGTCCCGTTTCGAGAAGAAAAACAGTTTACAAATCGAAAGCAGTTCCACCGAATCATCCACAGATTGCGACAATTTACCTACGTTGAGCTCAATTTTTCCCGGTTAGAATCGACCGATTGTAAAACACCGTGGCTAGTGGATTGGAGCCCCTCGAGACATGCCCTTTTACTATGAATCGATTAAACATTAGATTGTTTCCTTTTTCGCGTTCGTCTTTTATTCTGTAATGGATTTTCATGGGCTACATAATCAGTTGAAGACCTCGACTTTCATGGCCTACATAATGATTTGAACACCTCGATTTTTGCTTCGCAAGACGATTTTCATTTTGGCGTCGCTCTTTGGCTTTGGATTTTTTCCTATCTGATAATTTGCGCCTACCATTTTGTAACTTTTTTAATTTTTAACGATTTTATGCCTTTCGATTACCTATTCAAACAATTTTTAACGATTTTATGCCTTTCTATTACCTATTCAAATAAAAATTCTTCTAAAAGTAAAGAACATCGTTGAATTTCGTTAAAAAAAATAAAATGCGAGCATCATTTGGCCCCATCCTCGACCGAAAACAACCTTTTCCAAATGGTTAAAAAAAAAAAAAAAAGAAAGAAAGAAAGAAAGAAAAAGGCCATGTAAGTAAAAATAAATGCTTTACCCAGTATTTTTTGGTAAATTTCTGATGAAAAGCAAATATAATTGGTTGTAAATTATAAACTTAAAATTCTTTCATTTCATTGAATAGGTCAAACTGACAGCACCATCTATCGCCTTAAAGAAATAGGAATCACTTACACAATATAGAAAATTTTCACGATTTCAATAATTAATTTAAAAGCAATTAATTAAAATTTCAAGAATTTTTCTAATGAAACATTCAAGTTATTTACCGGCAAATCTTGACGGGCACTATCTAGTATAAATAATAAAAGGAAAATATAGTAATAATAAAATAAAAAATAATAGATATGAATGAATAATAATTGTAGTAATAATAAAGATAATAGATATAAATAATAAGTAATCTAGATAAATCAAACGAAACATGACCAAACGAAGCTTTTGACCGTCAGATTTATTTATTGTCGCGATTTTTTTTTATTGCTTCATTTGCACTTATTCTTGAAGCCTTGCCTGTAAAACTGTTTCTACTTCGGAAATCTATTGGCACTGGAAATGTAACACCGGTAAGACTTTTGTTCTCAGATGCTATTTAAGGCGCGACGGTAGATTTTTTTTAAAGACATGCGCATATAGATAAATGAATAATATAAATAATAAAAAATAAATATAGTAATAATAATATAAAATAATAATAGATATGAATGAATAATAATAGTAATAATAATAAATAATAGATATAAATAATAAGTAATCTAGATAAATCAAACGAAACATCATGACCAAGCGAAGTTTTTGACCGTCAGATTTACTTGTTGTCGGGATTTTTTCATTGCTTCATTTGCACTTATTCTTGAAGTTGGCTCTGCCTGTAAAACTGTTTCTCTTTCTAAAGTCTATGGTACTGGAAAAGTAGCTTCGGTAAGACTTTCGTTCTCAGATGCTAATTGCGGCGTGGCGGTATATTTTCAAAAAATTTTGTTTTGTTTTTTAGAGGATTCATTTCAATGCTTCCAGCGTCATTAATGATTAGTAAAAATAGTTGCTTAAATTTTAGAATTGACTGATTATTGAGTACTTATTGCTGAATCTCTGGTCAATATATTAAAAAATAGAAACTGCTTCACTATTTTATAAAAAAAAAAAATAACTCACTATATTTATTTGTAAGATACTTTCAATATTTTCGAATGAAAGTTAGTTCGTGTGACAGTAATGTCTTATGTGGTGAGAAAATAAAATAATGGGCCCATGTGATAAATAATTATAAAGAAATGTGTACTGGAACAAAATGTTGTTATATTACATACGTGACATTTTACGTTATGAGGATTTTTTTTTTTTCATTAAGGTATAATATTAAAAATATGATTTTACAAATATATATATATAATTAAACTACATATTCGACTTTTTTAACTTAGGGTTTGTTCAAGGAGCACGCGCGCTGCGCGCGCGAGCTCAGGAGACAGGAACATGGAGTGGGTCTTTATCGTGGATGCAATAAACGTTCAGCGTGTTCACGAACAAATCACGGTTTGATTAATTATGGTGCTAATTATAAAGATAATTTGTTGGAAATGAAAGGCGAGCTAGATGGCTGAATGGATAGCGCTTTGAGCTCGAGACTAGGGACTTTGGGTTCGAATCCTCCGGGTCCCAAATTGTGTTATAATTTTTTTTTTTTTTTTTTTTATTGGTTGCTTTATATTTTTCATAATAAATAAGATATTTTTGATAAAGATAAATTTTTATATTAATAATACATAAAGCATATGTATTTTTATTATAATAATAAAATACTTATTTAAATACGAGAAAATGAGGTATTTCGCATTGAAAATTTTACATTTGAACGCCTTGCGAAAATATACGTTTGCGCCTAGGATAATTTCTTGATGTTTTTATTTCTTTCTTTCTTTCTTTTTTTTTTTTTTTTTTTTTTTTTTTTTTTTTTTTTTTAGTACTTTAGGTGTGAATTTTTGTCAAGACTGGGATGCGAATCATATTTTACGGTGTTAAAATCAACATGGAAAATATTATAAAAAATAAATGTAATAGATGTACATTATTTTAACTAAAAATATCTGCACATATATTTTTTAAAGATATAAAATATATGGCGTTTTGCATCTAGTTTTGTGGTGAATAAAGTATGATTAGAATGTTTATAAACTTTCTACTAAAAGTATAAGTAGTATTTTGCTCATACTAACAGGCCCTGATTATCAAATAGGCACGAAAAGCATGTGCTTCCCTTAGAAAATTAGAAGGGACACGAAATTGAGAAAACAGAGGCCCCCAAATTTTATATCGAATTAATTCCATTCCAAAATTCTATCTAGTTTCTTTTCAAATTATTAACTTACTAGCGAACTTGCCCGGGTACGTCAAAAAACATCAGGAATTACGAAAAAGCTCTGAAAATCACAATAAGATATCGCGAAAAATTTTTAAATCGCTTCTCAAATATTGAAAAGAGAATATATATATATATATATATATATATTATGTTCGAAGATTGCAAGTTGCTTCCTTTCACTAGTGTGGAAAAACAGTAGCAAATCGCTAATATACACTAAAAATCACATACAAAATTCCCGAAAAATTCGAAAATTGCTATACGAAATCCGAATAAACTTTATTGAAATGAGGGCAGAGGCAGAATGTACTTTAGGTCAAAAATGGAATGTCAAAAAATTGCAGCAGATCGCGAAGAAACGTAAAAAGCGCATTAAAAATCACAAAAAGTTCAAAAATCACGAAAGTCAAAATTTACTATAATTGGATAAAAGTTTCAAATCTAATTCCTTTGACCTATGGGCTCTCTTAAAATTTATCTTTTGGAAATCATGCTAAGCATTAGATCATATTACTTTTATTCGTAATTAATTTACTTGGACTCCCTTAAATATAATTAATATAATCCCTTAAGTTAATATTAGTTTTTGTTGCATTAAAATATCTCAATTTGTTGATTTTCTGTAAGTAAGTAAACCCTATTGTTTTACAGTGGAAGCCTATGGGAATTTGGCGAAATATTAGAGATATCGCCAAGTTGGCGTCACTTTTGTCGACTCATTTTGGTCGCCAAGTTGGCGACAAACTTGGCGTTATTTGGCGACAGAACTGGATCACCCTACGGTAACCCCCCCCCCCCCCCTTATAGGTATGGACATGCATTTCATGCTGTTCAATAATCGCATAAAAAATTTGCTAAAAATTCAAAAATCGCTGCACGAATTCCGAATAAACTTTTTTGAAAAGAGAGCAAAATTTACTATAATGGGTTAAAAGAAAGAAACCGTATTCTTTTCCCTAATGTGGAAAAATCGAATTAATATAATCCCTTAAGTTAATATTAGTTTTTGTTGCATTAAAATATCTCAATTTGTTGATTTTCTGTAAGCAAGTAAAACCTATTGTATTACAGTTGAAGTCTATGAGAATTTGGCGAAATATTAGAGATATCGCCAAGTTGGCGTCACTTTTGGCGACTCATTTTGGTCGCCAAATGCGACAAACTTGGCGGCATTTGGCGACAGAACTGTGTCCCTCTACGGTAACCTCCTTATAGGTATGGAAATGCTGTTCAATAATTGCATAAAAAATTCGCTAAAAATTAAAAAATCGCTGCACGAATTCCGAATAAACTTTTTTGAAAAGAGAACAAAATCTACTATATAGGGTTAAAAGAAAGAAACCATATTCTTCTCACTTATATGGAAAAATCGCCTCGAAACTTAAAAAAGTGATAAAAATCGCATAAAAAATTAAATTAAAAAAATCTAATCAAAAAATCGAAAATCGGGCTTCGAGGTGCAAAACTTCATATATAGATGTACCTTTTCCCCAAATTTTGTAGCTCTACGTGCAGTGGTCTCTTCAGAACACCGTCGACACACTCTCTCACTCACACACAAACTTTTTTCTTTATTATTATAGATTTACACATATATATATATATATATGTTTTTTTTTAAGTGTTTCATAAAAATACCTTTCATTACAAATTAATTTTTCGTTAGTAGGTCAGTTTCAACCACATGATCACAATTCTCCAGTCTGTCCATTATTTTAGATGCATTGTTTATTTTACATATTGAATTTAGCTTGCATGCACAACGTATAATTATTTGATGTGCATGTATTCTGAATTCAAATTTTTTATCCAAATTACATTTTTACGCTAATACCATGCAAAATCATTTTTGCACTGATTGTATCCTATTTTTTTGTAAGTAGAACATAAAAAAACTTTCTTTAATGTGAATTCAGCTGAGCCAGTGAATAGTGTTTGTAGCATTGGTGAGTTTTCGGGATGTCGAATAGAAAACACTTCTCGAATGAAAGGGGCCCCCCGAAATGAAACTGTGCTTCCCATAACTTCAGAGGTTAATAGGTCCCTGCATACTAACATGATTTTGAGTGCCATTTGTTTTTCATGTTTTATGATGTATTTTGGTCTATTATCCACACGGTATTAAAATATGCAATCATAAAATAAGAAATATATATACTAAAAACTTCTCTGAAAAATTGTCTAACTAACAGTGCAAATTCCATTGAAATCCATTATCCAATTAATCCATATCCATATTACACATAAATCTCATAATACGGTGATATCACAATCTTGGTTTATTAACAGCCTTCTATTTATCACGAAAAATGTAAAGCAACTGATAGATCATTTTTAAATAGATTAAAAGAAAATTGTTAAAAATTTATAGCACCAATTGAATTGTTAAATTGTATCAATCAACCTACCAAACAAAGCACAACCAATAAAACATAAGCACAAAGCGCACAATCACGTGATCAAATCGCCCACATAAATTTTTTGAGCCGCCCGCGTCAAGTTTGTGTGCGGTTGGTTAATTGATTTTAAATACTGAACGGGCTAAAGTAGATAAAGTAGGTCACGTGATGTTTCTCCCGAATATTTTGGATTTTATCTGAGTGAACATAGGCATGTATTTCTGTTACGAAAACCATGTTTTGGAAGGATAAAAAATATAGTCGTTGGTTTTACCTGTTTTGAACCATAAAACTAATGAAATAATTGAATTATTTTAAAATTCCTTTCTTCGATATCACCAACTCCATGGCAAAAACTTCCGGCGTTTTCTGCACTTCTGAACAGGCTCTTAGTAACATTCAAACGACTGTAACTCAAATTCCAAGCAATGTAGATATAAAATTCTAATTGATCTAAAAAACTAAGAAATCAGGCTCTTTATCAATCTTTATCAAAAGCCAGGCTTTATCAGGCTAATCAAAAATAGGTGATCGATTTTTTAAATTGTGTTTTAAATTTAATGTATTACGTGCATTGCTCTATGCACACCCGTTTTAATTTAATTATAAATTTTCATGTGTAAGCATTTTAACTGCGATTGCTTACAGGCACATTTGAAAAGCAATGCACTCCAAATTTTAGACTTGTAGGTTATAGGTGCAGATTCCCAAAATTTTTAAGGAGCCAGTGGCCCCTAAACCCAAATAATTCAGTAGCCACATTGTGAAAAATACGCATAAATGCAATAGATTGCAGGAAAAAAACACGAATTTTTCAACAGATTACAGAAAAACCCGCAAATTTCTTCAAAGGATCGCAAAAAAGCGCGAATTTCATAAAAATATCACTGTAAAAATCTGAATTTCGTAAGAGGATCGTGAAAAAACACGATTTTCGTCAAAGGATTCCCCCGCCAAAAAAACGCGAAATTCGCCAAAGTATGGCGACTTAGATGCCGAAAATTAGTCGCCAAAGCAAAAAATTTAGTCGCCACGTGGCGACTGGCGACCGTGAATCTGCGCCTATATTGTAGGTGCGCACAAGATGGCTATAATGGAAAAAATGATATTTGTCAATCTATGTAGTATTATTGTATAATAAAACTGGCAGAACTAAAGAATATAAAATCTCACTAATCCCTGTTTCTGTGAGTTTGCATCCTAATTCATAAATTGTTTGTTTTGTTCTTCATTTTTCAGTCTTCGATTGCATAAGGTAAAAGTAAACAGATTATAACTATGAAACTCGATATAGTACATATAACTCAAAACTAAAGCATCCCATACTGTTGTGTGAACATTTTAACTGCAGTGGTTTACAGCCACATTATAAATGCAACTGTATTAAACGTATCATATAATCTCTATGCTTTAGACTTAGACTAAAAAAGTGCATACAAGCAGGCTACTATGAAAAAAACCTGCATCTGTAAATCTGTCTATAGCTGTAAGAATAGGATCGCATATCTTATTATACAAATTAACTATACGGAATACAATCTAAAGATTTTTTTATTATTATTCTTGTACAAGTGCTCGGCAAAAAAATTTCTAATAATAATTTTGAAGATTGAGGAGTTCTTCTACACTACCGGTCTTTTTGCGGCTTTGCACCCTAATTGGAAAATTGTTCATATAATGATCTTCATCCTTCAAGTATTGCACAGAATTAAAAATAGAGAAAGATGTACTAAGTTCAAAGCTCTACTAAGTTCAAAGTACTAAATTCAAACACGATATGGGTATATAGTATAATAACTCAAAACTAAAGCATTTTATACTGTTGTATAGTCCTTTTAATTGCAAAAATTTACGGGCATACTATAAATACAAAATAACACAAAATAAGATATTAAACGCAATCATATTCTCTAAACTTTAAACAATCTGGATAATTGCCAACCTGCGTATTTATAACTACTAGGGGATCGTACCCGGGCTTCCCGGGTTAAAGAATATAGGTGAAAACATTTTTTTTTTATTGAAAATTAATCATTTTTTTTATATGCAATAAATTTTTTAGATTGAGCACTTACATTAAAAAAGCATTTTTCATATGGAAAATACGAATTACACAATCAAATACATTTTTGAAATTTGTCAAAAGCGATATTTTCTTATTAGCCGCATGCTAAAAGTTGTTTGCCAAGATTTTACTACTTATAGCATCCTTTTATATTCTGATCATTTCAGAGCTTATACATGTCTGGTAAATTTGTGTTTTATTTATATTATTTTATTTTATTATTCATAGGGAAGTTTTTTTTAATGGAAATTAGCCGTAAGAAAATGAACTCTTTATTTATTTTTTAAGGGCAAACGGATTAATCTTTCGTAATCGAGCTCCGATATACATAAATTAAAAAATATTTCATGCTTTAAAATTGTTTTTAAAACCATAGACAATCAGAAAACTGAGATGAACTTTGCAAACAAATTCCATTTGAAAAAAAAAAAAATCCTATTTGGTGATCTAAAAATTTAAATTGTACGATTACAAATATGTTAGATTTGCGCTTTTTCAATATTATTCTTTTATTTGTTTATAAAAGAAGTATTAATTTTGTTAATTTATCTTTCACAAATATGTTAGTTTGTTGGGGTTTTTTTTAATATTATTCTTTTATTTGCTTATAAAGGAAGTATTAATTTCATTATGCAAAAATAGTCAGAAACAAATGCTGAAAAGTGTTTGTTGCTTTATGTGCAAAATGTTTATTATTTTGTTTATTGAAACCGGCACGTGATAAGATAAACTTAAAAAAAATCATGCTTAAAAATTATTTTAGAAAATATAATACATCAGTCAATGAATAGAGTTTTTAAACAAATTGCATTTGCAAGTACATTTACTTCCCTATGCGACAAAAATTGAAAATGTACGATGGTCAGAAGATTGAAAAATTGCAGTAGCGAAATTTCAAGACCGAAATTTGATCGTGAAGTATTGCCATTCGCAAAATGACGTCAGCGTTACGCACAGATACGTTTGTTCTTTATAATATAGATCCATCCTAGAAGCAAATCCATCCAGGCGAGAATCATCAATTTCTGTAATATAAATCGCTATTATTTGCATGTCACCTCTCTTTTATAAAGACACTCTAAATTTTTGTAAAACATTTTCGTTTTATCAGTGTGTGATTTCGATTACATTATTCTCAAAAGTGAAGCATTTTCACCTGTGAAGAATTTCATAGCAGCTGGGCTGCGAAAATGACGCACTTCTACAAAACATAATTCAGGTTTAAGAATTAAAATACACGCTTTTTTATAAAATGACGTCATTTGCATCCGCTAACGCAATCTACTTTTACAACCCAGTCTTAAACTTCGTCTATAGAAAAGTGTGCATATGACGTCATTACCACGGAATAACAGACAATATTCTTGACATAGCCCATATTTTATTTTCAACTATTTTTTCAGGTTTTATGAGAAAATGGCAACAAAGATACTGTATCTCCTATTTTCGACTATTTTCCGTTTACTTTCAATGACTTTCAATAGAAATGAGGTACATTTGTTGCCACGATAAGAAAAATGGTATTAAAAACTGCAAAAAAAATTAATATCTCAAAAATTAATTGAGATACAGCTTTCAAACAAACTGCATTTAAAAGAGCATTTTTTTCCTTATACGACGGTGTAAAAATTTAAAATGTGCGATGTTTAGAAGTTTAAAAATTTGCAGTAGAGAAAATTGCAAAACCAAAATTTCATTTCAAATTTCAAAGTGTTGCCATTCGCAAAATTACGTATGCGTTACGCACAGATATGTTTGTCCTTTATAATATAGATAGGATCAGGATCGCAATTTTGAATATATATAAATTATATACTAAACATAGTTTATTTAATTACTATGCAAACAGCAAAAGTTTGTTATTCTCCAATTTTTTTAAAAATTACTTCAGATGATAGAGTATTTAAGGATATAAAATTGGACTACCTCTGTTACTTCGACTTTTCATCCTAAATGAAAAATTGTTCTTATTATTCTTCCTTCTTTTGCGTTCATTTTACACGGAATAATAATAATAATAATAATAATAAAAGAACGAAAAATCGTACATTGGGCGTAGATTATGAAAAACTTTCCAACACTAACATATAATAATATAAGGAAATTTCATTTTTCATACAATGAAATCGATCATAGTCCATCCTGTAACCAAGTTTTTTTGTGTGTCCCTGTAAATGAAGATAAATACTATGCACTCCTTAATCTATGAAAAACGTGTTATAGTGTACCTCAGTGATGCTTTTTAATTCCTTTTGCTTGAGTTATCATAACATTATTAAAATGCATCACAAACGATTTTTCTTCATAGATTATAATGTAATTGAATTTTTTTTGTGCGCCCCTGTAAACGAAGTATAAATGCTAATTATTTTATATTCCTAAGCAAGCATGTTTTAGTCTACCTCAGTGATGCATATCAATTTCATTATGTTTGAAGCACTGTATCATCACTAAAACGCATCGGAAACTGTTTTTCTTCATAGATAATAATGCAATCTAATTCTTTTGAATCCCTGTAAACGAAGTATACATGCTACACACTCCATTTTCAGTAGCGAACATGGTATAGTAAGCTTCAATAACATGTATGAATTACTTGAAAATCTCAGTATATTTAAGAGAGTTAAGGTACGGAAGACGGCAGACAGACAAACTTAATTCATAAACGTTTTTCAACCATGTTGAAAAACGTTAAAAAAAAAAAAAAAAAAAAAAAAAAAATAGCAAGTTTAAAGATATGTATCTAAAGATAAAGATCTATGTATTCAAACACGATATATGAATAATTATAGCGTATGCGGGGCTTTTTTATTGCAATAATTTACGGAGACATTATAAATGGGGGGTACTATTAAGCGTATAGTCATATGCTGATATGGTAATAGGTGATTATCAGTATGGTTTTAGAAAAGGAAGATCAGCGGTAGATCAAATTTTTAGTATTAAGAATATCCTTGAAAAATTCTATGAATAAAATATTAATGAGCACCAGTTATTTGTGGATTTTAAACAGGCCTACGACAGTATAAGTCAGAGATAAGTTATTTGAAATATTAAAGGAATTTATGATACCTAATAAAATTATTAAACTTGTTAAATTGACACTGGAAAAAACAATCACTAAAGCTACAGTACAGGGAAGACTGTCAAGAAAATTTACAGTGGAATCAGTATTAAAACAAGGTGATGATGTTTTCTCGACAATACTTTTTAACTTATGCCTGAATAAAATACTTAGAAGCATCTACAACAACAGAGGAGGTGCTATTAATGAATCGCTCCTTACAAATTCTTGCATTTGCTGATTATATTGATATAATTGCCAGAAATAAGAAAATCTTGATTGAGACATACAATAAATTATAAAGAGAAGGAAAAAAGTAGGCCTTGAGGTTAACAGAGAAAAAAGCAAAATAGATGAAAATGAGCAGAAAGAATTAACAGACAACAGCAGCGTTAGTCATAAATAATAAATTACAATTTAATGAAGTATCAGAGTATAACTATTTAGGGTCTATGGTTACCTGTGATAATATGGTGGAAGCAGATATTAAAGCTCGACTTATAGCAGGAAATGCATGTTATTTTTCTGTTCGAAATTTTCTAAAATCATCTTTAATACCACAAGCAACTAAACTTAAAATTTATCAGACTGTTATAAAATCTATAGTAATTTATGGTAGTGAGACTTGGACCACTACACAAAAAAGATGAAAAGTTACTCATTATTTGGGAAAGGGAGATCTTAAAACAAATTTTTGGACGCATTAAGGAAGGGCATACATGGCGAATCAGATCAAATTTGGAGATGGAACATATATATAACGAAAAAGACGCAATAAATACCATTAAATTAAGAAGAATTCAATAGTTAGGCCATTTAATCAGAATGAGGGATGACCGAAGCACAAAGAAGACATATAATGGAAAATTAATGGGGAAAAGGAGTGCTGGTATAAACTCAGGAATAGATGGTTTTGAAGAGGTAGAGAAAGACCTAGCACAAAACTATATTAAAATTACATTTTTGCAAATTATAAATTAAAGGCCAGAGATCGGAAGGTCTGCCCAGGTATATTAACCACTTGGCTTCGTCCACGTACGATGTGTACGTGCGTACAAAGTAGCGCTTGAAACAAAAGTCTGTTTCATAAACGACATACTCAAGGGGTTAAAGGAGGTCAAAATCCTTCATGGATTGTTCTATCATTGTGTATGTATATTAAGCGTATCACATTCTTAAACATTAGATGAGCTGGCGAGCTGTCATGTAGAAACCTGTATCTCATAATCTACTTATAACTATAGGATCAGGATCGCATATCTTACTTTACGAATTATGCGAAATATTATATTAAGTATATATTTAATTACCATACAAATACTCAGCAAAAGTTAAATTATTCTCCAGATTTTTTAAATAACTATTTCAGATGACAGCGAACTTCTTATATTCAAAGATATAAAAAATTTACTAACCTCTGCTTTTGCGATTTTGCATCCTAATTGAAAAATTATTCGTTATGTTCTTCATTTTTCTGGCTTTAGTATTGAACGGAAGAAAATACATACTTAGTGTGATGAAATTATATATCTAAACACAGTATATGTATGCATAGAGGGGATAATAACTGAAAACTGAAGCATTTTACATAGTGTAATATCGGCTTCTTGGTTGAAATCATTCACAAACACATTATGAAAGCAACGTATCAAACATATTTCATTCTCTACACTAGAAGGTGTATACAAGAAGGCTACTGTGAAGGAACCTGTATTTGTCAATGTACTTATAGGATTAGATAAAAGACCGATACAATTAAAAGATATAAAATTACACTAACCTCTGTTTCTGCGACTTAGCATCCTAATTGGAAAATTATTCGTTATGTTCTTCATTCTTCTGGCACCATTGAACGGAATTAAAAAATGCATTTAGTAAGTTCAAAGAATCTTTTTAAACACGATACATACACTGTTATAGGAGCTACTAACTCAAAACTAAAGAATTTTATACTGTTCTATAAGTGCTACTGAATAACAGTAATTTACGCGCGCTTAATAAAGGCAAAGTATTAAACGTACCCTCCTATTTAAACTTTCGACAAGAAGGCGCATACAAACATCAGGCTACGATGAAAAAAAGTTTATCTGCCAATCTACTTATAACTATAGGATCTCATATCAAAGCGGTATTTTCGGGACCTGCTATAATGATATAAATTCTGTATGACAAACTATAGACTGTTTTAATAGCTTTGATGAGACAGAAGTTTTGGAAAAAAACATAGCGCACGTGTGGCACACCTGCAACGACAGCTGTCCTGCCATGTTCAACATGTTTCAGGTATGCCTCCCTCGCAAGCGTTTTCGGGGAATAAACTCTATAGAAAATATATATATATATATCTGCAAGGGACCATTAAATGAGACATGCTAAAAAAAATGTGTAACAGCTTGCGATACGCATAATAGTGTTCTATGCGATACAAATGATGTATGCGAAATTTTTTATTTAACTGGCGCAAAGTTATTTTTAACACTTTCTCACATCGTTGAAAAAGTTCTATCGCAAGTTCGTAAGCCTTAGCGATAGAACTTTTAAGATTCGGTTCATCCACCTAGGCTCTAACTTTTGTAAGCATACGAGGATTAAAACTATATATAAAAATCACTTCAAAATATCAAAATACTCAATTACTCCTATAAGGGATAAACATAAATTTTAAAAAAAGTCAAAATACCTTTATTTATTTACATTTCGACATGTTTCATTGCATCAGACGGCAACATTCTCAAGAAAATAAAATGATAAAAATATTTTCGCAAAAATTCAAATTAAAAAACTAGTAAACAAAAACATAAATCACGCAAACATAAGTATAATGAAATTAACTGCAATATTAAAAAAATCCCTACCGGCTCGGCCTACAGGCGCAGGTAGATTTCGAAGTTAAGTACTAATTTCACCAACAAAACATGTTTAGAGATAAACCCACTTTGACAATTTTATCTGGCCGCTTTTGACGAGCTTTTAATTTCATTTTTATATAAGAGCTGGTTTTATCAGAGCCATGTTAAGGCAGTATTCAAAAAATATTTTTCAATGCTCAACAACTTGAAATTTTCTGACACAGTTTCAGATTCATTTTTAAAAAGAAAAACATGAAACTTGCTGATGTGATTTTTTAAGAGATTCATAAGCGACCAATGTTTTCGTTTTTCGTTCAATTAATTAGAACTTAATTTATAAACAATTATTTTTTCAGTAGGACAATATTCTTTGTTTCCAACACAATCGCTTCGAAAAATTCGGTTCAAAATGCCCACTTTGACATCATTTTTTGGAATATATTAAAAAATCGACCATTAGGGCACTTTATATAGTTTCTGAAGAAAAGAACCTATCAATCGGATGCGTTTGAAAGCAAAAATGCATTTAAAAATGAATCAGAAAATAAGCAGTTTGGATTTGAGTAATACGATATTATTTTCTTCAACCTTTATGTATTTTTAATTTTTTTTTCTGTAAGTATCGATTCTATCAAAAACTTGTCAATATAAAAGTTGTAGGTAATATTCAGAAGATGTATAATGTATAATAAATTTAACCGGATTGATTATCTTGTGAACTGACGAAGTTATGGATTTTTTTTCCCTTCAACCGCCCCCCCCCCTATTATTTTTTGCTTTCGTTTTTATTTTATTTTTTTCGGTAAGAATTGGCCCTATCAAAAACTTGTCAATATAAAAGTTGTAGATAATATTGAGACAATTTAAAATAAATTTAATTGGAATTGATATCTTGGAAAATGACGAAGCTATGAAATTTTTTTTCTCCAAAACCCCATTTTTTTTGCCCCTTGAGCTCATTTTTAATTTTATCAAAAATCTGTCAAACATAAATATTTGGCCCTTTTTTTAGAAGTGGTAAAAACTTTAAACTTTGTTTCATGATTCTGTATAGCATTTCTTTCCAAATTTTAGGGAGCTCCATGGATGCTGAATCATTGCAAATAGTCTCATTGCGTAAGAAGATCTCTATTGATTCTCTGATGATGGATGGCAAATAAGATCTTGATGGATAAATTATTCTACTATTTTTAAAATCTTTTTGTAGAGGTTCTCTGTTATATAGTCTGGCCAGAGCTGTAGTTTTCTTGATGTATTTGATGTCTACTATATGTTCTTTGATCCTAATTTTGAGTTTTCTATTTGTCATCTATTCTATTATATATATAAAATCCAAACGGAAATTTCGTTCCGAACGCCGAGATTTCGAGTTCTACCTCATGGATTTTTACGGAACTTATACCGTTAGATAGGTATCGTTCCAGGGAAGGTTTTAAGCTATAACACATCATTCTACCTAGATTAGTTATAGAATTATTACGGATAATTCTATTATTTTGGACTTTGTTACTTCATATTTCCTTAAATATCTGGTCTCCTATTGGTCGTAGAGCTTAGATCTCGCGCCAAAAGTAGCTCCAAAGCACCCAAGCAAACTTTTCGCCGCGATTATTTTGCCGTCTTCCAATTTCCTCTAACTCTATTAGGGGCCCGCGTAGAGCCCCTTTAAAATATTTTTCGTAGTAATTTCAGCAATTATCTTAAATTATTGGTTAAGACTGCCACCCTCCCGATTCATGTATCTACGGAAAGGTTGCATGAAGGAGTTTCGTTCAGATACGCTTTCGTTAAGAATAGAGTGCGCTTCCTGGTGGTGGAATGTGGAACTAACATAACGCGATATTGTTAAAATTAGGAAATCTAACAATGCGATCTGTTTTAAACTTTGAGATAGTTCATAACACATAATCTATTATCTATTCTATTATATATATATATAAAATCTATTATCTATTCTATTATCTATTATATATATAAAATCCAAACGGAAATTTCGTTCCGAACGCCTAGATTTCGAGTTCTACTGCATGGATTTTTACAGAACCTATACCGTTAGATAGGTATTGTTTCAGGGAAAGTTTTAAGCTATAACACATTATTCTACCTATATTAGTTTTAGAATTATGACGGAAAATTCTGTTATTTTGGCCGATAAGGTTACCATTTTATTTCTTGGCGAAATTCATCGTTGATAAAAAAAATTGAAACGGCTATTAAACCTCGAAAAATAAAAGAAAAACTGTTACTAATTTTATTTAAATGAAAAAAAAAAAAGAAAAAAAGAAGAAGAAAATCCGTTTTAATGAGTGATAATATTAAAAATCGGAAACATTTAATCAAAACCTGAAAGAAATATTTGTAATGCTTAAAAATTAATTTAATAAGAAATATTACACTTGATACGCAATATTTGGCTCTTTATCGCTTGCGTTAGATATGGAAATGAATCTGAAAATTTGATTAGAGGAAATTTTAACGACATTTTCTTTCTGTTCTGTTCTTTTCTTTTTTTATATCTAATTGTCCCATCACGTGACTTATAGTAGAAACAAGCAGATGTAATTGTGAGTCACATGTGTAATTACTATTTGTTTCTTTACAATTTTTTATTTTTCTTTTGTCGCCAAACAATGTGATTTTAAGCCAAAAATGCATAAGCGTGACATTAATCGTGACATTAATCTTGAGGATGTTCTCACAAATGGTGTTTTTTTAGGTGAAAGAGATCCTTTTTTGAGTACATTTTCATATTCAATTGTAACTTATATAGATATCAGTTAACATTTTAAAAATGGAATTGAATACTTAAATTTCAGTGTGAATTTCTGCCACACATACATATTGTAAAATAATTTCATACTTTTTAAAATGTTTTTTGCCGTAATTCCGAAAGCATGTGATATTTATAAACTCGAACTCTGATCAACGAATATTAGCCATTTTATTTAAGCAAATATTATCTATTTTCTCAAGTCATATCGCCAATTTTATTTATAGGAAAATTCACAGATTCGAAATCTAGGAAATAAAGATAATTTTTAAGGAAATTTATGTTTTAATACGTTATTACTATGGAAAAATTCAACATTTTGAAAAAAAAAAATTACAAGTCTTTTGTAATTCGTCATTTCTTCTTCGTCTTTCTTCGTAATTTCTCCTCTGTTATGTAATATTTCAAATGATATTGGACTAATTTTCGATCATCGATTCACCGCAAAATCGCATATCTAATATAGTATATAAAATAAAGTCTGGATTAGGGGACTAATTAACGCACAGCGCAAACTACTGAACCTAAAATCTTGAAAATCGTGGTAAAAATACTTCTTATGACATAAACTTCTGCTAAGAAAGGATTTTCTAAAGTGTCACCCCTAATGGTTTTTGCACGGGGAGGGGAAAAAATCGAATATCAAAATTATGCGTCAAATGATAGCATATTTTAATGTAGTTTCGTATGCTGAATAGAATGCTACCAAATAAATTTTTATAAGTCCAACAGTTCATGACACATTTCATATTTTTCTAATTTGGCGGTGTCTTTGGCATCTAAACCTCAAAATATCTATCATTACATCCGTTACTCTAGCAACGGAAAAAATTCAAATCAACCCTTTTGGCTAAAAAATAAAAACGGCTCTATGAGTTTGAAATAAAAATGCAAGCATCTTAATTTAAAAAAAAAATAGTGATTTTATGTAAAATAAAAGGGAAAAAATTACTGAGAATTTAGCGTTATAAAACAAAAATGGAAAAGGTACTACTTAGATATTCCGTCGACCAAAAATCTATCGTCAAACTATAAGATTAAATGCCAATAATGGTTGATCGTAAATATCAAATTCACTTGAATTTAAACAAACTACACGTGTTTACGTCATCAAGTGATTTTAATTTCGACGTTTTATTTGTATTTTTATTAATGTTATATTAATTTATTTGTTATTTCGTTATTTAAAATAAAGATTATGTCAATTTATATAATTTGGCGAATGGTTTGGCGATTTATATAATTTGGCGAAATTGGTCGACGGGATAACAAGTAGTACCAATGAAAATATTTAAGTATGAAAGCAATGTTTGTAACGACTTAAAAATTATTTTCATATATATAAACTCGGTTTATGGCGTCAGATGCCGTCATCCGAAGAATCTACAAGAGTCTTTTTCCATTTTTTCCGGTCATAGGTTCCTCAATGAAAGAAATTGGAACTGGAATAATATTGTGCAATTTATAAATTGCTCCTCGATAAGAAGAAAAAATGGGTACATTTATAACAACCGTGCGCACATCTCGCTGATAGCATTTTTAAAATTCCCAGTAGCAGTAGTTACATTTTGCGTATGTAAATTAAAAATATTTTTTTGCTTTTAATTATGGCATTATTTCCTGTTATTGTTTATCTTTTCAGTTTTTAAATGAAATTAGTATAAGGCATGCATTTTAAATTAAATGAGTGAAAGGTTTGTGTTTTAAATGAAAATAATAAAATAAGAATATGCTATGAAAACAATCTTTATTGATTTATTACCTGCGCCCGGCTGACATAAAAGTATCACAAAACCCACATATTCACTTTTCTGTGAGTAGTTGCTCATGAGAATTCAAGTTAACCTTCCGTAATCGGATACTTCACATATTGGTGTATTAGCTTTAATGCTGAAAGCCAAAATCGCATCATCATCATCTACTATATATTTACAACGGAAATTTGTTTTTCATTCCGATTGTTCATAATACTTTCGTAGGATATACCACAATTAGTTAGGTAATAATTTTGGAAAGGTTTTAGTGTATACATATTGTTCAAGGGTATTTAGTTATAGAGCAACAGAAAAAGTTCAAAAATTAAGTGAACCTGATTATGAAAGTTTAGCCTTTTTTAAAAAATCTACAGAACATATTTTGTTACAAGTGGCCCTGTTGCATGACTTTTAGGAATGGTGTTAGTATATACGATTTCATTATATGTTGATTAGTTACAGAGGTATTAATTCCTGTTGTCATAACGGTCTCATTACCCGACCATAAGTGCGTTGTTTATAATCAACTAAAACAATTACTTCTTAATTGCTAAATTTTGTCCAACGCTTAAGATAACATTATATCGCAATGGCGTTCGCATCGTTTTCAGTAATGTGCAAGGTCAAGCTGAAGATCCATATTGTTTAAAATACAAGTTCAAACTCACCATTTAGTTTAATCCAAGGTTCATTTGGAAATACTGACCAGCGCAGCGGGCATAGCCTGCTAGTTCCTATATAAAATTGCACTATCTTCTTTGGTGAAAGGCATTTCATATACCCCTGATAATTGATTTGGTTATATTGGGTCTATTCTATTTTCTTACATATTATGTTTCTTAATTTTGCGGATGGTTTTGCAACAATGGAGATATTGTATTTATGGAGTTTATATTTCAATCTTTCGAGAAAAAAACAAGAAAATATTGCAAAGAGGATAACTTGGAATTTTGTACATTGATGAAATTACCTTTCTTTTTATTGCTCAAGCTCTTAATTAAACTGTTTATTGTGTTTTCTTTATAGCCATTGTTTCTTACGATGTCATATATTTGATTTATTTCGTTGTCTAACTGCTCCGGGGTACAAACATTGAAAGCTCTTTTGATAGAATGCCTAAATGCAGAATCTTTGCATGAAAACGGTGCTTCAGCGTTATGAGGTATAGTGGACTGATTGGCTATGGGTTTTCCGTAAACAGTACGTTCTATTCCTTGGTGCGTTTTGATTAGTAATACATCCAAATAAGGTAGTGTACCATTCTGTTTTCTGTAAACAGTGCTTTCTATTCCTTGGTGCGTTTTGATTAGTAATACATCCAAATAAGGTAGTGTACCATTCTGTTGGATGAAATGGAACAGAATGGTTAATGGTACACTACCTTATCGATAATTAAGGGAAAACGGAAGACATATTCTTAAATTTTGTACTTTTACGTCTTAAACAAAGTAATCAGTTCGAAAATATATTGATGTTAACCCTTTATCTACTGACGGTACTTATAAGTACCACTCACTTTAAACTTTCATCCCATAGTGAATATTACTAATATTCTAATGGCACTTTGCAAAAACACTCTTTTAACTCCACTTTTTCAGGATACATGGCAGCAGTAGTTATAGGTTTGTTATTTTAGCGAGGAAGGGGGCCATCTTTGAAACAGTCGATTTGTTTTGTGCAGACATTTTGTACAGATTGTCACGCTTGTCTTTTTATTGCTGCAAACATAGTAAAGGACATAAGATAAATGTTGGATTTTTTTTATGTGTTCATTATGGTTTTAGAATACAATTTAACTAGCTATTTTAAGTGAACGTTGTATGTATTTGGTTTAACAGTTGAATTACTTGGCGGTACCACCAACTACCACAGCGTACTTTGGTCTATCCCATAAAAAAGTTTTTATTCTTTGTATTGTTAGATAATTTGGAGTTTTTGCCCTTGAAAAATATTTTATACCCTACTATAGGGTAATTGAATAGTTTGGGGGTAATTAAAAAAATTTTAGTGGCAACACTGGATGTGTTTGTAAACAACTGTTTTCGTGTGTAAATTTTAACTCTTCAAACTTTCTATAGTGAAACAATCTGGATAAGAGATATAAATAAAGTAAGTGTCAAAATATTACCTTTAATAACCTGTAACCCATGTGTGATCATAGTTTTTCCTTTAACTTTTTATTTTCACAGGAAATGTTTATGTTTTCATAAAGCTAACATGAAAACTAGTATTTCGGGGCTACTTTGTGCCAGGCCTTTTTTGCTCCGAAAATAGCCCCAATTACTTAGAAATGCCTTTTGTACAATCAAATTTCTTAAAACATGTTTTAAGTAACATTTTTTTCAATTGTTACAGTAGCAAAATGTTACATTAATTATTTTTGTTCCAGTTGCTGAGGATATAACATGACGAAAACTGCTTCTCGTTTCTTTAATATTAATAATTGGTTTATTATGTTTAAATGTTAAATAATAATAATAAAAAAATTGTTTATTGAGTTTGCAGTGTAATTTATTAGCAAATGCTATTGCAAGGGGGTTTCAATAAAAATGTATTCATTTACATATGGAATGTATTTATTTTATATGAAACCAAGTGAATGGGCCAAAGAAGCCCCCAGCAGGGGCTAGCAGTATTTTTTAACTATTTTTACTTTGTTCCAAAACTTTAAAAATAGTTAAAAAATTTCCTCTTTAAAACCACACAGTTTGCTTCATTGTTTCATGTTAATTGTTTACAACTCCATTTCGACGTTGAAAAATCATATATAATATTTTTTAATGATGGAAATGTGAGTGAAACCAGAAAAAAGTGGCCCAAAGTAGCCCCAATACTTTGGAGGTACTTATAAGTACCACCAGTAATACTGGATGTTGGAGAAAAACTTCTTGTTTACTTTTCGTCTGTGTAGTTATCCATCGTTTTTATCTCCTTTATAATGTAATTACTAAATTGTACTGTAGTAGTGTTTTTCTTGGTATTTCTTTTCTGTTAAATTATTATTTTTTATAGGAAATCGAAAAAGTTGTGGCACCGGCTCTTTTTTGCTATGCTAGAAATGGCATATGTAAATTCATATATTGCATATGTGGAGATGTGAGAGAACATGTTGTCCCTGGACTATAGGCGTCGCGCGTAAATAAAAGACTGCTAACAAGAAGCCTAAAAAAAGGTATTTTTTTAATGTCATCAAATTTCAATTTTTACTCATTTTTCACGTGTAAAATAAAACTATATCAATTTAATATTGTTTTGTATTATTAACTTGCGAGTATCTTCTTGTCATTTAGCAATTTTAAAAGTTTCAATTTAATTCGAAATATCATGTGGTTTTTCTCTTACTAGAACATTTTAGTCATAGTGTAACTGACGGTACTTTAAAGTACCACTTTAATTAATTACCTCTAACGAATTAAATTTCTCACGGGTGAGTATTTTTGTTATGTATATCCTTTAATTTTCATTGTAGTAACTGAAAAAAGAATTACATGAAAAAAATTGCAGTAGATAAAGGGCTGTAAAAAAAACTCAAAAAGGGTCGTTTTCGCGATTGACTTTTTCTCCTTTTCGGCAACGCTCTTTCATGGTTTAGTTTCGTAGGTACCAATTAACAAACTAGTCGGATGTACCAATCCCAAAACTTTCTTCTATCTCATACATGTTAATACTTCAAAATTCGCTATCACACTGCCAAAATTAAATGACAATCTATGCATCTCATGAGGATTCTAAAGATATGAAATTCCGTGCATTAGTTCTTGAGATATGACTATCGCTGAAATCGTCTAAATCCAGCAAAATGCTGCCTAGCAGCGCCACCTATTAGATGATTTATACCAAATCCTAATCAGCAACAATTTATGTCAGCGTCTGACTGAATCTGAAGTTTGGAGAAAATCCGTGCATTAGTTTTTGAGATAGAGCTATAGCGAAAATCGTGAAAATTCCTGCATAGCAGCGCCACCTATTGGGTGATTAACACCAAAACCTAATTAACAACAACTTGTGTCAACATACAACTAAATCTGAAGTTAGATGAAAATTCGTCCATTAGTTCTATAGATAGAGCTATTGAGGCAATCGTGAAAAAGGCAGCACAGAAGCGCCACCTGCTGGGCGATTTACACCAAAAACTAATCAGCATCAATTTGTATTAGGGACTCACTGAATCGGAAGTTTGATGAAAATCCGTGCGTTAGTTCTTAAGATAGAGCTATTGGGGAAATCGTGTAAATCCTACAAAATTCATCATAACAGCGCCACCTGTTGGACGATTTACACCAAAACGTAATCAGCATCAATTCATATCAAGGACTAACTAAATCTGAAGTTTGATCAAAATCCGTGCATTAGTTCTTGAGATCAAGGTATTGCGAAAATCGTGAAAAATGCAGCATAGCAGCGCCACCTGTTGAGCGATTTACACCAAAAACTAATCAGCATCAATTTGTATTAGGGACTCACTGAATATGAATTTTTATTAAATTCCGTGCATTAGTTCTTGAGATAGAGCGCCCACAAAATTTGTGTCACATACACACAGACAGACAGACTCACAGAGTCACAGACAGACATTTTGTAAAAACATGTTTTTTGGAATCTCTGACCCCTAAAACGTGTAAATCCGTCGAAAACCGGAATTCGAAAATTTTCATGAATCCAATACTTTCTTCTTGTAAAGATAGAAGAAAGTAAAAATATGTATTTAAAGTTGAGACCTTCTTCTTTTCGACAGTGGAATCGGTTTTCAATTTTAACTCTTAAAAAAAAAAAAAAAAAAAAAAAAAAACTAGAAAACAGGAACTTTGCCTTTTCTGAATTTAGTGTCGCCCCTGATGAAAAAAAAAATGTATATGTATATAAATATAGATAGTTCAGTTTTAAGACTTAAAACACGCGTTTATATTTTATGTAAAATGACGTCATCCGCATCCGATGAAGAATTCCTCATTTACGATCCAGTCTTAAGCAACATCTACAGTAAAATATGCATAGGACGTGACTATCACTGAATAATACAAAAATCCAAAAAAAGAGATTTCGTCATTCAAGAAACTCGGAAAAAAAATCGACTATCTCACGATTCATATGCCTTCATTTGTTTGTAATATTAATATAGATACTTTAAATTAAATTTAGTTTATAATAGTTCCATGTTTTATCAGAAATCATTCATTTATATTTTTTCAAAATAGCACGTATTTTAATATTTTTTTCAGTTTTTATGATAAAATGGCAACAAAAAGATATAACTGCTATTTTCCAACTATTTTCCCTTTACTTTCTACAGAAATGGAATACTTAAGTTGCCAAAATTAAATGGTGCTAAAAAAAAAAAAAAAAAAAAAAAAAAAAAAAAAAAAAAAAAATAAGTTGCCAAAATTAAATGGTGCTAAAAGAAAATCTCAAAAATAAATGAAGATACAGCTTTCAAACAAATTGCATTTAACAGTACTTTCTTTTTCCAATACGACGGTATAAAAATTGAAAATGTGCGATGTTTAGTTTAAAAAAATTGCAGTAGAGATTATTTCGTACAATGATACGTCTGCTTTGTTTTACGGCTGGCTTATATAACGTAACGTTATTTTTTTTTTGGAGACGACACATTAATAAGTGGGAGAAAGAAATAGCATACCGGGGAAAAAAAAAAATCGTGACCCCAGGTCACTTCGCACCTCCCTGAGATGGTCTTTTATCTACTTTAAACAGGGCCGAAACTAGACTTTTTTGCACCCAGGGCAAACATGGATTTTGGCGCCCCCCTCCCCTCTCCTCTCTTCCGCAAAGCATACTTACAAAGAAAATTTTACAAATTTCCTAATAGCCGACTTATTTTAAAATTTAAAATATGTAATATACTACGTAATCTACAATGGCAGATCCAAGAGGGAGGTCATGGGGGTCGTGACTCCCCTCTGAACACCAACAAAAATATTCTAAAAATCATTTTTAAATGAAATATACAGTAGAGTCCCGCTTAACCGAGTTTCTTCGTTAACCGAGTTTCCGCTTTAACCGAATTATTTTCTTCTGATGGACTGCTGGCTTCCATTATTATGAAACATTTATTATAAATGAATTGTTAGATGAAGATGAAAGAGCAGCCGTAAAAAGTTAGAACTCTGATTTTCGGGTCAGAATGGGGAAAAAAAAATGGCCATAATTTTTTTTTGAAAAAGAAAATTATGGACATTTTTTTTTATTTCTATGGCCATTTATTTTACTTCTAACTTTTTACGGCTGCTTTTTCATCTTCATGTAACCCTTCATTTGTAATGAATGTTTCATAATAATGGAAGCCAGCAGTCCATCAGAAGAAAAGGATCCATTCCAAAGGTATAATCCTTCATTTAGCGCCTCTTCGTTCTTGCGCACGGGGCACATGCCCCCTCTGCCCCCCTCCCTAGTTTAGGCCCTGACGTTAAAAGCAACTAAACGTCTGTGTTTTGACAGAATCCTTTTAGAGCATCTCGGTAGACCGGATTTACATAACCTACAAAAATTTCAAAAGATTCTGACTTATAGAAGTAGTTAAAAATAAATAATATATGAGAAATTTTCGATGAAAACGCTAAAAAGAGAGGTGTTTGGCGCGTCTTCGCTCGCCTTCGGGTCATGTTTTCACCACTAAATATGCATATTTTTTCCCGAAATTTTAAAGAGGACTTATACTATTATTTAGAATCTATTAAAATTTCAGAGAGTTCGGACAATAAGAATATATATATATATATATATTGTTATATTAAAGGACCCGGCGCGAAAGCAAAAAAAAAAAAAAAAAAAACTAGAAAAGAGGAATTTTGCTTAAACAGAATTTATTGTCGCCCCCGATGAAAAAAAAATGTATATATATATATATATATAAATAGTACAAAACATATTTCAATTTTAAGACTTACAGCACATGCTTTTATTTTATGTAAAATGACGTCAATCGCATCCGCTTAAGAATTCCACATTTACGCTCCACTCTTAAACATCTACAGTAAAGTATGCATAGGACGTCACTATCGCGAAATAATACACAAATGCCGCAAAAAGATGCCCTCATTAAAGAAAGTAGATGCTTAAAATTAAATATAGTTTATAATAGCTGCATGTTTTAACAGAAATCATTCGTTTATATTTTTTCAAAATAGCACGTATTTTAATTACATTTTCTTTCGGTTTTATGAAAAAATGGCAAGAAAAAGATATAATTAATATGTTACAGCTATTTTTCCTTTACTTTCTACAGAAATGGAGTACTTCCGTTGCCAATATTAAGCAAATGGCTCCAAAAACTACAAAAAAATTTATATTTCAAAAATAAATGGAGATGCAGTTTTCAAACAAATTGCATTTAAAAGTACTTTTTTTCCCAATATGACGGTATAAAAATTGAAAATGTGCGATTCTTAGAAGTTTAACAAATTGCTATAGAGTATTTAATCGTACTTCTTTGTTTTACGGCTGGCTTCTGTAAGGTAACGTTATTTTTTGGAGGCGACACAAAATAAGCTTGGAGAAAGAAATAGCATACCGTACTGGGGGCTTTAAAAAAAAAAAAAAAAAAAAAAAAAAAAAAAAAAAAAAAACCGAGAAGCAAAAAACACATTTCTTTTAAAACTATACATCAATTTTTTTCATGGGCTGTAAAACCGTTATATTTATAACCGATAAAAATTTCAAAGAATCGGACAACAAGAACTATATTTTTTAAACTGTGAAAAAACAAGAAGATATCTTCTTACGAACGCCACTAAAAATTAATATTTTTTTCGCAATTTTTTCATTTAAAAATATAAACTCACACAAATTTGGGTTAAAGATATAAAATCATACAAATTTGAGCTTTAAGGTTATTATCACGGGCCCGGGCAACGTCGGGTGGGTCAGCTAGTATAAAACGAAATGCACAATATTTAAAATTAATAGAGTAGAATATAATTTTTAGAATTAATAATAGTATATTTAGAACTATACTAAGTATAGACTAAATTGGAATCATTTAATACATGTAACTACTCAGGATGCGAATTCAGGATCAGACTGTGCAAATGCATGTAACATGATATAGTAAGATATACCAGTATGTATATATGTACTCGTAAATGTAAACAGTGCATTGGCTAAAAAACACAGGAAACACGAACTTTTTGTTTCTAAAATTTAGGAGGATCCCGAAATGTCTGAAGGAATAGAACTCCAATTCCCATTCTTATCTCCTTACTTTATTTATTTATTCATTTTTGTAAATTTGTCCCGAATAAGTTTTCTCTCTTCTTTTTTGAAATAAAGATACAGGAAATATTTATTGAGACAATATACTCGTATTATGGCATTAAATTTTTCATATACTAATATAATCTCATGTTCATTTTATTGAAAAGATTCAATTACTTCTACAACCGGTTTAAAAATGGAGACTTAAAAAAAAAAATCCGAAATATATCATATAAACGTTTACCTTTAGCTTATAAGTTTCTGTAAACTACCATAATTTGTAATAAAAACTTATTATATTTTATGCTTTTAACCCTTGGGGATAATAGTTTCACACCATAGGTTAATTTTCTCATCATTACTTTCTAAATGGTTAATGCATCTTATTGGCTCTTGCTACTGAATCCCAGCATTCTTACTCATTTCTCCATACTGCTGGATGCTGGCAACTTCTTTTTATAGTGTATTTAAGAAGTATCTTTTTTGATATTATGAGACTTTGGTTCATAAGTCCTTATTTATGTTAAAAAAAATATTCGAAAAAAATTTCTATTAAAAACAAACTTTAAATAAACAATTAAATTAAAAAAATCAAAAAACCCGACTGTGTAAAAAGCGAACAATTAATTATTTCTCATCAATGTGAAACTATTTTTTTTTCAATTCCTACTATTAGCTGACACTCTCGCTCTATATCTTGTTCAAATTTTCAATCGTTAATAAAATACTTATTATTCATCCAATCAAGCTCCAATAAATTTTTTAAAACTTGTAGTGGATGACACTTGATGTTAATCCAGTTTTTTCAAATATTAATTCATTAATTAAATTAAATTAATTAATTTTCAATAATCGAGAGAGCCCTCTTCTTGATCAAGGCATTTTAAGCGCCACTCAACAGGAAAGAAGAATGGGAGAAAAAAGTTCTCTTATTGACCTAAGTAGGAATTGGCTTAAAATATTATTATTTTTATATTACTTGTTTATATCGCTTACCTATTTTTTTTTATTTACTTGTATTGATGACTTTTAACTTGTGTTTAATTGTTAATTGCTATCTATAAACACTGTTTTGATGAGGTCTATAGATGTCTATGATGTTTAGAGTTGCAATAAAGCTATGGACCCTACCTACACAACTTCCAGGTTGTATAATATTTTAACGGAGCTTATGACTGTAAAATAGTCAATGAAACATCGTCTTCATTTTGAAAGACCTATCCAATGATATGCCACTCAATAGGGTGCGTAAATTTTTTTTTCGTCTCTACCACCATTTTGTATTTTACGGCCGCCATTTTGAATTTATAAAAACAAAACCTAGCCTATAACCATCGGGCCGTTAAGACGAATTGATAGAGACCTCATTCATTAAAATCCATCCAGCCGTTGGGATGTTTCGAGGGTATAAAGAAATCCACATACACAGATACGCGTGAAACACATAATTCTTCTTTTCAGTTGGGTAAATAGCTCGAGCGTTAAAAGTTTAAGACAATGCAAATAACTTCGCCATTTAGCTTTTCCTGGCAATTTCAAGGAATCAATTTTTTTTAACCTCTTTAATCTAGAATTCGACTAAATATTGCATGTAAATGGTTATTTCGCTTGATGGTCATCATTATGCACATTTGTTTAAAAAAAATTTAAAGTTCTCAATTGACTGGCATCTTAAAATATCAGAACATTACTAAATGGAAAAGATTTGCAAGGCCACTCAAACGGACAACATGCAGGTGTTTTTCTTGAACTAAACTAAAAGATGCTATCATATTTGAAACAGTCTAACCTATTATTTCAAGAATTTTTTTCAAGATTGTGATATTTTACAGTGAAATATGAAAATACCCAGTTTTTGGGTATTTACCCCAGGCTTGGGTATATACCCCCCAAAAAATATTTACCCGCTGGATATTTACCGTTCCTACATCACTGGAAAAAAATATTTTTTTATAAAAAAAAAAAAAAAAAAAAAAATACTATCTTTTTATATTCGAACTCCTATAAAATAATTACATTTTCACACAGAGCTTAGATTCTAGTTCAGAATATATAGTGAGTAATATGGTAAGCATTCTGAGAAATTTTAACCGAAATATGTTACAATATTAAAACTTATGATATTATTACAATATTAACATTTATGAAATATGTTATAATATTAACATTTTATGTAATGGAGTTTATCGAAAGTGGAAATAACGAAAAAATTGATTTTCCAGAAATCACATTCAAAGATTTCTTATCTACTATATTGATTCTTATGTATAAAATTAATCTCGAAGTGTCAATTAAGGTTTATTAGTGTTTTTATGTCAAAAACGTAAGAAAATCATGCATAGGAACATTGTTTACATTTCTCTTGGTCTTCCTACGCCCACTACCGGTACTTGACTCATTATTCCCTGTTTATTAAATTGGCCACAACTCCGGTTCTAATAATCGTAGGAATAAAATTAAAATAGATCTGAAATCGTAATATATATACTATAAATCTCTTTCAAAAAAAGAAAAAAAAATCGAAAATTTTCACCGAAACGGCCATTTTAATGTAGACAGATACCTTAAGGGGACTCTTCACTCACTTGAAAACACCCGCTCCGTAATGTTAAACCTATGGACAAGTTGTTTTCGAATTTCTCGTTTCAATTTGAATATTTTTAAAATTTTTTTTTTTTTTTTTCATAGGATAGTTGAAGTCGACTCTAATATGGCTATTTTTTTACTTTTTTTTAAATTTCAGTGCCAGAATTTTTTAATAAAGGTACTATCACTTTCAGAAACGGTTTTGAAAGTGAAAGTACCCTTATTAAAAAAAATCTGCAACCAAAATCGAAAAAGTACAAAATGGTCATATTAGAGATCGACTTCAACTATCCTATGCAAAAAAAAAAAAAGCATTGTTTAAAAATATACAAATTTAAACGAGAAATTCGTAAACAACCTGCCCATAGGTTTAACATTATGGAGACGGGTATTTTCAAGTGAGTGAAGAGTCTACTTTTCTAAAAAAAATATCTCGCTGCTTCCTGTGCTGAAAAGTGTACTAACCTCTCTCTCTTGTCCTGCTAGTCGTGAGCGACCTAGTCCTTCGGAAAGCATGACTTCGAATATTTGAACTGGATGTCCTGGGGGTGCCAAACAGAGAATGTGTCCTTGTTGGTGCTGGGACGTAGTATTTGGAGACGCAGCTTTGGTGCCGGTTATCTCCCACTGACCCATTGCTGTAAGTTGTATTGTAGTTAAAACTGTTTATGTAAGCCGACAAAGACGAATTTATCCACTGTGAATCTGATATATTTAAAGCAGAATGATCGTTCATAGTCTCATCCAAATTGGTTTGTACTGCCAATATCTGATTTCTTTCTTCTGGAGTATTTTCCAACTCCAAAACAGCTAAATTTACTATATCGGACAACGACGTCGTTTCCATCCTCAGTGATATTTCTCCATCAATTAATTAACTATTAGTTAAATATAATACCGGATAATATATGCCTATAGAAATTAATTTAAAAAAGACTTTATAATAATTTTTCTTTATCAAGGGTTCAACTTAACATGTATTTATTTTTCTACATTTAAAACTTATTCATGCGCACGTGTTGATGAAAAGAAAAATTAAGTCATAAATGCTTTAAAGAGAAATTTAGAAGAGTGTCAGAATTTTAAACACCGGGCAATCAAATTTTGTTAGATGAGAAAATCATTACAAAGAATTTTTCCCCTCCCACCCCATAATGAATTGCCCTGTCCCCGTTAAAAGGTTGTCTCATTCGATAGGATGCTATTGGCAGCTTCATTTTCCGATCGCACCTGTTATCGGTAAATCTCATTGGCGGAAAGATTTGGATGCAGCTTATTGGATCCCTTCTCATATTTCCTTGTTAAAATTGAAGTTTTTCAAGTCACGCAATTAATTATTGAAAGGCAATTATTTATTTACTTTGCTATATTTTAAATGCTTGTGAATATTATTTAAGGATGGTAAAGCATTCTTTACAGTTTTTGCATTCATTCATAAATTACAAATAAAATGTCACAAACCTCTTTTTTATTTTTTACTGGAATTAAATTTTTATAAAAATTATTATAACCCAATGACTAGGGGGTTGAATTTGGAATTAATTCGGGGAAAGCTGGAAGTTGCTTTAATCCCTTCAGTTTAGGTCTAGAATGAACATGCTAAGTCCTCCCCTCATACTAGGTGAGCTTTAGACAATATGTACAGATTCGTAGTCGAAAAACACGTTATTATTATTATTAAGAATATCTAAAAATAACTAACTCTATCAAAAACATTGTCTGTACAAAATCTTTAGAACTTAAAATTCTGAGTAAAATGAGTACCCATCCTTAATATTTTAATTGAACATTAACCCTTTATGTACTGAATTACGAATTCATGAAAATTTTATGTTCTAAAGCATTTTTCGTGAATTGTTTAAACTACACATGAAGATTTACATAATCATTTAATAAATTGTAGAAAGATTTTAGAAGGATTAATTAAATTTGAATTTAGAGGGATTTTGTACAATATTTATAAACCCACTCAAATCTTTTATTCTAAATATTTTTCTTAGTATTTTGTAGAATTAGGAAATGTACAACTATAATGTTCTTACAATAGAAATATAGAAACATTTCCGAATTGAAAAATCCCCCCCCCCCTCCTCAACGCCAAGAAAGCTGAAAACATGCAAAGGCAAAAGAGATCATATCCTTTAAAAAATATTTTTGTTTTATTTAACCAATAATGCTTTTGGAACAAGATAAAGTAATGTTTCTACAACTCATTCTGAACTGTATTACAACTAATCGATGTATTAAATGAATTTTATAACAAGTTATTTTAATGGTATACTTATAAGTACCGTCAGTAGATAAAGTGTTAAGCTCACAACTCTATTTTAAAATGTTCACGAAATTGCTATTAAAGAGCTTAAAGTCAGAGTAGACCAAGTTATCAGTCCACCCTGTTCCCAATTTTTATATCCATATATTTTATTATTATTATTATTATTGTGGCCTTCATCACTTATTTTGAGATTTTATAAATACTAGTTGGGTGATAACACGATGAGATTTTGAATGATGAGATCATTCGATTCTTTTTGGGGAAATTAAATCTAACTTTATTGTAAATTTAGAAGGCAAATATAGTATTATTTTTATGAAATGCAATCTTTCAAATAATAAATTATTTTACAATTTAAATCGAAAGCTTTCCCAATGAAAATGCACATATCCTGTAACTGTATTTGCCAAAATCTTTTCGTTCTTCCAAGATTTGGCTTTTAATTTCGGAGCTGGTAGAAATGACGTCATTTGGATGAACTTATACAAAAATGACTCTGTTTTGGCGAATTTATTCAAAAGCATTTTATATTTATGAATTAAAATAAATGATTAGATAAATATAATTTTTCTCGCTAAAACATTTTGTTTCTAACATCCTTGTGAAAAGTTTTAATCGCCATTATTTTGAAAATCAGACAAGTGTGATAGTTGTATTTTTTGTTTTGCTTGATTTTTTTTTTTTATGTTGAAGTAGATCACATTTAATGAATAATGTGCAATTTTGAAGCCTTGAAAAAATTTTCCCTTCCCTATAGAAAATGTCAAAGTTCAAGGTTGTGACCGTCATTTTTCATGAAAAGTGAAATGCGAGTATGTTTGCAGTGCTAAAGCTTGGGAAAGCAACGACATCCCAAAATTCTTTTGTGATGAAATATTAGTATAACACTACCTGCTTAGTAGACTGTATTCGTTTCCATGGAGCATTGTTATTTTACATTGTTATGTTGTCTCAAAATGCAATGAAAATGACGTTTTTGTCCGTTTTCCGCACGTATTTTCTTATTTAAGCAATAGTACCCCAAACTTTTTCTTATAGAATATCAAAGTGTACTACTAGGACAAGCTAAATAATATAAAACTTTACCGGAATATTGTTGCTGTTAACAGGAATAGTCTGTTAAATATTCAAAAATTTCAAAATAGGCAGCATTTCAATTAGTCTTTTCTCAAAACAGCATCACGGTTCAATAAAGCAAAATGTATCACGTAGTAGTTGGAAGTATGTACAAACGCATGGAAAAGAGAAAAAAGTGGGGTCTCGTCATATTTTTATTAAAAAAAAATGTCAAAAGTCACAAAAAAGACTGTCATTTATTATACTTTTTCCCTATCAGAAAACGAAACATCCCGTTTCTCTTTCCGTTAGCTATGTTTTTTCCCTATGATAAAATGGAATATCCCTTTTTCTTTCTCCTTTCTTGTTCTAAATGAAAAAAAAGGGAAATTTAAACGGAATATTTTGACTGGGAATTTTTGTAAATTTTGTTATTTAACAAAAAAAAAAGAATATGACGAGGCCCCACTTTTTTTTCTTTTCCATGTGTTTTTAGAGAAAGGATTGAAGGGAGATTATAAAAATATCTCGGTGACTCAAATAATCAGAAGGTTTTGTAGAAAAATAAACTTTATTAACATAACAACACATAGTCAAATATTCGCCATCGTCACTGACAGAAATAATCTGCCGCTCTCTGCAGAGTTCGAATGTTACTGCGTCACGTGACTTCAAAAGCTCTCCGAAGAAAACGCGGGGGGAGGAAATGCGCCTCATTGCTATTGGCTGGCTCCTCGCGTGCGAGAGAGAGAGAAATAGCAGACGGCTACACAGTATGCCCCCAGTGACGAAGTCGCGATTACAAAAAGGTAGCAATTAATAAGATACATAAGAAAGGTCTTGAGTAAAATTAAAGTACATATGATGCAAAAAAAAAAATAGAAAATATATTATGCATTATATGAAAAACAATACGTAAATAATAGGAAGGAAATAGTATGCACACTATATACATCAAATGTTTTAAAGAATATAATCCGTAACGAGATGTTTCGGAAAACGAACTTTACGACCAGATTTGGTGGTAGGGTGTTCAACAGGAGTAGTTGGAAAATTTATGGGCTCATTTTGTTTTTGAGGTTGGGAAGGTGAAATAGAATCTGCTAATTGATACGCAGGTTTAATGCGATCAATAGATACAGTACAGCGCTTCCCGTTTAATTCCAAGTCAAACGTTTTCTCAGACCTGTCAATCACTCGATGAGGTCCTGTATAAGGGGGTGATAAGGGAGGATTGACTTTATCTGACCTAAGAAACACGTGTGAACAGGTTTTTAATGAGGGATTGACATAAATTTTAGGATTGCCGTGCATTGCAGTGGCAATGGGATTTAACTTTCTCATTTTTTCAGTTAACTCAGTCACGTATGTAAGAGTAGGTGGTTGATTTATAATTTCAGTGTTTATGAGATCAGAGGGTAGTCTGATATTTGTGCCATAAACAAGTTGAGCACAGGTCGCTTGGATATCATTTTAAGAGCAGTGCGTAAACCAAGTAAGACAATGGGGAGGATTTCAGTCCATTGAATTTGATTGTGAGCTTTAAGAGAACTCTTAAGATGGCGATGGAATCTTTCAATAAAACCGTTAGACTGTGGATGGTATGCTGTAGTTCTGATGCGTTTACATCCTAATCTATCAGTAAGCTCTTTGAAAAGAGTGGACTCAAAATTTCTACCCTGATCAGTAGTAATGGTAACAGGGGTTCCAAATCTGGAAATCCAACTGTGTATCAATGTACGAGCAGTTGTTTCTGCAGTCATATCAGATGTGGGTATAACTTCGGGCCATCTCGTGAACCTATCAATGATGGTCATGCAATACTGATTGCCATCGGATGATGGTAAAGGTCCGATAAAATCAATATGAATATGGGCAAAACGAGCATCAGGTTCAGAGAATGTACCAATTGGTGATTTGGTGTGTTGAAAGATTTTAGCTTTTTGACATTTCGTACAGCTGCGAACCATAGATTTTATATCCTTACGCATGCCAGGCCATACAAATCGTTTAGAAATTAAATCTAATGAAGCTGAGATACCAGGATGCGAGAAATAATGCAAGGTTGAAAAAACTGATTGTCGCATACTTTTAGGAACAAATGGTCGAGGATGTTTTTGTGACATATCGCAATATAAATGTACATCTTCGAGTGGAAAATAATGTTTTTCTAATTTTAATGAAGTGGTGTCAAATTTGAGAAGTTGTTTTAGCTCTTCATCATTTGTCTGAGCAGTGGCAAACTCTTTAAAATCTAACACATTAGGAGAAATTGAATCTATCTCAATTCGAGATAATGCATCGGCCACAATGTTGTCAGAGCCTTTAGTATACCTAATATCAGTAGAAAACTGTGAAATATAGTCTAAATGTCTCAATTGACGTGGGCTACATTTATCAGGGTTTTGTTGAAATGCGAATGTAAGGGGTTTTTGGTCTGTATAAATAATGAAATTCCGACCTTCTAGCATGTGTCTGAATTTTTTTATAGAACAATAAATAGCAAATAATTCACGATCATAAGTAGACCAATTTCTTTGAGATTTATTTAATTTACAGGAATAAAATGCTATTGGTTCCCATTGGTTTTCGGAGAGTTGCATTAAAGATCCACCAATTGCGACATTGCTGGCATCGACCAATAAGCTTAGCTGAGCGCCAGGAATTGGATGTCGTAATAATGTAGCTCGAGCTATAGCTTCTTTTGAAGCAGTGAAGGAAAGAATGGCTTCATCGTTCCATTGCAATTGCTCAGTTTTGTTAGCATTGAAACGGGGATGTTTTTTCGTATTTTTGTGTCCTTCTAAGAATTTAACGAGTGGAGCTAAAATATCGGCAGCTTTGGGAATGCACCGTCGATAAAAATTGAAAAGACCTAAGTAGCGTCTTGGTTGAGTTAAGGTAGAGGGCTGGGGGAAATCTAGGATGCATTTTACACGATCAGGTAAGGGTTCAATTCCTGCAGCTGAAAGTTTGAATCCTAAAAAATCGATAGTGGATTGGCCAAATTTACATTTATCAACATTAATACACAGGCCATACTGTTTAAGTCTAGAAAACAACAACTCAAGGTGTTCTAAATGTTCAGTTTCATTATTTGATGCAATTAGAAAATCATCAAGGAATGCGTAAACAAATCCTAAGTCACGAATTACGTCATCAATAAATCGTTGAAAAGTTGAGGAAGCGTTACAAAGGCCGAATTGCATACGAGTGCTTTCGAAAAGTCCGAATGGAGTGCAAATCGCAGTTTTATGTACATCATCAGGATTTATGGGAATTTGATGGTAGGCTTTTACAAGATCAATGTGACTGAAGATTTGTTTACCATGTAATTCAGCAGTGAAATCTGCGATACAAGGGATAGGATATTTTTCTTTAACAGTTTGTGCATTTAGAGCACGATAATCACCAACAGGTCTCCAATCGACAGATCCTTTCTTCGGCACCAGGTGCAAAGGCGAAGAGTAATTACTTTTAGAAGGTCTCATATGACCGAGTTGTAGCATGTGCTGAAATTCAGCTTTGGCAATTTTTAACCGATCTGGAGCTAGCCGTCTAGGCTTAGCAGCGACTGGAGGCCCCTTAGTGTTTATATAATGCACAGTATTATGCTTAACCGGTTGGTTAGGATCCGGTAATTTCGTGATCTCAGGAAATTTAAATAATAATTTACCATATATATCATTTACAACATTGGGTTTCACAGAAAATATATTACAAGTACTTAATATAGCAGGAGCTTTTAAATTAGTAGTGGAATCAATAAGACGACGATTCCGTAAATCAAGTTTTAAATTAAAATTATGCAAAAAATCAGCTCCTAAAATAGCACATGAAACATCACAAATATAAAAAGAATATGTAAAATTTCGGCGTAGGCCTAAGTTGATATTAATACATTTACGACCATACACATTAATTTTTGTGCCATTAGCAGCACGAAAGGTTTGGAGAACAGGCTTAGTTTTGTCATTTTTATTCGCGGCCACAAGTGAGGCATCAGATCCAGAATCGACTAGAAAACATATACCTGTATTTCTGTCTCTAACGAAAAGGCGACGAGAAGGTGCTGGGGAGAAGTCCGTCGCCGCTACTCTTCCCGCTTCTGGTTTTCCGAATAAGAACAAGGTGCTAGGCACTTTTTTGCTTTTTCTTGATATTTTTGGTAATACCAACACAATGTTGCATCCCTATGGCGGGACTGAGAACGATTACGCTGATGGTTATCACTTCTAGATACACTTCTTGAACGACGAAGATGAGCGACCTCTAGGCGTAATGCTTGGATTTCTTTTACGAGCATATCAATGGCTGGTGGTGTCTGAGATTTAGTTGTTGGTGTTCGAATCGAAACAGAACTAATGTTGGAAGGCGTTAATTCAATTATTCTATCAGCAATATCCGCCGCTTTATCTGGAGTAATTTTTTCAATGGAAGCTAGAATTGTTTGTACAGTGGTTGGCATTTGTTGAGTAAACAGTTCTAAAAGAAGATCGTTACTAATATTATGGCTTTCAGCCCGTCTTTTCATTAATCGAAGTAATTCAGTTGGTTTTCTGTCACCCAGGCTTTCTCCAGCTAGCAGTTTCCGTATTTCTAAAGTACGACTTTCTCCGCAACGTTCGATAACTTTTGCTTTCAAAATCTGATAAGGATCAGTAGGATCAGGACTCATAATTATATCTCGAACCATAGTAGCAGTAGCAGGCGGTAGATGCGCTACAACATAATTATATTTTGTTTTCGACTCAGTGATAGCTTTAGGAGTAGCTAATTCGAATGTGCTATCCAGCATATGAAACCATAATGTAGGGTCCACAGGGATATAGGGTGGAATGACTACGGCAGATGTTTCAGCAGTTGCCATTTTGCTAGTTAAACAAAACGTTCCATGAAACAGTTGAATAGTTCGACGTTCTATGAAATAGTTGAAGGTTCAAAAATCCGCGGTCACCATTTTAGAGAAAGGATTGAAGGGAGATTATAAAAATATCTCGGTGACTCAAATAATCAGAAGGTTTTGTAGAAAAATAAACTTTATTAACATAACAACACATAGTCAAATATTCGCCATCGTCACTGACAGAAATAATCTGCCGCTCTCTGCAGAGTTCGAATGTTACTGCGTCACGTGACTTCAAAAGCTCTCCGAAGAAAACGCGGGGGGAGGAAATGCGCCTCATTGCTATTGGCTGGCTCCTCGCGTGCGAGAGAGAGAGAAATAGCAGACGGCTACATGTTTGTACATGCTTCCAACTACTACGTGATATATTTTGTTTTATTGAACCGTGATGCTGTTTTGAGAAAAGACTAATTGAAATGCTGCCTATTTTGAAATTTTTGAATATTTAACAGACTATTCCTGCTAACAGCAGCAATATGCCGGTAAAGTTTTATATTATTTATCTTGTCCTAGTAGTCCCACTTTGATATTCTATAAGAAAAAGTTTGGGGTACTATTGCTTAAATAAGAAAATACGTGCGAAAAACGGACAAAAACGTCATTTTCATTGCATTTTGAGGCAGCATAACAATGTAAAATAACAATGCCCCAAGGAAACGAATGCAGTCTATTAAGCAGGTAGTGTTATACTAATATTTCATCACAAAAGAATTTTGGGATGTCGTTGCTTTCCCAAGCTTTAGCACTGCAAACATATTAGCATTTCACTTTTCATGAAAAATGACGGTCACAACCTTGAACTTTGACATTTTCTACAGGGAAGGGGAAAATTTTTCAGGGCTTCAAAATTGCACATTATTCATTAAATGTGATCTACTTCAACATAAAAAAAAAAATAAAGCAAAACAAAAAATACAACTATCACACTTGTCTGATTTTCAAAATAATGGCTCTTAAGGAAATAGTTGAAAATCTGTTTTTCTACTTTAAATTAAATTAAAACGGTTACGGCGGATTTTTTTTTTCTTTTTACGTCAATGGAATTTATCTCAATATTCCAGACGACGGACGATTTTTTGCTTTCTAAAATAAACTGATTGCTAAAGCTTGAATATGGGGCATTCTCACAATCTTTTGACTTTCGGGAATAAAAATCTGGTGAAATTAAACTTGCTAAAATAACATTTTAATCTGATAGACGAATGCCTTAATGATTCAAAATAAAGAAAAAAATGGTCAGCAGCGAATTTTTTTTTTTTTTATTATTATTTAACTAAGGTTTAAGTTAAACTTGAGAGTTTAATTTTCCTTACCATTTTACCACCATAACTTTCTATTTTCTTCTATTTTTTTACTTATAATGAATTTGCATAGTACCCACAGGACATTCAAATAAGAAATAATAACAATGTAGTATTTTTAGCACAAAATTTTGGTATAACATTGTCTTAAAGGGGTGTTAAAGAAGGGACAGAAGGAAAAAAAGGGGGATGGTATAGGAAAAAAGGGACGGTAATGGAAAAAAAAGGGATGGTAAGGAAAATTACCACTATTTTTAGGAAAATCATGTTAAGACTAAGTGATAGCCACAATGTTCATTGATTTTTAGAAACAGTTACTTACATTGGATTAAATTAATAATAATAATAATAGTTTACCTCGAAAAGTGCAGGAATAAACCTTGGGGACGGTAAGACTACCAATAAAGCCACAAGGCTTGAAATTGATATTTAAATGCTGATTTAAATTCTGCAGTAAATTTCCTGTCAAAGAGTTTTAGACATTCTTTCTGTAGCACACTTCTGCATGAGAGAAAACTTGAAGAAAAATTCTGTGGCTGCATCTGAAGTGATTTTCTGTATAAGTTTAGCTAGAGGGATGGTAAGGAATCTAAAACCCACGGACAGAGTTCAAAAAATAATATAAACCGTAAAAACGTGTTCAGTTTAATTTTTTGCTACATATTTATATAAAACAATTGTCCCAGTTTCGGAAAAAAATTACATCGAATTTCTTTTATTGAACAATTTTATACAGACAGTTCCAAACTTAAAAATTAGCATCAGGGACACGGGACGGTATAGGAGTTTTTCTTGTATTTGGACCCCCAACGTCCAAAACTTATTTATCTCGTTAATATTGTTATGCAATCATGCAATGGGATGTTCCCCAGTATATGAAATAAAAAAACACAAGAATATGTACTAAAATAAAAGTTATTATTCATCAGGGACTTAAAAGTGAAAAGATTGTGAGAATGCTCCATATGTGAAAGTAAGTTTGTGTTTCTTGAAAAATACAATTCAGTCACACTATTATTTTCGCTATCTATTCAAATAAAAGTTGATTTCAATTTGAAAATGATGTCAAACAAAGAAATCTAATAATCCTTATCGTTTTCCATTTTCTCTTTTTTATCCACAAAAATGGAGCAATTTAGTTGTAATCGTTACGGAAATTTCATTAAAAATTACGAAAAATTTAATGTCACGAAAACTAATTGAAATTTTAAAATTCTAAGACCACTTTTGACGTCCATGCGGATTCCATGCGGATAAGTACCATTAACACGTTGAGTGCCACGGTGACTGACACTGAAGCTGAAAAATTTACAATGTTTTAAGTAATTTTTAAGAAAGTGTAATCCTGTAATAAATAAAAGGTAAGTCAATTTTAAATAAATTTCCAGTAATTACTTAAAACAATATATATATATTTATATTTATATCATATTTTAGACCGTCAGTCATTGATGAATGACGCGTTCTAAAAGGAAAGTTCAGTTTTAATTTCGGTATGAAAGATTAGCCAGAGAGAAATGCTGAGCTATTTATATTGCTTTAAGTGCAAATGGGTTATTTCGTAAATGGAGCCTGCACGCGATGGAGATAGATTTTAAAAAATCATGTTTGAAAATTAGTATTTTAAAAGTCATAATAAATCAGTCAATTAAGATATAGTTCTCAAACAAACTGCATTTGAAAGTATTTTTTTTCCTATATGACAGTATAAAAGTTGAAGATGCGCGATGTTTAGAAATTAAAAAAAAATCAGTAGCGAAAATTGCAAAAACGAAATTTCATCGTCAAGTGTTGCTATTCGCAAAATGATGTCAGCGTTACGCCTCGAGCTCCGCGCGATACAGTTAAATTAAAAAATGTTTCATGCTGTAAAATTATTTTTAAAACCATAGACAATCAGTAAACTGAGATGAACTTTGCAAACAAATTCCATTTGAAAAAAAAGAAACATATTTGGTGACCTAGAAATTTAAATTGTACGATTACAAATACAGTGGAACCTCTCTGTAAGGGCCACCTGTCGTTCCATTGAAAATTGGCCCTTATGAGGGGTGGCCCTTGAATAGGGTTGACCAAATCAGGGTTGGGGTTTTGGACAGGACATGTGGGTTTTACTGTCCAAAACTGTACTAAACTGTCTAAAACTGTACTAAAGTGTCCAAAACCTTAAAAAAAGCAACATTCCACATATAACCACTGCACACTCATTAAAAATATGAATAAATATAAATATCTCACAATATATTTTACTAACATTCCATTTTAATTCTTTGGTAAATGAAAAAAAATTTCAAATTTTTCTTATATCTGTGTAACATAAAAAAGTTCTGTTTCTGTTAAAATTGAGTTATAATAATAAGAAATTCTTTATAATACCACACATGTAGTATAGGGAGGGGAGATTTGCTTAACACTAGTGCTTTTGTTTCAATTTTTGTGCAAGAAAATGTTACAAAGAAATTTCTTTTAAATAATATTTCATTGTAAATTATCTTTTCTAGATTATAGGATAATGAAAGAAAACACAAATATTTAATTTAAAATCTAGAAGTTATTTTTTAAATTATGTATTTTTATTATGAATTTAATCTAATTCTATTGAACATTCTATTTCTTAAGAGTTAAATAGTGTTGTTATAATAATAGTCATACAATATAGTGTTATAATAATAGTCAATATCTAAATATCTCATAATCAAACAAAATCAATTATTTTTATTTATACTATTTCTTAATATACACATATACATAGTTGGCAGCCGTAAGCTGGTTTAATCAGTATGCTGCGGAACCTGAACTCCATTTATCTATTATTTCTAGTAACAGCTCTCGGGACTTTCAGTAACAGAATCAGAATGTATTCTTCATAAAAATCGTTAGTACTTCTATTAACTACTATTATTTAAATGAATAACATTAAAATTATGATACATAATTAAATTTAATATCTTCTTAATGTAATTACTTTGTTATGTAGGGCAATTAGGTTGTTACTACTAAATTGTTAGGTAGTATAACGTAAGGTAATTAGGTTGTTAATACTAAATTGGTATTTTTGTATTGTAATCTTTTTGCCATTTTTTTAAACTTTTAGCATTGTCCTGATAAATACAATTTTACTGCAAAATATAGTTTTGGACAGTTTAAGACAGAAGGGTTTTGGACAGTACGGTTTAAACCATGGATTTTACCGTGGTTTTTACCGTTGTGTCCAAAACCTTGCCAACCCTGGACCAAATTTTTCCTTTCTTTTTCTTTTTTATCCCGCGATTTTTAAAATCTGCATTTTCTTTCACTAAGTTCTCTTTGTTTTTAACAATATTTTTTTATTTGATTCTTGCTACAATTAAACTGTGAAGCCAATTTTCTTCCAGATGTTCCTTGATCATGACAATTAAGAACTTTGATTTTGTCATTCAAATCCAAATGTACTCTTTAGCTTGATTTAGCTGAAATAATTTTAAATTTTACATAAGCCTGAGCATAAAATTTCTAGTGTAAAATTTGTGCTTCAATGTGCATTCACAGTTTTAGTAAATGTGGAATAAGTTTTTCTAGATAGCCTGTTATCCTTTGTGTCCCCACAACAAAGGGTCAAGTTTCCCCTCCAACCCAACCCATACAGGTTGAAAGGTCGAACAAAGTGTGAGGAACACCTGTTTATCTCACTTGTGGAAAAGTTTGTGTTACTAAATCATCCTTATCTCTCCTTACCTTCTTTGTTGCAAGTGCAGTTGTTTGCTGAACTCTTGTCTTTTGGTTCAGGAATTCAATACACCTGTTTAGGATTTAAGGCACATGTGAAAAAAATGGCCTTTATGAGGGGTAGGGGCGGCCTCTAATAGGAGTAAATTTAACATTATGTCTATGGTTAAATTTTTCGTTCCTAAAACTATTGGCCATTAATAGAGGTGGCCCTTGAATAGGGGTGGCATTTAAAAGAAGCTTCCCTGTATGTTAGATTTGTGTTTTTTTAACATTATTCTTTTATTTGTGTATAAAAGAAGTATTAATTCCGTTATGCAAAATTAGTCAGAAACAAATGCTGAACAATGTTTGTTGCTTTATGTGCAAAATGTTTATTATTATTATGTATTTAAACTGGCACGTGATAAGATAAACGTTAAAAAAATCATGCTTAAAAATTATTTTAGAAAACATAATACATCAGACAATTAAGATACAGTTTTTAAACAAAGTGCATTTGAAAGTAAATTTTTTCTCTATGCGACGAAAATTGAAAATGTACGATGGTCAGAAGATTAAAAAATTGCAGTAGCGAAAATTTCAAGACCGAAATTTGATCGTGAAGTGTTGCCATTCGCAAAATGACGTCAGCGTTACGCACAGATACGTTTGTTCTTTATAATATAGATACTTAATCAGTGAAATATAATAAAGAACAGTTATTAGGATGTGTTATCAATTGAGGCTCTTACGCTTGGTATTCCGGAATGAAAAACAGCAATTTTCACCTTCTCAAAATTTGCATACGCACTTCTCATATCCATATTTATCATTTTTATAGGGTTTCGTTCATCTGACGAAACCCTATTCGTCTCACTCCTCTGTCTGTCTGTCTGTCACAGAGCCCGTTCTCAGAAACTATATATATTGGAGACTTGACATTTTGCATACTTATAGCTGGACACCTGAGATCAAACGACAAATCATAAAATTTTGAAAAAGTCATAATTAACGGACGTTATTAATTAAAAACTCCCAATTTTACGTCTCATTAACGAAGAAACGGTATAAAATGAATTCAGATACGAACGGACTCTTGAAATATTTTCATTTCTCCTCCGGGTTGCCACATATCTGAGCTTCGAAATTGCAGGTTTGCCAGAGCGCGCTTTAAGCAAAAAAGTGTACTGGACATTTTTAAATCGACTTGTATCTCAGAAAGTTTTTGGGCGAGAAATTTTTAACTTACACAGGCATACGCAGAAAAAAATCTACTTTCATTTGGTATATAGGTCGTTTCTCTACGATGCATATAAGTTAAAAAATCCTCTAAAAATCGAGCGATAAAAATTTAATTTTCTTCCATTACCAAAGCAGGTGTCCATAGATTTGATTTCCGAGGCCTGCCGTAATTTTTTTTCTCCAGACAAACGGCGCTGGGTCACGTGGTTCTCATAGTAGGATATTTTAATATGAAATTTAAACTTTTGAAATATTAAATTTTTAGATTAAATTTTCAGACAACTTGGCGTGAAATTCTTCGCTGATTTCATTGATGCCCATTTCTAACTCCTATGTTAATTACAAGCTGAGATATTAATTATTATTTAATTAATTGGTTTTATATCTATCAAATACGTATTGTATTAAAATACCCTAATGAAGGCACGTGATTTCAAGAACCGCGATTTCATTTAAATTAGGAAATGAAGGTAATCTGTTTGAAACTCTAAGATAGTTAGTTCATAACACACAAGAAAAGTTTAAATAAAGATTGGCGCGTGAAATTTTCTGGTAAAGGGGGGGGGGAGGGGCGCTAATTTCACTAACTGGTTTATTTCTATTATATAGTTATTTTAAAAGGCAGCGACGTGATGTTTCATTGCAGTATTCTTCTGAACGGTGTCCGATTTTTAAAAATACAGCATAAATGTTACTTATGCCAGATAAAAATTTCAGAAGTATTGATACCACTATTTTCGAATAGTATTTTCAACAAAAATATTAAATTCTTGGTCAAGACCGCCACCCTCCTCCCCGACCCATGTATCTACCGATAGGTTGTGTAAAGGAGTTTCGTTCAGATACACTTTTGTTAAGAATAGAGTGCGCTCCCTGGTGGTGGAATGCGGAACTAAATGACCGCGATTTCATTTTAATTAGGAATTCCAACAAAGCGATCTGTTTGAAACTTTAAGATAATTTATAACAAATACTAAACGATTATAAAAAAGAATGGCGCGTCACATTCCGGTTGTGGGGGGGGGGGGGGGGAGGTAAGGGTAAGGAGCGCGAACAAAATTACGCAGCATAACAGGGCTGTTTGTACTGTTTTGCGTGCCGTTTTTTGATGGCGTGATGAGATAACTAGATTACTAATTCAATATCAAAAATTTTATAAGTGTTCATACCACTATTTTCGAATAGTAATTTAAGAAAATATCTTAAATTCTTGGATAAGACGCCACCCCTTCGACTAGCATATCTCCTGATAGGTTGTTTAACGGAGTTACGTTCAGATACACTTTTGTTAAGAATATAGTGCGCTCCCTCGTGGTGAAATGTGAAACTAACAGACCGCGATTTCATTTAAAGTAGGAAATATAACAAGGCGATATGTTTGAAACTTTAAGATAACTTATAACACATAAGAAAAAGTTTATAAAAAATGGCGCGTGAAATTTCTGGCAGGTGGGGGTAGAAGGAGGGGCGAAATATTTCTTTTTTTTTTTACCTTTGGGTTTCATACCGTTTCAGGTACGGTTTTTTGACGGAGTCCTCGGATACATGATAACTATTAAATATAAATATGTCAAAAGTTAAGTTACCACTATTTCCGAATAGTAATTTCATCACATATCTTAAATTCTTGCTGAAGATCGCTACCCCCTCGAGTAACATATCTACTGTTAGGTTGTGTAAAGGAGTTTCGTTCACATACACTTTTGTTAAGAATTGAGTGCGCTCCCTGGTGGTGGAATCTGGAACTAATAGACCGCGATTTCATTTAAAATAGGCAATCTAACAATGCGATCTGTTTTAAACTTTAAGATACTTTATAACACATGATAAAAAATTATAAAGAAGAATGGCGCGTCGCATTTCGAGGGGGGGGGGGGGGTTAAAGGAGGTGCGCGAACAAAATTAGGAAATATAACTGGACGATCTGTTTGAAACTTTAATACAACTTATAAAACACAACAAAATTTTTAAAAACAAGGACGCGTCAAAAATCATGGTGACCATCTGCCCCCCCCCCCCCCCCACCGCAAATGGGACACTTTTCTAAATTTGGCAGATACCCGTCATGTGATATATCGTAGCATTTCGGAGGGGAGGGTTACGAAAAAAATTAGGAAATGTAACAAGACGAATATGTTTGAAACTTAGACAGTTTAGGATGGGTTTGCCAAAATTTAGAAGGCATTCCATGGCGCTAAATGTATTGAACGTTTTGAAAGGAATATTAAACGAAACCCTCTGTGCGATCTATGATCACACTTACCCACTTGTTTTTTTTTTTTTTTTTTTTTTTTTTTTTTTTGTATTTTGTTTGATTATTTTAGAATCACTTTAACTCAAAACCTGAAGTCACAATTGTCAGCAACATCTTTTATGTGAACAGACACACTCTTTACTTCAGATTCAAATCTCAATTTTGGAGCGTAAAAATTTCCGTAATTTATGTTTTTTAGACGCATTTGTGTTAAAATGTTTAGTTTTATCTAAGAAAATGATCGTTTTCTTTTAAATATGACTTCATTTTCACTTAAATAAACATTTCGCCTAGTGTCTGAAACTTAGTATCAGTACACATGTAGAAGGAAAAACAATATAGAAAATATATGAGGAAAAATACGTGTTTTCAAAAAGCAGCATCCGTTAAGCAGCCCCTAATATAATATTATGCTCCTAATGGGATTTTGCGCCACTAAATCCTATACAACAATTTTGAATTTTTATCAGAAAATGGCATGAATAAAGATAATAAATACCTCATTATTTCTCTCTTGTCTGCAATAATGAAAGCTATATAATTTTCACCATTGTAAAGAAATTTCATAAAATACTTTTAAAATTAAAATATAAAAGTGGGGATTAAAAAAAAAAAAAAAAAAAAAAAAAACAGATAGTGCGATTACATCTACAAATGGACAGCTTTCAGTTTAAAAAAAAAAAATTAGTAAAATTGGTTCAGCAGAAAGATCAGGGCAGATGACTAAAAAATGCACTTGTGTTTCGAATATATAGATTTTATAAAATTATGAAAAATTAAATTCAGCAAATTACATTATTTTGAGAAAATTATAATAAAATGTCCTAAAGAATAGCATTAAAATTTTATTATTCGAGAGAATTTTGGACAAAAACTTCTGGAACATATTATTTTAAACCTCAAATTATTAGTTTGCTTGTCTAACTCGGCGAAGCAAATCCATCTAGGCGAGAATAATCAATTTCTGTAATATAAATCGCTATTATTTGCATGTCACCTCTCTTTTATAAAGACACTCTAAATTTTGTAACATATTGCGTTTAATCAGTGTGGGATTTCGATTACATTATTTTAAAAAATGAAGCATTTTCACCTGTGAAGAATTTCAAAGCAGCTGGTAACAACGACGCAAGCGTGAAAATGACGCACTTCTAGAAAACATAATTCAGTTTTAAGAATTAAAATGCACGTTTTTTTATAAAATTACGTCATTTGCATCCGCTAAAGCAATGCACTTTTACAATCCAGTCTTAAACTTCGTCTATAGAAAAGTATGCATATGACGTCATTATCACAGAATAACAGACAATATTCTTAACATAGCCCATATTTTAATTTCAAGTCTTTTTTTTTTCAGGTTTTATTTGAAAATGGCAACAAAAAGATACAGTACCTCCTATTTTCGACTATTTTCCGTTTACTTTCAATTACTTTCAATAGAAATGGGGTACTTTGTTGCCACAATGAGAAAAATGGTATTAAAAACTACAAAAAAAAAAAAAAATAATAATAATAATATCTCAAAAATAAATTGAGATACAGCTTTCAAACAAATTGCAATTTAAAAGAGCATTTTTTCCCTTATACGACGGTGTAAAAATTTAAAATGTGCGATGTTTAGAAGTTTAAAAATTTGCGGTAGAAAAAATTGCAAAACCAAAATTTTATTTCAAATTGTTGCCATTCGTAAAATGACATATGCGTTACGCACAGATATGTTTGTCATAATAAAATACTCATACTACAATACATATTATAACACACATAAATAACGCCTGCATTCAACAGTTAAAGGTATATATAAATATTATACAGACATGCATACAATAAATACAAAAAACCCAACTGGAGTGAAAAATTAGCCAGAGTCAGGAATCGAACCCGGGACCACAGTATACAAGACTGCTGCTCTAACCACTGAGCTACTCCGGCCGATACCTGAGTCGTAGATCGTAGATCGATGTAATAGTGAAATCTATTCATCGTTGTCCGGTTATCCAAGGGGCTGTCGTATAGATGGCTGGCGACTTCCCCAACATGGTTTATTAGTGAAAAATTGCAGACTCAAGTATCGGCCGGAGTAGCTCAGTGGTTAGAGCAGCAGTCTTGTATACTGTGGTCCCGGGTTCGATTCCTGACTCTGGCTAATTTTTCACTCCAGTTGGGTTTTTTGTATTTATTGTATGTATGTCGGTATACTATTTATATATACCTTTAGATATGTTTTTCCTTTATAATATAGATAGATATACATATAAATTAGTAAATCCTTCTATATATAAAAAAAAGTTTTGATTTGGAAATGGACCAATGAAAATCTGCGTAGATATTCCCGGCAGATCGGCATCCAATTTGAATGCTTAAGCATGGCCTTTCTTCGTTAATATTAAAAAAACTGTTGCATACAAAAATATGAAAATCGGTAGTTTTATAGAGAAATGTTTGATAAACACGCTGATGCAGACAGTTTTCAAATCGAAGAATTATTTTAAGAGATATTTAATGCCAAATTTAGACAAAATCGTTCCATTAAAAAAGTTTTATAGGAGCAAAAACTGTACATAGGAATTTAATCATTTTTAGATCATTTTATGCGTCAGAATTTCCCGGTGTGCAGACTCCATTTAGTTTTTTAATTTGACTCATTTTTGAGGTTTTATTTCTATTTTAAATTCAAATTTTCAGCATTTTGAGAGACATTTTTTACATATTTTAGAAAATTGTATTAATTTAAACTGTTGCCAACTGTATAAACAGCGCAAAAAATAATGTTTCCTTCAAATTAAAAATTTATTTTACACGTGACTATTATAAACAGAAAATATAAAAAACGGGAACTCATTGAAAATTACGTCACAAAAACTATATTTACACGTGAATTTTAAAAGAGAAAGAAAATTGTAAAATAATAAATTCATTAACATGCGTTAGAAGTCTTAAATAGGAGAATTTACGTCACATTACACTTATTACGTAAAATGAACAAAAAATAATATTGCAAAACAGTTTAAATTTAAAAATTGCGCGAGACATTTGTTTGATATTTTAAGATGATCATAATATTTCATTTCTAATAAAAGTATTTTTACGTTAATATTAAAAAGAGAAAGAAAAGTTTGGTGAAAATTACGTCAGATTATAATTGTCAGATTCAAATTATAATTCAATCTTCTGAAATCTTTTTAAAGCCGATCAAATTAGCGTGCTGCTAGAGTCTGCGGTGTCTGAACGGGGGTTGATGAGCGTAGCTCGTAGGGGGCAGAGCCCCCTAGTAATTGAAAAAAAATGTTTAAAATCGACCTCAGCAAAATAATAATTACATTTAATTGATACATTAATTGCACAAATTAAACATTTATTGCGATAAATTACATTCTTTTTTTATGCAAAACAAAGATAGCTGGTTAGGCAATTATTAACATTTGCCTGGGATTGATTGTAGCCAAAGCATTACAAACTTGAATGGACTATAGACGTTATTATAAAAGTTCGGGGGGGGGGGGGAGGGGGGGAGAGGAGCATTTTTTTAATCTAATTATATTGTACAAGCTGTTTTCAAACATGTTATAGATATTTTTTAATCACGAGAACAACATACAGTTCTCTTCAGCGGTGGATGCGGCCGTGGGGAACAAAAAAATACCTGAGTTAAAGGGAAAGGAATGACACCCTGATTACAAAAGATCGCCGCTGGACGTGAAAATATCATTCAATCCTCCATAATCAGGTAATCATTTTAAAAGTGAGCAAATTAGCGTGTTTTTAGAGCCTGCGGAGTCTGGAATAAGAGCGTAACTCATAAGGGGCAGAACACCCTAGTTTATTAAAAAGAAATTATCCCATAGCTAACACATCTTTCAAAATATGTCTTTAATTTCAACAAACAATATAAATGATGTTTCAATCTTTTAAAAGTTGAACTTCTACGTTAATACACTAATGCTATACTACGTAATAGGACTCCATCAAGCCAAAGAAAAGCCCAGGGCCTGATATCCATTTGGAGTCACAGTCACCTTTCCTAAAACATTTACAAATATCGTGAAAATTCAGAGAGATATAGTCAGCTGAATTTCACTTGCTTTCCAAAAGCAGATGGATGATAAGGAATCTTCCACAAATTATTAGAAGAGCTCAGATGATAAAGGTGGTTTGTGACAAAATTAAAAAAAAAAAAATAAGTAAATCATATGATCAGTGCTGTAGTTGGGTGGGAACGCCGTTCCCAGAAATATTTGATTTGTTACCGTATTAAACTAGTATGTTGTGGCCATCACAAAACTTTCTTCTATATAAATCACGTCAATTAAATCATTTAAATAGTACAAGAAATAACAACGATTTAGCACTAATTCATATAAAAGTATATCTGAATTTGAAGTTGGATGAAAATTCGTGCATTAGTTCTTGAGATAGAGCTATAGCGGAAATTCTGAAAAAAATGTAGCATAGCAGCGCCACCTGTTGAGCGATTTACACCAAAAGTAAACAGCACTAAACGATATCAAGGTATACCTGAATCTGAAGTTTGTTGAAAATCCAAGCATTAGTTCTTGAGGTAAAGCTATTGCGGAAATCGCAAAAAATACAGCATAGCAGCGCAACCTGTTGAGCGATTTGCACCAAAAATTAAACAGCACTAATTTATACATCAATTCATGTCAAGGACTAACTAAATCTGAAGTTTGATGAAAATCCGTGCAATAGTTCTTGAGATACAGCTCTTGTGGAAATCGTGAAAAATGCAGCACAGCAGCGCCACCTGTTGAGCGATTTACACCAAAATTTAAACAGCACTAATTTATACATCAATTCATGTCAAGGACTAACTAAATCTGAAGTTTGATGAAAATCCGTGCAATAGTTCTTGAGATACACCTCTTGTGGAAATCGTGAAAAATGCAGCACAGCAGCGCCACCTGTTGGGCGATTTGCACCAAAAAGTAAGCAGCACTAATTTATATCAAGAACTAACTGAATCTGAAGTTTGATGAAAATTCGTGCACTTTTTCTTGAGTTAGAGCTATTGCGATAATCATGAACAATGCAGCATACCAGCGCCACCTGTTGGGAGATTTTCACAAAAAAGTAATCAACACCAAACTATATCCTGGACTAACTGAATCTGAAGTTTTATGAAAATCCGTGCAGTAGTTCTTGAGATACAGCTATTGCAGAAATCGTTAAAAATGCCGCATAGCAGCGCCACCTGTTGGGCTATTTTCACCAAAAACTAATCAGTTCCAGTTTATATCAAGGTCTAACTAAATATGAAGTTTTGTGAAATTTCGTGCATTAGTTCTTGAGATAGAGCGCCCACAAAATTTGTGTCACATACAGACAGACAGACGGACAGACAGACAGACAGACGGACAGACAGACGGACAGACAGACAGACAGACAGACAGACTCACAGACAGACATTTTGTAAAAACATGTTTTTTGGAATCTCTGACTCATAAAACGTGTAAATCCGTCGAAAACTGGAATTCGAAAATTTTCATGAAACCAATACTTTCTTCTTGTAAAGATAGAAGAAAGTAAAAATAATAATAATAAATATCGCGAACGAGCACAATTTTTTTTTAAAGCGAAACGGCAATTTAGGCTGCTTTAAGAAGATCCGTTTCACTTATATTCATAAGTCGCTTTAATCGAGTTATTTTCTTCTGATGAACTGGTGGCTTCTATTATTATGAAACAGCCATTATAAATGAAGTGTTAGGTGAAGATGAAAGAGCAGTCGTAAAAAGTTAGAACTCAGATTTTCTGGTCAGAATGGGGGGGGGGAGAGGGGGGGCATAATTTTATTTGAAAATCAGAGGTCTAACTTTTTACGGCTGCTCTTTCATCTTCACCTAACACTTCATTTATAATGGCTGTTTCATAATAATAGAAGCCATCAGCCCATCAGAAGAAAATAATCCATTTCAAAGGTATAAGTTCTATTGAAAAAACTAATACTTTGAGCAGAAAGAAGAGGCTACACCTGCAATTTTCATGACACTAATAGAATCACATAGCTGCCAATTTGTGCGGTTGTGTTACCTCTAAAATTAATACAAATTTTTTCCATATTTAATCGTTGACAATTGTTAGATTTCGGCGATTGAATTAGGCAAAATTTTCTAGTAAGTTTTAGTGGTAAGAAAAAATCTTAGAAATTGGTAGCTATGCAGTAGCGTAATACTGCAGCAAAATTAACATTCAACAAACAAAAAACTATCAAGGGCTTTTTCAAATAAATAATTTCATCCTCGTTTTTCATAAAAAATAACGGAAATATACATCAAAGAAATGTTACTAGTACAATAAAAATGAATGAATAAAGTGAAAATTTATATTTCATCTCTTTAGTGGGTGCCGATTTCTGTAAATCCGGTTTATCCGAGTTTTTTGCTTATCCGAGGTGAGCTTGGTCCATATTAACTCGGATAATCGGGAGTCTACTGTAATAATTATAACTGTTAGTTGAAAAAAGTTGGCTTTTTTGGTCGACCCATAGAAAAAAGTTTGGCCCGAGACCAACCCGGCACGGAAAAAGTTAAAATCTCGGCTCGGCTGAATTTCTACAAAGCATGGATCTTTGCGTCTATATATGGTTAGAAATTGTTTCGTACGAGACGTTCTGATCAAAAATACTTATTTTAGCCTTTTTTTCATGTTTATAACCTTTATTTTTATAGAAGCGCCCTAATATGTGCTATTATTTTTCTTTTAATGAATCTATATATATATATATATATGTGAATATCTCAGTTATCATTAATCCATATTCCAAGTATTGGAGACTGAAAAATGCTATAAATGAAATCTTTTAAGGCGGAATCAAATGCAGAAAAAAATGCGTTTTAGGCAAGAACCCTTCTTATCAAGTGTAAACGTATAATTATTCTATTCTTTTCACACAAATTATTACATTCATTTTCCATGGTCAACCACATTTTCACGTTTAACACAGGATTCCGTCATAGGCAGGTCTTTTTCACAGATTTTACTGTATTTTAATTTTATTGTCTAGAAATCTACTAGTCTTTAAAAATAATAAATTGCTAAGTTCAATTGTATAATAATGGCAATTAAAATATTTATGCATTTTTTGCAAAAAGTTCTGTGCCGGACCAAATTTTACAGATTTTTGCACGGACCAGGTCCAATGACTTTCATACGGGCTGGGTACAGACCGGTATTGAAAATTTCGGCCAGTGCAGAACTAGGAAGAATGAAGCCAGTCCCGACTCGTTATGCGAAAGATACATTAGTCCCGGTCCGATCCCTCATAGAAAATTAAGGTTCGAGCCCAGCCCATCCCAGAAAGAGTAATGTCTAGGCACGACTAGAAGTTTAAGCTAAGGAAAGAGTTACTCGGCTGCAAGCTCTTAAAGGGCATTTAAACATTCTATTAGGAGACAATCTCCATTTAAAACTTTAAATGCGTTTTTTTTTTTTTTTTTTTTTTTTGCATGATGGGTTTTTTCACCATTTCTTATCTTTAAATTATTATAAGTCAAGAATCGTTAAAAATAAATGGCTCAAACTTGAAACATGTCTTTTTCGATTATTTTACATGAATTTTCTTTTGGCAAATTTGAAAAAAATATTTACTTCTGAAAATATATTTAAAAAAAAAATAAATTATATCTTTTCTTAAATTTTTATTTTAAATATTTAAATTTTTTTAAATTAATATTAAAAAATGCTAAACTTGAAACTTATATTTTTAATTAAGTAAAAAGAAAAAAAAAATAATAATAACAAATAATATCTCGAATTATAACGGTTTTAAATAACCCCCACTTAAAAAAAAAAAAAAAAAAAAAAAAAAAATTAACTTTATGAGAAATTTTAGTACGGGATTTTGTTTAACAAATTATATGGTTAACCATAACAAAAAAATTCAAAATTCTAACTCAATAAGCAAAAAAATAAAAATGTTTTCGGGACCCCTTAAATTAACATTGTTTCTTGAATTGCACACATTTCAATTTATGGTTAATCCCTAAAAACCTGATGAATTATTTAAGCGGGCATATATCGATGAGTTTTGCAGATATCAAGACGGAATTTTTTGTGTTTGATTCGGGAATGCATTAGGAAAAGTTTCTTAATTGGAAATTTTACTCTACAGGGGACGTACAAAAATTTAGTTTTTTTTTATTTTCTGAAATAGACCCCACATTGGGGTTGCAACTTATGCCATCATATTTTGCATCCTTTTTTATGAAACTTTGCAATTGGAAGTACATGTCTAGAGGAAATATTTAAGGAAATAAGGCTATTATTTCGATCTTTATGAATCACACTGTATAAATTGCTCTGAAGAGCTGAGTAACAAACACGGATAATAGAGGAGGGTATACGGAGATATACGCTAAATATCTTCCGGATTTTTTTAAAAGAACTTCTGTATACCCTCCGTTTCTCATGTAAAGCTTTAACATATACCCTCTCTCTGGTTAGTTTACGACCACAGCACTACTACCAAATCATGAAAAAAATTCTTTGGTATCCTTCGTGTGTGTGCAGTTAAAAATAAATATTTATATTTCATCAAATATTTAATATATATGTATATTCTAATTATAGTAAATTGTTTCTAATGCACTATATCAAGTGTTTTAAATGTGGCGTTAAATTTGGTTGAAATCCTGCATGTTATAAACATAAAACCTGCAAAAATTTCTTGAATTTTTTAAACAGACCTTTATATTTTCATGAATCTGTGTACTATTCTTACATAAATGCTGAAGATAGCACAGTCATGTGCTGCAGATCGTTTGAGTATTTTAGTTTACAAGGTGGTCCCAAATCTTTTTTTCTTCAATTTGTTGTTGATCCCCTAATTGCCCTTGTGCTTGAAAAATACAGGGTCCATTAAAACATCAATGAAAAATACAAGGTCCATAACATGTTAAGCTAAATAATGCTATAAAAAGTGATAAAATATCTTTATTTAGATTGACAACCGTTTCATCGCACAAACGGCGACATTTTCAAAATCATTCATGATAGAAATACTTTCACAAAATTTAAAAACAATAACTTGATAAACAGTGTCACGAGACATCATGCATAATGAAAAACAGTGCAAACATAAAATAAATTAAAATGAAAACGCATATTCGTGAGCGTGGATTAATTTTTACTATAGTTACTAAAATTGCATATCATCTCTTTCCAAATTTTAGGTAAATCAACGGATACTGAATCATTGCAAATATTCTCGCTGCCTAAAAATATCTCTATTGATTCCTGGATAATAATGGATGGTAAATAAAATCTTGATGGATAAATTATTCGGCTATTATTAAAATCGATCTGTAAAGGTTCTTTGCTGCATAATCTGACCAAAGCTGTGGTTTTCCTGTTGTATTTGATGTCTGCTATGTGTTCTTTGATTCTAGTTTTAAGTTTTCTGCTTGTCATACCTATATCAAACTGCATTTTTCCATCTTTTTTGGTGAAAGGTATTTCGTATACTCCTGATAACTGGTTTGATTCAATTGTATCTATTTTCTTGCATACTATATTTTTTAATTTCGTGGAAGATTTTGCAACAAGAGAGATATTGAATTCATTGAGTTTATATTTAAAACGTTCGAAGAAACTAGGAAAATATTGTAAAGTGGATAAATTTATCCACTACCACCCAATTTATATCCCTTATTGCAAAACCTTCCATGAAATTAAAAAATATAGTATGCAAGAAAATAGATCCAATTGAATCAAACCAGTTATCAGGAGAATACGATATACCTTTCACTAAAGAAGATGGAACAATGCAGTTTTATATAGGTATGACAAGCAGAAAACTTAAAACTAGAATCAAAGAACAGATAGCAGACATCAAATACAACAGGAAAACCACAGCTTTGGCCAGATTATGCAGCAAAGAACCTTTACAGATCGATTTTAATAATAGCAGAATAATTTATTCATCAAGATTTTATTTACCATCCATTATCCGGGAATCAATAGAGATATTTTTTCGCAGCAAGAATATTTGCAATGATTCAGTGTCCGTTGATTTACCTAAAATTTGGAAAGAGATATGCAATTTTAGTAACAATAGTAAAAAATTAATCCATGCTCACGAATATCCGATTTCATTTTAGTTTATGTTTGCACTGTTTTTCATTATGCATGATGTCTCGTGACACTGTTTGCCAAGTTATTGTTTTTAAATTTTGTGAAAGTATTTCTATCATGAATGATTTTGAAAATGTCGCCGTTTGTGCGATAAAACGGTCGTCGATCTAAATAAAGATATTTTATCACTTTTTATAGCATTATTTAGCTAAATCTGTTTATAAGTGATTATTATATGTGTTGTTAAGTCCATAACATGTTCTTTATATTAACGAAGTTTTAGAAGAATTAGTCAAGTATTTCTCTAGATATTCGACAAAAAGTCTAAAATTGAAAGTGTCCTGTAATTTTTGGTCATATATTGCAGTTTTTTATCTTCTCTCAATCACAATACACTTGAGGGCAAAATAACAGAGTATTGAAAAATATCTCAAAAATCAGGAGTATGGGAAAACATGTGAAAATCAGGTGTCACCTGCCGAAATCAAGAAACTTGGCAAGTCTGCAAAAGATATGATCGGCCAAATATTTTTATTTTTAAAGTCAATTTTTTTTTTAATGCGAAAAAAAAAAAAAAAAAAAGGCACCATTTTTAATGATCTTATGCACTTCTTTTACAAATTTGTTATAGATTTATTTAGGAAGCATCTGTGCTGCAAGCCAGATTTTTTATATTGCCATGTTGCCACAGTTCCAAAAGCACCACTTTGGTTTCTTATATAGTATATAATATATATATATTAATGGTGTTAAAGATTGATATAATAAAAAACTTCAAACCAATTTTTATTTCGATAATTCTTAAAATCAGTGTACCAGCAGTTAAAGTAAAATTCACATTTCATATTTTTATATCTATAACTATGACAAGATTACTCTATTTATTCCCACACTTTTACAGATTCTTCAATTTGCAAAACAGGAAGTGTTAAAAGTTAAATAAAAATATCTCTAAGTACTCGAACAGTATTATAAAATAGTACATTTCTAAAAATTAAATCTAGACAGCTGAAATTTCTAAAGATTGTTAAAAGCAATTTAATAATAACTAGCTGTGTGGCAACCCAATGTGTTGCTTTTATACTTTCAAGATTGGCTTTAATTTTGTACAGCTGGTGTAATACAAATGACGTCATTTTAATTATCTCATCTTGACAAGCTTATGAATATTTCAAATTTAAGTAAAAGAAATGCATAAAAAATGTTATTCTTGCTTAATCATTCCACTTTTTGAGGCTTTGTGACAAATTTTAACTAAGCTTTAGGGAATAGTTGAAAAGCCACGTTTCTTCTTTAAATTCATTACTTATAAATAGAACCAATATTCATCCAGTTAACCACGAGTAGTTCAAATTTGCTTATGTTTAAACCCCTTGGTTGAATGTAAAATTCAAAATAGTTACGATGGATTGATTTTCTAGATGTCAACTGGTTAGCAGACTATATTTTGTTTTTGTTAGAATGTTATTCCATATGGAAGGCATGAATACGAAATTCCTCAATAGGTAAACAATAAAAAAAAAGTTAAAAGTTTTACCTTTATGTTTTGATGTGTTTCAATGGAAATATACTCTTCTTTGGATGAACAAAGAACATTTATTAGAAGATTGAACACACTAGAATAATATATATGCTGGTCAAAATATGGATCACATTTCACAATAAAACAAAACAGATGTATAAGACTATTTACAAACACAAAGAAATACTTTGAACTATGGCTTGTTGCAGTTTTTTTATCATATTATATTCCTTTGGAATATTATTGGATTTTTTTTAATCAAGCAGCATTTTGCTGCCAACTGTTATAAGGGAAGGAGCAACACTAACTGAACTGAGTGTCTGTCACAGTAGATCAAATAAAAAGATTGTCTGATGCTGCCATCTGGTGGATGTTCTTGAAAACAAAAGAGCATTTTCTAACATCTCTCCCATTTTGTGATAGAATCTGACACCAGGTGGATAAGGTTTCTACAAAGTTCAAATTTGGCCTTTGGCAACGGCTTCGTCATTATATCTGCTATCATTTCATTTGTTGATAGATATTTGACATCTATAACATTTTTCGTTTTTAAATCTCGTATGTAATGATACTTTGTATCAATGTGCTTAGTGCAAGATTTAAATTTTTCACTTTCAACCAATTTAATTGTAGATTGGTTATCCTCAAATTCTAATAGGAAAATGTTGTTGTAAATTGAGATCTTTACATAATTTTAAGATCCATAGCACCTCTTGAGTTCCTTGTGACAGTGCCACATATTCAGCTTCTGCTGACGATAATGTCACACATGTTTGTTTTCGTGAGAACCAAGAAATGCAGCTATTGCCTAAGAAGATTACATTTCCTGAGGTGGATTTTCTGTCTGTAGCATCTTGACACCAGTCCGCATCCGAGTATGCAACTATATTAGGATATTCTTTTGAAGAAATGTAGAGATCAAGGTCTTTCGTTGTTTTTAAGTATCTTATTACCCTCTTAACAGCATTCCAGTCCTTTTGTCTTGGATTATTGCATCTTCGACTTAGTATGTGTGTAGGAGCGGTAATATCAGGTCTTGTGCATGAGGAAATATATAAAAGACTTCCTATAGCTTGTCTATAATTATCATTTGATGATAAAATATTTTCTTCTTTATCTAAACTACAATAGTTAGTTTCCATTGGGGTATAAGTTGGTTTGGCTTCTTCAATCTGAAAATCCTTAACTAATTGATTTATTTTACTTCTTTGTGAAAGTAAATAACTTCCATCTTCTTTTCTGTAAATTTCTATACCTAAGAAGTATTTTGCTTCTCCTAGTGATGTTATGGGATAAGATTTCTTTAAGTAATTTATTACTTCATTAACTTCATTTTCATCTTCTGAGCTCATCAGCATATCATCTACATACAGTATGAGATAAATTGTCTTCTTTGACTTTTCTTTTATGAACAAACATGGATCAGCTTCACTTTGTTTAAATCCATATGCCTTTAGAGTATTCTCTATTTCTTCATTCCAGCACTTGGCGGCTTGTTTAAGACCGTATATAGCCTTTTTTAATTTATAGACTTTGTCTTTATTTTCTTCATCATGAAAGCCTTCTGGTTGATGCATGTATAATTCTTCATTATCTAGTTTACCATGTAGAAAGGCTGTTTTAACATCTACTTGGAATACTCTGGCTTTATGATAAGCTGCCCAGGTCAGAAAAGCTCTAATAGTTGTTTGTTTGACGACAGGAGAGAAGGTTTCATCATAATCAGTGCCTAATTTTTGAGCGAAACCTTTGGCAACTAATCGTGCTTTGCATTTTATTTCTTCTCCATTTTCATCACGTTTTGTTTTGTAAACCCATTTACAAATGGCGTGCTTGCCTTTGGGTAAAGTAAAAAGCTCAAATACTTCATTTTCTTTTAAAGAGTTAAATTCTTCCTTCATAGCTTGAAACCATTTCTGTTGATCTTTTACTGGTAATTGTAAAACATCTTTAAAAGTTTCAGGATCTTGATTTCTGGAATAACTATCTTCAGTTTTATAAGAATATCTTTCTGGTGGAATTCCTTTAGTCTCTCTGTTAGATATTCTTCTCTGGAAATTATCTTCACTTTCTTCAGTTGTTGGGCTATCTACTGATTTTTCATCCATATTTATTTCTTCTGCAGTATTTTCCATTTGGATAGCTTCACTATCATTTTCAAGATTTTCTTCTGAAAAATTGAAGTGCATTAAATCTGAGATTCGCTCTTCAGGATTTTCTTTAAAGACATTTTCACAGTTCATATTTTCAAAAAACTTCACTGTTCTGCTTATCACTATTTTTCTACCGCCTATATAAATTCGGTATCCTTTGCTTCTTAAATCGTAACCAACAAAGACTCCTTCAGTGGCCTTTTCGTCAAATTTTTGTCTCTTCTGTTTATGAACATACACATATGCTTTGCATCCAAATACTTTAAGGTGACTCAAATTTGGCTTATGCCCATTCCACAGTTCATATGGTGTCTTTTCAGTTGATTTTGTAGGTAATCTATTTTGTAAGTAGGCTGCAGTAGCTATGGCTTCTGCCCAGAATATTTTTGGCAATTTAGCATTTATAAGCATGGCTTTACTCATTTCAATAAGCGAGCGATTCTTTCTTTCTGCGACTCCATTTTAGGATGGTGAATATGGCGTCGTTGTTTCATGATTTATTCCTAAGTTTTTAAGGTAGTCTTTGTAGAGGTCTGCACGGGCCCGGGCTTGGCCCGAGGCCCGTACCCGGCCCGGCCCGCGGGCCGGGCCGGGCCGGGCCGGCAGAATTAGGACAATTTTTTCAACGGGCCGGGCCGGGCCGACAGACAAAATAAACGGGCCGGGCCGGGCCGGCAAAAAAATTAATCGGGCCTGTCGGCCCGATATAAGAATTTAAGCGAAGCAGATAAAATACGAGCCATTTTCAATGAATATGATTTTCTCGTGAAGTATAAATGTGCGTCACGAGCCGATGCGAGTTTAACAACATCAATACAGAAATGTAACGTGTCCATCGTAGAGATCTTCATCGTACAGTTACAAGATGCCTGATTCCGAGTTTAATTTTTTTTCAGCAGACTCGTGCCTGGAAGGAAGTGGTCTTAATCGATCTCAGGATGTGTAGAACAGTCATTTTGTTTTGTAATATTAATAGTGATAATGAACTTCTCTTAACAGTATCTTTGGAAAAATACCTTAAGGTGGTTCTCATATTCACTGCTCAACAATGCAAAGCTTTCAGACACATGTTTCTGACAAAAACTTTAACTATAAAGGCATAAAATTGACAGACCTGCCTATTGAAGGCATTTGGAAACGAATAGCTTTTTCCATATTTAATAAATTACTTACAGAGATAACAGCGATTCCTGTCACGTGACTGTACGTTTTTCTCCTTTCCTGTGCTATCGCTTCCGGAAATTCGATTCAAAACGCTAACTTTCACAGTATTTTCAGAAAGATATATTACTTTTATCTATGAAAAAAAACGACATTTACATAGCTTTTGAATAAGAATACCTGCCAATCTTACACGTTTCCGAAAAGAAAAGACTTCATAAATGTGTCGAAATGTAGCTCCTTTGGATTTGAGAAAAGTCTTAAAAATGAGAGAAATATTTTCACAAATCTACTTTTTATTATACAGCTTCAAATGTTATCTTGTTTTTAATCCTTTATTCTGAACTACATTATTCTTTTAATGAATCTTTATTTCCATTTTGAAATGTCTGTAGACACGATGACTGTAAGTAATCGTTAATGTTTACTATTGTGCGTTTTCTGTTTTGCGAACATCATAGTAATGTAAAATATACTGTAAAATGTTCCCATAAATATGTATGTAGTATTCATTAAAAGAATCTTAATTGTATGTTGAGAAAAAACGGATTTTTTTTTTTTTTTTTTTTTTTTTTTTGTAGAAATTGTATCGGGCCGGGCCCGTTTTCACTGATTTTTGTACGGGCCGGGCCGGGCTCGGGCCGAACTTCCAATTTTTACAACGGGCCGGGCCGGGCTCGGGCCGAACTTCCAATTTTTACAACGGGCCGGGCCGGGCTCGGGCCGAACTTCCAATTTTTACACGGGCCGGGCCGGGCCGGGCCCGGGCCTGGAAATTCCGGCCCGTGCAGACCTCTAAGTCTTTGACAGATTCGTTGCAATATTCTGTTCCATTGTCACTACGCAAGGATTTAATCTTCAATCTAAATTTATTTGTTGTTGATGCAACATACTCTTTTAATTTATCAAATACTTCATCTTTAGAAGAAATAAAATATACTTGTGTATAACGAGAGTAATCATCAATAAATGTAACGAAATATCTTTTTGATCCCATACTTTTTGTTTCTGCAGGACCGCATACGTCGCTGTATATCAAATCAAGTGGTTTTTTACTTCTGTGTCGCATTTCTTTTGGAAATGATTTTTCTGTTAACTTAGCTTTTATGCAACTTGAACATTCAGTATTATGAGAACAATTATTCACAGTAATACCTAAAACTAAATCATCCTTTTGAATTTTCTTGATGGATTCCAAATTTCTATGGCCCAACCTTTGGTGCCATTTTAGAATGCAGTTAACATTAGAACAAACGGGTAATATTTCTGAAGCACTATATACCTTTTCATTTGTAGGTATTATTTTTAATCTGTATAACTCCTCATCAGCTTTTGCATCTGCAACTAGGATGTTGCCCTTTTTAATTAAACATATATCATCTTTAAATGTCACAACAAAACCTTTCTCAGTACAAGACTGGACAGATAATAAATTACTATCCAACTCGGGAACATAAAGCACATGATCTAATGTAACTCTATTTGTTTGACCATTAAGTGTTTCAATATTAAAAGTACATTTACCCTTTCCCTTTGCAGTTAATTTAGTTCCATTAGCAATTGTAATTGTATCTTTATTCGAACTTTTTAATTCTGAGAACAGTTCCAAGGAATTAGCTAAATGAACAGACGCGCCTGAATCAATAACAAAAGACAAATTTTTGTTGAGATTTCATAACAAAACTCGAAGAATTTGAATCTTCCATTAATTCATGATAGTTTTGAGAATCTAATAGATTTTCATTTTGACTAGCAGTAGAGGCAGAGAAATTGTTTGGTTTTTTAAACTGTTGACGTGATCTATCTTTGGTGAAATTTGGTTTTGTTTTGTTAGTATTATTACCCTTTAAGTGAAAACAATCTTCACGGTTGTGATTATTCTTTTTGCAATGAGAACAAAATTTTTGCTTATTCAAATGCTTTGGTTTATCCCTATTACCCTTTAAAGCAATAGATTCAAATTTTGTTGAAATTTGTTTAGTTTCAACTCTTCTAAGATACTCATCAATTAATTTGTTTTGAACATATTTTAATGATAAATCTGTTTCATATTTACTTTCAATAGCAGTTATAAAGGTACTATAAGAATTTGGTAAGGAGCAGAGCAAAATAGCTATTAAATTATCATCTTGTATTACTTCACCTATACTTCTTAATTTTTCTGCTAATTCTAAGACAGAATTAATATGTTCCTGCATTTTAATACTTTCATTATATTTAATGGAATACAGCTTCCTAAGAAGATAAAGCTTATTAGTTAAATTTACTCTTTCATGAACAGATTTCAATTGATCATATGTTTCTTTAGCACTTTTAGCATGTCTGACATGAACAATTTGTGAATCTGAGATATTTAAACAAATTAATGCCCTAGCATTTCTATCATTTTTTACCCAATTATCATCATTTTCCTTTTTAGGTTCAAATACAACGTCATACAGACCTTCTTTGATTAACAATTGTTTTATTTTGAACTTCCAAACTGAATAGTTGTCATCAGTTAATTTATCATCGTAATCAGATTCTTTAATACTAGACATTATGATATAATATTTGCTTATTTCACAGAAAATAAAACTTTTTATCTTATTAATACATCAAAACAACAATTATAAACTCAAATATAATGCTAATGATGAAATAAGAACAAAATAAAATTCTTGAGAACAATTTTTGAAGTTACTTTTGATTTCAGAAAAACTGTTCTTAAATGTTCAATTGTTTGTTTAAAACATAAATTTACATTTGCAACTTATATAATAAAATTTCAATAAGAAACTGGCAAAATAAAAATAATTTCTTTTCTTATCAATACACAATACTTTTGGTTTCAAAATAAGAACAATTCTTTGAATTTTCTTTTATATCATTCACTTGTGAAAAGTACCAAGATTCAGAAAATAATTATTTCTTTGAATTTATTATATTATATTTTCTTCTTTCATATTATTATATTTAAAACTGAGATAACTTCAGTCTCATAATCGACTGTTAGAATGTTATTCCATATGGAAGGCATGAATACGAAATTCCTCAATAGGTAAACAATAAAAAAAAAGTTAAAAGTTTTACCTTTATGTTTTGATGTGTTTCAATGGAAATATACTCTTCTTTGGATGAACAAAGAACATTTATTAGAAGATTGAATACACTAGAATAATATATATGCTGGTCAAAATATGGATCACATTTCACAATAAAACAAAACAGATGTATAAGACTATTTACAAACACAAAGAAATACTTTGAACTATGGCTTGTTGCAGTTTTTTTATCATATTATATTCCTTTGGAATATTATTGGATTTTTTTAATCAAGCAGCATTTTGCTGCCAACTGTTATAAAGGAAGGAGCAACACTAACTGAACTGAGTGTCTGTCACAGCAGGGGCGTAGCTACCGAGGAGCAGTTGGAGCAAACTGCTCCAGGCGCACGAATCCTAAGGGCGCAAAATTAGAAAGAACGATATAAAGATTTGCAAAAATAGTTGAATTTTTTTTTTCATTATTAATCAGATATTATAGATGAATCTTGTTACAATCCGCATATTCCAAAGATATTTTACTTTCTGTTTAATCTTAACTATATCGATTTATAACATACTTTTATACACAGTTAAGGTAGTTAAGGGGACAGATCACCTTCAACAGATATTGCTTGATTTTAACACAATATTTAAAAAAATTGGAGCTGTAAATGTTTCTTCGAATTAAACAATTCTTTAAGAGTAAATTGTGCAGATCTTTGTTTACGTATTCCTTTAAATATCTTTAATGAAAAATAATTAGAATTTAGTTTAATTAGGACATACAAATTAAAGATTTTCAAAAAGATGTTTTAACATACATGTGTTGCGCGCAGGATTATAAAAAATATATTAGATACCCACTTAAGAGGCTACTTCAGTCAGGAAAAAAACACCCATTCGCTAATGTTAATCCAATGGAAGAAATACTAAGATATCTCGTTTGCATTTCAATATTTTTTTTTTCTTTTTGCATTGGATAGCTGAGATCGATCTCTACATCGGCCGTTTTTTACTTTTTCGATTTTGTTTTCAGTTATTTTAAATTAGGACGCGTTCACATTCGAAACCGGTTTCGAAAATGAAAGTATTAAAAAAAATCTGCAAACAAAATCGAAAAAGTAAAAAACGGCCTTTTTACAGATCGATCCCAGCTATCCAATGCAAAAAAAAAAATCATTTAAAAATATTGAAATGTAAATGAGATATCTTAAAACATTTCTTCCATATGATTAGCATTAGCGAACGGGTCTTTTCGAGTGACTGAAGTAGCAAAGTAATTTGAAACGATAATCTTCCTGGTACATTTTATTGAAAATGTTTTAGAAAATTATCACGGGGATCAGTGTACAGAAATAATGGTAGCGAAAGAAGTCACCACTGAGAAACCTATATTTGTGGTGCAACAGCAATGTCTTAGCTATTTATTTATTTTACGATTTGTATAAGAAAAAAAGAATTATAGTTTGACAAGTTGAAGAAAATAACTGACAATTTTACAAACGAAAAACCAAGAAAAGGAAACTTTTGAAGTTATTTTTTGTTGTTGTTGTTTTGTGGAAACTAAACATGCATCAATACAGATTACAAAATAGCAATGAGAACCGGATTTAGACATACTACACACCAGTCCATGGCGACAAAATTTAGAAAGGGGAGGGGGGCGGCAAACTAAATTTTGTGTATGTTCTTTTTTGAGATTTTGAAAATATGTCAAATCTCAAATGCAGAATTGATAAGCAGTTCCCTTTAAAACGAAAAAAAAAGTTAAGTATCAAGTTCAGTGTTCCTTAGGACCTGATTATCGCTTATGCAAATTTACACCACATTTTTTCACATTAAACCTTATTTAATCTTCTTTACAAATTTCTCATTTACATTTCAATATTTATATATATATATTTTTTTACTTTTGGAATAGAATATATGAGGTCGATGTCTAAACTTTATACTGTTTCGATTTTTTTTTTTATTTCTAAGGACACTTTCAATTTCGTATCCAGTTCCCAAATTGAAAGCATCCCCAGAAAGAAAACAAGTTGGAAATTGCTCGTCAAACGTGGCAAATGAGGTGCGTTCGTACTATAACTAGTTTTATAATTATTTTTTGCACCCCATATTGTACTGAATGTATGTTTTTTGCGCTTCATAAGTGCATAGTCTAACATCATTAAAATGCACTTACAATAATTTTTCCCCATTCCCCGTAATGTAACGGAAAACTTTTGACTGTCCCTGTAATTAAACTATACATTCGATTTTCATAAAATTTGAAATGGCTCGACAAAATTTTGCAGCAATTATATATTTAAAATTTCAGACCATTCGGAAGGCTGTAAAATCATTAAAATGCATTTGCAATAATTTTTTCCCATTGGCCATAATGTAACGGAAAACTTTTGGGTGTCCCTGTAATTAAACTATACATCCGATTTTCATAAAATTGGAAATGGCTCAACAAAACTTTGCAGCAATTATATATTAAAAATTTCAGACCATTCGGAAGGCTGTAAAATCATTAAAATGCATTTGCTATAATTTTTTCCCATTGGCCGTAATGTAACGGAAAACTTTTGGGTGTCCCTGTAATTAAACTATACATCCGATTTTCATAAAATTGGAAATGGCTCGACAAAATTTTGCAGCAATTATATATTAAAAATTTCAGACCATTCGGAAGTCTGTAACATCATTAAAATTCACTTGCAATAATTTTTCCCATTGGCCGTAATGTAAAGAAAAACTTTTGACTGTCCCTGTAATTAAACTGTACATCCGATTTTCATAAAATTGGAAATGGCTCGACAAAATTTTGCAGCAATTATATATTAAAAATTTCAGACCATTCGGAAGTCTGTAACATCATTAAAATTCACTTGCAATAATTTTTCCCATTGACCGTAATGTAAAGAAAAACTTTTGACTGTCCCTGTAATTAAACTATACATCCGATTTTCATAAAATTGGAAATGGCTCGACAAAATTTTGCAGCAATTATATATTAAAAATTTCAGATCATTCGGTCGGGTAGTTTTTGCTCTGTTATATGCGGACGGACAGACAGACGGACTGAACGACGACTATAGGTGCTACGTATTTATATAATTACGAACGCACCTAAAAATGGAATTATAGTGGATGTTATTTGCAAGAATGTTATTAGCAAGATGGTAAAATAACGAGTCTCTAAAATGTTGCACCCCCTCCCCCCAATAATCCAAGGTCTGAGTATTTGACAATGACCAAGTCCGACCCTGCGCGCAGTAGTAGCTCTTCTGGGGTTCACAATTACTTTTCTACTAGAATATAGGTACAGTCGTGGAAAAAAAAGTAAACACCCCATACTAACTCCTCAACAAATTATTGTAGAAGAAAGTTACTGGTACCGAACGATTGAAAATAAAGTCTACTTTTAAATGATGTATATAAAATTTGCTTAGGGGGCCATCTACATATTAAAACGAATCCAAACTTCATTTTTTTCAATGACAATACCCAATTTTAACAAGATATTTCAAATCTTCGGTTCAAATTATGCCTAGACACCGAATTTCAAGTCATTAGAATGATAAGTTTTTGAATTATAACCATTCAAAATTTAGTGCTTCTAATGTTAAATTACATTTTCATATTTTTATTAATATCTCCAGAAATTATGCTCTTAATGTGCTAATTGTTTTTGTAGCAATAATACTCGTATACCCAAACATAAATAAGCTGAATATGCAATTTTTATAATTTTATGATATGAATTATGAAATTAATATTCGAAAAAATTATGAATTGCAACCTACAATTTTTTTGATGGATTTAGATTTATTAATTCATTCTTTATGAAAATCCAAAATTTCACATTTTTCTTCCAAGTAGTTTTCAAATTATGCTTAAAAAACGGCAAAATGATGGTTTAAGGGGCCGTCTATAATAGAAGTGACTAGATATTTTAAAATTTCTTCTGCTGCATTGTAATCTAGCAGGCTTCATTGACTTCTTAAGGTGCCTTGATCAAGATGGGGGCTCTCTCGGTTAATAATCGATTTCCGAACTTCAATTTGGATACAGCCTTTAAAATACGCTCGTTTTAAAATAATTAATTTCTAGGAAACTTATGGTACGAATTGCATAAAAATTTGTTTTTAGGCTAATTGGAGGATGTAGAGTTCATTTATGATGTCAGAATTGTGTACTGCTATTGAAAAAAAAAACAAATTTATGGTTCGTTTTAATATGTAGATGACCCCCTAAGCAAATTTTATCTATATCATTTAAAAGTAGACTTTATTTCCAATCGTTCGGTACCAGCAACTTTCTTCTACGATAATTTGTTGAGGAGTTAGTGAGGCGTGTTTACTTTTTTTTTCCACGACTGTACATAAAATTTGATCTGTTTTAATCGTGTGATTTTCTACGATTAAACAACTAGAAATTTTTTTCATGAAATTTATAGTAGTAAATTGGGAAATTATTTTCCAGCCTCCACTGTCTGCGTGATGAAACGGTGTTGTATAGATAAATCACATGAACGTGAGGAAAAAAAATAATTTAATTGAGATATAAGAGAAAATGTTCATCAGTTATCGTTACAAAATGTTTGAAAAATGGTTTAGGTACCAAACTCGTCGTCTGATTTCTTTGAAAATTAATACAATTTCTGCGACAGATTTATAAAATACCTGCCGACATCATCAAAAACTCAACAAATCGTGTTCTGCTAATCTAAAAACGTAAGGAAATTCTAACATACACGCATACATGCACACATACGTATTGAATCTCTCTATTCTAAAAAAAAGTAACTCCCGCTGTCACCGCCGCCGCCGGTTTTGATTTTTTGGTGACCGGAGGCCTTTCTTCGTTGATATTAACAAAAATAATGCATACAAAAATATGAAAATCGGTGGTTTTATACAGAAATGTCTGATAAACACGCTGATGCAGACAGTTTTCAAATCGAAGAATTATTTTAAGAGTTATTTAATGCTAAAGTTGGACAAAATCATTCCACTAAAAAAGTTTTATAGCAGCAAAAACTGTACATGGCAGTGTAATCATTTTTAGATCATTTTATGCGTTAGAAGTTGCCGGAGTGCAGATTGCATTAATTTTTTTATTTTGACTCATTTTTTCAGGTTTTATTTCTATTTTAAATTCGAATTTTCAGCATTTCTAGAGATATTTTCTACAGATTTCAGAAAATTGTACTAATTTAAACTGTTGCCATCTGTATAAAAAGCGCAAGCAATAATGTTTGCTTCAAATTAAAAATTTATTTACACGTGACTGTTATAAACAGGAAAAAAACTTTCAAATTAGTATTAAATAATTACGTATAAAAAGCAGGAACTTATTAAAAATTACGTCATAAAAAGTATACACGTGAATTTTAAAGGAGAAAGGATATTGTAAAATAATAAATTCATTAACATGCGTTAGAAGTCTTAGGAGAAATTACGTCATATTTACGTCACATTATAGTTATTACATAAAATGAACACACAAAATAATATTGCAAAAAAGTTTAAATTTAGAAATTGCGCTAGACATTTATTTGATATTTTGAAAATTAGTTTAAAATGTCTCATTTAAAAGAACTTTCTTTTCGCTTTGTTAAAAAATACCAGGAGACAAAGACTCTCTTTACTTAATTCCTTTTATATTAGCTTATTTTGAAAGGTTGTTACACGTGTATACGTCATCAAGTTATTTTTATTTCGACGTTTTATTTGTGTTTTTATTAATGTTGTACGAATGTATTTGTTCTTTCGTTATTTAAAATAAAAATTATATCAATTTGTATAATTTGGCGAGTGGTTTGGCGATTTATATAATTTGGCGAAATTGGTCGACAGGATAATCAAGTAGTACCGCAGCGGATTTGGCGTTAAAATTCCCCAATCAAAGAGAAATGAATAGAAATTCGTTTATAGGGAGATCGCCACTGTTTTTTAAATTATAATTCAATCTTTCGAAATCTTTTTAAAGCCGATCAAATTAGCGTGCATTTAGAGTCTGCGGTGTCTGGACGTGGGTTGGCGAGCGTAGCTCGTAGGGGGCCGAGCCCCCTAGTCATTGAAAAATTGTGAGAATGGATTTATTTGAAAATTTAAAAACATAACATTATTTTCATTTATTTTTATTGTGGTTACAAAGCTTTCCTATTTCGTTCCTGATATATTGTATGCATACTTGCCAACCTCCCGCTTTTTTTTAAACGAAAAAACTTACTTTCAACCAGAAAATTTATTAAATTAAATGCTTCTTGCGTAGTTAGTTGAAACTTACATGATTTCATTAATTAAATAAAATTTCTGGTTTAAAGTATGTTTTGTTGATTTTAACAAAGCGGGAGGCTAGCAAGTATGTGTATGTATGGAAAGTAAATTCTGCAATCTTGAGTAATATAACGGTATCAATCAGGGTTCTCACTGCCGATTGCCACTGTATCAAAATGTTTCATTTGGCGAGAAAATTAAATATTGAAATCGCCAAATTGCAAGAGATATTTTTTTCCCTACGGCAACACTCTCAATGATGTTACTGTACGATTAAATCTTTTCTGTGCAACTCGTTATTTGTGTCTTGATATTCTTAGTGATTCACGACGAATTATTTGAAGTTGGCTAATTTTTCTTTAGCGATTAGCCAAATTGATCAGATTAGTCAAAAACCAGTGAGAACCCCGGTCCCGGTGTCAACCTTTATCGTTGCCCATTGGCTAATTTTCTAAACCATTAGCTGTAGAAATATAGTTCCAATAGTAAAAAAGCTTCAAAGTTGTTCTTCATAATCTTAAAAGTAATTTATGTCAAAATAGTTATTTTTTTAAAGTTACGACGTGTACATTTTTATTCTGTTTCTGGGCTCTATATGTTATATTTAAAAAAATCTTCTCCGTACTTTAACAAGAAAAACATTAAAAATTTCTTTTTTGTACGACTAAAACTTACCAAGTTATGATATTTTGAATTTTATGGAATTCTAGTATTTTCTAAAAGCATGTTTCATCCATATGCAAAAAGTAAAGACAAAAAAATCTTAACAATAGAGTGTTTTTTATTGGTATTCTACAATGCTTTAAAACCCTTGAAAAGTAAAACAGATATTAAAGGCGGCAGGTTGTATAGGCCCATTCGCGAATTTAAAACGAACACCACGTCCAATTCTCAGAAAATATTGGTAGGTACTCCGTACTTAAAGATTTATAATTCATTTCACTATTCATTATTTATTTTTAATTATTTGCATTTAATACGGTGTTAAAATACTTTGACTTTCAAATAAAAGTAAGATTTTAAATCGAATTAAGAATAGTATATAAATTTTAAACTTCAAAACAAAATTGCGCAGAATTTTTTCGAGTGACAAGAGGGCGCACAAACTTTACTTGCTCCAGGGCGCTGAATATGTAGCTACGCCACTGTGTCACAGTAGATCAAATAAAAAGATTGTCTGATGCTGCCATCTGGTGGATGTTCTTGAAAACAAAAGAGCATTTTCTAACAGTTTTGCAGAAAAAAAAAAACCTGATTAAAGAACTTGAATATGTGAAGTTATGTTTATATCTCTTCAAATTTTACTTGAAAATACCAGATGTACATAATTAAAGCTCACCTACTCAGAGCTATCTGTAGTCTAAACTATTCATCAGAAAAATATAAAAATTGGAATGAGTCTAAATGAAGATATGCAAAAGACATTTAGCAGAAAAAAATAAAACTAGAAAACTGGAATTCTGCTTTTCAGAATTTAGTGTCACCCGCAATGAAAAAAAAAAAAAAATGTATATAAATATAGATAATACAAAACATATTTCACTTTTAGGACTTAAAACACACACTTTCATTTTATGTAAAATGACGTCATTCACATCCGCTTAAGAGTTCCACATTTACGATCCACTCTTAAATTATCTATAGCAAAGTATGCATAGGAAGTTACTATCACGAAATAATACACAAATGCAGCAAAAAAATGCCGTCATTAAAGAAACTCAACCAAAAAAAAAGAGGGCTATCTAATGATTCATAGGGGGATAGGCCTTCATTTGTTTGTAACACTAGGGGGCTCTGCCCCCTACGAGCTATGCTCGCCAACCCTCGTTCAGACACCGCAGACTCTAAAAGCACGCTAATTTGATCGGCTTTAAAAAGATTTCGGAAGATTCAATTATAAGCTAAAAAACAGTGGCAATCTCCCTATGACCAGGTTTCTATTAATTTCTCTTTGATTGGGGAATTTTAAGGCCAAATCAGCTGCTGTTAAAAGGTCAATGTCTGTTTCCGTCTTTGATTAAATAAAATCAATTAAACATTTCAAAATAAGCTAATATAAAATGAATTAAGTAAACAGAGTGTTTGTCTCCCGGTATTTTTTAGCAAAGCGAAAAGAAAGTTTTTTTTAAATAAGACACTTTAAATGTATCGTTTTTAATCTGACGTAATTTTCACCAAACTTTTCTTTCTCTTTTTAATATTCACGTAAAATTACTTTTGTTAGAAATGAAATATTATTTGAGCTGTCCTAATAAAAATAGTTGAAAAGATCATCTTAAAATATCAAATATATAAATGTCACGTGCAATTTTTAAATTTAAACTGTTTTGCAATATTATATTTTTTTCATTTTACGTAATAAGTGTAATGTGACGTAATTTCTCCTATTTAAGACTTCTAACGTATGTTAATGAATTATTTTACATATTCTTAAAATATTATTAAAATTCACACGTAAATATAGATTTTATGACGTAATTTTCAATGAGTTCCTGCTTTTTATAATAGTCACGTGTAAATAAATTTTTAATTTGAAGCAAACATTATTGTTTGTGCTGTTTATACAGTTGGCAACAGTTTAAATTAATACCATTTTCTAAAACATGTAAAAAATCTCTCGAAATGCTGAAAATTTAAATTTAAAATAGAAATAAAACCTCAAGAAATGAGTCTAATTAAAAAAATAAATGCAGTCTGCACACCGGGAAATTTTAACGCATAAAATGATCTAAAAATGATTAAATTCCCATGTATAGTTATTGCTCCTATAAAACTTTTTTAGTGGAACGATTTTGTCCAACTTTAGCATTAAATCTCTCTTAAAATAATTCTTCGATTAGAAAACTGTCTGCATCAGCGTGTTTATCAAACATTTCTCTATAATACCACTGACTTTCATATTTTTGTATGTAATATTTTGCTTAATATTAATGGAGAAAGACCTCCGGTCACAAAAAATTCAAAACCGGCGGCGGCGGTGACAGCGTTACTTTTTTTTAGAATAGAGAGATTAATATAGATACTTAAAATTAAATAGTTTATAAAAGCTCCATGTTTTAACAGAAATCATTTGTTTATATTTTTTTCAAAATAGCACATATTTTAATTGCATTTTATTTCGGTTGGTATGAGACAATGGCAACAAAAACATATAATTGCTATATTATAACTATTTTTCCTTTACTTTCTGTAGAAATGGAGTATTTCCGTTGCCAATATTAAGCAAATGGCTCTAAAAACCACAAAAAAAATTAATATTTCAAAAACAAATTGAGACGCAGTTTTAAAACAAATTGCATTAAAAAGTAAATTTTTTTTCCCAATACGACGGTATAAAAATTGAAAATGCGCGATGCTTAGAAGTTTAAAAAATTGCTATAGAGTATTTAATCGTACAATGATACATCTGCTTTGTTTTACGGCTGGCTTCTGTAACGTAACGTTTTTCTTTGGAAACGACACAAAATAAGTTGGGGAAAGAAATAGCATACCGGGGGCTAAAATAGGCACGAGAAGGCATATATATATATTTTTTTTTTGATAATTTGACGAAATACAAGTTTATATACACTGTGAAATTTGTTTATCAAGACAAATACTGCTCAATACGTTGAACATTATTGTCAAGTACCATTTGAAATCACAAAATAGCATGTTCAACAGTCACACATAGCAAATTCTTGGAAAGGTTGGAGTGATGGGGAAATATTGCCCTTGAGTTCTGGCAATGTTCTTGTTAGTATTTGAATCCCAATGAAAAAGGCGTGAGTAAGTTAGATAAAATTGGGACTTCCCGTTCTTCAGGATACTTATCTATTTCGGTGTAAATCCACATTTTGTGTAATCCAATATAATGGTTTCCCAATGTAATGTGTTAGTTGTCATATTTTTAATCAACCACTCTTTATAACCTCCTTCGACAAAAAAATTGTAGACTATTATATCAAATGAATAAGCAGTGGTAACACTTTAAGCTATTTAATTCACATTGTTTAAATTGTGAAAAAGAGAGAGCATTTTTCATCCCTCTTCTCTGGAATAACTACATTTTCAGAATGAAAAAATATTTACATTATAAGATAATAAATCAGTAATAATAATTGTAATAGCAATATCATAATAATAATAATAAATCAGTTTAATGTCTATGAGTCACTCAACAAGTCATTATCTTTATCAAGGTTTTCAAGGTTAAATACATTTTTCACATTTGAAAAGATTTATGGCTGAGTTGAAATGACGCATTATTTATGTAACTGAGGAAATTATCTTTATCACGGCTAATTAGCTTAATTTATATCCATCAACTCCTCCTTAATTTCTGAAGTTTCATTCTCACACAAATTTAAGTTCCTTGTATGGGTTTGAAAAACAGGTTTGGGAACTGGTTTCGTAAACAGGTCTGCTATCATCAATTTGGTTGGGCAGTACTTTAGGTTGATAGTCCCTTCCTGCTTTAGTTGTTTTATCAGGTGGAACCTAATTTCAATATGTTTAGTCTTACTTGAGTGCTTTTCTAATTCTATCATCTTGATCGTGGACTGGTTGTCTTCATATAGGTCTATAGGTAAGGTTTGCTTTAGGTTTAATTCTTCCAGTAGATTAACTAGCCACTTTATTTCAATTGCTGCATTTGCTGCTGACACATACTCGGCCTCTGCCGATGATAATGCAATGCAGGATTGTTTCTTGGTCGACCATTGTATGGGGTTTCTTCCTAACATGTATAGGTTCCCACTCGTTGATTTTCGTGAATCTACATCTCCTCCCCAATCTGCATCCGCATAAACTTCAAGTATCGGTTTCTTTTCTCCACTCAGAACTAGACTATAATTTTTTATAGTCTTTAAATATCTTATCACTCTTTTTACTGCATTCCAGTCTTTCATTCTAGGTGATTCATTTCTTCTGCTAAGAATGTTTACTGCTGCACAGATGTCAGGTCTGCTTATAGTTGCTAGATATAGAACTGCTCCTATGGCTTGTCTGTAATATGTGTTGTTTGGTAAAATGTTATCCTCATCATTAAAGCGTGTGTAATTTGTTTCCATGGGTGTGCTACACGGTTTTGCGTCTTGCAAATTAAATTTATTGATTAATTCTTCTATTTTCTGAGTTTGATTTATCATGTAGCTTTTATTTACTTTTTTAATGTTCATAGATAGGTAGTTACTGATGTCACCTAAATCTTTTAGCTCGTATTCTTTATTTAAGCTCGCGATTACTTCCTCTTTTCCAGCAATTAAAATGTCGTCTACGTATGTTATTATGTATGTTGTGTTATCGCCCCTTTTTCGCATAAAAAGGCATGAGTCAAATTTGCTCTGACTGAAATTCATCTTTTTTAGTGTTTCTGTGATTTTATTATGCCACGCTCTCGCGGCTTGTTTAAGTCCGTATATGGCTTTGTTTAGCCTACATACTTTATTTTCCTCATTTGGTTTAGCGAAACCTTCTGGTTGTGACATATATATCTCCTCCTCAAGCTCTCCATGTAAGAACGCGGTGTTAATATCGATATGTTTTACATTTAAATTTTGATGCAATGCTGTTATTAATAATGCTCTTATTGTTGTATATGACATGACTGGTGCATAAGTTTCATCATACTCCTCCCGAATTTTTGTGAATATCCTTTTGCAACTAAACGTGCTTTATATTTTTGGATTTTTCTCGTGTTGTCGCGTTTTAGTTTGTAGGTCCATTTGCAACCTATTATTCTCCTATTTGGTGGAGGTTCTACAATTGACCAAGTTTTGTTTTTCATAAGGGAGTTCATTTCGCTTTTCATTGCATCTATCCAATTTTGTTTATCCTTAAAATTTTCCATGTTTTCGATTTCCTCATAATTTTTTGGTTCAGTAGCGTTTTCGTTCTTAACCATGTATATTAACCTATCAGGAGGTACACCTTTATTCATTCTTTCTGGTCGTCTAAGTTCTGCTACTGGTTGATTGGACGTGGATGGTGTCTCATTGCTATTTGAAATTTCTATTTGTACAAAGTTTTCGTTAACCCGATTTTCATCTTGTTTTGGTTTGTTTTCTACTTTCTCGTTTCTATCTTTAAATTTGTTTTCGAGAAATTTAACGGTTCTCGCGATCTTTATTTCATTTCCTCCTACATATATTCTATATCCTTTGGATTCATTATCATATCCGATGAAAATTCCCTCTATAGCTTTATCGTCTAATTTTTGTCTTCTGGCTTTACTGATATATGCGAAGGCTTTGCAGCCAAATACCCTAACGTAACTTAAGTTTGGCTGTCTGTTTGTCCATAACTCGTATGGCGTCTTTTCATTTGCTTTTGTCGGTAGTCTGTTTTGCAAATGATTTGGCTGTGCAAATTGCTTCCCCCAGAACTTTAATGGTAAATTTGATTCACTTAACATTGTCCTTGCCATTTCAACTAACGATCTATTTTTCCTCTCTGCCACACCGTTCTGGCTTGCGCAATATGGAACTGTGTGTTGATGTTTTATCCCATTAGCCCTGAGGTAATTTTCTATTTCATCTGATGTGAATTCCCCTCCGTTATCTGTTCTAATTGCTTTCGGTTTTTCTCCAAATTTGTTGTTAATTAACGCGATGAATTCTTTAAGTTTTTCGTAAACTTCACTTTTTCTAGACAATAGGTATATGATCGTAAATCGTGAGTAGTCATCAATAAAAGTCAAAAAGTATGATTTCCGCCCTATTGTCGGTGTTTGAAAAGTTCCGCACACGTCGGAGTGAATGAGCTGGAGTCTTTTAGTTGCTCTATACTCTGCAATTTTCGGATAGGGTTCATCAGTTAATTTTGCCTTAATGCACGGTTCGCAATCTATGTTATGCTTACAGTTGTTTATTTGGATTCCTCTAGCTAATTCCTTTTGCGTAATTTCTTTAATTGATGTTAGATTTCTATGTCCTAACCTACGATGCCATAATTCTAGGCAATTTTTGTTGTTGCAGCTTTGTGCTACGTTTGCATAGTTTTAGAATGCCAACTGAACTTCGTATAGGTTATTTACTTTTCGCGCTTCTAAGCATATTTCTCCGTTAAGTTTGAACATACATTTGTCATTTCTGAATATAATTTCACATCCATTTTGCGTCGCTTTGCTAACCGATAATAAATTTGTTTCGATTTCAGGTACTAGTAATACATCTTTAAGTGTTATTTCATGAACTTTGTTGTCTGATGTTTGCGTGTTTATATTTATGTCACCTGACCCGTAACTGATAAGTTTTTTCCCCGTTTGCGATGGTTACATTTGTTTTTTCGCGTGATCTTATTTCTGTAAACATTGATTCTGAACACACAATATGGCTTGAGCTGCCACTGTCTAATATAAATGTTTTGTTTTCTATTCCTTGTGTTATAAAGGCATAATTTTTATTTTCGCTCGCCCTCCATGTATTGTTTTCATTTTCAGAGTAACTGTACTTACAGTTTGATTCTGGTGTTTGTTCATTTCTAAAATTGTTTTCACTCTTTTGAAAAACTAATGATGAAGAGTAATGTTTTTTGTTTGGTCTAATGTGTTGATTTTGTGGTGTATTTTGTGTTTTGGCTTTATTATGCCAACATTCCTGGGTATAATGGTTTCTCATCCGACAATTGGAGCAGTATTTATTACTTGTTTTGTTGTTGTAATTTTTCTGCGCTTTAAATGCTCTGGCAGGATTTTCTGTTCTCTCATTATTATCATATCGTCGGTTATATTCGTCAATAAGTTTAGACTTAATAAATGATGGTGTGAGTTGATTTTCTTCTCCCGATTCAAGGGCAGTAATAAGAGTATCATAAGACTGGGGTAGGGAGCATAATAACAGTGCAGAAATGTGGTTATCATTTATAACTTCTCCTATGGCTGCTAATTTATCTACTAATTCCATTATTTTTGTAATATGATTAACAACGTTGCCACCTTCCGCTAATTTAATCCCGTAAAGTTTTCTTAAGAGATAAAGTTTGCTAGACAAATTATGTCGCTCATGGATTTCACGCAAAGCTTGCCAAGTTTGTCTGGCTGTCTGTAAATTTTTAACATGAGTAATCTGACTATCATCAATTGTTAGATTAATTAGAGCACAGGCTTTCTTATCACTTTTGGACCAAGCGTCCGTAATTGGATTAGGCGGTTCTTCCGTAATTACATGAAATAAGTCTTCTTTAGTTAACATCATTTCGGCCTTGAATTTCCAATTCGAGTAGTTCGTAGCTGTAAGTTTTTCAATTGCTAAATTATCTTTAGAAGCTGCCATTTTCTTAACTTTTGATTACTTACGTGTTACCGTAAAAAGTTCTTCCAACTTTTCTTTTTGAAAGTTTAAAAGTTTATTTATCAAATATCTGATATTTCAGATTTCAGTGGAGACTATTTAATTTATTTATTTTTATTCAGTGATCAGTCTCATAATCTTGTTAGTATTTGAATCCCAATGAAAAAGGCGTGAGTAAGTTAGATAAAATTGGGACTTGCCCGTTCTTCAGGATACTTATCTATTTCGGTGTAAATCCACATTTTGTGTAATCCAATATAATGGTTTCCCAATGTAATGTGTTAGTTGTCATAATTTTAATCAACCACTCTTTATAACCTCCTTCGACAAAAAAATTGTAGACTATTATATCAAATGAATAAGCAGTGGTAACACTTTAAGCTATTTAATTCACATTGTTTAAATTGTGAAAAAGAGAGAGCATTTTTCATCCCTCTTCTCTGGAATAACTACATTTTCAGAATGAAAAAATATTTACATTATAAGATAATAAATCAGTAATAATAATTGTAATAGCAATATCATAATAATAATAATAAATCAGTTTAATGTCCATGAGTCACTCAACAAGTCATTATCTTTATCAAGGTTTTCAAGGTTAAATACATTTTTCACATTTGAAAAGATTTATGGCTGAGTTGAAATGACGCATTATTTATGTAACTGAGGAAATTATCTTTATCACGGCTAATTAGCTTAATTTATATCCATCAACTCCTCCTTAATTTCTGAAGTTTCATTCTCACACAAATTTAAGTTCCTTGTATGGGTTTGAAAAACAGGTTTGGGAACTGGTTTCGTAAACAGGTCTGCTATCATCAATTTGGTTGGGCAGTACTTTAGGTTGATAGTCCCTTCCTGCTTTAGTTGTTTTATCAGGTGGAACCTAATTTCAATATGTTTAGTCTTACTTGAGTGCTTTTCTAATTCTATCATCTTGATCGTGGACTGGTTGTCTTCATATAGGTCTATAGGTAAGGTTTGCTTTAGGTTTAATTCTTCCAGTAGATTAACTAGCCACTTTATTTCAATTGCTGCATTTGCTGCTGACACATACTCGGCCTCTGCCGATGATAATGCAATGCAGGATTGTTTCTTGGTCGACCATTGTATGGGGTTTCTTCCTAACATGTATAGGTTCCCACTCGTTGATTTTCATGAATCTACATCTCCTCCCCAATCTGCATCCGCATAAACTTCAAGTATCGGTTTCTTTTCTCCACTCAGAACTAGACTATAATTTTTTATAGTCTTTAAATATCTTATCACTCTTTTTACTGCATTCCAGTCTTTCATTCTAGGTGATTCATTTCTTCTGCTAAGAATGTTTACTGCTGCACAGATGTCAGGTCTGCTTATAGTTGCTAGATATAGAACTGCTCCTATGGCTTGTCTGTAATATGTGTTGTTTGGTAAAATGTTATCCTCATCATTAAAGCGTGTGTAATTTGTTTCCATGGGTGTGCTACACGGTTTTGCGTCTTGCAAATTAAATTTATTGATTAATTCTTCTATTTTCTGAGTTTGATTTATCATGTAGCTTTTATTTACTTTTTTAATGTTCATAGATAGGTAGTTACTGATGTCACCTAAATCTTTTAGCTCGTATTCTTTATTTAAGCTCGCGATTACTTCCTCTATTATTTCGTCTTTTCCAGCAATTAAAATGTCGTCTACGTATGTTATTATGTATGTTGTGTTATCGCCCCTTTTTCGCGTAAAAAGGCATGAGTCAAATTTGCTCTGACTGAAATTCATCTTTTTTAGTGTTTCTGTGATTTTATTATGCCACGCTCTCGCGGCTTGTTTAAGTCCGTATATGGCTTTGTTTAGCCTACATACTTTATTTTCCTCATTTGGTTTAGCGAAACCTTCTGGTTGTGACATATATATCTCCTCCTCAAGCTCTCCATGTAAGAACGCGGTGTTAATATCGATATGTTTTACATTTAAATTTTGATGCAATGCTGTTATTAATAATGCTCTTATTGTTGTATATGACATGACTGGTGCATAAGTTTCATCATACTCCTCCCGAATTTTTGTGAATATCCTTTTGCAACCTAACGTGCTCTATATTTTTGGATTTTTCTTGTGTTGTCGCGTTTTAGTTTGTAGGTCCATTTGCAACCTATTATTCTCCTATTTGGTGGAGGTTCTACAATTGACCAAGTTTTGTTTTTCATAAGGGAGTTCATTTCGCTTTTCATTGCATCTATCCAATTTTGTTTATCCTTAAAATTTTCCATGTTTTCGATTTCCTCATAATTTTTTGGTTCAGTAGCGTTTTCGTTCTTAACCATGTATATTAACCTATCAGGAAGTACACCTTTATTCATTCTTTCTGATCGTCTAAGTTCTGCTACTGGTTGATTGGACGTGGATGGTGTCTCATTGCTATTTGAAATTTCTATTTCTACAAAGTTTTCGTTAACCCGATTTTCATCTTGTTTTGGTTTGTTTTCTACTTTCTCGTTTCTATCTTTAAATTTGTTTTCGAGAAATTTAACGGTTCTCGCGATCTTTATTTCATTTCCTCCTACATATATTCTATATCCTTTGGATTCATTATCATATCTGATGAAAATTCCCTCTATAGCTTTATCGTCTAATTTTTGTCTTCTGGCTTTACTGATATATGCGAAGGCTTTGCAGCCAAATACCCTAACGTAACTTAAGTTTGGCTGTCTGTTTGTCCATAACTCGTATGGCGTCTTTTCATTTGCTTTTGTCGGTAGTCTGTTTTGCAAATGATTTGGCTGTGCAAATTGCTTCCCCCCAGAACTTTAATGGTAAATTTGATTCACTTAACATTGTCCTTGCCATTTCAACTAACGATCTATTTTTCCTCTCTGCCACACCGTTCTGGCTTGCGCAATATGGAACTGTGTGTTGATGTTTTATCCCATTAGCCCTGAGGTAATTTTCTATTTCATCTGATGTGAATTCCCCTCCGTTATCTGTTCTAATTGCTTTCGGTTTTTCTCCAAATTTGTTGCTAATTAACGCGATGAATTCTTTAAGTTTTTCGTAAACTTCACTTTTTCTAGACAATAGGTATATGATCGTAAATCGTGAGTAGTCATCAATAAAAGTCAAAAAGTATGATTTCCCCCCTATTGTCGGTGTTTGAAAAGTTCCGCACACGTCGGAGTGAATGAGCTGGAGTCTTTTAGTTGCTCTATACTCTGCAATTTTCGGATAGGGTTCATCAGTTAATTTTGCCTTAATGCACGGTTCGCAATCTATGTTATGCTTACAGTTGTTTATTTGGATTCCTCTAGCTAATTCCTTTTGCGTAATTTCTTTAATTGATGTTAGATTTCTATGTCCTAACCTACGATGCCATAATTCTAGGCAATTTTTGTTGTTGCAGCTTTGTGCTACGTTTGCATAGTTTTGGAATGCCAACTGAACTTCGTATAGGTTATTTACTTTTCGCGCTTCTAAGCATATTTCTCCGTTAAGTTTGAACATACATTTGTCATTTCTGAATATAATTTCACATCCATTTTGCGTCGCTTTGCTAACCGATAATAAATTTGTTTCGATTTCAGGTACTAGTAATACATCTTTAAGTGTTATTTCATGAACTTTGTTGTCTGATGTTCGCGTGTTTATATTTATGTCACCTGACCCGTAACTGATAAGTTTTTTCCCCGTTTGCGATGGTTACATTTGTTTTTTCGCGTGATCTTATTTCTGTAAACATTGATTCTGAACACACAATATGGCTTGAGCTGCCACTGTCTACTATAAATGTTTTGTTTTCTATTCCTTGTGTTATAAAGGCGTAATTTTTATTTTCGCTCGCCCTCCATGTATTGTTTTCATTTTCAGAGTGACTGTACTTACGGTTTGATTCTGGTGTTTGGTCATTTCTAAAATTGTTTTCACTCTTTTGAAAAACTAATGATGAAGAGTAATGTTTTTTGTTTGGTCTAATGTGTTGATTTTGTGGTGTATTTTGTGTTTTGGCTTTATTATGCCAACATTCCTGGGTATAATGGTTTCTCATCCGACAATTGGAGCAGTATTTATTACTTGTTTTGTTGTTGTAATTTTTCTGCGCTTTAAATGCTCTGGCAGGATTTTCTGTTCTCTCATTATTATCATATCGTCGGTTATATTCGTCAATAAGTTTAGACTTAATAAATGATGGTGTGAGTTGATTTTCTTCTCTCGATTCAAGGGCAGTAATAAGAGTATCATAAGACTGGGGTAGGGAGCATAATAACAGTGCAGAAATGTGGTTATCATTTATAACTTCTCCTATGGCCGCTAATTTATCTACTAATTCCATTATTTTTGTAATATGATTAACAACGTTGCCACCTTCCGCTAATTTAATCCCGTAAAGTTTTCTTAAGAGATAAAGTTTGCTAGACAAATTATGTCGCTCATGGATTTCACGCAAAGCTTGCCAAGTTTGTCTGGCTGTCTGTAAATTTTTAACATGAGTAATCTGACTATCATCAATTGTTAGATTAATTAGAGCACAGGCTTTCTTATCACTTTTGGACCAAGCGTCCGTAATTGGATTAGGCGGTTCTTCCGTAATTACATGAAATAAGTCTTCTTTAGTTAACATCATTTTGGCCTTGAATTTCCAATTCGAGTAGTTCGTAGCTGTAAGTTTTTCATTGCTAAATTATCTTTAGAAGCTGCCATTTTCTTAACTTTTGATTACTTACGTGTTACCGTAAAAAGTTCTTCCAACTTTTCTTTTTGAAAGTTTAAAAGTTTATTTATCAAATATCTGATATTTCAGATTTCAGTGGAGGCTATTTAATTTATTTATTTTTATTCAGTGATCAGTCTCATAATCTTGTTAGTATTTGAATCCCAATGAAAAAGGCGTGAGTAAGTTAGATAAAATTGGGACTTGCCCGTTCTTCAGGATACTTATCTATTTCAGTGTAAATCCACATTTTGTGTAATCCAATATAATTGTTTCCCAATGTAATGTGTTAGTTGTCATAATTTTAATCAACCACTCTTTATAACCTCCTTCGACAAAAAAATTGTAGACTATTATATCAAATGAATAAGCAGTGGTAACACTTTAAGCTATTTAATTCACATTGTTTAAATTTTGAAAAAGAGAGAGCATTTTTCATCCCTCTTCTCTGGAATAACTACATTTTCAGAATGAAAAAATATTTACATTATAAGATAATAAATCAGTAATAATAATTGTAACAGCAATATCATAATAATAATAATAAATCAGTTTAATGTCTATGAGTCACTCAACAAGTCATTATCTTTATCAAGGTTTTCAAGGTTAAATACATTTTTCACATTTGAAAAGATTTATGGCTGAGTTGAAATGATGCATTATTTATGTAACTGAGGAAATTATCTTTATCACGGCTAATTAGCTTGATTTATATCCATCAGTTCTTGTGTTGTCACGACCAACAAATTGTTTTAAGTAGCCCCAAGAGCCAAAATTCACAGGGATTTTGCAGGTCAGACACGATGAAAATGGTGACTGAGGATATGGTCTTCTGTATCAAAGCACATTTTTAACACAAGTGGAAATGTGTAGAGGAGCTCCATCTTGCATGAAAATTGTTGTGTCAAGGCACTGATGTGCTTGTATGAATGAACAATGTTACTATCTAGCAGTGATGCATAACGCTTTGCAGTTATGGAGCATGCCGGAAAGCCATTCAGCATTAATTCTTCGAAGAAAAATAGACAAAGGATAAATTCTGCAGTAAATCAGCTCCATACCGTAACTTTCTGAGAATGCAACGGAAATTGAAAAATGAAATGAGGCTTTTTTTTGCCACAAATGCAAAAATTGTATTCACGACATCATCCAGATGAAAATGAGCTTTATCAGTTCATAGAATGTTTTAAAACTACTTAAAAACTTTGTATTCAAATGAAATACAACTTGCTAGATGATATATATAACATAAAACGGATATTACAAACACATTAAAAATCTACGTTTCAAATCACAATTGTCCAATAAATATTTGTTCCAAGACTAATTCACATCTACCTGACAGCGAGCAAGCAATTCCACTGAAAATGTTATATGTGCATGGTAATCAGTTGGCAACAACTTCTGAACATGTGACATTTTATAGGGGTAATATTACAGAATTTTCTGAAGAATCTTATGAACAGTAGCAGTCGTATGATCTAACACTTGCAATGTGGCAACACTCATGTTGCTTATCAAGTTTGAAGACTTATTTTCTTCTTAAGAGCAACATATCCAATTATCTTTATAGAAACAGGATTTCTTCCTCTTCCAGGATTAACATTGAACAATCAGATTCCCCATTTTTCTAAGTCACTGCACCTCTGCAAATGTTTTTCAAAGCTTAAAACCTCTGCAAAGCTTCTAGTGCAGAAATGGCATTTTGATAATCTCATCAGTAAAGTATGATCTTGTAAACTGCACAAAGTTTTCTGCAGATAAAGCACAAGACTGAAGAGCAGGGTTGTAAAAAACCCGTTTTCTTTTGTTAAAAACCCATCCCGGGTGGGTTAAAATGACAAAATGAGGAATATGATTGCACCTTCCTCCCAAATAATAATCTTCAGGGTTGCCACTGTATAGGGAAAACTGGAAAAAGTAAGGGAATTTAAAAATGAATACAGTAGACTCAATCAAATCCGCACAGCTTGGGACCAGAGGTTGTGTGGATTTCTGATCATTGATTTGTTTACATATTTGCAACATTAATTTGATTGGTAGTTAAGCAAGGGAAATTATAATGAAAGCTTACAATAAAGTGAAACATTAAAATAATTTATTAGTTTAAATGTAAATAATTATTAAAATAATTATGTAAAATAAGTATTTAGAAAAATATTAAATTATTACCGACGAAATCGATTCAGTTTGATTTCAAAAGTCCTATGCTGTCATCTAGTGGTAAAGCGATCGTAAGATCGATACGTAATTATGCTATTATCAGTATATATAACTTATTGCGCTCTCTGTAACTTTTTTCATTGTTATTTAGAGTCTTGAATGCTTTTCTTATACTGTTTTGTATGTTTAGAAATAAATTTCATTATAATTTTTAAAAAAATTCCGTGAACAACAATTTTAAAATAGCGTTCCGGTTCGTGGATTTTTCCATTTCGAATGCTGGAATTTTTGATATAGATATGCTAATTTATGTCAAAATCAAAAGTAATGTAAATTTATTTAGTAATAAATCAGCTGTAATAACCAAAAGAGAAGGATTAACAAAAATTTTAGTAAAAAAACCATTGCAGTAGTCACTGATTTCGGTGCCATCTTGAATTTTGTTACTGCAATTTAACTGTAAATTTCATTGTTTACATATGAAAACACACGCGGATTTAAGGGAGTCTACTGTATTAAAAACAAGAAATATTACTAAATTTTGGTACTTTGCAAAATTTATCCGTTAAAATTTTGAAAATTCATAGAGGAATTACTCAGGGAAAATTTAATTTTTTGCTTAAGAAAGTGCAAGGAATTTGATTGCCGAAATAAGTGGCAATCCTGATCTCAAATACAATCTTTGTGAACACTTCATAGTCTAATAGATGGGAATGACTTCATAGTCTTAATAAGGATCTCAATATTTTTCTCTATTCTTAAAGTACATACATATATATGATCCCTTTAATTTAAATTGCAAAGCTATCAATTGTGTGTTATTTAATAACAAAATATAACTTAAAAAAAACTTGCTCCTTTGAAATTATCATAAGATTAGCAAATGTTGATAAAAAATATCTTACAACAAAAATTTTTCTTATACATATATATATATACACACACACACACACAGGGTGTTCACTCTCAATGGTGTCCAATGGCTAATTCCCAAACCGTTAGTCATAGACATATAGTTCAAATTACAAAAATGTTTTAATTTGAGGCAAAGAAATATTTTAAAAGCGATTTGGGTCAATAAAAACATTTCTTAAAAAATTATGAAATTCAAGTTTTTATACGGCCCCAGGTCCTATAAGTTATATTTAGTAAAATTTTCCTATTACACTGACAAGACAGACAAAAAAAGTCCTGTTCATATAACATTAAAATTGACTGAGTTATGAAACTTTAAAAATGCATGGCTTATACCACTTTTCTGCATCCGAACACAAATGAGTTTGGCCATGCTTTGAGGAGTCATATCCTAAGTGCTTGAAGTATTCGAAGAACTTTTCATGTGTATCTGCGCTTTGAAAAAAGTAGTACAAGTGTTACGATTGAGTTAACTTTTATTAAGTTTCAGATTGACTAAAATTATTGTATTTTAACATATGTTTTATTTTGTAAGGATTTGAGACTATTTCTTTTCATGGCTTCTTTTAAAAAATATTATGTTATTTTATTTAACTTCAATGATCGTATGTATGTTTTCCCAGTTCAAAATTTGTACTCGATATTTAACTCACTTTCAAAAATCCAATGAGATTCATTGCATCTTTTTATTTAATATTTTCTCTGTGAGCAAGCAGAGGACACATCATGTGGTTGCTAAATTTGTATATATGCCGAAATTTTATCAAAAAACGCGCCCCATGGTGGCAATTTTTGAATTTTTTTTATGCAACTGTATTAAAAAACTGACTATTTTTGTTCATCTGACAAACCCCTATTCATCTCATTCCTCTGTCTGTCTGTCACACAGCTCGTTCTCAGAAACTGTATAAGATAAGGACTTGAAAATTTGCATACTTATAGCTGAATACCTCTTATCACACGACAAATCATAAAATTTTGAAAAGTTTTACTCACGTTATTTATTAAAAACTCCAATTAAAAGAATGGAAAATGTTCAAAATTCAACTAAAGCATTGATTTTAATTGGATCGCAAATATTTTTTTTCAGAAACTCAAAAAGAGAGGGAGGGTTTGCCACAATTCGTCCAGCTACTACATAAATAAAGGACCGGAGGTTTTCAAAGACACCTATATCTCACAAACTATTCCACCTAAAAACGTGAAATTTAGTACCCGCACAAAAAAATATAAACTAACAATTTGGATTTATTAAAGAATATGTGTTTTGGATTAAAGGATTAAGTGTTTTGAAAGGAATATTAAACAAAACCCTCTGTGCGATCTGGAATCACACTTACCCACTTGTTTTTCGGTTGTCTTTTGCATTCCTTCATTTAGTTCATTGTAAATTTCATATTTTCCTGATGAGTAATTTCAGCTACACAGATAGCTCTGAGTAGGTGAATTTTAATTATGTACACCCAATATATAATTTAATCTCATCATTGTTTTCCACATCTATTCAAATAAAAGAATTCCGTACTTCAATATATATAAATAATATTTCTAAACCTAATTAAAATTTTAAAATTTAGAGACACTACGAGTATACAACATCATCTGATCCATGTGAATAAAGATAACTGGTGTTAATTTCATCACTAAGTTCGATATTCAAGGAAGAGTAGTGGCGAAATACTTACATAGACATATTTTAAAATAATAGATTCTTTCAGAGGCAAAATTTAATCTCAAAACATATTTCAATATTTCTTTAAAACCATCTTTAGTCTATGTTATGATCTCAAAAATAAAACTGCAAGTCAAGATCTCATATGGCCTCATTCTAAGGTCTAGTCAAATTATTTTCAAATTTATATTTGACATTAGCAATTTCATTCTAACCAAGAAAAGGCATTTATATTTTTAATTATTAATTTACAAAAAAGATGCCAATTTTGATCAGAAAAAATGTTTAGGGGTCGCTGCACTGAAACTCCCAGAACTCGAAATCCCATGTTAACCTATGGGAAACCTTTCAAGCGCTATTACTCATTACATAATATAATTATTAAAATACTGTTTACATCATCAAAAAGTAGACGTCAGATGCCGATGATGTGCGTTTTTAAAAATTGTCTATGTAAATTTTAAGTATGTTTAAGAAGATAAGATTTAATCAAATGGAAATTTCGAAGTCTATAGGGATTTTTTATGTACTTAAAATTTATGGAGGTAATTTTTAAAAATGCACATCATCGGCATCTGACGTCTTCTTTCTGATGGTGAAAATGGTATTTTAATAATTACATTAGGTAATGAGTCATTGCGCTTGAAAGTTTTCCCATAAGCTAACATGGAATTTCGCGATTGGGGAATTTCAGTGCAGCGGAGCCTTAAGCAATTTATTCATTTTTTTTTACAAATAACTGTTAAAAATTTCTGTACAGTGAGCACATTGCGATATGGAGTCATATATAACTGCTATTGTACAAATAGTAGTATCTATTTTTCAAGTAAATAGAGGACATTATTATTTTTTTGATAAATCATAAAGAAAAATTTGTTCTCAGAAATAATAAATAATACAATCATTTATATATCAATTACTTATAAAAGATCAATTTTATTAATAAATTATATTTATAATATAAGGTTATATTAATAAATTAATTTTATTAATAAGTTATAGGAATCAGAATTGTTCAATATCTAAAGTTTTCTTTTAAATTAGTTCAATATTTGCCTTGATCCAAGGTTTTCAAATTATAGAAAGTTTCTCAAGCTAACATATCACCCTGTTATTTCAATTTTCACAAAATTGTACTGTTACTGTTTTTCTACTTAGCCTTCAATTGTAAAATTAGTCTATGAGGTTTTAATATAGTGAGTAAAAGAATTGCAAATGCTGTTACACAATAATATAGTATATTATACTGCTGAATTAAAATGTCAGCATTGTTTTAACAGAAATTTTTTTTGCAAGATTTTAATTGTGTTAAATGGTACGATGTAAGTGTAAATGAACAGATAAAACAAATGAAAAATTACATTATTTATTTTTCTGATAAATCTTAACATACATAAACAATTATTTTTGGCAGTGGTTGATAACAGCGAACATTTACAATATAGGAATCAAAATAAATATATTACAGACTCTAGAAAACATTATTCAAAGTTTTTTTGAAGGAAAAACATTTACTAACTGCAATTACACAAACAATTACATAAGAAAAAACTTCAAAGAAATATGTTGACAGTGAATGGTTTTGAATGGGAAAACAAACCTGAAGATTTTATACCAATATGAAAAAAATACATGTTGATGCAAATATATATAAACACAACTTATAAAACAATGAACATGATATTCCCTGAGTATATTCATGGAGGTGGAAAGTAACACATGACATTTAATGATTATAAACAGCAATAAAACAAACATGTGTTTAACCCATATTGGGCTGTTATTCTATAAATAGGACAGCTATACAAAGGTTTTTAAAATAAAAATAAAACTTTACTTTAAATACTTTTTATAGATAATTATTTTTGTAGCACTTTTTAAGTATACCAAGTAAACATTGGTTATTTAAAAAATGATATGAAAAAGTGTACATAAATTAGCTGCCCTATTAATGTCTGTCCTATTTATAACATAATGGTTTTATATGGGTTAATGATGAATGGAACAATTAAAAAATTGCAAGATTTTTATTAATTACAACATAAAAATTTAAGGAATCTTTCAACAATTGTAAAAATTAAACATAGAATCAGAGGTAATAAATATTTTAAAGTTTTGTTAAGCAAAAAGATTTTATTATGAACTCAATTTATTTTCCCATTGCTTAATGAATGTGTAAATAATGACGTATGCAACAAAGACGAATAAAAAAAATGGTGATACAGTTTGGTACAAGAGTGAAATATATGGCTAATATACAAAACATATACTCAACTATACACAATCAGCCTTTTCTGATGAATATATGTACATAAATTAGTTTTGCCCTTTTCTTTCAATACACATTTAAGTACAACATTAATGGATTGATTTCTGCAGAAATAACTCATTTATAACATCGAAGCACATGACATAAAAATGATTTTGAAGTTTATTAGTCACAGCCAGTTTGATGATCACAGTCCATTTTATAAAAAAATAATTTCAATATAATAGAACTTAAAGTGTTCCTTTGGCAACTCTATTGGATCTAATGGTGAAACATCATAAGTTTTTAGATTGGATTTCCGAAGCAGCTACATTATTTGTAGTACTGGAAGAAGCGTTAGCAACCACACGACCAACATCATCATTATTTGAGCGAAAATTGTCCTTTAAATGTGGTGGGATCAAGATGGAGTTCAAGTTAGGTTGGATCTTTAGTTCTACAAAAGATTTTAAGAAACAACTTTAACAACTAAACTAACAAAAGTTATCCATAATGTATAAAAATATTAAGTACAGTAAAATCTGTCTAAATCTAAACGTAGATAAGGCAGAAACTTGTCCATTTTGAACTAATTTAATGGTCCTGCTAAGAAAATAGGAAATACATATATATATTTTTTTTTTTCCGTAAAATTGAATTTGTCTAACACTGAAACAGAAAGCAATAATTAAAGAATTCATCAAAAATCAAGTGCATAATACAGAATTGTAAAATATAAAATGCAGAAACAATAAATTCACTATCCAAATTCTTTAATCCTCAGCCTGCTATTTTAATGTTTAAAAAAATGAAGAGATCAAGAAATGATCTCTTCATTTTTTCCCCCAAATGAAGAACTGGTTTACTGGGTCATGGATACAACAACAGTCAAAACTGCTATTATGGAATCACAAATAACTATGAAAAATTCTGCTTTAGACAGGTTTTCGTCTTAAAAAGTACGATTCAAAGGTATGTCTTTCGCCAGGGCTATGAACTTCTTCCATAGTTTCCGTTATAAACATATTCCGTTTTCACAGTATCCTTTAAACTGCTAAAAGATATTCACTCTATAGTACACGTCTGAAGAGCATAAATGTATTAATGTATTATGCATAAATGTACAGTAAAATCTGTACAGTATCTTAATTAAAAGAATTCAAAATTTGATGAAAACAACACTATATATTTATACTTTCTAAGACATGAAACTTATTCAAAATGGAACTCTTTCCCTTTGTGATTCCTTCCTTCTTGTCAGGTTTTCTGTGTACACTGAATCCTCTCGTAAATGGAAACATTTCATGGTCCTGATGACGGAAGGATTATACAAGGACATCTGCTAAGATGGAAATCTGGCTACATAGTTTAGACGAACGCAATAATGGCAGATTGATTGAGTTTCGCGACCTTCATCTTTGTTCATTTTATGATTTCATATTGGACAATATTATCAATTAATTTAAATCTACTGGCTGGAATTAATAAAAGTAACTTTATTCTTGGACTGGTTATTTGTGAACTTTTATTTCCTCTTTCAAAATACCTTCAGAAACCTCAATGATTTTCTTCTGTTATATAACATGCTAATGATGTCTTTTTCAGCTCTAAAAAGCTTGTGTCAATCAGTAAGCAAGAAACAAGAAACTGGTATTCAAAAGTTTGCTAACCTGTTTAAGAGAGCAGAATCCTTCACTAAAGAAAACTGATACAATTTTCTTTAGTCATACACATTTCTTGCCAAGTTGGCCATCCGATGATAAATCTCGACAAACCTGTTTCTTTCTTGCTTGGATACTTTTACTTTTGGTCGCATTGATCATTAGAGAAAGGGCAGAGGGATATTGAAAGGTTTTGGATATTCTGGGTTTTTACAAATTGGCGAATTTTGTTATTGAACTTCTCAACACGAGCTTTTTTTAATAAATTGTTAATGGAATATTACGTTGTTGTTTATTATTTTGAAGGGTAATTTTTATTTACTTATTTAGTATTATAATTTTGTTTTTTGCCATTGTATGGTATATTTAATGCAGTTACAGAACCATGGGAAACTTAGTATTTTTTGTAGGAATTTAAAATGATAAAACATCGTAAAGGTTTTTACATTAATTACACTACAGCGTTGAATTCAGGAGAAGCTCCCCCTTCGGAGTATCAAAATGTCCCCCCCCCCCCCCCCAAAAAAAAAAGATTTGGGATTTTATGCTTTTAATGTTCTAGAAGCGATACCCCCTCCCTGAACTCTAAAGTGTCCCTTCCAGAGCTGCAGAAATTCCTACCGGAGAAAACAATGAGAAATCAAAAGCATAAGTTGAAGCTAATCCACATAATAAAGTCCGAGAGCTTACTACTAAACTTGGAGAATGCTCTAAAACTGTTTCAAACCACCTAAAATAAATTGGTTGAAAAGTAAAATAACTACCATTATTTTGTACACAACTTAATACTTCCAAAAAAGGCTAATCCATCACAAATATAATTATTACAAAAATTTAACATCCTTAAAGTCGACCAGATATTGGAAGCAACTATTGAGCCCGAATATGGCATCTGAAACATGAAACAGAGAAACCCAGAAGAATTATGGCTGTTTTAAACAATTGTAACCAAACTATTTTTTCTAACATGAACTATATTTGTTGCATGTGCTTGTTACATTACAAGTTCCTGCATCCGAAATTGCAAGTTTTTTTTTTTTTTTTTTTTAAAGATTGAAACCTTATCTCATACAGCACAAGTTCTTAATTCAATGACAAGAAATTAAACGTAGGAATTGCTGTTTTAAACTTAACCATTTGATCTTAACTTTGATGTAAGAAAATGTTTATGTTATATGAAACTTTATTTAAATGCATTTAACTCTTACGTATGCACTCAGTTTATGTCATAGTGTTTGTAAAATCTTTGTCACTCTCACTGGTAAATATTAATGTAACTTCATTATATTTTTAGTTACAATTATAGAGATTGATATTACTTTATTTTACAAAGGCTATTTTTTTTTTTTTTTTTTTTTTTTTTACTTAAGAAATAAAATAAGGATACACGTAAAATCTTAAAATTACTTGAAATACTTCTATTACACATACACACATACACACACACACACACACACACACACACACACATACCGTCCTACCCACCCTCGTCAATAACTAAACTTTTTACCGACGTTTGGAATACCCACCGAAATTTTATTAATAGCATTTAAATATTGTTATAGAATGTTAAGAGATGCAAAATATACATATGAACACCAAAAAAATTTCATTCGAAGAAAATTTGTATTTTTTAGAACGAAAAGTTTGTGGGAGTAAAGTACAATTATTTAGAGTAACTCGAGTGTTACTCGTTTTGAAATTTTACACACCCAACCCGAGTAACTTAATCTCGAACTAAGATATCCTGGGTGGTTACTCTATTATTCAATGAATTACCTGACAAAGTGTATAATGTTATTGAAGCGTTTGAAGGACAATGACAATTTTTCGAAAGGATGTTTTAAGCAATAGGGATGAAATCGTTATGATTTCGAGATATTCATGCTTAATCACCTGCTATTGTTAATTAAAATAGTACTTAATTGACGCTATTATTAGTTATGGGTAGTAATTAATGATTATTATTGACAAGTAGTAAATAATGGACTTATTGACTGCGGTTAGTTAATGATTGATTAATACGATTTAATTAATGTCGTCTTTAAAAGAAAATGGGCTCTTTTTTTTATCAATTTTGTGAACAAATATTAAATTTTGTTTAAAATATTAAAATATATGTCATTGGCTGTAACAAATTCTTTAGGTAAGTCTTTTGAACACGGTTGTTTGTTTAATTCGGTGCAATAATTGTAGAATGGTGTCTTTTTTTATGCGACATGAAAGGATGTTTCGTACGGGGGGGGGGGGGGGGGGCTTTGCTGGTTGATGAAAATATATCGAAAATATAATATTTGCAATGGAGACGAAAGTGTTATGATATAAAGATATTCATGCTTAATAATTTACTTACATTTGATTAAAATGGTACTTAATTGACGCTATTGGTACGTAGATAAATGTAAGTAATTGGTGAATATTTTTAATTGACAAATGTTAATCTGTAGTAGTTAACTACTGATTAATATTATTTAAATTATGTTACCTATAAATAAAAAAAAATAAAGTAACTCATGTAAAAAATATTCTTTCGTTTTTAAATTAGTAAAATATATGTCATTAACTCGAGTGAAATTTTAGCCAGATCTTTTGTTTACAGTTGCTTGCTTAATTTGCTTAATTTCATCATGCAAGGATTTTTCGGAAATCGTAAATTTCAATGCGAAAAATCTGATACTATAAAATAGATGTAAGACTTTTTTATTGAGTTTAATTTTATTTAATTCAATAATTTATTCAATTTTTTGGCTTATACTGTGTTTTTTACAGCTAAACAGCTCAGGGGTCCGATGAGGTTGGGAGGGGAGGGGGTACCAATTTTAACTTTGAGCTTTTTAACTTTGAAATTTGCAATTTAAGAAAAATCCTGACGTGATGGTTTAAAATGAAGGTCATTTTCGTATTCAGCGCTAACAAATACATAAGAATCAATTTTTAAAAGCTAAAAAACATGGCACAACCCAAAATTTGAAAGACAGTGTAATCTAGTGGCATTTAAAAATAAGTATATTTTTTAAAGAATTGAGGCTGTTGTTTTTCGTCCGTTTATTTAACAAAAATTCTGTTATTTTTATCCTCTTATATGTTCAGTACAAATTGTATATTTTGCAGTAATATGTCAGAATGATTAAAGATTTCAAATTTATATTGCAATGCTAATTTTACTTTCAACCATTTCTTTAATATATCTGACGAAATTATATTTCTAGTAAATTTATGAATTACCCCTAATTTGCAGCAAAAAATATTCTCCAACTTTAAACAGGTATTACTCGGTCAATTTTAATCGTACAATAACGGGACTCTTTTTGATTTACTAGTCAATGTAACATGAAAATTTTACTAAATATAACTTATAGAACCGGGGGACCGTATAAAATTTTAGATTCTGTAATTCTTCACTAAATTGTTTTTTCGCTTCAAACTTTTTTTATCTTAATTCTGAACCTAATTTTGACCACTTTTGTAATAGGAAGTATGCATCTAGGACCAACGGTTGCAAAAATAAAGGTCGGTTAGGTTATACGTGGACACCCTGTATATATATAACGACTTCTGTAAAGATTTCTGCTTAAGTTTCACCCATTGGTTTAACATTTTCTTTCGAGTTTCTCTGCGTGACTCGTATAAGCTCTAAAGAAAATTATTGTTAAACTCTTTATTATTTAATTGGGTTTTTTTTTTTTTTCTAGTAAAATTTTATTAAAATAATACATGATTGTATTATATATTCAGATAAATTTCAACTTTAAAAATAAATATTAGAAAATCGACAGTTTTTTCTTGTTCTTGTCGACATGCATCGATTATCTAACGAATGTTTAAATATGTGTAACAGATAAAGCGAAACATTATGATAAAGGAATACGACATTTTAAATTATTATTATTTTTATTAATACAATTAAAGTGTTTATTTATTTTCTTTCAAAAAAAAAAAAAATGTAAGAATATTTTCAGCTTTATCATATTCTCAGTAAAAAGTTCAGAAATAAAAGGATTATCAGAAATGGAACCGATGCATTAGGAGGCTACTTCAGTCAAGCGAAAAGACCCGCTCGCTAATGTTAATCCTATGAGCGAAATTTATAAAGGTATCTCGTTCGCATTTCAATATTTTTAAATGATTTTTTTTTTCATTTGATAGCACAAATCGATCTGTACAAAGACAGTTTTTCACTTTTTAAATTTTGTTTACAGGTATTTTTAATAAGGACACTTTCACTTTCGGAACCAGTTTTGAAAATGAAAGCATCCTCATAAAAAAAAAAGAAAAAGAAAAGTGCCCAGTTAAACTGATGGCATTGAGCTCACAGGCTATTCACACTAATTGTTATTATACTCTTATTTCAAAGAATAATGCCCCTCAAAAAATAAATGAAGAGGGATTAGACCAGTTTCCCCCCTTTATACTTAACCAATGAGCCTCCAAATCAAATGAAGGAAGCGCCATATCGGAATAAACTGGTATATCAAATTTGAAGTAAATTGAATAATTCTGCATGAAAAACCCATTTATCTAAATTAAGGGGTGACTAAGCCTCCGTCCCCTTTTATACTTAATCAATAATCCTCCACATCTAATCAAGACACCTCCTTAACATAATATACCGGTATACCAACTTTGGAGCAAATCGAATAACTGCATAAAAAACCCATTTATCTAAATAAAGGGGGGGGGGGATCTTGACCCCCTTTTCTCCCTTTATACTTAACTAATGAACCTCTAAATCTAATCAGGGAAGCTCCTTAATATAATAAACCGGCATACTAAATTTGGAGTAAATCGAACAATTCTACATAAATCCATTTATCTAAATTAAGGGGGGCTAGCCCCCTTTTCCCCCTTTATACTTCATTAATGAACTCCCAAATCTAATCAGGGAATTTCCTTAACATAATAAATCGGTATACCAAATTTGTAGCAAATCGAATATTTCTGCATGAAAAAGCCATTTATTTAAATTAGGTGGGGGATCAGCCCCCCTTTTCCCCCTTTATTCTTAAGCAATGAACCCCCAAATCTAATCAAGGCAGCTCCTTAACATAATAAACTGGTACAGCAAATTTGGTGCAAATTGAACAATTCTATATGAAAAACCCATTTATCTAAATCAAGGGGGCTAGGCCCTCCTTTCCCCCTTTATACTTAAGTCCAAATCTAATAAGCGAAGCTCCTCAAAATAATAAACCGATATACCAAATTTGGAGCAAATCGAATATTTCTGCATGAAAAACCCATTTATCTAAATTAAGGGGGTGACTAACCCCCCTTTTCCCACTTTGTCCTTAAACAATGAACCCCCAAACTAATCAGGGAAGCGCCTTATCAAAATGAACTGGTATACCAAATTTGGAGCAAATCGAACAATTCTACATGAAAAACCCATTTATACAAATTAAGAGGGGTTAGCTAACCTACCCCCCTTTATACTTAAGTAATGGATTTCCATATCTAATCAGGGAAGCTCCTTATCAGAATAAACCGGTATACCAAATTTGAAGCAAATCATATATTTCTGCATGAAAAACCCATTTATCTAAATTAAGGGGTTACTAACCCCCCTTTTCCCCTTTATCCTTAAACAATGAACCCCCAAAACTAATCAGGGAAGCGCCTTATGAAAATGAACCTAGAAAATAAAAGTGAAGCAAATCGGATATTTATATCAAGAGTTATCGCGTTACATACGTACATACAGAACAGGCGGGCACATAAACTCTCAGGCTTTGATAGCCTGTGAGCTAAAAATAAATAAAAAGATAATAAAAAATAAAAAAAAAGGCCTTTGTACAGATCGATTTCAGCTATTTAATGCAAGAAAAAAAAAATCATTTAACAAATATTGAAATGCAAACAAGATACCTTTATAAATTTCTTCCATTGGATTAGCCGTAGCAAGAGGGTCATTTCGTGTTAATGAAGTAGCCTTCCCACATGTTTATGTGAGTATGAATGAGATCGATTTCATTAAGCATTAATTATCAAAGCTTATTTAAAATGTTTATTTAGATTTATATAAAGAATAGATATCTTTCTATAAAGAAAGAATAGAAGATATTACCTTTAAGGTTTTTGAAATGCTCAATGCAATACCATCATAGTTAAGTCTTAAGGCTGTTCTCAAATCCAAAAGGGCAAGTTTATGACAAAAGTTTTAATTTATTTTTGTTCGGAAATGCATGAAACTAGCAATTTTTGTTGATCAGAAACTATATAATCGAACTGTTTTTTCCGTTTTTTTGCAAACGCAATAGATCTTTCAGAAAATAGTGTGAAAGTGGTCGTTTTGAACCGAAGTTCCCGAAGAAAGCAGAAAAACCAGTCAGCGAAGGGAGAAATACGTCTTTGTTACGTGATCAAAATCGCTTATAACTCAATAGGTAATTTATTTATCAAAAAATGGAAAACACAGTTCGTTTCCAAATCGCTTCCATACTCGGGCCTTCCAATTTTATATCTTTCCGTTAAAAAATGAATTTGTAAATGTGTCAAAATGTTTGCGCTTGTTGAGCAGAGCAGTTGAGAGCCTTAATAAAATAACGACACGACCCCCGTCCAAATGAAAAAATGTAGAACCAAAAAGATAAATTTTTCAACCCCATATAAACATTCCTGACCGATGTTCAATCCGAAATATTTACTTTTTTTTTTTTTTTTTTTTTTTGTCAGTTATTATCATTATGCGCCAATGGTATGTAACAAGCTCTTCCGCCCCGGGCGCCAAATGGAGTTCCTGTGGTGCTGGGAGAGAGACACCCTGTATTTTTGACAAAAGAAAATGTTATTCGACCTTGGCTTCCTATATAAAAAATAGTTTGTTGTGGTGTGGTCTACCATTTCTTAAAGTTTGCCTGATCTTATTTTTTTTTTTTTTTATCACTCTATATTGTTTAATTTTTAAGGCGTTTGTGTCATTATTCATTAATATTATAAAATTACGATCAAAATCTTCTTTCCTAAAATCAAATTTGGAGTTATTTGTATTTCGGAATTTCATATTTTAATATTGCCCCATATATGTGTTATTAAAACAAAATGCTAATTAAACTTTTTATTGTTTAATTTTATTTTTCTGGTATTGACTAAATAAACATCGTCGGTTTAATACTGATGCTTTCAAAAGTTTAACATTGAATTTTTTACCAACACAATACGAACTCATATGGCATTTTTAAGATAAGAAATTATATTAGAAGTATTTTTTAATTTGCTATTAAAAATATATTTAAAAGGTTTCGTATTTTTTTTTTTTCATTAGAAAAATCGCGTTTTTTAAAGTTAAATATTTTATAATGTATATATATATCAGACCTTTATTATGAAACTTTGTCTAATTTAAATTATTTGCTTAAATTTTAATACAGGATGTTATAAAATCAACATTTACAATTGTTATTGGGGCATATTTTTAAAAAAGGAAGCGTATTCTGAAACCAATTATACGTACTGCAATAGAATATGTGCATTCTTAGCGAGAGAAAAATACGTTAATACATAATGTTACAATATAAAGAATGTTATAAAATCAACACTTACAATTGTTTTTGGGGCATATTTTTAAAAAAGGAAGCGTATTCTGAAATCAATTATACGTATTGCAATAGGAGATGTGCATTCTTTGCGAGGGAAAAATACGTTAATACATAACAAAAACATTAATGTATTAACTCATAATACAATACATTACATTGAATGTTACTTTTCCCCTATCTGAAACACGGAACGGAGTAAGATACAACTCTTATCATGGCTATTTATGTTTCCTGCCCATTTCTAGGAAATTTTAAGTCTGGCATTCCAGTTCCAGTGTGAGTGACCACGGCCAGATGTCGTCAAGGTATGGGGTGAAATCCCTTTAGGCAAAAGAGAGGTTAGTTTTAGCCCGAAGACATATTTTTTGAAAAGGGTTTTGGTCAGGAGAAAATAATATTTTGCCTTTTTCTACCGTTACAAAAGATATTCTTCGAAATTCTTTAAAAAAAAGAAAAATAAAATAGGAATCATAACCCTTTATTTTTTATAAAATGCATATAAATTTTACTATAATTACTCAGATTTTAAAATAATATTAATAATTTTACATAACTTTTTTTTTTTTTTAATAGCCTACATCAGCAATTTTGCATATATATGCATTTATCATTTTATTTTTCACTTAAAATCTCGAAATATTTTCAACACAATCATAAAAATTCCATGAATTTTAATTAAGATTCCATACAACTGATGATTTGTTATTAATAATATCTATAACAGTAATTATCTATCATAAAAAAACGCGTTACATATCCCTTAAATCAGCTGTTCACACATATATAATCAGATATATATCTAATATATAAACAAGGAGGAAAAATCGATATGAATTAAAGGTTGGTTGGTTGTGTTTATGACGGCCAATTATCAACACGAGGGATATATGCCTTAAGGGGAGGGGTGCCCTTCGTGGGGGTGTCTTTCTAAGGGAACCTAACCCGTATTAATGCTTGGAAATCCAAGGCTCGAAGAAAACCACGAAAACTCCGAACGATTAAGCCGACGGGCGCGATTGGGTTCGAATCCAGCACTTCCCGTCTACCAGCTTCGAGAGCAGAACATCTCGGCCACTAGTGGGGCCCGATATAAATTAAAATACATTAATGTTTTACTATATACCTATTAATACTGAGATTTTCAAGAGCGTGGGCCCAAAAAGCTTTTTCAGATGAAAGAAAATGAAAAAAAAAAAAAAAAAAAAAAAAAAAATTGGGTTTTCGTGAAACACACAATTTTTAGCATTGTTTTATTTTTATTCTGTTGAAAGTTATCGTGGTAAAAACTTTTTTACACGTGCAGAACAAAGTAAAATTTGCGAAATTATTACATTTTATCAAGGAATTTCGAATCGATCTTAAACGAAATATAAATTCATTACTATTTTCAAGTAACCGTAATGTAAAAGCAAATTAGTATTAATTTATTATATCGCACTTTTAATCCTATCAACATAAGGTAGACCAATTAAACTGTGATTTAAGCGTACACAGGGCCAGTATTATGAATCGGCAAACGGGACATTGGTCCATGATCCCATAAGCTTAAAGGGGGGGGGGGGATGTCAGTTGGCAGAATTGAAAGAAATTAGCTGTTGAGCTCCATTGTTTACATACTTTTATATCGTACAATAAACTGGATTTACCTTCAAATTCTGACAATATTGATCGTAGCTGTGAGGCATTTTTCTAGATTGTGTGTGTGTGTGCGGGGGGGGGGGGGGGGGGGGGGGTATTCTTGATTTTCTATGCGATTCTTAAATATTCGAAAATCAGTAGCAAATGTACTGTATTCATCAAAGAACCATAATTTTTTGTCTGAGATGCATGGCGGCTACCCAACAAGTGTACAAAAATTAGAAAAGAATCTTTCATTTAAGTCGCTTGTTCATTCCACATAAAATCCATTTTCTCTTACCCCTATACCTAGATTCATGGAATTCGGATTAGAGCAAGAATTGATCTTTCGTAAAAGTTTATTATCAATAAGAATTAAAATATTTTTTCTAATAACTCTTCCCCCCCCCCCCCCTTGAGTCTATAATTAAAAAGGAACTGCATATTAGAGTAAGATTTTAAATAGTTACCTTGTTTTAATGTTAGGAATTTTGAAAAAAATAGGAATCATAATCTTTTATTTGTTTTTCAAAATTCATGTAAATTTTACTACAATTACTCAGATAAATAATAATAATAATAAATAATACCTTATAACGTTTTCTGTTTAATCGCTAATAACAGCAACATTGCATATGTATGCATTAATTATTTATAAATAATTCTTAAATTTTCAGTCACAATAACAAAATTTTCAAACACTGATATAAAAATTTCAGATATTTAATTCAGATTCTTTGAGAACGGAGGAATTTTTTTATTATTATTATTTATATATACAAGAATTATCTGTTTTATAAAATACACTATATATCACTTAAATCAGTCGTCAAACGAGCCATAAAAAAGAATATGCTAACCATCAGTTAGCTGTATAATCAAAGATATATCTAATTTATAAACAGGAAAAAAAACTGAATAAAAATACATGTATTAAAATACTGCAGTTTTCAAAAGTGTCGTCAAATACGTTTTTTTAAGATAATACAAAATGAATAATTTAAAAAAAATCCAGAACTATATAGTATTTTTAACAACTGATAAAAATCTTTTAAAATCAGATTCTTAAAACTCTCATGGTGTGGAAAATTTAGTTCAGCAAAATCTTTTTTACAGGTACAAAGTAAAGTTTGCAAAAGTATTACATTTGTTATAGAAATTCAGAGTCCACTGATAATCGAAATATAAATATATAATGACATTTTCAAAAACATATGATGTAAAAACAGAAAAGTATTAATTTGTTGCCTCGCACTTTTAAGGGACTACACTGTAAAAAAAAAAAAAAAAAAAAAAAAAAAAAAAAAAAAAAAAATGCGACCAGTTTTCCTGCAGGAATCGGAAAAATAGTTGCCCTTATCGTACCAGAAAAATTTCCGACCCAGCTCGGAATAAAATCCGTAAAATCGGAATAAAGTCCGTAAAATGCTGTTTTATTGACTATTTGCTTTTTTATTTGGATTTTATTCCGAGCTGGGTCGGAAAAGTTTCCGGTACGATAAGGGCAGCTATTTTTCAGATTCCTACAGGAAAACTGGTCTGATTTTTTTTTTTTTTTTTTTTTTTTTTTTTACAGTGTACTTCACTCACGCGGAACCACACGCTCGCTAATGTTATCCCTATAAGAGATTTTTTTTTTTTAAATATCTCGCTTGCATTTCAGTATTTGTACATTATTATTATTATTATTATTATTATTATTTTGCATTGGATAGCTGCATAACTTTGTACAGCACTGGAGAATTTATTTAGAATACATTTACTTTTCAAACTAGTTCCGAAAGTGAAAGTATGCAAACAAAATCGAAAAAGTAAAAAACGGGCTTTCTAGAGATTGACTTCAGTTATTCAATGTAAAAAAAAGAAATCTTTTTAAAATATTGAAATGCAAACGAGATATTAAAAAAAAAATCTCTCATAAGAATAACGTTATCGAGCTTGTGTTTTCGCTTGAGTGAATAGCCTCGTAACGCTATCAATATAGTTTAAGAAAATTAAACTGATTACAAGTATTCACCGGGAGGGCTAGATTGAGACCTAGGTAATCGGGGCCCTGGTCAAAGTATTCATAAACCTGTCTCTGAAATCTATACACTGAAAAAAAAAAAAAAAAAAAAAAAAATGCGACTAGTTTTTCAGTAGGAATCGGAAAATAGTTGCCCTTCCTTATCGAACCGGAAAATTTTCCGACCCAGCTCGGAATAAAATCCGTAAAATCGGAGTAAAATCCGTAAAATACCATTTTATTGACTATTTCCTTTTTTTTACGGATTTTATTCCGAGTTAGGTCGGAAAAGTTTCCGGTACGATAAGGGCAGCTATTTTTCCGATTCCTACAGGAAAACTGGTCGGATTTTATTTTTTTTTACAGTGTATGCTTTAACACTATCAAAATAGGCTATTGAACTGGATCTGAATTATCAGGGGTAGAGAATAAGGCATGTCCTATAATCCAACAAGTTAGAAGGAGAGGAATCAATAGACAAAATTTTTAAAAAATTTGTTGATTAGTTTCATTATTTACATAGCTTTATTATATCGTACAATACAAAGACAATTAATCAGTAATTACCGTTGTTAGGTCTCAAGAACGCATATGCCTATATGTATTTCATAAAAAAAAAAAAAAAAAAAAAAAAAAAAAAAGACAGCTCGACTTACGGTTTAATGCTGGATCATGAAAATTATATCTAAAAGAATACCCTATCATATGTGCATTAAAAGTTATATAAAGGTGTTATCGTGATTTTTCTTCTTTTTTTCTGCAATTGGCAACTCTCATCTTTCTAACAGATAAGGCATTTGTACAATGTTTTAGGTACCAAACAGTGTTTCCCCCCTAATTTGTAATCCTGAGTTAATGCCCTACCAAAAACAACATTTTTGCCACTACGCTGTCTCAAAAATTTTGCCAACTATGAGAATATATTTTTTCGCACATCATTTTACACGCATCATATTCTACTGAAAAATATTTTGTAGTAAACCTCAGTAATGCATAACAAATTCATCCCGTTTGTAATAGTGCAAGATAATTTACATACGCTGCGAACAGTATTTCCCCGGAGACCATTATATAATCGGACCCTGTAAATGAATGATAAATGCGTGACCCTGTAAATGAATAATAAATGCTTTGCACTCCATATTCTACAGAAAGCATGCATTTGTGCATTTCATAAATTCATATCAATAAAATGCGTCGCAAACGATTTTTCTTCATAGATCATAATATGACGAAATACTTTACAGCTCTCAGTACACGTACTGTAATTATATAGTAACCATCTTCAAGTGCGCCTTAATAATGTATATAAATTTCATTATGTTTAGCACATTGTAGCACTATTAAAATACACCGCAAATGATTTTTCTCCATAGACCTTAATGTAGCGGAATATTTTTGAGTGCCCCTGTAAATGAACTATGAATGGTACATACTTCATTTTCAATACCGAACATGCCATAATGAGCATCAATAACGTATATCAATTACATGGCAATCCGAGTATATTTACACGCGTTACAGCACTGACAGAGAGACAAACCCAATTCATAAACACTTTTCAACCATGTGGAAAGTGGTGGAAAGCGTTAAAAAGTAAATCTTTTACAAAAATAAATGTTATAAGACGTTAATTAGAAAAGTTTAAGAATAATTTATTCATCTGTTTAAATTTTAATGCAGAATGATATTAAATCAACATTTAAAACTGCTATTGATGCATATTTAAAATAATAGAGAAAACATATTCTGAAATCATTTATACGTACTGCAATGAAACATGTGTATTTGTTATTAAAGGGAAAAAAAAATATGCCTAACAGAAATTTTAATGCTTTTTACTCATAATAAAATACATTAATGTTATTAAAAAGTTTATTTTTTTAATCTGTTTTAAAAACTGCATTTTAAACTCAGAGTAAGGATACTACAACAGTGCAGTCATTATAGCTAGTTATCATTTCCACGAAATTTCAAGTCACACCTTTTAGCACATAACTGCTGACCAGATGTACATGTACAAAGGAGGGGGAAATTCGCTAAGAGCGATTAGGGACTGGCACAGATGCTTGTTAAAAAAGTTTCTGGAATGAAGAAAATGATATTGTGCCCCTTTTCGTCTGTGTTTTACCTTTAGAGAAGATATTCTTTTAAAGAAAGTAAAATAAAATAGAATTCATACTCTTGTATATTTTTTTTTAGAAAATGCATATAAATTTTTCTATAATTATTCAAATTTTAAAATAATACCGATAAACCCACGTAAGGTTTCTTTATTTAATAGTCAACATCAACAATATTGCATGCATATGCATTGAAAATTTAAATTTTAACTTAAAATCACGAAATAATTTATTATAATTATTTATCTGTATCATTAATTATCTATCATAAAAAAGGCACTAAATATTTCTTAAATAAGTTGTCACTATACATAATCAGAAATGCATCGAATACATAAACAAGAGGAAAAATCGATATGAATAAGAATACATTAATATACACTTATGAATAAACATAATGAATACATATTATGTAATCGAAATTTTTTCGACGGATTTATACATTTAAGGGATCAGAGATCCCAAAAACATGTTTATAGAAAATGTCTGTCTGTCCGTGTGCCTGTATGTTCATGTGTCTGTTGTCATTTTACCATCAAATAGTGTATGAAGTTATGCATAGAATTGAACCAAAAATTTTTTTTAAAGTTTTTGGCTATGACAAGTACGTCCTCCCTTAATTTGAAAAAAACCCTGTTTCTGAAATTCAAAATTTTTTAATGAACAGTAACTGGAGGAAATAACGACACTTTCACTTTCGGAACCCGTTCCGAAAATAGAGGTAACTTTATAAAAAAAAAAAGCACCCAAAATAAAATAAAACGGGCGAATGTAAATGCCTAAGCTATTCAATTAAAAAATAATAATAATAAAGTCGAAATACACACGATATACTTGAAAAGAACACCCCCCCCAGAGCTTTAGCATTAGCTCGTGGGTGTCTTCGTCTGAAGAAACGGAAAACTGAATAATAAATAGAACTTATTTTCTCATTTATATTTTTTATGTGAAATGTAATGGCGGTGCAAAAAGTTCTGGAAGTGAGCGGTAATTCAGTCAGTGACACCGTATGCAATGCGAACTATACTTCCAATTACGGAGCATCTAGTTCAATACTGTTTAAGGGTAGATAAGGGCAACTTCCACAAATTCGCATTTTACATTTACATTTCACACAATGCAAGTCAAATCTGGTGAAAATTGACTGTAATATGGCTCTTTCAGTGATAAACGTTTTGGAAAACTTATGTTCTGTCTGGAATGAGACACCCTGTATTTTTCTCAGAAGAATGTGTTTTTCGATCCTTATTTCATATTAAAAAAATTGTTTGTTATAGTATGCTATATAATTTCTTAAAGCTCTCAATTTTTTTTTTTTTTTTTTTTCAATCTCACTCTGTATTGTTTGAATTTATAAAGGCCTTTATATCGTTATTCTATGAAAAAAATTGTGTATCAAAACTTTCTGTCCTAAAATAAAATTTGAAGTTATATGAATTTCAGAATTTCATTTTTTTAACCACTCATTCGTGTATTATTAGAACAAAAATTTTATTATACAATTAATTATAGGTTTTATTTTTATTGTGTACTAGTAAACCTCGATTTAATGCTGGGATGCTTTTAAAAAATTATCGCTGGACTTTTTATCGTTTCAGTATATTTAAGAAAGTCTATCTCAGGTATAAATAATTAATATTAAAATACTCAATATATCAATATATTGAAAAAACAAAACATTAAAATTATTATAAATTAGATAAGAGTTTTTGAACATTTATTTATAACAAACTACAGTTTTTTAAATACAAAAGGCGGCCTTTTTTCGGGAGAATGAAACATTCTTCGCCCCAATACCAAGAGATTAGATGCGAGCAGTTGTATGTCTCAGAATTTTTACAATGACAGTAAGTTGATTTAGCCTTTGTCTGAATCAAAAATTCAATTCTTTTTTCCTATTAATTATCATTATTAGGGAACTTAATTTTATTGGTTATTTTTGAAGCTATGTTAGCAAAATCGTATATTATGGTACAATACAAGCTCGTATGAAATTTTTCGTTCAAATAAATAATCACATTATGTTCCTTTTTTTTTTTTTTTTTTTTTTAATGGGAGGGGAGGGGTAATTAAATACGTATTTATATGTTTTCATATTGTTATTATTTTCATCAAGAAAAATCATATTTTTCTCTGTGTATTCTAAAATATGTAATTTTATTGCAATTAAAATATTACTGTTTTTTAACTGCAATAATTTTTATTATAATTACAAATTATATGATTTTTAAAAATGGATGTTCCAAGACGTTTGTTAAAAAAACTTAACTATATTTTTGTATGGTTTCATAAAAATACATTTATATCTTCGTAAAGTTATGTACTATATTAACTTCATAAAATCAAGTTTTCTTCTTGATATTGCCAAAAGACATTAAAGAAATTCACTTAGAAGTGTATAACACATGAAACGAAATATTATTACGATATATAATAAGGAACTTTTTTAAAAACAAAAACACCTATCAATTTATCAAAATCTGATTTACTAAAATTGTTTTTCATAGTATGAAAAAAAATTTCTTCGTCAATAAGTCTGATCTGAATGGAATCTTATTGAAATTACGGATTTGTTCTCGAGATTGGCATACCAGACACTAGTTTTAATACCTAACTGATCCAAGAACGGAAAAAAGAAAGAATGTATATAGTATTTTGGCAATTGGAAACCTGCTTTCGCCTGCCCTTTTATCTAATATAAGCAGACATAGGGAGAATGTCCCACTGAAAGCCATTAATTAAGCCTCTGACAGGAACAAACATGTACAACGCGGAATGCAAGTGAGTAAAAAGCGCTACAGTATAAACTTTTGAATCGTTTTGCGTTCAAGAAGCTGAAATGATCATAAATGGATTTTTGAATCCAACTAGAATAGAAGAGCAAATCAAAATAAGAATTCATATTTTAAAGAAACATTTTTCAAAATAATACAGGATTTTAGTGTATATTCAGATAAATTTCAATTTAATAAAATGTATATATATTATACAGTATTAGAAAATCGACAGTTTTTTCTTGCTTCTTTTTTTCTGCATCTTAAAATTTGTGAAAAAAGATGCATCAGTTATCAAACGAATGTTTAAATATGTGTTACAGGTAAAGCGAAACATTATGACAAAGGAACAAAACTCTTTTAAAAAACTGTTATTGGTAACAAAATTAATGAGTTCTTGTTATTTTCTTTGAAAAAAAAAAATTTAATAATATTTCTAGCTTTATAGTACTCTCAGTAAAAATTTTAGAAAGTAAAAGATTATCAGAATAAAACATACGAATTACTGCCACTCTACTTGTTTATGTGAGTATCAACCAGATCAGTTACATTAAGAATTAATTATCAAAGTTTATTTAAACAGTTCATTTAGTTTTCTATACAGAATATTACCTAAGATTTTTGAAATGCTTAAGCTAATATCGGCGGGGTATAGTTAAGCTTTAATAAAATATCTAAACTCTCCCACCCCCTCCCCCATAGGAAGAAAAGTCGAACAAACTAAATTTTTCAACATCCTATAAATATTCTGCTCCGTTGTTTAATCTGAAATTTCTACGTAGTCTTTTCCCCCCTTTTTGGGAGGAGGGGGATTGAAATTACTACCTATTTTATGTTGATCTCAAATCAAAACTGTTTAATTTAGGACAAATTCTTGAATTCCATTTTATTTGTAAAAGAGGATATTGGCAAACATTCTTATACAGAAACTATTAAATAGATTTTTTTACCCTTTTTTATAAAATGGCAGAGAATCTTTCAGAGTTTTACCATGCATTTTGAGCTATATTTCCAGAAGTGACAGTCGCGGATGAAAGTCGCGGATGAAAGTCGCGGATGAAAGTCGCCATGATCAAACAATCGTTTATAACTCAAGGTATAATTCACTTATCGAAAAAAAAAAGCTGTTCGATTCCATATCACTTCAATAATTATACCTACCCGGGTCAAGCTTTAATGTTTAAAAATAAATCTGTAAATTTGTCAAATGAGGTGGGGGTGGGGGGATTTTTAGAACACTCTTGCACCGAAAAAACTGAAAGAGTCAGACACACACATGCACAGAAACAAATAAATAAAATCGTAGAAAAGTGAAAATCGTGAGGTATTTTCTGTTTGTGGTGCAGGCTTTCGGCCTTTTCAAAAATTAATGTAACTTTAGAGAATCTGTAATTGTTTACACAGGAATAAAAATATATAAATAAATAAAATTAAAATCTAACAAATTTGAAAAGTATGAAACTTAAATTAGAATTCTATAAAACAGCAGTTTGTTTCATTGCGTAAAGTTTTTTAAATCTTTCTATAGTTTTGACATTACTAACCAGAATTTTCAATTGTTTTATAGTCGTTATCTCTAAAGTCCATTAATAACATTCATTACAAAATAACAAAATACATCGTTAACAAAACAGAATTGGAATTATAATTCGATTTTTTAAAATAGCAAGTCATGCTCAAATACAATTGATTTAAGTGTATTAAATTGGTGATTTTGTTCTTTAAAAAAGGAATTTTTTTCTTTTTTTAAAGGTTTCTATTACAAGTTAAAAAGAGAAAAGCTGCGACGAGCAAGAAAGGTGTCTCTCCGCCTACCGATTTGTCAAATATCTTAAAACCTCTCAATCTTCAAATTTAACATAGCCCTTTTTCTTCAATGGCTGCATTGAAGAGATCCTTTAAGAGGCTACTTCAGTCAGGCGAAAACACCCGTTCGCTAATGTTAATCCAATGGGAGAATTTTTTTAAGTTAAGATCATTTCGTTTACATTTTAATATTTTTAAGTGTTTTTTCAATAGATAATGTCGATCTGTACAAAGACCATTTTTACTTTTTCAATTTTCTTCGCAATTTTTTTTTTTTTTTTTTTTTTTTTTTGTGGATGCTTTCACTTTCGAAGCCAGTTTCGAAAGTGAAAGGGTCCTAATTAAAAATACATGAAAACAAAAACGAAAAAGTAAAAAACGCCGATGTAGAGAACGAGATATATTAAAAAATATCTCCGATTGGATTAACATAGCTAATGGTTGTTTTGCTTGACTGAAGTAGCCTATTGCAGGGTTTAATTTCCGTCGGAGCCAACCGGAGCCCCAGCTCCGGCACTTCTCTGTTTTCAGTAATTATTTAAACATTGGTCGGAATTCACCAGAGATCATAAATACAAGGTTCCTGAGCGCATTTTCCCCACAACCATGATTTGCCATCTCGTAATTCCGAAAAACTGAAACCCTTTCCTTACCTTCCAATTTCGAAGTTTTTTGCATTATTTTTTATCAAAACACTTTTGTGTGACGTTAAGAGATGAAGATTAAACGTACTCAATTTTTATATCAGTTTTTGGGCTTAGAGCTCAATCTGTCTTATATTCGAAATTTTATTTATTCATGTATAGAAAAAAAAAATCATCCTTCAAAATTACGTATTATATTCTATTTCGAATCATTTTGATCTGAATGAAAGGAAAACAGAAATCGTGTTTTTCTATTCTGGTAATATTTGCAGGTTCATGTCGTCAACGCATTGATACGGCTCCACTCAAGAGAAAGAAAAATGAATTTGCTTTCAGTTCGATTTTCTTTTATGACAGTAGGATAAATTTTAATTGGTTGGGTTTTTTCTTAATTATCATTTATTATTATTATTATTATTTAGATATCTAACCTGAAAAGAATATTTTCTGTTTTTACCCAACTAGCATCAGATTTTTGTTTGTTTGAGGTTTTTTGTCTCCTATTACGTACAAGTATAAAAATTACGTTAGTGATTTTTCTATTTACTTTGTATCATAGACGCTGCCCATGCTAGGGCTCTGCTCTGCATATTTTACGAAATCACTTTCATTTGTAAGTAGATATAAATGCCATGCATTGTTATTCTATCAGAAAGCAGTTGAGCAGTGTTTCCCCCTTTTCTATAAAAGCTTCTAATCTTTCCGATAATGGTGTCAATTTGTTAGTTTATTCTGATTTTCAGGAACTCACCACAAAAGATTGTTATGCGGAAGTAATCGATTATAATTTAAGGAATGCACCTTTTATAGGAAATTGAAAAACATTGTTCCATTCTTCAGCATATAAATATTAATTTCTGAAAAGTTCATTAATTTTTTCATAAAAATGCACAGCTACGAACTATGCCTTTTTTATGTGTTAACACCATTTCCGAATCATAATCCTTACCATATTTAATCGTAGAATTAACAAAAAGTCCCATTTAACATTATAATTCGGCAAAGATTGCTATTCGGAAGGACTGATAACTAAAAAGTGGAATAGTGGACAGCTAAAGTATATGCTGACAGGTATATTTAAAATTTTTATTTTGTTAAAGAAAAAAATGCTTTAAATTTTGCAAATAATGTACAAAATATAAATATGCAGATTGGAGAAAATTTTTTATTTTGCTAAAGAAAAAAATGCTTTAAATTTTCTAAATAATGTACCAAATATAAATATGCAGATTGGAGTAACAGGAGGAGGGGAGGGAGAGGGAACGGTACAGTTGTTATTACCGGCACCACAAAATATAAGGGCTCCCAGGGCCGAAAGTAAGGGGGGGGGCAGAGGGGGCATGTGCCCCGGGCGCCAGATCGAAGGGGTGCCAAATGAAGGATTATATTTTTGGAATGGATTATTTTCTTCTGATGGACTGATGGCTTCTATTATTATGAAACAACCATTATAAATGAAGTGTTAGGTGAAGATGAAAGAGCAGTCGTAAAAAGTTAGAACTCTGATTTTCTGGTCAGAATGGGAAGAAAAAAAATGGCGGCCATTTTTTTTCTGACCAGAAAATCAGAGTTCTAACTTTTTACGACTGTTCTTTCATCTTCACCTAACACTTCATTTACAATGTCTGTTTCATAATAATACAAGCCATCAGTCCATCAGAAGAAAATAACTCTGTGAAAGCGGAAACTCGGTTAAACAGGACTCGGATAATCGGGACTCTAACTGTATATTTCATTTTAAAAATGATCTTTAGAATATTTTTGTTGGTGTTCAGAGGGGAGTCATGACCACCGTGACCTTCCCCTTGGATCCGCCATTGTAGATTACGTAGTTCAGTATTACATATTTTAAATTTAAAAATAAGTCGGCTATTAGAAAATTAGTAAAATTCTCTTTGTAAATGTACTTTGCGGAAGATGGAGGGGGGGGGGGGGGGGGGGGGGGCGCCAAAATCCATGCTTGCCACGGGGGCAAAAAAGGCTAGTTTCGGACCTGAGGTCTCCGATACTTTTTTTTGTTAGAAATTAAGCCCTGCTCTTAAGAGGCTACTTCACTCGTGCGAAAACACAGGATCGCTAATGTTAATTCTGTGTAACAATTTTTTTAAAGTATCTCATTTGCATTTCAATATTTTAAAATGTTTCTTGTGTTGTATTGCTGAGGTCGATCTTTACAAAGAACTTTTTTCACTTTTGTATTATGTGTAGAGGTTTTTAAAAAGTATTATTGGGATACTTTCACTTTCAAAACCGGTTCCGTAAATCCAAGTATCCTGATTTAGTTAGATTTTAACAAATAGTAAATTGACTGATTTAAATAAGCACTTCATACTTTAAAAAGTAGAATTTCTGAATGCGTCTTATGCAAATTTCTCTGCATAAAACAACATATATTTTAATCAATCTCAGTGCTATTTTTTATAGGAAAAGAAAAATATTTAGAGTTCAAAATAGATTTTAAAAAAAGCGGTCAAGTGCGAGTATTACTCGCGCACAGAGGGTTTCCGTACAATAAATATAACTGGTAACTGTTTAAAAAAAAATAACCTTTGCTAAAAGAATACTAAGAATTTGTAAAAAACTATGCAAAGTATGTGCATAACAGAATATACTAGAAAAATGTAAATGGATATACCATGAAAGTTCAGAAAGATGTGAACCAAAGTAATAACAATTATACCTATTCTGTATAACTCATTTTTACTTTCTTCTATCTTTACAAGAAGAAAGTATTGGATTCGTGAAAATTTTTGAATTCCGGTTTTCGATGGATTTATACGTTTTAGGGGACAGAGATAATGAAAAACATGTTTTTACAAAATTTCTGTCTATGATTTTGTCTGTGTGTGACAAAAATTTTGTGGGCGCTCTATCGTAAGAACTATTGAACAAAATTTAATAAAATTTTAGATTCAGTTAGTCCCTGATATAAATTGGTGCTGATTACGTTTTGGTGTAAATCGCCCAACAGCTGGCGCTGCGATGCTTCATTAATCATGATTTCCACAATAGCTATATCTGAAGATCTAAAGCACGGATTTTCAGAAAACTTCAGATTCAGTTAGTCTTGATATAATTCAGTGCTGATAACCTTTTGGTGTAAATCGCTCAATAGGTGCTGCTGTTAAGTTGCATTATTCATGATTATCGCAATAGCTCTATCTCAGGAACAATGCACGAATTTTCACCAACCTTCAGATTCAATTAGCCCGACTTATATATATTAGTGCAGTTTAGTTTTTGGTTTAAATCGTCCAACAGGTGGCGCTACTATGCTGCAATTTTCACGATTTCCGCAATAGCTGTATCTCTAGAACTAATATATGAATTTTCATCAAATTTTAGATTCAGTTGGTCCCTGATATAAATTTTTCCTAATAAGTTTTTGGTGTAAATTGCTCAAGTTGCCCGCTGCTATGCAGAACTTTTCACGATTTCCGCAATAGCTCTATCTCAAAAACTAACACACGGATAAACTTCAAATTCAATTAGAAGTTCACGTAAATTGTCCTTGATTAGATTTTGGTATAAATCATCTAACCGGTGGCACTGCTGTGCTGCATTTATCAAAAGTATTAACATGTATGAGATAAAAGAAAGTTTTGGGATTGACACATCCGACTAGTTTAAAATTAACTTAATCTGTTTATAATGAACTTAATTCGGTACTGACAATATAAGCAGTGCATATTTAAACTTCATTTGGCATTTCATAAAACTAAATTTAGCATAGTAATAACCATTCTTTCTACAGTGTAGCTAAAATAAAACATTTTTTCAATGTTTACATTTGGCATTGTGCTAAGCGCACTTCGAAAGAAAGTCACAAATTTGCAATGCCGCCTTAGTTCTTGCCGCGTTTTTCCAGATAGGTTTATAATTAAATTTAAAGTCACACGAGGCGTATTGAAAGATACATTCAATGCAAAATAGTCGCGAATCCCATACTATTTATGTAATTCACTCTAATTAAGGGGTCTCAGGGCTCTCAAAATTGGAAAAAAAAAAAAAAAAGACATTTTCAACATTTAATATATTAAAATGCATATGATTTAAAAACACAATTTTCATTGGGATGAAAGATTTAAGTATTTTCTGTTATTTAATGTATTTTTTAAAAATGCAAGATGCATAATTAGCATTTACTGGGTACTCCAAACTGTCAGACATTTGACGAGCAAAAAATTGTTATAACAGTTTAAGCGCAGGATTTCAAAATAAATTGCAATTAGAATGAAATTATTGGTACCTACTTATACTTCAGATTGTAGTAATTATCCTGAACCTAAATAAATTTATATTTAAAGCATTTTTATATTTTTAATACAAAGGTGTATTTAGCTAATACAAAATTTTGAAAATTTCAACAACATAATCACTCAAACAAATTTTTTTTGAACAATAAAAAGGACCTTTTAGGTTCAGTTTATACAGATTAACATGGAACGCATGTTTTGAAAATTTCATGAAAATAAATATTCATAAGTTTGAGATATAAGTGTGCGTTTTTCCCAAAAAAGTGATTTGGAGAAAAATGACTTAAAAGTTTCGAAAATGCCACTTCAGCTATTGAGCGGGTATAATTCTAAAAGCCATAACTTATCTTCTAATGAGAATTTGAAGGAAACAATTATATTAAAATGTTCAGAAAAAATAGAAGGTTAACATCTAAAAAATTTAAAATTAAAAATTTTTTGAAGCTTTAAGAGTCCCGAGACCCCTTGCATTAGTCTGTTTTTTTAACAATTTGACGTTTATTGCTTTTATACTGTTACTGGCCATAGCATTACACATATATAACATTAAAAGTTGTTAACTAGGCTTTAAAAGCCGATGGTACATAGGGTACGCCGCCTCTGTCATTATGTATGTCCAAACCGCCCATATCTTTAACTGTTAGGCAGCCTAAGAGAGACTGCTCAGGGCCGGCTAGGCCTGCCCCTTAGAGCTTAACGTCTCTCCCGGTATGTTCCCCGACACGTTGAGGCTCGTTAGTGAGTACAGCCCTGTCCGGCCGTATGCAGACGGACAAACACAAAATGCTCAAGGGGCGACGCTCACCCGCTAAGGGCGTCTATGCACCACCGACCACAGAACCCAGAATTTATTTTAAAAAGGACAAAGTGGGATTACAAAAATTAGACGAATGCCTTCCCGCCAGGAAAACGCCTACTCGCGACAGAGGGCGGGAGTATGAGAACATTTAAAGTAAAAATAAAATAAAATAAATAATAATAATAATAATAATAAACATCACTGATCCTGGCCGCCGGGGTAGGAACCCCTCTCGCGACAAGGGGCGGCAGGAAGGGAAAAGAATGGAATGCGTGGCACAAGTAAGATGGCACGAGCAAATACTCAAGCGTCCATTGGAGATGTAATGATTTGCGTGGCACAAATAAGATGGCACGAGCAAATACTCAGCGTCCATTGGAGATGTAATGTTTTGTGTGGCACAAGTAAGATGGCACGAGCAGATACTCAAGCGTCCATTGGAGATGTATCTCTTGATAGAATGGTCAGAAGCACGAGCAGAGGCTCTTGCGATCGTAGGAAACCACACATTGATGAGTAAGAGAATTTAATTGGAGCCTACAAAGAGGACTGGATTCTGGTGCTGTTTGAAGATTCATATGGTGACAGTGAGACTGGATAAGCAGAACCAGGGCTTAAGTTAAGTTTGTTAAGTATGTAAGGAAATTGTGAATGTGTTTTAATTTGTTGAGTAGGAGGGTGCGGGAAAGGACGTTTTGGAGCCAGTTGACTGGCAGTATGTCTGGACGCCTCAAGTGCCAGCGTTGCGTGAGAGTACAACTGTAGTACGGGTGACTTATAGTGCCATCTTCACCGCAGACGCAAGTGGCAGTGGATCTTATTTTGAAGCGGTCCAGATATGCCATGAAAGGGCCATGTCCTGTTAAGAAGCTAGTGGTGTAGGGTGTTAAGTTATATAGTGTGAGAGAAACTTTAGGAATTAGCTTATATGTGTGCCTGCCCTTTTTTGAAGTATCCCAGTGCTCCTGCCATCGCGTCAGTATCCTTGCTCTAAGGACCCTTTTGACGTATGACTGGGGCACTGGGAGGTGTGTGTCTATTGTTTCTTTCTGTGTGGCCTTCTTCGCTAGGTTGTCTGCTAGTTCATTGCCAAAGATACCTTTGTGAGCCGAGACGTGACCTAGTGAGATACGATGTAGGAGATTCTTAAGTTTTAGTTTGATTTGCAGTACTAGAGGATGTTTTGTCCTGTGTGCCTGTATTGCCTGCAGGCCAGAGAGGCAGTCACTGTAGATGATAATACTATTGCTAGAGTGGGATTCCACCCACTCTAATGCGTTTAGTATTGCGAACAGCTCCGCTTGGAATACGGAGTTATTATCATCTAGCCTTGCAGACCACTGATGGACCACCACCGTGCCCTCCGTGACGCAATAGGCTGCGCCCACGCCAGTCTCTGTGCCTGAACCATCAGTGAAGAGTGTGGTGCTAAGGGCAGGTGTGTAGCTGTTGCGTGTTGTGTTTACTTGAAAATGTGAAGTCTCCTCAGCGGGGTGGAGCTGCCAGCTCCTGACTTTGTATTGCAATGTTGTGTTTGGAAAAAGAGAATCTATTACTGTGTCACGTTTTAGCTGTAGGATTGAGGATTTGGCGTGTTCGTATTCTAGTTGAAGTGTGATGGGTGGAATACCTGTAAGTATATGTAGTGCATCTGTGGAGATTGTGCGGTAGCCTCTTGAAATTTGTAGGAGAAAAGTGCGTTGTATTGATTTTAGTTTAGGTTGTGCTATGGATGATAAATTACCCCCCCAGATACAGGCCCCGTAAAGTATTATTCTTTCGATTATTGTTAGGTACCAGATCTTCAGTGTTTTGTTGTCTACCCCTCCCAATTTAGAAGTTAGTCTTAATGAATTATTATGATATGATGTCAATTTAAGTTTTAGGTCGTTAATGTGTGGGATCCAGTTAAGATTTGCGTCAATGGTTATACCTAGGAGTTTTATGAATTGTACGTGTCGAATGGAGACATTATTGATCCTCATCACTGGAGGGCGTTTTGGATCATATCTGTGTGGTTTGGTGAATACTAGTGCTTGAGACTTTTGTGGTGAGAGTGTGAGGTGCAGTAAATCCAGGAGCCGGCAGAAAATAGGAAGAGCTACGGCAAATTGTTCCTCCAGATGACGTCTGTAACGACCGGAGAAAATGAAGCTGAAATCATCGGCGAAGGCAAATAGTTTAAATCCCAGCCGATTTAGTTCTGTTAGTAGCACATTTGCTACAAGCAACCAGAGGATTGGGCCAAGGCACGAGCCCTGGGGGCAACCCTTCTGTAATCTGTGGGTAGATGTGCCAGCACCCCAGTTAATCAGGACGCTCCTCTGTGAGAGGTAGGAGCCGATGAGACCAGCTATGTTCCCCGGACAGTTGAGTGCTTGTAGTTGTAAGAGAATGTCTCGCCATTCTACGTTGTCGAATGCGCCTTGTATGTCTAGTGAAACGAGTGATGTTGCGTTGCCTTGGGCTATGCTTTCAGTACAGGCAGTCATTATGGCATGAAGTGCGAGCTCGCATGAGTGGCCCTCGCGGAACCCGAATTGTCTGGGGTGGAGAAGGTTGTTTGACTCCAAGAAGTGTGTCAACCGCATAACCAGAAGTTTTTCCAGAAGCTTTCCCAGAGTGGGAAGAAGGCAGATGGGTCTGTATGACTTGGGTTCGGAAGGAGACTTGCCTTGCTTCAGAAAGTAAACTACCTCTCCCTGCCTGAGTACTAAAGGAAAGTACCTCATGGTGAGGCAGAGGTTAGCCCAGCGCGTGAATATGTGTGGAAGTTGTTTGTGAGTGAGTTTTAGTATCCGAAAGTCAATTGAATCCGGCCCTGGGGCCTTCTTGTCATTCAATGTGTATAGTGCTGTTTTTACTTCTGCCTTTGTGAAGCGTTTGTCTTCGTGTGCTGTGAAAAGGATATCCTGGTTGTCTTGTTGGGGATAAGCCGAGGGGCCAAAGAGAGTGTGTGTCAGGAATTCCAGGTTATTTTGTCGCGAGGTTTGGTGAGTTGGTCTTTCTAGACGTATTTCATCCGGAGTGAAGAACTTGCCGGTCAGAAATTTTTGAGTGATGCCGAAAGGGTTCTCATTGTTGCTGCAGAATTTCTTCCACGCCGCCCGTCTCGCCGCCAGAATCTCACGTTTGTAAACTGCTTTAAGTCTCGTACGACGTGCTGCAAGGGTCTTTACTTCAGGGGGGATAGGATTGAGCAGGCGCAATGTTTTAATCTTGCGTCTGAGGGCTGTCAGCTGGTTCCTCCGCTTTCTAAGATCCTTGTTCCAGAATGAGAAAGTGTGTGATTTTTGGACTGTTTTCAGTCGAAAGGAAGCCTTCGCCGCAGTCTGCATGGTTTCGATTAAATTAGATGTGAAAGAGTTGAGTGTGTCTTCGCTGTGCACCCCTTCGAGTTGTGCTGAAAGGGATGACTTATGACTTTTGATGACGTTGTTAAATTTGCGAAGGTTTCCGCGAGTTGTGTTGTAGCGTCTACGTTGCGTGTAGAGTGGAGAGGTCATATAAGAAAAGTGTATGTATTTATGGTCTGAGCCACTGTGTATGTCTGATACGGACCATTGTGATATTCGTGGTAGGGTGAAGGAATTTGTAATTGTTAGGTCAGGCCAGCCTTCTGCTATGACTCTGTCTTCTGTATCTCGTCTTTCGAAAGTGGCTTCAGAGTTGTGCATGTTTGCAAGTGCCAAGTTATGGATAATTATGTGTCCTGACAGCAAGTCACCCCGGGCGTCTTCACGCGGACATCCCCAGAGGGATGAGTTCGCGTTGAAGTCGCCACCACAGATGAAAGCCTTCCTGTTTGTGATGGTGTGTTCCCATTCCGAGAGACAAAGGCCAAAGTTTGCCGAGGGGGCTGCGTAGCAGGATCCGACGACAATCTCGCCCTCCTTCGCCGTTATGGAGATGAAGACGCTATTGTCGCCGGTAAAGAGATGGGTACAGACAAGACTCGAGCTCCTGACAACGATGTGGGCGGAGAGATTCCGAGAGGAAAACCTTCTCCAGTCCTTGCTGAAGATAGCGAGGTTTCCATCGGAGCAGTAAGCATCCTGCAGTAGAGCGATGTCAATCTCGTTCTCTTCCATGTGGTTGATTGTGCTTACACTGGCTGCTATGCAGTGATTGAGGTTTACTTGGAGAAAATTTAGACGGCCTAAAGGAAGGGGTGGGTGGGGAGAAGGTGCTGAGGATGACATTGTATTGTGTATGTTATAAAAAGTTTAAAACCTCCTACCTTGAAAGCCCAAGTTCTGCTGCTGGCTGAAGTAGTCCTCCTGGTAGTAAGGTGAGTAGAGGTTCGGAGGTGGAGCATGACTCGGAAAAGGAAAATAACCTCGATGTGCAGGAGGATGTTCGCCCAGGAGTCCCGGACCAGAGTGGGAGGATGGAGCCGCCGGGGGAGGTGCTTGGGGATTTCGAAAGGGAAGTTGGAAGAGATCATTCAGTCTTGCCCGCTCTCTGTTATACTCGAACTTGAAGGTTGGACAGTTGGAGGCAGAGGCTATGTGATCAGTTCTGCAGTGTGCATTGAAAAGGTTATTTGCGCGTCTACAGTTCACGCACGAGGGGGATTTGTTGCAGGTTGAGGATGGGTGGAGTTCTCCGCAAATTTCGCAGGTTTCATCATTATGGCAGTACTTTGCTACGTGGCCATATCGCTGGCAGTTTCTGCACCTTTGGACTGTGGTGTGTGGCCGCAGTCTGCAGAGATTGTATCCCAGCGGTATGCCTCCATCTTGGATTACTGCCATGGCTAATTTTTCTGACAGAATGAGGTGCCAGTCCTTGCATGAGGGTCTTTTAGAAGGAACGGCTTTAATGAATCGGATTTCGTCTGGGTGATAATCGTAAATTTCATCCAACGTCGAGGTAATATAAGTTAGTGTTGTTCCGTCGGGAACTCCAAACAGGATAGTTTTGTGAAATGGGAGGGTTTTAATGCTGAAGAATAGATCTTCAGCAATTCTAGCATGGGATTTTAGATCACTTAGGACGACTTTCGTTTCTTCGGCGGATCGGCAAAAGAGTTCCAGCTGTCTTCGAAGGCATTTGATTTCCAATACTACTTTTGGACAGGCGATATTTTGTTTTTCGAGCAGGTTTCTAATAGCCAGTCCGGACATGGAGCGTTTCTTGCCCCTGACCACAATTGTTCGAAGATGCCTCTCCTCTCCTAGCCTCCGCTGTGGCTCCGTCGGTACTACCTCCTCTGTCGGTGAAGGGAACTCTTGAGACTTGCCGTCTTGATCATTATAGAGCAGGGAAGGTTGTTGACTACGAAGGTATGCGTCTCTATCATTATCAATTCTTAATTTGTCTAGTCTGCTATGGAGACTTTCCTCAAGCCTGGCTACTATTTCTTCAGTCTTTGGGATCTGTTGGATCTGGCTGGCAATGTTCTCGTTTAGTGTGGTGAGCTGTTCCTTAAGGAGATCTGCTTTTAAGCGGAGCTTTTCAAACTCCTGTTTGGACTCCTGTACTGATTTTTGATTGGCGTGGTCTTGTTTTCTGATCGATTGGAGGATCAGTTTCACATTTTTCAGGTGGTCAGCAGATTCCTCTGTGAATGTATTTTCGTCCTCTGACAGGACTAAGGTAACGAGGGATTTAGCCTTGTTTGCCAATTCGGCAATGGAATATGTTTGGCTTTCTCCCATTGTGAGCAGCGATGGTATGTGAGAAAAAATAAAGAATGGCTTTGAGAACTAGAATGGCAGATATAGTTTTAAAAAAAATATTATAAGTCAGAAGAATGATCCGCGGGTTGTGGGAACCCATCTACAGGCCCCTGTGCGCCGTCCCGGCCTGTTGCATGTTAAGGTTTGGAATAGTGGGTGGAAAGGTAACGAGGCATTTAGTCTGTGAGCCCCTGCATCTGCTCAGCACTGTAATTAGATATGTTAGGAGTTGTTTTTGGATAAAATTGTTGTAATTTTATTTTAGGGCGTGGGGGTACTGGACAAGATGAATTTAAGGTGGGTTTGGACATGAGTGTCGAAATATTCTAAGTTTCCAGTAAAAAAATGAAAAAGAAAATTAAAGCTCGAATTAAATGTGTATTAGGAGATGAAAAGATACATTTATTGTTGAAAATAAAGAATTTAATATTTTTGCTGAGTAAGTTAGTCCAGCAGAACACGGGAACACAGGTTAACACAGGTTAAAGTTTAAAAATTTGCTGGACACAGGAACATAGGGGGCTGGACATTGAAGAAAGAAGGGGGGGGGGGGGGGTGGACTTAGATGAATTTTGAAGTGGGTTTGGACTTTGACGAAATTTAGGATATAAGGGCCGAAATGTTCTAAGTTCCCGTAAAAAAAAAAAAAAAAAATGAAAACGATGGTTAAAGTTTGAATTTAATATGCATTGGGAGATGAAAAAACAAGTTTATTGTTGAAAATAAGGAATTTAAAATTCTTACTGAAAATAAGATAAGGGTCCAGCAAAACACAGGTTAAAAATTTAATAAGTTCTGCTAGATACAAAGTTCCTAGTGATTTTTTTTTTTTTCTTTTTTCTCGCAAAAAGGAAAAAGAAAGTTAAAGTTCGAATTGTTGTATTGTTATTGTATTGTAAAGTTCGAAAGTATGTATTTGGAGATGAAAAATCATGTTTATTGTTCAACATGAGGAATTTAGTATTTGTACTGGAAGTAAGTTAAGAGTCCAGCAGAACACGGGACAATGAGGGAAAAATCATTAAAAGAGGGGTGGGAGAATGAAGCATTTTTGAAATATTGTTGGATTTTGACAAATTACAGGCAGAAGGGACATACAAAAAAAAATGACATGTAAACAAATTGGCTGCTAAGCCCGTCCAGAGACCACCGGCGGACACGGGGGGAATTGAACAGAAGTAGCTGAGTCTCTAGAAAATCAAGTCTCAAGAACAACTTTTTCTAATTTGTTGAAATGGTGAGGGAAAAAAAAAATAATACAAGCTTTATTTGCAATATGGGAATAATTTCAAAGTTCAGTAATTGAGAAAAAATTTCAATAAAATGACAAACACTTTTAATTTAAATAAATATGTGGTTAGATAAAATAGAAAATAAAGTCAGATGGGGAGAAAAAAGAAAAAAAAGTTTTAAGTTTGAAAAATAAATGAAAAACTGAGAATAAGTTAGAGTCCGAAATGAGCTAAAAGCTTGTAGAAAAAAAAATGTTCCTTATTAGATAATTAAGAGTAAGATTAGGCAACATTGTCTCGATTGAAATCAGCAGCAATTAACCTGCATTAGGCCTGCTATTAGAGTTAGGATGAGACAATCAAGAAGTGTAGCAAAACCCGAACCATGTGCTCGCTATGGGCCGCGAAATTCCAAAATGGAGGGCGAAAACCACAGCCAGGCGAAGCCCAGACACCCCACTGGTCACCAGGTCGCGTCCCCTACAGTGAGCAATCTCTAGTGGTATGGGAAACATCCAATACTCCATTTACGGAAGAAAAAAAAAAAATCCATTTCCCTTTCTACCCTTCTTTTTAATGAAAAAAAAATCCCTCTTTTTCTTCTCTTCCCCTCCCCCCCTTTTTAAAAGAAAAAAGCCGGCAATTTTGAAGAGAACCCCACCGCCCCATTCAAAACAAGCCACCAAAACCAACCCTAGATACCCCGACGATTCCCTAAAAAACTTGAATTAAAGACTCCGAACCCAAGCCGCATTGCACAATTATCCCAGAATACTATAAGCTTTCAAAAAAAAAAAAAAAAAAAAAAAAAAATGCAATTTTTTTTTTCCTCCTTTCTTTCCCTTCTTTTTCCCTTATTTCCCCCCTCCCCTTATTAGGCCTAATGGAAAATAATTAAAAAAAAAGAAAAATGTCACTTTTTTAACCAATTTTAATCATTAAGAATATAAAGAACATAAAAAAAATAATAAAAAATAAATAAATAAATAAATAAAAAATACAAGAACTATTATGAAAAAGTATGTACAATAAGTTATTTTTGTTTATGTTCCATCAGAAATAAAAGTTTAACATATTAGGAAGAAAAAAAAAAGAAAAGTCTTAAAGTCCCCCCCCCCCCCCTTTTTTTTTTTTTTTTTGTTTCTTCTCTTTTTTTTTTTCTTCTTTTCCCTTCCTTCCCTTTTAATTTTTCCCCCTTCCTTCTCTTTCCCTTTTTTCCCCTTTCTTTTTCTTTAAAAAAAAAACAGATTTTATTTACATGCAGTCCAATAAATAGGTTATGTTATTTTTACTAATCTGCTTTAAATAAGTAATTTGTAACGTCATCTCTATAAACGCTGATTTAACAAGAGACAAGTGGTAATTGAAAATTAAAAGTATTATTTCCAAACGATCTTATTATGCTTGGACATACAGAAAAGTGTGCAGTGGAAAGCTAAAGACACTCTGAGTATTATGGGGGGAAAGTAAGATTAATATATATATATACATATACACACATACATACTGCATCTATACATACACATATACATGCGGAGGTAAAATTAATATTTAAACACTGTTTTTAAAATTGTGATAAAGCCGGTTACTTGAATGATTGAAATTAGATTGTAGAAGGTTTGTTATAAATCATCCCCCCCCCCCCCCATTATTAAATTACATTAAGTGGCGTGAGTGTAATCTTATTTGAATGCCTTTTTGTCTCACAAACACTACTTGTCATAAACACTGATTTCTTTAAGTTTTTTAAGTTAGTGATGTTACACAATAAAAGAAACTAGATAAAAAAAAAAGAAAATAAAAAGACCGTAGCCAAGATAATTACTCTTTTTAACGTGGTTTATGTATTTTTACATGGACTTTTTTTTTTTTCCTTTTTTTCCCTTTTTTCAAAGATATTTCATTCATTTCCTGGTAAGCAAAGGTTATACAATTTGTGCAAGCTTGTGTGTTTTCGATGACAAAATAACATTTTAATATTTTGATAATTTAATTTAAATTGATAATGTCTTTCCTAAGGTGGTTCCAGGTGAAAAATTCTAAATAATGCTTATGGATAAAATTGTATTAGAGTTACAAGAAGAATGCAATTAATTATATGCCAAATCATGTACGCTAAAATATGCCATTTTGCTATGAAACTGCAACAATACAAAAATGTAAATATTAAAATGTAAAAAATAAAGTATAAAGTATGTAATATATATTTCTTAAATGCACTTATTCGACAATTATTTAAATTATTTATTTATTAATGATTTTAAAATTTAAAATGGAACATTTAAAATATCTTGGGAGGTAGTTAAAACTGTACTTTTAACTTTAGCAAATAATAAAGAAAGAAGCTTGAGGGAAAATTGCCTTTAAAAAAAAAACTAAATGCACTAGTTCATGCTTCTAATCGTAAATTAAAAGAAGGAGATTATAAAGGATTTATTTATTTACTTATTTATTCCCCTTTAATGCCTAAACATTAAATTCTGTATTTTAACATATTTGAATAATTTTTTTAAATAATAATTATGTGTATTTACGCTGATTTATATATATATTTATATATATATATATATGCACATATACATTAATGGGAATTGTAATTTTTAAAAGTATATTTTTACATAAACGATCCGAAAGTAAAGTCTGGAAAAAAGGTCTTTACTATACATCTCATAGACCAAATCCCCCACGCCCGCTGTACAATATCCCAAGCCAGTCCCGATTGATTGCCAAGAGACAAGATGAGAAGGTATCAATCGCTTCCAAATTACTAGGCCCTCACTTCCCTCAAAATTCAGATGGAGAAACGGAGAAAGAACCAAGTAGAGGTAAACCTCGCACTTATCTCTCTCTCTAAAAGAAAAAAAAAAAAAAAAAAAAAAAACACTCACACACACGACCAGTAGGGCGGATACACCCCACCCGACTGCGACCCCCGCCCCCCCCTTCCAGAACCTCGCCTATGGCCCAACTACCTGCTGGCGGGGGTGAGAAGACGCCTGCATGGGATACAGTTATCTTAATAGTCATCCCAAGGAGGCTGGACTTAGGGTAAATCCAGCGAATTCGAAGCACATGGTCCGGGTTTAAAAGCAGCTATAATAATGATTTAATCTTAAGTAGGAATGAACATTTTAATGAAAACATGAGAAATTAAATAAGAAATGTATTTTTGAATTCAACGTTACGAAAGCTTTCAGGCGATATCCCGCATGACATACAAAGAAAATATTTTTTTTTTCAAAATAACATAATTTGCCCCCCACCCCCACATTTTTATTAAATATATTTATAAATGTGTAATAATCTGAAAATATGTGGGTCAGTAGTCTTTATTATTTCTTCCAATTTGAACTTTCCATGTTCCATAGTTTACGAGTAAAATGGCTGTGACAGACAGACACAGGAGTGATCTTATAATGGTTCAGTTTTTACTTTTTAAGTACAGAACCCTAAAAGTGTGCGTAAATATTTCTTTTAAAAAAGTTTCTGATTTAAGCAATGTGTTAAGGCTTTTTCTTTTCTTCTTTGAGTATTTAATTTAGTTTATTTATTGTAATTACATATTTTTTAAGCATTCAAATTTTAAATAAAACTATTCATTTCTCGAAAATTATTCTCTTTATTACTGAGAGAGTGTAAATTAAAGTTTTATCGTAAACAAGTCGAATTCAGGAATTCAAAAAATTTAATTTGATAATGAGAGCGTACATACATAAATTGAGTAATTCAACACAAAATCTACGCACATTTTTTGAATCATAATAATACAAAATTACTTGCAACGCAATTAATTTAAATTTGGAAGTGAGATCAGGATATTAATAATAATAATAATAATAAAAGTCATTTATCGCTTTATTTTCCAAATTTAAAGTACTTTCTTATTTTTTTATTGCAAGTCTTGCGAGATAATTATAATGAAATGAAAATGTCATTGGAATAAATTTAAAAGATCATATAAGGAAGAGATGCAACATTGGGATTATTACATACATCATTGACTCTATGAGTTATATCTCTTTTTAAATATCATTGTAAGTATTTCTTTGAAGGAACCAAAATTAAAAAATCTTGATAGTCTTAATTTTTAAAAGAAGAACCCTTTAAAATCTAGGATTCTCTCTATAGAACTTCCCCCAAGTTTCCAATACGCGCATGCACTTTCTTTAGTAGAATCCATTCCATTTATAATGATTTACACTTTGCACATGTCTTACCAACCCGCCCAGAAACATAATAGACAACAGATCTCTGCACGAATTCCAAGATAAGCAAACTCGTATCAAAGTTGTATATCCAGTTGATTCAACTGAAAAGGCATGCTGAGTAAAACACCTCATAATATAAGAAAGCATCCGTTATTTTATTGTAAGAGCAAAGCCTTTTATTTTGATCTTCACAGTTATTATAGGGGAACTACAACAGTGAAATATTTCAAAAGCTAAAATGTAGAAATATAAATAAAAGTAAAAAATAAAGAGTGTTAAATACCCTATTAAATTTTGCGGTTTAAATCTATTAAATTACGGTTAAACGTCGAGAAAACAATTTAGATGACAAAACAATTAGGGGAGGCAGGGGTAATTAGGATGAATTTTTTTGACGATTTGAACTTTGACAATTAATTGCCAGAGAATGAAGTGGAGTATATACTAATGTTATGTATAAGTTTACTCAGTGCGTACTTGTCTCTTGAAATGTGTAACCTCTCGGCCACTGGTGTTTTTTTTTTTTTCTTTGATTTAAATTTCAGTTTTCATTATTTCATTTCTAGTTTCTTTCCTTTTCTTTTTTTTAAACTTGTAATCGCAAACTTTATTTAAAAGATGTATCAATTTCAGTTATAAAGGGCAATATAGATAAAACGAAACATCATGATAAAGAGACATTTTATATCTATTTTTAGTTACAAAATTAAAGGTTCATATTATTTTCTAGAATAAAAAAGTATTTATGTATGTGAGCACGAATCAGAACGACTCTGTTATAAATTAATTGTCAGAGTTTAGCGAAATAAGTCATCCAGATTTTAGTAAAGAATATTACCTTAAGATTTTTGAAATCTTTAATCTAATACTGGGGCGGGGGGGGGGGGGGGATTAGAGAACATATCCATTGTTTTTTTCTTTTTCATATGATAAATTTAATGCATATAGAGATTCCGGACCGATAAGAAACATTTTTTAACTCAATACAAAACTTCTGAAACGACATTTATTCATGCATTTCTGGACGGATTTTTATGAGGATTAAAATTACCCTCTATTTAAGGATAACATTAATATCTTTTTATGTATGCTTTAAACATCATAATTGAATAGGTGAAGTTTTTAAAATCTAATTATATATGAGGAGATTATTTTATGTAAATTTTATGCACATGTTTAGTAAATTATTGTTTTATCAAAATGAATGTGATATTCCGCTTTAACCCTTTATGTACTGAATTATGAATCCATGAAAATTTTATCTTCTAAAGCATTTTTCGTGAATTGTTTAAACTACATTAGAAGTTTTACATAATCATTTAATAAATTTTAGAAGGATTTTAGAAGTATTGAAAGATTTAGAAGGATTAATTAAATTTGAATTTAAAGGGATTTTGTGCAATATTTATAACCCCACTCAAATATTTCATTTTAAATATTTTGTTAGTATTTTGTAGAATTAGGAAATGTAAAAATATAATATTCTGCAACATACAAATATTTCCGAATTAACCAACCCCTTCCCCTTCCCCCAACGCCAAGAAAGCTCAAAAGATGCAAAGGCAAAAGAAATCCTACTTTTAAAAATACTTTTGTTTTGTGTAACAAATAATACTTTTGTAACAAGATAAAGTAATGTATCTATAACTCATTCTAAAGTGCATTACAACTAATTGATGTACTATTAAAGGAATTTTAAAACGAGTGACTTTAATGGTACTTATAAGTACCATCAGTAGATAAAGGGTTAAACTCTTTTTGAATCTCTCCATTTGATAATATTAATATTCTCAAATAAATCTGGCAGTTTTATGACGCATTCATCAATTCAATTTTTTATGTAAACGCGTGAAATTGGCACGTGCTCTTACTTCGAAGCTGAATAAATATTGTTATCTTCCATTTTCCGGTAAAAAAATGGGATTATTAAGAAAATGCTGTTAAAATTGCCAGTTTGAACAAAAGTTTTTGATAGGACAGCCCTATAAATGTCGTTATGAAACAAAAGTAGTTTAAATCAAAATGTAATTCATTTATCGGAAAATAAAAATAATAAATGTTCCTTTCATATCAATATTCCTTAAATTTGTTTAATTAAGAAAATAATCTTTTCTTTCTTAAATACTTTTTAAGCTTGACTGTGGGTAGAACTATGTAATAATTTTTTGGCAAAATTTATCAATCAATTTATAGATTAAATATATAGTATTTTGAAATTTTCGGAAGCTTTTTTGTTTTCGAAATTGTCTAGTTTTTCCCTTTTTTATGAAAAATAATCGAGAGAATTGTATGCATAAGTATACTCTGTTATATTGATAGAACAATTATATAAACAAATTGCGCTGTTCTTTCCGATTACAAAAGAATTGCCCATTTACACACGAAACAGTATAAATAGTCTAGCATTTATTTCCGGCTGGTTTTCTATAATGAAGAAACTTTATTAATAAATAATAAAAATTGCATTAATAACATTAATATAACACAAATTTAACAGGTAAGTAGTCTACATAATCATTAAAACCACTGAAATGTTCAGAATCGAAAAGGCTGCTGTAAGTAGCGAAACCTTTGTCCATTGCTTTGGCTATTAACTTCAGCTATGCCCATAATTATTATTATTATTATTATTAAAGATATTTGCCTTTATATGAAAGTTGAGTATATCACATATTTTTATATAATTCCAAATTATTCGCTGAATGTTACTGATAATACCTTTCAACAAAACACAAAATTGAAAACAGCAGGTATATTGGGGAGGGGAGAGAGGGGACATACTTCCGAAACATATATAAGTCTTCAGAACAATGCTGCTTTACGAATAATATTTTGTAACAATGTCCAGAAATTTGAACACAGCATTTATATTTATTACATATGAAGAAAAAAAATAATAATTGAATATTTTAAATTTTAGTAAGTAGCCGTTGGATTCAAAATATATATAACGCATTGACTGTTATGAAAAAACTTAAAGTTTGTTACACACTTGTTACTCCCACACAGTTGGAAGTGCACGACGCGCATCACCTACGCAACACAATTCACATAATCAATTTTTGATTTAAAAAAAAATGCAACATCCTTCGAATGATAATAAATAACATGCAAAAATTTCGGAACACAACTTTTCATTCCTATTCTATAAAAAAAAAAAGAAGCTAACAACAGCCTTTTTTCAGTATCTAGAGGCAAAGCCGGCTGCTTAAGCTATGACCAACTACAATTAAAATATTTAAAATATTATATCGGTTATGTATGTAGTTTATATTTGCTTTATCCTTTAATTTCGATTTAAAACATTAATCGACGTAGGTCTGCAGACCATGCAAAAATTTCACAAAACAATTGACTGAATTCTTGCGAATCCCACTTCCTCTCACTTTATCTTTTCCCTTTTTAGCTCACAGGCTATCAAAGCCTGAGAGCTAATGTGCCCGCCCGTTCTGTATGTATGTACGTATGTATGTATGCTTGTATGTATGTAAGTATGTATGTATGTATGTACGTACATAACGCGATAACTCTTGATAGAAACATCCGATTTGCTTCAAAATTTTTTTCTGGGGTCATTGTGATAAGGCGCTTTCCTGATTAGTTTTGGGAGTTCATTAGTTAAGGAAAAAGGGGGAAAACGGGGTTAGTCCAACCCCTTAATTCAGATAAATGAGTTTTTCATGCAGAATCATTCGATTTGCTCCGAATTTGATATACCGGTTTATTATGTTAAGGAACTTCCCTGAGTAGTTTTGGGGGTTCATTGGTTAAGGATAAAGGGGGGAAAAGGGGGGTTAGTCCACCTCCTTAATTCAGATAAATGGGTTTTTCATGCAGAATCATTCGATTTGCTCCGAATTTGGTATCCGGTTTATTATGTTAAGGAACTTCCCTGATTAGTTTTGGGGGTTCATTGGTTAAGGATAAAGGGGGAAAAGGGGGGTTAGTCCACCCCCTTTATTCAGATAAATGGGTTTTTCATGCAGAATCATTCGATTTGCCCCGAATTTGGTATACCGGTTTATTATGTTAAGGAGCTTCCCTGATTAGTTTTGGGAATTCATTGGTTAAGGATAAAGGGGGGGAAACGGGGTTATTCCACCTCCCCTTAATTCAGATAAATGGGTTTTTCTTGAAAAATCATTCGATTTGCTCCGTATTTGGTATACCGGTCTATTATGTTAAGGAACTTCCCTGATTAGTTTTGGGGGTTCATTGGTTAAGGATAAAGGGGGAAAAAGGGGGGTTAGTCCACCCCCTTAATTTAGATAAATGGGTTTTTCATGCAGAATTATTCGATTTGCTCCGAATTCGGTATACCGTTTATTATGTTAAGGAAATTCTTGATTAGTTTTGGGGGTTCATTGGTTAAGGATTAACGGGGAAAGGGGGCTAGTCCACCCCCCTTAATTTAGATAAACGGGTTTTTCGTGCAGAATTATTCGATTTGCTCCAAATTTGGTATACCGGTTTATTATGTTAAGGAGCTTCCCTGATTCGTTTTGGGGATTCATTGGTTAAGGATAAAAGGGGACTAGTCCACCTCCTTAATTTTGATAAATGGGGTTTTTTGCAGGATTATTCGATTTGCTCCAAATTTGGTATACCGGTTTATTATTTTAAGGAGCTTCCCTGATTAGATTTGGAGGTTCATTGGTTAAGTATAAAGGGGGGTAAACGGGGGCTAATCCCCTTCACTTATTTTTTGGGGGGCATTATTCTTTAAAATAAGAGTATAATATACAATTAGTGTGAATAGACTGTGAGTTCAATGCCATCAGTTTAGCTGGGCACTTTTCTTTTTTATTATGATATTATCACAGTGCTATTATGACGAGATAAACGACAATATATTCGAGTAACTTTGCTTAATGTGTGAAAAGAAGGGCAGAAGCTAGCATTGTCGAGTAAATGAATAGTTGAGTGTAAGAATTGGTAAAATACCTTATCATGGAGTAACTTAGATGGGTTTATGTTATAGATGGGCAGAAGGTCGCGTTATCGAGTAACTGAGATAGTTGTGTATAGGAATTATAAAAATACGGTACCATCGAATACCTTTTAGATTCTGTGTAGAAATGGGCAGAAGATCGCATTATCAAGTAAATGAGATAGTTGTGTGTAGTAATTTGCAAAATAACGTATAGTTGAGTAACTTAAATTGCTGTGGTGGTAGAACGGCGTCAGGTAGATAAGGACGGCAGTAGATTGCATTATCGAGTAACTTAGATAGTGTGTGTAGGAATAGAAAAAAAACGTATCATTGAGTAACTTACTAGATCACTGTGTGTATAAATCGACAGAAGATCGCATTATCGAGTAACTGAGATAGTTGTGTATAGTAATTGGTAAAATACCGTGTCACCGAGTAATTATATTGCTGCGTAACACATGGCAGATGATTCCATCATCGAGTATCTTAAAGAGCTGTGTGTAGGAATTGGTAAAATATTGCATCATCGAGTAACCTCAGCTTACTTGACAGAAAATCATTGCATCTGGTGAAAGATTGGGGATTTATAATACCTACTATATATATAAAATGAAACTGGAATTTTCGTTCCGGCTGTTGATAACGTGAATTCTGCTAAATGGATTTTGATGGACGTGTACTGTTAATTAGGTAATTTTAGGGGAGATTTTAGCATTTTGCATATCATTCTATATCAAATCTACAATAAATGATCAACGATCCTTAACAGAAGAAATTTCACTTAACACATTAGATAATATAATAACGCAATGACATTCAGCTCGTTTACAGCAATACAGAAAGACAAATAACGTTCCATATTACTTTAAAACACATGGTCAAATTCACTGAAATTTTTCATTTGTTTCAAAGTTAGTTTAGCGAAACCGATCAGCGTAACGGGCAGAGCCTTCTAGTAATATATAAATAAAGAATAATCTTTTTTTGGTAAAATGCGTTCTTATGCACATTGCGCTGCATTAAATGTAGGATTTTATTCGATCTCGTCTTTGGCCGATTTTCGTAGACCACAATACAGAAAAGGAAAAGTGTCGTCCAAATACTGCAATCGTTTATAACTAAAGAAGTGATTCATTTATTGAAAAAAAAATGTCTATTACAAATTACTGCCATAACTATGTCTGTAAGTAGCATGCTTTTATATTCAAAAGTTAGTCTAAATATGTGTCAGAAAGTTTCAGACTATTATTGAAATTTTTTTAAAAGAACCGCCTTAAATATAACTTTTTATTTTCTTCTAAATTTTTACTTATAATGAATTTGCATAGCACCCACAGGATATTCAAATAAGAAATTTAAAAAAAATGTAGTACTTTTAATACAGAATTTTTGTATAACATTGTCTTAAAGGGGTGTTAAAGAAGGGACGGTAAGGTAAAAAAAGGGGGCGGTATAGAAAAAAGGGGACGAAATGGGACAAAAAGGGACGGTAAGGAAAATTACCACCTATTTTTAGGCAAATCATGTTAAGACTAAGTGATAGCCACAATGTTCATTGATTTTTAGAAACAGTCGTTAACATTGGATTAAATATTTTCCTTTATTATTTATCTCAGAAAGTGCAGGAGTAAACCTAGAAAGACAGCTTAAAACATAAAAATCAGCATTAGAGACACGGGACGGTATAGGAGTTTCATGATATTTAGACCCCCAACGTCGTCCATAACTTATTTATCTGGTTAATATTATTATGCAATCATGCAATGGGTTGTTCCCCAGTATATGAAATAAAAAAAACACAAGAATATGTACTAAAATAAAATTTATTCAGGGACATAAAAGTCAAAAGATTGTGAGAATGCCCCATATATATATATATTGAGGTGGGAATGCTGAGACTGTGGAAGTTTGTTGATGAATTTCCTTTCATTTTTAGCTCACAGACTATCAATGCCTGAGAGCTAATGTGCTCGCAGGTTCTGTATGTATGTACAGTCGTGGAAAAAATGTATACACTCCCTACTAACTACTCAACAAATTATCGTAGAAGAAAGTTACTGGTACGAACGATTGGAAATAAAGTCTACTTTTAAATTATGTACATAAAATTTGCTTAGGGGCCATCTACATATTAAAACGAACCCAAACTTCATTTTTTTCAATGGCAATACCCAATTTTAACAAGATATTTCAAATCTTCGGTTCAAACTATGCCTAGACACCAAATTGCAAGTTATTTGAACGATAAGTTTTTGAATTATAAGCATTCAAAACTGAGTGCTACTAATGTTAAATTACGTTCTCATATTTTTATTAATATCTCCTGAAATTATAATCTTAATGTGCTAATTTTTTGTGTAGCAATAATACTAAAATACCCAAACATAAATACGTTGAATTCTCAATTTTTATAAGTTTATGATATGAATTATGAATTATTAAATTAATATTCGAAAAAAGTATGAATTGCAACCTACAATTTTTTTGATGGATTTAGATTTATTGAGTCCTGCTCTATGAAAATCCAAAATTTCACATTTTTCTTCCAAGTACTTTTCGAATTATGCTTAAAAAACGACAAAATGATAGTTTAAGGGGCCCTCTGTGATAGAAGTGACTAGATATTTTGAAATTTCTTATGCTATCCTGTAATCTAGCAGTCTTGAACTACTGCTTGGGTGGCGCGTAAGGTGCCTTGATCAAGAATATCGGTCAACAATCGAGTACTGAACCTCAGTTTAGATACAGACCCTAAAATACGCTAGCTTTAAAATAACTAATTTCTCTGAAATTTATCGTACGAATTGCATAAAAATTTGTTTTTAGGCTAATTGAAGGGTGTAGGGTTCATTTATGCTGCAAAATTGTGCACTGCTATTGAAAAAAACAAAGTTATGGTTCATTTTAATATGTAGATGGCCCCCAAAGCAAATACTATATATATCATTTAAAAGTAAACTTTATTGCCAATCATGTGGTGCCAGTAACTTTCTTCTACGATAATTTGTTGAGGAGTTAGTAGAGGGTGTTTACCTTTTTTCTCCACGACTGTACGTACGTAAAGTGATAACTCTTGATAGAAATATCCGATTTTCTTCAAATTTTGTAAATAGGTTCATTCTGATAAGGCGCTCCCCAGATTAGTTTTGGGAATTCATTCGTTAAGCATAAGGGGGTGGGACGGGGGATAATCCCCTTAATTTAGATGAATGTATTTTTCATGCAGATTTATCCGATTTGCTGCAAATTCTGTAAATAGGTTCATTCTGATAAGGCGCTTCCCTGATTAGTTAGATTAACATTAGAATAAAATAGATTTAAAATATCAGCTTCATTAATGTTGCATACTAAATTTCAGAGCTCCAAAAGTCGGAGACCATAGGGTAACGGTCCAGTTGGGCAGTGCTTTAATCACATCCATTTACTGCGGTATTTTACAACATGTTTTCTGTAAAATGTAGAGTATGTAGTGGTAGTATTTATAAATATTTTACAAGGATACACTAAAAGATGTCAACATTAACTCGTTTAGAGCCTTAGACAGTAATTAGGTTTCATTATTGCTTATGAGCGATACTTACATTACTAAAAGTGCATTTTTATGTATTGTATGTGTTTTTAATATTAGCTACACTCATTTTAATTGCATAGTATTTATAAATTCTGCTGACAATATACGTAGCTTTAGAAAAGTGTTCTTAATAATTATCGTTATGAGCCTGACTAATGCACGGTCATGCATAGCCACCTCATTTGAACGAGTTCACCATGGCAGGAATTCGGATGCCATTATGAGTAAAATTGGCCAAAAATTACAAATATTATCTTTCAACAAAAAGACTTTCAAATATCAAGGAAGAGCGTTACCTCTCCTTAGCGCATGCTCACCACCCCCCTCCCCCGAAAAAAAGAATGAGCTACATTCTCAAAAAACTAATGATTAAAATTTTATTCTATAAACACAGTACATAGTTTTCAAGTGAAATTATTGGTGTTTTCCTCTTAACGAGGCAAGTTAAAACAATTTATGATGATCAATGCGGGGGGTGGGGGGTTCTTTTAGACATTTTATTACATTCATAAATAAAAAAAATGAAGTTTGCAAACCTTTATCTCATAAACCAATCCATCAATTTTTCTATTAGTTTCCTATTAGTTTTTCTACTAGATATTTTCTTAAAATTGTGACTATCTTTGTTGTGATATCCCATAGGCCTACCCAAGGGAAAGGGCTGATGGGACTACACCTCCCCCGACGAAATTTTCGAAAGTGATATGAAAAAAAAAGCTGATTTTTTGCTGCTTCTTTTTTGGAAAACAAATTAACTTTTTTCTGTCATGCAGCGGATTAGTCATTCTCATTAGACCCATATTAGTCCACATGGTCACCAAAAAAGAGAAAGCGGGCTGATGGGGTTATAGGCCCTCTCCTCCCGAAAAAGTCTTAAATTAAATAAAAAAGTGTTTCTTCCTTACTTTTTTAAATAAATATGATTTTTTTTTCTGTCATACAACGAAATAGCCATTCTCTCGTTAACCCCTATATTACTCCACATTGATATCACAGCATTCCCAAAGATGGGGAGGGGGATGTACGAATTACAGCCCCCTCCTCTCGAAATAGTTGAAAATAAAATGAAAAAAGTGCTGATATTTTTTTCTTTCTATTTGAGATAAATTTGTATTTTCCCCCCGTTCATTTAACAGACTAGTCGCTCTCTTCCCTTTAGTTCCTAATTAGTGCACAGTGACACCACATTATACTCAAAAAGGTGGAAGTGGGGCTAATGGGGTTACAGCCCCCTCACAAAATAGCCGGCAATGAAATGAAAGAAATGCTGATTTTTATCTTTTTTTTGAGATAGATTTGTAATTTTGTTTTCTGAAATTCTTACTTTGTTAGATAAATCTAAATTTTTTTTCTACTGTATTATATAATCATACAGCGAAATAGCCATTCTCGTTAGCTCCAAGTTAGTCCACATTGACATCGCAGCATACCGAAATGAGGGGAGGGGGGTGATAGGATTACAGCCCCTTCTTCCCTAAATAGTCAAAATGAAATGAAAAAATAGTGCTTTTTTTCTTTCTGTTTGAGATAAATGTGCATTCTCCTCTTTTCATTCAACAAACTAGCACTCTCTTCTCTTTAGTTCCATATTAGTGCAAAATCACATAGCATTATACAAAAGAAGTGAAATGGGCTAATGGAGTAACAGCCTCCTCCCAAAACAGCCGAAAATGATAAAAAAAAAACCAAAAAAAAACGCTGTCTTTTTTTTTGTTTGTTTGAGATAAGTTTGTAACTTTGTTTTCTGCAATACAACAAACTAGCCATTCTGATTAGTCCTATATCAGAGCACGGTTACACCACAGTATACCCAACGAGGGGAAGGGGCCTGATTACAAGCCCTCTTTCGAAATAGTGGAAAATGAAGAAAAATGTGCTGATTTGTTTTCTTTCTGTTTAAGATGAGAGAAATTTGTAATTTTTTTCTTCCTATAATTCAACGGAACAGCCACTCTCTTCTCTTTAGTCTTATCAGTGCACAGTTGCCCAAAGAGGTTGAAAGGGGCTAATGGGTTACAGCTCTCTTCACGAAATAGCCGAAAATAAAATGAAAAAGGTGCTGATTTTCTTTTTGTTTGTTTCTTTGAGATAAATTTGTAATTTAATTTTCTGTTATACAGAGGATTAACAATTCTCGTTAGTCCTTATTAGTCCACGTTGGCATTACAGCATATTCAAAAATGGGGAAGGAGACTGTTGGGGTTACAGGACCAGCCCTTCAAAAAATGTTGAAAATGAAAAAAAAAAGTGCTGATTTGTTAACCTTTCTGCTTGAGAGAAATTTGCAATTTTCCCTCCTATCATTCAACTACAACATACTCTTTAGCCCCATATTAGTGCACAGTGGTACCACAGTATAACCATATAGCTGGAATGGGGTTACAGCTCCCTCTCGAATTAGTCCCTTATTCATATGAAACATGAGAAATGTTCGGGCTGTTTAAATCTGCAGGTTCTGGGAAAATGCCCCACGTGTCTTGAAATAGAAAACAAGTGGGTATGTGTGATCGCAGATCGACACAAAGGGTTTCGTTTAATATTCCTTTCAAAACACCTAGTACATTTATCGCCATGGAACCCCTTTTAAATTATGGTAAACCCTCCCTAAACTATCTTAAAGTTTCAAACAGATCGCCTTGTTCTATTTCCTAATTGTGTTTGCGACCCTCTTACCCACACCGAAATGTGACGCGCCATTCTTTTTGATATTTTTTTTTTACCATGTGCTATAAACTATCTTAAAGTATAACACAGATCGCGGTGTTAGGTTTCCTAATTTTCACAGAATCGCGTTCTGTTAGTTCCACATTCCACCACTAGGGAGCGCACTCTATTCTTAACAAAACTGTATCTGAACGAAACTCTGTTTAAACAACCTATCAGTAGGTATACTACTCGAGGGAGGGGGCGGTTTTCGACGGAGCCCTCGTTCACCTCCCCCCCCCCCTCAACAAAAATTCAACTTACCTTAAATTTATAAAGTTCTTATTATGTGTTATAAACTATGTCAAAGTTTAAAAGCGATCGGTTATTCAGTTTTCCTAATTTAAAAAAATTCCCATCAATTGTCTGCGCGAAAAAGCATCTCTTTTATAAGTTTAAAAATCGATTTTTTCATAAATCGGAAAATTGTGGTCCGATTTTTTTTAAATTGAGATTTTATGAATCAGCGCACGAAATAACATTTGGATGCGAAAGAACCAAATTTGTAAAATCAAAAGTTAAAAAAATTTGTACTTCGATTATCAAACCCTAGTGTAAAAATGTATTTCTTTTTCTTTCCGTGTTACGTAGCCTGCCGTGCAAAAAATGCACTTCTGGAATTAATTACCAAAAAATTCATTTTCGCTTCCAACTCTCGAAATTAAGAAATAAAGACAGATTCTGAAAGAGAATGAAATTTTACGTCTGATGGCATAAAAATCGTCGCTAAAAGAAAAAAAAAATTGGTCTTTTATAAAAATTCTGAGTCCGTTTTTAAACCGCAAGACACACCTGTTTTATATTTTCTCATTCTCTCCGAAAATTCAATGTCATCAGGCATTGACAAAATTGATATTTTTTTCGGGGACCATTTGTCAAAAATCGGGATATATTTAAATCCCAATTCACGAAACCTCAAGCCATGTCGTTAAATTTTGGAAAATTCGGAACATAATCATCCTTTCCCCCTCTGGCTACGGCCCTATTGCCAAAAATGATTTTTGTTTACAACACAATTCAACGTGTTTTGTAAGATTTAGAACATTAGGGAAATTTAAGTCAGCCCCCCCCCCCCCCCTCCCCCGAAATAAAATACTGTGTACGACGCCACTCAGATATCCCATATACTACAGTGAATACTACATGGTGTAAAATTTATCTATATGTACAAAAGGCATGAAGATTAGTAGTAGTTGCTTAAGCATAATATTTATGAACAATTTCTATGGACAGACAGAAGATTGGTCCTCAAAATGGTATTTGACCCGCTGCTCTACAAGGAATTATTACAATATACAAGTTGTATTTGCTCAGGCGGAAAAGGAAAATATATTTTTCTCTTTTTTTAAAGTAAATTATATTGGGTGCGTTCATTAATTAAAAAAATTCGAAAATTTGTTTGAAAATAACGACCCTTTGAAAATCTAAATGACAAACACTGTGGTAAATGAATAATTGTGTTCAGTTTTTAGAAATACATGCTAAATTTCTAACGATTTCATTAAAATAATTGGGAGTTGTTTACTTTGGTGACAGACATACTAAAATAATTTTATTGTTATTCATTGCATGGTTTGTGTTCGAACCTCATTTGTATCATAATTGCATTATATTTTAGTATCATTATATGTTGCTTAGTATCATCATATAACCTTGCGTTGTCACAAGAACATCCCAAAAAAAAAAAAAAAAAAAAAAAAAGACTAGAGCGAAATTTGGGGATTTCAATTTGAAAATAATGGTCATTTGAAAATTCGAACAACTTTACAGTTGTAGAAACTATATTTTCAATCCATCAACTCAATATTAGATTATGTTAAAATCATTTGATTTCAATAAAAGTTGCTTATTTTGCTAGACGAGAGTTTTAAAAATTTTGATGGCTTTCATTGAATGATTTGTGTTCGGACCTTGTATGAAATAGGAAATATATTATAGCCAGTCTGTATTTTTATTCGTCAATTTCAATAATTGCTTAACAAATTTGCTACAGCTATCTCATATGCATCTAATTGCATTCGGTAAGGAAATTTAAAATTTTGCTTCTAATTAACTACAACAAAATAATGAATTTAGGAGGAATAACACCAATTTGTTTAATTTTTATTAAATCTGATACATTATATCTTTAAAAGAATAAAAAGGAAAAAGAAGAAGAAATAACCTATTGTTCCGACTGGTGCCGGGAGGGGATGTTTAAAATGAATTTAACTGAAATATTGACAATTTACGTTATTAATATTAGGTCTATTTTTTCCATTCACTGAATATTTTAAGTTATTTCAGATCTTTATTTCGTGAGAAATTCACGCTCTAAAGCTACGTTTAATAAAATCGTGAATTTTTATCTGATTTTTTCGTTATATTTCAAAAACTATATAGACAGATATTCTTCTATCAAAAATGTAGTTAAATGGAGAGGAAAAACTTACATAGCCAATCTGAATTACCGAAGAAAATAAACACACAAGAGCTGCCATTCTTGGATTATTGCCGCTTTCGTGAGTAACCGCGAAATAGAGAGGAAAATCTTATATAGCAAACCTGTATTACCAAAGAAACCAAACACACAAGGGTTGCCATTATTGGACTATTACCGTTTTACCGAGTAATAGTTAGAAAACTCCCTGGGTTTGAGGCTGCATTTTTACACACCGCCAGATGCGTTATACAGATTTTAGATTTTACATAACACACGGTGTGTATGAATGACTGTGGAATAACGCTTTTCTGAGTAACTTCGGAAAAAGTGGTGCAACGCATAGAAAAATGCCTCAGGAACGTCATGGTATGCTTAAACAAATCGAGTAACCGGCAAAAGTTACTCGAATTGAAATTGGTTACTCCTTACGTTGGTGTTTAAACCACTTTAGGTACTCAAAAGGGAGGGTAGGAGAGTGCACACACACACACACACACACACACACACACACACACAGTCAATCCTGTCAAGACATGATCTCAAGGGACTGGGAAAAGGTTAAATTTTAGACAGGCTTGTGTTTAATCACTTCACCGGCGACAGGTATGGGGAAACCCATGACTTATCTCGGGGCAAACGATGAAGTGGTTAAAGAAGCATAATTAATTATACCTATAAGATACACTAGTAACTCAATAAGATGTACTGTTTGTTACGTTAGGATCTTGAAACTCTTCCTTTTAATATAGGATTCCATTAGAGAAAGATTCTGCTTTCATAGGTTTTACTGTGTTCATAATTACAGTAAAACATGTTAAGATGAAATCATGAAGAGTGGTAAAAATCACCTTTCAGGCAAGTTTTCAGCAGCTTTAATTGTGTGGCAATCTGTATCAGGACCATGTAATGCTTCCATTGAAGGCAGGATTCTGTTACAGATAATTACCATTTTGACAGGTTTTACTATACAGATAACATAAAGAAGTATATTAATATAAATACAGCAAAACTTGTATAAAAAGGAACCTACCTATAACGTAGAGGGCAAAACTGGGAAATTTCATAAGTGGACAGTGGCCGGTAGTATCACTTTCATAAGTGGCCACCTTCTTTAAACTAGTGCCCACTTTTTTACTTAAAAGTACTAAACAGTAAACTTTTGTTAAATTTTCTATTAGTATTAAGCTAAAATTGAACAGACCATATAAATATGTTAATATAAACATATGTTAATATAAACACCAGAAAAAAGTAGAATCTTTGATGAAATGCAAAAAAAAAAAAAAAAAATACTCTGTCCTTGTAGGAAAGTGGCCATAAGGTGGCTGATGACAAACATTTTTTTAATAACCACTTTTTCTCATTTGCCAGTCCTGCGGCTGGTGGCTAGTGCTAATTTTGCCCTTTACTATAACAGAATGCTGTCTTAAACGGAAATATTCCATAGTCCCATCAAAAAGAATATCATAATTACACCTGCTAACACAAAAACCCCCGAAAAGAAATCCTGGCTATGCCATTGGCTTTAATAAATTAAATCACCTTTAATTGAAACAAATTTAGCAAGATCGATTTTATAGTTTTAGCATTCTCATCCCGCCCAGTTTGAGAGAAGTCCTTTTGTATGAACTCCATTTATAGTGCTCCAAATTAGTGTAAGCCTATGGGCGTGTTGCACTAAAGCACTATAGAAAGGACTTTGAATTCGGCCAAATCGTTGTAGACTGATAGTCTACAAACTATAGGGAATAGAAAAATGTAAAACTAGAGAACAGGAATTCTGCTTTTTCAGAATTTAGTGTCGCCCCCAATGAAAAAAAAAAAGTATATAAATATAGATACAGTAGAGTCCCAATTATCTGAGTTAATCGAACTTATACCTTTGAAATGGGTAATTTTCTTCTGATGGACTGATGGCTCTTATTATTATGAAACAGCCATTATAAATGAAGTGTTAGGTGAAGATGAAAGAGCAGCCGTAAAAGTTAGAACGCAGATTTTCTGGCCAGAATGGGGGGGGGGGGGGGGGGGTGGGGGGGGCATATTTTTTTTCTTCCCATTCTGATCAGAAAATCAGAGTTCTAACTTTTTATGACTGCTCTTTCATCTTCACCTAACACTTCATTTATAATGGCTGTTTCATAATAATAGAAGCCATCAGTCCATCAGAAGAAAATAACTCGATTAAAGCGACTTATGAATATAAGTGAAACGGATATTCTTAAAGCTAGTCTAAATTACAGTTTCGCTTTTAAAAAAATTTTTAAAATTGTGCTCGTTCGCGATATTTATTATTATTTTTTAAATACGGTAACAAATCAAATATTTCTGGGAACGGCGTTCCCACCCAACTACAGCACTGATCATATGATTTACTGAATTTTTTTAATTTTGTCACATACCACCTTTATCATCAGAGCTCTTCTAATAATTTGTGGAAGATTCCTTATCATCCATCTATTTTTGGAAAGCAAGTGAAATTCAGCTGACTATATCTCTCTGAATTTGCACGATACTTGTAAAGAAGAAAATAACTCAGTTAAAGCGGAAACTCGGTTAAGAGGGACTCTACTGTAGTTCAGTTTTAAGACTTAAAACACGCACTTTCTGCTATCTAATGATTCATATGCCTTCATTTGTTTGTAATATTAATATAGATACTTAAAATTAAATATAGTTCATAATAGCTTCATGTTTTAACAGAAATCATTTGCTTATATTTTTTCAAAATAGCATGTATTTTAATTACATTTTTTTTCGTTCGTTATGAGAAAATGGCAACAAAAATACATAAATACTATTTTTCCTTTAATTTCTACAGAAATGGAGTTCTTCCGTTGCCAATATTAAGCAAATGGCTCTAAAAACTACAAAAAAATTAATATTTCAAAAATAAATTGAGATGCAGTTTTCAAACAAATTGCATTTAAAAGTACCTATTTTCCCCAATACAACGGTCTAAAAATTGAAAAGTGTTCGATGCTTAGAAGTTTAAAGAATTGCTGTAGAGTATTTAATCATATAATGATACATCGGCTTTGTTTTACGGCTGGCTTATACAACGTAATGTTATTTTTTGAAGACGACACAAAATAAGCTTGGAGAAAGAAATAGCACACCGGGGGCTAAAAATGTAAAAAAAAGCAAATCCCCCTTCAAAAAAGAACACAGCAACACCCATAAAATCTTTATCAGAACTTTCCTTGAGTCTTTTTCTCCGTATTGCAATCAGATAACTCTATTGAACCCTCAGCAATTGTAACTACATATTTTATTTTTTACCTGCCAAATAACTTTTATACAACAATCTTAAGCTGAGAAAAAAAAAAATGCATTAGGAGAACAACATTTAAAAAAAAAAAATTAGCATTCAATCAGATTTTATAATTTATTTACAGTTCCTATAGAGATGTTTAAAGATTTTGCAATAATTTTTTGGTGGGTTGGATTTTCTCTTAAAACATAAGGCAGTACAACTTTAGTTATAAACAATGAATGTACCTTTGTTGGGTGCGAATTTTTTGCCTGTTTCCACAGTAAAATGTAAACTGATGTTCCTTTCTTTTTTTATTAATTATGCCACTTATTTTATGTCTAGAAATATTAAAACTATGCTTTTCACACCTTTTTTAATAACCAAATAAAAGTATTTTTCTTTATAAAGCCCAAATACATAGCCTTCGGTCCATTGTTTATTTTCCAGAAACGTTTTAAAGCAAAGAATATTTTTAATGATGCAGACAATTAAATTCTATTTCAAATTGATGCCATAGGTTTTTAGGGTTTCGTTCATCTCACGAAACCCTTATAGTCTTGCTTATCTGTCTATCCGTCACAGGCCCGTACTCTGAAACCATTTAAGTTACAGACTTTAATTTTTTTTTTACATAGAGCTGAATACCCCCTGACATTCCCAAAATCATAAAATTTAGAAAAATCCTTATATTATTTTAATTAAGTGAATTCATTCTTTTTCAATTTCAAAACATAATCTTAAATTCAACAAGTATCGCTGAACCCCAATGAGGCCGTACTAACACAAATGTCTCCCATGCAGTAGATTGTGGGTTCGTGTCTCTGAGGTGGAACGTTTAAATTTTGATTTTTATTACTTTTTTTTTTTTCAGATGGATTTAATTAAAAGAAAATTCCTTTGTTTGGCCATTTAAAAGCTTTCCAGAATTTTTTTTAAAACTGCTGCCATCTACTGGCTATTTTTTTTTAAATGATAGGATAACTTTTGAAAGATTGTTTTTCTTTTTCATTTTGAATTAATAAACGTTAACATCATCCTCTTTTTGATGCCATCTAGTCAGTGTTTGGAAAGTCAAACACTTAATATGGTTTTTTCCTGAAATATTTGAGCATTTGAAATATGCTTTAAACAATTTTTTGGTTTTAAAAATTTTATATTTTATTGAAATTATATATAATTTATTATATTTTTGAAATTGCTGAATTTAAAAATATTTTTCTAATTATTTTTAAATTAAATGTAATGGTGCTGCTCTTTATGCAAGGATTTAATAATTATAAATTAATAATTTTGATTTCAAATAAAAAAAATCAAGAAAATTGATACCATTTTTATGTATATTTGAAGCTTTAATAATTCACTAAATTAATTTTAAAATTGCAGTTTTTGTTTTGGCGGGAAAACACTTCATCTCTGACGAAAGTGGCTGGGACGTCATTCGCCATGTAAACACTGTCGTTCTATGTTGCTTGCTAAGTGTTTAACATATTTCTTATAAGTTTTTAAATTTTCTGTGTAAAAATCAGTAGCAATATGTGTTATAAATATTGTGCAGTGCCATGTTGCACAAATAGTACAGTAAATTTGCCTGAGAAGCACTTTTTTAGTGTTATTAAAATATTTTACATATTTATATTACTGAGTAAAAAGGTTTATTTTTTACATATTATTCTTTGTCCTATATTAATTTTGTGACTTTCAAATTATTTTCCTACTCAGAAACTAATTTTGAATTATTCTGTAATATGCTAAACATCAAATTTTTAATGACTTTAATATGCATCGTTTTTTAAAGTAATCTTTTTTTTTTTTTTTTTTTTTCCCACTACAAATTTACTATGTTAAAATTCATATTTTATCTGCAAGATAGTTAAAATATGTTCTTACCACTGTGCTATACATTCTTTATGTTTCAATTCTAATGAGAATTGATAAGAAATATTAATTTTATTTGCAATGCCTTCAAATCCGATAATATGCATTTAATAAAAAATACGATTACAATATAAAGTTTGTTTATATTAATTGCTGGTAGATGGCGCCAAAGTATTTGCAAGAAACACAATGTTATATGCATGGTATTAGAATCTATAGCTCTGTGGTTATATTATTATCCGTTATTTTTAATTTTGCAGGTTTTAAACAAAGTTAAAATATTTAAAGGTATTAATATTACTTGTGTTTTGTCAATATTTTTTTTTTTTTAAATGTTGAAATTATCCCTTAAACATTTATGTCAAAAGGATAATTTTGTTCCATATTTCTTTTAGGAACTTCTAAAATTAAAAATGTTGATATCTAAAATGAAATTTTATTTAAAAATGTTTTAGAGGGTATTCAGATTATAAATATGATTATTTGTAATTTTTTAGATTATTTTTTAACTCGTTAACAAAAGGAAAACTAACTATTCAAATTTTAGTAGGAGAAAAAAACAGTCTCGACTACAACTACAAGATAAACTTTGTAAGAAAACTAAATTATTTAAACAAGCCACACTTGGACCTGTGTTTGTTAAATAGAAAACTGAATAAATCTGAAAAATTAGATTGATTTCCTGTTCATTTTTTACTGTTATAATAAATATGGTATTAAAAAGTTGTGCAGTAGTTTTAAGAAAATGATCCATAGTCTACAATATTGTATGTCACAACCTTTTGTCCCAACTTGAACTCATTTAAATTTTTTCCTTGTAGTATGTTTTTAATAAAAGTGTTAAGTAATATTTTATAAAATATAAACAAACCATCAATTACTCCCATATAATTATTATGAACTTTTTTTATTGTGTGTGTGCCCTTTCACAAATCTGGCCAAAATAGACATTTTCAAATCAAAATTTTAATGAAAATAAAAAATAAACGATATTTTATGTTAAGTTAGATCTCACTTTTTCAAAAATTTAAAGTTCACAATGTTAAATAAATTTTAAGGAACAGATGAAACAAGCTTGAGAGCAAGCAAGCAAGAGCAATGGGAAAAAGTATACGCGCAAAACGTAAATTTTTCAATTTAGTGGCAAATGACGTCACAACCAATCCTGTCGCGTTTTTGTATCACATGGTTTTGTTTAAGCTTTTGCATTATTAAAAACAGCAATTAAAAATTATTTTCTATTATTTTAACGATTCTGAGTGGATTTTTGAGGATTTCAAGATAAACTTTATCGGTTACACACAAAAGAAAACGTATTCCTCTCGTGTGAAATTTCCCCATTGAAATGAAAGTTTTTCAAAGGTTGGTATTCAGTTTAAAACTTGGGTGAATATTTGGCATTCAGCCAAATCATTATTCCTTACACCTGGTGATTATATTGAAGACAGCTTTTGAGTTTGTTAAGTTCTTTAATTATGAATTCAAAATGGCCATCCAGCAACTCAAATCCTCAAAATAAGTTTCACAAAAAATCTCAATTTAAAAGTTAATTTCAAATTGTTTGCTACTATATTGTCAAATAGCAAAACAAATTTTTAGATATCAATTTAATAACTCAAATTATCTTCTTACCATGCTCAGAAAAGTTAAACAATGGAGGGAGGTCCTTGCCATTGGGTAACTTTGCACCAGGCTCTCTCAGTTTGTTGAAGAACTTGTGGGCACATGCCTGAAGAGGAGTAATGCGAGCAGATGGCGTATATACTAAAAGACGAGATACTAGATCAATAGCGTCAGGAGAAGCTTTACCGTTAAAAATCTGTGAATCAATAAAACAAATTATGAATAAGAAAAAATATAAATCAATCATTACAAATACATGAAAGAATGATAGGTGAACAGCTTACAAATATATATAAATTTGTAGGAAGATGATATGTAAAAAGTTAATTTATTGAATTACTTGAATAACTAGACGTTGACAACATATAAACTTTAATATAATTCTATAAAGATAATTTTACAACGCTTCGTTGGTAGTTTCTTCAAATATATTACATTTCTCACTTAAAACATATAATACACTTTCTTTCGAACAAGCCAATTAGGCCTAATAGTGCCCTTATTGGCATTTCATATGTCGACACCTCATGAATGATAAAAATTAATAGGCTGACTCTTTAATTTTGAAAACCTCCCGACCTTATGCTTGTGGATTTTCATAGCTCATGCTTTCAAATCATGTATAATACGAGGGGAAGTCGGAAAATAAGATTTCCCTGTCGACTGTGGTCAAAGTTATGTATGAAAGTCAAAAAATAGAATGAGACATTAAAGATAAGACATATCTTTATTTTTCAACATAATTACCAAGTACATTGAGACATTTGTCATACCGCTTGATAAGCTTCAAAAAGCCCTCCAGGAAAAACTCAGGGCTTTGCATACGGAAGAAGCGTTGAAAGGCTTGTTTGACTTCAGCATTGCTTCCAAAGCGTCTTCCTCTGAGATTCTTCTTCAAAGCTGGAAACAGATGGAAGTCACTTGGTGCGAGATCAGGACTGTATGGCGGATGTGTAGGCGCTCCCAACCAAAAGTTGCAATGTGGTTTTGGATTTCAGTCGCCGAGTGTGGTCTCGCATTGTCATCCAACAGCAGAACGCCAGATCTGAGAAGGCCAGGTCCCTTTTTCCGAATCACCTCTTTCAATTTCGACAGAGCGTCACAGTACCGCGCAGCAGTGATGGTTCCATTCTCCAAAAAGTCCAGCAACAAAACTCCTTGGGTGTTCCAGAAAAAGGTGAGGAGCACTTTACCTGCAGACGGAGTTCTTTTGAACTTATTTCGGACAGGTGGTGACGGATGTTGCCACTCCATGGATACGGCCTTCGATTCGCGCGTGAAACGGTGGACACAAGTTTCATCCCCCGTCACAACCCGGTAGACCTCTACCCAATGGTGTATCGGTGTCTTGCACGTTTGTGTTCACGTGCTATGTCGTCTTTCGCCCCTAGCCGTTCAACGCTTCGTCCATATGCAAAGCCCTGATTTTTTCCTGGAGGGCTTTTTGAAGCTTATAAAGCGGTATGACAAATGTCTTAATCTACTTGGTACTTATGTGGAAAAATAAAGTTATATTTTATCTTTATTGTCTCATTACATTTTTTTGTCTTTCATACACACCTCTGTCCACAGTCGCCATCGAAACTTATTTTCCGATTGCCCCTCGTAAAAAGTACCAGAGCGTCAGTTAATTTGATGATCACGCACATCATAAAAAAAAAAAAAGTATGTTTAAATTCAAATACTACAAATCGGTCATCCTGACATGATGGCGTCTCGCCATTAACATCCTTTTTTTTTTTTTTTTTAAATGTTTAAACAGCTAAATTTTGAAACACATGTTTTTTCTTTTACAGAAAATTTTGATTACATGTTCAACACACATACACATATACTTAATCTATCTGACTTATCCAGGAGTTTAACCCATAGACCATGACTTCATGTACTTGGCACAAGTTGACGTCTCTCCTGGACCTTCACTGATCTCCTACTTTATACTGATCATGATTCTTAGCTATGTTTCTCTAAAAACTTATTTTAATTAGACTTTTATAAAAACTAGAAATCAATTTAAAGGAAGCTCAATACCTATTTAATTAGACGAAAGTGTTGTTAGAGATGTTTATGCTGAAAAACAGTCAGTCTATAAGATATAAAATAAAACCTTTAAATGCATTTATCCCAGCTTATTTAATATTTACTATTTTGAAAATGCTAAACCTTTGTCAACTTTTACAAAATGTTTACATTTTTTGCTAGTTAAACTCTATAGCCACATATAAAGAGATTTAAGCATGAGATTTGAAATTAGAAGTGTAATGAATAGTTATTTGGTCAAATAGCCAAACAGATTCTTTAAAGTATACACTGATTTAATTTCTTTTTCAAATTTAAAAAAAATAAATAAAATTAAACACAAATAAAAATTGATATTTTATTATTTGTATGTTTAAAAAATTGTTAACAGCTTCATGTATTTTCTTTTTTTATTTGTGATATTTTAAACATTTTGATGCTAATAATAAAACAATATAACAATACTGCATTTAAATAACTAATTTACTTTATCTGTAGACACTTGTAATTCATGCATATTTTAACTAAAACAGAAACACATTATTATCACTGTTAAATTTAAATGTACATTTAAAGTTTATTATTTATTTTAGAAAACTTATTTTCTTTAAATCAGCATGGCAATTTATTTCCATTGAAATATAAAGAGTATTCTTCACTTCTACCACCAGTGACACTATCAGTTATTTTACCAATGATACTTATATATCTTGCATTCAAAGTTTAAGAGCCCCTCTTAAATCTTACTCTCCCCCAAAACTGATTATTGCAAAGAATGTTAAAATTCCCTCATGAGTAAAAATATTTTAAATGTGGTCTATATATTGCATTATTACACTGTTTAAACATGGAGAAAGAAAAATACTTTTATCTATATAACACCATTATTTAGAACTTAAATCTGACAATACAAATTAAACTTGAGGTAGTGTTATGAGATTAAAAAAAATATATATATTGAAATGTAATTCTGCAATATTTTGTATTAAATATATTTAAGACTGCTCTTAAAAAAGATTATAAGTAATACTGCTATACAGTATGAAACTGATACATAAATAAAGCCATCTTTATATGTGCATAAAATTTAAAGATATTAAATTTATATTACAGTGCTTTAGAACTGGATAGCATTTTTCATTTTTCTATAAATCTAATATATCTATAATTGACAGTCCCAATAGCTGTTCTCTAAAATAGCCTTAAATGTCTAACTGACACCATTTTCTAAAAGATTCTTAGTCTTAAAAGGAAACAGAATGATTTTTAAATATATGAATAAGAATACCTGCAAATTTTGTGCATTTAACAATGAAATTGACTGCATGAACACATCAAAAAGTAGCAAGTTTGGATTTGAGAAACCTTGAAAAAAAGATAACGAATATTTAGCAAGAGGGCCAAATAGTTCGAATACCAAACAGTGGCTGAATATTCATTACGTCCCTAATTGAAATACCTAAAAACCTTTATGAAAATTAAAATGTAAGGGTATAGTTATTTTTTTCTATCGTTTTGGAGCTTTAATTTTATTTCATGGAAACTAATACAATTAAACAAAATTCCATAAATTTGTTGAATACATTAAAATTAATAAAATAAAAATGATGGAAGAAAAAAAGTAGCATTTAAATAGATGTAATAAAAATAATTTGCAATAATTTGACTGAATTATTTTTTAGCATTCATTTTAATAACCAATATACTATATAGTATATATATTTCAAGTACTGAGTTTCCAAAGCATTTTTAAAAGAAAATCTAATTATCTCAAGATACACTAATCAGGGATGTAGTGGAGGGTATACGGTGGTATACGCCATATGTCTTCTGGATTTTTTTTAAGGAACACCGTATATCCTATGTTTCTGAAAAAAGGTATAGTATTATACACTGTAGGGTATACCCTCTGCCTTGAGTGTATACCCTCTGCCTTGATCGTATACCCTCTGCTTTTTTTACAACTACAACACTGACACTAATGATACACTAGTCACTCAACCAGTAAATTTTAATTAGTTTAATTCAATCAGTAAAAATTATCGTATAACATAATACAAAGTACAGGGGTTGCAGTGGTAGGTTTAAATCTACCTTTCTTCCTATCCTTATTCCTTTCCTATCACTATTTCATACAACTTTATCGTAGATCTTTATTGCACAAGAAAATAAGATATGGAAATGGTGGTAAAGAAAAAATAGGATGCCACTCTCTAAAATACAAATACCCAAAGCACAGTCAGTCACTTGAATAAACAGCAGTTCACAAAAACTAAAAGCTGACTAATATGTTGTCCTAAATTTATAGATATGCAGATCAGCTTAGTAGAAAATTGGTATAGTAGACTCTCTCAAATCCACACAGCTTGGCGTCAGAGGTTGTGCGGATTTTAGAATTTTGAAGATTTCTGGTCATTGCTTTGTTTACATTTTTTAAACAGTAATTCGAATGCAATAATGCAATCAAAATGATAATGAATACTTAGAATATAGTCGAATATTAAAATAATTAAGTAAAGTAATAAAAATTAATTAAAAATGATTAAATTATAAGTAAATGTCAAGTAAATGACCAACAAAATCTACCGCATGTACATGCCTAAAAATTTCGATGAGGTTAGTCCAAGGAAGATACTGAGTGTGTTCAGAAGTGCATTTCGCGCCGCGCGCGCGCGCTGAGAAGTTTATGTCATGGAGTAGGTCTTATCGAAGAAAGGAATTTTAACATAATTCAATTATTTCATTATCTTTAATGGTTCAAAAAAGGTAAAACCAACGACTATATTTCTTTATCCTTCCAAAACATGGTTTTCGTAACAGGACTACATGCCTATGTTCACTCAGATAAAATGTAAAATAGTCGGGAAAAACATCACGTGACCTTCTTTATCTACTTTAGCCCATTTAGCATTTAAAATTAGTTAACCAACCGCACACAAACTCCGCTCAAGCTGCTCAAAAAAATTGTGTGGGCGATTTGATCACGTGATTGTGCGTTTTCTGCTTATGTGTTATTGGTTGTGCATTGTTTGGTAGGTTGATTGATACAATTTAAGAATTCAACTGGTGATCTAAAAATTTTAACTTTTTAACAATTTTCTTTTTATTTATTTAAAAATGATTTATCAGTTGATTTATAACTTCTGTGATAAATAGAATGCTGTTAGTAAACCAAGATTGTGATATCAACATATGAGATTTGTTTGTAATCTACTATACTGGATGGATTTCAATGGAATTTGCACTGTTAGTTAGACAGTTTTTCAGAGAAGGTTTTAATATATATATTTCTTATTTTATGATTGCATTTTTTAATACCGTGTGGATAACAGACCAAAATACATCATAAAACATGAGAAATAAATGGCATTCAAAATTCTGTTAGTATAAGCAAAATACTTACTTATACTTTCAGTAGAAAATTTATAAACATTCAAATCATACTTTATTCACTACAAAACTAGACAGCAGACCTATATATTTTATCTCTTTAAAAAATATATCTACAGATATTTTTAGTTAAAATAATCTACAACTATTACATTTTATTTTTATAATGTTCAAAGTAAAATATGATTTCCAGCCTAGTCTCGATAAAAATTCACTCGTAAAGTATTCAAAAAAAAAAAAAAATCAAGGAATTATCCTACGTGCAAAAGGATATTTTTGCCCAATATATATTATTTTTTCATTTGGATTTGCTTAATGTTTATATCATTATACATATACATATATAATCACTTAGAAACGAAACTTTAAATATTTAAAAGGCGTTCAGATGTAAAACTTTCATCTCGAAATACCTAATTTTCTCACATTTAAATAAATATTTTATTATTATAATAAAAATACACGTGCCTCTGTATAATAAAAATAAAAAATATATCTTCATCAAAAATATCTTATTCATTATGAAAAATATAAAACAACCAATAAACAAAATAAAAAAAAAATTATGATTACAATGTGGGACTGGAAGGATTCGAACCCAGAACCCCTAGTCTCGAGTTCACTGTCTTATCCATTCAGCCATCTAGCACATGTTCGTTTTGCAACAAAATATCTTTATAATTAGCACCATAATTAATCAAATCCATGATCTGTTCCTGAACACCCTACGTGTTATTCCATCCATGATATTTACCCACTCCATGTTCCTGTCTCCTGAGCTCGCGCGCGTAACGCGCGTGCAGCTTGAACACACTCACTGATGCACCTAATGCTCGGATTTTTATTTTTTATAATTAGCCAAGATATTAATCAAAAACTCATAGAAAGCTTTTTTATTTTTCACAAAATGGCAAAAGCGAGTGCATATCTGGAACTGATTTCACAGCGGGAATGAAAGAAATTAAGAATTTTCACTAGTTAGCCAAAATTAAGAAAAGTAATTAAGATATCAATTTGGAAATGTCAAATCATAAGTTGAAAAATATTATACATCAGTGTAGAATTTTTTTTTGTAAAAATCAGACGGTAATTTGTCCTATTAGAAATGGCTCCAGAGATATTTTCATACAACATCTAAGAGAATAAAATAGGGACATGTCATTAATTAAAAACTGATAATAATGATATCTCAGATTGGCAATCCCATAATATTTCCGAAAGGAATTAAGAATGTTTACAAATCAGTGAAAAGTAATAAAATTAAATAGGATATCAATTTGAAAATTTCAGAACTTAAGTCGAAAATTTTTTTTATATCAGTGTATAAATTTTCATAAAAATCAGATGGAAAATTTTCTGATTAGTAAAAAATCCATGGTGCCAGATATCAAAAGCAAAATAAAAAATGCGCAATAAGAATGAATAGGGATAACAAAGAAAACTTAAATTACTAATAATTATTTAACTAACCAATTTAGACCATTTAAGAGATTAAATATATAAATATAATACATCCAACTTTCAGCAGACGCATGCTTGAAAAGCTTGTATGTGTCAAGTTACAGCAATCATCTTTGCATTGCCAGGGATATGTCTCTACATTTTCAAATAAGTTTTGTTTCTTTATGCGTTATGAAGTCTAGTTTTGCTGACAGTGCAGTGGTGATTCATTATAGTAACTTATAAATTCAAAAGCAGCTTTTCACAAATATTTCTGGTAAATATAAAGTCTAGGCATTTTTTAACTTTGATATATTTTTAACTATTTTTACCTACAACATTTTTAAGAAGATTGTGAGAATTATGCATGCTATCTACAAGTGTCTCTTCAGTATTTCAAGACTGTGATCAATTTCTTAATTGAAAGCTCAAGTAAACCAATTTTATATCTCTGTCGCTATTCACTACATTTTAACCTTTCTGCTGCTCAACTTTGTGACATTAGTTTTATTCTCTCTTACTCTGAGTTATGATTTCTTTTCAGCCAGCTCCTACAGTGCACAGTGTAAATATCGCATGTTAGGACTCTGCTGTTTAAAATAAAGTGTTAGGTCATTGCAATTAACCTACAGTGCACAGTGAAAAAATCGCATGTTAGGACTCTGCTGTTTAAAATAAAGGGTTAGGTCGTTACAATTAACCAATCACGTTTAAACTGCTGATTCGCCCTGCCCCATTTCCCAATAGCTCCTTTGTCTCCTCTAATTTTTTTTTTTTTCAAAATATTTGGCTTTTCCCCCTTTTCCGCCCCCTCCCCATCTTTTGAAAACAGAAGTTCTGCTGCTCTGATTGACTCATGTGTTGTAAGTTCTAAATCAATGTAAAAAAAACATGCAGCAGCTGCATATTGTATTACGTTTTCAAATCATAATGCATTTTCCATTTCAAAATCGTCCCAGAACGGTACATGTTCCCATTAGAAAAATGGAGTTATTTTAATCAGATTATTTTATGATATTCTGAAAAATACAGGACTTTAGTTTACCTTGATAATATATGACAGTGAATCCAGAGTGTGCCTCCTCTCCTCCTCGAAATGCCCTCAGGAAATTTAGGACAATACTAATTAAAAGTTTAGAGTTGAAATTCCCACTCCTCAGAACTGACAAATGATAATCCAATAACAGTGTTCTTTCACTCAACAAAATGTGTCCCTTTACTCGATATAAGTACCCTTTCACTGGGTAAAAATGCCCTTTTTAAAAGAAATGTGAACACTATAATATAGAAAATAGTTTCAACCTCTTTCACAGTGATTTTTTTTATACTGGTAAAAGGAATTCGGTTTAAACTTTTTAGCCTAATATAGTAAGCTTTGTCCTCAGCGATTTTCGGATTCTAGTGATTTTTTCCGTTCCACACCTATTTTTGTCATCCATGAAAGAATTTCGATTAACTGCATTGTAGTAAACTTTGTCCCCTGCGATTTTTGAATATTTAACGATCTTTAATTCTGCTTTAAATGTGATTTTTAGCATTCTTACGAGTTTCGTAGCGACATTTTGATAGTTGTAAAATAAAGTTGATGTAAAACTTTCAATTTTTTTGACATTTCGAAACGAAATTTAGTTTAAAACTTTTAGCCTAATATAGTAAATTATTTCCTCCTGATTTTTGAATTAACAATTTTAATGCTATTCTTCGGGTTCCACAGGATATTTTGCAACTTTTAGCTTAATATAATAAATTTTTTCCGGTGTGATTTTTTATTTTTAGGTGCTTTTTAATACTTTTAACGCTTTAGTGTTTTTTTCATGTTTATGGCGATTTTTACATTCGTAAAAGGAATTTGAATGCAAACTTTTATCCCAATATAGGAAATTTTGTCCTTCATTCTTTTTTAAGTTTTTGTGATATTTAGTGTTCTTTGTGATCTGCGGCAAAATTTTGACATTCATAAAAGAAATTAGAGTTTTCAACATTTAACGTCATGTAGTTTATTTTCGTCAACTACGATTTCATCACTATATTCAGCGTTTTTTTGTGTCCAATATTTTGACATTTGCGTTCCAAGGAATACCATTTTAATCTTTTAGGCCAATATAGTAAATTCTATCCTCTTTTCAATAAAGGTTATTCGGAATTCGTATACAAATTTTCATGATTTCTGCTAATTTTTTCGCGTTTCTCAGATTGTTAAAAAAAAAAAAAAAAAAAAAAAAAATCCTGTTTCAAATTTTTAGTCCAATATAGTAGTTTTTGCGCTCTGGTATTTTTGATATTTCAGTGATTTTACGATTCATGCATTTTTTTTCACATTGGTGAAAGGAATCAGATTTCAGTCTTCTAGCCCAATAAAGTATCTTTTTTTCTCTTTCCAGAAAGTTAAATTTACTCAAAATTTTATTGTGAATTTTAGAGTTTTTTTGGCATTTCGTGGTATTTTTTGATGTGCTTGGCCAACGCAGGGTGTATCAGCTAGTTTATTATAAATTACAGTAAATATGTTAAATAATTCCTCTAAAGCCTGTACTTAGTTTAGGTTACATTGATTCTTCAGTGTGTTTTTTCTAATTGTGTTATATATAATTTTATCAGTCATTTCAACTGTTATAAAATATCACGTTGCAGAAAAATTTTGCTGTTAATGAGGTTTGTAACAGAAAACTTTCTGCCAGAGTACTGGACTAATTCATTATATGTTTATCTAGAACATCGATATTTTTCTTTTCCAAATGAGTTACAATTTAGAATTCTGGAATAATACAGAAAAAAGTTTGAGATTAAATTCAAGCACAAAAGTTGCATTCCTTCTAAGAAATTTAAACGTTTACTGACAATTCATAATAATATACTTGGTATGTAAATGACACAGTACAGAAATTTTATATAAATGAAAGATAATTATAAAATAATTTTATTACATTTACTCACATAATAAAAATGTGCATAATTTTTGCTCTCTTTGCTTTTGGCACTGAAGAAACAAAATAGTAGGAAAAGTACACAAATACTGTAAATAATGCATGGAAGATAAAAGGATCAAATTTAGCTTCTATAATCAATAAATTGCAAAAAAGAAAATGCTTTACATGAACAGCATACCTCTTGCCAAGGACGGGGATCAAGATGAGGGTAGCTATACTCTGCATAGACTTTGTTCATATGCCATATTTCATCTTTAGATGGCGTACCTAGCACTTTCATAATTTCGACAAGTTGGCTCACACAATCATCGCTAACAAAAATTGCACGACCCAACATTAATTCCACTAGAACACATCCAGCTGACCATACATCTGACATAAAATGTTAAATTTGTAAGAAATCAAAAAATGAATTTGAAAAATCACTAATGAATTAAACAATACATTAGTGCTTTTAAATAAATACATATAAAATGTACAAAGAGTAAATAATTCATACTCAGCAAACACTTAAAATTTAGGTTTATTTTTTAAAATATGCTTGAGATACAGTGTTGAAGTTGGGTGGGAACGCCGTTCCCAGAAATAATTTGGTTTGTTACCGAAAAGAAAAAAAAATCACGTACGAACAGATTTTTTTTTTTTCAAGCGAAACCATAATTTATGCTAGTATTAAGAAGATACGTTTCACTTATATTCATAAGCCGTGTAGGGCCTCCCTTTGAAAAATTTTGTGCTGAACCATACTTATGTGAAATCTTTGGTAGTGATCAGGAAGAAAATTAGCAGACGAAACAGCTTGTCGTACATCAGAGATCACAGAAAACATCACTCATCATTGTTCTTTTGGAAACTTCTAGGATAGATGTGCCAGTAAGTAATATATGGATTTATTTCAGTTATTTCAATTTATTTGAATTCATAATGGAAAATGTTACTATGAGATTGAACAAATATTGTTTTTAAGTGGATGCGGTACAAATGCAATACTGTAAAAACTAGAATATAATAATTATAACTGCTAATTGAAAAAAAGTCGGCTTTTGGCTAAATATTTTAAATTGGATTTTGGCTTAGCAAAAATCTGGTAGCATCAACATCTATTCTATGAAAAGGTGAGTTTCCACAAATATTTTTTTTTCCAATTACAGCACTGTTGAGATATGGCCAGTTTCCTTCAGATTGAAGAAAATAGAAAAAACTTGACAACCCCCCCCCCCCCCAAAAAAAAAAACACACGCACATATAAAAAAAAAAAATCTAACCATTAGATTTACATTAATTTACCTGTACGATACAAGCATTTTTTAATACACATGTTGAAAAGCAAATTAGCAAATGAAATGTTTTAAATTAAAAATAAAGTATTTTAAATTAACCTAACCTTTATTCAATATAAATATTAAATAAAAAAAGCTGGTGCATAAAAATATTTAATGAGGCAAATACATTAGAGTCTTGCTTACACGATGCTCCAATATAAACTCGTTGCATGTGCCAATCCCAAAACTTTCTTCTATCTCATAAATCGTAATATTTTAAAAAGTAGTTACAAATGTTAATACTTCGATATTATTAGTTCAATACTATACCAATTTTGATTTTCATCTTCAGTCAATTGATCGGAGTAAAAATGAGTTAATCTTGATCGTGATATTTATTAAAATCAATTGTTTTTCCTTATTCTGTTGTACATCATCTGTCTGTGAATAGCTGGCATAGCAGGATATGAAGTTCCCGTCACTATACGAGCACTTAATGTACAGTAGAAGTACAAAAAATTGAGAAAACTAGACAAAAATCGCTATTACAGTGCTGCCTTTTGGCAGAGTATTTCGAAATTCAAGGAGTACCTGCTTGCCATAGCCAAAAACACACAAAAAATTTGGTTCAATTCTATGCACAACTTCACACACTTTTCAAAGATACAATGGCGACACACGGACAGACATTTTGTATAAACATGCTTTTGGGGATCTGTGACCCATAAAATGTGTAAATCCATCAAAAACTGAAAGTAAAAAAAAAATTCAGTTACAATACTTTCTTCTATTGAAGAAAGTAAAAATCCACAACATATGTTCCCAACTGCACAGTTGGAATGCCTATCTGGCGCATCCATAGTAACTTTTTTTTACCCTTTTGCAGGAGAAGGTAATTGCGAGTATTGGTAAAGATCAAGAATGTATTTTCAAAGTTTCTTCCACCACCCTTTCAACTCTTAAACCCTCCCGCCATGTCGATTATGGTTTGGTGAGCATAGCTGTTGTTCGATAATCAGGTCCTTAGTTAATATCATAATTGTAACTGGGTTTTTTTTTTCATGCATTTAATATTCGATCATCATTTTGTTTGATCATGTACGTCTTCTGTTTTCCCCGGCCTTTTCTTTGGCCACTTGTAATTGGTAAGCCTATTACTGTATTTAAGTATTCTATCGATGGAGTGACGATGCTATGAAGTGATGTCGCATTTATTGATTGCCAAAAATTCTAGAAGAGTTTGCTAGTATTTTATAGTCTTTAATATTTCAAGAAGTTCACTGGACTATTTCTATCAGCAGTATTTGTAACATGATTTTAGTATATTTGAATGACAGAGGGAATATAGAATAAGAATTTAAAATGTATAATCTTGAAATACTGCATTGTGAACAGCAAATAGAACCCTTAAATATTCTTTTAAGTCAAACTTTTGGCAGTAAAAATATAGAATAAATAAAATTAATCTGATCTTACTTTAAAATCAATGACACTGAAGCTTGTAGATAAATAAAGACACGTAGTTGATATAAAATTCTTGTTCCTTTTATCCATTCTTGAAAGGTAGGGAGGAAGGTATTTTTTGTTCATTGTACACCACATAAAAATTCCACGGAGAGAATCCTCTTTTTAAATTCCAAAGCATTGAAATATTGGCTGGCAAAACATTCTTAGAGATCTTGATAAAAAAAACATAATTTTCATGGATAAACTTTTACAGACTTATAAAATTAAATCCAGAGCATTAAAAATACAGAGGGAATGACATCACATTGAGAAAATAGAAGCTTTGAAAACTATTGTTCTAGACACTTTGAAACAGGCACTAAGGCCCAGATTTCTTGTATGGTCACATCGTCAAAAAAATACTTTTAAAATTCTCTTAAATTCTGTTAGAAAACAAGTGCATGAGTACATCTAGAAAAGAAAAGGGGTCCACAAAAGTGACTACAAATCAATTTTGAACCCATTAGTTAAATCAATATGATGTAAATTGAAACGTGTATAAAAACAGACAAAAACAAAATTAGGTTCTAATTCGTTCAAGAGCGACATCCCCCCTAGGAGCAGCACCGAAGTGTTCTAAAAATAAACTAGAAAACCATGTCGCTGGTGCTTGTGCATTGCGCATAAAGTATGATCCGATTGAAAGTACAACAGGGAAGAAAAAAATGCCCTCTGACTGCTTTTGCGGTTAAATGAAAGAACTGCTGATCGGCAACGAAAATTGATTCCAGAGGAGGTTTAAACAACATGGCTGGCATGCAACATCGGAATTATGGCACATAAATAAAAGAAATGTTATTGCAATATCACAGTATTCATTTTGGAACTTTTTTTAAAAAAAAAGAGAATTTCCAGCGCTCTTTAAATTCCATTAAAACTAATTATTATTCAATATCTATTCATGAAGAATCTGCCAGAACTCAGATTGGTTTTTAAAAATCAAATGTATTTAAGAATCTAATATGAAAAAACTGATGCCAATCGTTGAAAGAAGTCTTCAGGAGTCTTCACCAGCAGACCAGAGTTGTTTTACTATTTGAATATTGATAATTATATAAATAAAACGCAATATAGTTAATATGACAAATTTCCATTACATCTCGATTCTTTGCATTTGATTTGCTATAGGAATAGGAGAGAGGTTGTTTATAAAACATTGTAAGTTCTTGCATTATTTTCTTGAACTACATGGAGCTCATGATTTCCTGAACCTTTTACTACCTTCCATCTGTCTTGTCTGTTTAAAGACTGTTCTCAAGTTCCCTGCTCAACAACGTGAAACTTTCTAACACATTTTAAACATAAAAGCATAAAATTGGCAGGGCTGACTGACTATTAGAGCGATTTGGAATCTAAATGAGTTTTCCATTTTTTTAATAAATTAGTTATTGAGTTATAGGCAATTTTGGTCACATAACTGTATTTCTCCTTTCTCGCAGTACCCCGTTTGGAAATTCGGCAGGTATTTTCTGAAAGTTCTTCTACCTTTATCAAAAAATGGAAAAGTTCTTTGATCAGATAGTTTCCGAATAAGAACACATGCCAATTTAATACCTTTCCAAACAAAAATGAATTAAATAATCTGTCAAAGTTGCACCTTTGGATTTAAGAACAGCCTTAAGTATTCTCTTTTCTTTAATTGCATGAAATAACTTTCATAATCTAAAAGTTTTATGACAAATTTTCTAATGTTTTAGATCAATGAAAATTAAGGCTGGATTATTTATCAATATCGGAGATATATTGATATTTTTTACTTATTGCAACAATAATATTAAGCTCTGATTTTGGCAATATATCCCAATACCTAAGCTCTGACTCTACCGACACATCCCGAGAACAGATTTTTTTCTGCCTCGTGACTTCAAACCCCAAAAAACATCAAAGAATGTTTTGTACCAATATCACAATTATCTTTTCAAGTCCTTTCTTTTGTGAGATCCATGCAATTTTTTCACTGCCACGGTTCATTTAAACCAGAATATCCCCTTCCAGCTATTATCTCTCTTTGTTTAATATTCCAATAAATTCTTTACATTACTTGTTATTTAACCGTAATTTTCGCCATCCGTTCGTAACCGAATAATACTGTTATCGTCTGCATTTTAATTCTGCCACTGCTATTGGTCTAGACATATTGCAATATATCAATGCCTTGATATATTGCAATAATATGAGTTAATGTAAATGCGAATTGTTGTGGAGCCGATAGTATTACTCTAGATTAGCAGCTAGAAAGTTCGTGTCTGGAGCAACCAATTAGAGTCTGCTAATGGTAAAGTCTCGCTTTCTACTTTTTATCACATTGGTAAAGTCTCACGGCTTGTTCATTGATTGCTTTTGAGCTGACCTTCCAAACCTTTAACATCTAGTTTGCCTACACTGCGCTCAATGATAATTTGTATTATCTTTATCTTCTCAGTAGTATTATGGGTAGAATGAAAATTTCTCGAATGAATTTAGTGTATGAAGCTATGATATTTCAGCTTAAAATGAATATTTATATATATATATATATATATATATATATATATATATAAACTAAATTTTAAGTAGTATAAAACTACTTCCAAATGTGATTTGAATACTTATATTTCAAAAAAGGTATCAATGTTGTTTTCATGTAGTAAATAGATAAGAATAAGTACAGTGAAATTTATTTATTTTATTAAGAATGCATTGATACTTTAGAGAAAGATTGAGAAATAACATTTTTGATACATATGTCATCCAATGAAATTGATTTAATTACAAGTTATATTAGCATGACATGTGGCATTAAATCAATTTCAGTTTTTGCTTTATACTTATTTTAATCATATTAAAATCAGCGATATCCTAAATTTATTTTAATTTATTCTTTATCATATTCTCAGTTATACACAAGGAAATTAAAAAGTTATTAATGTATAAAGCATAAAATAGGAAGAATAAGGAACATACTATTTTTAAAGAAAAACACCATGCATGCAATGATATAAGTGCAAATAGATAACGAACATTGGTTCATTTTTTTAAGGTTGGTTGGTTGTGTTTATGACTGCCAATTATCAACACGAGGGATATAGGCCCTAATGGGAGGGAGTGCCCTTCGTGGGGGTCTTTCTAAGGGAACCTAACCTGTATTAACGCTTGGAAATCCAAGGTTCGAAGAAAACTATGAAAACTCCGAATGATTAGGCCGACAGGCGCGATCGGGTTCGAACCCAGCACCTCCCGTCTACCAGCTTCGAGAGCAGAACCTCTCGGCTACTAGTGGGGCCCCACCCATTTTAAGATTTTCTATTTTGTTATTATATACTTAAAGTATGCTCTTTGAGAAAATAGGTATAAAACATTGATTCATAGCTATTTAAATATGTTTGTACATAAATTGCTGCTACCTACTATTTGTCTTTGTAAATTGGAATATTTTTTCATTCACACTTTAAGGTAATTATCACGTTATAATGTCAATATTAACGTATTGATATAGTGTGAGGTTAAATTTCTGCTATCGCCCAGCCCAAGTGAAGATGCCTAATATTGCTTATTAACAAATAAACTCCTTTGTTTATGTTAAGGCTGTTCTCAAATCCAAGAAGGCAACTTTATGACATATGTTAATTTATTTTTGATTGCAAATGCATGAAACTAGCATTGTTCAGAAACTATATCATCGAGCTATTTTTACAGTTTTTTTTGCAAATTCAATAGACCTTTCAGGAAATAGTGTCAAAGTGGGTGTTTTGAACCGCATTTCCACTCAAGAAAGGGCAAAAAACATGCTTGTCACATGATCAAAATCGCTTATAACTCAATAGGTAATTTATTGATCAAAACATGGAAAAAACAATTTGATTCCAAATCGCTTCCATGGTCAGGCTTCCCAATTTTATATCTTTCCGTTAAAAAATGAATTTGTAAATGTGTCAAAACATTTTGCACTTGTTCAGCATAGCAGTTGAGAACAAACAGCCTTAAATCTAGCCCCAAAATCATGGAGAAAAACATGTTAATAAATTCCCCAAAAATTGGAGTGACTACAACCAACTTTCTGAATGTATCCAGAAAATAATATATGTATATATTTCTGACACAATGAAATCTGCTGGATGTAAATGCTGGAACTACTGTTTTGAAACTGAAGATGTTACCTCTGCACTACTGTTGCTTGATTGGTTCACTGAAATATTTATTACTTATACTCAGTCACATTTCTTCTTTCTTTTCCCCATAGAATTACTTGCAAAATGACTTAAAATTAGATTAAATACTTAATCCGTTGACCAATTTGTACGAGACTCTATGCAGGTCTTCCGACAGTGGTTTATAACATATTTGTTAACTGGGAGCTCAATTGGAAGTACTGTTCAGGAATTAATGTGTTTTCTCACTCACAACACACAAAATCACGATTACAATACTTTCCTTACAATATGTGTTCAGAAAATAAAAAGAATTGGGGTGCCAAAAAGAGTAAAATATAAGAACAAATAATAAGGGAAAAAAAAAAAAAAAGAAAGTACAGGAAAAGATCAGCAAATAACATTAAAGGATAATGATAAATTTTAATAATTAGATGAATGTGTACAATTTTTAAAAAGAAACACCTAGATTTCTAGAAAATAACAATTCTAACATACTTGCAAACACATAATAAATAAAAAATTAAACAAAAAAGCATGAATTTACAACTTTCATATAGCAAAACAATTTTAAGAGGAGACTTACCAACCATAGCGGTATATTCTGTAGCGTTAAACAACAATTCTGGAGCTCTGTAGTACCGGGAACATATATAAGATACACTAGGCTCTCCTTTAACAAGATGTTTTGCACTAAACAGAATGAAATAAACTCAAATGAAATATTACAAATACTTTTCATAAAACATTACTCATAAATCTTACTTAAATGTGTGTATGTGTGCATGAATACACCTATACTAAATAGTTATGCATAAAATATGATAGGGACATAAGTCTCTACAAAAATAGATTTTTAAACTAATTTTTAAAATGCCCGAGAAATTTGTCAAAGGGTTAAAAGCAAAAGCAAAGACATGGGATTTAAATATATTTCATTAAAACATTAATTAATACAATTAAAATAACAAAACTTTGTAAAAATCACCATTAAATCAAAACAATGCATAAGACGCGTTTCGAGCTTGAAAATTAACAGCCTGTCATCAGCAACTGTAAACACATGTCCATAAGGAGGTATGGTCACAAATGAACAGAAAGGGAAAGGAGGAGCGATTATAAAGTGTGCGACACATGGCGCTAACAGTAAGTTCAAAACCAATCTTGGAGGATCGCATGCAGAATTGGAAAGTGTTGCCACAATGATAGAAAACATTACAAAAACAAATAATAATAAAAGAAAGGGAGAGAAACAAAAGAAAGTTTTATTATTATTAGCCATAAAAAATGAAAAGAGTGAAAGAATTACAAAAGTAGTTTCCAAGCTGAAGAGAGAAAAGGAGATGAGAGATCATTGACAAGTTTATCAGAATTTTTGAAAATAAAATGAACTTCGTGAAAATCCAAGTGAGTGGGAGAGACAGGAGATGGCCATGGAGAAATTAAAAGTGATTGGAAATCCAACAGTGAGAGGCAAAGTTTTATTATTTTAATTGTGAGTTATTGCCAGTTTTTGGTACTCTTTCTACTGCATTAATTAATACATTTCTTTAAAAATAAAGTTCCTTAAGTTGTCACAGATCACGAAAATACAAATGTAAATAAACAGTTCATCTGTCTTATTTGAAAAGTAAGGAATCTCAAGATTATGAATTTTTTATGTATGTAACAATTCATTAGCGTTCATTAAAATTTAACGTTTTAGCTACACACAAGAATTTTCGTCAAGAGCAGAGTATCACGTGTCATTTACAACAAGTGTTTAACTTAGTTACATTGCTACAAATGCAAAATATTTCATAATAGTAATAGAAAAGGAATTTACACATACATTTATAAATAACTGTTTTTCTATAAAAATATGCAATATTGGTTTTCCTAATAGATGATTCATAGATGACAGACATTTTTCACTTACTTTTCTTGAGAAGTTTTTTTTTTTTTTTTTTTTTTTTTAATAAATCTATCTGAATAATAATCCTCTACTTCCATAGTTATCTTTCTTATACTCTTCTGATTATTTATTTTTTTCTTGCTTTTTTTTTTTTTTTTTTTCATTTCACAGTTTTCAAAAATGGTTTGAAAAAAAGAAAAACAGTTCTTTGAGCAAATATAAAAATCTGTGTTGTAATTTATTAATTTGTATACTAACACTCGAATGAAAGTATAGTGAACTACCATTAGTGCAGACTTCCAAAAGAGGCCATTTTTCATCCGCATGAACCGAAATCTGCATTAAACGAGGTCCTTAATGTAAATTTGAATATGACGAGTGAAATGAAATTGTCTGCATTAACCAGAGATAAGCCTTAAGCAAAGATGCATTAACGAAAGTTCACTGTATTTGTAATTAAAATTATCAATATGTAATGATCAATATCAATGTAATGTAATTGTAATAGGGCGATATTTCACAAATTATTCTATCATTTTTATGATTTTTAAACTAATGAGTTTCCACCCCATTTTTTCTCTCCATGTATGCTTGTGTGGAGATGTCGTTTTTCTTGTCCCATCACTTTGTATTTTCTATGGTGGAAAAGTAAGGCTGTACCAAGTACTCAGTACTCCATACTCACACTCAGCATACTTGGCTAAATTTTGGCCAAGTACTCAGCCAATACAGAGTAGTTGTAAGAATTTTATTTTTTAAGCATTATTGAAGACAAAAGAATCTATAACTGATCTATAAAAGTTAGTCGAATATAAATGTATAATATATGCAATTATTCATAAAAACTATTTGGTATATAAAAATGTCTACAAAATATAGAAAAGGTAAAAAAAAAATGCAGATCAAAGTTTAGTTTTACATCTATACAAATAAGAAATAGATCATTTTTAAACCTAAGAAAAGACTAAGTTTGGGTACATAAACAGTTTGTAAAAACAAAGCACAGCAAATGAAATAAAACATTTTAACAATTAGTTATATCATAAATTATGGTGTAAAGATGACAATTTGTTCTGCAGTTTAAGGAGATAGGGCGTTTTTTTTATTATTGTAAATTTAGCCTGCCTCATTCACAGTAAACAATGCTTGAGAAGGTGCAAATAAGAATTTTCTTTCAAGCTTGCATATAATGGGAAAAGTTTTATTACATTTTTCTTCCAAATAGACTCTCCAGACATGACCGTTTTACCCAATAACTCTGCTGCTAAGAAAGTCTATTTCTTTTTCTGCTATTTCTTCATATTCAATCTCATCAAAAGATTACCAAAAAATGAACAAACTTTTTTCTTCTCTTTTGGATCATTTACATTGACATCACTAGTAGTGTTTATGCTATATTTTTCTTATTTTAGTGGGATTTTTAACTTCAGATTGCTTTTTATGCATCATTTCTACAGCTTTATTTTTTAAGTATTTTTTAATTTCACATTTGTATTTTTCAGTGGAAAATGACAATTTAAATCGAGATTCAACAAACAGCATTTTTCCATTTGCCTTGTTTTAATTTTTCACACATGCATATCTTTTTTCCAATTCATTTTTTAATAAGCCAGAACCAAATGACTGGAACTTTCTTTTCCCAAAAAAGTAGCAATGTTTTAACTGATGGTATTACTTCTAATATGATTTATTCATTTGAGCTCATAAATGCTGTGATTTCTTTAAATGACAATAACGATTTCACTATACTTTCAGCAATTATTGCCACTGAACTGTGGTAAAATTTTGATGAAAATATAACCATCCTCAGATAGGATAATAAATCATGAAAACAGGAAATTGAAACATTAATCATCACGAACAATAACAATGTGAATTCCTATCCAAATAAATTAAACTATAAATCAACAAGTAATCATAAAAAGCGTTGCAACTTCAAATCTAAATTCTATTTATCCCAAAATGTACAATAATTGCATTAATAAATCATAAATGACTGTTTCCTCCAGATGTTAGGAAAGCGATCACATGATTAAAGTAAAGAACTAAAACGACATTATTAACTCTTTTTTATTATGCTGCATATTGTTCAAATAAGAAACATGTAGAATAAATTTTGCTGCAGCGTTAAATGTAATAATATATATAAAAGCATATATACTGTAAAACTTAATCTTAATATAAGTTACATAATTACTACAGAATTAGCCTCATTAATTGAGATTGATGACGTATGAATTATTTTTAAACAAATCTTTCTTTCACGATTTAGAAGAGAAATAATAAAAGCATTATGTCACCAGGTAACCAACACAGATACAATGGCCATACAATGCAAACTGGAATTGCTGCAGCAGAGATATACAGGTAAGAAACATAATATTTTATTGCTGATATATTAAGATAGGCCAGATTAGTTTATTTACTCTCATATATCTAAATATTAGTGCACGTGGCCTATTGTGTAAATAGAGGTGGCATTTTTGCCAACAAATTTGTTATTTCATTTTCAGCAGCATAAAGGTAAAGAGGCTGCTTTAATTTACGCAATTTTTTAAACATATGATATTTTGAGTTCCATCTTATGGTTAATTACTCTTATGATTAATTTATTATTATTATTATTTATAGACAAATGAAACTGAACATTTTCAAATTTTGTGCATGCAGCAATGAGTGGTTAAAATGCCCAACAAGGCTTTTAGCTATAGCTAACATGTCAAACAGCATGTTTGGACGATAAACCTGATTTTATTATAAGTTGCCCATTGCAAATAGAGCAGGCTACACTTTTAATACCAGCATTTTGCATTACTCAATGAATAGTTACAGCAACCAATAACCATTTTTGATGACAGGTATCAAAATGAGTTCGAAAAACTGAAAAATCAGTTTTATTTCATATTGGTTAATTGTACTTTGGCACTTTTATGTTAACCAGGCACCAGTGATAACTCACCAAATCTTGTTTCAATTGACATAATTTGAATCGCAATATTTGGCTGAATTTATGTGAAGAGGAACTAACAATCCATTTTTAAAAATCTGAATTAAAAGGTTTTTGGACCTTAAATAATGCAAGCTCCTATTTTGTACATATAAAATTAGATACGATGCTTTCATTCTGAAACAAAATGTTTCTAGTTTGTTATATCTTAATTAAACATTCCTGCTACTGGCTAAACCTAACCAATAGACCCAATTACGTCAGATTTAGTTATCTGTATTAATATGTTTGTGTTTACATAGTTAAAAATAGCTAAAAAATAATAAAATAAGTTTAAGATATTATAATAGAAATTATCAAATTTTTTTAAAGTAATCTTAATTATTTTTCCTATAAATATTTTAATTTATTCATTCATTCACAGAGAGTTATATCTATCTTAGCAATTTTAAAACTTAGTTCATGTTATAAGATTGGTTGGAAAAATCGGTTTGCAAGATTAAAATAATTTGACAATCATTGGTGCCCGGTTAACAAAAATACAGTCGGCTCTCATTACTTCGAAATCGGATAAATCGAATCTTCGCTTAATTCGAACTAAACATGAAGTCCCGAAATTTTCAATGGCAGAATAACATTAAAAATTTTCCTTTATTCGAACTCATTTTCTCTTGACTTCGTTTAATTTGATCTAACGAGAATTCCATTTTCTCATTTTTCCTTACTTTCTCATCGACTTCAGATCCTTGAAATAACTTTCTTTCATTTTTGTCAGAATTGTTTGGAACTAGTATAATAATCCCATGCATTTGATATCCGCTTTCTTAGTGTCCATCAATGACGCATCCACCTCTTCTTCCATTGTACTTGTTCATAATCCCTTCTCTAGCATTTGACCCAGTGACATTCTAAGAAATCCACAGGGTGGACATCTGTTAAAGATAAGGGAAACCTGTTTTATCACTATTCTATCTGCAGTGTAGGGATCGAATTTTTCAGTCAATGGTTTTATTTACTGCTAAAGTGTTTTTTGAGAAAGTAAAAGATCTTGTTTCTTTAAAATATGGCTCCACGTGGAAGTTATAAATCGTTAACTCTAGAAGCTAAAATGGAAATTATTAAAGAGGTAGGATGTGGCCGATCTAATGACAGAAATTGCTGTAGAATATGGAATAAAAAAAGAATACGTTCTCTATTTACTTGAAAAATAAAGAATTCATCCTGAAATCATGGGAAAAGGAAAAATTTGCTAAAGGACGAAAACGTATGAGAACAGCAGCCCATGAGGATTTAGAGGAAGCTTTACTGTTATGAACAAAGGATGCTTTGGCAAGAAATGTATCTTTGAGTGGACCTATATTGGCAACAAAAGTGAAAGAACTTGCACTACTCACGGGTATTGAAAATTTCAATTGCTGTGAAGGATGGCTGACACGTTTTAAGCACCGAAATAACATCATACACAAAATTATGTATGGTGAAAGTAGTGCTGTAGACCTCGTTGCTTGCAATGAATTCTGTGAAAAGCTACACGAACTCATTTCTACTTATGCAATGAAAGATGTGTTTAATGCCAATGAAACAGGGTTGATTTATAACTTCTTTGTGGGAAAGTTATTCCCAAGCATTTTAATTTCTATTTTTTCATTAATCCATTTGTAAAGTTTACCTGAACTTGACTACACCATATTTTCTTTTTGTTGCCGCCTTTCGGCGTTTGTTTACGTTTTTATCGCCATTGTTGAATGGTTGCGTATCACGTTTCGGTCGTGGACCATATAAGGCAATTTCACTTGCGATTGCATACGGTCGTATTCATGTTTTTTATAAAATAAGTATTTGAATTTAATTAACATGTAAAAGAATTTTTTAAAGTCATTTTTATATTAAAGTAATTTTTCTAAAGTCATCGTAATATTTATTAAATGTTATTCAAATTAAAAGTAAATGTTAATTATCTTCTGACTTATGCAAATTGTGTAGTCGATTCTGATTGGCCGATAGGTTTTCGTCCTGATTTAAAAGGACTGTGATTTCACGCTTGAGGTGTCTTGTGTCTGATGTCTGGTATGTTCTTTTTGATGAAGTTTCATCTAGTATTTTGTAGTATATGGCGAAGTGCCGATGTAATTTTAAGAATCTAAAAGATTTAAAAGTGTAATTGTCTAGTAGTATGGAGAAGTTTAAGCATAGTAATATTAATTTAAGTCACTGATAAAGATGTTTAAAGTATACTATAAGTGGCTAATTATTAAAGAGGTGTTCAAGTTCAGGCAAATTATTGTCTTCAAGTGCTCATCAATTTGATTTTGGAACAAAGCAAAGTTCCTGTACGTTAATACCAATAAAGATGTCTTCATGGAAATCTTCTGTTTCTTCACTCTAGCATATTACTGTAAGTACAATTCAAATTACACTTTACCTTTTCACTGAAAACAAAATGCTATATATATGAGTCACGAAATTGCATATATTTCAACAATTCTACAACTTATTTTTATTCAAAGTTCTTATTTCAACAATATTTTCAAAGTTTTCATGCATAACTTAATTTATTTTGCCAAGAGCACTCTGCTAAATTTTTATATGGGTTTAACCCTTCTTGTGTGAAATACAGAAAGAGGGGCAACCACTTGTAACCCAAGAGAGGTTATGGGCCCAGAAGCATTTCAACTGCACAAAGCTAGAGAAAAGTATTTTGAAATGAAAAAGTTGAAGCTAATTAATGAAGTGTGTTATTTTCAAGTATCTAGTGTATGAAATATCTTAATGTTTATATATATGTACATGAAAGTTTTATTACCATTACTATTTATATTTTATATCTATTTATTGTTTTAAGTAAAAGTATATAAATGGCTAATGCACCAGATATAATAGTATTAAGTAGAGATAACTATCAGAGCTGGACTCGTTTTATAAAGTGTACATTGCAAACCGAAGGTTTGTATACCTGGGTAAATAAAACCGAATGGGTGGATTTTAAGGATTTAAAGCCACTTGATACATTTAAATTAAATCAGTCGAAGCAAAGAGCAGTCGGAATTATCAAAACGTATGTCAGTTCTGAAATTGGATTAACGATATGTCATTTGGATGATCCGTCTGAAATTTGGGAAACATTAAAATTAAATCTGGAAATTCCAGGAAGAGCATTAAAATCATTTCATGTAAATGAATTTAGGAATTTAAAAATTAATGTAGATGAAGATATCCCAACATATATTGCTAGGTTTGAAGAGGCTTATCGTTGAGTAGTTGATTCCCGAGAGGAAGTTGCAGAAAAGCATCGTTGTTAACAATTAATAGAAAGCCTACCAGAGAATTATGATTACTTAATTCATGGTTCATACACTCAAGAACAAATAAAATTCAAGCACTTTTCAAGCACTATTCCAGTACTATTCAAGGACTGATTAGATACATGCATAAAAATGGCAGTAGAATAACACAAAAGGAAAATAGCCACCCGATTGATTATCTATTTCAAAGAAATCTTATTGAATCTTTTAATTTTGATAAAAGGCATTTTCAAGACATTATATTATTAGAGAATTTTTAAAGAATAATGTGTTTTAGTGAGGTACAATAGTGAGGTGCTTAGTGAGGTACAATGGAAAGAAATTTTACATATAATAAAAAGATAAGAAAACAGAGCTTGATTTTTTTTTTTTTTTAATTTAAGTACAAAATAAATAAAAGGTATGGTATCACTACAAGAGAAGAAGGCAGGAGTAAACTAGTTAAATTTTAGGAATTCTGAAAACTCATCAGGGGTTAAATACTAGCATTTCTGAAGTTGTGCATAACTTTTTACAAGTTATACTTTAATATTTTAAATAAATATTATTCTCTGAATTCTCAAACCTTACAGCATTTGCGCTTATCCATACAAAAATAATTGGAATAAAGGTTAGATAATTTACTTTTACTTTTTAAAAACAAAAGATTTAAAAAAAAAAAGAGTTTATAAAAAGGAATAAAAATTTTATTATCAGTTACACAGCGAAAAATTTATAATTGATATAATTCTGTGAAGTTTTTCCTGACTGACACCATTTGCGATTTTTATGAATGACCGACCGATTGACAAATTTTACAATGTTTTTCTGCAACCAATTAACAAATTTAACATTTTTTTTTGAATGACCGATTGGGTATATTAGAGGGGGGGGGGGGGGGATTAGGTGAAATTGGCACCAAACTGACGAAATTTGCGATTTTTTTCGACAAATTGACGAAATTTGCATTTTTTATCGTATAATTATTGGACGAATTTTGAGGTATTTTTTCCCGATGATTTTTCAGTGTTGATTCTGAGTAATAAAAAAAAATAATTGATATTCACATAAAATTCTTTGAAAAGTTACAGCAGGGGGGGGGGGGGGGATCCACTCCTGGCACTAACTATGCAGTTTTTTTGCCGCCCTTTGACACAACTTGCCGTTTTTTCGCGATCTTTCGGTGAAATTTGCTGTTTTTCGCGATCTTTCGACGCAATGCCACTTTTTCGCGATCTTTCGATGCAATTTGCCACTCTTTCGCGATCTTTCGTCGAAATTTTCCGTTTTCTCGCGATCTTTCGACACAATTTACCGTTTTTTCGCGATCTTTCGACGAAATTTTCCGTTTTCTCGCGAACTTTTGACGAATTTTTCGGTTTTTGGCGATCTTTTGACGAAATTTGAGGTTTTCAGCGATCTTTTGACGAAATTTGAGGTTTTTCCGTGAATTTATGACGAAATTTGTGGGTTTTTCGCGTTTCTTGGACGAAATTGGCGTTTTTTTCGCGATTCTTTAACGAAATTTTCGTTTTTTTCGCGATCCTTTGACGAAATTTTCGTTTATTCGCGTTCCTTTGATGAAACACGCGTATTTACGCAATCTTTTAATGCAATTCACGTTTTGTCCGTGATCCTCTGACGAAATTTGCTCTTTATTCGGGATCTTTTTCCGAAATTTGCGTTATTTCTCTATTCTTTGACGGAATATGCGTTTTTCCCACGACCTTTTGACAAAATTTGCATATTTCAGCGATTCTTTGGCGAAATTACCGATTTTTTTTTCATGCGAACGATCTTTCAAATTGATATTTTTCGGCGACCATTTGTCGAAGTTCGCAATATTTTCCAGCACTTTTCATTCCTTGAAAATGAATACTTTCTTTTCCAGCACTTTTCATTCCTTGAAAATGAACACTTTTTTTTTCCAGCACTTTTTCTATTTTTTCCAAAGCGTACGAACCATGTAATTAGAGAATTAGACCATCTGCCAGAAAAAGATTTTAAATTTAAGGATGTTAAAGGCGAGATTCTAAAGGAATGTTCAAGACGGGATTTGAGAGAAAGATTACGAAATGAAACCCTCATGGCTGATAGAACCACACAAAAGTCTGAAAAAGTTTCCCCTAAATCTCATTCTCGAAATAAAATAAATCTATAGTGTGAAGTTTGTGGTAAATATGGCCATTGGGATAAAAATTGTAGGAAACAGAAAAGTGGTAATAAAAGGGACGAAGTAAATTTAGATTCATATGTCACAGAATTAAAATATAAAAATAATGATACATGCAATGTTTCCCCCCCTTGCTGGGAATGGACATTAGATTCAGCGTCCACATCTCATGTCTGTCAAAATAAGCATTTCTTTACTTATCTAAGCGAGCCACCAGAAGGTGCAGTTGTTAGGAGGGGAACAACACCTCATAAGATTAGAGGAATAGGAAAAGTAAGTTTCAAATTAAAAGAAAGGGATAAAGTATCTATTGTAAATTTACATAATGTGTTGTATGTTCCTACCATTCATAAAAATCTAATTTCCATGTCAAAGACGGATAAAGCTGGTCTCCATACCACTATGGATGATGGGTTTAAAGTTTTGTATTGGCATTGGAAGTATTTATATACTGCCACTCTAAAAAATAATTTTTATGTTCTTAAAGCCATTAAAAGTTATAATGAAGAAGCTAAACCTAATGTTAAGAATCAATGCTTAGAGCTTGTTGATAAACCATCTTTAGGTGCATTAGATGAAATTGGCACCAAACTGACGAAATTCGCGATTTTTTTCGACAAATTGACGAAATTTGCATTTTTTATCGTATAATTATTGGACGAATTTTGAGGTATTTTTTCCCGATGATTTTTCAGGGGTGATTCTGAGTAATAAAAAAAAATAATTGATATTCACATAAAATTCTTTGAAAAGTTACAGCAGGGGGGAGGGGGGGGGGATCCACTCCTGGCACTAACTATGCAGTTTTTTTGCCGCCCTTTGACACAACTTGCCGTTTTTTCGCGATCTTTCGGCGAAATTTGCTGTTTTTCGCGATCTTTCGACGCAATTTGCCACTTTTTCGCGATCTTTCGATGCAATTTGCCACTCTTTCGCGATCTTTCGTCGAAATTTTCCGTTTTCTCGCGATCTTTCGACACAATTTACCGTTTTTTCGCGATCTTTCGACGAAGTTTTCCGTTTTCTCGCGATCTTTTGACGAATTTTTCGGTTTTTGGCGATCTTTTGACGAAATTTGAGGTTTTCAGCGATCTTTTGACGAAATTTGAGGTTTTTCCGTGAATTTATGACGAAATTTGTGGGTTTTTCGCGTTTCTTGGACGAAATTGGCGTTTTTTTTCGCGATTCTTTAACGAAATTTTCGTTTTTTTCGCGATCCTTTGACGAAATTTTCGTTTATTCGCGTTCCTTTGATGAAACACGCGTATTTACGCGACCTTTTAATGCAATTCACGTTTTGTCCGTGATCCTCTGACGAAATTTGCTCTTTATTCGGGATCTTTTTCCGAAATTTGCGTTATTTCTCTATTCTTTGACGGAATATGCGTTTTTCCCACGACCTTTTGACAAAATTTGCATTTTTCAGCGATTCTTTGGCGAAATTACCGATTTTTTTTTCATGCGAACGATCTTTCAAATTGATATTTTTCGGCGACCATTTGTCGAAGTTCGCAATATTTTCCAGCACTTTTCATTCCTTGAAAATGAATACTTTCTTTTCCAGCACTTTTCATTCCTTGAAAATGAACACTTTTTTTTCCAGCACTTTTTCTATTTTTTCCAAAGCGTACGAACCATGTAATTAGAGAATTAGACCATCTGCCAGAAAAAGATTTTAAATTTAAGGATGTTAAAGGCGAGATTCTAAAGGAATGTTCAAGACGGGATTTGAGAGAAAGATTACGAAATGAAACCCTCATGGCTGATAGAACCACACAAAAGTCTGAAAAAGTTTCCCCTAAATCTCATTCTCGAAATAAAATAAATCTATAGTGTGAAGTTTGTGGTAAATATGGCCATTGGGATAAAAATTGTAGGAAACAGAAAAGTGGTAATAAAAGGGACGAAGTAAATTTAGATTCATATGTCACAGAATTAAAATATAAAAATAATGATACATGCAATGTTTCCCCCCCTTGCTGGGAATGGACATTAGATTCAGCGTCCACATCTCATGTCTGTCAAAATAAGCATTTCTTTACTTATCTAAGCGAGCCACCAGAAGGTGCAGTTGTTAGGAGGGGAACAACACCTCATAAGATTAGAGGAATAGGAAAAGTAAGTTTCAAATTAAAAGAAAGGGATAAAGTATCTATTGTAAATTTACATAATGTGTTGTATGTTCCTACCATTCATAAAAATCTAATTTCCATGTCAAAGACGGATAAAGCTGGTCTCCATACCACAATGGATGATGGGTTTAAAGTTTTGTATTGGCATTGGAAGTATTTATATACTGCCACTCTAAAAAATAATTTTTATGTTCTTAAAGCCATTAAAAGTTATAATGAAGAAGCTAAACCTAATGTTAAGAATCAATGCTTAGAGCTTGTTGATAAACCATCTTTTTCTAATCAGAGTAAATTAAAAGTTTCTACTTGTACTAAATCCTTAAATCAAACATGTAACATTGATAGAAGTGCTCATGTAATACAAGATAATGTCCGGGAAGTAACTAATGCACAAGAGTCAAATCAAAATTATAATATTACGTTTGCCAGTGAGCGTAACAACATCATGCTCTGGCATGAAAGGCTAGGACTTAGTAATGTTAGCATAATTAACAATTTGTTTCGTGAAAATTTAGTTCAAAATTCTGGACAGTTACAGGGAAAGGAAACTCCTTGTGAACCATGTATTCTAGCTAAAAATACTAGGTCAACACATCCTAGATTAAAGAAAATTCGGTCAAAAGAAATGTTAAAATTGATACATAGCGAGTTACATCAAGGAATGGGCAACAGTACATACAGTAGTGCAGTTGATTGAATTCATTTATGAAGTTAAAATTTTAGGTCCTATTTCAATGTTACTAGGTATCAATTTTAAAATAGAAGGATGAAATAGTTAATGTTAACTGTGAACATTATATTGAAAAGTGTTTAAAGAAGTTCGATGTCCCTGATTTTACTAATATATCTCTTCCTTCTCCTCCCGGATATAATCCTGTTCCTGAAGATGATGAATTTCCCGAGAACCTGCCGTACAGAAACTTGCTGGGATGTCTACAATACATTGATCATCGATGCCTTTCGCAATTTACTGAGAGTCATAACCTATTGCACTACAAGGCACTCCTGCGAATCCTGATGTATCTCTCTTTGACAAAATCTTTGGGATTGAAGTTGGCACAATCTGACCCTCCAATCCAGCTAGCTGTCTACGTCGACGCTTCTTGGGCAACTGAGACAACTGACCGAAAATCATGGAGTGGCTACATTGCCTTCTTAAATAATATTCCAGTAACCTGGAGGGTAACTAAACAAAATTGCATAGCCTTGAGTCCAATGGAGGCAGAAATAATTGCAGCTACAGAAGATGTAAAAGATTTAAAGTTCTTAAATATGTCTCTAATCGAAATTCAGAAAAGTCTTGATTTGGACACTATTACTATTCAACGTCCAATTCTGTTTTGTGATAATACTGTTGCCATCTCCTTTACCAAACATAAAGCTGACACCATAAAGAATCGCTACATTGATCTTAAGTATAAGTTTATAAGAGACTGGTATAACAATGGCGTCTGATATTAAGCATATCATGTCGAAAGAGAACTATGCTGATATCCTGACAAAATCGCTTGTAAAGGACTCCTTTCTTAGATTTAGAGAAGTTTTTTTTTATGGTGATGAACTTTTTAAAAAAAAAAACCTTTTTTTTTATTCTGCTATTTTACATAAACTTTTGTAATGAACTTTGTAGCAGAAAAATAAAAAATGAATGGGAAAGAGGGGCATTCTGTGGGAAAGTTATTCCCAAGCATTTTAATTTTTATTTTTTCATTAATCCATTTGTAAAGTTTACCTGAACTCGACTACACCATATTTTTTTTTCATTGCCATCTTTTGGTGTTTGTTTACATTTTTATCGCCACGGTTGAGTGGTTGCATATCGCGTTTCAGTCATGGACCGTATACGGCAATTTCACTTGGGATCGCATTCATGTTTTTTATAAGATAAGTATTTGAATTTAATTAACATGTAAAAGCACTTTTTAAAGTCATTTTTATATTAAAGTAATTTTTCTAAAGTCATCGTAATATTTATTAAACTAGGCGGCTCGGTCCCCTACGAGCTACGCTCGCCAACCCCCGTCCAGACACCACAGACTCTAAATACACGCTAATTTGATCGGCTTTAAAAAAGATTTCGAAAGATTGAATTATAATTTAAAAAACAGTGGTGATCTCCCTATAAACGAATTTCTATTCATTTCTCTTTGATTGGGGAATTTTAACGCAAAATCCGCTGTGGTACTACTTGATTATCCCGTCGACCCATTTCGCCAAATTATATGAATCGCCAAACCACTCGCCAAATTATACAAATTGACATAATTTTTATTTTAAATAACAAAAGAACAAATAAATTAGTACAACATTAATAAAATTACAAATAAAACGTCGAAATAAAAATAACTTGATGACGTAGACACGTGTAACAACATTTCAAAATAAGCTAATATAAAAGGAATTAAGTAGAGTCTTTGTCTCTTGGTATTTTTTAACAAAGCGAAAAGAAAGTTCTTTTAAATGAGACATTTTAAATTAATCGTTTTTAATCTGACGTAATTTTTACCAAGCTATTCTTTCTCTTTTAAATATTCACGTCAAAATACTTTTGTTAGAAATGAAATATTATTTGCGCTTTCCTAACAAAAATAGTTGAAAAGTATCCTCTCAAAATATCAAATAAATGTCTAGCGCAATTTTTTAATTTAAACCGTTTTGCAATATTATTTTGTGTTCATTTTATGTAATAACTGTAATGTGACGTAATTTCTCCTATTTAAGACTTCTAACGCATGTTAATAAATTTATTATTTTACAAATTCCTTTCTCTCTTAAAATTCACGTGTAATTATAGTTTTTATGACGTAATTTTTAATAAGTTCCTGCTTTTTGTACATAATTATTTAATTCTAATTCCAAATGTTTTTTTTCTGTTTATGTTATTCTTTTTTCTGTCACGTGTAAATAAATTTTTAATTTTTTTACATGTATAAATATTTTTTTTTGAAGCAAACATTATTGCTTCTGCTGTTTATACAGTTGGCAACAGTTTAAATTAATATCACTTTCTAAAATCTGTAAAAAATATCTCTAGAAATGCTGAAAATTTGAATTTAAAATAGAAATAAAACCTCAAAAAATGAGTCAAAATAAAAAAAATAATGCAATCTGCACTCCGACAAATTCTAACGCATAAAATGATCTAAAAATGATTACACTGCCATGTATAGTTTTTGCTGCTATAAAACTTTTTTAGTGGAACGATTTTGTCCAACTTTAGCATTAAATATCTCTTAAAATAATTCTTCGATTGGAAAACTGTCTGCTTCAGCGTGTTTATCAAACATTTCTGTATAAAACCACCGATTTTCATATTTTTGTATGCATTATTTTTCTTAATATTAACGAAGAAAGACCTCCAGTCACAAAAAATTCAAAACCGGCGGCGGCGGCAGTGACAGCGGAAGTTACTTTTTTTTAGAATAGAGAGATGTTATTCAAATTAAAAGTAAATGTTAATTATCTTCCGACTTATGCAAATTGCGTAATCGATTCTGATTGGCCGATAAGTTTTCGTCCTGATTTAAAAGGACAGTGATTTCACGTTTGAGGTGTCTTGTGTCTGATGTCTGGTATGTCCTTTTTGATGAAGTTTCATCTAGTATTTTGTAGTATATGGCGAAGTGCTGATGTAATTTTAAGAATCTAAAAGATTTAAAAGTGTAATTGTCTAGTAGTATGGAGAAGTTTAAGCGTAGTAATATCAATTTAAGTCATTGATAAAGATGTTTAAAGTATACTATAAGTGGCTAATTTTCCAAAGTTATGTTGATTATTAAAGAGGTGTTCGAGTTGAGGCAAATTGTCTTCAAGTGTTCATCCATTTGATTTTGGAATGAAGCAAAGTTCCTGTATGTTAATACCAATAAAGATGTGTTCATGGAAATCTTCTGTTTCTTCACTCTAGCATATTACTGTAAGTACAATTCAAATTACACTTACCTTTTCATTGAAAACAAAATGTTATATATATATATATATGAGTCATAAAATTGCATATATTTCAACAATTCTACAACATATTTTTATTCAACGTTTTTATTTCAACAATATTTTCAAAGTTTTCATGCAAAACGTAATTTATTTTGCCAAGAGCACTCTGCTAAATTTTTATATGGGTTTAACCCTTCTTGTGTGAAATACAGAAAGAGGGGCAACCATTTGTAACCCAAGATTCTTAATAAGTAGGGTGTAAAAAAATCATGATTTAAAAAAAAAAATCAGATTTTGATTTAAATCTGATTTTTTTTATTTTTTTCCCTGTGTTAAAATATTAAACATCTACCAAGAATTAAGCATTTCAAAAATGAATAACCCGCCAATTACTAATATAACCTATGTTTTTTTGCTTTAATTAATAAAATTTTAATTATGTAATTATAGAAATTACAAAAAACTGCAAATTAAAAATTTCTTTAGTAACATACAACATTATGTTCATTAATATTTTGTAATAATTATGTAAACCAATATTAAATACTGCTTATATTTCAAAGTTATTGATAAATTGCATTTAATTTTAAATTGATGATGCAGATTAAATAAATTATTAAACAATTAACTGTTTAATTAAGAACACAATCTACATTTTTGAAAAAGTGGTTGAAAAAAAGGTGATAAATAATAGTTTGATAAATTCATAAAGCAGCCAGTAATTTTACACAGGTTCTAAAGCGTATGTATATGTATATCAAATTGATCAAAAATTGTAGCAATGTATACAGCAAACTCACACATAATTTATAAATAGATTACAAAAATTGTATTTTTGAAATTTAAATCAGATGTTTTTCCCCACAACATTAAAGTATTTGAATAGCTACTAAATATTATAATGTTTTGAAGTTATTTAACATTTAGTTAGATGTTTTTAAAATTTATAATACTTCTTTTTACACAGTTTAATATGGTTATAATTAACAATAACAAATATCTACATTTTTTAAAAGTGATTTATTGATTATTTTCATTGCTGATTATAATGCTTTTTCACACTATTTTAAAAAATCAGAAAATATGTGATTATCATCTGATTTAAATCAATTGATTAAAATCATTGACACTTTATTGCTACGTTTATTATATATAAAAGAATGAATAACTTGATTATTAAAAGGAAATTATGTTATTGTAAGTTATATTAGATTTAAATATCATTTTTAAATTAAATGCGTTTTATGTTTGTTAGATAAAAACCATGCTTTTTACAAACTTACTGCACTTAAATTTTTCACAATACTCAGGAATTATGCTTAGAAACAATTATTTAAAGCTTTGTTTTGTGTATTCATAAGTCACAGTACCTGTAGAAACTTTCCAAATTATGTTCATCTTAGATTTGAATACTTTTTTATGTCATTTTAAACATTTAGAAAATTTTTGATTTTAATCAATGATTTTTTTAAAAAAATCACTTGATTAAAATCAGGATTTAAATCACTGATTTAAATCACTGATTTAAATCAACTGATTTAAATCGTTGGCACCCTATTAATAAGACTAACATTTGAAGGTGAAATGTGCACAAGTGACAAACTTAGAAAAGACAGGATAACTGTGATGGTAGGTGCCAATATGGATGGAAGTGAGAAGTTAAAACTGTTAGTAATTGGTAAATCGACTAAGCCACGTTGCTTCAAAGGAGTTAAACACTGCCTGTTGATTATGTGGCAAATGCCAAGGCCTGGATGATGTGCAAAATCTATATCAGTTGGTTAAAAGAACGGGATAAAAACATTTCTCTTGAAAACAGAAAAATTCTATTGCTGCTAGATAATGTGCAGTCATTGTAAGCTACCAACACTGAGCTCTATAAAGATTGAATATTTACCCCCTAATACTACAGCACATCTGCAACCGATGGACCAACGTATAATCCAAAATTTAAAAACTCATTATCGCAAAAGGGTTCTAGAACAAATTTTATTTTCGATTGATCTTAAAAGAAAGCTACGACATCACGGCCATCAATGATTTATATGCGACGTGGGACGCCGTACAACCTGAAACAATAGAAAAATGCTTTCGACATGCCAGATTTATCCATCCATCTAAAAAGAGTGGTTGTAATGCAAATGACGAAAGCAACAGACCTTTCGAAGAAATAGTATTTCCAAACTTTTCTGAAAAGTTCCAGTGTGATTTACATTCGCAGAGTATGTAGCAGCCGACATTTGTTTAGAAGTATCTGGACCCTTAACTGCAGAAGAAATTGTTGAAACAATTCATGAAAAATGCAATGAGGAGATGGAATCCGATTCTGGCGATTCTGCTATTATGTCCCAAGTGCTTTCCTTACCCACAGAAAAGTCAATTGCACAATCAATTGGGTGTTTGCATACATTTATCCTGATTCAGCCGTCATCGAACAAAGAACTTAACTGTTAGTTACAAATAGAAAAACTGGCTAAAAGTTAAAAATGAATAGGACTAAGCAAACAACAATTTATAATTTTTTTCATAGAGATAAGTGTAAATAATTTCTTAAATGTTCATCCAGCTGGACAACAGCTGGAATAACAGCAGGATAACAGCTGGAATAAATTTTAAAAATACTATAAATTAATTCCTTTGTAATAGCACCCCTTTAAACATGTTTTCCTCTCATACTTTCCATAATTCGAACATTTCGTGTGGTATAGGTGAAAATTAGCGGTCGCCACTCGCCACATGGCAATTAAAGTTGTAAAAGTGGCGATTAAAAAATGTGTTATCAATCGGCAAGAGAAATACAGCTTTTTTCAGGGAAATATGGATCTCTACTTTGATTGCATCTAATTAGCAAACTGGTTAATTCTTTTTCCTACTGGATGCAGGCAGATTTTAACTTAGCTGTATTTTCAATATTTTGGCTTTTCGCCATGTGCTTTGTCTTCAGTTGGATTTTAAAGTAATTTTCTTGAATTTTGACTGCTTCCCTATTCTTATGAATAGTTGGCTGGTATAAAACCCTGATTTATAGAAAAATATGTATATATACAACGATTATAGTTTATCTAGATGTCAAGAAAGTTTGAAACATTATCCTCCTGAGACCCAAGAAAAATAAAATGCATTGTAAAACATCCCTTTTAATGGATGTCAGGTCTCAGGAGGTTAAAGTGGCCACAAACTTTAAAAAGTGGCTACTAATGAAACTGAGTTTACCGGCCACTGGCTACTAACTCAATTTCCCAGTTTTCACCTATATCGTGTGGTCCTGACGAGTTCGAATTAATGAGAGCCGACTGTGCTTGTACTTCAAGTATCAATTTTTGTCTTTTTCATATTTTTTAAAGTAATGCTACTGTTTTAAAATTTTTGAATTTTCAAAAATTGTCTTTAAAAGGTGCATAATTAATTTTCATATTTAATTGGTTAATTTGAAAAATTTTCAAAAGTTAATCAAAAATTGATTAATATATATATAGGGGAGAGTGGGGGCTAATGGGACAAGGGTCTAATGGGACAGTGGCTAAATTTCATTGAAAATATTATGTTAAACCTAAATGACAACACCAAAGCTGCTATCTTTAACAACAAGAAGTCAGCCATTTGTAATTTGTTGAAAGTGTGGATGAAGAAAGTTTGTTTTCAACTATAAAAATTAACTGATTTTTTTTTTTTTTTTTACTTCAATCACATTTACAATTCATTATTGCCTGAAATTGTTCATGAGGCTACTAATTAATATAACACAAATATTTTATTTTATATTAAACTTAGTTAAATTGTCTTTGGATAAACATGTGCTATGTAAATTAGAAAATATAAAACATCAGCATATGGGGACTAATGGGACACAGCTTATGGGAATAATGGGACATTATGTGGCACTTGTTATTGAAACAAACCGTGGAATTCAAGAACATTTTTTGAGTTACCTTACGGAATGATTTTCAAAAGTTTGTCTACCCCGAAAAAGAAGAAAAATACTGGACTGAAATTAAAGACATTGTAATGAATTTAATTAGCCTACAATAGATATGTTCGTTCATCAACTTTAATATCTTTTCATTTTAATTTTTCAGATTTTAATATGCAGTAATTAATACTATACAGCTTATGTACATCATATTTTGAACTAAAATGTGTGAAATAAGTACTACAATTCTCCTTTTTGTGTTGATTTTGATATGTCCCATTAGGCCCATAGGATGTCCAATAGACCCTGACCTCGGAAACTAATGGGACAAATACAATAGTGTACAAAAGTCATTATATTTAAAAAAGAACAAAAGCTATCTCTTCTAATTATTATTTTTTTAAAGCCAATACTTCCCTTTTTATACCTAAGGGGGGAAAAAAATCAGAAATTCGTTAATTTCACTTTAGAATACTGAAAACTTTAAAATTGTCCCATTAGCCCCCACTCTCGCCTATATATATGTATGCATGTATGCACGCATACACAGCTGCAATACTCTTAAGTTCACTTCATGTGTGAATCAGTAGTTTTTTCTTATACACAACTACTCAGTACTCGGCCAAAGCACTTCTCGATACACCACCAAGTAAAACATAGTGCAATACAGAGGTTTTCCAGATACCTATACTTATAACACTTTTCCTGTAGCATGTTTACTAACACTATGTAACAGAAGTTTAATCCTATATATCCAATCCAATTTATTAAAGCGATGAAGAAAAAGTTTTTGCATATTTTTAAAGGCTAATTTGATCTCAAAATTTCATAAATAAAAGTCTTGAAGATGAGAAGGCTGTGGATATCTTCTGGATATAGTACACAATAAAATAAAGAATCATTGAAAACTCAATATGCATCATTGAGTATGAATGTGATAATAAATCTTTTATTCTCAGTATACAATTTAATTATTCTTAACCCATCCTAATACGATGGGAGAAAAAAAAAAAAAAAAAAGGATGGGGACATACAGTAAACTTAAGTGAAATTTGTTAGCATTTATTCTAGGGGGGGGGGGGGGAAGGCAGAAGGGCAGGTAAAAAAGATATGGATGAGATTTTTTTAAAAAGGGCATTGAAGAAAGAAAAAATAGCATAACTCTAAATAATAAGTTTAGCAAATTCATGTCTGCAATATTGCAAAAGTGTACTTACCTTCGGTAAAATTTGGTTACTGACTCGATGCAGGACTATACTTTTAACAGAGTTCATATTCTTCAGGGGAACCTGGAAATTGAGGAAATCTCAAGAGGCAAAATTTGGGTTGTAAAATCTCAGGGAAACCCCAGGAATAAGTTCAAAATATACTACAAAACTTGGGAAAATGATCAATTACTCAATGAAATGCAAGCAATTGCTGTTATATGTAAGAATTGTGAATGTGATGCCTAAATGAAATCAAATTAAGAGCAAAGAATTGTTATATTTATTTCATTTTACATATTGTACGACAAAAATTAATGAAAATATTTGAAATTTTGAAAAAAAATAGTTAATTGTTAAGAAGCAGAGTTGGAGAATGTAGACTAGGTTTTATACAGCATATAATCATCAATAGACATTTTGCTTGTTGAGAACCTATTGTCCCATTTATTAAGGATATTGTTGATTCTTAAATGATAATTTCTTCTGTCAAAGAATTTGATTTTTTAAAATAAGTAATTCTTTAGTCTATTATAAATAATGCACCAATAAGTTTAACATTACTTTAATTTTTGAGTGAAATATATGTACGTACTTTTATGATTCATGCGTTTGAAGACAGTTTACAATTTTATACAGCTAAAGTACATGGAAAATGAGATACATTTGTTTTTTATATATTGTGTATGAAAAACTTAACTCAGATAACGCCACACCTCCCCCCCCCACCCCCCAAACCAGGAGTTCATAAACATGAAAGAATAAGAGAAAGTATCTGCTTGGAAAGTAAAAAAAGAATTTGCCCAATGAACCTTCCAGGTTTGATTATATTGGGCTCAATCGATTCTCCTTAACGTATGGATAGCTTTCAACATGGGCTGCTGTTTCCTTTTCTTATATCGTAAATTGCTTTTACGTTTTTCAATTCGTGGCAGGGTTGATCTTCTCACTGGGATGTTATCCTCATTGGCCAACAAGTTTAGGGAAATATCACTTCGTGAAAGATGACGCAAAACATCTCTTTCCTGCCTGGAAGTCATTTTTCTGCATGTGCACCTCATTTTTTTTTTATACCCGTACGCATTGCCCTGATTTAAAAAATTATCTATTACGGTTTTAGATCGTTTGATTTGCTTACATATTAGTCTATGTGAAAGACCTTGTACCTTAAAAGCTGTTATCTGAACTTTCTCGAGCTTTGATAGCTGTGCTTTCTTACCGATGCAATGCTGCAGGAGAAATAGAAAATACAACCTGCTAAAGTCTACACAAAGTTCGAGAGGCACAGAGCAAGTATTTGACAACATCCTGATGTCATAAACATGTTTAACTGCAGCAGCTGGAATGTCGATAGTTGACAATAAATACTAATATTGGCAGTGGCTTTATTTCGGCGGGACACTGTTTCCCTTCTTTTTTTTACGCATTCATCTTTTTCTCCTGTCCAGGTGAGGCAGGGAGTGAGTTACTACTTGTAAATATGTATTTGTATATGGACTTTCTTAATATATTTGTTTCGTTCTTATTTGTTTGTTTCGTGTCCAGTTAGAGCACAAAATTACGGTGGCTTTATTTCGTTGGGACACACCTTATGTTCTTTCAAACTTTCCTGTAGTCTTCTGGTTGTCATTCCAATGTATGTAAATGTTCTATTATTATTTTTATAACTAAATGGGATTATATAAATTCCTGCTTTGTCATGTGAATTTACTGGATCAACTTTGCTGTGAACTAGATTTTGCAGTTTAGCTGGAGGTTTAACTATTAGAGCTATATCATATTTTAGGTAGCTTTCATTACAAAAAGCTACCTATTGCAGCCGTTCGGAGGAAAGCGATTTCAAAATATTTTGGTATATTTTCATCGATCATGAACCCCAGACCCCGAAACAACCCTCCGTTCAAAATTGATATATATATATATATATATATATATATATCACATATGTCACACTGTAACTCTCGTAATTATGAACCGACTTCAAAGTAATTCGGTGTGTACATAGTACTTACCAATGTCTCGACCGAGTTCGTTGGCCAGCTTCATCCGCCATTTTGTTTCAAAATGGCGGCCTCTTAAAATTAAAAAAAAAATTAAAATTTGAAATAAGGTACCAAAAATTTAAAAATGGAAAAATATTTTTTCTTATGTATTTGATCTTTATACAAAGATTCTTTATAAAAGACTAATAATAAGCTAGAAAAAGCAAGGGGTCGTCGGGTAGCTTCATCGCCCCGAGCCCAACCCTTCCCGCTTTTCGGTGTCTTTAATTTGTGTAATTTCCCTTTTAAATTTGTCCGGTTTCAATTTTTGAATTTTTTTTTTTTTTTTTTTTTGAATCTGGCTTTTGCTAGAGAGTCTTTCATTCGGGACGTGGCTGGGAACCTGGGAATCTTGCTTCCGCAAAAGAGTCGGAGTAGAGTAGAAGAATAAAGGGTTGCGGACGAAGATGGGCCGCTCAACGCGGCGGTTGACACCCCCGCCCACCCCCAACCGCCGCCGAGACTAATAATAAGCTAGAAGTGGGTATAGTCGTTCGGTAGCTTCATCGCCCCGAGCCCAACCCTTCCCGCTTTTCGGTGTCTTTAATTTGTGTAATTTCCCTTTTAAATTTGTCCGGTTTCAATTTTTTTTTTTTTTTTTTTTTTTTTTTTTTTTTTTTTTTTTTCAATCTGGCTTTTGCTAGAGAGTCTTTCATTCGGGACGTGGCTGGGAACCTGGGAATCTTGCTTCCGCAAAAGAGTCGGAGTAGAGTAGAAGAATAAAGGGTTGCGGACGAAGATGGGCCGCTCACCGCGGCGGTTGAGTAAAAACCAAGAATAAATATACATTTCTATTACCTTTGAAAGTGAAAGAATGGTAATACCTATAAATAAAGTTATAACTTAGGTGGTTGAAAAAGGTTGAATATAAAATGAAAATATAAAACATAACTAATGTACAATAGGTTGTTGATACAGAGTAATATGAATTCTTTAAGCACACAGCCAGGACCATTTTCTAACAATAATCTCTAGTTATTCAAGAATAAACGTTGGATTTTTAACATTTTTTTGGAGGAAAAAAGAATTATTAATTTATTTGTGACAGTGTTACATAAAATGAAACATTTATCATTAAACTAGACTGACCTGCATGGCATTGCCTAGGCTTGGGATAATCACCTTAAATATACTAAAAATAAGTGTTGAATTCAGACATTTTTCTTCAGGAGGGATTTAGTGTTGGGGCCCCTTGCCTTCAGCAGTATACATCCTTGATTTTTTAAGATTTTTTATTTTTAAATAAAAATCTATCCAAATGAACATAGAGTCCCTCCCCCGTCCTACGCCTTCACAGTACACATCAGATATGCTACACATATTTTTGCAAACAAACCCTGAATTTGTATGATTTATATGGTTAAATGAAAATATTTCCAAACAAACCTAGTGTTGGGAGAAAGATATGTTAAAATTATATCAATACTTATTGCATTAATGGTATTAAAATATACAGAAAGATAAAACCAAATATACCTGCCAAAATCACAAAGCTTTAAAATTCCAGTTTCCATATTTATTAAGAGATTTGGTGGCTTTACATCCCGATGGGTGATCCCAATGGAATGCAAGTATGCCAAACTTCTAAATAACTGGTAGGCAAAAACCTAGGAAAATACAAAAATTAAAACATAGGATCATTATTAAGCTTTTTTTTTTTTTTTTTTTGTGTGTGGCAAACAAGTCTTTAAAAAATACAACAGAGTTAGCACTAGAATTCAAGATCATATAATTCTAGCAATAATAAAAAAACACATTTTGGAAAGCCCTCAAATGATCATATATCATCACATATTGATTCCATACCAGTCTTCTTTGATGTACACTTAAAAGCAGATTTTCATGGAAAAAATTCAAGTGAAATACACGTAAGAAGGTGATGTGCAAAACATTAATTTATTAAAACATCATATATATTAAAATGCAAAGGCAAAAATTTAAGTACGCTAAAATCGGGACATCTGTGCATGTGTCAACTCTTTTTCGAACCTATTCAATTTCGAGGTGAGTAGAACGAGTTCCTGGTGGCCAAACGGTCTAAGGCAGCAGTGTAAAGGTTTGATTTTTTGTAGAAGGTGCAGGTTTGATCCCAGAACCCAGCAAAATGATTTCTGTAATATTTTTGGTGATAATTTATTTCAATGATGACATTTTATTAAAAGGAAAAGTTATATGACTTATTTTATTATTTGAATGCTTTATAATAATTAAAAAAAATTTGACACTGAACAATATTTAAAAAATAATTTTATACTTAAAATATTTAAGATAAAAATTTACCAGTTAAATAAATTGAGCTGATCTACAATTTTTCTTATATTTTCTGACTATTATCAAGAATATATATGTGTGTGTCAGAAACAAAAGTTTGACATTCTTTTGCGTAAAAAATAAAACAGAAAGAAAAAAAAATATTCATTCAAGAGTAACATATATAGTATCATCATAATATATCTATAAAAGAAATTACCTTGATACCTATGATTTAATATTAAAAAAAAAAATGTAAAATTAAATTAAAGTAATAAAAAACTTATAAATTGTTAGCTGTATCACATTTCAAACTTAGGCTTTTAAAGAATGAGACTGATAAAAATAAAATTCATGGCAGCTTTTAATGGTCATGTAGTTAAAAAAACTAATAATAAAAATAAATATTGTTTAAAAGAGACCGTAATAAGTAAAAATAAATGCTTTACCCAATATTTTTAGGTAAATTTCTGATAAGAAGCAAGCATAATCGGTTGTAAATTGTAAATTTAAAATTTTTTCACTTCGTTGAATAGGTTTGGCTGACAGCCCCATCTATCATCTTAACCCCTTGAGGGGTGGTGGGATACATATACCATCTAATTTTAATGCAGATTTGCACCAGAAACTTAAATTTTACTTTTTAAACTTTGGTGGAAAAAAGTCAAAAAATTGTTTATCCTCTTTTTGAAGTAATTCTTTTTTTAAATTCCAGTGTGAATTCAACATTACACAAACACAATTGCTTGCCCCTCAAAGGGTTAAAGAAATAGGAACCACTTATGCAATATAGAAATTTGCTACGATTTCAGTAATTTAAAAGCAATTAAGCAAAAATTCTGGAATTTTTCTAATGAAACATTCAAGTTATTTACTGTCAAATTTTGACGTGTACCACCTAAGTTCAAATAATAACAGAAGAAGGCTGAAATCACACAAACTTTAATTCCTTAAAGACATCTAATTTTACAATGTGTTACAACTAGTTTTCTCAAACATAGTAGAGTTAACACTTAAAACATATATTCGGTAGAATATTCTATTTAGGCCTAATATAGCCCATTGCTTTATTGACATCTTCCATGTCAATCAGTGGTATGTCCAGGTTTTTTTTCCAGAGTCCTATTTTTGTGAATTTAATTATTATTTTTGTGAAAAAAGTAATTTCACAAAACATTAGTTAACCCATTTAAACCTAGTCTCCCAAAATTGGAGACATTTGAATTTTGCAGAAATAAACTAATATATTTTTTAGACAGAATGTTCAGATTAGTATAAATAATGCAATAATTATTTTATGTGTATATATATATATGAATATTATATGTAAAGATTAAAAGTTTTTTGCTAGCAAAAGTGCTATTTATGTAAAAGTGTAACTTACTATCACTCAAAAAAATTTCCAAAACTGAAATCGGTTCATAGATTGCGATCTTGCACAGTGAGTATCTACCATTCTCAAAACAAGTAATATAAAAATTTTGTTTTTAAAGTCAATTCCTACTTAGGTCATCAAAGAAAAATTTAATATAATCATTTAAGCTAATATTAGTTTTTGTTGCATTAAAATATCTCAATTTGTTGATTTTCTATAAGCAAGTAGGTTTACAGTGGAACTCTATGGGAATTTGGCGAAATATTAGAGATATTGCCAAGTTGCCGTCACTTTTGGCTGCCAAATTTGATGCTATATCGGCAAGTTGGCGACAAACTTGGCAGTATTTGGTGACAGAACAGGGTCCCCCCTATGGTAACCCCTTATCGAAAATACTTTCATTGATCTTCAATAACCAATGGCCGCCATTTTGTTTCCCATGCAAAACTAAAATTAATTAAAATTTAATTAATTAATATTTGAAAAAACAGTATTAACATCAATTGTCATCCAGTACAAGTTTAAAAAAATGTATGTCAACTTGATAGGATGAATAATGAGTATTTTATTAACGATTGAAAATTTGAACAAAATATATAAATAAATAAATAGTATATATATAAATAAATATAGGGAGAGTGTGAACTAATAGTGGGAATTGAAAAAAGAAAAAAAAAAATCTTTTTTTTGTGAAAGGGCCGTTTTTCCGAAGAGTTCGTTTCACTATCATTGAATTTTGTGAAGAGTCCGGTAACAGACTCAGTTTTCTCCCTGGACAAACCCTTGTCAATGCTTTATGAATGATGAAATAAGAAGAGTGACTCTTTTCAAATTTTCAAAGTCTAAAGTCCTTTTGATTGTGACCCGTGAATTTCACTCTTATATCTCATGTGCTCAAGTCATAGGCAATAATAAATACCAAAGAGTTAATTTGTTGATCACACACCTCATAAGTGAAATAAATGATGCTATGTAAATTCAATCCCTACATACATGCAATAAAAGCCATACAAGCTCATATTCAAAATATTAGAATAATTACTTTTTTTTACAAATTGAAAATATCGTTTGGTAATTTAATGTCTTTTAATGCAAATACGCAAAAGATATTTTTTGTTGTGTAAAATAAAATATTCTAATATTTTGAACCAATTTAAATTTTATTCTAATATTTAGATGTGTTTCAGAAAGCTGTATACCTAATTTATTGTACTGTATTTTATATTTTGTAAATGTTAAAATCTTATCTAAACATTGCAGATTTAATTTATAAGAAATTTAATTGCATTTACTTAGTATAAAAAAAAAATAAAAATAAAATATTTTTTTCTTATTACTTTTTCTCAATTATTCTAATATTTTGAATATGAGCTGTATAACATAAAACTTAGCTGCTCAATCACATCAAAAAGCCCAGCAAAATAAATAAATAAATAAAACAAAGAGGTTGCATGAAAGGAATTTGTATTGCTATTGGCATCAAATTCAGATGACCAGTAATCTTGAAAAGGATTACTGTAAGATAAATCAGTTAAATATTTGGAGTTAGGAGATACACAATGCCTTGCTCTAAGGGTGCATACAAATCTTTTTGAATAATTATGCATACCTATACTTTGAAAATTCATGACATGGACACTATCTTCTAAACCCATCACCAGGGCCAAAACTAAGGGGGTGCAGAGGGGGCATGTGCCCCAGGTGCCAGAATGAAGGGGCGCCAAATGAAGATTTTGCGTGTAGATTTTTTTCACATGTATGTTAAACACGGTGCTGTTAAAATTGTCCTGTCTGGGTTATGCAAAAGCATAAAAGAATTTAAGGTTGATCTGGCATAAAGATCCTGCATTAGGCGGAAATTTTTTTCAATTCTCTTTAATTCAGATTACAAAATTTTAATGAATCAATATTTGACAAAGCAGATTACATAGTTCAGTATTACATATTTTATGATTACATATTTTAAATTTAAATTAAGTCGGCTATTAGAAAATTGGTAAAATTCTCTTTGTAAATATACTTTGCTGAGGAAGAGGAGGGAGGGGGGAATCCATGTTTGCCCTGGGTGCAAAAAAGGCTAGTTTCGGCCCTGCCCTTCACACATGACAATAATTATGATTTGTTTATAGTAGATTAAAGAAATTGTTACAAAAAAAAAAAAAAAAAAAAAAAAAAAAATCCAACAAATCTGTTGGTAATTTTTTTTTTTTTTTTAAATCTATAAGTTTGTTGACAGATCAAGAATTAGCAAAATCTGTGCCTGTCAATTAACTTATAAAAAATATCAATTTTATCATGACTTTGTATTTGTATAATATATGCAAAGATCTATATAGTAGTACTTTCAGAGTTCTTACCTAAAAAACTCTAAAATTTTTTTGGAAATAAGAAAATTTTTAAGTAAGCAGTGTTTGCCAGTTTTTTTGGGTCTGCTCAATAGCATTTTAAATCACTAAAAATAAAATATAGTGTTCAAATTGATGAAAGTCACCAAAAATAGAAAACTGCCAGTGCTTAGTGCCATTGAAAATAGTTCCTTTAATAGCTTATGGTGAAAAAAAAAAAAAGGTAGCCAAAAGAGTAGCATTTGTACTAGGGATGCACCGAATAGTGATTTTGGCCGAATACCGAATATTCAGCCTACAAGCGAACCGAATACCGAATATTCAGCCTACAAGCGAACCGAATACCGAATATTCGGCCGAATACTGAATATCGAATAGTTTTCGAGTATCGAGTATCGCTTGTCGAATAGTTTTATATTTCAATGTTTAAAGGCACTAAAATGTTACATTTTAAAACAATTTTACATAATTATTTAAAACAGAAACTTTTATTCTAATAAACAAGAACTTTTTCATGTAAACTTTATGCTGAAAAAAATCTGCTTTGAGTTATTTAAGAAGAGGATAGTTATAAAACTTTTTTAATTGATAAAATTTTAAATTTTATGGCTTCTTCTGTGAATTAAAACAAATGAATAAAATTTTCTTAAATTCTAAAAAAAAAAAAAAAACATTTTAAAATCAAAGAGAAATTGTGAGAAAATTGGAAGAAAAATTTTACAGAATCATATATTATTTGTTTGTCAGGAAGAGACTAAAGTAAAAGTAAATAATACAATCTATTAAAATTTTATAGGGTGGCAACTTAGCAAGAATAACTGTTCTACTCCATTTGATTAAGCAAGGAAGTTTTTAAATGCATCCTAGATTGGTGTCTGGAGTGGGCAATTATTTTCAGATATTGTAAATGTTTTTCTGAAAATCTTAGCAAGAAACAGATTATTTACTGGACAATGTTCAGGAACTTGCCTTTGTACATAATTAATTCCTATTAAAATCCTCGTGATTGGTTAATTTTCTTAAATACTTAAACAGCAAATAAATAATGCAAAAACATTCTCTTTTATTTAAATATGATTCTGTTTCTAATTATTCTGAATATCTTTATAAGTTGACTCTTAAATGTAGAAGTTGTATAAGGTTTTCAAAAATTTGTTTAAAAGTTTTTTTTGTAAGTATTCGGCTCGGCCGAATATTTTGATATTCGGCCATACCGAATAGATTGCTATTCGGCCAAGCCAAATATTCGGCATACCGAATAGTTTGATGTTCGGCCAAACCGAATATTCGGTAACATGGCCGAATACCAAATAGATACTGAATATTCAGTGCATCCCTAATTTGTACAAAAATAGCCAAAACGGTAGCATTTGCACAAAAATAACCAAAATGGAAGCATTTGTATGAAAATAACACCCAAAATAGTTGAATGCTTACTTTAAAAAGGGGGAAAAATATTTATTGGTCATAAAAATAACCAAAACTACTACATGAAAATCCACATCTTATTCTACAGTTAATACTACGATCCAAATTTCATGCTGCAATTCCATTTTATAAAAATAAATGAAGAAGAAAATTTTTCTTTAAAGAATAATTTTATCAAAAAAGCATGCATTTTACAAAGAACAGACATCAGCAACTTTTGAGTGCATAACTGATCTATTTTTCACAAGAAATTTGTGTAGAAGAAAATAACATAAGTTGACTATTACACCCACCAATGGGTTAAATAATGCAATCTAAAAAAGAAAATCAATATTCTAACCTTTACGCACATCAAATAAATTGAAATATTGTGCCAGACAACATTGTTTACCTATAGTAATCAAGACCTGACTGAAGCACAAGTTAATAGAGTAGAGATGTCCCCACCCCCTCATTTTTGGAAACTCCAAATATTTTGTACATTTTTTTAAAATTGAATCTTTTAATTGGTTTTTGATCTTTCGATGGTTATTATAATCAATATTTTGGACTTCTAGAGTAAGGTAAGACCAAAAAAATATATATAAATTAAACATGTATTTATTATATGCTCCTACACATGTTCTAAGATATAAAATTCTTATTTTTATTTTTCAAGACTATAAAAAACTGCAAATTCAACAAATTCAAGGAATTCAGTAATGAATTTTACCACCAACTCCACCCTACCATACAAATAAACTTTTAAAATAAAATCCACCACATAAAAATCTATATATAAAAACGAAAAATTGTCTGTCTGTAATTCTATACAAATCCACAGTTTGGAAGCCAGAATTGTGAAATGTTATGTACATGTGTACTAAAACACGAACCAAGGCAATTAAAGTAATCCATAATCAAAATAATTCATAGTTAATTTTTAATTAAATTAATAAAACCACCCATTTCCTATCAAATTTAAACATTTTTCATTATAGTAGTTGCCAACAATTAAAAATCCACAATAAAATTCTTTCCACAACAATTACTTTTCTATTGCAAGATTTCCACGTGAAAAATGAAATAGTTTGACGAATTTTAAAAAAGGTGAATATTACGTCATAACTTTTCTATTACAAGATTTCCACGTGAGAAATGAAAAAAGTCAATATTATGTCACATTAGAAATATAATGGACATCAGCAGGTGAATATATAACGCCATATGAGTTTGAAAAAATATATTGAAACATGATATAAACCCGATTATGGAAATATTGACATATTTTAACATTTTGGAGGTTATCTGAATTTGTTTTCGCCATTTTTAAATCTGCTCCATATATATATGTGTGTGTGTGTGTGTGTGTGTACACAGAGAAGTATGGAAAGATGTATGCTAGGTATAACTAGAAGAGACAGAAAAAGAATAACCTGGATAAGAAGTCAGAAGAAAGTTTTTTACATCATTGAAAGAATTAAATGGCTAAAATGGGAATGAGCTGGGCACATTGCAAGAAGACAAGACAATAGATGGAGCACAAATACCCTACAGTGGCATCCCAGAGATGTAAAACAGCCAAGAAGACGACCTCAAGTAAGATTGAGTGATGAAATCAGATGGTAGCCGGTGTAAATTGGATGTCTAAAGAACTAGACAGGATACATTGGAAAAATCTGGGGGAGACCTACATCCAGCAGTGGATTGAAAATGGTTGTTAATGATGATGATGTATGTGTGTGTATATAGAATTTCCACAAAGGTTTAGGTCCCTAGAGCTCATTGAAGAACTGAAATAAAGATTGCTTTACTGCTTTTTTTCATTATTGTTTTATACTGTATGTTTAATTTTGAAATTGATGCTGAATTTAGTCACTTTTAATAGCATTTTTGTTGCAAATGGTAGTCAGGGACGCCATTTGAGGGGGGGGCGGGGGAGCAATAGCCCCCCCTCCCAAGGATTTTGATTTTTCAGAAAATTTATCAACCGTCAATTGCCAGACTCAAACAAAAATTAAAAAATTGCTCAAATGCTAAAATAATTTATCAGATTAGATTGCAATAAAAACATATGCATTAAATAAATGCTTTATGCATAGAAATTAATAATTATAAAAAAAAATTTCTATTCAAACTTTCTGAAGGTGAGACAAATATTGTACTTTGGCTAATCTTAAAAATGCATGAGAGACTTTCTTTCATCAATTGCTTCTCAGCTGTGTACAACTTGATCATAGGAATAGCCCCCTCATGGCTAGAAATTCAGTGGTAAAGTTTTTCAGATAGTTTTTTTTTTTTTTGGGGGGGGGGGGGGGGTGTTGAAGGGGCGAATAAAATTCAAGTTCTTAATTATCCGACTTCTTTACTTTTTTGGATTATTAGTGTCACATTATATTTACTGCAATCATTGCAATGTTCACAAATTATTTAATTATTTGCTTTATTAAATCATATTATATATGGTACATGCTCTAAATTGTTCAACGCTTAGGAATGGAGTCTGCGCGCACCCGACAAAACAATTACTTCAACCCAAAAACCAACAGACTTCCACCAAGTCCCAAAGTAAAAGAAAATATCTTTTAGTAATAGTAATAAAAGAAAATTACTCCATATTTTAACACATTTATAATAAAGTAGTCTATAATTTAGTCCCTAATGTACAGAAATGAACACTTGGGTTATTACTATGGGCCACCATTAATAGTCAAATCTATAGTTTTTCATTTGAAAAATATTCAGGACTTCCTTATTAAAAACCAGGTCATCCCGATTCCGACCGAAAGAGATAAAGCATAATCTGAAAAACTTAACCCCACTCGCAATGAAGAAAATACGTCAACCTATCCTGATGCAAGACTGTAATTTCATGTAAATACGAAAACCGCTAAAAAGATTTTATTGAAAGGCAACACGACCCGAAATGAAAGAGAATTAATTCATATTTCGATACAATTACTGTAAAAGAAATCTGCAATTATATCTTTAATATAAACTTTACCTTTTATGCAGAAAAATAAAGATATGTATATACCATTCATTAATGTTCAAATATGTAGCTTTTTCATCTAAAAAATATTCAGGATTTCTTTGAAAAATAGTATTAACACGAACCCACCTCAAAATAGTGAAAACGCAATCCGAAACAAGTAACGCTTCACTTTACCTTTACTTTTAGAAAATTACTAATGAAAATTTTCTTATCGCTATAGATCACAAAAGTTGCAAATTTCGTGACCTATTTCATGACGTTCGTAGGCTGATTATCTCATGACTGATTGAATTTCATGATTCTTTTTTCATGATTATCTGACGAAATTTGTGATTTTTTCCGTGACCATTTCACGGAATTCACGATTTTTTCCTGCAGCCGTTATCAAAATTGTTTTTTTTTTTTTTTTTTTGCGACCATTTGTCGAAATTCACAATCTTTTTTCCGCGACAAACTGGCGAAATTCCATATTTGTTTCTGTGATCTTTTGACAAAATTTGCGATTCTTTTTCACGATCATTTGTTGAAATTCGTGATTATTTTTCTCCACCACCGACTAATAATATTTGTAATTTTTTGCACGATAGTTACACGAAATTTTGTATCTTATTTCACGATCGTTTGAAGAAATCCCCCTCGATTGTTTGATTAAATTTTTGTGATTTTTTGTATAATCTTTTGACGAAATTCGCGATTTTTTTCACAATCCTTTTACAAAATTCGATATTTTAGTTTGTACAATTATTTGACGAAATCTACGTTTCTTTTCGCAATTTCTGATGAAATTAGCAATATTTTCCACGGTCGTTTGGAGAAATTAGAGATTTTTTCTGCGATGATTTGGGGATTTTTTTTTCTTTTTCAAAATGTGCAAAATTAGCAATTTTTTTCTTTGACCCATTGACGAATTGATTTTGTGAAATTCGAAAGAAAAAAAATGGTGGACTTTCACGAAAATTAAAAAAATTCGCAGAAAAATCACATATCCATGAAAGAAGTTAAGGAGACAAAATCACACAGAGCTTTTTTTTATTGTGCGGGATTTTCCCATTTTCTGTGAAATTTGTGCAGTTTTCTACGTTGTGCAATTCTGCACGTTCACTGCTCCTCAAAGAAAAATTTTCCTTGTCCTTCAGCAGGAAACTCTTGAAATGGCACCCCTGTAGTAAAACCTGAAAAAAAGAAGTCGAAAGGGACTAGAAAAAAGTTCCATTTTAGGCAGGTCTCTGTCTTAGCAAGTATAATTGTATGATGTTTTTTCATCGAAATTAGATTTTTTTTTTTTTCCCATTTGAAAAAGAATTCTGTTATAGACAGGCTTCGTTTTCAGAAGTTTTACTGTAATACATCTCTTTTCAGAGGTATACTATAGAGTGGATGGTTTAACAGTTTTTGAGGATACCTGTAAAAAGAGAACCTATAATAGAATCCTGTCGAAAAAGAAAATGTTTCGTATTCAATATATTGAAATTTTACCTGCTAAGATGGAAACCTGTTTAAAACTAAATATTTCATTGGTTCTTGAGTTTCCGTATTCAATGTTTTTACTGTTTTTGTAAGCATGATTCAGTGTTTCTTGTTCGGGTGGGAGGGGCCCCGGATCCTACTTTTAACTATATAACTTCCATCAAAAAAAAATATATATATATTTGCCCCCCCCCCCCCCCCCCAAAAAAAAAACAATTCTGAAATGGTGCCCCTGATGGTAGTCCTGAAAATATGAAGGGCTTGGGTGTAAAACATGGTAACTGACACTTTTAATTTGTTCCTGATTTTCATGCAAAATTATTTGACTGCATTCTGATATTTAAATATAGAAGGTTTATTATTACTCAACAGATGGTAACATAATTAATTTTAGATAAGTACCAAAACTTTTTGCTATTAAATTCAGCAAGTCCAATAATAAAATCTACCAGAAATAAATAAATAAATATATACTTAACATAATTAACAGAAAATTCAATCTTAAGAAGTCAGCTATATTAGGGGAAGCAATCATAATGCTTTTGGTTGGATTTTTTAAAAAGAAAATTTGAAAATGTAATATTTTTTATATACAACCATTTTAAGATAAACCAAGAAAGTAAATAGGTTGCAATAAATTCAATTATGGTGGCAGCAGCATTGCTTTTATACATACCTTAATATAGGGTAACGGCAAAATTCGCTTTGATCTACAATACTGTCTCAGTAGAGTGAATAAAGTAGAAGGAAAGTACTCTAAAATTAGACACAAGAACATCTGCCTCTGAAATTTAAAATAAAATGCATGAGAATTTTTCATTTAAAAAAAAAAAGTATTTTAAGAATTTAAAAATCTTTAAGCAAAAACTTTTACACAGATAATTAAATTACACCCTTATACCATATTTCATATATTTTAAAAGAAATATATACATGAGAAACTTCTGAAGTTTATCAGGAAGTAGATTTTTAACAAATTATTAATGGAAACAAAAAGAATTTCAGAAAGAAGTACAAAAATAAGTATACTACAGAATAGAAATGATTAGTTTGTTTTACTTTTAGAAAGAATTACTAATGATTAAAGTAGCAGAAACATTAATATTATAGATTAAAAAATAAAATTTGAGATATTAAAAATATTTAAAGAGAAAACTAATTTTAATCACTTATTGCAAATGCTTTAAACACAGATTTGTATATTTTCAAAATCGCAGATCATTATGATTACTAAAATGCTGCACGAATTCATTTATTTATTACGATAAATATTATACTCAATAAACTGTTTTCATAAATAAGTTAAACAAGTTGCAGTAAGCCAAGAACTAAGTATAAACAAGTACAAATAAGTATGAACAAGATACTGGAAATATCAATTATTTCTTGCTGATATGTACGGATTTGTTATTAAGCATAAGAAAGATCAGGTGATCTAAAAATCCCCAAAGAAATAAAAGGACAATAACTCAAAAAATATAGACAGTAGGGCTGTATTATTTATCAACATATCATTAAATATTGATATTTTTTAATTATCGCAATAACAATATCAGAGTTCTAACTCTAAGAATATATCCCAATACCTATGCTTTTACTCTAACCCATACATCCAAAGAACATTTTTTTTTACAGAGCGCGACTTCAAACACACACAAAAAAAAGCGCTGAATATTCAGAACCATTAAAAAGCAATATCCCCTACTTTCAAGCATTTCTTTAGTGCCATACATTCCCCGCTTCTTTCAAAGCACAGTATCCCCCCTCCAATGATTATCTGTCTTTCCTTAATACTAACTATTGCAATATATCCCAATACATTCTCTACGTTCTTCTGTTTCAACCGTAAATTTCACTCTCTGTTCGTTACTGAATAATGAATGCTGTTATCACTCATGTTTTAATTCTGCTGCTGCTATTGATCTAGACATATCAAGGCATATCTATATATGTCATAGCATTGATATATTTCAATAACAAACATGAACAAATAAAATATGTGCTGATTATTCTGGACTCTGTAGTATCACTTATTATACCTTAGATGTTCAAAAGCTCGGCTGTAGAACAACCAATCAGAGCCTGCTAATGGTAAACTTTTTCTTTACATTGGCGAAGCTTCTCTGTTCGTTCATTGTTTGCTTTTAAGCTGAGCCTCCTAGCAAGGAGCGTCTATGCTATTGCTCAATGATCATTCGTTTTATCTCTTCTGTAGTATTATCGGTAAAATAAAGGTTTCCAGGGCGAATTTATTATATCCTGTCTTGAAATTTTAGTTTAAAATGAATATTTATATTTAAAAAGAAAAAAGAAATTTTAATTAGTATAAAGCTATTTTCAATTGTGATTTGAAGAGTCATATTTCAAAAAAGGTTTAAATGTTCCATTCATGTAGTGAAAGATATAAATACTGTGAAATTTGATTTATTTTTATTAGCCCCCAAATATGATATTACTTTCAGGCAACAAAGTGACATCCCTAAAAATAAAGGTTACATTAGCTAACATAAAATGAAGCATACGTTTCATTGTATGGTTAAGGGGACAGTTTACCTTTTCAACAACTTTGCTTATTTTTCAAAATAATGTTCAAATGGTGAACTCACTGCATTTCAAAGTTCAAGTAACAGTAACTTTTGAAAAAAAAAATAATAATAATAATTCCATATTCTATTAAAAATTTTAAAAAGAGCAAAAACTACCCAACCGAATGGTCTGAAATTTTAAATATATAGTTGTTGCAAAATTTTGTCGAGTCATTTCAAATTTTATGATAATCGTGTTACGGGTAATTTAATTAATTATTTATCCAGTTTAATTTTCACCCAATTCTAAAGAAATAAAATCCTATTTTCCCCTTTTCTTTTTTTTAAACCTCTAAAATTCTAGGAAGTTTATTAAATTTACAGCACATGGCATTTCTAAAAACATTTAAATATGTAATCTTAACAGTATTTAAAAAAAGAAAGAAAAAAAAATCTTTAGTTTTATTTTGTTCACGTTTAAAACTCCTTGCAAATAAATAAATAAATAAAATAAATGTCACCCTCAATTTCCTATTCCTTCTCATGCGAACAAAGACCACCCAATATAATTTTTATGGCTCTCTGAAAATGTGTTTTTGTAAACAACCTATATACATTGGTTATCTTAAAACTAGAGTCCAGTTTTAAATCCTACAACTTTTATTACCCATCGTTAAGTGCCCCACCTTTATATTCCAAAAATACAATTCCCTCTTTGCTTTTTCTCATGAGAAAATAAAACATCCCATATTTTGTGTCTGCTTTAAATTAGTCATGCAACTGCTTTGTAGCTAACTGAATACACATATATCTCTGGATTTAAGGAAGGAGTCCAGTTTTATTGTGATGCAAAATTGTACCCACTATTCTTATCATGTCTTAACTATCATTGTTCTCAGGCTCCCCAGCTGAATGCCATCCCCCTACCCCTTTTTCCTGGAAGTGAGGGGACAAGAATGCATGTTTTTTTTTTTTTGTTTTTTTTTTTTTTCCTTTTCTTTCCCCTTTGCTACAGCCGTTGGAATATGCGAAACCCCTTTTAGTGAAATGGTCCACTCCGAGGGTGAAATGACGCTGGTACTTTTGACCAATTAGAATAAAGAAAAGTTTTGGGGCTCTAAAAACAGAGATTAGGTCAGAAATAGTCTGGTCCGAGTTTTTGCCTGTTGTCCACGCAAAGAAATGTAATCCGGGATTTTTTTTTTTTTAACGTAGGGGAGCGAAGAGTTCTGCCGTATTTTTGAGGGGGTGGATCCGGGGATTGTTCTAGGATCTACACCAGAAATGAGAGACAATCCTTTTTAATTCGTCCAGGAGAGAGGTTGTTGGATGATCTTGCTGAAACCTACCCCAACCTACCAATGCTGAAATGTTGATCTGGATTGTAGTTCAGATACGAATTATAACCCGTCTGGGATTTTACTGTTAAAGAAAAAAAAAGTACGATTTTCCTTAATACTATGGAGCGATGTACAAAAAATATTGTGAAAATAAACAACAAAGCTAAGTACAATGGATTTTACTTTCAGCTTGTTCCGGTACAGTGATGGACGATACCCGTTCCTTGCTGAAATAAGGTGATAATTGCTTGGGAAGGAATACCTGAATAAAAATACTCTGTTTCTAGTGAGAAGAACCCATTTCCCTCGATCAATGGGTGAAAATAATACCAAGAGGTTGGAGTAGAAATACAAAATAGACTTCTCTCATTAATTGGAAGAATCCTCGCCTACAGTGGTCGAAAATAGAAATAGATGATGGGACGAGTCATTTCTCAGTGGTCGTGACAAGAAACTACTAAGTCATAACAGCAGAAGAATCATCATTATTCATAAATTCTGCCAATCTCTACTCTAATTAAATATAGATAAAAGGGTTATGTTTAATATACCTAATGGGGAACTAAAAGTGTATCCCCTTTTAATTTCAATATTGCCTGAAGCCCTTCAATTCTGTAAGTACCTTTTCATTGTTTTTTTTTTTTTTGGTTGTTTGAATGCTGAGTATTTACTAATGTCTGTATTTTATAACGTAAATCGAATATTATATACTGAGTTTAAATTTGATTATTTAAAATATTTCTAAATAGTGCCTTTAAACACTATAAATTTATATTAATAATATCTATGAACTTAACACACTACCAATTATTAAATGTCATAAGTTTTGTACCCTTATATATTTATAAATGTTCAAATTAAAGTTAAAATTAAGCTGTCTTATATAATTATAAGTTGTAACTCAAAGTAATGTAAATCACAGATGATGCTTTTAAACAATATTAAAAATTTTTAAGGTTTCAATGAATCTTTCTTACTCATTTATATCTGGATATATTTGTTTCTTACAAATCTCTCTTATAAGATTAAATTAAAAAAGGAAGAAAAATTTAAGTAATGCTTAAATCATAATAAATATAACTCTCTGGGTAAATATATTAATTTCTGATACAAAAGAGTACATAAGTAAGATTTAAGTTTGATGAACATTTCATTTAAAGTAATTATTTATATTTCTTCATAAAAGTAGGTAAAATTATTGAATGAATATGGAACGGATTTTTCAATGCCACTATATCACTTTCACGTGCCACACATCCTGATTTTATCTAAGTAATCTCATATCTTTTATTTTAAACTCCCCCCCCCCCTTTTTCCCATTTTTGTCATGTTTTTCATAAATTGATGTTTACTCTTTCTTAAAAGAACTTTACTGTTTTCCTTTGTTAAAATCATTTACCAACTTTTAATTTTTTTTTTAGCAATATGAGATCCCTAGATATAATCAGATGTACACATTGGGTAGGTGTTCTATTCTAACAATAGTATGTTAATGATTTAGAAATTTGTTGCTCTTGTCTTTGGTAGGAAAATCTAAATTGTGATTTAACCCTTTACAAGTCATTTAAGTAATTATTCTTTATATTGTTTTAATCTTTTCCATTTGTAATCCCAATTATTTCAATTGCTTTATTTACTTTAATTAGCAACAGATTTCACTTGTGGTAGTCAATGCATACTTTCATCTAATCTTGTTTTTCTAATTGCAAGTAACTTGTTTTGGATTTGTGGTTAGGGTTATTTTAACAGATATTCTTAGTGTTTCACATTGGAAATAAGTAGTGTTGAGATTAAAGTTTCTAAATTTTTGTAAATGTGAAGATATAGAACACCTAAATAACCCAATAAAATGGAGCCGGACCTTATACGAGCTCAAGGTTATAAAAAATTATATATATTTTTTCTCAATAAATTTCTGAAAATAGAGCAACTGGTTTAATCTATTTATATGTGTGTATATATTTGATTATAAATGTACAAAAGGGTTACAATATCTCTGTGCTGATGGTGATGCAGTTGTAAAGAGTAGAAAAGCCCTTTTACATTCAATGCTACTGAATAACCTTTCCCCAGAAATACGTAAGGGAGTTATCTCTCGGAACCCAACCACACCTGAGGAAGTCCTCCAAATTGCGTTACTGGAAGAGAAGGCATGTAAAAGTATTAATCCTTTTTATAGCTCCTATGAAAATGTAGAGAATGCACAGAACCCCCAAACTTTACCCTGTGCTGCGACTTTTACTCAAAAATCTTCAAAAGAGACACAGAATAAAGAGATTCAAAATTTAAAAATGCAGATTGATTTACTGTCAGCAAATTTGATAGTCTTGTAGATCTAAAATCTAAAGAAGCTCAAGAAAATTTTAGTCGGGGACAGGAAAGGGGTCAATTTCGATCCATTACATGTTATAGATGTGGTCTACCTGATCACTACGCCAGAAATTGCACCCAAAACATATACGGAAATGAGTACGGAAGGGGCAACTACCAAAACCCCAGAGGCCGAGGGCATAACTATAGAGGTAGGTATGAATCAAATGAAAATTTCAGAGGCAACCCTACCCAGCGAGGCGGATATAGGGGAAGGAGAGGCAGGTATGAACAAGGATATAAAAATGAGGAAAGAATTGAGGATACGAATGCAAGTGGGACTGAACAACAAAGTGGGAATAACACCCCGGCACCACCCAATAATTCTTTAAACGCATAGTGGCTGGATCCGATTTGGTCGAATCAATCCCCAAAAGGCCTCAAGACCCCCCAACTATTTTTAGTATGTTTTCTCCCCAATCATACCACCTACCTACTGCTAAAATTTATGTTAATGATATAGTTCTCAATACCCTGTGTGACACAGGCTCTGCTATTAATCTTTTGAGTGATACTGTTCTTAATGATCTGAGTAGTTTTAAAACCGAAAGTTGCAACATGCCTATTTTGACAGTAACAGGTGAAAGAGTTCACCTAAACCAAAAAGTTCTTCTGAACTTTCTATTTGATAATACGCAGTGTCAAGCAGAGTTTTTTATTGTTCAAGGAAAGTTAGCTGAGGAATTTAATGCAATTTTAGGGATGCCATTTTTAAAAAAATATCATGCGGTTATCAATTGTGAGAATAATACAGTTGTTTTGAAAGTACCAGTGGAAACCCACTGTAAACAAGTTATAGAAAGTAAGAGTACAAATTCTTCACAATCTATAAAGGACCTTGATAACAAAAATGTAAATATTAAAAATTGTGATAATCTTGTAAATAGTTTAAATTTTGAGTGTAACTGTGTTAATAATAATTTTGAAAATGTTTCTGAAAGTGTAAAATGTATATCTGATAGTGTCAATTATACCAGTAAAAGTAGAGATAATGGCAATACTAGTAGCGCCTCTGAGAAAGATGTAAACAATGAAGTTAGGGAATGTTTAAAAACAAATGATGGGAATCAGAGTAGGGAAGAAAAGACAGTTCAGGGTACTGGGTATACCAATCGTGAAGAAAATTCAGAATTAAATATGGAAACTAACTCGGATGAGATTAGTAATGAGATTTCCCAAAATTTTTGTTTACAAACTATATCAGGTGATAGCTCTGGAACTAGTAGTACTGAAATGTCAGAAAATAGTCAACCTTTAGATCTCAGTCAACCAACAGCGAGCCAGGTAGCCCATGTAAATTCTGTTAATAATAAAGTTGATGTTAGAAATTCTGATGAAAATGAGAGTTATGTAGAGGATAGGATACCTGAGGCTGAAGAGCAAGACAGACAAAATAATGGTAATGTTAGTGATAATAATGATAAAAATATCACTTTAGCTCTTTTATGCGAAAAAATTTCAATTCCCCCTCAGACAAAAATGATAGCCCAAGTTAAGTGTAACAAAGATAATTTTATGAAAGAAAATGATATTATAATGTTAGAACCTTTGGCAAAGAATTTGCACCAGGGTCTGCTCATTTCCAGGGCCATTTGTACTCAAGAACATGGCCTTTTTATTTCTTTAGCAAATTTTTCAGATTATAATGTTAATTTAAATAAAGGAACCTTTGTTGCTAAAATCCAAAAATGTGTAGATAAATCTAATATACCCTTAACTGATAATAATGTAACTTGTAATGTTAATTTAGGTACTCCAATTGCTGACTTTGATCATTAAGAACCCCCCCCCCCTTAAAACTTAAAATGCAGGAATTTTTAGATCAAAATAAAGATGTATTTGCAGCATCAGTCTTAGATTTACCCAGCTGTGATACAATCCCCATGTTGTAAATTTAAGTACAGATAAACCAGTAAAATGTAAAGCTTATAGAGTCCCTTATAAATTACGTCAGGAAATGGAAGACCAACTTAATATTTTGTTACAAGCTGAGATCATTGCTCCTTCTATGTCTGAGTTTGCTTCACCAGTAATCTTAGTAGAAAAAGCAGACAGTTCATATCGCCTCGCGGTTGACTTTCGTCAGTTAAATAAAAATCTTGTTAAAGACGCTTATCCGATTCCAAATATTACTGACTCGGTTGATGCTTTAAGTGGGGCTAATTTTTTTTCAACACTAGATCTGACTAGTAGTTTTTTCCAGCAGGTTATCCGCCCTGAGGATAGGCATAAAACTGCTATTATAACCCACAAAGGACTCTTTGAGTGGACCAGAAACTGTTTTGGGCTTTCGAATTCGGGTAATAGTTTTCAGAGACTCATGAGTGCTATTTTTGGTGATTTGAGGAACTTAGGTATCTTAGTGTATATCGACGACATAGTCATTGCTTCCTCTGACGTAAATTCTCATTTTGACAAACTAAAATTAGTTTTTGATAGATTACGTCAACATAAACTAAAGCTTAAACCCAGTAAATGTACATTTCTTTCTAATAAAATCCAATATTTAGACTTTGAAATCTGTAATGGCCAAGTGTCACCAATTAATAAAAATATTGCTGTTATTGAAAATTTTGAACCCCCAAGTACCCGAAAAGCGGTTAGATCATTTATTGGTACTCTTTCATTTTATAGAAGATTTATACCAGATTTTACTAAGAGGGCCAAAAATTTAATCAATTTAACCAAAGAAACAGGTAAATTTACATGGAATCAAGCTGCACAGGAAGAATTCGAAGATCTTAAAAAAGCCCTTATTTCAAAACCATGCCTAGCACTTCCTAATTTCGACAAAGAATTCCATTACTACACCGACGCCAGTTGCGAAGCGTTAGGGGCAGTGTTATCACAATTGCACGACAACAACATGCTCCATCCTGTTGCCTTTGCCAGCAGAAAATTGAAAGACGCAGAGACACGCTATTCGACAACGGAGAGGATAGGGACGTACTTACGAATAGCAACGGAGGGGATAGGGATGTGCTTACAGATAGCAACGAACGAGATGGGGATGAGTATTCAGCGCCGGTTGCTAGCAGTTCAGCTGTTGCGAGTAGCAACTCACGCAGGTCGCGTTCATCGATTCGAACTGCGAAATCGAATAGAACCAGTCTCTCGATATCGGTTTCTCGAAACGAATATTCGTTGCAGGACAGAGGATGTTGGCCCAGTTATAAATACTAGAATTGTCATGCACTTTATTTTAATGTTTTATTAGTAATATATATTTTTTCCTTAAATTGTTTGCATTTATGTATATTTAGTTTAATGTATTAGTATTTTTATGTATCTCTTTGGCATATTTTTACCGAAACTTAGCTTTTCTGCACATTTTAACGGTTTGTTTTGATTGTGCTCCAGGATGTTCAGTTATGTTTTTTTTAAAGATTTATATGTCTCTATGTACGTTTTTCTTCAATTTTATGGTAACGTTCATAATAAATACCTGTCCACACTCATTCTCTGTGATTTTTTGTGTTTTTTTTTTCCAAAATTGGGGATAATTTTGGGAAGTTTGAAATTTTTAAGGGGTATTTCTGTTTTGTGTATATTTTTGTTTTACCCTTTTGATGCTTATGCCTGTCTTTCTCCAAGTTTAGTGTGCTTCTAGGAATAAGTACATGTCCACCCACGATTTTCATAAACTTTGGGGTGTTTATTTGTTTTCCTTTTTTCCAAAATTGAGAGAAATTTTGTATACTTTGAAAACTTTTATGAGTGTCTATGTAGAATTTATACTCCCACACTATTAGTTTTCTGTGTTTCTCAATACATCTGTGTCTTGTATTTAATTTCTCTTTTAAATGTTTATTTACTTCAGTTACTGCATTTTATTTATGTCTAATAACATTTATTATGCAATCTATGGTTTTTTGTTGCACTTAAAAGTCAGGAAATTTTCACTGATAGGCACTTTCTAACCATTCTATATACTGAAGTGATTTTATTTGTAAATATGTGTTTTTGAAATCATGTAATTTACTAAAATTAAGTACTTTACTTAGTTTCCTTTTTGGGTAGATATCCATTTCTACCTGGGTGATATTTTCATCCCTTTTGCGCTTTCTGGATAAATGTTTATCCCAAATTTTTTAAGAGCTCTTTTGAGCTTTCGTGTTGATAGCACAGAGATAGCGAAACCTTTTCAATTGCACATTACTTGCATGTGCATATGTAAAACTACATTCTGACCCTATCTAATGAACTTTAAGCACAACAAAGGGTCATTCTTTAAATTTGCTCAGAATTCTAGTGAAATTGCTATGTTTAAAAATGGAGTACCACAGATTTTATGTTATTCTTAATTTACCACATGTGTTAATTTCTAATACAATGTATTGTGACGTTTTATTTGAGGACTCTGAGACCAGATGCCCTAACGAAATAAACATCTTTAATTAGACCCTCCAGATGCCTGCTATAACTTCGCCTGTCAGTTTCACCAAAAATCCAGATGGAACATGTAAACAGTTTTAATCATGTAAATATCTGGAGAAAAAGTGCTGTGTAGAAATGTTATAAACTGACCTTGTTGACTAAGATGAGTCAAGACCTCACGTGGGGTATCGAGGAGATGAACTGATCTCAGAAAAACAAGGCCCCGTAGAGGAGAGACTCTGCTGTGACACGATCCCAGACGGTCAAGTTCTCGGTCCTGCCGAAAGGAGCGTCTCGCTCCAGAAAAGATTAACTTTTTGCCGTGTAAATATTAATGTGTGCTTGTTATGTGTGTGTCCCGTGTCGTCTAATAAAAACTCTGAAAAAAAAAAAAAACCGAAAGCCAAGTTCTTTTAATTTCTAGTTAAGATTCTTTCTTAAGTGAGTTCTTATACGGCGGTACAGTATGTTTATTTGATACAAACCTTACCAGTTGCTCTTGTTTAATGTGTGTTACAAGTTGAAATGTTTGTGTTCACTAATTTGGTGATATTTACAGTAATTTCTTACCATGTTTATTACTAGTACTTTTTACATTAATATAATATAGTATGTTTTGCTGTGATGATTACCATTGAATAGATGATACAAACTCTGTAAAGGTACTTATGCAGTGGGGACTTCTCTCGCTTTCCTTTTTCAGTTTAACATTTACAATTCTAAATTTTATTATTTTAGTTAGGCTGCACAGACATCTAGGTAGGAAAATGTTGTAAGTATAGATTGTAGTAGTAGAGTAGTAGGGTTTCAGAGTCTCAGGTACTACAGGTGGTTGTAGTTGTAAGTTCAGCAGTAGGACTTAGACAAGAAGTGTCGAACTCACTCCTCTAATCTTACCTAAATGGTTGTTTATGTTAATTGCTTCATTTTTAGTTGTCTTGTAGGTTGAGGTTACTAGTGGTATGCGAGCTCTTGTTACACATTACTGGTGTGTGTCATCGGTGTGGTGTCTCAGCTATGATTGCTCTGAGTGTCTTCTCGGATTGAGGAAAGGATTTGTCTAGTTCATTCTTGTTTTCATCGTTGTGGCCCATGCATATGATGTCTTTTCCTCATTCCTTCTCAAATTTAAAAAAAAAAAAAAAATAAATAAATATTTTTTCTTTTCAAAATATTTTTTTTTTAAATTGCCAAGGGGAGCATCTTGATACGGGTAGTTTAATTAATTATTTATCCAGTTTAATTTTCACCCAATTCTAAATAAATAAAATCCTATTTCCCCCCTTTTTTTTTAAACCTCTAAAATTCTAGGAAGTTTATTAAATTTACAGCACATGCATTTCTAAAAACATTTAAATATGTAATCTTTTTCTTTTTTTTAAACCTCTAAAATTCTAGGAAGTTTATTAAATTTACAGCACATGCATTTCTAAAAACATTTAAATATGTAATCTTAACAGTGTTAAAAAAAAATAAATAAATAAAATAAAAAATAAAATAAAATCTTTAGTTTTATTTTGTTCACGTTTAAAACTCCTTGCAAATAAATCTCTATATAATAAAACGCAGTGTAACGCTGGGCGGGACGAATCCATCAATCTTACCAGTCTCCCAGGAAGAGAATCAAGGGGAAAAGGATCCATTCTCCCATTGGTTGACAAGAAACAAGAATCCCGCGATTACTTCTCAAGGTTAAAAGTCCTGATAATTGCGCAGTGGTAGACACTTTTTCCTAACAAATCAGTGCAAGGCACATCGCATTACACCACCAAAATAAATCGCCAAGTGTCACTTGAGATTATTTCAAGTATTAAGTTGCAATCATATTAAATTTTCTTTGCGACATTTTAATTTAATTTATTTCTCATATAAAGTGATTCACGGAAAACAATGATATGGTATTTTTATATCCTTTTTTTCCTGCAAAAAATTGATAAAGCTGACTTTCTTTTAAAAAAGTAATCAATTTAAATATTTTAGGCTTATTATTTTGTAACTTATTTTTAAATTACACATTACTTATATTTTCCTTTTCTATATACAGGTGTGTGTAAATTTAAACTTTAAGAAAAAAAAAACATTCCATATTTTAAAAGTAAAAAATTAATATTTATACGAAAAGTAAAATTAATAATTTTTTATTTATAGCTTTGCATCAGGAGGACAGAAGCTTAGGGGATTAGACGGTTGGGATTCAACCCGAGATACTTATTTATTAATCAATATACATATTTAAAAAAAATTGGAGAGGGGGAGGAAGGGGGGGGGTGTAAACGATAAAATACAATTTCAAAGTGTTATTAAAAAAATAGTATTATTTCAATAGTTGCAGCAGACTGTTTAAATTACGCACTTTTATTGCACATTTATTAAATTTTTGTTTTGTTAAGAAATCTTAATTTTGTTATAGTATATTAGCCGGAAAACCTGGTTTACCCAGAAATATTGTAAATGCTAATTGTGTGTTTATTAGAACATAAACTAGCCGTACTTTGCTCATCTAAATGCTTCCATACTGCCAATTATTTTTTTTATCAGTTTTTCAAATTTTAAGTGAAAAACACAATTTTTACCCACCGTCCTAGGACGGGCATTTACACTAGTAAATAAATAAAATAAATGTCACACTTAATTTCCTATTCCTTCTCATGGGAACAAAGAGCACCCAATATAATTTTTATGGCTCTCTGAAAATGTGTTTTTGTAAACAACATATATACATTGGTTATCTTAAAACTAGAATCCAGTTTTACATTCTACAACTTTTATTACCCATCGTTAAGTGCCCCACCTTTATATTCCAAAAATACAATTCCCTCTTTGCTTTTTCTCATGGGAAAATAAAACATCCCATATTTTGTGTCTGCTTTAAATTAGTCATGCAACTGCTTTGTAGCTAACTGAATACACATATATCTCTGGATTTAACGAAGGAGTCCAGTTTTATTGTGATGCAAAATTGTACCCACTATTCTTATCATGTCTTAACTATCCTTGTTCTCAGGCTCCCCAGCTGAATGCCATCCCCCTACCCCTTTTTCCTGGAAGTGAGGGGACGAGAATGCATGTTTTTTTTTTTTTCTTTTTCTTTTCTTTCCCCTTTGCTACAGCCATTGGAATATGCGAAACCCCTTTTAGTAAAATGGTCCACTCCGAGGGTGAAATGACGCTGGTACTTTTGACCAATTAGAATAAAGAAAAGTTTTGGGGCTCTAAAAACAGAGATTAGGTCAGAAATAGTCTGGTCCGAGTTTTTGCCTGTTGTCCATGCAAAGAAATGTAATCCGTGATTATTTTTTTTTCTTTTTAGCGTAGGGGAGCTGTATTTTTGAGGGGGTGGATCCGGGTATTTTTCTAGGATCTACCCCAGAAATGAGAGAAAATCCTTTTTAATTCGTCCAGGAGAGAGGCTGTTGGGTGATCTTGCTGAAACCTACCCCAACCTACCAATGCTGAAATGTTGATCCGGATTGTAGTTCAGATACGAAGTACAGTAGACTCCCTCAAATCCGCACAGCTTGGGACCACAGCTTGTGCGGATTTTAGAATTTTGCAGATTTCTGGTCATTGATTTGTTTACATTTTTGAAACATTAATTTGATTGGTAGTTAAGCAAGGGAAATTATAATGAATGCTTACAATAAAGTGAAACATTAAAATAAGTAAAATATTAAAATAATTTATTGGTTTAAAAGTAAGTAATTATTCCAATAATTAAGTAAAATAAAAATTTAGAAAATTATTAATTACCGATGAAATCGATTCGATTCCAAAAGTCCTATGCTGCCATTTAGTGGTAAAGTGATCGTAAGATCGATACCTCATTATTCGTTCTTAGCACTTTTAATTTTAGTAACTTTTTTCATTATTATTTAGGGTCTTGAATGCTTTTCTTATACTGCTTTGTATGTTTAGAAATAAATTTCTCTATAATATAAAAAAAAAAAAAAAAAAAAAAAAAATCTGCGAACAATAATTTTAAAATAGCGTTCCGGTTCGTGGATTTTTCCATTTCGAACCCTGGAATTTTTGTTATAGATATGCTAATTTATATCAAAATCTAAAGTAATGTAAATTTATTTAGTAATAAATCAGCTGTAATAGCTGAAAGAGAATGGTTAACAAAAAATTTAGTAAAGAAAACATGGCGGTAGTCGCTGCTTTCGGCACCATCTTGAATTTTGTTCCTGAAACTTAACTGTAGATTTCATTGTTTACACCTAAAAAAATATGTGGATTTTAGGCATTCGCAGATTTTAGGGTCGCGGATTTAAGGGAGTCTACTGTATAACCCATCTGGGATTTTACTGTTAAAGAAAAAAAAAAAATACGATTTTCCTTAATACTACGGAGCGATGTACGAAAAATATTGTGAAAATAAACAACAAAGTGAAGTACAATGGATGTTACTTTCAGCTTGTTCCGGTACAGTGATGGATGATACCTGTTCCTTGCTGAAATAAGGTGATAATTGCTTGGGAAGGAATATCTGAATAAAAATACTCTGTTTCTAGTGAGAAGAACCTATTTCCCTCGATCAATGGGTGAAAATAATACCAAGAGGTTGGAGCAGAAATACAAAATAGACTTCTCTCATTAATTGGAAGAATCCTCGCCTACAGTGGTCGAAAATAGAAATAGATGATGGGACGAGTCATTTCTCAGTGGTCGTGACAAGAAACTACTAAGTCATAACAGCAGAAGAATCATCATTATTCATAAATTCTGCCAATCTCTACTCTAATTAAATATAGATAAAAGGGTTATGTTTAATATACCTAATGGGGAACTAAAAGTGTATCCCCTTTTAATTTCAATATTGCCTGAAGCCCTTCAATTCTGTAAGTACCTTTTCTTTTTTTTTTTTTTTTTGGTTGTTTGAATGCTGAGTATTTACTAATGTCTGTATTTTATAACGTAAATCGAATATTATATACTAAGTTTAAATTTGATTATTTAAAATATTTCTAAATAGTGCCTTTAAACACTATAAATTTATATTAATAATATCTATGAACTTAACACACTACCAATTATTAAATGTCATAAGTTTTGTACCCTTATATATTTATAAATGTTCAAATTAAAGTTAAAATTAAGCTGTCTTATATAATTATAAGTTGTAACTCAAAGTAATGTAAATCACAGATGATGCTTTTAAACAATATTAAAAATTTTTAAGGTTTCAATGAATCTTTCTTACTCATTTATATCTGGATATATTTGTTTCTTACAAATCTCTCTTATAAGATTAAATTAAAAAAGGAAGAAAAATTTAAGTAATGCTTAAATCATAATAAATATAACTCTCTGGGTAAATATATTAATTTCTGATACAAAAGAGTACATAAGTAAGATTTAAGTTTGATGAACATTTCATTTAAAGTAATTATTTATATTTCTTCATAAAAGTAGGTAAAATTATTGAATGAATATGGAACGGATTTTTCAATGCCACTATATTACTTTCACGTGCCACACATCCTGATTTTATCTAAGTAATCTCATATCTTTTATTTTAAACTCCCCCCCCCCCCTTTTTTTTCCCGTTTTTGTCATGTTTTTCATAAATTGATGTTTACTCTTTCTTAAAAGAACTTTACTGTTTTCCTTTGTTAAAATCATTTACCAACTTTTAATTTTTTTTTAGTAATATGAGATCCCTAGATATAATTAGATGTACACATTGAGTAGGTGTTCTATTCTAACAATAGTATGCTTAATGATTTAGAAATTTGTTGCTCTTGTCTTTGGTAGGAAAATCTAAATTGTGATTTAACCCTTTACAAGTCATTTAAGTAATTATTCTTTATATTGTTTTAATCTTTACTATTTGTAATCCCAATTATTTCAATTGCTTTATTTACTTTAAATAGCAACAGATTTCACTTGTGGTAGTCAATGCATACTTTCATCTAATCTTGTTTTTCTAATTGCAAGTAACTTGTTTTGGATTTGTGGTTAGGGTTACTTTAGCAGATATTCTTAGTGTTTCACATTGGAAATAAGTAGTGTTGAGATTGAAGTTTCTAAATTTTTGTAAATACAAAGATATAGAACACCTAAATAACCCAATAATCGGATGTATAGTTTAATTGCAAGGAGAATCAAAAGTTTTCAGTTACATTACAGCCAATGGGAAAAAATTATTTCAAGTGCATTCTAATGATGTTACAGCCTTTCGAACAGAATGCTAAGCACTTGATTGAATTGATAAGCACTTATGAAGTGCACTAAAATATATATTTAGTACAATATGCGGTACAAAAAATATTTATAAAACTAGTTATAGTACGAAGCACACCATTTGCCACGTTTGACGAGCAATTTCCAACTTGTTTAAATATTGATATTTTTGCCCAATGTTTTATTTTAAGATTTTCAAATGTGTATTACATAAGACTACGCATGGATTTTCAGATACATCTAATGTTACATTTAATATAATTTTTTTTACTGATATACGTGTATACAGTAATACCTGAGTTTTTGTTTACTTCAGTTATCGACGGTTTTGGTTTTCATAGATTTTTTCCATGAAAAACTTGTCTTGGTTTTTGTCGGTTGCTTCGGATTTCGTCGACATAATCACATGACCTCGCTGCATTTTTCGTAAACAAAGGATGCGATCCAGTAATTCTCCTGCTCAGTGTAGCATTGTTTCTTGTCATGTTTGCGTCACCATGCGTGTTTAGGCAAACATTTTTGTTTATTTCCAGTATATTTTTGAGCTTTTCTTTTATTGATTGTGAGTGCTCCCTCATGCAATCAAAGAAAGCTTCTGTTGGCTTAAGTTCAAATATATAATGTTTCTCTAAAGTTAAGTTTATTAAAATAAAAATGCATTTCTATATTTTCCCAATTAGTTTTCCCAGTTTCTCTGCTCAACCAATAACACTTAATGTATTTTCAAAGAAACAGTAAAGTTTCAATGACTTGTTTAAAAATGTTTGAAGTTCATTTAATTGTGTGTAAGATATCAGTTTATTATTTTTGAATATTAATCACTTAACAGATGCTATGAACTTTATTTTGCAGTTATACAGAGTGTGTACTTTCAATGGCCCTATTTGCCACATCACACCTTGCTGTTTACATTGTAACTATGGTTGGTTGGCTTCATGGTTGGATGGGTGTGTGGCAGGGAAACCATTTCATGTCAGTTAACCTGCAGTTAGTTGGTTTTGCTGCTTCACACTTGTTTAAATTTGCATATTAACTTCTAACTTTGTGCTTTAACCTCCTTTTCCTTTTAGTATTTAAGCCAGGTGTTTTTGCTTGGAGGTGTGCAGTTGAAGATGCAGTGAGCTATCCTGTTGTGATAAATGTCATGCTTTGCATAGGCGTAACTAGAGGGGGGCCGGGTGGGCTGGGCCCACCCCAGGTAGTTCCAGTGCCCACCCCAGAATTTCAAATTCAAGTGATAATACTATGCTTGCGTTATAGTCAAAATTTTAATTTCCAGATATTTGAAAGGTTACACAAACAAATGTATGATTATATATTTCTGATTTGTAAACTAATGTAATAAAAGCAGTGTATGTGAATGTGTGTGTGAGAGGAGGGGGGTGTCAAAGGAGCAACAGTTATGTGGCCCAGAACCCACCAAATCTGAGCGATAGTTTTCTTTTCTGTCTAGAGGTAATGAGGAAAAAATAATTTCTAAAGAGTCCAGTTTCTTTCAACGAGGTCATAAAGGGTCCTCTGCTGCAGTCAGACAGAGCCGGTGAAAAAGAGAGAAGGAGGAGGAGGGGGGGGGGGGCACAGGAGCCAGAATACAGAATTACATGCAACTTTATCTTTGTACAATAATGACAGGGATTTTTTTCCAATTTCTTCAAAACACTCCGGGTTAGGGAAATGACCACAGGAGACAATTCTAAGAAGTGATGATTAACCCCACTCCTTTCGTTAGGGCAAACCAGGATATAGCTGTCAAATTGTTAGCCCATTAATTGTCCAAGAGGATCGATGAGAACACCTTGGCAGGGTGCTTCCTTTCCTTTGAGGATAGGAAGAACGAATTTTTTGTTATTTTCCTGTTTTAAGCATGGAAATGACATTCAGGGAAACTGAAAGTTACGCAAAATCACTAATCGGTGCATACCTTTAAAAACCTTTCAAATGCGATAAAAATAATTTTGACGAATGCAACTTTTTTTTTCACTTCATAGAAAAAGAAAACAAAACTTTAGCTTATTTATTTTGCGTGAAAATTATTTTATGTAAAAATATTTTCTATGCGAGTTTTAATTAATCGAATCTCTTTCATACTGAATTCTGATAGAGATAATCAATTTTTAAATCAACACACAACTTCAGAAATAGTCATAATTTTATAATTATACGTGCAATTAAAAATTGATTAAACAGAATTTTAAAAACATTTTTGATTTGTCTCTTTTTGAATATTTTATGCATTATTTTTTACTATATGTCCACTTTACTTCAACGATATGTCAACATTGCAATTTAAAAGTTATGTTATTATTAAGTATTTTATACATGTAAACATTTGAGATTTGTTTGCATAAATAGAAATTTTCCAGTGTTGAGTAATCCAATGAATTTTAAATAAAGGGGAAATGTTCATCTCCCAATTTCAGGCTTGAAATGTTTTATAATAGAGTAGGTTTTGCATTAAAAATATTTTATGGTGATGCAATAAACTTTTGTTACGCGTAATCATATACCAATTTTTAAGCAATAAATATTATACGCTTTCCCTTTCACTTAAAATAAACGATTGATGTGAACGCTAAATTAAAAGAGGACCAATTAGATGTCAAATTTGAATTTTTCCAGTAACAAATTCAGGCTGATGTACTTTTTTACTGCAACTAAATTAAACATGGATAGTCTTTTCAATATTTAAATGTATTTGGTGTTTTTCATTTGATATTTTTGAGGCAGAACGTAAATGAAAAAAGATCAAAATTTTATTTGGATACTTACATTTTCCTTGAGTATGTACAAAATGCAATAATTTTCTTTAAATAAATAAACATATAAGTAGTTGGGAGTAGAGGTCTGCACGGACCGGAATTTCCAGGCCCGGGCCCGGCCCGAACTAAAGCTATCCTAGCCCAGCCCGGTGTAAAAATTGGAAGTCCGGCCCAGCCTGTTAGCATTTTTACAGTTCTCAGCCCGGTCAGACACAATTTCTACAAAAAAAAAAAAAAAAAAAAAAATCCATTTTTTCTCAACATACAATTAAGATTCTTTTAATGAATACTACATACATATTTATGGGAACATTTTGCAGTATATTTTACATTACTATGATGTTCGCAAAACAGAAAACACACAATAGTAAACATTAACGATTACTTACAGTGTTTTAGTCATCGTGTCTACAGACATTTTAAAATGGAAATAAGGATTCATTAAAAGATTAATGTAGTTCAGAATAAAGGATTAAAAACATGATAACATTTGAAGCTGTATAATAAAAAGTAGATTTGTGAAAATATTTCTCTGATTTTTAAGGCTTTTCTCAAATCCAAAGGAGCTACATTTCGACACATTTATGAATTCTTTTCTTTTCGGAAACGCGTAAGATTGGCAGGTATTCTTATTCAAAAGCTATGTAAATGTAGATTTTTCATACATAAAAGCAATATATCTTTCTGAAAATACTGTCAAAGTTAGCGTTTTGAATCGAATTTCTGGAAGCGATAGCACAGGAAAGGAGAAAAACATACAGTCATGTGACAGGAATCTCTTATCTCTGTAAGTAATTTATCAAATATGGAAAAAGCTATTCGTTTCCAAATGCCTTCAATAGGCAGGTCTGTCAATTTTATGCCTTTATAGTTAAAATTTTTGTCAGAAACATGTGTCTGAAAGCTTTGCATTGTTGAGCAGTGAATATGAGAACTACCTTAAGGTATATTTCCAAAGATACTGTTAAGAGAAGTTCATTATCACTATTAATATTACAAAACACACTGACTGTTCTACACATCCTGAGATCGATTAAGATTCCTTCCCGGCACGAGTCTGCTGAGAAAAAAAAAAAAAAAAAACTCTGAATCAGACATCTTGTAACTGTACGATCCCGATCTCTACGATGGACATGTTACATTTCTGTATTGGTGTTGTTAAACTCGCATTGGTTCGTGACACACATTTATACTTCGAGAAAATCATATTAATTGAAAATGGCTCATATTTTATCTGCTTCGCTTAAATCCTTATATCGGGCCGATAGACCGATATAAGGATCGATTAATTTTTTTGCCGGCCCGGCCCGTTTATCTTGTCTGTCGGCCTGGCCCATTGAAAAAATTGTCCTAATTCTGCCAGCCCGGCCCGGCCCGTTTGAAAATTTGCCTTCATTCTGCAAGCCCGGGCCCGTGCAGACCTCTAGTTGGGAGGGAAAGGGGCTCCAGATAAAATGTGCCTATAGTTTCAAGAAATTTTAAATATAACTGAATATTCAAAAAGCAGCAAAATTGTTGTTTTGCCTTTTTTTAATGCCAGTGTGGGAATATTCATGAAAGATGAAAAACATAATGAAATAAATGCATGCGCCTTTTATTGCGTTTCTTATGATTAATAATATTATTAAAGGGCTCGAATGTTTTTAAATTTGATGAACAAACAGGCTAATTATTTTGCATATTTTCTTTTACAAAATAGCAAAATATACAATAAATATGATGATAAATTACCGGTAGCAGATTGTTAGGAAAGAACAAGAACTAAATATCTTTTTCACTTTTATAATCTCTTACGGTTGAAATAAAAGGATTATTAAGGTAGACAAAATTATAAAAAATATTCTAAGATTGACTAATGGATATTCAGGAATAAATTTTATTAGGTTGCTTCTACTTCCAATACAAAAAGTAAAATGCTTCTTATTGCAGCCGTTCGGACAAAAGCATTTACAGAATTTGTTTTTATATTTTGATCAATCATGACTCCTATATACCCATAAACTACCTCCAGTTTAAATGTTGATTTTTACATATGTATCTGATTTTTGTCTTGATGTAACATTCGTATTTATGAACTGATGCGGATGAAACGCAGCATGTCGTGTACAAAACATACCAAGATCTCAACCGAGTTCGTTGGTCAGCTTCGTCCGTCAACTTGTTTCAAAATGGCTCAAGAAGCAAAAAATAAAATAAATAAATAAATAAAATGCAAAAGGGTGTGCAAAAGAATTTGAAATTCATTTTTTTTTTTTCCCTTTATATATTCCGACTTGATACAACGATTTAGGAGCATTTTTTGTTGTGCCTCTATCTTAAACTAAGTCGGATGTGCCAATCCTAAAACTTTCTTCTATCTCATTTTTTTTTTTGTTAATACTTCAAAATTCGCTACCACAGTGCCAAAATCTAATGTCAGTCTATGTCCATCATCATGATTCTAAAGGTATAGGTTCGTTGAATTGTTCACTTTTAAAAAGGAGATAGAAGCATCGCATCTCTCAAACAAATAATTTATTTTCGGTACCTACCCTCTTAGATGTTTGCATATAAAATTCCCAAACCAAAGAGTATAAAAGCAACAACTTCGCGCAGTATGCATCCAGGTCTAATAAGGATCTATTTACGCGAGCGTGTAATAGAATAAAAAGTTTGATTAAATTTCGCGCCTTAGTTTTTGAGATATAGCTATCGAAGAATTGTGAAAAATGCTGCATAGCAGCGCCACCTGTTTTATGATTTGCACGAAAACCTAATAAGCACCAGCTTATGTGTTTGATAAAATTCCATGCATTAGTTCTTCCGATATATGACAATTGCTAAAATCATGTACATCCGGGAGAAAATGCAACATAGAAACGCCACCTGTTGGACGATTTACACCAAAACCTTATCTGCAACAACTTATGTCAACGTCTAACTGAAACTGAAGTTTGGTGAAAATCTGTGTATTAGTTCTTGAGATAGAGCTATTGCGAAAATTGTGAAAAATTCAGCATATCAGCGCCACTTTTTAGTTTAATTAGGCCAAAAACTATTCAGCACAAATGTATAACAAGGTATAACTGAATCTGAAGTTTGAGGAAAATCTGTGCATTAGTTCTTGAGACTGAGCTATTGCGAAAAATGCAGCAGAGCAGCGCCACCTCTGGGGAAATTTACACCAAAACCTAACAAACACCAAGTTATATCAAGGTATAACTGAATCTAAAGTTTTATCAAATTCCGTGCATTAGTTCTTGAGATAGATTGCCCGCAAAATTTGTGTCAGATACAATACAGACAGACATTTTCTAAAAACAGTCAAATCATATTCAGGACCTTCTAAAACATAAATCCGTCGAAAACCGGAAGTCAATTTTTTTTTACAAATCCAATATTTTCTTCTTGTAAAGATAGAAGAAAGTAAAAAGGCTGAAAAATAAAGTCGGTAACGTATCCAGCTTTCAGTGAACAAATGCTGTAACACAGAATGGAAATGTTGACCCACGTCTCCCCAATATAAAAACTTTTTTTTCTCCCCTCAAAATGTTCTTTTTTACAATTTTAGAGTTTTGAAACAAATTTAGAATTTACATTAATAATTTCCAGGAACATTTTTCGTTAAATTTCTCGCTTATTTATTCTTGAAATAAATAGATTCAGTTTACTTTGTTTATATAAAATTACAAGGGATCGGAAAACTTATCAGTTTTGGTTCCAGTCTTTCAGCAGGTATGATTTGATTGTAATGGTATTCCTTCTGACGTAACTACAAAAAATTTCTCAACGAATTCTATTTAAAACAGGTTTTACTGTATTCGATTACACATAATGAAGTGTTTCAACATTTTGTTAATAGAAAAGTGGAATTTGGTAAGGTTCAAAACATTCATTTTTTTTTTAAGTCGAAATTTTGGAAAATCGGGATGGTTCAAGTACTCTCTTAAAAACCTGGAAAATAAAGAAATGTGTTTGGACTCTCGGACATTAAGCAAAGAAAAGTAGTCTATTTGGACCTAACAGGAAAAGTTGTGACGAGAAGAATAGTAGTCTATTTGGGTCCAAACAGACTACTTTTATTCTCGTTGCAACGTTTCATGTGGGAAGGCGCTCCCTTTCATGTTTTATAACCTTCGTAGGATGTCATGAGATCAGAAGTTATCAGATGACTTCGTCGAAAACTTCATTTCCGCCTCTTTATTTTGTTGATGACCACATAACGCTTGGAAAAGAAAAGCCTTGAAAGATTTATTACTTTTCATCGGATAAAGAATATAAAGTTCGGTTTATTTGCTTTATCCGACGAAACACTAAAAATATTTCAAATGGTCTTTCTTTTTCAAGCATTCTGTGGCCATCAACAAAAGAAAGAGGCGGAGATGGGCATGCCAACGACGTTCGCTGGTGACAGCTGACCTCTAGACATCTGACGAGTCATAAAACCTGAAAAGTTCTGTGGTCAAGAAAAGTAATCTATTTGGACCCTAAAAGTCCAAACAGACTTTATCTCTTGACATCGAAGCTTTTATGTGGCCAGGCGGTTTGTTTGATGTTTTATGACTTTTTATCGGAAGTAAAGAGGTCAGAGGACCCAAGTGAACGTTGTTGACATGTCCATCTTTGCCTCTTTCTTTTGTTGATGACCACAGAAGACTTGAAAAAGAACAACCAGTTTATATATCGTCAGTTTTTCGTAGGGTAAACCAAATAAAAGCAAATAAACCGACTTTAAATGCCGCTAAAGAACTTATGAGATTGGGGGCCTGTGCCCACCCCACAAAATAGTTCTAGTTACGCCTATGATGCTTTGGCAGGTTGTTGATACTGGCTTGTGCTGTTTTTTCTTATGCTGTCTGGTACAGCTATCCTAATTTGAATTTTATTACCCAGGCATGAGGCTAACCAAGCCATGGAAAGGTTGTTCAGAGAAGCCATGATTATATTGTTGTTGTTATACTTTACCTGTTGTTACTGCTAATATGTTTTACCTCAAGTTATACTTACATCTGAAGAATAAATATGTTACTCCTTTTAAAACTTTCTTTTAACTTGTCGCTTTATACACCAGAGAAGAAAGACATGATGGTTATTCTTATAGCACAGTGAACCATGGCCCTACAAATTGGTAGCAGAGCGTGGTTGATCCCGCTCTGCTGCATAAAGTGAAAATGGCTACAGTTAGTGAAATGAACTTTTCATCCTTTGCATTTCCAAAATTAAATAGAGAGAACTATAAATCGTGGAAGTTCAATGTAAACTTGTATTTAATTAGTAAGTACAATACTTGTGTGGAAATATAAATTACTTAAAAACAACGTTTAAACACACAATAAAATATATCCAGTAATTTGAACAGACGTATACGTTTTGTGAGTTCGTGAACTCTCATCCTCAGTGTAAAAAATCCATAAAAACATCCCCCCAACTACATGTACGGTGAAAACCCAAATGTCAACACACAATACCAAAAGACCATCAAGTTCAAACAACCAATGAAATTAAAGTGGAAGTGAAGTGTCATGACACAACAAATCCACCCAGAAAGTTGAGATGTATGGTACACGAGATAAATCATTAACCAAGGAGTTTTAAATCTATGGATATGAACAGCTTCAAAAAAGTCTAAATCCAGAGGAGTAATGCATTTTTTGATAATGGTAGCTGAGTCAAAATTGAAATTATGTCCCTCCCCCCCAGCAATGAGAGGCGATAGAGGATTTTTGCAATTCTTTTTTCTTTACATATTTTATGTGTTCTTTGATTCTGTAACAGAGTTTACATTTAGTTTGTCCAATATAGGACAAACCACATTGGCATTGAATGTTGTAAACACCCCAATAATTTATTATAATAAAGAAAGAAATTATTGGGGTGTTTACAATGTGTATTAATGTTTTTTTTTGTCTCACTGTATCTAGATTTTTGTTCATATAAATTGTAACTCAGTGTGAACTAAGTAACATCAAATGTCAACTCAATTAACTCATTTATATTTTTTTATTTTATTTAAATTACACAATTGAATAAATCCAACTGTAATTTACAGCTAGTATTTCTCCAACATTTCAGGGAAAAATATTATGCGGCCTTTTTTTTTTTTTTTTAAATGTAGTCCATTATAGTAAGGGATTTAATATTTATGTAAATGTTTTGAGAATTACATTCTCATATTTTAAATGAAATAAAAAGTACAGTAGAAATGAAAATTTACTAGTATTTTAATACAATATATGAATATTTAGTATAAATAGCTGCAAATTGATGTTTCTTTATTTAATTATATAATATACACACAATACATTAATTCAGATGTTAGAAAATTTTATTTTAACCATTATTTCTTAAATTAAAAATACTTACAGATTCTAAAATGATCATTATTTAGTTAATGACACTATGTGTAAAAAACCATTAATTTTAAAACAACAAATTTTACCTCTCCAATTTTTTTTTTATTATTATTTAAAGCACACAGATGGAGCAATGTTTCTACCAAGTTTCAGAAAAATTCATGATGATTCATTTTTTTTTTATGGGCCATTACAGTCAGCCCTCTTTTTGGGTGATATTTTCAGTTTGCACATAATAAAAAGTAAAGAAATGAAAATTTACTATTGTTTTGATGTGAAATATGCATTCTTTGTACAAATAGCTTCAAATTGGCATCAGAAACGTAGAACTTGAGCCATTAGTTGTCAAGTTATGGCCATTTACAGACATTGATAAGATTCCAAGATGGCCGCTATTTGGTATAAATGACCAATTTTCAAATGGCTATATCTCAGCCAATATTGCGAAAATTATATTTAAATTTCAGATTTGAGGGTTTCATAACTGTGTCTGCCTATGATAAAAAATTTTAAAAAATCTGTGGCTATGGTGCAACACTTTTTCTTTAAATTGGTTGATTTCACGTGGAATGACCCATAAGCATGCCAAGTGGCATATCTATTTCAGTTTTTGCCTTTGCTTTTCACTTATTTTAATAATATTAAAATACACAACATCCTTAAGAATATTATATTTTAATTTATTTTTCATAATATACTCAGTCATTCATGAAGAAATTAAATAGTTATAAAATATTACTAATGAATAATGTATAAAATAGGAAGGATAAGAGATGTACTATTTTTTAAAGAAAAACACTATGCAATCAATGGTATAAGTGCAAATAGATATCGAATATTGGTTCCGTTTTCTAAGATATTTTTATTTTGTATAAATACATGTGTATTTAAAGGATGTTGTGTGAGCAAATAGGTGTAAAACATTTATTCGTTGCTTTCTGCATCTGTTTTTACATAAACTGTTGCGACCTACCTTTTATATTTCGAAATTGAGCATTTTTTCTGTTCCTATACACTTTGAAATAGTTATGGCAATATAGCACCAATATCGATATTAACTCATTGATATATTGCAATATTAAAATTCTGATATCGTCCACCTCTAATAGACAGCACAGTAAAATTTCGTTAACATGAACACTCTCACCGCCAATTATTTTTAACACAAACTAGTTTTTACCCTCCACAAATTTTATATGTGTTTAAATGTTATACCTTAATATGAAATAACAGTTTCATAAATCAATATTCCATGTTCCTTTACAAAAGCTGAATTTTTAACATGAGCAAAGTTAGTAGGTTGAAAAATAAATTTATGTCTTTTACCACAATTCTGCTACTTTTAAGGATTTTTTTTAAACAGCTTCTATTACAACACTGCTTTCGCTGACAACAACACCCCCCCCCCTCCCCCCAACACCATTTCTTATTAGCTATTGCAACAATGTTTGGAATCCAGTGATTAATGAAAACTGTTGTCACATGAACTATTGTCATTGATTTCCTCTCGCATCTTGCATAGGTTATTTAATTGAGTTAATTAGACTCAATTAGACTGAATTGTTACGTCCAGCAAAGTTTAAACTTAGAAAGAAAAAAAAATTAACATGATCTATGATAAATTATTAAAAAAGACTGAAATTTCTATGAAGTTTGGATTTTCTAAAAGTATATTAACAACTATTAAAAAAAAGAGAGAGAGAGAGAGAAAATATTGTAGTGGCATTTGCAAACTGACATTTTGATTCAGTTGGTATGCAGATGAGGATGTTGAAGTTGTTCTGCTGAGGTGGATCACTGAAACTCAACATAAAAAGAATAACAATAACTGGAATAGTCTTACAAGGGATTTAAATAATTCACAGAAGTTTTAAACATTTCATTGTTCTCCCAGTAGCAGAAACAGTGCAGCACGGAAGCGGGCGCTGCAGATTATTTTAAACCTTGCAGATTAATCCACCAACTTAAAAATAAATGCTGAGCTTAAAAAATAGCTGAAATTTGCTTTAAGTCTCTAGATTTATGGTATTTGTTGTATCCTTATATTATATATATTCTTTATAAATGGAAATTTTGCTTACTTTAAGTGTTTCTGTTATTTCTTATGATAGTAGGCTTATTGGGTCGCAGATAAATTTTTGTTTGCTGCAGACTGACGCAGAAAATTCTGCTTCTGGGATTGTTCTTTATGTTAGATTTAGTGAATTAAAGAGAAACACAATATTGTATGCAAAAAAAAGTCAGTAGTGAATAAGTGGCAGTAGATTATGAAACAATAGAAAAACTCTTCTCAGAAAAATTTCCCTCAACTTTACAAAATTACTTCCATTGTGACACATTTAATGCAGATGAGATAGACAGCCTTATTCTGGAAATCCATGTCCGACTGAACATTATTTTTGAAAGGGAAAAAATGATCTAGACTCTAGAGGTAAATGCAGCAAAGAAAGAGTAACTATCTTTTTAAGCTGCAATTTAGATGGTTCTGAGAAAATACCTTTCCTCCCAATCGGAAAATATGCAAAACCATGTTGTTTTAAAAAGATTGAAACATTATCAGATAGCTTTGAATCAACTGAAAAGCATGGATGAGTTCAGATATTTTTCGAAAGTAGGCGCAGCATTAGAACAAATTTGCAAAATCAGAAGAGTGAAAATCCTTAATTTTGGAAAATTGTAGCACTTATTGTTTCAAATGCTCAAGCTACAAAAATTGCATACACATACATACATAAATACATATTATATATAATTGCCAACCAATGCCCTTTCCATAAAATTCAGACCATGCTTTTGATTACATTTAAGTAGTACATTTTGTGTTGTGAATGAGTTAAATAAGAAATTTAATGTGGTCCATAACAACACTTTTCTCTGTTCATGACAAACTATTTGTAAAAATATTTCTTCGATATAAAGAACTAAAAAAAAAGCAGAAAGTTAACATTCTCACGCTGGAACGGTTTCATGATTGAAAATAAAATGATAAAAGTTTGTACTGAAAACATGAGTGAAATAAGTAAACACTGAGAACCAAGAGACTATTTGAATGTCAGAAATCCCTTTTCTGTAGAAGACAAAATGTTATCATCACTTTTGCTATTCTGTGACGAAGTTCTTGAGAACATTTTGAATAATATTAGTTCTTGCTCTTTTTTGTTCAACTAGCGCCCTTTTTCTGCTTTAGAAGTGTGTTTTTCAGTGCTCTAGAGTGAACACTAATTATGTAATTGTACGGCAAAAGTATAAATTTCAATTTATTGCTACATTTATAAAAGTTTTACAACCCATGAGTGGTAAGACTTTTAAAAATATAAATATACAATGATAGCTCAGTTAATGAGCACTTTTATTACCGAATGTTTTGACCAACTAAGATTATTTTTAATTGTTTTTCTGACTTACTAATGAATGTTTTATTGGACTGCATGTACTAACATAACCTCCGTACTGGCATCGTCTGCAGAAAACACTAAATCTATAAATTAATTCAAATACGTCAAGATTTGTCAAAATTAATTTTAGACCTTTACAATAGAAAAGAGCATAAAAATAAGCATTGAGTTATTGACTGAAACATATTAAACTGTTTTACAGTTATGCAGCCATGTAACAATTTAATTAGACAGGAAATTATGCAATTATAGAAAGTTCATTATTAGCAAGGTTCGTTGATTTAAATCAGCTTGATTTTTAAAAAAAATCATTGATTTAAATCAGTTTTTCTTTTAAATTATTTTTATATAAATTCAAGATGTAAACAAACATAATAATGTACTTTAATATAATTTAGTTTTATATAATACAGATAAACAGCTTTTAAAAAGATAAAGCTTTGTCAAAAAGTACAATGTAAAGTTTTTGCAAGTTGAGGTAAAATAAATTGTATGACTTTATGTGGCTACTTTGGTGATGCCTAAGGCTATTATATTAAAGCTTGAGCAAAATCTGAACCAATATTTAATGAATTTTCGTTTGAATCTAATATAGTGGATCTCGGTCCTTTAGAATGGAGGAAGGTACTTGTTATCGAAAAGACCGATACTAAAAAACTTATAGAATTCACCATCAAAATAGCTTTTTACTGCAATAGCTTCATCTGCTTCAGTAGAACAAACGTTTTCTGCCCTTTTTTTTTATTATTGGTACATTAAAGTTAACATATTAGTTTGCTTCCAAATTTGTTTAAAATTTTTATGTCCTGCAGTTATTTTTATTTTAACTAAAATACTTAAGGTTAAATAAATTTTTGACATCTGATTTGTAGTTTTTCCATGCATTTTGTGCAATAAAGATTTTTCCATAGCCTAAAATGTTACTTTTTAATCATAACTGTGTAATATTATTAATATATATTGGTAATTTTACTTATATCATGCATGTGTAGTGTATGTGTGTGTAATTTTTATTTTATAAATTAAAACAACAATATTGTGAGCAAAGTTCTCGCTGCCGCTCGCCATTGCGCCAAAATGTTTCATTTGGTGATTAAACAGATGATTAGACTCGCCAAATTGCGACTGCTCAATTTTTGCTTATCTTTTTTTTTTGTGTGTGTGCAAATATCAGTTCAGGCGACACTTTTATTTACATTACTGAACGATTGATATCACTTATGTTCAATCGTACCATACCATTTATATTATTTTTAGAGAAACTAACCCAACACTAATTCAATTTAGCATCAACCAAAGTCACAGTAAGCAAAAATGTTATTTCAGTATACGCTAATGTGACCAATAGACAACAGTACAATTTTGAAATTGCCTTTGAAGTATGTGGCTCAATGAAAAGTCGAAGAATTCTAGAAAAATAAAGTTTTTGACACATTTTGTCGTTTATATTTTAAATTTTTCAGAATTCATTGAATGTAATATCTTAAAATCCTGAGGTACTAACTGAGACTGGAAGTTTTATTTCATTACATTTTATTGAGTTAAATCAGATTTTTTTTTCTTGATTGCGTAAGACATTTAGAATATAATTTTTTCTTTTAGTTTCTGCAGCGGATAATTAAATTTAGATGAATAATTGATCTATAAGCAGTTACAAAAACTTGGGTTATTTAGAATATATTGAAAAAAAAGGGGGGCTACATTAAGGGGTTACAGATCAAATTTTCAATGTTTCACAACAAATTTATTTAGCTAATTTTTTTTTTTTTCATTTGGCGAATGTTTTTTATTTCTGATTAGCCAAATTGCTAGCTTTCGTAAAAAGTCAGCAAGGACCCTGATTGTGAGAGATTTAAAAAAAAAAAAAAACATCTGATTTAAATTTAAAAAAATCTATTATTTTGATTTTTATTAAACAAATAAAAAAGTCACGAATTATTAGCCAAGGTTTCACTGTACATAAATTGGACATGGACATCAGTGTTTACTATATAATAAAGTAGAGCTAATTTAAAATTTAAACTAATATTTCACAGCTATTAAAATAAATATAAATATATTCAATTTTCAAATAATTTGTTTAATAAAGAAAATTAAAAAAAATATATTCATACTTTTTCTCCTTGAGCATAATAATAGTACTTCAACTTCACAATATTAGTATGATTAAGCTGCCGCATGATGTCCAGTTCTCGATTCTAAAAAAAAATAACAGTTATGCAAAATCTCATACAATCTAACAATTTCTCTACAATTTTAGTACCTACATAAAATCATAATGCAAGACACACATAATAATAATTACAATTTTTCCATCTTTAATTTTCAATTTACAAGTTAAACACATTCTTACAAACTAAATCCCACGCCAAAATTTATTCAAAGATGATAAGTATTTTAAGTCTAAATATTTTTTTCTAGAAAGACATGCATATTTTTAGCATAATAGTAACATATTCCTAGAAATAAAAAATAGATAATGTTTCAGTTCTTTGGAAATCCTACAAAAACATTATTCAAAACATGGAATGTAAAAAAAATGTATAAATAAAATACGTTAAAACACATGTCACAATCAAAAATACAGAAATAAAATGCAGTCATGAGGTAGAACCCAGTAGCAGAAAATTCTCCAAGTATCTGCAACAGATACTTCAGGGACAAAAAATAATCTGCAGTAAAATATTTTTATAATTGAATTGTTAATTAATCAAACAGTTATTTACCTGTAGCGTTTTTAGGCATTTTATAAATTTTTATTGATAATAATCTTAACTTTTTGTATTAAGTAATAAAGAGCTAAACATAATATGAAGCAAAATAAAGGTCCGATGAAAAAGAATCTGCAAAAGAGAAAAGAAAATCTGTGACGCCCGTCTCACGTCTCGAACTTTCTGCTACAGGGATGTAGAAAGAAAAAAAAAAATAAGGGTTACTGTAATTAGTATAAATGAAGCCATTGTTGATGCGGTATATCTGACCTGGCACAGATAATATGCAAGTACCTAATATAGGAAGGAAACTGCAAGAAGATAAACTTGATTATCTAAGCAATTCAAAGGACAAACACAAACGAAGTAGACGTGGTCTGTCATCTAAGCAAATTTTACATGAAAAGACAAAGGATTAAGAAAAAGCCAATCCTGGGCAATAACAACACTGAAAAAAAAATGTCTAGCAGTGTTTGAAGAATGATACAATTAGAGCGAGTTGAAGAGAATGTTTAGGAATTTTCTAACAAAATGTAGAATGTTAAATGACTAAAATAAGAATGTGGTGAGTACATTGTTAACCCCTTAAGGATCGCTTAATATTTATAAAAACTATAAAAAATATGTATTTTTTTATTGCAGAAAATGAATAATTATAAAATTTCTAAATAAAATATGCAATTAATTGTATGTTTGTGCGAAAAAAAAAAGATGTTATAAAACAAATTCAGATTTGCCGATGAAAAGCCATCAGCAGGAATTTTACACCTCAATGTTTGTTTTACACCATACAAATTAATGCAAATAAGATCCTTATTTTAAAAATTTTTACTACTTTACGAATGTTTACAAATAATATTTAAAATAATACATATACATAAAATGTTGACTATAAATTAAAATCTAATTATCATTAGAAATGCTTGATTCATCAGAATCCATAATTTACCCAAACATAGATCGTACAAACCAAACTCGAACGTGAATTTTCAAAGATTTTGTATGGAAACTAGCTGAGTCGCCCAGGACCATAATAACATTCTAAAATGAACCTGAAATTTGTACTGCAAAATCCAGTAAAAAGACCCAATCTCGAACCGGGTCCCCACTGCCTACAGTACCATTTAGCAGGCATGCTGCACACATGCTGCAAAATCTTGCAAAAAAGGCCCTATCTCGAATCTTTTAGTTGCCCATCTCACCACCAGGGGGCAAACTATTCCTAACAAAACTTTCTACTCCGCTAAACAACCTACCCGTAGATATATTAGTCTCAGGAGGTTGCGGACTTAAACAAGAATTTAAGGTATTTGTTGAAATTAATATTGGAGAATAGTGGTAAGTACTGTTTTGAAATTTAATATTAAATAAGTAATATTTATCGCAGGGCTCTGTCAAAAATCTGTATCTAAAACTGTACAGTTTTAAATATTTGATCGCGCCCACTAAAAAAATTTTATTAGCAAGAATTAATGTTTATTGAAATTACTATTCGAAAATAGGGGTAAATACACTTTTGAAATTTTATATTAAATAAATATTATTTATCCCAGGGTTCTGTTAAAAGTCTGCATCTAAAACAGTAGTTTTAACAATTTGATCGCACCAAAATAAAAGAAATTTATCCCCCCCTCTCCTAAAGATGAAAATAAGGAATTTTGCTTAGTGGCCACTGGCCGGTAGGTTGATTTTTTTTTAGTAGCCAGTTACTGGCTAGTAAGAATAATTTCTTTAGTAGCCCATTACTGGCTAGTGAGAATAATTTCTTTAGTAGCCAGTTACTGGCTAGTGAGAATAATTTCTTTAGTAGCAAGTAAGCACATTTATGTCACTGAATATTTAATTAAAAAATATATGAGTTTAGAGTAAATAAGTAATTTATGTAATAAATAAAAATATTTTAATTCATATTGTTTTGAATAAACTTGAAATACTAATTTCCAATCTATTTTAAATTAAGTTAACAGCAAAGTTATATGCAACTACATATATAGCTAACTACGTGAGTCTCACTATGCTTAGGTAATTTTCAAATTTAAAAAAAAAAATCTGAAATTTACAGCAAATTTTCTGAAATGTAAAGTGGGGGGGGGGGGTCCCTCCTGGTACTAATTATGCAGATTTTTTCACGATGATTTAACAAAATTCGTGTTTTTCTTCGATCTATTGCCGATGTTTGTGTTTCTTCCACGACCCTTTGACAAAATTCATATTTTTTTTTTTCGCTATCATTTGACAAAATTCGCTACTTTTTCGTGATTCTTTGACGAAATTCAAGTTTGTTTTCGCAAATCTTTGACAAAATTCACATTTATTTCATGATATTCGCATTTTTTCTGCAATCTATTGACGAAATTCACTTTTTTTCCACGATCCACTGGCGATGTTTTGTGTTTTTTCTGCGATTCATTGACGATTTTTGCAAGTGTTTTTCTCGATTCTTTGATGAAATTTGGTTTTTTAGCAATCCTTTGACGAAATTTGGGTTTCTTAGCGATCCTTTGACAAACATCGGGCTTTTCTGTGATCCTTTGAGGAAATGTGCGGTTTTGTCGTGATCTTTTGACAAAATTCTCGGGCTTTTTTTTTGTTATTCTTTGACGAAATTCGCGTTATTTTTCGCGATCCATTCACGATATCTGCATTTTTTTCGCAATCATTTGACGAAGTTTGGGTTTTTTAGTGATCCTTTGACGAAATGCGTGGTTTTTGTCGTGATCTTTTGACAAAATTCTCGTTTTTTTTTTTTCCGTGATTCTTTGACGGAATTCGTGTTTTTTTTTCGTGATCCATTGACGATATTTGCGTTTTTTCCACAATCCATTCACGACATCTGCGTTTTTTCTGCAATCATTTGACAAAAATTGGGTTTCTTAGCAATCCTTTGACAAAATTCGGGTTTTTCTGCGATCCTTTGACGAAATGAGCGGGTTTTTTCGCGATCTTTCGACAAAAGTCTTGCTTTTTTCACAATTATTTGATGAAATTCGCTTTTTTTTTAAAATATATTGAAAATATTTGGGGTTTTTTCGCGATCCTTTGATGAAATTTACGTTTTTTCGTAATCCTTTAACGAAATGTGCGTTTTTTCGCGATCTTTTGACATAATTCGCGGGTTTTTTTTTCACGATTCTTCGGCAAAATCCATTTGGAAAATCCTGCATTTGACCGGTACTTTCCATATTTTTAATCGCCAGTTTTTCACATTTAGTTGCCGAGCGGCGACTGACGAGTGCTTATTTTGATCTCCCCCCCCCCCCCCCCCCAATAATTTGATGTGCTCTTTAAAATTGATATGTATAAGTAATATTTATCACAGGGCTCAGTCAAAAATCTATATCTAAAACGGTAGAAAACGGAACTTTAAATATTTGATCGTGCCCCTGTTTCTCTCTGGAATAATTTCCATGTATTAATTGGTAGTTTCGAAATATTTGCTTTTAAATTGAGAGTATGAAAGGAATCATCCAATTAATGTAATAATAATTAATATCTTTCTAAGGTTGTAATTGAGCAACTGTGAAGAAATTTACATAGGGTATAGTCCATGTCAATTCAGGCAGCAAAAGAAAAAACCTTACCTTCATAGTCTCAGAAGTTTTTGAATTGAATATATGTTAAAATTCAGGAAAAAATAAGGTAACTGTATATTTTTGTTTTGCCCCAAAAAATTCCTGGCCCGAGATACAGGCCACCAAAGATGGCATCCCGGGCACCATTTCCCATTCGCGATTTTCGATAAAAATTTTAAAGTGCTCTATCTCTAGAACGGTGCAAGGTATTTTGTTGCAGTTTTTTTTTAATTTTAAAAATATATCCTTCTGTTCAAAATGATATACCCAATTTTGAAATATGTATTCAAATTTTCTTGTGGCAGCCTTTTGAAAAAAAATTTTTTTTTTCCAAAAATGCCAATCTCAAAAATTTTGTTTTTTTTTTGCTGTTGATAAATACCATACCTTCCCTGTAAAGGAGAACTTCCACTTTTGATTTTGACAAGTTATACAACGTGTGTCTAAAAAGTTTGGTGAATGGAAGCATAAAGCAAATAAAACAAAACATGGAAACAAAATATATTAACTATCTCTCTATTCTAAAAAAAATGTCACCGCCGCCGCCGGTTTTGAATTTTTTGTGACCGGAGGTCTTTCTTCGTTAATATTAAGAAAAATAATGCATACAAAAATATGGAAATCAGTGGTATTACACAGAAATGCTTGATAAACACGCTGATGCAGACAGTTTTCAAATCGAAGAATTATTTTAAGAGATTATTAATGCTAAGAATATTTGCTATTAATGCTAGAGATTTTTAATGCTAAAGTTGGACAAAATCGTTCCACTAAAAAAGTTTTATAGGAGCAAAAACTATTCATGGGAATTTAATAGTTTTTAGATCATTTTATACGTTTGAAGTTCCCGGTGTGCAGACTGTATTTCTTTTTTTAATTTGACTCATTTTTTTGAGGTTTTATTTCTATTTTAAATTCAAATTTTCAGCATTTCTAGAGATATTTTTTACACTATTTTAGAAAATGGTATTAATTTAAACTGTTGCCAAATGTATAAACAACTCAAACAATAATGTTTGCTTCAAATTAAAAATTTATTTACAGATGACTTATAAAAAGAAAAAATCATTTGGAATTAGAATTAAATAATTATGTACAAAAAGCAGGAACTTATTAAAAATTACGTCATAAAAACTATACACGTGAATTTTAAAACAGAAAGGATATTGTAAAATAATAAATTCATTAACATGCGTTAGAAGTCTTAAATAGGAGAAATTAAGTCATATTTACGTCACATTACAGTTATTACATAAAATGAACACAAAATAATATTGCAAAACAGTTTAAATTTAGAAATTGTGCTAGACATCTATTTGATATTTTGAGAGGATCTTTTCAACTATTTTTGTTTGGAAAGCGCAAATAATATTTCATTTCTAACAAAAGTATTTTCACATGATTATTTAAAAGAGAAAGAATAGCTTGGTCAAAATTACATCAGATTAAAAACGATTAATTTAAAATGTCTCATTTAAAAGAACTTTCTTTTCGCTTTGTTAAAAAATACCGTGAGACAATGACTCTGTTTACTTAATTCCTTTTATATTAGCTTATTTTGAAATGTTTCACTTATTTTACTTAATCAAAGACGAAAACAGCGATTGTATCTTTGGTACTACTTAGTTATCCTGCCGACCAAAAATCTATCATTCGCCAAACTGTAAGATTAAATGCCAATAACGGTTGATCGTAAATGTCACATTAACTTGACTTTAAGCAAGTTACATGTGTCTACGTCGTCAAGTTATTTTTATTTCGACGTTTTATTTGTATTTTTATTAATGTTGTACTAATTTATTTGTTCTTTCGTTATTTAAAATAAAAATTATGTCAATTTGTATAATTTGGCGAGTGGTTTGGCGATTTATATAATTTGGCGAAATTGGTCGACAGGATAATCAAGTAGTACAGCAGCGGATTTGGCGTTAAAATTCCCCAATCAAAGAGAAATGAATAGAAATCCATTTATAGGGAGATCGCCACTGTTTTTTAAATTATAATTCAATGTTTCGAAATCTTTTTAAAGCCAATCAAAATAGCGTGCATTTAGAGTCTGCGGTGTCTGGACGGGGGTTGACAAGCATAGCTCGTAGGGGGCAGAGCCCCCTAATGTACTAAAACAAAGTGTATTAAAATATACATTCTGTAAAATATGTGGTGCAAAGAATATTAATTATTCATTTACAGATCCTCACAAAAGAATTCCATTACATAATGGTATACAGGGAATATTGTTTGTGGCGTATTTTAATTATGCTAAACTCTTTCACATATAATAAAATTGATATATGTTGCTGAGGTTTACAACTTACTTAGGGGAGAAGGGGGCTAGTGTGGACAACTTGAATAATTCTGTTATTTTTTAGTTAAAGTTGCTCTGCAAATTTTTGCAGATTGACAACACTGATATACACTTCCATGTGTAATTACATGAGAATACATTTCATAGTTCATTTGCAATTTATAAAAAAAGGTTTTTATGGTGAAAAAGTAAATTCATTGTTTTTAATTACTAATTTAGACTATTTATATTCATTATTTAAAATGAAAGGGGATATTATATTATAAATGAATCTAATCAGTACATATTTTTATATTCACTTTTGCTCTGCATGGTTTACATTTAACAGTGTTAGTCCTTAAAAAAAAAAAAAAAAAAAAAAAAAAAAAAAAAAAAAGGCACCATGGGGCTAGTGTGGACACATGGTGGTGGGGCTACACTGTGCTCATGTCCTTACTAGCCCCATTCAGCTTTCAGTTGTAAAAACATTATTTAGGTATATAAATATATCACATTTTATGCTATTTGTATACTAAATTAGATTCATTTGTGAAGTAATAACTGAATTTAAGTGTAAAATACACACATAGTAGAATTCATTTTGATAAACATTTTTTACTTAAATTACTAATGCTAGTCCATTATAATAGCATAGGTAGGATGTATCCTAGAGTAAATTATAAGGATTATTTTCTTGTTGGTGCTCCAACGGAAAGTCTAGATTTGCCTTAAAAAGCGGGTGGATGGTGAAAGAACTATTTACAGCTGTTTTACACTATATACAAGAACACACAAAATCTGATATTGACCACCCTCTTTTTTTGGCTTCTCGATAATCATAATGCATGAATTTTTCTTGTAGCAATTACACATATGTGAAGGAAAATTACATTGTGTTACTGTCTTTCCCATCACATTCTTCCCATAAACTTCAACCCCTAGATGTTGCAATTTATGGTGCATTCAAAGGAATGTGTAAAGTTGTATTTAATGACTGGGTGTTAAATTATCCCGGCAAAACAGTATCAGTCTGATATTCCTTCCTTAGCAGCAAAAGCATATCTAAATTATTTACACTAAGTAATATTATATCAAGATTTGCAAAAACCTGGAATTATCCCATTAAACTGATTAGCCTTTTGAGATGATTACTTTTTTTTGGAGCTATATTATCGACCGTGAATGCCCAGGTAGTACAAAAGATTAGGTAAGCACAAGAGAAGACAGTGGAAACAGCCTTTTGACATGGAAGTTGATGAAATAGAAATGAGTGAAAAAAACAATCAAGCCAGGAGATTTTGCATTGGCTCAAGTTTCTTTAATTTGCAAGAAGTCCAGCCGCAGCAGATTTTATAAATATGTAGCAGTTATTCAAAGTCTGTTTCTGTTGTCGAGTATGAAACAGTGCCTTAAGAGTATTAGCTCTAAGAAAAACCACTTTATTTATATTGAAAATGATGTTTCACAAATAAACATCATTGGAAAACTCTCACAGCCAGACATTATTCAAGAAGCCATCATGCTTATTATGCAGTTTCCTGGCTGTGTAAACACTAATGAAAAACATTTAGTTGCTTTGACAAATACTTTAATCTTGTAAACAAATTTCCGATTTTAAGATAGGTAAATATATCCATACATTTTTATTTTGACCAGTGTTTTGTGCTTTTGTAATGTATTTAATTTTGTCTTTGAAATAGATTCATAACATACCCAACTGCAGTCCTCAGTAATAACAAAAAAATATTATGTATAACATTAATTAAGTTATATTTTATTACGATTAACATATTTACTATGTTATTTAGGTTCAAATTTATTTTATAATGATTTTGCAAACACTTATAAGTTGTATTACATTGTCTAAATCAGTATTCTAGCTTGTCCACACTAGCCCCACCACATTAGGCTAGTGTGAACAAAAATAACTTTTTTTAAAAAATACATTAATAAATAACTGTATTGCCCAATAATTTAATATATCAACCAAATCAAAGATGAAATAGTAAATTCTTGAAGTGTGAAAAATGGTATTTAGTACACTTTTTTGCGAAATTTATAAAAATTGTCCACATTAGCCCCCTTCTCCCCTACTGTGTAATAGAAAGTGCATAGTATTTACAGGGACACACAAAAGATTTCAAATACTTTACTGTATACAAAATACTGTACATTAGCGATGATTGCTTGAAGTGCATTTTTATTGTGATATGAGTTTAACTAAATTTTTCCATATTACGTTGTGTGTATAAATGCTGTAGATCATATACAGGGGTGCACAAAAGAAATTGTAAGGGTTACTGAGTATGAACAAAAGTGATTTAAAGGTCATTTTTAAATGAGTTATGCATTTTTATACTGAACTCCATTTAGTATAGTAAGATATGTTTGTAGAATATACATAAAATGATATACAGGCCCACGCAAAGAATTAGATATATGGCCGACTATGAATGATAAACTCTGGAAGTTTATCTAGTTTTAAGCGTGTTTTAGTCTTAATTAAATATTAGCTAAATAGTGGCATGTATATAAGGAGAGTATGTAAAATACAGGGTTGTATGAAAGTATGCTTCCGTCTATTGATATAAAATTCTAAAAGTCAAATTCCAACCTATTTATGTGTTTTTAACACTTTCCAACATAGTTGAAAGTTTTTATGGATTCAGTTTCTCTGCCGGTCTGTTACAACTCTAACTTGCATTAATATGGTTGTATTGCTGTGTAATTGATCTATGTAATTAAGATTGTTTTACTATGCAATGTTCGGTAGTGAAAATAAAATATGTATCACTTCAAATGTTATGAAAATCGAACCAAAACTTAAAAAGATATTAATAAAAGTTTTCTTCGTTCTATTTAAAAATCCTATAATACATAATTGATTCAATAATATACCATGATAGGTAATGATTCTAAGTTGGCATGGTGATTAAGTCCTTTTTAAGATGAATTCATATTACTTCTGTATTACTGATTTTAATATATAGAATCATAATAAATTTTGTATTCATGCCTTTTTGCCCAAGAGTGTAACACTTATTGCACCAACATTTGAATATTTATAAAACTAGTTATAGTACGAATGCACCTCATTTGCCACATTTGATATTGCAATTTCCAACTTGTTTAGGTTATATAGTAGGCTTACCCTTAGAAATATCATACAAATAAGCAAAAATTCAGTGACTTTTACTGGAACTGTATATGTACAGCTCCTGTAAAATTCTCTGAATTTTTTAAATGTTTCTAAAACTTATTAAACTCAAAAGTGGAAGTTCTCCTTTACAACGAAGGTAGTTCCCAATAGTATTGATCAACAGAAAAAATTGATACTTTTTTTTTTTTTAAGGTTGCCACAAGAAAAGTTGAATACATATTTCAAAATTGGGTATATCACTTTAAACAGAAGAATATTATCTTTAAAATAAAAAAAACGCAACAAAATATCTTGCGCCGTTCAAGAGATAGAGCACTTTAAAATTTTTATCGAAAATCGCAAATGGGAAATGGTGCTGGGGATGTCATCTTTGTCGGGCTGTATCTCGGGCCAGGAATTTTTTTGGGCAAAACAAAAGTATACAGGTATCTTACTTTTTCTTAAATTTTAACGTATGTTCAATTCAAAAACTTCTGAGACTATGAAGGTAACCCCCCCTTGCTTGAATTGATATGGATTCAACCGTATCTGAAATCTGAAAAATTCTAAATTCGAATGCGTAAAATTTAAATCTATAAATTTAATACATATTTAAAAAATTTTCAGGTTGTCTATAAATGCTACTAACCTGTTAGCGCCATTCATTTGTGTTTCAAAACACCTGCTCTCAGAATGAAAGATTTCTCAAAAATCAGTGTTTCTTTGAACTTTGAGCAGAAATAAAAAAATTTCTATAGAGGAACTATTTGACAATAATAATACAGTAGGCTCCCTCAAATCTGCGACCCTCAAATCTGCAAATGCCTAAAATCCGCACACCATTACAGATGTAAACAATGGAACTTTCAGTTCAGATGTAGGGCAAAATTACAGATTTTTTTAGTTTTATAACATTCCCTATGTATTTTAATGTGTAATTCTCGATAATATGACTGAACTCATGGTTTTCCATAAAGAAAGTATAAATTTATTTGTAAAAAAAGAATCAAGATATTGTTGATATCACTGGCAATCAATCTTTTTCCCAAATGTATTTATGTATTAATCAAGCTTTTTTGGTTATTAAGACTGTCTAAACCTGAAATAAAACTTCCTTACTTTATAATTTTGATGTGAATAATTAGGTTACCTTTATGAGAAGAGTTTCATTGAATAATTCAAGGAAAATGTATCTCATTTTTATTATGCATATTTAATTATACATTATTATTTACGTGACTCCTAGTTTTAATAATTTAATCATTTTAAAAATTATCTTACTTTTCATCATTTTAGTTTATTTACTTTAATATTTTACTCTATTGCAAGCATTCGTTACAATTTTGATTGCATTGTTACATTAAAATTACTCTTTAAAAAATGTAAACAAAGCAATGACCAGAAATCCGCAAAATTAAAAAATCAGCACAACCTCTGGTCCCAAGCTTTGTGGATTTGAGGGAGTCTACGTAACTGGATATTGTAAAATTGCTAGTTTTTTCCTAGGAACAGATGCACTGTGATTATTATAAAAAGGGATCAATAGATAAACTTAGTTATCTGAATTGTGTCAGAAGTTAGAAAATATCAGGATTTCAATACTAATTACATATCCAACTTACTCTATAACGGCGATCTTGCGCAACCTTTTTAATAGCTACTGTCTCCCCTGTTGCTGTCAATCGAGCTTGATACACAACTCCAAATGAACCACTTCCATCAAGTTTAGTGTCAGTAAAGGAAACTTTTGTAGGAAAGTCTGGTCCTAGTTCTGGAGTTGTTGCTACGACAGTTGTCACTTTACTATTATCTTTACCTGTAAAAGATTGACTATAAGCTTAAATTCACATATGCACAAGTAAGGCAAAGAAATTCACCTTAAAAATTTAAATGTAATATAAAGGCAAATTAGCAGGGTTGGGGTTTTGGACGCCCAAACCTAGTTTTGGACAGGACATGTGGGTTTTACTGTCCAAAACTGTACTAAAGTGTCCAAAACTGTACTAAAGCGTCCAAAACCTTTAAAAAAGAAACATTCCACATGTAACCACTGCACACTTATTAAACATATGAATAAATATAAATATCTCGCAATATATTTTGCTAACATTCCATTTAATTCTTTGGTAAATGAAAAAAAGTTCAAATTTTTCTAATATCTGTGTAACATAAAAAGTTCTGTTTCTGTTAAAATTGAGTTATAATAATAACTTCTTTATAATACCACACATGTAGCATAGAGAGGGGAGATTTGCTTTTGTTTCAATTTTTGTGCAAGAAAATGTTACTAAGAAATTTCTTTTAAATAATGTTTCATTGTAAATTATCTTTTTCTAGATTATAGGATAATGAAAGAGAACACAAATATTTAATTTAAAATCTAGAAGTTATTTTTTAAAATATGTATTTTTATTATGAATTTAATCTAATTCTAGTGAACATTCTATTTCTTAAGAGTTAAATAGTGTTCTTATAATAATAGTCATATAATATTGTGTTATAATAAGTCAAAATCTAAATATCTCATAATCAAACAAAATCAATTATTTTTATTTATACTATTTCTTAATATACACATATACATAGTTGCCAGCAGTAAGCTGGTTTAATCAGTATGCTGAACCTGAACTCCATTTATCAATTATTTCCAGTAACAGTCCTCGGGACTTTCAGTTACAGAATCAGAATGTATTCTTCATAAAAATCGTTAGTACTTCTATTAACTACTATTATTTAAATGAATAACATTAAAATTATGATACATAATTAAATTTAACATCTTTTTAATGTAATTACTTTGTTACGTAGGGCAATTAGGTTGTTACTACTAAATTGTTAGGTAGTAATTATAGGGTACTAATTGTAGGGTAATTAGGTTGTTAATACTAAATTGGTATTTTTGTATTGTAATCTTTTTGCAATTTTTTAAACTTTTAGCATTGTTCTGATAAATACAATTTTACTACAAAATATAGTTTTGGACAGTTTAAGACAGTTTTAGACAGAAGGGTTTTGGACAGTATGGTTTAAACCATGGATTTTACCGTGGTTTTTACCATTGTGTCCAAAACCTTGCCAACCCTGCAAATTAGTGTTCAGAAACAGTATAATACATTATGTTATGACAATGTCTTAACCCTTTAAGACCAGACACGCACGATTGTGTGGATTAGGCAATAACTAAGATTCTATCTTCCTGGGTTATCTATTCCATAAATGCCGGAATCGAGTGATTGTGCTGGTTAATAGAAACATTACCTATTACATGAATGTTATCAACAGATAGTGAATTATCAGTTACAAATTTCAGTTATATCATTGTTTTAAAAAAAACTCAAAAAGCTGCCTGGTCTTAAAGGGTTAATGGACTATATGGATGCAGGCACATAGCCAGGGAGGGGGCTAAGGGGGCTGAAGCCCCCTCCGAAAGTTTAAAAAGACTTTGAAAAGTTATCTTTAATAATAATAAACTTGACAAATGTTTTTCTAGTTCTTATCTTACATTACATTAAAACTACGTACATTTTTAGTTGTAAAAATATAAAATTCAATTACAGTTACAGAATCTCTTATATCGCTCATTCGGATATATTGTTCTTTATTCGTATGTCGTATCTACAACTAAAAATACAAGTCCATCTTAAAAAGGAATTTTAACTATCTTTATGCACAGTAAAATTCGATATGTGTAATTCCGTATCATGTAAAGGAAGTCATGAAAAACCAGGAAGACTAGTTTCTACATGTTTCAGAAATTGTAAAAAAGCTAAATATGTTTCCTTAAAACATATACAGATTATCACAAACAGTGTGTTATGTTAGCAAACAAATTTCTTGAGATGTCTTCAGGAAAACAGAAAAATATCTCTGTTGGATTACAAAAGAGATTCAGGAAAGGAAGAAATCAAAGTAGCTCTTAGACTAATAAATGAAACAATCTTATTTTATACATTACAAGAAATAAAGTCTGAAACTGTCTTGGAACTGCTAATGAAGAGACAAATTTCTTTAGAAATCAACCCAAGGCAGGTTTAGCCCTTCCAGAAGGAATTTCATCATATGTTCCAAAAAACAGTAGAAAACGACTTCGCCTTTGCTATACAAGATTTATAAAAACGCATGAAAGCATGTTAACTTTTGTTAAGCTGTTTAAATGCATTTGCATTAGCTTAGAAAATATTTCGAAAAACACATGGAAGATTTTTTCAACAGCTATAGAGCTTTCTTTGCAGTCATAGAGAAGAGTGATTTCCTCGTGAGCCGGTTTGTCTGTAGCAAACTCAGTCTGACAAACTCATTGTCAGTTCAAGAAAAATCTCGTAACATGATATCGGCAATAACTCATGCTAAATACGTATGTCCTAATTATTTTACAGAAACAGCGAGAAAATGCAATGGGAATCTTTCGTGAGATATTTAATTCTGCGTGAAACCTTGGGATAAGACATCTTCAAAACTGGAGTAAAGATCCCAAAGACCAGGGTTGTTTGGTTTAAACCAAATGGTTTTTTTAGAAAACCATGCTGTTTTTTTTTCTCTTTTCCCTTAATGTTTTCATTTATTTTACACATCATTGAAAAATGCAAAATCCAAGTTATGCAGAAGCTACAAGCAAAGCTTTAGAAAAATGGTGAATTAATAAATTTGTAAAGTGACAAACATTTTTAATCAATCAAACTTTTCTTATAAGCTTTAAATCTAGATGGCAGACTAATTTTTCTAAAATTAGCTGGGAAGATAAAAACAAGTAGTTAGTTTTCTTCTTTTTTTTTTAAGCCTTTTATTTTTAAAAATAGCCAAAATGGCAGGTTTGAGCTAAAATACATTTTTACTACTTAGATTGCTTGATTAGTTAAGATTTACTAAGGATTGCATTATGCCTCAATGATGACATAATCATAAGTAATTCTCTCCATTGGTTACTCTTTGTTTTGTATGCTAATGAATGATTGGCTGTGAGTTTTCTTTGCCTAATGGCTATTGGGTTTAGTAAGCCTTTGTTTTTCTTGCATTTCTACTTTGGGATTGGGGCTTTGCATTATTATTTTATTCTGTTACCATCAGGGTTGGCACGGTTTAAATCAATTAGTTAACCAACTATTTTTTTACAAAAAATCATATATTTTCTCATTTTTGTAATTTAAGTTTTTGAAATTATTGGATATAAATAATTTCTACTTTTAACAGTCTTATCCTAGCAGTCGCCGTGAGACATAGTGAGTCTAGGTTATATTTGTATGCATGTAGAATGTAAATTGAATGTGTTGATGAACATATTTGAAGCTCTAAAGAGAAAATTTAAAACAGGCGAATTTAGCAAAGATAAAATCGACTAAAAATATTCAATATTTTGAATAAAATATTTTTCTTTGAGAAAACGCAGATTATTTATAATTAATAACATAAAATGACCTTTAAGATTTCAGTCAAGCTGTAAAAGAGAATTTTCTTGATTGGGGAGATTATCTTTTAGGGCTGTTCTCAACTGTTCTATTCAACAAGCACAAAATGCCTTGACAGATGTACAAATTCATTTTTTAACAGAAAGATATAAAATTGGAAGGCCTGACTATGGATGCTATTTGGAATAGAACTATGTTTTCCATTTTTGATAAATTAATTACCTATTGAGTTATAAGCAATTTTGATCACGTGACAAAGATGTTTTTAACCTTCCTTGAATGGTTATTCTTTTTTCGTGCAGAAATTCGGTTCAAAACGCCCACTTTGACAACATTTTCTGAAAGATCTATTGTGTTTGGAAAAAAAAAAAAATGGAAAACATTGTTTGATTACATAGTTTCTGAACAACAGCATCTGCTAGTTTCATGCATTTCCGAACAAAAATAAATTAAAACTTATGTCATAAAGTCGCTCTTTCGGATTTCAGAACAGCCTTAAAAGTACAAAATAAACTCAAGATATGAAGTCTAATAAGAGGACATTGTTGTGACAAAATTGGGTGCTAGCGAAGCACCTGTTTACTGTTAACTAAAACATGCAATAAGATATATTTAAATCGTTTATTGCATAATCGAATCTACTATTTAGATCTGACAAAAAAATGGGGGAAAATCAAGATTAAGGTTAGCTTGAGAAATAATAGAAAAAAAGTCTCATAAAAATGCCTAAAACGATATATTATTAATTTTTAGTTCAGACATTTAAAAGTAATATGTATTATAACATAGCTTAGAATAGATAGTTTCTGAACAACAGCATCTGCTAGTTTCATGCATTTCCGAACAAAAATAAATTAAAACTTATGTCATAAAGTTGCCCTTTCGGATTTGAGAACAGCCTTAAAAATGAAAAAGAAACTCAAGATATGAAGTCGAATAAAAGGACATTGAAAAATTGGGTGTTAGTAAAGCACCTGTTTACTTTTAACTAAAATATGCAATAAGATATATTTAAATCGTCTATTGCATAATCGAATCCACTATTTAGATCTGACAAGAAAATGGGGGAAAATCGAGATAAGGCTCGCTTGAGACATAATAGAAAATGTCTCATAAAAATGCCTAAAAAGATAATATTAATTTTTAGTTTAGACATTTAAAAGTAATATGTATCATAACATATTTTAGAAAGAAAGCCTGTGTATTAAGTCTGATGGCTGTTTAAATATTTTAGTGGATGAAAACTTTTATAAATCTACTTTCCATTTTAAGATCAATGTTTTCAGTAGTCTAAAAAGCTGGAAAATAGGTATTTATGTTTATTTTACTGTCGCCTTTTTTTTTTTTTTTTTTTCTACCTGACAGTTTCAGAGGAGAAGTGTCAAATGACTGTACACACAATAACTTCTTGAAACGTGTAAAGACTCTACTGCTAAACTCAAATCATCCCAGGAATTCTTTATGAAAAGCTTTACTTTCAATAAAAGATAATAATTGTCCATGTAGTGTTCGAACAGAAAAATCAGATATTTCAGATTGCAAATATTTCAAAGAAATTATTTTGAATAGCCATGGGAAAGTATATTATATTTATGAAACTACATCATATATTTATTTATAGTACTAGTAATCAAAAGATTGTTTATTAAGATTTTCAAGGTATCAGTGTTTCTCTATGTAGAGCATTTTATTAATGGAACATAAGACAGCTTTTACTAAAAATGTTCAAATATTAAATGATTTCAATTTTCTACATAATTGATTGTAATAATTTAATTTAAATTATTTTTAAATGAAGTTATATTGCTTATATATCCAACGATGTTTATTTTTATCAATAAATATGAATGTATATGTAATAGGGAAAAAAAACCCGGTTTAAACCAAATAAACCCGGGTTTAAACCAAAAAACACGGGTTTTTTACCAACCCTGCCCAAGACTAACATCTAGACTGAGCGCACGTGCAAACACTCAAAATACATGAGCTGAAGAGTATTACAGGGTCACGGTTTTTAATGCCTTATTGAAAATTTGAATGACAGATTCATTTCGAATGAAGACATTCTAACAGATTTGCAAGTACTTCTTTCAGGGTTTACTTCTCCGGCAAAAGCAAGCAAATTAGAGAATCTCTCTCAATATTTTGACGATAAAGAGTCAATGTCGCAAGTGAAAGCTGAATATGAATTATGGTGTGAGAGATTTGCTTATATTTGCAGAAACACAGGGGTCCTAAAAGTTTTAGAGTACTGTAATGCAACGTTTTACAATACGATTAAGCATTTGCTAACAGACTTGGGCTACAATCTCGGTAACAACAGCCACTGCTGAAAGGTCTTTTTCTAAAATGAAAATAATTGAATCTTTACCTCAAAGCGTTACAGCCGATGAAAGACTGGGTAGCCTTGAAATGATTTCCATTCATTGGGACATTACAGTAGATCCTGATAAGGTAATCAGCGTCATGGCTGAGAAGAAGTCATGAAGATTGCTTCTGTAGCACTAGTAAATGTATTGTACCAAGAATACTGCATTTATAATTTTTGTAATCAGAGAATGTGAAATAAAAATATAATTTTTATGATTACATATATTTGTAGTAATTTTTTCTTAGGAACAATTAATGCGTGTATTTAATTTCATCTATGGATCATTTCATTTTAAGATTCTGCCCTCGCAATGCGAGTCAATCGCATCCTAATATTAATCCTGTGTTTTAAATTTATTCAAATTACTTTTTTTGCATTTCAATATTTATTATTGTTTTTTCTCATAGGATACATGAGGCTCATCTCAAACATGCTTTTTTATTTCCGTTTCACTCCCGGTAACCAGTTTGGAAACTGGAAGTGCTCTTGAAAACCAAAATTATAAGAGAAATAAAAAAAGTATGTGAATAACATGTTTTGACATGGTCATCAAATATCCTATGCAGGAATATACTTCAGGTTAAGCCTTGTTTATTTACGATTTAAATTATGCAAATTACTGCTGTCAGATCAGAAAAAAATTCAAGATTGAGCCCCTCCCGAAGTGAAATCCTGGCTACGGGCCTGTATGGATGTAATAAAGGGTCTGTCCAGGTTTTTCTCACAGGGTCCTGTTTTTGTGAAATTGTGAAGTTTTTCTTATATTTGTGAAAATTCTAGTCATAATTTTGTGAGTTTTAAATTATCGATGTAGTCCGGTTCTATCCTTCATATATAAAAAAGCTAAGTAATATGCTCTTTGGCGAGTTCAACTGTTTATTTATAGGCCAGATTTTATTTTTAAATGATTAGATTTCTGAAAAGTTCAATTTGAAGATGAAAAAATTCTGTGAAAGGTCTATTTAAGAGATAAGTAATTTTGTGAAGGGGATAAAATGTTTTGTGAAGGGTCCTGTTTGGGGATAAAATGTTTTGTGAAGGGTCCTGTTTGGGGATAAAATGTTTTGTGAAAGGTCCTGTTTGGGGATAAAATGTTTTGTGAAAGGTCCTGTTTGGGGATAAAATGTTTTGTGAAAGGTCCTGTTTGGGGATAAAATGTTTTGTGAAAAGTCCTGTTTGGGGATAAAATGTTTTGTGAAAAGTCCTGTTTGGGGATAAAATGTTTTGTGAAAGGTCCTGTTTGGGGATAAAATGTTTTGTGAAAGGTCCTGTTTGGGGATAAAATGTTTTGTGAAAGGTCCTGTTTGGGGATAAAATGTTTTGTGAAAGGTCCTGTTTGGGGATAAAATGTTTTGTGAAGGGTCCTGTTTGGGGATAAAATGTTTTGTGAAGGGTCCTGTTTGGGGATAAAAAGATTTGTGAAGGGTCCTTAAAAGGACCTGCATTCAAATTTTACCCTCAACTCAGGTTGTGTGCATAAAGACCATTATTTACCATAATTACAATTACACTATCATTTTAACACAATTGGAGGCATTATTTAAGACTTTGTTTGGAGAGGACACAGTTTAATTGTTGGACATAGTAAATAAAGATTCAGTTAATTTTTCATGCTTATTTTCAAAGGAACAATTTCATTGCTATAATTTATTTACATGAATATGCTAGCTGACTCAGCAGCATTGCCTGGGCAAGTAATAATAACTTTAAATATATACCTAATATCAGTATTGAATAATTTTATATTTTAAAATAAAAAATTTTCCAAATGGACCTGATGTTAGGAGCCCCATTGTCTCTAGCAACATACTCCGCCAAAGGACCAGCTTGCCAGCCCCCAAAGTCCAACATCTTGTTTTTTTCTTGATGCGAAAACCTGTTTCTGCAAGCAGTAATTGTCGCCAGGTAGCAGAGTTCATTCTAGGTGTTTTTCATGGGGCGGGCCGCCCTGCCTGCCCTTCTTTACAAAATCTGCCGCCCTGATGACCCCACTGCCCTAAAGCCCCGCCCTGTGAGCCCTATTAATCGAAAAATCGGACAAAAAAAAAGCCCTTTAAATAAATTTCATCCCAGTAAACTGTCAACTATTTGTAAATACCACGATGTCTTGGACGCGCTATAGCACTTAAATTAAGCGAAAAATCAGAGAAGTCACGCAAAAAATTAGCTCTTAATCGTCCCGTAAGACTCATAATTTCATAAAAAAATGTCGGAAAAAAGCCGAATTTTGCCAAAGGATCTTGAAACAAGCAGCACATTTCGTCACAATATTGCGAAAAAACACGATTTTCGTAACAGGGTCACGAAAAAACAGCGGATTTTGTCCAAAGATTGCAAAAAAATAGCGAATTTCGTCAAAAAAAATCACAGAAAAAGCCGAATTTCGTCAAATTATCACGAAAAAAGCGACACATTTTCTCACTATATCACGGAAAAAAATACTATTTTCATAACAAGGTCACGGAAAAATAGCGGATTTCGTCAGAGTTGCGAAAACATAGCAGATTTCGTCAAAGAATTGCAAAAACATAGCGAATTTAATCAAAGAATTGCAAAAACATAGCGAATTTCATCAAAGAATTGCAAAAACATAGCGAATTTCATCAAAGAATTGCAAAAACATAGCGAATTTCATCAAAGAATTGCAAAACATAGCGAATTTCATCAAAGAATTGCGAAAACATAGCGAATTTCATCAAAGAATTGCGAAAACATAGCGAATTTCATCAAAGAATTGCGAAAACATAGCGAATTTCGTCAAAGAATTGCGAAAACATAGCGAATTTTGTCAAAAAATCGCGGGAAAAAAACGAATTTCGTCAAAGGATCGCGAAAAAAGCACAAATTTCGACAAAGTATCACGGGAAAGAAAAATGCAATTTTCATAACAGGGCTGCGGAAAAATGCTGATTTCATCAAAGAATCGCGAAAGCAAATTTCGTCAAAAGATTGCGAAAAAATTACGAATTTTGTCAAAAAATCACGGAAAAAGCCGAATTTCGTCAAAAAATCTCAAAAAAAAAAAAAAAAAAAAAAAAAACCCGGCACATTTCGTCATAATATCGCGGAAAAACACGATTTTCGTAACAGGGTCTCGAAAACATAGCGGATTTCGTCAAAGGATTGCACAGGGGTGATTCTGTTCCGAATTTTCCGAAAAATTGAGGCATTTCCGAAAATAAAAATAAATCGGTCATAAAATGTATCGCGGATTTCGACAAATGATCACCGAAAAGATCAATTTCGTCAAAGGATCGCAAAAAGAACACAAATTTCATTAAAGGATCGCGAATTTTGTCCAGGGATCACGAAAATAAGTTAATTTCGTCAAAGAATCGTGAAAAAAAAAACTCAATTTTTGTCTAAATATCGCGAAAAAACGACAAATTTCGTCAATTGATCGCGAAAAAAACGGCAAAATTCGTCAAAAGATCGCGAAAAAACGACAAATTTCATCAAAAGATCGCGAAAAAACGACAAATTTCGTCAAAAGATCGCGAAAAAACGACAAATTTCGTCAAAAGATCGCGAAAAAACGACAAATTTCGTCAAAGGGAGCGCGAAAAAAACATGTAATTAGTGCCGGGAGTGGATTCCCCCCCCCCCATTCTCTCTGCCGTAACCTTTCAGAAAATTTGCTGTGAATTTCAGATTTTTTTTTTTTTTTTAATACAAAATCACCCCTAGAGCCGTTAGAATGTCTGCTATATGTAGTAATAGTCTTCTAACTTTCTACTGCCACTTGCCAAAATCCCCACATCCCTTGTCATTTGAAAATTTAAAACTTGTATTTACAAAAACCATGTTCAATGAAAAATGCATGTTAAATAGTTTATTCAATTCGTAGTGGTCCTTAAACTTCTTTGATTTTCATTTAAAGAAATGTGTACAGACCCTGTATTATAGATTAATGACTAATCATCTGATTTGATTTAAGAATAAAATCTTTATGCAAATGATAAAAGGTGTGTCAAACCTGTTGTAAATTCTACTATTTAACCTTTTGCACTTATTTGTTGAGTGTGACTTTGCACTGTAATGGCCCGTACAGTGAATTTAGTGGCCACCTTTTTTGGCTACTACAATTTCTAAACAATAATCTCTGTGGTAATTTTCCGCAACATTTGCAATGTAGATTACCATGAAGATTATTGTTTAGAAATAGTGGTATCTAAAAAGGCGACCACTGAGATCCCTGTACAAAAAGTGGCTATGAGTTCGTCCAAGTCCACTAAACATAAGAGAATAAAGGGTTAAACTATGTCCATAGTAAATTCAATATGTCAATAAAATCAAAGTTTGTAAATGTATTTTACATATATATGTATTTTACACATATGTACGCACACACAAACACTAGATTTTTTTTTTTTTTTATAATTCATGAGTGTGCCCTTTTTTTTCTTTGAAATGCCTTTTTATGGCGAAGTGCACCCTGCCCGCCCTTGATCCTAGAATGAACTCTGCAGGTAGTGATTTATCACAATGTTAGGAAACAACAACAAAAAAAAACTAACTTAGTGAAAAAAATTTTTTGCATTTTTTAAAATACTGAGATTTCAGATTTAAAAATAATGAAAATCAATAAAAAGCAAGCAAAAGAAAGTATTTTACAACATAAATAGGCTGTGCAAATGTTATTCATAAAAAAAGAGCGAGCAGCAAAAGAAGAGTGGGGAGGGGTGCGTTATAAACAGAAAGGGTAAATCTAAATACTGAAATAGAAAATTTTAAAACATAGAAATAAAGCAAAAATTCACTTTTTACAGCATAAATTGTGAAATTATAGCTACCTATAAATTTCTAATATTGGTAGAAACAGAAATATACTGTTTAAAGCATCAAATAAACAAAAATGAAGTGGGTAGCAAGCACACTTTACAAGATTATTGCCATATGAATTTTTAATATTGATAAAAAATACAAAATAATTGGTAAATAGAAGGTCGAAGCGCAAGTACTACTCGCGCTCAGAGGGTTCCGTACAATAAATATATGGATTACCAATTGTATTATTGAAAAAATCGTTGCTAAAAAAATAAGACGACTTTGTAAAAAACAATACAACGTAGGGTTGGGTATAGCTGTAATATACTAGAAAAAAAAGTATGAATGGGTATACCATAAAAATTCAAAAGAGATATGAAGCCTAAATAATATTAAATACTGCTACTCTGTGTAACTTTTTTTAATCTTATCCTAATCTCTTTTTTTTTTTATTAACTTAATTTGGAACTGACAATAAAAGTAGAGTATATTTAAACTTCATTTGACATTTCATAAAATTAAATTCAGCATAGTAATAATCTTTTCTTTTTACAGTATAGCTAAAATAAAGCTCTCGTTCAAAGTTTAAACTTGGCATTATGCTAAGCGCGTTTCGAAAACAGGTCACAAAGTTGAAACGCAGCCTTGGACTGTGTCGCTTTTTCCCAGATATGTTTTTAATTTTTAAAGAGAGATCCACTCAACGCAAACTAGTCGCGAATCCGATTGTATTTATGCAATTAATTTTAATTAAATTAGTTTGTTTTTAACAGTTTGACGTTTATTGCTTTTATCATGCTACTGGGCATTACATTACACAAATATATCATTAAAATTTGTTATCTAGGCACTAAAAGCCGATGGTACACAGAGTTCGCAGCCCCTGTCATTATGTATGACCAAACCATTAGTGTCTTTAAGGGTTAATATCTCTACAAATTACGGACAATTTTTTTCGAAAATCATTATCAACAATGCTTTTATACTTCTGCTACGACAGGTAACCCCAGTACTCCTCAACACCTTTGTTGAATGCCCGCAAATTGAAATTTGTATGTAACAGAAAAATGCACTTTTCTCAAAAACCATGCGACCTAGGGTAATGTCTATAATTTTCCTGCTATGTTTAAATTAACGCCTACTAGGGGAAAGTACCCAGTGTATGATAAGCTAAGCTGGCTTTGCACTTCAACATTTAATGGTAACTCTGCTCTTCAACTTAGGAAAGTAAGGATTGCTGGAATATATCCCTTAGATGGTTTTCTTTTCAAAACTGTACTTGTTAAAAAATATAAAAATGTTTTTGTAAAAAAAAAAATCAAAATTTAAAATGTCACATCGATATACCCAGTTTTTGATAATCTGTATCCAGTGTTTGGTATGCTGTATCCAGTGTTTGATAGGCATTTTAATATCTGTTAATTATCAGATTTTCTTTCAAAATAACAATTTCAAAAGTAAATAATAAGTATATTTAGGTTACACAGTTAAATCGAACTTCAAGAGAAGATTATTTTCAAAAATATTTCTGTTTATTAACTAATCAAACAATTATGCACATAAGCCTATACATGCTGGTAGTGTCGCTTACTTTGAGCTTATGGCGGCACAAAATTATAATATAAACGTAAAATCAATGTAATATGATAAAAAGTAAAGAACTAATACAAATATTTTAATGAAAAGTCAGATATTTTCTGATCATTCATCGTTCGAATCACTTTCGATTCCAAATTAATCTATGTTAGATTCAGAGTCAATATCAGTTGCACAAATGTGGCAGATAAACTGGAGCTGATCTTCATCTTCATCACTCTCATCAATCCCGAATGCCTCCAAATGTGTTTTTGGAATGCACTTGTAGTGAAATGTACTTTCACAATCATCACACTCTATCCAACGTCTCCGAATGTTTAAAATCAAATTCAGAAGAATAAATCTTGCAGCAGATCTTACAGATCAACTCTCCTTCATCGTTAAAAATAAGTTTCTTCTTATAGTTGTTATTTATTTATTTTTGTTATTATTTATTTTTGCTGTTGTTTATGTTTGTTGTTGTTTATGTTTGTTGTTGTTTATGTTTAATTGCTAAATTTTCAAAAATTAAGCATAAAGTGGGTATAAATGACCAACGAAAAAACAAGATGGTGGACTCCGGCCGAATTCGCGAATTGTTCCAAGTATAATACCTAAAATTAAAAGAAATGTAAATTATTTAAAAACAATGTTTAAACACACAATAAAATAAGTTGATTTGATCAGACGTTAACGTTTCGTGAGTACTAGGACTCACATCCTCAGTGTAAAAAACTTTAAAAACAATATCCCTCCCAACTATATGAACGGTGAAAACCCAAATGTCAAAACAAAACACCAAAAGGTCATCAAGCTCTAACAGCCAATGAAATTAATGCGGAAGTGAAGTGTCGTGACACAACAGATCCACCCAGAAAGTTGAGATGTATGGTGTACTAGATAAATCATTAACCAAGGAGTCTTTAAATTTATGGATATGGAGAGTAGAGATGCAACGAATATTCGGCCGAAGCCGAATATTCGGCCCATTCGGCCTGTCTGCCGAATATTCGGCTTCGGCCGAATATCAAGTCCATTATTCGGCCTTGGCCGAATAATACTGTAATAAATGTTTTTATATTTACACAGTATAACTTTTTAATTTGACAATTTATATTCATCATATATAATGAAAATTTTACTTGAAATTAACTAACACTTTTTTTTCCATTAACTTTCATACTCCGAATAAGTTTTATCTACCCATTTTTATATAAGAGGCTAATTTAGGAATCATGTTAAAAAAATTTTATGCTGTATCAGTAAGTACAAAAAGTATCTGTAATAAGCTAAAATACTCTGTTAAATTTAAAATTAATCTATTCAAAATTGTTTTAATACAGCTGTACAAGCTAATTCAATTTTTTTTTTTTTTTTTATAATGGAAGTTTAACATTTAACCCTTGTGACATAAAAAAATATTTTTTTCAATAATATTTTGAATTATACCTATAAAGAACATAAATCATGATTGATTAGATATAGATGTATTATATGTATAAGATATTTAAGTCGTATATGTTGCAATACTTAAGGGTTTTTTCTTTTAGTAAAATACGCTTAAAAGTTAAATATAATTTAAGTTATTTTTTTAAGTCTGTTACTATTTCTTATTAAATAATGAAAGAAATGTAAATACTAAATTCTTTTGATTAGTATGCATTTACGTTTTAGATTTTTTTTTTTTTCAAGAATAGCATTGTAATGCCTTAAAAAACAATTAAAATGTTTTCAATAAACGTAGATTGTGATGCAGAAACAATAATAATAATTCAGCATTCTCAGGTGATAGTCTATTTCTTTCTTTTTTTTTTTTTTTTTTTCGTAAATGTTACCTGCTTCTGAAAATAATCTCTCACTATATATGGTATTTCCTGGTGCAGAAAGGTACTTTTTGGCTAATTGTGAAAGGTTTGGAAAGTCCTCCGAATTTTTCGCACACAACTCCAAAGGACACTGTTGTCTTTCTGGTAGTGGCTGGGAAAGAAAATTACTAATTTCTTTTACTTCTTCACATTGAGGGGCACTTTCTATAGAGGCTTCACTGCTGACAGCAAAGAAAAAAAATAATAAAGATAAATAAAAATTTTGTTAATTGTGAGCTTTATCATGGAAGACGGTAGTATTTCGAGTGACGCAGCCTTAAGCCTAAAATCGTATCGTATCGTATCATAGAATTCGTAGATGGCGGAACTCATATATACAGCTAACTCGACATCAAAGAAAATGCGAAAAGCCGCCTTTTAATAACTCAGCAGATATACGTCTTATTGTTCTGAATTTTCTAGAACAGTCTTATATCTGCAGTCTAATCGTATACTGAAATTTTTACATTTCTACGTGCAGTATATTTTGAGATCTAAATAGTCATTTTTAAAGTGAAAACGTTGGTATAATATCGAGGAAGTTCCTAATTTGGAAATCTCGAAAACGGTTCTAACGATTATTTTTAAATTGATACATAATATAAATGTGATTAAGGCGAGGTGAATAACACTTTTCTTTTTTCTGGGAAAACTCTCGTTCGTTAAATAATTCGATTTTTTTTTCTCTCGAAAATAATACGGGCGATTTTTTAAAAATCAAATAAATATGTTTCAGATGAACCAAATAACAATTTACTTGTTTCCAGCAAGACTCTTGTTCGTTTTATAATGCGCATGAAAAATCGGACTATATTTCTTCGCCATTCTATGGAAATTTCACCGAAAATGCATGACACTGTATTCATACACATGCTTTCTTTTTAACCACTTTTGGGGAAAAAAATTTTGTCTTCCCACGGCTGAATGGTTGAGGGCCATCGTCTACTGATCTTAACATAGGCAGATCGATACTCGCTGGTGCTTGTGAAACTTTTTTTTTTTTTTTTTTTTTTTTTTTAAAGTTTGTTAGTTGACCATTATTCTCAGTTCCTTTGTAATTTTTTAATTGCTATTAAGTTAAATAAAATTACAATTTGATGATGATTATTTCTTGGCAATTTTTCAACAATAAAAATATTACCATAAATTTTATAAATATATTTAATTTCAATCACTTTACAAAAAATATACATTAATACAGTAAACTCTGTGTAAGGCGGAATCGATCGGGACCAAGAAAATTTTCCGCAATAGACAATATTCCGCCTTAGACAAATTTTACTCTATGTCTATGGATTTGTAGGGACTTGAAATTCTTTCCGAGTTAGACAGATTTCCGTCTTACACAGAGTCCGCCTTACAGAGAGTTTACTGTAATTATTATTTGAATATAAATCACACGATCAGAAACGTAAAAAAATAATTCATTTCAGCTCTTCTTTTTATAATATCATTTTTTATTATTATGACGGTCAATCAATATATAATCACTGACATCCATAATATTATTATTATTATAATTATTATTTTCCTTGCACAAAAACTATTGTGATGTAATAATTATTTTATAATAAATAATTTAGTTGAAATGTTTTATTTATAAATAACAATGAAGTTTTACATAATAAGCATATCAGAATTCTGGTGTCGCCATCTTTTGACGCAATTGCGTACCACATTTCAGGGTCGTACTGGCATAACTGAGAGGGCGGTGGCAAAATGGATAAAAAGGGCGCCGATTGCCTTACAAAAGGGCGCAAATGCTTATATATACATACATACACATACTATATAAATTATGTATAAAAAATCACTTTAAAAATATATACGAGTATATTGCTATAGCGAAAACTTTATTCCTAAAATAATTATGTCACCCAAATTAGTATTTTACACTATAGAAATGTAATATGCACAAAAATAGTTCCCCGCAAGGCATTGCAGTTTAAAAAAAAATCTGATGTTAGACCAGTGTTGCCAATTTAGAGGTATTTTTTTCCTCCACACTTTTCTAAGAAAGCTATCTCTGTTTTCGAATTTCGCTCACCTTATCTAATGAGTTAATTCAAACTTTACCCCGAATATTTGAATAAAAATCTCCATACGATTATCTACAAATGGAAAATAAAATATTAAAATAAAACAAACAAAAACAATTTCGTTGGGTCAAAACTCAAAAGTGCAAAACATTATTTAATACAATTCAATAATATTTTATATAATACAATCTCTAGAATACAAATACTAATTATGGTGTATAAAATTTCAGGAAAGTTATTTTTGTTTAGTTCAAGAGTGACGTCTGTTTTACGTGAATTATTTTTAAAATATGTTTTATTTCTTTATTTTTTCAACATTCAAAAGATATCATAGATTTTTTTTTTTTTAATTATGGCCATTTTTTTTTTCCATTCTGATCAGAAACAAAATTATGGCCATTTTTTTTTCATCCTGACCAGAAAAAAAAAAAAAAAATTATGACCATTTTTTTTTTTTCCTTTTCTGACCAGAAAATCAGAGTTCTAACTTTTTACGACAGCTCTTTCATCTTCACCTAACACTTCATTTATAACGGTTGTTTCAAAATAATGGATGGCACCAGTCCATCAGTTCAGAAGAAAATGATACATTCCAAAGGTATAAGTTCGATTGAAAAAAACTATTTAATACTTTGAGCAGAAAGAAGAGGCTACACCTGCAATTTTTATGACACTAATAGAATCCCATAGCTGCCAATGTGTACGGTTTAGTTACCTCTAAAATTTAACACAAATTTTTGCCATATTTAATCGTTGACAATTGTTAGACTTTTTAAACTGAAATTCCGGAAGTGACAGCTGATTGTTCCCTTGCGACGACATTCCTCTGGCTTCAACTCGTAAAACTTGGCTAAAAGTGCTATCTTTGACAACATTTTCTGAATGAATCTTTGCCTTTATAAGAAAATGGGAAACTAATTTCCTGGTATCTGAACAAAATGGGCAAATTTTATATTTTTACGAATATTAATGCAAATTTTTTGTATTTACGAATGAAAATGACTTCGCGAAAGTATCAGAAAAGTAGTTAGTTTGGATTTGGGAATAGCTTTCAATATAAAAAATTCTCATAACGAGGATGTGATCGCCCCCCACCCCAAAAAAGGAAATCCATGACCCCCTCTAATTAATGAGCTGAATCCGTCCTTGGCTTTGTCGAATATTGATTGATTAAAATCTCGGAAACGGAATCGAAAAAAATCCGCTTTATACAGGATCCTTATGCCATATCATCTTTAGATTCTTCTATGTTTTGTCATACGCCAGACAGAATGATTTTAACAATACCGTGCAAAACACAGATGCGAGAAAAATCGACAAACAAAATCTTCATTTGGCGCCCGGGGCACATGCCCCCTCTGCCCCCCTTAATTTCGGACCTGCTTTCAAATCAGCAAACTTACAAAGGCTGTGCCCAATAATGGAGTTGTTTCTGTTTTTCAAAGATCTTGTTCTTTTTTACCGCGATTCATGTGTGTACGCAGGGTAGGGGGCAGAAAATCTTTGGAAAAGTAATACATTCTTTAAAAGTATTACGCTGAATGTAATTATTTTGAAAAGTAGTATCACTTGAATTTTATTGCATGATAGTTTTGTTTTAAAGGTTTTCATTAAATTTCATTGTAACTGCTGGCTGCTGGCTGAAAATACCAATTATTTTTTATTGCCCACCAGAAACTTTTTAATCGAACTGTCTTTTATATTTTTTGAGAAAAACAAAAGATCTTTCAGAAAAGGCTGCCGAATGTGGCGTTTTGAACCGAATTTCCGGACGCGACAGTGGAGGAAGAGAAAGAAAACTGTTGTCATGAGACAACAATCAATTTTAACTCAAGATGTAATTAATTTAAAGAACAGAATCTATTGTATTGCAAATCACTTCAATAACCAAGCATGCAAGTCTCATTCTTTTATGTGGAGTTTCGCCGAATATTCGGTTTCATTTTCGTTTTCAGCCCAAAATCCTAGTTTCGGCGAAAATACTGCCGTATATTCGGTATTACTATAACTGACCCTCCCTAGCCTCCCCCAAACGGCACTCCCATCCAAAGAGCCGTACATACTATATATTCACATACAAGGAGATAAATCTAGAAGGTATTACTAATATTGATTAAATTCGTTATTTTTAAATTAAATTATTTTTTAATATATTTTTTATGTTTATAGCACCTTATATTTAATTAATTTTATTTCAATCAAATTATTTTGTTAATTATGTACTGCCGTTTCTACGCAAAACATTATTCAGATAACATGCGTATATGTATGTTTATGTTACTTACTTTGAATTTATTTTTAAAACAATTTCGCTTACGTTTTCAGTCGATACTAGGAATGTAACCGAAATTCAGTTTCTTTCGAACACTATTTTTATGTTTGTAAATCAGCAGAAATTTTTGCATTATTGAACGTTAAAAAAAAATTTTTTTTGAGAACCGCTTTAAGGATTTACATATACATTTATAATCATAACTTATAAATTTCAGAAAATCGAGTTTTTATTTTAGCGGCTTTATCAACGGAATTGAGACTTCTTTATGTGGTCAGAATATGGAATAGACAATTCTATGTAAGTAAAAAAAAATAAAAAAATACAATAAGCATTCTATTATAATTATAACATAAAATTGAAACTAGTTTTTTTTTCTCAAAATTGCATTTTTTAATAGATGACCACGGCACGATTACTTTAATAATACTGAATTGTTTTTCACTTCTAATTTTGTCAGCTTTTTCCTTCTATATATAAAAAAAAGTTTCGAATTGGAAATGGACCAATGAAAATCTGCGTAGATATTCCCGGTAGATCGGCATCCAATTTGAATGCTTAAGCATGGCCTTTCTTCGTTAATATTAAAAAAAACTGTTGCAAACAAAAATATGAAAATCAGTGGTATTACAGAGAAATGTTTGATAAACACGCTGATGCAGACAGTTTTCAAATAAAAGAATTATTTTAAGAGATATTTAATGCCAAAGTTGGAAAAAATCGTTCCATTAAAAAAGTTTTATTGGAGCAAAAACTACATGAGAATTTAATCATTTTTAGATCATTTTATACGTTATAAGTTCCCGGTGTGCAGATTGAATTTATTTTTTTTATTTGACTCATTTTTTGAGGTTTTATTTCTATTTTAAATTCAAATTTTCAGCTTTTCGAGAGATATTTTTTATATATTTTAGAAAATGTTATTAATTTAAACTGTTGCCAATTGTATAAACAGCGAAACAATAATGTTTACTTCAAATTAAAAATTTATTTACACGTGACTATTGTAAACAGAAATAAAAACTTTAAAATTAGAATTAAATGATCACATGTTAAAAGCAGGAAAATTACGTCCTAAGAACCATATTCACACTTGAATTTTAAAAGAGAAACAAAATGTTAAATAAAAAAAAATTATGCGCTAAAACTTGTAAAGGGGAGAAATTACATTATTTAAAATGGCCAAAAAATATGGTAAAAACATTTAAATTAAAAAATATATTTGCGCGAGATATTTTGAGATAATCTTTTCAACTATTATCGTGAATTCAAAGACAGCGCAAATATTTCCTTCTAACAACTAAAGTATTTTCACCTGAATATTAATAAGAGAAATAAAACTTTGGTGTAAATTACGTCAGATTTAAAACGATACATTTAAAATGAATTATTTAAAAGAACTATCTTATATCGCTGTTAAAAAATACCGGGAGACAAGGACACTGTTTACTTAATTCATTTTACATTAGCTTATTTTCAAATGTTTAACTAATTTTTTAATTAACGAATAGAAACCCGTTTACAGAAAAATCACTACTGTTTTTTTCTTTTTTTTTTTTTTTAAATTCAATATTTTTAAAGCCGATCAAATTAGCGTGCTTTTTGGATATGGTGTGCCTGAACGGGGGTTGGCGAGCGTAGCTCGTAGGGGGCAGAGCCCCCTAGTTTCTTATATAATTATGCAGTGCATTAAGGATTTTTTTTTTTTTTTTTTTTTTGTCAATCATCAAAAATTAGCATTTTTCTACGATAAAAGTTGAATACCCTCTTCAAATAATCAGCATTAAAGAAAAAAAGAGAGAGAGAGAGAGCTTTTCATAATTTCCACCTTTTGTCTCGTCTAGTTACTAAAATAAGTCATATTTAATTAAAAATTACTGTTTATTTTAATTTCAGATAAGCCAATTTTAAACTACAATGGTCGTCGCAACTCACACGCAAAAAACACCAACAGCACGTTGTGTCGCGCATGTGTCGTGTGTTTAGAATTTCATGGGAAAATACCTCCACATCCGCCGATTTCTATTTTCTCCAGAAAGATAGAGAGCTCCAGAATACGGTATAATAATTAAAAAAAAGTGTCACACCTGGTATTACTACAGAAACCACTGGGTATCTATAGAACCGATTTGAAATCCCGCCGAAATGGTAATTTGTCTTCTTAGGAATTCCCACGTTAATGACTAACAGCATTGAAAACTGAACCCAAATACATCTGCACTTCTCTTTACTTATATTTATCCATTCTTTTGTAAAAGGACTTTTACAATTTTAGTGGTTTATCTATTTATTTTAATTACATATGTATTTTTCAATTTATATATTCGGGTGGTGTTTGAAGTTTAAAGAGGTTAAGCAGATCCGGTTTTAAAAAAAAATAAATAACGTTTTTACATATTGGCTTTTTCGGATGCTAAAAATATTATCGAATTTTTAAATAGATATGAAAAATTAACATTTTCTTCTTTCAAAAGCAAAATTTACATAAGTTTCCATTGCAAAATCTTGTGAAGAATTAGTCTTGGCGCCCTTGGCGGTCTAACACTTATATTATCATTGAGAAATTATGGAATGCTCCACTTTAGTAGAACTAAGGGCATCAATTTGTGTGTGTATTTGTGGGGAGTGTGTGTGTGTGTGTGTGTGGGGGGGGGGGGGGGGGGGTTTGCTATTACAAAAACACGATACTACTTTTTTCCAAGTTATTTTTGCAGAGGCGCTGTAAAAAATCTGGCCAAGTGACCAAGGGCGCCATGATTACAAAAACACGGTATTAGTTTTTTTTTAACTTATTTTTACAGAGGCGCTAAAAAAAAATCTGTCCAAGGGCGCCATGATTACAAAAGCACGATGATAGTTTTTTGAAAGGGATTTTTACAGAGGCGCTGAAAAATATCTGACCAAGGGCGCCATGATTACAAAAACACGATATTAGTTTTTTAAAACTTATTTTTACAGATGCGCTGAAAAAAATCTCTCTAAGGGCGCCATGATTAAAAAAACACGATAATAGTTTTTCAAAATTATTTTTACAGAGGTGCTGAAAAAATCTCACCAAGAGCACATTGATTACGAAAACACGATATTAGTTTTTTGAAAGTTATTTTTACAGAGAGGCGCTGAAAAAAAAAATCTGCCCAAGGGCGCCATGAGTACAAAAACGCGATAATAGCTTTTTGAAAGGCATTTTTACAGAGGCGCTGAAAAATATTTGACCAAGGACGCCATGATTACAAAAACACGATATTAGTTTTTTGAAATTTATTTTTACAGAAGCGCTGAAAAAGACCAAGGGCGCCATTATTACGTAAACACGATATTAGTTTTTTTAAACTTATTTTTACAGAGGCGCTAAAAAAATTGACCAAAGCCGCCTCTGACAAAGGGACCAAATAAAATTAAAATGAAAATCCCCTGTCTTAAATTGGCATTTTTTTTTTTTTGTTCTTTCACAAAAAACAGAAATACCAAACTACCGGGCAGCCCCTGTCTTAAATTGGCATTTTTTTTTTTTTTTTTTTTTGTTCTTTCACAAAAAACAGAAATACCAAACTACCGGCCAGCCACCCAGGGCGCTGAATATTTGACAGAAAATATACTAAATACATCATTAATACCAATATTAATTTATGTAGAAGTTACTATTCTTCGGGGTACTGAATAAAATCTGGACCAGGGCGCCATGACTATCAAAGTCTCTGTGAATGAATCCATTTAAAATGAGAATATGTTTCTTATACAGTGTTTTGTCGTTTATACTTGCACAAAAGGCAGAAATACAAAAATACCTCACAACACCAGGGGCGCTAAATACTTAGACGCAGAAAATATGCAAACGTATTAGACGCAGACTCATTAGACACTTATTAGAAGCATTCCTAGAACAGAAATTATTTAGGCGTACATCTAAATAAGTGAGTACTTAATATTATTTTTCTTAGAATTTATCATTAGTACAGGCTTTGAAACAAAGTCTGGTCCTGGATACAATGTGTAACAACGGCATATCTGATTGTCGATAACTTATGTTATCTCGAAATTGGTTTATCTAATTGTCTTTGATCGCACATAGTTTGCTTATGCTATACTTTAAAAAATAAAAAGCATTACTTTTTAATTTTCCAAATGAAAATCTTTGAAAATTTTATGCCTTTCAAAATGCGTGCTTAAAAAAAAGATAAAAAAAAAAAAAAAAGAAAAAGAAAAAAGTGACGATGGGCGCACCGGGCATTTGCCTCGTTGCCCGGTGGGCCAGTACGACCCTGCTACATTTTGTCTCTTATTCAAAAAAAAAAGAAAAAACTAACGCTTTTCACCGCTTTGAAAGAATCTCTTGTGACTAGAGGTCTATTTCGCAAATATTTAGAAAATTACTGCATACAAAAATATTAAAATGGGTAGTATTATAGAGAAATGTTTGATAAAAACGTTGAAGTAGACAGTTTTTAAATCGAAGAATTATTTTAAGAGATATTTAATGTTAAATCTGGATAAAATTGTCTCATTAAAAAAGTCTCATAGGAAAAAAAAATATACATGGGAATTTAATCATTTTTATTCAATTTAATCATTCAATAGAAACTCGAAGTTTGCAGAGTGCATTTATTATTTTTAACTTGCCTAATTTTTTGACGGTTTATTTCAATTTTAAATTAAAATTTTCAGAATTTCCAGAGATATTTTTTACATATTTTAGAAAAGGTTATTTTAAATTGTTGCCAATTGTTAAAACAGCGCAAAGAATAATATATCCTTTAAATTAAAAATTTATTCACACGTGACTATTATAAACAGAAAAAAATCCTTTTAAATTAGAATTAAATGATAACGTGTTAAAAGCAGGAAAATATTAAACATTACGTCATAAAAATTGTTTTTACACATGCTTACTTAAAATGAAAGAAAATTATAAAATAATCAATTATTTTCAAATTAGAATTAAATGATTACGCATTAAAAGCAGGAAAACATTGAAAATTACGTCATAAAAATTATATTTACACGTGAATATTAAAAGAAAAAGAAAATTTTTAAATAATAAATTCATTGATATGTGTTAAAAGTCGTAAATGGAGGAAATTACGTCATATTGGCCAAAGTGGCCAAATAATAATATTGCAAAACAGTTTAAATTAAAAAATATATTTATATGAGAGATTTATTTCAAATTTCGAGATGATATTTTTAACTATAGTTGCCAATTTTAAGGTAGCGCAAATAATAATATTATCTTTCTAATAATAAAAATATTTTCAGTTGAATGTTACAAAGAGAAAGGAAAGTTTGGTGAAAATTATGTCAGATTTAAAACGTTACATTTAAAATCTCTTATTTAAAATCATTTTCTTATAGCGTTGTTAAAAAATACCATAAAGCAAACACTCTGTTGACTTAGTTCCTTTTATATTTGGTAATTTTCAAATGTTTAACTAATCTTATTTAATCAAGCACGGAAACAGCAACTAACATCAGCTGATTCGGTCTTGAAATCCCTCAGTAAAAGGGAAACCCGTTTACAGTAAGATCGCCATTGATTTTTTAATTATACAGAGCAGCCTCGATTATCCGAGCTAATTGGGACTGTTACTAAATCGGAAATCTCGGTTTATAGAAACTGTGTGTAAAAACTCGCCGTGCTTGCGAATTTAACATCTCTTTTAAAAAAATATATAGAACGTTTTTTAAATAATAAAAATAAATATATGTAAAGTTCTGTTTCACAACTTAACAAATTTAAAAAGAAAATCAACTACCAGTAGTAAATTTTAAAATGCAAATTGAAAAATTTACGAAAGTTCACACAGCCACTGGAAACAAAGCATTGTTCGCTATTGACTTCTCAGGGTCCAGTGTTTCTTTGGAGTTGAGTGCTTTTGGGGGCAGAAGGCCTGTATAGCACGGACAGTGAGCTAAAGAGTGTGGTTATTTTTAAGGCTCATTCAAAAGGGAAAAAAAAATCAGACTTTGTTATCGGCTCGGTTAACAGAAACCTCGATTAATCGAAGCTCGGTTAATCCAGGTTCTACTATAATTCAATCTTCTGTAATCTTTTTAAAGCAGATCAAATTAATGGACTTTAGCACAAAGTCACATAGCTGATAACTGCCATGCTTGTTGGCCACCTTTTTTTCAAAAAGTTTGCTTCACCTTATTCAATTAATGAGATATCTCTGATAAAATAAGTCACATTTTCCCGTTCTAAAATACTGGTATCCAAAAATCGTAGCATGTAACTGACACTACAAGTACTCATGGAACTAGACTATTTTAAGTCTGATTTTTATTATAGACTATATAAAATTATTAAAAATATATATTATGATAGGAACTAGCGGGCTTCGTCCGCTATTTACGTTACGGATATAAAAATCATGTTTTTTTTTTTTTAGGGAAAAAGAAATAAAAACCTATTTGACGATAGGTTTATAAAGACACATTTTGTATTTGTTATATTTCCGGGGATGAGGAGGGGGGGGGGGACTATTTTGATTAAATATCGCAATTAGTCCACATGGCAGATATAATTATGATAGACACTAGTGGGCTTCGCCCCTCTATGGCGCCTTATGGGTCCAGCTTCCATAACTCAGAAACCACCTTTCGAACATCAATGCAACAGATTCCAAACGTTATAATTAACTTAATAATCACCCTATATAGCATTAAAGTAAATTTATGAGTACTGCATACTATTTTTTTATCCTAATTTCTGAAGAGAAAAAATTATTTCGGTTCCATTTTTAGGTACTGGTCTGAAAAATTTTGAAAAAGGGGGGAAGGAGGGGACATGAGACTGCTGTTTGTGAAACAACACAACGGGGTCTGGCTTATTCAACTTGGTTTTTGGTGACTTCAATTGGAAGGTGGTTTGTTTAAAAGAATGCGTTCCCTGCCCCATGAAAATTGGAACTATTGGTGCACCATCTATGTAAGGATTTAATAATTATAAATTAACATTTTGGATTTATTAATTTAAGGGCAAAGTGTTTTTAAAGGAATATCAAATGAAACCCTCTGTGCGATCAGCGATTATACTTACCCACTTGTTTTTATATACAAACTGCTATAAGGAAAATTGTAATAAAATAGTAAAAATTAAATCTGCATTAAATTCCATAAGTATCTTTTTTTTAATAATTTTATCACTAACCTCAAAAAAGTAATGATATCAATGCAAAAACCCTTGACGGGTTAAAAGTTTCTGACGCAGCAATTTATCTTATGCTCTAAGAATTTTAAATATGGAACTTAAAAATACTGATATCAAATTTTGAGTGACGTTATGCTATTTCTTACAAAATATATTTGTATTTATTTCATCATTTTATTTTTGTTTTATTTATAATCGCATGTGCAAAAGTTGTGTTTAACATGAAAAGCTGCATAAAATTTTATTCGCTGTTGCTTTATCATTTACATCTCTCATAAATTCAAAATATGAGTTTTAAAAGATATGATATAAAATTTAAGTGACGCCTTGATGTGACTTTAAAAGGTTTGTTTTAAAATTCAATTTAAATTATTTTTGACTTGGTTAAAATATTTTTTTACATCTACACAATACTTTTAATTTTCCAATTCACTGATAAATATATCACTTTCATTGAATCTATACTATGCATTGAAATGTATTTATTTCAATAAATTGATTTATCTTTTGTGTCACGCTATTCAAAATTGTGAGTAAGATTTATGTAAATGGTTTCTTTGCGTTAAACTATCCTTTTTCATACATTTCATGTAGTTTGGACACAATGACACAAAGAAACCATTTACATAAATCTTACTCACAATTTTGAATAGCGTGACACAAAAGATAAATCAATTTATTGAAATAAATACATTTCAATGCATAGTATAGATTCAATGAAAGTGATATATTTATCAGTGAATTGGAAAATTAAAAGTATTGTGTAGATGTAAAAAAATATTTTAACCAAGTCAAAAATAATTTAAATTGAATTTTAAAACAAACCTTTTAAAGTCACATCAAGGCGTCACTTAAATTTTATATCATATCTTTTAAAACTCATATTTTGAATTTATGAGAGATGTAAATGATAAAGCAACAGCGAATAAAATTTTATGCAGCTTTTCATGTTAAACACAACTTTTGCACATGCGATTATAAATAAAACAAAAATAAAATGATGAAATAAATACAAATATATTTTGTAAGAAATAGCATAACGTCACTCAAAATTTGATATCAGTATTTTTAAGTTCCATATTTAAAATTCTTAGAGCATAAGATAAATTGCTGCGTCAGAAACTTTTAACCCGTCAAGGGTTTTTGCATTGATAAAGTCTACAATGATTTCTTTCCGCCATTTTAGAGGATATTCCTTTCACCCTTTCTATCAGTGGTTTTTCTTAAGATATTAAGATTTCTTATTTTTTATTTTATTTCATCTGAAAGCTGAAACTTATGTTTCGTAGTACTTTTAAAATTTTGTCATTATTTTAAAATGTAACAACAACATGCATAATATCTATTAAAATGTAACTAGACAGTACCTGATGAGGAACTTTTGCTAAGAATTGTTTTGGGGGGGTCCGAATTATATTATTGAGGCAATTTTTAGGCCGAACATAGCCGAATATTTTTTCAGAGTAAAATAATGCTTTAAAAATTAAAAATTAGTATATAAATAATTTTTTTAAAGAAAATAATACATTTTAATTGTGAAATATACAACAAGAATTGTGCATATAGTGCATACTATATTTTGTTTTTAGGCAAAAATAAGTTCATTATTCGGCCAGCCGAATAGGCCGAATATTCGGCTGTAACTTGGCCGAATATTCGGTATTCCGCCAAACTACTATTCGTTGCATCACTAATGGAGAGCCTCAAAAAAGTCTAAATCCAAAGGAATAATGCATTTTTTGATAATGGTAGCTGAGTCAAAATTAAAATTATGTCCCTCCCCCAGCAATGAGAGGCAATAGAGAATTTCTGCAATTATTTTTTCTTTACATAGTTTCTGTGTTCATTGACTCTGTAACGGAGTTTTTGTTTAGTTTGTCCAATGTAGGACAAACCACATTGGCATTGAATGTTGTAAACTCCCCAATAATTATGAGGTGGAATTTGATCCTTAAGTTGCGAAAAAGTTAATTTATTAACCGGTTTAAAAACCACACTAAAATCATAATGTCTCAAGATATTAGCCATCTTAAAGCTAATGCTATTATAAAATGGTAAAATGATAAGATTAGAAATGGAAACTGCAGTGACAGGAGAATCAAGATTATTAACACATTTATTAAGACTATGAGAATTAAGTCTTAATAAATGTGTTAATAATCTGTGTTAATAAATGTCTTAATAACATAGAACCTAGTAGGCAACATACATAGTACATAATTATAGGTAAAGGTTATATCATAAGAATGTCTTTATATAAAAAATTCAAATCAACTATATTCATGGAAATAAAAAATATGTATTTTTACTTTCTTCGACCTTTAGAAGAAGAAAGTATTGGATTTGTGAAAAATTTTGAATTCCGGTTTATGATGGATTTGTACGTTTTAAAGAGGTCCTGAAGACGATTTGATGGTTTTTAGAAAATGTCTGTCTGTATGTGAAAAAAATTTTGTGGGTGCTCTATCTCAAGAACTAATGCACAGAATTTCACAAAACTTTAGATTGAGTTAGACCTTGATGTAAACTGGTTCTGATTAGTTTTTGGTGTATACTGCCCAACAGGTGGCACTGCTATGCTGCATTTATCTCAATTTTTGCAATAGCTTTATCTCAAGAACTAATGCACGGATTTTCATAAAACTTCAGATTCAGTTACAAGTTAAGTTCTTATTGAAATTTTGGTGCATATCACCCAACAGGTAGTGCTAGTATGTTGCTTTTTTCGCGATTTTATCAATAACTCTTATCTCAAGAACTAATGTACAGAATTGAATAAAAATTTAGATTCAGTTAGACCTTGATATAAACTGGTGCTGATTAGTTTTTGGTGTATATCGCCCAACAGTGGCGCTGTTGTGCTGCATTTATCTCACTTTTTGCAGTAGCTTTATCTCAAGAACTAATAATGCATGGATTTTCATAAAACTTCAGATTCAGTCAGATGTTGACGTAAACTGTTACTGATTAGGTTTTGTTGTAAATTGCACAACAGGTGATACTTATATATCTCCTTGTTAAATGCATCCAATTCAACGAATCTATATTTTACAATCCTCATGATGGGCATAGATTGTCATTTAATTTTGGCACTGTGATAGCGAATTTTGAATTATTAACATGTGAGATAGAAGAAACTTTAGGGATTGGCACATCCGACTAGTTTACTCCTTTTTTTCTTCTTACTTATACATTTTAAACTTTAATATTCTATTCATTATTTGATTTAAAGAAAATTAACAATTTTATATCTTCTATTATATTTAAAACAAATTTGTGAGAAACACTGACATTTAATTAATTTAAATTCATATAATTTATACAATTTATAACTTGTAAAATAGCATTACAATTATATTGTATATAAGAGAAAAATGTATTTTTTTATGTATAGTGTATATAATATATAGAAAACATAGTATACAATAATGTAATTGCACATATATTATACTTTTGAAAAAACCCGATTTTCCCCGGGGAAAATTGGGTTTTTCATGAAAAAACCCGAAAAAACCCATGTGGGTTGGGTTTTTTCAGAAAAACCCGGGTTTTTGCTAACCCTGCCTGCTAGTTAAATATGTAAGAGACCACAAATCTTGAAATAAATAAATAAAAATCTGGAAAATATCTCCTCAAACCTAAATTATAAGTAATTGACTGATTTTTACAATTGGGGAAACTTCTTCGATAAAGTGTTGGCTACGCTTGAGTATTTAAACAAATTCAGGGTTGTGATTTTGACCAGGACACTGGATAAAAGTGGTTTTAACCGTCCAAAAATGGTCTTCATTTTAATAATTAATTTTTCTTTGCAATTAAAAGTAACTTAATAAGTAATAAAAGTAACAGTGCAGTTAAAAAAAGTAATACACTGACAAGTTAATGAGGCTCATTAGTAAAATATGCTTATGCAATAAAGCTAGATCCATAATTGTCCTATCATTGTTAGTTAGTTGTGTATCAACAGGGAAAAAATCATTCTTCCTTTCAGCTGTTGATACAGGGCCATCTAAAAAAAACTGCCCAGTATTGTTTAAAACTAGCAGCTGATGCAATAAAGAAGAGGTATAAAACAAGTTTGCTTGTAAAGTAAGAAGTTTTGTAAGTGACAATGAAAAAAAGATGAAGCGTATGAGAGAAGATTTTCAAAATGCACATAGAGACGAACTGTTTTTTTTTTTTTTTTTTTTATGGATGTGCTGCACATTACTTGAATCTTGTAAGGACAAGATATTACAAACACAAACAAAGTTAGTTCAATAATGAAGTATGCTATTGAAGTCCAAACATACTTCTGAAACAACCATTGACCTTCAGGTTATCTATCTGAATATGAAGCATCTGTTAAACCCCAACTTCCAGGGGACACACGGTGGAACAATCAGATTGAATGTTTGGTAACTTTTATTAAAAACAGAGATTTCTAGATGAAAATTGCAGATGAGCATGAAGATGATATTGGTTATAGCATTTTTAAAATCATTAACAATGTAGGCACATACAAAGAAGTAAAACATTTACAAAATCAACTTAAACCTATTTTCCTTGCTTTGGATAAACTTAAAAAAGACAATGCTACTAATATCTGATGCATGCGATGAATGGTTAAGATTGCTAAAAGAAAAAGATCTTGACACTTATTCTAAAGTGATACAGTCTCGATTTAATGAAAATGTTACCCCAGTTCCTTTTCTGGCTCATATGCTGAATCCTGTCTACATGGGTAAAAGTATTGATAAAGAGAATGGGAACAGATGTCATAATTTCCGCCCTGCCGCCATCTTGGAATTCTTCTTGGCGTGAAAACCCCTTTTCCGCCAAGTAGTAAATGTCGCCAAGCACCGGTTTATACGCATCTTAGGCTTAACGAAAATAAAATGTAAATAATAAACAAAATTCGCTAAACTGGCAATCAGTAATCCTTGTATGAGCGCTTCGCGCACATTTACCGGAAAAAAAACATCGCCGAATTCAGCATTTCTCGCGATATAGCATTCTCAAAATTCAGCAGTTCTCGTCTTGTAGCAATCTCAAAATGTAAAATACTCTTAAAGCAGCAAAATATACCAAAAAAACGAAACTCGCTAAAGTGGCAATCAGCAATAGTTGTATGAGCGTTTCGCGCTCATTTACCGAAAAAAAAACATCGCCGAATTCAGCATTTTAGCATTCTCAAAATTCAGTAGTTCTCGTTTTGTAGCAATCTCAAAATGCAAAAAACTCTTAAAGCAACACAATATACATAAAATTATCAACATACCTTAACCAGGGGGGGCGCCAGAACTTGCCCGACGGGGGGGGGGGGCACAGTATCCCCGACAGGGGGGCTGAATTCATAATATATATTAGAGGTCTCCACGAGCCCGGGCCTGTCCTGAACAGTGTTAAATTTAGGCACTTTTCTCCGTGGGGGATTTCTGTAGCTCCGGACGGAGACATTATAGTGTTCTGGGGGGGTGCACTTTTTTGACCATTAAAAACACAAAATCTCAAATCTTCCAGGGGGGGGGATCTCATTGTTCTGAGGGGGAATGTCCACTCCCCGGGCCATCCCCTGAATTCAACACTGGTCCCTAAGCCCGAGATCAGTAAAAGTTTATTTCATTAAACTCGGGGCGGGCTTAATTTTAATTGAAAACTCGTTACGAGCTCGGGCTAAATTTTAGCTTTTAAAAAGTTGGTCCGGGCCTGAACTTCATTCTTCGCGGGTCATATCTGGGTCTTAAATTTTTTCTGTAGATTCGGGACGAACCGGGCTGTATTCACTGGACTTCAGAATTTTTTTCTTCACGGTAATGTCGTGGTAACTTTTCTCCTCTATTAGTGGAGTAAATGAACAATAAAACATTTCTTTTTTTCCGTTTTTTAAACAGATGGAATACGTTGGTTAATCACGAGAAAAACATAAAATTTTCGCGTTTTGGCATATCCACACGCAGATCTCTAACACTCACAGTGCGATTTAAATTAGAGATGAATTCCAGAGGGACAAAAGATTTTTATTCGAAATATGAATTTCGAAGTCTGTCAAAGAATATTGTAGATAAATAAAGTGAAAAAAAGCTTTTAAAGTTATTTTTAAAGCACCTCACTAGTCACCTAATCTTTATAGGCAGACGAATCCGCAAGAGAAAGTTTCCACACTTTCGAGTATTACCCGAAAGGAAAAACTCTGCTTCGTACTCTTCTTCATCTTCCACCCAGCAATGTCCCAATAAGAGATCATTCAATATTACAGATTTTACTTGCACATATATTGCACATATATGGCACATACACAGCAGTGTGTGAGCGATAAAGTATGGAACAGTTCTCCGGTTATGAGTCGAACCACTGCGGACCACCCGCCCCTTAAGAAAATGCAAAGGTCTAGAAACAAAGAGTCCCACATCAGGTAAGGCGGTAACCAATTTTTTTCGAAACGCGGTTCGTGTTCAGGCCGGGTTGACCATGTATTTTAATGGCGGGCGTAACTGAAAAAAAAAATCAGCAAACAAATCTATATCGAAAACGCATGAAGTGATCAAAAATTAATTTATAAATATTTAAATTTTTTAGTGAAAGTATCATCGTGCAAACTAGCAGTTAAACGTTACACCTAACTAGGGTCCGTCCCGGGTAACAAATAAAATTTGCAATCCTACAAATTTTATTTAAAACCAATCTGCAACCCGAACCGAACCCAATCAAAAATATTCCGTCCACTCGCAACCCGATCGAACCCAAAATAATTCCAAACCTAACCTGAAACCCGGAATCAGAGAAAATTGATCAAAAATATAATGCAATTATAGAAAAATAGTCTGTACCTAATCATATCTCCAATATTAATGTTACCTTTTATGTAGAAAAATAAACATGTAAGAAGTCATTCATATACTGTATGGCCAAAGGTGACCGGTCACTTGCGATTTTTGACGTTTTGTTAAATATCTAGAAAAATACATGAGGAATTAACTTGAAATTGCAGGTGTGTAAACAGTATAATATAGGTCATATATTTCCGTGAATATTTTTTCCCGAAACCACATAGGGGACCATCAAAAAATTGAAAAAGAACGAAAATCTTTTGGATAACCCTGTAAAAACTAATGGAGCAAAAGCGTTTAAACTCAAGATTATTAATAAGTGGCTTATTCTAATATACTGTGTTCATTTTTATGAGGATAGCATGTATACTCGTAGAGAAATTAAGGTTTTTATAAAAGCAGTCCCAAATTTCCCCAAGTTTTTTGCTTATAATTTGCAGAGTTCTTAATATAAAAAAAGTTCTTTTCAGAAAATATGACAAAGAACATTGTACACAATACCCCGCAATCAGAATGAAAAAACAATAAAAATTGGATGAAAAATGAGCAGGTTTACTAAAAAATATTTCACTACGCATGCGCGAATGCAATGAAAATATAATGTGCATAATGTGTTAGCTTTAAATGCATAGAGCAATTTTTGTAAAAGTCTCAAAAACATAGTTTGAAAAGTCTGATAATAATCGTTTGTAGAATAAGCTCAAAATCCGTTGTTCCCAAAATGAAGCAAAATGATGAGGGATTGTATCCAAATACAGTATTACGTGCAATATTGTGTATGCTAAATTGGCACTAATCAATGGATATATGGATACAACCCCTTACGCTTTTGCTTCATTTTGGGAACAAAGGATTTTGAGCTTATTCTATAAACGATTATTATCAGACTTTTCAAACTATGTTTTTGAGACTTTTACAAAAGTTGCTCTATACATTTAGCTAACATATTATGCACATCATATTTTGATTGATTTCGTGCATGCATAGTAAAACATTTTTTAGTAAACCTGCTCATTTTTCATCCAATTTTTATTATTTTTTCATTCTGATTGCGGGGTATTGTGTACAATGTTGTTCGTCATATTCAGTGGCGCAGCCAGAATTTGGCTCTAGGGGGGGTTTTGAGTTTCTGCTAAAGGTGTTCGCCGGTTACTTGAATCACCGGTTAATGTAATCAGTCTTTTTAATGAATTAAATCCTGATGTTTTTCCCGCAATTATACGTTGGCTACGTTTCATTTAAACGCTTTATGTTAACAATATTAGAGTTAGAAAACATAAAATGCACCAATGAATTAACACAAAACTATGTTAGATTTAGAAAGCGTGTTTAAAAATGATCAGGCAAACTTTAAGAGGTAGAACACAGTCCAGCAAATAATTTTTGCACAGAAAATAATAGGGTTCCAATCCACTTGTTCAATCAAAAATACACAGAGTTTCATTCCAAGACAATCCCGAATTCTTGTTCTTAACTTTACTAATAACAATAAAGTCATTTTAACAAACTTTTCAATAGACATACCTTGCTTTTTGTCAAATGTAACAACATCACGAGAATTGGTGGAATTTATCATCATTCACACAAATTAGTACTCAATTAGGTAATCCATATTTTGGAATGTAGTTGATATTAAACATGGTATTGTTGACTTAATTACTGTGCACTTGCAGTACTTTACATGACAACGAATTTGACATTAAGTAATGTAAATCTGTTGGAAATTTCGTTAAAATACCTTTATTATTGTTAAAAATCTCTAAAAATATCCGGGTTCAAACTGAAGTCGTATCTGTACTAATATTATAAAAAAGTAACTTTTTTTTTTTTTTTGTAGATGTTAATTCTGGAACTACCGAACGGATTTAAAAAGATAATCGTCGTTTGCGAATTTTACTCGCATACAAAGGGTTCCATACAAAATATCAGAACATGTCAAAGACAATATACTAGCGTATGTATAACAATACCCCATGCCATAATTTAATTCTATTGGAATGAATCCCAATGAATATTCCTCACTCTAAAACAAAGACCTTGTACAAAGTTTAAACTTGGCAGAGAACCAACGACGCTTTGGAAAGGGTCGCAGAGATTCTCACGAAAAGTCACTTGTCAATCATATTTCACGTAACAGTAGACAATTTTAAAGCAATTTTTTTTTAAAGTACGCTTAACAAGCTTTCCGATTCATTTTTAAAAATAAAAGCATATGCAGGCCTGATTATTCAAGTGATTTTTAATAGAAAAGTTTTTCATTATAAATGAATTAGTTATTGAATTATGAGCGATTTATGTCTCAAAATTACCGACTTTTAATATCTTGGAATCGTCTTGGAATATGAGTTATTTTTTTAACATTTGTCTTCAATAATTGAATTCATTTGGAATGAAAAATGTTGCTTATCACTATGATTCGCCTTACCTAAAACAAAGATCTTGTACAAAGTTTAAACTTGGTATTGTGCCAAGTGCCCTTCGAAAGGAGGTCTCAAAGTAGCAACACTGTTTTGACGCGTGATGATGTTTACTAGATGGATTTTTAATTAATATCTCGGCTAACACATTTTTCCTAAAATCATTACCAACAATTCTTGGATGATTTTTCGATTTACGTACATCGAGCGCCCTCAACTCTCCCGCTGAGCGCCAGCAAAATAAGACACACAAATGATCTTATAATAGTTCCATTTTTACTTTTTAGGTGTGGAGTGGAACCGTAATAATGTTCGCAAAGTGCTGGTGACCATCTCCGCTCCAACATAGGCTATATTTTAACATCGGAACAACAACTTCCAAAGGGATGCAGGAACAAGAAACGTTCTAAAATTGCAGTTTCTGCGATATTGTTGGTTCTAGAAATTTGAAATTTGGTCTAGTGGTTACTTTTAAGATGTAAATGCTCACAAAGAATGGTTTCTAAAAAGTTCGAAATTTAAAAGGGGGAAAGGAACAGGAAACATTCTAAATTACGATTTATTTGGTACAGTTAGGGCTAGAAACAAGAAATTTGGCATGGTTGTTAATTTAGAGACTTAATGCTTGCCCAGAACAATTTATTAAAAATTCGAAATTTAAAAGGGTGCAAGAGAAAAAACATTCTAAAATTACGATTTGTGTGATACAGTAGGTATAGAAGATTAGAATCTGGCATGGTGGTAATTTTGGGGATGTATAAATGCTCAAGCACGGTTTCTAATAAAAATTTCAATTTAAAAGGATAAAATTTAAATTGGATTCCAAAAATTTGAAATTGAAAAGAATGCAAAAGCAAAAAACATTCTAAAATTGCGATTTGTGCGATACAGTTTGCATAAAAGCTTGGTTTTTGACATGGTGGTAATACTCGCTCAAAAGGGTTAATAAAAAAATCGAAATTTAAAAGAGTGAAATGATCGGAAAACGTTCTGCAAAAAGTTCTAAATTATAATATACTTAGAACTGTTAGGGCTACGAAACTTGAAATTTTACATGGATGCTACTTAATAGACGTAAATGCTACCCCAGAATTTCTTTTTAATTCGAAATTTAAAAGAATGCAAGAGAAGAAACATTCTAAAACTGCGATTTATGTGATACAGTTGGCATAGAAGCCTGAAATTCGGCTCGGTGATTACTTTCATTTAATAAATGCTCCCTCAGAACGGTTTTTAAAAAATTCGAAATTTAAAAGGATGAAATAAGCGGAAATCTTTCTAAAAGAGTTCTAAATTATGAGTTAGTTGAAACAATAGAGATTACTTTTAAAATGCGGATGCTCAGCATAAACAGTTTATTAAAAATCAGAAATTTAAAGGTGCGAAATTAGCTGAAAGCATTCTAAATTACGATTAAATTCAGAACCGCACTTCACTTCGCGCGTTTCGAAGACGATCTTTTTTCTACGCTAAATATAAGTAGATGTCTGTTATTTCGACATAACAGTATTTTAAGAGCATCTCAGAAGACTAAATTTACAGCGCCTTACAAAAATTTCGAAACGCTCTGATGAATAAAATTTGTTTAATCACAATCAAAAACTGCTTTTTATAACTTAATAGTACTATTTTTTTAATACTTATTTTTACAAAGATTTTTACCTGGGCACGCGAAAAGCTTGGTCTTAGATATAACTGAGAGCTTACAGCATAAAACATGGCGTTTGAAAACGAGAAAGATCTAACAAAGTGTATGTTTTATGTTTTTCTCTGGAATTCCATGCTCTATTACTGTTTCGAATATGGAACAAAGACAGAAGTGCAATTAAGAAACGTCCAATGTATAATACTTAAACTGAAAGCGTCTGTGTGGCAGGAAATGACCATTCTTTTAGCATAAGGCGTCTTGAAAAACTGACTTAGTGCAAATAACCAATTTTCCCTTAGCTAATGCATGTAATATGCGCTTTCACAGTTTTAAATAGAATTTTCGCTGTTTAATTGAATCACTTTGTAGAATAAAATTTGATTTAACAAAGCGGCAGATTCCGAAAAGCCAAAAAGTTTAAATATTAACATTAGTTTTGATTCATATAAGCGGCAATTATAATAATTTTTCTTAGCTCTGGGGGGTGTTTTAACCCCCAAACCCCACCCTTGGCTGCGCCACTGGTCATATTTTCTGAAAAGAACTTTTTTTTATATTAAGAACTCTGCAAATTATAAGCAAAAAGCGTGGCAAAATTTGGGACTGTTTTTATAAAAACCTTAATTTCTCTACGAGTATACATGCTATCCTCATAAAAATGAACACAGTGTATTACAATAAGTCACTTATTAATAATCTCGAGTTTAAACGCTTTTGCTACATTATTTTTTACAGGGTTATCCAAAAGATATTCGTTCTTTTTCAGTTTTTTGACGGTCCCTTATGGGGTTTCGGGGAAAAATCTTCGCGAAAATATATGACCTATATACTATACTGTTTACACACCTGCAATTTCAGGTTAATTCTTCATGTATTTATCTAGATATTTAACAAAACGTCAAAAATCGCAAGTGACCGGTCACCTTTGGCCATATAGTGTATTCAAATACGTGTAGTTTTTCATCTGAAATAGATTCCTGCGCAGGTTGTGTTATACCGGACCCAAATATTCAACATAAAGTCAATCCGAAACCTACCAAACCTTGACCCAAAATCCGACCTGAACCCGATAACAAATTTTCTATTGACCCTAAACCGAAACACTTCAACCCGAACCCGACTCGACACAAAAAAGATATATAACGTAATACAGTTATGAAAAAATAGTCTGCAATCATATCTCTAATATGAATTCTGTCTTTTATGTAGAAAATAAACATTTAAAGTGGTTTTTTTTAAGCGGATTTTTTTAAGAAGCTCCGTATTCCCTCTGTTTCTCAAATAAAGCATTAGCGTATACCCTAGCTATGAACATTCATGATGTCAGCGTATACCCTCTGCCTATACCGTATACCAGGGTTGGGTTTAAGCCGTCAAAAACCAGTTTTTGACGTGACATAGGTTTAAACCGCGTTTTAACCGTCAAAAACACCAATATTTAAATATGGTCAGAACAACAACAAAAATTTGCTGTTATAGCAGGAGCAGGATACAACATTGCTTTTATTTAATGATAGTACACTTTAGTTTTAGCATTTATTTTACTGTAATCAAATATTAAATTATAATTTATTTATTAGTTTTTGACTAAATTGCCAAGTTTTTTATGTGTATTTTTGTTGTGGTTTTTCAACATAGTTGATTGCATTTCTTATTTAAATATATATATATAGAGAGAGACAAACTTTTTGTAATAAGCCATTATAACAAATGAAATCAATCATGATACCATAAAAATAGATTATATTAAATATTGTTGATAGAATATAATATTGAAAAAACTGGAATATAATAATTATAACTATTAATTAAAAAACAATTTTTAAAGAAATTCCTTAAGGGTGTCCGTTACTGGCACATCTACCCTATATACAGTCTTTAACAGAAATATTTTCTCTGCAGCATTTTTCCCCCCTCATTTAGTACAAACACAGAACAATAAAAATAACATTTATTTTAGAAACGAGAAAAGAATAAAATGTTAGGATAAAATGATAAAATATGAAATTTTAACCTTTTTATCCCAATATTAATTTTTGTTAGTGACTGACAATTGCCTCTTACTGATGAAATTATCTTATTTATGGAATATCTAACTAAAATTGGGGACAACTGAGTAATTCATCATACCAATACGAAAAAAAAATGCTTAGCTTAGTTTGAAACCTGTTCCAAAAGTGAAAGTATCTTAATAATAATTAAAAAAAATTACTGTAAGCTAAATCGAAAATTAAAAAACAGCCTTTGTAGAAATCGACATTAGTTACCCAATGCAAAAAACATTTAAAAATATTGAAATATTAAACAAAATTTCTACCATAGAATTGACATTACTGAGTGGGGGTTTTCTTTTACACTTTGAAAAAAATCATTAAAAAATATGAAATTTCAAACAAGATATTAAAAAAAAAAAATTATCCTGTAGGATTAACATTAGCAGGTGGGTGTTTTCACATTAGTGAAGTAGCCCCTTAAACAACCCCATTCAAAAGAATATAATAGGGAGAAAGAAAAAAAAATTGGTTTTGTTGCAATAGCAATACTGTTTTGTAGTGGAAATGAATCTTTGAATTTGCTCTATCTTAAGGAAAGTAAATATGCTCAGCTCATTAGATACCAATTGTGATAGATTACTCTGTGCTTCTAGCTATAAAAAATGAAAAACATCTAAACAATTTAATTATCTCTGCAAAATTTAGATTAAACCTATCTAGTTTTAATGATCAAATAATTAAGGATTTATTAACTGTTCATCTTAAAGGCATACATTAATGATAAACTAAATCATTAAATAAGAGTTAGGTAATTTTTATTCACAATTAAAAAAAAAAAAAAAAAAAAAAAAAAATCATGCAACATTCAATTTGCAGTTTACCATATCCTATGCAAATAGGTTTCAAGAATATATTTCTGCAGTTTATACCCCCACAGTTTTAATGTATTTATGCAGTTTTACTTAGAATTTATTGTTTAAAGCCTATCTAACTCTGCTAAATAATTCTTTTGGTATTGTTTTCATTAAAACTAGGTTTTTGACACGACGGTTTTAACCATGGTTAAAATCGGTTTAAACCGTCGCATGTCAAAAACTTGCCAACCCTGCCGTATACTCTCTGCTTTTTTTTATGATTACAACACTGGCTAACTTGGCTCGTAAGTAGTGTTGTCAGGTCTAGTATCGCAAAAAAGTGGGACAGGGAGAGTAAATAAGGGGGAGAGGCGCTTGAAAATCAGGACATCCTAAACACTACAATAAAACCTGTTAAAACGGAACCAGTGTAATGGAATAATGCTTTAAATTGAAAATTTTCGCGATGTCGCGAAAACAGTACTATGCAATTATAACGGAATAATGTACTTTCTAAGATCAAAACCTGTCTAAATTGGAAAGTTCTCACGATTCTTTATCGTTCCATTTTAACAGGTTGCTGTATGAAATAGTTTCCTTTCTTCGTATTGAATGTATGTCAATTGTACTTTATCCATAGAGGAATGGTGTGAAATTAATTAGTCGAACTACAGTTTTTTAAATAATTAACAGTAATTTTATGACAATAATGCTCACTTTATAAATACCGCGTTTTATTTATTTTTTTTCGTTATTTTGCATTTCAGTCGTTTTCGAAAAACTACACTACGTATTTATTGCGTACACTCTCAAGAAAACATTTCGTCAAACATAAAAAGCACAGGCAACAAGTTTCTATTATTTGAAAAAAATTGAGCTTCAGTTCGCGAACTTTTTGTGTTTTAGAGCAAATGAGACATATGTAAAAAATCAGTTTCCAACACAAAAAAGTAACATGCAGCACAGTTACGGAAACACACCTGTGATTTGACGAAAATGCAACTTCAGGTAATTTTTACGTTAGATTAATGATTTTTCTGTATTTTGGGGGGAAATTGGCAAATCAAAACAGGAATTTTCGTGTTTCAATATTAATAACAATAAAAGCAATTGAAGAAACACCTGCAACTCACGTATTTTTTTTTAGAGTGTATATTGATCGAAACCAGCCAGCGTGGTCCTCTAACTTCTGATAAGATACAGAATTTAAATCTGAGACTAAAACTGAAATGCAAAATTCTCAAGAAAAATGTAAGCTAAAGGAAAACTTTTAAATAGCTTAGAAGGTAACAGTTCATTATTTTTTATCAGCTCAAGCATAAAACAAAATCTTGTTGATGTGTAAAAAAAAAAAAAAAAAAAAAAAAACTTTAAATTTATGTTTATTTTGATACAGCCAAATTTTAGAAGTCTGCACGGGCCAGGGCTATTTTCATTCATGGTACCCGGGCCCAGTAACTACTCTTTCCGGGCCGGGCTCGTGCCCTACTTTTTTCTGAAGGATCGGGCCGGGCCTAACTTCTTTTTCCCGTACCGAGACGGGAGAGGTTTCATTCTTCCCAGGTCTTCATAAGCCGTTATTTTCAGTCCCGGTCTAGATCTAGCCCATATGAAAATCATTGTCTCAGCATAGCCTGGTCCGTACAAAAATCAGTAAAATTTGGCCCTGCCCAAAAAAAATTGCAAAAAGTATATATATTTTTAAATCAACATTCTACAATTAAATATTAAAATTTATTCGTTTTAAAGAATAGTAGATTTCTAGGTAATAATATTAAAATACAATAAAACGTGTGAAAATGAACCAGCCTATCACGGAATCCTGTCTTACACGGAAAAATTCATTGATCCATGCAAAATTAATATACTAATACATAAGAAAAAAATATAATACATTTACACCTGCTAAGAAGGAAACTTGTTTATAATGCATTTTTTTTCTTTCCGAGACGATTCCGTCTTACTAGATTTTACAGTATAGCATTTTTCAGATTTTAAGTCTTCAATACATAATTTTTTGATTAACGATATTAATAATAGCTGAAACATTTACATACAAATAGAGATTCATTTAAAAAATGTATATCGCAATCTTTTGCGCATCTTTAAAAATGAAGATTATAAACATGAAAAAAAAAGCTAAAATAAGTATTTTTGGTCAGAACTCTTCCTTTTAACAAAATCAAAGTAAAAATACATGTTTTGTAGAAATTCTGTCGGACTCGGGCCGAGATTTTAACTGTTTGCCGGGCCAGGCTCGGGGCGAACTTTTAGCTTATATATCGGGCCGAACTTTTAAAGTTATTAATTAAAATCTTTCAGTCTAATAATACAATCAAGTTTAAATTATCAAGTAAAGTCGGTATTCTGATTTACACGAATTTTTTAAATTCCTAAATACGAACCTATGACCCTAAACATGAATTGTTAATTACAACCCTGCACGGTTCGAGTTATGCCCGACCCGAAATCGACATGAAATGAAAAAAAAAAATCAATCCATAATTTAAAATAATTCAGGAAAATAGTCTGCAATCATATTTCTAAAATCAATTTTATATTTCGAAAAATGAATGCATATGAATATGTAAATGAATACTCATTCATATACAAGTATTTTTTTTTATAATTTGAAACAATAATCTGGACTTTTCTTTGGAAAAATTTGGCGAACTCGAATTGACTCCCAAGAAAAAAAAAACTCGAATCTCAGATGACTCGAAAATGGAAACACTAATCAACACGATCCGCAGCAAAATTTTAGAGCCAGTGGTCAACACGTTCGGGTAGAATCAGGTTATCTGACCCGAAGCAACATTTTAGTTGTTGCTATATATACATCTTCCCGCAGTTTACTATGAAGTTATCTATGTATATAATTATTTTCTCATTTACACCTTCTAGAGTCCTGCGCGGGTCGGGTACCCGCACATAAGTCAACCCGCAACCCGACCCGAACCCGCAAAAATAATTTTCGGCAACCCCAACCCGACCCGAACCTGCAAAAATAATTTCCGGCAACCCGAAACCCGACCCCAGCCCGAGGTATTTCAACCCGCACCCGCAATATTTTAATCCACAAGCCGACCCGAACCTGCAATGTAAGGAAAGCTTATCATGTTTTAATACCATTATGAAAAATAATCTACAATTGTATCTTTAATAGAGGTTTGCATCAGCCCGGTCAACTGGCCGCGCCGGTGCGGCAAAATTTCAAACAGGCCAGGCCGAAGAATGAGGACAGTTTTTCAAAGGGCCGGGCTGATACACAAAATAAACGGGCCGGCATAAAAATTGAACGGCCCTGCCAGGCCTGGCCGATAACTACAATTAAGCGGGTCCACAGCTCCGATGTAAATATTTAGACAAAGCCGATAAAATTATAAACGGGCCGGGCCGGTCTCGGGCCAAAAAAACGGGACTTGCGATAAAAAAAGTCTAGAACCGGGTGCGGGTAACCCGACCCGATGCAGGACTCTAAACGGTATAAAACTAAAAATCTAATCTTTAAATATACCTTAAAATTAGTTGCGGTTTCAAAAGTTCCACATAATGATACACCTTGTTTTACACAACCGACCATCTAATTTCCTTTACTTTATCAGCAGTTATTATTTTGAAAATTTTGCCGTCTTATATAGTGCATCGTGTATCATCACATTCATTATTCATTTATTCATTTGATACATTAGACAGGAAGGACCATTTAGCGTTTTGCTGCGCATTGTATTTTTAAAATACGATAAAAATATAATGCAGTTGCAGTTTGTTATTTCAAAGACTGGTGAAAGGATGACTAAAGACAAAACAGACAGGCTCACATTTTGCTTTTGTGAAACTTTGATCTGCGGTTTATAAAGGCTTTTAACGTGAAAAAATATTTTCCACATTCTTTTTAAAAAATCGGGTCAACCCGAACCCGAAACAATAAAACCCAACCCGACCCAAACCGTAACAAAAAAACTTAAAGTCAACACGATCCGACCCGAACATTAACGGAAAAATATAGCGCCAACCCCGGGTTGGGTCGGATTTGGTTAAAAGCGGGTAACCCGACCCGATGCTGGACTCTGACACCTATTTCTCTTCTATATATTAAATAGAGATTAATATCCATATAGTATTATAAATTGAGATTCTACTGTATATTGAAATTAATGAACAAAGAAGGAATTTTTCGTTTGATACTAAGTTAGCTTAAATAATTATACAAAACTCTCTTTTCATTTACTCATTCATTTATAAAAAAAAAAAAAAAAAAAAAAAAAATACCCTACGCTTTTTAATTTTTTAATAAGATCAAAGTGAGCAGATGAATTTCCATGTCCTGTCACTTCTTGAAATGGTATTTCTTTTAGGCGTCTAAGTTTGCGGTCAATCAAATAAACATTGAACAGGGGTGCGCATGAATTATAGACAAAATGTATAAGTTTTTCGGTAATATCCGGCCGTTGTGACGACAGACTTTAACCGACATGTGGTTAAATTCTTAAATTTTCTGGTCGCAGACTAAGGAAAAAAAATTTAATTTAGATTAAACTCTTTAAAAATCAGCGGCAGACTTATCCGTGGGTCAGATTTTCTACAAACTAACCTAAGATCTTCTTTAAAAAACTAACCTGCACCCGACTTGATATAGGTGAAAACTGGGAAATTGAGTTAGTAGCCAGTGGCCGGTAGACTCATTTTCATTAGTGGCCACTTTTTAAAGTTAGTGGCCACTATAATGTTTCAAACTTTCTTGACATCTACATAAACTATAATCGTTGTATATATACATATTTTTCTATAAGTCAGAGTTTTATACCAGCCAACTATTCATGATAAGAATAGGGAAGTAGTCAAAATTCAAGAAAATTACTTTAAAAACACAAAATCTGTTATTATATTAATTTTTTTAGAATATATTTTTAGATTATTTGTATTTGTTCATAAACACTGTTATCAATCAAATTACTATTACTTTCTTTATATAAAAAATAACTAAATCAAAATTCCAACAATTAGGTGTAAACAACAATAAAAATAATCACATAAAACGCAATAAAATGTAATTTGGATTTTATTTAATAAGTAAGTGTGTCATTAACATACTACACACATTACATACAGCTGAAATCTAAGCTGGTGAGTGTATTTCACAGGATTAAGCAGGATCTCTTGAAGAAAAATAATGTAACTGGTGAGAATGTGGCAGGAGTTGAAATATTGAGATACTGCAATGTCCTTAAAATCTGCTTGCATCCAATGAAGAAAAAAAAAAAAAGAAAGAAAGAAATTATTTGAAATGCATGTGGAATCAAAGCTCATGAATATATTTTTCAGAATAAAACTGTATTTGTTGAAAAAATAAGCCAACTGAAGAGCAATGGCGAAAAGCTGAAATATTGAAAATACAGCTAAATCGTTGTAATCTGCTTGCATCCTGTAGGAAAAAGAATTAACCAGTTTGCTAATTAGATGTAATCAAAGTAGAGATGCATATTTCTATGAAAAAAGCTATATTTCACTTGGCAATCGATAAGAGATTTTTTATCGCCACTTGGCGAGTGGCGACTAGGGTGGCGATCGATGTCCGATTTTTTAATCGCCACTTTTACAACTTTAATCGCCACGTGGCGAGTGGCGACCGCCAATTTTCACCTATACGACTTGACAAGACTCGGGTCGTGTGCAGGAAAAATCAGGTTACCCGACCCGATGCAGAACTCTACACTCAAGTCAAAAAAATTTCCCCGACGAAGATTAAATTTGACCCCGACGGGGGTGCCAGGTATGCCTGACGGGGGGGCATATGCCCCCCCGGTCCCCCCTCTGGCGCCGCCCTTGACCTTAACAGACATCTGCTTTCTTGAAACCTACAGCACAAAATATAACACTGCCGTCATTTTCCAAAATAAGCTTAATACGCATTGACACACTATAAACAAACCTCCCTTTCTTGTCAAAATTTCCTCATATTTCTTAATTACTTCAGCAAGAGCATTTAAACGGACTACAGAAACTAGATAGTCAATGAAATACATCCAATAAATTTAACATAAAAATAAAAAGACAACCATAGAACATGATATCAAAATCAAAATACATCGATACATCCACAAAATCTAAGCTTCTCAGGGGTTGCCAGAACACGACACGTCACAACACATACGTCACACGGGGTTTCCATATCGAGTTTGTCATATCCGTAAACACAGCCAACACGCCAACAAAAAATCGCCAAACAATTCAAAACAACAACAGCTGTAGGAAGATACGGCATCTATGCCCAAGAAATAACAAGGCAGTGGTTCCAGGATAATATTGATCCTACCTTTTTGCCTAGTGAATGCATTTCAAGCAAAGTCCTCACCATAGGGGAAGGCAGGGTACAATGAAACATTACTTGTAAAATCAATGAAATTTGTCATAGAGAGTTGCAGTTTATACAGTAGACTCCCTAAAATCCGTGCATTTTTTCAAATGTAAACAATGAAATTTACAGTTAAGTTGCAGGAACAAAATTCAAGATGGCACTGAAATCAGCGACTACTGCAATATTTTTTTAACCTTTTTTTTTTAGTCATTTTCTTTTGGCTGTGACAGCTGATTTATAACTAAATAAATTTATATTACTTCTGATTTTCATATAAATTATCATATCTAAATCAAAAATTCCAGGGTTCGAAATGGAAAAATCCACGAACCGGAACACTACTTTAAAATTATTGTTCTCGGATTTTTTTTTTTTTTTTTTTTTTTAATGGACAAATTTATTTCTAAACGTACAAAGCAATATAAGAAAAGCATTCAAGACCGTATATAACAATGAAAAAAAGTGGTGCTAAGAAATAATAATGATGTTTCGATCTTACGATCGTTTTACCACTAGATGGCAGCATAGGACTTTTAGAATCGAATTGAATCGATTTCATTGGTAATAATTTAATATTTTTCTAAATTTTCATTTTACATAGTAATTATTTTAATAACTACTTACTTTTAAACTAATAAATTATTTTAATGTTTCACTTTATTGTAAACATTCATTATAATTTCCCTTGCTTAACTACCAATCAAATTAATGTTTCAAAAATGTAAACAAATCAATGACCAGAAATCCGCAAAATTCTAAAATCTGCACAACGTCTGGTCCCAAGCTGTGTGGATTTGAGGGAGTCTACTGTTATACAACTATATGTTCCAATTACTGATGTGATCTGGATACATTCACACTTCTACAACACTACAACAGTAGCAATAGAAGATTATTGCTTTTACACCATTGAAAGTAACTTTCTTTACTAAAAGTAATTTTGATTCTTTTTCCTTGTTGTTATATGTAATAATTATTTTTTCTATGCATTTTTATCTTTGGATTGTTGTCTTCATACCTCCAAAACCAAACTAAAAAAAAATAAATATTAGAAGTTTGAAAATAAATTTTTACTTAGTAGCCTCAGTGCGGGGTACAATGAAACACTTTCAGACGGGGTACAATGAAACATGTTTTATTATAGTAATAAAAGTAGTAAATATAATATATTAGAAGTAAGAGTAGGAAAACAGAAAAAAAAAAGTTTTGTTCTAACCAGGTCAGTAAAAAATGTTCATTGTTAAGCAATTAAAAAAATAGAAAGAGAAAAAAAAAGCTAAGAAGGGATTGTTTTGAAAACAAACTCTGCCTGCTACAGACTCTGATGATGATCCAGATTTTTTCTCCAGGCCCAGCTGGTCATCGAAGTACTAAGAATGAGATATCCACACACAACTTGTATGGCACAAGCAGTATCCATATAAATGGAAACATAAGGAAATACAGTCAAACTTTGTTATCCCGACACTCTAATGACCAGAAAAAAGTGTCGTCATAAGCGGGGTGTCGCGGTAACCGGAGTTGGAGAAAAACGTGTTTATAAAAAGCTGTATTTTAATTAAATTAAGACAATTTTAAAATTCATAACCGTTCTTGAAGTTTTAAGCAATAAAGCATTATTATTAAACAAAATAAACACTAAAACAAAATTGAAAAGAATAAAAATCAGATTTATGATACTTGTTTTTTTATTGTTACATGAAAAATCTATGAATTAAGGTTTGCTTATCACTAGATGTGCTTCCTACAATTCTTTTTTCAATACTATACAATGGATTGTAATCAACATTCGGTGTTTCAGAAATGGATGTTAGATAATTTCTGATCGTTTCAATGCAATGCAATGCATCGGTTTTAGTCGGATGAAAAACGCCATGTAACCACAAGAAAGTGCCGCCTGGCCAGAACAAAAAGACTGCGAGTAGACTGACACGTCTATCTGGAGCTTAAGTGGGCCATTCATAGTGTGTGAGTTTGTTTATTTATATAAAGAATTGAAGTAAAATTTCTCATTTATGTCAATGGGTATTTTGGACAATTTTGTGAAATGTTTGGCTAAAACATTTCTTACTGTTTAATTTCCATGATTATAAAATGGATTATGAAAAATGGACAATTTTCCTAAACCGTAGGGATATCCGGAGTTGAAAATTATTTAATGACGTAAAATCCGGAGTTTATTTACATTGAAATCATATACAAAAAATCGGGACTTTGAAAAACTGACGTGATAAACAGAGTGACGTGAAAACCGGGTGTCGGGAAAACGAGGTCCGACTGTATATACTGTTGGAAAAATCATACATTTAAATGAAGTCAAATGTGAAGTACTTGATATAAAAAGACTCCAACCCAGTTTTTTTTTTTTTTTTTTTTTTAGAAACTTAAATTAAAAAAAAAAAAAAAAACTGTGTTGAAACTACCATCCAATATTCCTTCAGGAGTAACTGAAATATAAGCAGAAATGCCAATTTTTGAAACTGACTTGAGCCAATTTAATATAAAATGAAAGGTATTTCTTAAACTAATAGAATTTTCTTATTTTTCATCTTAGACTATAATATTTTTATCAAGTTCCTTATTAATGAAGTTTTGTTTTTGTATTTATCTCATTTTTAATAAAATTAACTATATACTGGGTGAAAATTGCTTCCATCATTTGGAGTGTTTCATTGTACCCCGGCATACGGGATACAATGAAACACTGTAAGACATTTACTTTTTGTTATTTTTCAAGCATAAAGATATTGTTTAGAACCTAATAAAAATTTATTTAGATGGGGAAAATACAAGATTAAAAATATGCATTAATTATATTTTTGTGCATGCAAAATTTTGGATAGAAAAAAAAAATTAGTAAATTTTGTTTCATTGTACCCAGTCTTCCCCTATCCAAAATCCTATTTTTCTGAAAGTGTAAAAGATACCGTTGGGCCTGATGTCTGGTGGGCAGCAATGAAGAAGGTTAAAAGCATTGATATAAAATTTGTCAAATTCACATTAGATCTAATGAACTGTTGTGCCAGCTCGTCATCAATAGTAAAATTGTTTTCTAAATTTAGAATAATCTAAAATAAATTACGAAACTGTCTAACTTTAGAAACAATTGCAAAACTTGTTACTTGTAATCATTTTTTAAATTCAACACAAATTACATAAAAACATAAATGAGTTTGTATAAAAAAATAATTAAAACATTTGTGTTGTCTTGGTGTTAACTTATTTATGTTATGACTTTTTTAATTTGGTATTTGCTGGTATTATGTTACTTGTATTATGGCATTTTTTAACAAACAACCCTGAACAAATTACAACCAGCAATAAGTAAAAATACAGTTATCAGCGTCATATTTTTCAAAGTACCATATTTTCTAAGCAAAGTGTAACATTTATGTATAAATTAAGAAAATTGCAAGTTCATAGCGGATATTACAGTTAATCATGAGATTTACTTAAACCACAACAAGTAATTTTGACTACATTAACGAACTATATCCTCAATTGATTTAATAATAAAAAACAAAGAAGAAGAAAGAAAAAAAGAACACTTATCCGCTTATACTACATTGCATGTTATGTTTGTAGTAAATAAAGTTTTAGATGGATAATGTAAGACTATTACCACACAAAAAAAATATGTACTCACTTTTAAACATATTTCAATTTGTTAGAAAACAACACACAACTGTCGATCTTGAACATAAATAAGAAACTGTATTGAATCTAGAGTGTTTCGGAATTAGACAGGTATGCACGTGGTTTAATGTAATTTTAATTTCGCCAAGGATAATGCCGGCCGGCTGATGAATGAATGAAAGAAAAGGAAACAAGGCCGCCATATTTGGCGAGTGAATCCATTCAACACGCCGAGTTGGCCTGACTGCAGATAAAACTTTTAATTCGATAAAATTAGGTTTTAACAATCGATAAATAATCGACTTCTTATCGATTTATAAGGCTTCAAAAAATGCATATTTTTTCCCAACCAGGTTTTGCTATCTCGTAATCTGATTGGCCAGAGCTTTCGGCGTTCTTTTCTTGGCGGGAACCCCTTGCATTGACGTCACGTTGCTATAAGGAAAGGGCAGCTGACGTCACTGTAGGTCGTATTACTGTTGGTTAACAAGAAAAACCTGTTCATTCATTATGACTCCTACCTGTACAGATGAGCTAGGGAAATTTGATTGGTCTACGATTAACAGGTCTCTGATATGATTGGCCTACGTCGCCAAGACTATTCCTGCAATGATCATTATGACAAAAATGTAGTTGGTAGATTGGTTGCCGGAAGTGTTTGTTTGTAAGCATGCCCTTTCCTTATTAGCAATGACTGATACTATCGTATCTGGTGCACACATGTGGAGCACAGAACTGCCCGTTTGCCGTTAAAAGCACATGTTATCTTACTGTTTAATTTAGATCTTCCTTATTTTTATTATTATAGTGCAAACAAGTCTAATAAATCAAATGGAGAGCACCATATTCGCCTTATATTTGGGCGCCATACGAAGCGATTTCAGACGTGTAACGTCATGTGCAACCCGTGTATTTGGCGGAAAACCACCAGAGGCACTTATTTCGATGGCAAAAGTGATTTCGATGCTTTTCCCACTTGTTTAGCAAAAGAATTAGAGATCCCATAGTATTATAAAAATTATATCTTGCCCCCCAACAGAAAAAAATATAATCTTCATTATACCGATGGACGGGCGGGTCGGGGGTTGGACATTCTTAAAAATTCTTACTATGAAATAACTAATCCAGAAGAAATGTACATTTTACCTTGCAAAAGGTCGGTTAGAAGATTTTTTTTCTGAATTTTTTATAATGATGCCAACATGGAAAAACCAAGTTTTCTAACAAGACTTCTTTTAAGAGCCTACTTCTCGGCCTACTTCAGTCATTTGAAACCACTGAGCTCTACAATAATACGGAGAGCCAAAGACAACTCACCGATACACTTTCTGCCGCGACCGCATCACACTTCCTATGCGCGCAAGTAATGAGTGCGACATCCCCATTGAATCAAAATTTATATATTTATAATGCTAATAGATGATAAGCTATTTTCTAGGATGATATAAGAATAATTTTGAATGTTGCATATATAATATTCTTCTATAAAATATACCCCAGTCATTTTTTTCATGCGTTAGAGATAATAATAATAAATCTTTAAACTTATTTCTATCAAAGTACCCAGAAGTAATTTTTTGTTTTCAGGTAGTGATATAGGGAAGTGTTTACTCGTTTGATATTACCTTTTTAACTCAAATAATCTCACATAGGTCGAATTTACTTTTCAACAACATGTAGAGAAGGATTTTCAAAGATTATTAAATCTTTTTTTTTTTCTTCTTCAAGGCTTCAGAATGAAAGCATAGTCATTTAGAACGAATATGTGTACAGGGTCCGCATAGGCTAACTAGCCCGCGGCCTCGGGCTACATGCTGAGTGGGCTCCATAATCGCGTATGTGTAACTATGAAGAGGATGAAATGTATCTTATGTTGCCTAACGCCTGAGTCAGTTATTATTGGGTGAAAATCCCTCTTCTGCAATTGATTATTATCTTTTTTTTTTTTTTTTTTTTTTTTTTTTAACTTTAGCAAAGGAACCCAAAGAAGACAATTTTATTATTTACACATTTTTTATTATTATTAGCGAAATGAAACTTTTTAACATTTGAAAAGCAATTTATTATTATTTGTAAATTTTTATTATTATTAGCGACACAAATTTTAAACAACTTCATAGACGAAGGAAAGTAACCCGAATTATAGATTTTTTTTTCAGTCACCTCGTCTGGTTTGAGAGGTTTCAAACTCATATAATCAGAGATTACATTTTAGGTAGAGCCCAATTAAGATTGCAGGGGGCCCAAGACCCCAACACCTTTCGCCCTCGCCCCCTCATTTATCCATGGCCTGTGCGGGAATTAGGCCTCGAATATAGGGAGCCTGGTTGGCCTGTGCGGGAATTAGGCCCCAATTTTAGGACCCAAGGCCATGGCCTGTGCGAGAATTAGGCCTTGAATATAGGGCCAATACATTAACCACAATGGTTGGCTGTGTTTTTGACGGCCAATTATCATCACGAGGGATATAGGCGCAAAGGGGGTAGTGCCCTCGGTGGGGGTCTTTCTAAAAGAACCTAACCCGTATTTACGCTTGGAAACCAAGGTTCGAAGAAAACCACGAAAACTCCGAACGATTAGGCCGACGGGCGCGATTGGAATCGAACGCAGCACCTCCCGTCTACCAGCTTCGAGGGCAGAACATCTCGACCACTGGTGGGGCCTAAGCACAGTGGATTAGTCACATGATTTTTATCTTTTAAGTTTTTGGGCTACTTTCTCACACACTTATACAGAGTCTATATTAATTTTAGGAAAGTATTGTTAATTTTCTACTTTTTTAGTTTAGTGGGTTTAAACACTCATTTTGACTCAAATAACCTAGTTCGACTATTCAGATTTTATAATATACACTAGGTAACTTCCCTATGTAGTTTGAAACATTGGTCAGATCACGTGACATTCATGTTTTTAGAAATAATAGATAATTAATTTGATTGCAACTTTTAGTCAAAATTTAATGAACTCCTTTTAGGAAAATCTTTGTTAATCATGTTATTTATCGCATATCAAATTACCACTATACATTTCACCCCTCCCCTAAAATCCCCAGAAAATGAACTAGATATTTGAAACTCGACACAGGAGGAAAACACTATTTAAAATAATGAATCAGTAATGAACTATAAAAATTAAGCTACACACATAAAATTAACAAATGAATAACCAAGAGAATTTCAACTACCACATAAAAATTTCCTTGTTGTAAGAAAAAATATTTATTAGTTAGTAAAAGTAAATTATTCCTTTTATACCTTCTAGTCTTTGAAAAATATCGTCTTAACATACGAGTGCACCTTATGCATACTTATAATACATATGTGTATGTATATGTTTGCCATTGAATGGTTTTGAAAAATATTCACGTTATGAAAAATGATTTGTAAACAGTAAAACTTAACTCAAAAATAAATTTTAGAAATCACAACTATATTAAAAAAAATGTTTCTTTTTTAAATATATAATAATAAAAAAGTTTTTAACAAATCACAACTTGATAAAAAAAAAAAAAAAATTCAGGAAGATAAAAAAAGTTAAAAAAAAAATACAAACGAAATAAAAAAAGTTAAAAATTTTTTCATGTTAATAAATAAAAGTTAAAAAAAATTACAAGTCAATAAAATTTTTGAAAGAAAATAAAAATTTTCTAATGGTTATCAAAATGGTTTTTGAATTGTTTGCAAGTTAATAACATGTATACGACAATTTATATGCACATTCATATATGTGTATTTATATCCAGGCATACTATTTACAAGTAATATCTATGTATGTGTAAATATACCTGCGTAAAATATTCATAAAAATTATTTTTTTTTAAATCTACAAGTTAGTCAAACTCTCTTTTAAAATGTACTAGACATACCTGTCTTAACTACCGAATAAATGCATCCTAATCGAAAGTTAATGAAAAGTTTTCGAATTATTTACAACTTTAGAAAAATATGTGTACATCCATGTTTGTGCGACTATATGTGCTTACATACATGTATATAAAAATTCGCCAAAAAGATTAGGAATATCTACAGATGAGTCGAAGTGTTTAAGAAATTGACATTATATGTTTATACATGTGTGTTTGTAAATTTTGAATGATTTGACTAACGACCGAATACATCCAACCAACCAACCTGGTCTACGGATTCCTCTAACCAACCAACAGTTTACTTTAGCAATCAAATAGTTTACATCTGCACATGCGCAGAAACTTAATTGATGACGTAATAGAACAATTCGTAACATATTATTTGTTGAAGTTGACTATTATGTATGATTTGATAAATTAAGAAAACATTGAGCTAGGGTGCTAACTTTGACGATAATTCACTTATATATTATTGAATATCTATAGAAATCAACATAGTGAAAAATTAATAACTAAATTCTCACATTAGTTTTCATTAGCAGTAACTTGTAATATTGCCTCGTTAACTAGGGTTGCCACTTAAAAATTTCTTTTATGGATTTACTATGATAAACAACTTATATGACTAACCTTTTACTATTTTCAGTTCAACTCACTTTCGTGAGCTAAACCTGCACAACTTACAATTCTACTTTTCAGTTAGTTTGCTGTATCAAATCATGGTTCTTTAGTTTTATTATTATTTGAAATATAATTATATACTCTAGTATAATCATTTTAAGGCATTCAAATTCTAACATATAACAGAATCATATTTCACACTTACCTAATATACCAGCTTCTTGAAAACACGTCTATCTCATAGCACGATTTGGTGTGGAATGCCAGCTTCTTATCACAAAAACCGGAAATCACATGGTCGAGGGTTGATCACGTGACTACTTCCTGATATAGGATTGGCCGATAGTGATTCCTTCTAAGTGACGTCACTCGACGATAAGAATATCTAGATAAGCAACATTCACGCCATTTTGATCGCTGTTTTCGAATGAGTGGTCCTGTTCACTTGTCTAAACTTGTCTGACCTTGTCTGCAGCTTCTTTCTTAGCTAGTCTAAAATGTGAGTTTATTCATGAAAATCGTTAAAGACGTATATTTTTAATTACTATAATTGATTAGATAATTTAAACATCAATTGTTTATTATATTCAAATCATTTGCATTAATTGAATTTTTATAATAATTAAAATTTATTTATTATTTTATAAAAAAACATAGTATCAATTTTAGAAATAGCTATTTTCTAATGAAAGCGAAAAGAATATTTCATCATAGACTTTATATAATATATAATTCAACTGTACGTGTATATATCCTATTATTTAAAAACATGTATAGGAAATAACATAATAATTGAACAATCATTTTATAATATATACATAAAAGTAGTATACTTATCTATTGTTTATTGTAACCATATTATTTTCGTTAATTGATTTTTTAAATAATTCAAATAATAATTGATTTATCTATTTATTATTTTATAAAACATAGTATCGATTTAAGAAATAATTTTCTTATGAAAGCGGAAAATAGGTAGATTAATGAATGTCTGTTGTTTTAGCAGCAAATCGATTTCATATGTGTCTATCCGTGTGTGTGCATGTATATGTGGATAAGTGTCTATTTGCCTGGCTATGTATTTATAAATTATTTTTTTTTAACAAATTAAAAAAGTTTTAACAAATAAAAAAATTGTAACAAATAAAAAAGTTTTAACAAATTAAAAAAGTTTTAACAAATAAAAAAATTACCTAACTTTAAAAACTTTTAGAAAATTTACCATACTTCAAAAATTTTCACAAAATTTACACAGAAAAAAAATTAATAAATAATAAAAAAAAACTTTTTTTAATTCATTAAAACTTTCATTTTAATTTGTAATAAAAAAATTTCTAATTTTTTAAAACTTTTTTAATTTGTTAAAACTTTTTTATTTGTTACAATTTTTTTATTTGTTAAAACTTTTTTAATTTGTTAAAAAAAAAAAAAATTATAAATACATAGCCAGGCAAATAGACACTTATCCACATATACATGCACACACACGGATAGACACATATGAAATCGATTTGCTGCTAAAACAACAGACATTCATTAATCTACCTATTTTCCGCTTTCATAAGAAAATTATTTCTTAAATCGATACTATGTTTTATAAATTAATAAATAGATAAATCAATTATTATTTGAATTATTTTAAAAATCAATTAACGAAAATAATATGGTTACAATAAACAATAGATAAGTATACTACTTTTATGTATATATTATAAAATGATTGTTCAATTATTATGTTATTTCCTATTGTTATTTCCTATATCCCGTATGTTATTTCCTATGTTTTTAAATAATAGGATATATACACGTACAGTTGAATTATATATTATATAAAGTCTATGATGAAATATTCTTTTCGCTTTCATTAGAAAATAGCTATTTCTAAAATTGATACTATGTTTTATAAAATAATAAATAAATTTTAATTATTATAAAAATTCAATTAATGCAAATGATTTGAATATAATAAACAATTGATGTTTAAATTATCTAATCAATTATAGTAATTAAAAATATACGTCTTTAACGATTTTCATGAATAAACTCACATTTTAGACTAGCTAAGAAAGAAGCTGCAGACAAGGTCAGACAAGTTTAGACAAGTGAACAGGACCACTCATTCGAAAACAGCGATCAAAATGGCGTGAATGTTGCTTATCTAGATATTCTTATCGTCGAGTGACGTCACTTAGAAGGAATCACTATCGGCCAATCCTATATCAGGAAGTAGTCACGTGATCAACCCTCGACCATGTGATTTCCGGTTTTTGTGATAAGAAGCTGGCATTCCACACCAAATCGTGCTATGAGATAGACGTGTTTTCAAGAAGCTGGTATATTAGGTAAGTGTGAAATATGATTCTGTTATATGTTAGAATTTGAATGCCTTAAAATGATTATACTAGAGTATATAATTATATTTCAAATAATAATAAAACTAAAGAACCATGATTTGATACAGCAAACTAACTGAAAAGTAGAATTGTAAGTTGTGCAGGTTTAGCTCACGAAAGTGAGTTGAACTGAAAATAGTAAAAGGTTAGTCATATAAGTTGTTTATCATAGTAAATCCATAAAAGAAATTTTTAAATGGCAACCCTAGTTAACGAGGCAATATTACAAGTTACTGCTAATGAAAACTAATGTGAGAATTTAGTTATTAATTTTTCACTATGTTGATTTCTATAGATATTCAATAATATATAAGTGAATTATCGTCAAAGTTTGCACCCTAGCTCAATGTTTTCTTAATTTATCAAATCATACATAATAGTCAACTTCAACAAATAATATGTTACGAATTGTTCTATCACGTCATCAATTAAGTTTCTGCGCATGTGCAGATGTAAAATATTTGATTGCTAAAGTAAACTGTTGGTTGGTTAGAGGAATCCGTAGACCAGGTTGGTTGGTTGGATGTATTCGGTCGTTAGTCAAATCATTCAAAATTTACAAACACACATGTATAAACATATCATGTCAATTTCTTAAACACTTCGACTCATCTGTAGATATTCGTAATCTTTTTGGCGAATTTTTACATACATGTATGTAAGCACATATAGTCGCACAAACATGGATGTACACATATTTTTCTAAAGTTGTAAATAATTCGAAAACTTTTTGTCGAAACTTTTCATTAACTTTCGATTAGGATGCATTTATTCGGTTGTTAAGACAGGTATGTCTAGTACATTTAAAAAGAGAGTTTGACTAACTTGTAGATTTAAAAAAAAATAATTTTTATGAATATTTTACGCAGGTATATTTACACATACATAGATATTACTTGTAAATAGTATGCCTGGATATAAATACACATATATGAATGTGCATATAAATTGTCGTATACATGTTATTAACTTGCAAACAATTCAAAAACCATTTTGATAACCATTAGAAAATTTTTATTTTCTTTCAAAAATTTTATTGACTTGTAATTTTTTTTAACTTTTATTTATTAACATGAAAAAATGTTTAACATTTTTTATTTCGTTTGTATTTTTTTTTATCTTCCTGAATTTTTTTTTTTATCAAGTTGTGATTTGTTAAAAACTTTTTTATTATTATATATTTAAAAAGGAACATTTTTTTTAATATAGTTGTGATTTCTAAAATTTATTTTTGAGTTAAGTTTTACTGTTTACAAATCATTTTTCATAACGTGAATATTTTTCAAAACCATTCAATGGCAAACATATACATACGCATATGTATTATAAGTATGCATAAGGTGCACTCGTATGTTAAGACGATATTTTTCAAAGACTAGAAGGTATAAAAGGAATAATTTACTTTTACTAACTAATAAATATTTTTTCATACAACAAGGAAATTTTTATGTGATAGTTGAAATTCTTTTGGTTATTCATTTGTTAATTTTATGTGTGTAGCTTAATTTTTATAGTTCATTACTGATTCATTATTTTAAATAGGGTTTTCCTCCTGTGTCGAGTTTCAAATATCTAGTTCATTTTCTGGGGATTTTAGGGGAAGGGTGAAATGTATAGTGGTAATTTGATATGCGATAAATAACATGATTAACAAAGATTTTCCTAAAAGGAGTTCATTAAATTTTGACTAAAAGTTGCAATCAAATTAATTATCTATTATTTCTTAAAACATGAATGTCACGTGATCTGACCAATGTTTCAAACTATATAGGGAAGTTACCTAGTGTATATTATAAAATCTGAATAGTCGAACTAGGTTATTTGAGTCAAAATGAGTGTTTAAACCCACTAAACTAAAAAAGTAGAAAATTAACAATACTTTCCTAAAATTAATATAGACTCTGTATAAGTGTGTGAGAAAGTAGCCCAAAAACTTAAAAGATAAAAATCATGTGACTAATCCACTGTGCTTAGGCCCCACCAGTGGTCGAGATGTTCTGCCCTCGAAGCGGGTAGACGGGAGGTGCTGCGTTCGATTCCAATCGCGCCCGTCGGCCTAATCGTTCGGAGTTTTCATGGTTTTCTTCGAACCTTGGTTTCCAAGCGTAAATACGGGTTAGGTTCTTTTAGAAAGACCCCCACCGAGGGCACTACCCCCTTTGCGCCTATATCCCTCGTGTTGATAATTGGCCGTCAAAAACACAGCCAACCATTGTGGTTAATGTATTGGCCCTATATTCGAGGCCTAATTCCCGCACAGGCCAACCAGGCCATGGCCTTGGGTCCTAAAATTGGGGCCTAATTCCCGCACAGGCCAACCAGGCTCCCTATATTCGAGGCCTAATTCCCGCACAGGTCAACCAGGCGCCCTATAATCAGGGCCTAATTCCCGCACAGGCCAACCAGGCTCCCTATAATCGGGGCCTAATTCCCGCACAGGCCAACCAGGCTCCCTATAATCGGGGCCTAATTCCCGCTCAGGCCAACCAGGCTCCCTATAATCGGGGCCTAATTCCCGCACAGGCCAACCAGGCCATGGATAAATGAGGGAGCGTGGGCGAAAGGTGTTGGGGCCTTGGGCCCCCTGCAATCTTAATTGGGCTCTACCTAAAATGTAATCTCTGATTATATGAGTTTGAAACCTCTCAAACCAGACGAGGTGACTGAAAAAAAAAATGTTTTCCTTGTATGAAATCGATAATTCGGGTTACTTTCCTTCGTCTATGAAGTTGTTTAAAATTTGTGTCGCTAATAATAATAAAAATTTACAAATAATAATAAATTGCTTTTCAAATGTTAAAAAGTTTCATTTCGCTAATAATAATAAAAAATGTGTAAATAATAAAATTGTCTTCTTTGGGTTCCTTTGCTAAAGTTAAAAAAAAAAAAAAAAAAAAAAAAGATAATAATCAAATGCAGAAGAGGGATTTTCACCCAATAATAACTGACTCAGGCGTTAGGCAACATAAGATACATTTCATCCTCTTCATAGTTACACATACGCGATTATGGACCCCACTCAGCATGTAGCCCGAGGCCGCGGGCTAGTTAGCCTATGCGGACCCTGTACACATATTCGTTCTAAATGACTATGTTTTCATTCTGAAGCCTTGAAGAAGAAAAAAAAAAGATTTAATAATCTTTGAAAATCCTTCTCTACATGTTGTTGAAAAGTAAATTCGACCTATGTGAGATTATTTGAGTTAAAAAGGTAATATCAAACGAGTAAACACTTTCCTATATCACTACCTGAAAACAAAAAATTACTTCTGGGTACTTTGATAGAAATAAGTTTAAAGATTTATTATTATTATCTCTAACGCATGAAAAAAATGACTGAGGTATATTTTATAGAAGAATATTATATAGGCAACATTCAAAGATATTCTTACATCATCCTAGAAAATAGCTTATCATCTATTAGCATTATAAATATATAAATTTTGATTCAATGGGGATGTGTGTAGTTAATTTATGTATTTCGAATGGTGTAACTATATTAAATAGTATGCACGTGTATTAAAATTGATATAGGTAGTCGCATAGAATATTTCTCTCTAAAACATAGTACAAATTTAGGTCGATGCATGTTTGAAAAATTATCCTTGAATATAAAATGTACAGAAAGTATCGTCTAAATATTTCCATGACTGTAAATTATTTAAAAAGTATGATATCTAATAGTGATTTCATCTCAAAAACTGGGTAAAAGGCTAACATTATGTTTTTAAAAAATGAATACATAGATTTTCAGAATAGTACATTTGGTGCTGTTATTAAATCTAAATGTAGGTAATAAAATGTGAGTCTAGCCCATATGAAAAAAAAAAAAAAAAATTAAAAAAATCCCTTAATTAAGTTAGATTGTAATTGAGACAGACTTTACTAATTGTTATTCGAATAATATCGGCTTATCTTTTTATCTACTGAAAGGGACCGCTGATTTGCGGCGCCTTTGATCTTTAAGATAACATTCCTGTAGATGCATGTTCCGACAGATAGCAAGTGATGGGATAAGCGTATTTACTGTAAGATTTTTAACGTGTGAGGTGGCTGGTCAGACGCGAAGACATTATGGAATATTAACAGGTACTGTGCTTTTATTTTATATTTCGATTTAATATTAAAAAATATACATCTAAAACTAGGTATTAAAAGGTATTTATTCTTTTCTGTTAAATTTCCTTTTGAGTATAAGTGAAAATGCATATACTATATGTTTTTGTTAGGGAATAGTAGGTTCGAAATGTATTATTGAATATTCATCTGTGAGCATATTATTCCTATTTAAATATACTAATATTTATTTTAGAACATACTATAGAAATATTAATTTTCGCTAAACAAAAGTCTCATACATTGTTTTCGCTGAATAATTAAGTAAAATGGATCCCGTGAAATATTGTTACAAAATAATATTGGATTAGGTAAAGGATTTGTCTATATTACTTTGTTTTATCTCCAAAAAATTCTTAGATTTGAATTTTATCAAAAATAATCCTAGTTCAAAAATCTCTGAAGAAAGCATAACAGATTAATGTTTAAATTGGCCTATAATAGCATACATTGTGATTTACTTAGATTGTTTTCAAATTGTAACTGTTTCAATGAACATATTGTTTTGGAAATGCAGTAGCCTATATCATGTTTTTAATGAGGCAGTCTAAGAACCAACACCTTAAAGAAAATAATGAATCAAAACTATATTTAATCTCCAAAATTAGTTAATCATTAGTCTAAAAATTATTCATAAAGATATTATCCAAAAATAATATAGTAGCGGTCTAAAAAACTAATCGCACACAAAATAAATAATATGTAAAAACATCTTTTACTAAAATTGCTTTCAAAGGCAAAATAATATACACACTTAAGAAATGAATAGAATTTATCAAAAAAAAAAAAAAAAAAAAATGAATATACAAGTAGTCTAAAAATGAATCGTATATGCATTTTCTAAATAAATACTATATATGCATTCTAAAAATTTATCATTTCTCTAGAAATAATTTGTATGCCGTATAAAAGTGAATCGTATATGCATTTTTCTAATACAGTTCACTCGAACTTTTAAAACAAAAATTCGATTTTTAATTAAACTTTATTTAAATCTGGTTTTGAATTGTGATTTATATATTATTCGTCGGTTACAAAAAAAAAAAAAAAAAAAAATCTCTTATTCCAGTATTGCTATTTAAATTCTAGTTGTTAAATGTGACGAGAAAATCTTGTATGCGAAGTTATTTTTACAATGAAATAGTTTTACACTATCAATAAAATGTATACACTTTTGAAATTTATGTGAATTCTTTTGCATTGTCCTGTATATGTAGGAATTATATCGATAGATTCCTATTCAAACGTATCTTTCGCGTTGTTGAAAACTAATAAGAGATTTCGCCTACAGCATTTAAAATTTACTAACACATTTCGTTAAAAGCTTTAAAAAATTTATTCAACTTAATTAAATTCACCAGTATATTATATTCACCAATTTTGAATAATATTCAACATTTATAAAACTAAAGTCAGATTAGATGCAAATTTCCAACTGGGCGAAAAATGTCCGGACCAGGATTCGAACCCGGGACGTCCCTGGCTGAAGCCGCCAGTGCTCTGCCATCTGAGCTATCCCGGACGATTCTGGTCGGACTTTTTCACCCAGCTAACCTTGAAGATTACAGCATCTGGTCTGAAACATGGTTCAGCTCAACAGAATAAATCTCAGGCACTGGCGGCTTCAGCCAGGGACGTCCCGGGTTCGAATCCTGGTCCGGACATTTTTCGCCCAGTTGGAAATTTGCATCTAATATGATTTGTTTACCAATTAGAATAATTGTGTGAAAATTAATCTAGTAAAGTCAGATGTTTCGTCAACAACATAAAAAAATATATTCGACATTAAAATTTTATCGAGTTCAATTAATATATTCCGCCAACAACATTAAAAATTTGTCAGTTAAATAAATATTTTCGCCAATAACGTTAAAATTTTCACGAATAACAATAAAAATGTATTCAATATTTAAAATATTATCTAATTGAAATCATATATTTCGCCAACAACATTAAAAATTTATATAATTAATAAATATATTTCGCCAAATATTAGATCTCCTGTGACATCATTAGCCAAATTTACTGACTCATTAACATAATAGAAAAGTGCGTATATTTTAATTTTACCGGGTATTTCTTTATCAAAGTATGAAGCACGCACTAGGGGGGGGGGGATTAAAATACTTCATACATGTCAAAAGAAAACGTATCTTGAACATCCCTGTATATCTATATATTTTCAATAAACATCTCATAAATATTTTATCAGTCTAAAAAATATCTGTAGTATTCATACCTTATAGAAAATGCGAATAATTATTTGCAGTATATGTAATTCTAGGTTTTAAAATGAAATCACAATTACACAAGTAGAAAAAAAAAGGGGGGTATGACGTAACTACGAGTATTAAATCGAAACTATTTATTTAGTTTACATTTAAAAATGCGCAAGAACAATTCGTATCGAATGAAAAAAAAATAATTAACATAAGTTATTAATGAGTAATTAACAATTAAAGTTAGGTGGGGTGTCATTTTACCAAAACCTAAACTTACAAGAGAAAATTCTAAAATTTTCAAATTCGGTATAATATCCAATTAGTAAATAAAAAAAAGGAAAATTTTTTTCTAATTTTTAGGGGGTGGGGGTGGGGGGGGGGGCAAACAGCAGCAGCAAGGGGTATGGGGTATGAGGAGCCATTTACTCGCACCACGAGCAGGAGCAGGAGGTGGGAGCAGGCGGAGGAGCCCGTTACTCGCTCCAGGAGGAGCAGGTGTATAGAAGCAAGCCCTCCTAACATTCTACGAGGGATCAAACTTAAACTTTTAACTATTTTTAAATAAATTTTAATTGCTTCAGTTTCAGTCCGCTAGAGGGCTGCACAAAATAAATATTTTACTTGTTAAAAATCCCCTAAAAATTCTTATCGACCTATCGTCTAACAGCAAAAATTCTAAACCTTTCGAAAAAAATTTCTACTAAAAATTTTCTTAAGTGCCAAAATTAAATATTTTAAATTTAATTCTTCATGTATAAGTGAGAATTACACCGCATACTATAGTTTACTGAAAATTTTCAATCTCCAAAATAAATAAATAAATAAAAATTCTTTTGTAATTAAGTAAAATAAAAATGCTTCCCAAAAATTAATTTTCTTAAAATTAATTGTGCATTAAAATGTTTTATTAAACCTCATTTTATAATTCGCTAAAAAATTTTCATCTAAAAAAAAAAAAATAATAATAATAAATAAATAAAATACCGTCTCCAAAAATTAATTTCCTAAAACTTAATTCTTCCTAAAAATGTATATTAAAACCTCAACCTATAGTTCGTAAAAAAAAAAAAATTTCAATCTCCAAAATTAATTTTCTTAATTCTTCCTAAAAATGTATATTTAAACCTCAACACAACTTAAAATTATTTTTAAATAATTTTTTAATTATTTCAATTTTTCACCGTTAGAGGCCAGCACCAAACATCACTTCTCAAAATTCATTCTCCAAAATGTCCCCTCGTACTATAGTTCACTTAAAATTTTTTTCCGCTAAAAAATAAAATTTCAATCTTCAAAATGACCCCTCGTACTATAGTTCAAAATTACAATCTTAAAAAAAAAAAAAAAAAAAATCTAATTTTTTTTAAACTCCACCCTCTTCTTAGAGATCAAAATTCCTTTCTGACCCCTCCTCTAAGAGCACACATTCTCCGCAGGAGGAGGAGGCGCAGGTGGTGGAGGAGGAGCAGGAGGAGGAGTTGCTCCTCAGCTCATGGCTCCTGCTGGAGCCGGACTGTCCTTTTTCTACTACTGATGTAGAGACGGACCTCGGTTATCCAATGCAAAAAAAAAAAAAAAAAAAAAAAAAAAAATTAAAAATGTCGAAACGCAAACGAGATATTAGAAAAATCCCTCCCCGTAGGATTAGCATTAGCTCGTGAGTGTCTTCACAGGCAGGGACAGGAGCCTTAAATCATTTTTCAACGATCTTTTCTACTGGATTTTAAATTGTAATCTTTTTCCTTTAGGAGACATTTTTTTTCCCCTGAAAAAATTTATCTTCCCTACATTCTTGATAATGAGTAACAGAAGAAAAATCTCCCAAATAAAACAAATTTGTGACACTAAACCTTATATCAAAGTAAATCATATAATATGAACTGTCGGACATTACAGATTCGAATTTTTAAAAAATTGAAGCAACTTGCTTAAAAGTTTCACGGCACACCTGAGATCTTTTCGTGGCGCACTACTGTGCCGCGGCACACAGGTTGAGAACCACTGCTCTAGGATAATCGATGCAGGACTCTATTCAATGATCTCAGGGTGTCCGCTATTCATGTGTTTTATTATGTTTAAATATTAAAGATATGCCCATTTTTCATATTGTTGATAAAATTGGTATTAGTATAGTAAAATTGGTATAATTGTTGATTACTTTTCATAATGGCACAAAAACACGAATTAACTTCCTTTCACTTCGGGTTCGGGTTGAAATATATCGAGTTGCAGGTAAACGCAAATTATTTTGTCGGGTTACAGGTCAATGTTTTTTTTTTTGGGTGTGTGTGTGTGTGTGGGGGGGGGGACTCTATCAGGTTTGGATCGGGTTAAGCGTTGATTTAAAGTGGATTTTTTGGGTTCGGGTCGGGTGCAACTCGAACCATGCAGGATTTAAAGTTGTACAGCTACATTAAAGTTACAGTAAATAATCAATAATCTAAATCTACCCCCCCCCCCCCCTCTGAAAATTACACTTCCCCACTTTTTGCTTCTTCAATCTATAAATTCTAAAATTATATTTTATATATATTTTAATTTTTGTCCTATTTCTTGTTGTACTGTAATAATAAATAAGCAAATTATGAATCAGCTACATTACTCCTTCTGGAAATGTCAGTCCCCCCACCCTCCCATCAGCAAATAATCATTAAAGTTTAAAGGATAATTTTTTTATTAGAAAGTTATGGAGTTTTAAATTATGAAAAATATAAATTTTTTAAAGTAATTTAAAATTATGAAAGAAAACTATTGTTACATTTAAAATTTATTAATTTACACAAAAATTATTACATCTATGCAATTATTTTTTAAAAAATTCTGTCAGTCATCTATATCTTCTACTTGAAATTTATAATTCCCCATACTTTACTTCACCAGCATACAAAGTTTATCTTTATATCTGTATTTTTGTGTAATTTTTTATTCTATTTATTATGTTACAGTAATACTAAATAAGTAATCTTCTACAATACCCCCCCCCCCCCTTCCCAGTGATTTAGACGATTTTTTTAAAAAGCAGAAGTCATCGAGACGCAGAAGATCCCCACCCTCCAGCCGCTTTAGATAATACAGATTATCTTTTTTTCTGTTCATTGGGGGGGAGGGGGGGGGGGTGCGCAATTTACACATTAAAAGATCAAACAACGCATGTAAATACTTAGAATAAACAGATTGGATAAAAAAAATTAAAATAGAAAACTAATTTGACATATTTCTATTAATTTTTATGATACTGTAGTTCCTCTAATTCTCTTGTCTCTCCTGTGATGCAAGTTCCGTGATGGTTTACGCCAAGCACGATTCCCGCTAAGAATTGTCACAAAGAAGACTAAAGCTCTGGCCAATCAAATTACGAGATGGCAAAAAGTGGTTGGGAAAACAAATATGCTTCAAAAATATAAATATCTAGTAAAAGCTACTTTTTTTATTTATTTCTTAACTCACAAGCAGCTTTCGTATATATATATCCCCCTCCCCCCCCCCCCCCCCCAACGATGTTTTGACACATTGTAATCTGATTGGTCTATGCTTCGGCGTCAAAACAGAGAACGCTATGATCGAGTTTGTTGCTACACATGTCCAGTGTTTTTTTTGTTTTTGTTTTTTTTTCCCTACATATTTGTGATCATGGTCGGACTGGGACGGGGAAAAGGGCGCAGACCTTGAATTTTCAGAGGGCGCAACAACGTTAAAGAACTCGCGCTAATTATACTTGCATGTGTTGTTGTACCTAGCATAGCTTGACAAGGTTAGTCCAAGATCCGACAACGCAAAAACCTATGTTATCAAGCACGAGAAAAAAACCTTTATTTTATGGGAGGGTAAAAGTAGGGGAATCTAATGATCCATGTTTGCCGGAAGTGAAGTGGTGCATACACCAAAAATTAATACCACCAGTGGTTGACTCGTAGGTTTATCATTGTGTTTGTCCTACAACTATCCTCCATGTTTTCATATCTTTTTTCGTAGGACAAACACAATGATAAACCTACGAGTCAACCACTGGTAGTTTTAATTTTTGGCTTATGCACCACTTCACTTCCGGCAGACATGGATCATTAGATTCCCTACTTCTACTCTTCCATAAAATAAAGGTTTTTTTCTTGTGCTTGATAACATAGGTTTTTGTGCTGTCGGCTCTTGGACTAGGTTTACACATTCACAAAGTACCAAGTATGAAAATGGCGTATTACATCAATATCTGTCAGTCTAGATTAGAAGACCGCTATATTCCCCACGCATGTTTAAAGTTCCATCAAATCTTCACAATGATAAGCAATTTTCTAAAACGAATTATGTAATATCTAAAAGTTCCAGCAAGTTGAATACAGATTTAGCTTGTAGCAGATGAATAATTTCAAAGCTACGGTTTTCTTATTTTATTCTTTTGTCAATAGATACCTCATAAAAGTCATGGAAAAAAAAGTGATCACCCCCTGCCAATTCTCCTACAAATGATCGTATAAACACTCCATAGGAATTAATTGATTGGGAATAAAATTTCTATTAAATGCTATTCATTAATTTTGCTTTGGGGAGTGTCTTGCCTACATATTAAAAAAATCCCTGCCTGCTCGGGCTTACAGGCGGAGGTAGATTTCGAAGTTAAGTATCACCAACAAAATTCACCACCTAAATTCACCAACAAAACTCAAACCAAGATTAGAGATAACCCCAGTTCCTTCACTGTGACTTCAGTGAGCTCTAGGGAATAATGAATAATGAGCTCTAGGGAGCTAAACATTTTGTGAAAATTCCAATATACACGAATACACACACGCATGTATATGGAATAGGTTTAAAAATGGCTAAAGCAAATTCAGAGAAAAGTGTTAAAATATGTTAATATTTCTATAGTCGGGTTTTTATCATGTTTTAATACGTTTCTTCCAACTCACATGACGTTACATATTCACCTGCTGAGGTCCATTATATTTCTAATATGACGCAATATTTTGATTTTTTTTTTTTAAATTCGTCAAACTATTTATTTCACTTTGAGTTTTCATGCGGAAATCTTGCTTTAGAAAACTTATGACGTAATATTCAATTTGTTTTCAATTCGTCAAACTGTTTATTTAATTTAATTTTCACGTGAAAATCTTGCAATAGAGAAGCAATTGTTGTAGTGAGAATTTTATTGCTTTTTTTTAAATTGTTGGCAACTGCTATAACGAAAAATATTTATTTTTTCCTGTCGTTGTGAAAGAGCTGGTTTTATCAGAATCATGTTAAGACGGTATTCAAAATTTTGAACCCTCCCCATTTCCATATCCAAATTCCTGTCGTTGTGAAAGAGCTGGTTTTATCAGAATCATGTTAAGACGGTATTCAAAATTTTGAACCCTCCCCATTTCCATTTCCAAATCCCTTGGGCCGATTTTGTCCATTTTCAATCCCCGCCGAGATATTAGCCATCTCAAAGTTGTTGGCGAGTTTGAAGACGATCCGTGCATAATTGCGACTTTTATCGTGGGGAGAAAATTTAGTACATACATACACACATATATATATGCATATATATATATATATATATATATATATATATATATATATATATATAAACTTTTTAGGTGGGGGTGATTTTGGGTTCCTGGGGTCATATAAGGAAAAGTTATGAAGGAATTTTTCAAAAGTCGCACCATGGTAACGACTGCAATAGGTAGTATTTCTTACGAAATCTACCTAAATGCACGAACGTTAATTTTTCAAACGGTAACATCCACTTTTGACACCCAATTTTAATTCCTTGCGAGCCAGGAAAGATATATAGTTTATATAATTTTCTTAAATCTTAATACAGTTATAAAACAAAAAGTGTTAAGTGTTTATCCATAAATTTCGGAAAATGAAATGAAGATCTTACAAATACCTAAAATACTAATTAGTCACCAGTAACATTATACAGAAATTTTTAAATTATAATAAACTATTTTTGCATTAGAAAAGATTCTTCAAAGTGTTTCTGGTAAGTTTCTACGATTTTGTTTTGTGACTCTTTTGATAAAAGAAGACGGTCCCCTTAAATTATGGCAGAGAAAGGCAAAATTTCTCTGTATCTCGAAATCTAATTATTTAAGAGGTCTCAGGACTCTTAGAGCTTCAAAATTTTCGAAATTTTAATTTTTTTAGAGGTTAACACGTTCGTTGCCAAAGCTGAGATTGTGCATCTGTTCATACACGCCAAGATCATATCTGCAATATAGTACTTTTAAGTTGTTTTCCGTTTTATTAAATAAGTACAGTCGGACCTCGTTATCCGGACACCCGGTTTTCACGTCACTCCGCTTATCACGTCAGTTTTTCAAAGTCCCGATTTTCTGCATATGACTTTAATGTAAATAAACTCCGGATTTTACGTCGTTGTATAATTTTCAACCCAGGATATCCCGACGGTTTAGGAAAATTGTTCATTTTCCATAATCCATCTTATAAGCACGGAAATTAAGCGGTAAGAAATGTCTTAGCCAAACTTTTCACAAAAGCGTCTAAAATACCAATTGAGATAAATCAGAAATTTTACTTCAATCCTTTATCCGAATAAATAACCCAAACTCTATGAATGACCCAATTAAGCTCCAGATAGATGTATCAGTCTACTCGCGGTCTTTTTGTTCTGGTCAGGTGGTGCTTTCTTTTGGTTACAAGGTATTTTTCATCCGACTAAAACCGAGCATTGCAAACGAGCATTGCAAACGAGCATTGCATTGAAACGATCAGAAATTATCTAACATCCATTTCTGAAACAACAAATATTGATTACAATTCATTGTATAATATTGAAAAAAGAATTGTAGGAAGCGCATCTAGGAATAAGCAAACCTTAATTCATCATTATTTCATGTAACAATAAAAAAAATGTCACCATAAGTCTGATTTTTATTCTTTTAAATTTTGTTTGTGTTTATTTTGTTTAATAATGATGTTTTATTGCTTAAAATTGCAAGAACAGTTATGAATTTGAAATTGTCTTAAATTACTTAAAAATGCAGCTTTTTATAAACATTTTTCTCCAACTCCGGTTACCGCGACACCCCGCTTATGATGACACTTTGTTCTGGTCCTTAGAGTGTCGGCATAACGAGGTTCAACTGTACTATATCCCTTTAAGACCCAACCCGCACGATCGTGTGGGTTAGGCATTCATTTAATTGTTTGTTTCTCAGTCGTTTATAATAAAAACTCGAATTGAACGATCGTTCTGGTTTGCAGATAGAGTAAAGTATCATTTTTTATCAACAGGTAGCGGTTGCAGCCCCTGTTTTACTTTCTACAGGCATGACTAACTTTGTTTACAAATACACCGGGTCTTAAAGGGTTAAATATGGCGAATTACTTTTAGCAACAAATAAATTCACACGAGTATGCTCGTTGTTGGCATATGAAACATTGCAGGAATTTTCTATGGCAGTGCTCGTAATAGGTGATTTATATAAGAAGATCAATAACGAGTTATCTCGTAGTTGGCAAGGAAACCCAGTTTGCCAACTACGATTATTCTTGTAGATGGCAGCGAACGTGTTAAACTACTATATTTTCTGAACACTTTGATGTAATTGTTTCCTTGAAATTCTCATTAGAACAGAAGTTATGGCTTTTAGAGTTATACCCGCTCAATATCTGAAGCGGCGTTTCCGAAACTTTGAAGTCATTTACTTCCAAATGACGTTTCTGGGCATAACGCGCACGATATCTCAAAAACTTCTGAATGTTTCTTCATGAAATTTTCAAAAGGCATGTTTCATGCTATACTGTATAAACTAAACCTAAAATTTCCTTTTTATTGTTCCAAAAAAATATATTTTTTCATGTTTATACTGTTGAAATTTTCAAAATTTTGCAATAGCTAAATACAACTTTGTATTAAAAATACAAAAATGCTTTAAATACAAATTTATTTAGGTTCAGGATAATTATTATAATCTGAAGTATAAGTAGGTGCCAGAAAATTTCACTCTAGTTCCAAAATTTATTTTGTAATCCTGCGCGTAAGCTGTTAATGTTGTTATACAAATTTTCTTCTCGTTAAATGTCTGACAGTTTGGAGCTCCTATAAGTGCTAATTCTGCATCTTGCATTTTTTTTAAAATACATGAGATGAAAGAATATGCTTATATTTTTCATACGAATAAAATTTTGTTTCAAATTTCGTACGTTTTAAGATATTAAATGCTAAAAATAGTCTTTCCTTTTTTTTTCATTTTTTCCTATGTTAAGAGTCTTGAGACGCCTTAAATGAGCTGAAATCTTACGCATGGATGTTTCTATCAATCGTGGTTTGTTGTATGAAAAAATTAAGGTAGGTCATAATTCATAATCGTTTAATATGAATCTATAAATAGTTTTCATAATAAAAACAAATATTTTTAAATAAAAAAAGTCTGTAATATTGTTTGGATCTATTCAGTGCATCTCTTAAATAAATTAATAAAAAATCAATCAGATGACTTTTATGACGGTATAAATTAATATTTCTCCAATCGGTTTAGCTTTAGCGTCCTCAACTTTAAACTCTTCTAACTGTATTAAAATTTAATACAAGGTGTATAAGCAATACCTTTTTCCAGGATGGCTCGATCAAAGAAACTCAAATATGTTGCCGAAAATGGGTGTTATTGGTTGAAAATTCAAAGTTAGTATAATTCTTAAAATGTAGACGACTTCGGAAACATAATTTATACACAACAATACACTATGACGCAAAAGTTTAGACAATGAAGAAATTCTTACATACTTTGAAAAATATTTATTCAATTTTCAAATCACTGCTTGAAATTAATGTGCTGTACATATAAACAATATTTATAACAAAGAAAAGTGGAATTGTGCATATTGCAATAAATTAAATGGTAACAAAAATAAACTGCTGTCTCAAAAGTTTAGACACAAATTAAATAAAATCGAAATAAACAATTTTTAAAACCTGGTTGCGCATCCATGCTTATGTATTACGTCATATACACGAGATTGCATGGAAGAAACTAAATCTTGCATAGTTTGTGGATCGATATCGTACCATGCATTCTCAATAGATGTCTTAAGTTCCTTTTCAGAAGAGTATTGTCTAGCGTTGCTATAAACTTTGCGACACATGATGCTCCAAAGGTTTTCTATAGGGTTAAGATCTGGGCTACATGCTGGCCAGTCGAGAACTCTTATATTATGGGAATTAAACCAAGATTTTGAATGTTTTGCAGTGTGAATTGAAGCATTGTCTTGCTGAAATTCCCACTGAGGACCCCCTAGAAGCTCAGCAAATGGCAGTAGGTTTTCTTCTAATGTGTGTATAATGCTGTGAAGTTTGACGACCACTGGTGAAGGTCAGAGATACTTGTCCATTATAGCAAAAGGCTGCCCAAACCATCACCGAGCCCCCTCCTTGTCTGCGACTAAAAAAACGTCGAGGTTCCTTCCGCAAGTCATGCCAATACGATAAACAACCATCTGGACCATCCAGATTCCACTTTTTTTCATCGCTAAATATGACTGACTGCCATTTCTCTCCATATGACATATGCTTTCGAGCCCACATAAGTCTGTAACTTATGATGTGGTTTCAGAGCTGGTTTCTTCTGCATTTTGCTATAAACGATTGTTCCTTTTTCCAAAATTCGTCTACGAATCGTATCCTTTGATACAGAGAGTCCCGATGAGCTTTGAACTCCACGTACGCTCATTTGTTGAGTACTCGCTAGTCTTTGTATCAGGCGATCCTCTCGTACATTTGTCACACGTGGCCTCCCAGACCGACATTTTGCTTTATATTCGGAACCACTCGATAAAACTCGATAAATAGATTTTTTTGACCTATTAATAATAGCAGAAATTTCAGAAACGCTCTTCCCTTCACCTTTCAACTGCCAAATCCTTGAAACCTCATTCACTTGAATTTCTTTAGCTCTCGGCATGTCGACTATGAAGCGCAATCGTTTGCAGAACTTAAGTACTCCAAATTTGTGACATCATCGATTCTAAATTTGCATATGCCAGCGAATATTCAAAGAAATTTAGAATAGTGTCTAAACTTTTGCGACAAGCACATTTGAATTTTTATGAAAAAAATTAGTATTATAGCAAATAAAACGACTGTCTTTTGTACATAGCATTTTAAATCAGTTTTTGAATATATTTACAGGTTTTTGTAATTCTGACGTCATAATTCTACATTTTAAAGCTGAATGACATCATTGTCTAAACTTTTGCGTCATAGTGTAATTAATGGATACTATTTCCAGTCAATTGGTTTTTGTAGATTTTTTTATGTTTTTTTTTTTTTTGTGGTATTAGTAAGGAGTAACCACTTTTATTCCACTTATCACCACTGATGCACTGAAGATTGGTATAAAGATTAACGAGTTTTTTTGCAACAGGCGCCAAATAGAGTTGCTGCGGTGCTGCTGAGGGTTTCAACCTTTTTGTTAAGTATATTTCTTTAACGTAATATGAATTAGTTATCGATCAGTTAAAAATGAGATAAATTTAATTTCTGTTACAATCTGGCAGCAATTACTTTTACGAGTCAGGTATTTTGTAGAAGGAGGCATTTTGTATCCTTAAAAGTGACTTTTATGTATACTATTATACACTCTTTGTTGATTATTTATTATTTATCAGAATTAACTTAAATAAAGAGTTCCTTTTTAGGGTTTCGTTCATCTGAGAAACCCTATTCGTCTCACTCCTCTGTCTGTCAGTCCGTCTGTCACAGAGCCCGTTCTCAAAAACTATATATGTTGGAGACTTAAAATTTTGCATACTTATAACTGAACACTTCACATTATCACACACACACACACACACACACACACACACACACACAAAATAAATAAATAAATAAATAAAAATAGAAAGACCAGAAAATCAGAGTTCTAACTTTTTACAGCTGCTCTTTCATCTAACACTTCATTTATAATGGCTGTTTCATAATAATGGAAGCCATCAGTTCATCAGGAGAAAATGATCCATTCCAAAGGTATAAGTAGGATTGAAAAAACTATTTAATACTTTGAGCAGAAAGAAGAGGCTACACCTGCAGTTTTCATGACACTAATAGAATCCCATAGCTGCCAATTTGTACGGTTTTGTTACCTCTAAAATTTAATACAAATTTTTGCCCTATTTAATCGTTGACAATTGTTAGATTTCGGCGATTGAATTACGCAAAATTTACTGGTAAGTTTTAGTGGTAAGGAAAAATCTTAGAAATTGATTGCTATGCAGTAGCGTAATACTGCAGAAAATCCGGTTTATCCGAGTTGTTTACTTATCCGAGGTGAGCTTGGTCCCTATTAACTCGTATAATCGGGACTCTACCGTAGCTGATTTTCGAATCTTGACTGTGTTGAGTGATAGTTAACGGCATATTTGTAGTCATCTTGACAGAAATTTCGAAGGGGGATCAAACCCTGGTGATCCCCCCTCCCCCCATTGGCTATGGCCTTGAAGGCGGGAAAAGCTGTTCGTTAATTATGTCGCATTTTTTCAAACATGATGAAATTGATGTATATTATTGAGGTTTTCTAAAGGATGCTTTCAGTTTAATATGACGTGCATTGTATTTATGGTTCATTTACACTGACACACAAAAGATTTCGAATACAGTATACTGTATCCGAAGTGTTTGCTATTAGGGATGATTGCTGAAAGTGTATTCTTAACTAAATTTTTGCTTTTAAAAGTTTAACTATGCATAAATTCTACAGACCATATACAAGGCTACAACAAAGAAATCGTAATGAACGTGAATTGCTCAAAGGTGTTTTTTAATCTGAGTTATGCATTTTCAAGCTTAACTACATTTAGTGTATTAAGAAATGTTTGTAGGATATAAATAAAATCATATACAGGTACAGGGCTATGTTAAGAAATGAATGCATGGCCGCCTATGGATAGTAATTCGTAAAGTGTGATTTCAGCAGTTTTGAACATGTTTTTGCCTGAATTAAATTACATCATAATATGTGGAGTGTACAAAAATCTGTATGTAACATACAGGGCTGTACAAAAGAATTCGTGTACATTTCTGTCTATTGGTAAAAATGCTGAAGGAGAATTTTCCACTGTGTTATTTCTTACTAAACTAAATTTTAGGATACTAACAAATCTGTGGATCATATACAGCTGCACAAAAGAATTGGAATACCTTTCCGGCAATAAGCAATAATTGATAAAATTTAGTTTTCAAATGAGTTATACGTTTTCTAAAATTTTCACTTAAGTATCTTCTTTACCTTATTAAACGGCTATAACGGTCTTGTTAAAGTATTCTGTAAGTGTTGGAAAGGGTTTCATAATCTATTCTTAACGCATGAGTTTTCTTTCTTGTTTGTAATTTAATATATATTTTAAATTTAACAATTTTTTCATAATTTAAAATTTAATAATAATTTTTAAATTTTAATTTTTTTAAGGGTGTTCTCAAATCCAAAAGGCAACTTTCTGACTTAAGTTTTAATTTATTTTTGTTCGGAAATGCATGAAACTAGCTGGTGTTGTTGTTCAGAAACTATGTAATCGAGCTATTTTTTCCGTTTTTTTTTTTTTTTTTCCCACACAGATTTTTCAGAAAATAGTGTCAAAGTTGACGTTTTGAACCGAAATTCCCGAAGAAAGCAAAAAAAAAAAAAAAAAAAAAAAAAAAAAAAAGTCTGTGAAGGGGGAAAATCGTGTTTGTCACGTGATCAAAATCGCTTATAAGTCAATAGGTAATTTATTGATCAAAAAATGAAAAAACAGTTCACTTCCAAATAACTTCCATGGACAGGCTTTCCAATTTGATACCTTTCCGCTAAAAAATGAATTTGTAAATGTGTCAAAACGTTTTGCGCTTGTTGAGCAGAGCAGTTGAGAACAGCCTTAATGATTATAATTTTTAAATTAAAACAAATAATTTAACTCTTTAAATTCAAATGATATTTTGTCGTGGGAAAAAAAAATAGAATTTTTAAAGTGGGGTAATGTGGAAAATTGATTATTTATTTATTTATCAATAGAATAAAATAACAAATGGGAGGAAAAAAAAAGATTAGAAAAAAGAGAGCGATGGGATTTATAAGAAATCCAATTTTTAAAAGGATAAATACCGTGCTCTATCAGAACAACATATTAAACTATTGCAAGCTTTGGTTATGTTTCTTTAAATCATAAATATAATCATAGAGGCAGAATCATAGAATTTAAATAACTTATGTTTCTTGTAAAAGAAAAACGAAAGGGATACGAGGATCATTTTCAGCATATTAATTTACTTAAATATTGAAAGTAGCCATTCAAAGTCATTATAAAAACATATGCATACGAAAAAAAAAAGGTACTACTTATAAATTGAATTTTTTTGTGTGTAGTACGTGTGTGTGGGGGGTGGGGGGGGGCGGTGATAAAACAATTTGGAGCGAAAATCTCAGGGCTGGGGGGGGGGGTTAGATAATTGATTATTATTAATAATACAACAGGTATTGCCGAATTAAAAAAATATATATATATTTTTTTATTACAAACTTTGTGTGTGTGGTGGGGGTGAGGGGGAAGGCGAAGAGGGAGGGACTGGAATTTCAGGTGAAATTTAGATGATGGATTTCATATTTATTATTGCAGCACAGTAACGAACAGAGCATTTTTTTTTCAAGTTTTCCAACTTGATAATCCTTTCATAGCAGCTGATTTTCGCTTTTTCTGAAGATGTCATTTAAATTTACCATATTCGAAATTTCTACTTCCCAAGCCTTTGCTCCACCTGCACGTAAATTTTTAAATCTAATCTAAACATATATATATATATTTAATTTTCTATTCTATTTGCTATTTTACAGTAATAATAAATAAATAAGGCATCTTCTACCATTTCCCACCCGCTAAAAAAATTATTTCTTCTTCTCCCAGCAATTAACTATTAGAGCTTCAAGAGTTTCATAATTTAATATTATATTATATTAAAAAACATTAAAAGTCAAAATTTATAATTTTTTAAAACGATTATAAATTTAGTTATATATAAAGTAGGAGTTTCTGCCTCTGCGAGTTATGCTCGCCAACTACCGTTCAGACTTTGCTGCCTCTAAAAATGTGCTAATGTATTCTGTTTTAAAAAGATTATCCGGTTACGGATAATTGAATGATGTTATCACGAACGGACGGCGACTATCTTTTGTAATCGGGTTGCCATAATCAGTTTGTATAAAATGTTAGGTTAAAAATGTCGCTACCCCTCGGACTTTTACAACGACGCCATGAACAATATTCTTCCATTGAATTCGAGGTTTATAAACACCGTCTGCTTGAGAGTAACATTCAGAACCACGGTATTGAAAAACACTGTGTTTAGAAATTTTACGTTTACATTTTATGTTTTGAACCAGTTTTAGATAGCTTCAAGAAAAGGTATAGCTTATGCATGAATTCATTTATCTATTTTAATGCATCCTGATCCATATTTTCGTGTTATTTTTAAAATGTTATTTTTTTTATTTTAATTAATATGTGTATCAGAATTTTCTAATACGTATTTATCAAATTTGTACAAAATAAATCGGAAGAATTTTGCCCATGCATTTACCTGTACCCTCATCAAGTGATGTAATACATAAACAAATTAGCCAGCTGTGTTACTTTTACACCATGCAATTTCCAGTGTGACGTCACAGGAATATTGCACATAAAAGAAAATACTAGTTCTAAATGTATAGTTTTCACCTTAAATGCGTTTCTTGTGTAATAATTTAATTATTAAGCTTCTTGTACTCTTTTTAAGATTCATGTGTCAACAATTATTCAATTTAAGTGTTTGGGAATATTATTATTTCAGCTTTTTAAATATAACCTAATTTTCATCATTAAACGTTTTCACGCGTAATAATTTGATTATTTTAGGCATTTTACATATGACGTATTTGTCACCATTAAATGTGTTTTGAGTGTAATAATTTAATCATTTTAAGTTTTGTACCTTTTTTTAATATTCACGTGTAATTTTAAGTTTTAGGACGCAATTTTCCATATTTCCTACTTTTAACTCGTGATCATTTAATTATTATTTTAAAGCTTCGTTTTGTTTTTTAATAGTCACGTGTAAATTCATATTTTATTTGAGTTTCAGTTGACGTTATCTTTACTTCTATGTCTACCGTGACGTCTATGATGACTTATTCGCATGGTTCCAAAAGTCTCATAATAACTCTTAAAATTTCTAAATTTAAAATATTAGAAAAGGTATGTTATTGAAATATTGTTTTAAATTTTAATAGCATTTCTCTAATAGCGGCAATATTTATTTTTCTTGCTGCGCATGAAAGAGAGGAAAGAGTAAAAAATGTCATTTTCGCATTGAAACTGGAAAAAAAACGATGGGAAAATTTTATTCTTTTTGCTCTCAGTTAAGCAATTATTATTTCATATGCGTTTCAGTTAACCGAATGGTTCCAAAGGTCTCATAATAGCTCTTAAAATTTCTAAATGTAAAATATTAAAAAAGTAATATTTTTGAAATATTAATTTGTTTTAAATTTTAATGGCATTTCTCTAATAGTGGCAACATATAATAGTTTTTTTTTTTGTAGATGAGAGACAGAGAAAAGGGTAAATTATGTCATTTTCGCATTATTGATGCCATTTTCTCTATAAAATTGAAAAGAAACCCATTACGTCTATACACTTTGAAGATGACAGACGATTTTTGGTTTCTAAAATAAACTGATTCCTGACGGTCGAAATGTGGAAAAAAGTTTTTATTTTTTCAAATTTTCAAGAAAAACATAATTTAATCACAATTATTGTCTTCACTATCGACTGAAATGAAAGATAATTTCAATTTCAATTTGACAATGACAAACACACACACAAAAAGGCATAATTTTCCCCGTTCTCTCTTTTTTTCCACAAAAATGGAGTAATTTAGGGACCCTCATTACAGAAATATCATTAAAACTAGAAAAAAATTAATATCTCCAAAACAAATTCAAATTTAATAATTATAATACTACTTTTGACATACGCGGATCAATACAGATAATTGGTGTTAACTTCACCGGCAAACGTTCCATATTTTAGGAGGGCTAGCTGTGAAACATAATCAGTCGTTTAATCAACCGTTTCATAAATTCGTTTCATTAGGATTATATATATATGTATATAGAGGATAGATTTATTCCAATTATTTATTAAATTTGAAATTTAAAATAAATTTTTAAGCGAAAAAGCTTTAAATAAAATTACTAAATATAATAAATTTATTAAAATTATCAGCTTTTATCCGAATAAGATCTGACCCGCGGTTCGAATCGGTTTGCGCTATATTTTTTCATTGCGGGCTGGATTCGTGTTAGGTTGACTTCTACTTTTTGATACGATCGGGTTCATACTGGGTTGACTTTCATTATTTCGAGTTCATTTCGAATTCGGGTTGGGTTTCGACTCTTGTAGGTCGGGTTCGGTTTGACCAGTTTTTTTCAAAAGAATATACAAAATATTTTTTTCAGTTGTAAAATCTGTCTGTATACAGGATTTGCCTAAATGATTCATCGGGTTTCAAAGCACTGTGTATTGAGACGTACATGACCTACAAAGACGGGTTATGATGGGATGCATGACAAGATACGACGCTCACCAAGTTTAAAAGCCCGTCTCGTGGCTCGCGCGCAGGAATAACTAGAGAAACAGCAACTTGTTAATTGTACTTACCCATTGTAGGTTCTCTAGGAATAACGCATCACTACTGCTGTGACGGACATTGACAGACAGAACTGGATTGCCGTTGGGATGTGTGCCCGGTGACTAAGGACGCACGCATTGAAAATTTGTAGTATGTACCAGAAACATGGTGAGTGTATGTATCTTTTCATGTATCACCCGTCTTTGCAGGGCCGAAACTAGCCTTTTTTGCACCCGGGGTAAACAAGGATTTTGTATCCCTTCCCCTCCCTCTTCCACAAAGTATATTTACAAAGAGAATTTTATTAATTTTATAATAGACGACTTATTTTAAAAGTTAAAATATGTAATACTGAACTACGTAATCTACAGTGGCGGATCCAAGGAGGAGGTCCCTCTGAACATCAACAAAAGTATTCTGAAGATCATTTTCAAAATGACATATTCAGTAGAGTCTCGATTATCCGAGTCCCGCCTAACCGAGTTTCCGCTTTCACCGAGTTATTTTCTTCTTATGGACTGATGGCTTCCATTATTATGAAACAGCCATTATAAATGAAGTGTTAGGTGAAGATGAAAGAGCAGCCGTAAAAAGTTAGAACTCTGATTTTCTGGTCCGAATGGAAAAAAAAAATGGCCATAATTTTTTTTTTGCCAAAAAAAAAAAAAAAAAAAAAAAAAATTATGGCCATTTTTTTTTATCCCATTCATACAAGAAAATCAGAGTTCTAACTTTTTACGACTGCTCTTTCATCTTCACCGAACATTTCATTTATAATGGTTGTTTCATAATAATGCAAGCCATCAGTCCATCAGAAGAAAATGATCCTTTCCAAAGGTATAATCCTTCATTTGGCGCCCCTTTGTTCTTGCGCACGGGGCACATGCCCCCTCTGCCCCCCCCCCTTAGTTTCGGCCCTGCGTCTTTGTACGTCGTATACTTTTAAATAAACAGTCTTTTGAAACCCAATGAATCATTTAGGTTAAACATGTACAATAAAACTTCTATAGCGGACACTACCGGAAAGCGAACACCTCTACTTAGCGATCTATTTGTGCGCTTTTACCTCTGAATAGTGGACACTTCCCAATCTACCACATGTGTACGTGTGTATAAATTATCGCAAATACGATACATATGTTTTTATGTGTATCAAAAACGAAATGTTGGTAATATTTTTCCTATTCCGAGCGAAGAAAAAAGGGGCTCGTTACTGTACAGTAAAGAAAGAATACTCTATGATCACATTTCTTTTATGCATTTCATTTCTCACGCAGTAAGACACTCTTTATTTATTGCTATGAACTTACACTGTTTATGATTGACTAGTCATGATTGACTCAAGACGAGAGTGCAAATTATAAAGCAAGCAATACCTATAGGACTAGACTTTGAAGACGCTTTTCACGTGCTGATTAAAAGCTGCATAATTAACAGTAATAAAAATTTTTTAATTTGAAACAGAAGAAGTATTTTGAACACTCTTTGTGAAAGTTCTAGTTTTTAGTATAACAGATGATCATTTACAAAAATCGTTATAAAAGATTAATCGAGGTATTAAAACCTAAAACATTTTTTAATTAGATGAAATTCGTATAATTAGAAAATCATTTTGTATCGTTGATGATTTAATAACATTTTATTTTATATGAAAATAAAAAGTTTTGGTCAGAGGCATAGAAAGCCAATTTTGTGGCCAAACGTATAATTGATTAATAATTATGTATGTATTAATTACTTTTAAAAAATTGACATTTTCGTTTTCGGCCTTAAAAACCTGTTTCGATCGATCCTTAGTTGTAAGTTTACTTGTAACTTGTAAGCCATCTTTTAGTTTAAAAAAAAAGGGCTACTCAAGCCTGCGTTTTTGCTTTCGTCATAAAAAAATTTCTCTTCTTTTCCATTCGTTTTGAGCAAACCGCATCTTTTTATCTGTTCGAATTCTTAATTTTCAAAGTTGTTGCTCGGCTTTTGGATTAACCGGATGTTACTGAGAAATACTACGTGTTTATCACGATGAAAATTGATGTCCATATCATTTACATTTCTTTTACAGGATTTACAAAATAATTCGGATACATTATTGTGAATTAGTGATTATTATTTGAAGTACATTTTTATGAGCATATATTATTTCAGTATAAACGCAATTTTTGCACAGTATTTTAAAAATTGATCGATTTTGTTAGTTTTCATGCATGATATTTTGTTTGTCTCATAGTTTGTCTGCCAGCATTTGAACTCTTTTTAGACATGTTTGGTCTATAACGAAAATTATATGTGTTATTTATATCGATTACATCACGTTTCAAATTAAAAAAAATAATACGTATAGCATTTATAATAATTTTATATGCACTGACAAAAGAATTGATAAGTTTTTCAATGCATATTATTTCCCTAATGCATATTTACAGCCATTAAGATCCGTAATAAATCTAAATGTCTAAATATGTTATTCAAAGCATATTTAAAGACAAAACATTAAATATACATACATACATATTTCAAGTATGTTAAATATTTTAAATAATTTATAAATAAGTGTTGTAGTCGTAAATAAAAGAAGAAAAAAGAATAAGATCAGAGGGTATACGTAGAGAGTATACGCTATATTGTTATTTGAGAAACACAGGGTAAACGACTTGTTTTTAATAAATCCAGAAGGTACATGGCGTATATCACCGTATAATCTCAACAACACCCCTGAATACATTAAATTTAAGCATAATGTAAAAAGATTAATAAGTATGTTAACCAGTATCCTGGCGTCGTAAAATTTTTGTGGTGTCCTTTCATGGTGCCATTTCGTTTCCAATATTATGACTTATTGAAAAATAAATAAATAAATAAAAGGAATTTTTATAGGAGTAATGGTATTTTTACGTGTCTGTGGTTATCAGTTTTATAAATCAGTAAGTATATCACTTATACACTTTATTATTTTCACATGAATCTTATGGATTGACGAATAAATTAGAGTAATAAGAAAATACTAAATGGACCACAGCAGGCAGTTAATGGTTAATCTCTGAATCAGATTGTTTCCACTGCGTAACATTTTTATAAAAGTGCCAGTAAGTAATTCGATCATATTAAAAGGAGACTCTGCCCGGGATCCAGATAGATTTTTTGCTGTTAACGAAACGAGATTGACTAATCGGAAGCCTGCATTTTTGCAAATAGTGAAAAGTTCGCAAAAATGCAGGCTTCCGATTGGTCAATTTTATTTCGTTAATAGCGAAAATTCTATCGCGATCCTCGCCGTTACATCTTATATCTATGAGTCAGATAGATGCAGAAGCTCAACGGACAATGTAATCAAATTCCAGCATTTTTCAATAATTATCAGCTATTATTTTACTGAATTTATATATATTATCGTTTAAGGTTTAGCCTTTTTTATTAGTGGAAGTTCTTTTGCAGTTTCTTTATTAATTCTATGTATGTCAGACTACATGGATGTGTTTCTAATCAAAACAACAAATCTGAGAAACAAATTTCAAAAATCCGATCATGAACTAATGCTAAAGTAATGTAATTTGTCTGGTATATAACTGAAAATCTATATAAAAAACGTAATCGAAGTTATTGGGGCATTCCGATGTACAACATCGATAAACCATCCAACTCTCGCTTTCGTTGAGGACAACAGGTGTTTTCCGGTAAATGGAATACGGTGAAGGTGAAACGGATTTACAGGCAAGGTGAAAGGCATTTAATGGAAAAAAAAAAAAGTTAACTGAGGTCGATGTCTTACGTTGGGGTTTGTATTTTTCGAATTTGATTGCGTATATACCTATATACATATAGTTACTTTCGGAACTGGAAAGTGAAAGTAGCCGCATTAAAAAAAAACCTGCATTTTTTTTTTTTTTTTAATAACATGCAGTTGAAATCATATGCTCTTTTCTGCTTTTATCCTAAAGTTAGATTCTTAGATTTGTCTCATTGTACAAAATTTTTTTAACTAAATAAATAAATGCATATAAATAAACATTTTGAAGGAAAGTTGAGCAATTTTTTGGCAGAATTTAGTTGAAAACAATTTACATATGTATGCAAAATTCCATCTGCTTTAAAATTTTTATTTTTTAAATTTAATTCATTTGTATTGAAAATAATGAAAAAAATATATACATTAGTTTTCATTTTTTAAATTAACTTTGAACAAAATTTATTATTTTATCTTTGTGACTGCTTTCATTCTGAATCAGAGTCTGATTTTATTGATTCTTATGCTGCTGGGAGATAAACACTTTCAGTAAAAAGTGGGTGAAACATAAAACTTTTTTAAATTATATATTTTTTAATTAATTTTATTGATAATTTTAAATAGAAAATGCAACGGATATGATATATTAAATAGTTGAATGATACATTACAAATAGTAGTCTTAAATTCAGCAAGAATATCTGGTTCTAAGACTGAAAGATTAAATTTTGAGATTGAATTTTGAAAATTTCACATCTTTAGACATGAAATTGATTTTTAATAAGCATAGAGATATCGTTTCATTACATAATATGCAGGGTGATTAAAAATAGCGTGTATGGCGATTACTTCTTAAACCGTGGTTTTGTTTGTAAAAATCAAGATTTACAATATATATATAAACTAGGAAAAAAAAAGTTTTCCCCGCCATGTCAAAATTTCCGGAAATTTTACATCTCTAGACATGAATTTGCACAGAAATATCGTTTCATTACGTAACATACCCGGTGATTAAAAATAGCGGTTATGGTGATTACCTTTTAAGGGGTTACCTACGTTCTCAACTTTCAAAAAATCCTTTTTTTTTCTTTTTATTGCGGATTTTGAACTTTTATAGCGTGTATAATTATAGACAAAAATATTTAAAGTGATATCTCAATTATTAAGAAAGACATGAGTAAAAAGTGAACACGCGCATGATTAAAATATATTGAATCCCAAAACTTTAAACGCGATTTTCTGGAAACTACATTTTTCACATGGGCAGCATGATAACTTTAACAATTTTTAACATTTTTTGATAAAATTTGAGCTCATACACGCATAATTAAATTATTTAACGGACATCGAGCCATTTAAATAAATATATATATATATATATATTTCATATTTTTCCAATAAGTTTAAAAGTTAAAATTTTAAACGAAAAATGAATTTTTTCTTCAAAATAGCGCAACTTTCTTATTTTTCAAAATTTTAAAATTTTGAGCCGATGGCCCAAATCTAACTACAACATTTTTTTTTTTTTTTAATACTTGAAGCGATAAAAAAAAAACAAAAAAAACATGGAATTATTACTTTTTCAACTAATTTTACCCCCTTCCTAAAAAAAAAATTTCAACTTCCAATTCTCTTGGCTGTCACGTGAAGAAGATAGGTTGGCTTCAGACGCGTTCTTAGTGCAAGATAACGCTGAAAATTCATAAATTTAAAAATATCATAATTCGCCAATTTTCTTTCGACATTTTTCTAAATATAAATTATAGTTACAGGAATGAGCAGAAAAATTTAAATTTTGAATTTTAATAAAGTCCTAAGCAAAATGTATAACTAAAATCTCTGGGAAAAATTTATCTCCTAGATAATTTTTTTTTGACAATATATTTTTAATGGTATAAAAGTGTGGAATATTACCTTAATAAATTTATATGTGTGCTTTTCTTGGAGCTGAAGACTTTAAAAAACTTATATGTTGAAAAAGTAATAAAAAAAAATCTGCAAAAATCGCCATTTTAAAAATTTAATAAAAAATATCCAACATTAATTTAAACTTACGATAAAGACAAATATATCATTAAATGACTCTTGAATAATAAACTGTCTTTAATTTGAATTAAAATAGTCAAAAGAATTTATATAGAGTCCGCTTATGTGTGCTGTCTTATTTTTAGGACGATGAGGAAATATGGGTTAAAATTTACTATAAAATGTTCGGTATTGAAAATGAAGTGGTTAGCATTAGAAGTTTGTTTACAGGGATACACAAAATAATTGCGTCACATTATGGCCTATTAGGAAAAATCGTTTGCGGTGATATTTATTAATAGTACGATATTTAAAACATAATGAGATTGATATGCACTACTGGAGTGCATTACAATACAACAAGCTTTCTCAGCAGTGTAGAATAAGTTGCATTTATAGTTCGTTTGCAGGTATGCACAAAAAATTGCATTACATTATGATCTATGGGGAAAAATCGTTTGTGGGCAATTTTATGACGCTTCGAATATAATAAAATTAAGAAGGATAAGTCAGTTGCACTACAATTTAAGTATTGCGCGGCAGCGCAATACTTATTTATTTCCAGTGTCACTTCTCAATGTTAATTTAACATAGAAAAGCCTATGGAGATGATAACTTTTTCATTTTTTCTTCCCACCTTTTTGTCTCTGATGCCACTCATTTTTTATTCTTTACTAATTCTAATTATATTATAAATTTAAAGTGTAAAAACGTTTGCCTGACGTCAGGGTCAAAACGAATGGCAAAATACTTTTGCATATGGGTGAATTATAACCCAGAGAGAAACAAGGGCCAATTTTTTTGTATATTATTCAAATATTTTTCTTAATAATTCCAAATTTCACTTTTTTCATTGAGAATCAATTTTTAATAGAAAATGTAACATTTTTTCTTCATTGTTGCCAAAAATTTCAAAAGCCGTAATAATAATTTATTTGGTTTTAGTAGAAAGATTCCCGCGTGAAAAATTTTAATTGAAATAGTTTTTTTTTTTTCAAAAATTAAAAAAGGTGAATATGGCGTCATAGTGGAAATAAAAAGGATATTTTCAGAATACGTTTTTGCTTTGGTCAAGTTTATATTTTAGTAAAAAGTTTCTAATGGATAGCTATTTTTACGCAGGTAGCGAACTTAGTGGGGAATTACATAACTTAAATTTTAAAATGTATTTTTTTTTTCGCGATGAGAACTATTTATACCCCAAGTTAAACTTAGGTAATAATTTTCTGATGTGTTTACATCACCCTTTGGGAGAGAATAAGGTTTAAAAATTCAAGTAAAACTTTTATTTTTTTATTTTTTACTGTATCACAGCTATAATATTGTTAAATATTAGCAGTAAGGATTCAACAGAATTTACATTTACATTCATAGCGTTCCTGAGTGGGAAATAGGGTATCTAAATTTAAGTGAAGTTAATTTTTTATGTTTTGATTGTAGATTTTTTACGTTCAGATTGGAAGTTTTTGTCCAAACTACCGCAACCTGCATTACTACAGTGGTGAAACATTTTGAATTACACATTGGTAAACTGCATCCCACATTGTGATGCAATACCGCATACATCAAATCCTGATGATGATACTCTGTATTAATTTTGAAATGCGTTCGTCTGAGTGCTGTAGTCATTAAAAAACTTGACATATTAAACAAAAACATAATTTGAAGAACAAATTAAAAAAAAAAAAAAATATTTCCTACATTGTTTAAGCCCGAGAAGTGAAAGATATTAAGTTATTTCATTCAATTAGTTCAACATTTAATGTTAAATTTTTGTAACAAATTAGTTAAGCCAATTGAAGATTAAAAAATAAAAATAAAATTAATACAATATGATACTTAAAACATCCTAAAAACTTAGATTCAGTTCAAATGAAATCGAAATAAATCTTAGACATTTTTTTAAGTTTTGTATTTTGCATGCATCTTATCATTTTATGCACAATTTTCCTAAACATAATACTAAATCTGCAATACAAATATTTTCAATTAAAAATGGAAGAAGTCTAATATTTATTTCGATTTCATTTGAACGGAATCTAAGTTTTTAGGATGTTTTAAGTATCATATTGTATTAATTTTATTTTTATTTTTTAATCTTCAATTGGCTTAACTAATTTGTTACAAAAATTTAACATTAAATGTTGAACTAATTGAATGAAATAACTTAATATCTTTCACTTCTCGGTCTTAAACAATGTAGGAAATATTTTTTTATTTTATTTATTTTTTTTAATTTGTTCTTCAAATTATGTTTTTGTTTAATATGTTTTCTATCGGTGACAGAGAGTGAAGCATTTGTTGACATTTACAAACACACAAAATAATTTGATCACAGGACTGACTATCTATATTGTAAAGGACAAAGTGTCTGTACGTAACGCTGACGTCATTTTGCGAATGGCAACACTTGACGATGAAATTTCGCTTTTATTGCAATTTTTTTATTTTTTTAAACTTCTAAGTATCGCATATTTTCAAATTTTACACTGTCGAAAAATGGGGGGGGGGGGAGGTGTAATTTCAAATGCAATTTGTTTGAAAAGTATATCGCAATTTACACAATTTTTAATGTTTTAAAAATAATTTTCAAGCATATTTTCTTTTCCAAATCTATCTCGATCGCGTGCAGACGATTGCGCGAGATAAATCCGTTTACAGTTAAGATAATATAAACAGCTCATGATTTGAAACGAATTAAAGAGGTTCATTCTAAATAGCGATCTTTGGCAATTTCTTCGGCTGTTAAATCCAGACGCTACCAATAGGAAAACATCGCATTTAATACATTTCAAAACTTCATTTGAACGCATTATTGCTGTTTTTCATATAAATATGATTTTTACTATTTTTAATGGGCATTCTAAAAATATATTAAATGTAAAAAATATTAGAATTATGAAAAAAAAAAAAGTAGATCCGTGCGAGGCTTTCTCACCGCAATCATTGAGATTATTTTTTGATATGTCTTTTCATTAACTGCATTTTTTTTTTTTTTTTAATGAAATGACGCGATTTAACGATATATAAATATACTACATCAAAAACTGCTTGCTGAACCTTTCGGAAAATAAAATACCTCATTCATCGAAGTGCCTGTAGTATGTGCAAGGATGTTGACATCAGGAATAATATATATGATGGTCTCCACCTATATTCTGTAAGCCAGGAAGCCCGAGTTTATCCACTAGTGATCGATAATTGCAGGAAGTGTCTTTTGCTGCAGTATGCATTTGTAAACTTATCCGCTTTTTGTGTATAGTGATGTGTAAAAATATCAGATCATATACAGGGTTTCAAGAAATAATTAACATACATTACTGGATATGAACAGAATGACATGAACAGAAATTGTAGAAAAGAGATTTTTACAGTTATATATTTTTTAAATTGCTTATTTAGGCAATTCATTTCCTTGTATGAAAAAATGAAGTTCTGTAACTTAGGAGCTACATGAGCTTTTTTGGCCATTTGGCGCTATCTATTGGTCTTTAGGTGAACTATTATATGTTACTTAACTGTGATAACATGCATTTAAGATCGTTGAAGTCTGTTTTTATTCTGATTTGTTATCACGAGGATGCTGTTACTGCTGTTTTAATCACTGTTACAACTTGCAATGTGCTCAACTGGCGTTTTTTCTCTATCATTATAAGGTGGTAATTATTAATTCTGCAAACTTTTAAAAGCATTATAAAACTATTATATCGCTGAAAAGTTGTTATTGTGCAGTGTAAACACTTTAAAGTATATAATTTAAAATTAATCTTTGAGCAATTTTTGTTAGGCAACTCAGGAGTGACATTATGTCCAACAGAAACAAAAATAAATTTGTTCACTATTTTTCTAGTGGATAATTAACAAAAATAGACTCAAATATAATTTTTCCCGAAAAAAAAATCATGCATTAAAAAGTTAATAATATGCTGTTATTGTTGGAAAATGTTTCATAATCAACGCCTGATGCATAATTGTTTGTTCTCTTTTGTCACCAGAAATTTTTCATTTTGACAAGTCTTAAGATGTAAACTGCACAATACAATAATTTGCTAATTTTTTTATGCATTTTTAAAATCTGGGTTTCTGAACTATTTTTGTTCTATTGCCACAAAAGACTGACTGTTTTTTGTGCAAATCATTAAAAGTTACACTTTTAACAGTTAATCATAATTAATTTGGAAATTTTTGAAGAATTTCAAATTTTCAATTAGGTGTCCGCTTTTTCGCGAATAAAGCGTCATTTTTGTGAATGAATTAGCATAATTTATTTGAAAATATCGACAGATATTATAATGGTTATTAAAATTTTGAAATTTAAATGATTTTCTAAAATATTAATTTATTTTAATTTTAACGGAATTTTTGTAATAATTTTAAATAGTGGAAATTAAGTTATTCCGCTGATGTGAAAAAGGGGAAATAACAGGGATTATTACTTGTATATTATTGATGCCATTTTCTCATTAAAACTGAAAAGAAAAAAATAGTTTAAAATTGAAAAGATCGTGTTTAAGACTGTGCTGAGGGTAAAATACTTTCACAAGACAAAAACGACCTTTTAAAAGAAATAGTACATTTAAATTAATAAAACTCAAATATTATTTTAATAAGTGCATCGAAAATGATGTCATTTTCATTCCACAAGCTCTGAAGCTGTAAAAAATGCTTTTGATAAATGATATCGCCTTTCAAAATGGCATCCCTTACCAAGATTTACTATAGAATAATTTTGTTCAAAGTGTAATTTTAGTAATTTTCAATTAACTTACACTGAAAAAAATTTCCTACAAGAATGTGAAATAAAATATAGTTATTTTTTTCTTTATCTAAATCAAAAGATTTGAATATCATGCAATACAAATGAAACATATTGGATTTGCACTCAGCTAGTAATATGTATTAATTGCTGCAAAAGTATTAGAAAATAATACTCCAGAGTACAAATGTATATAACAGCCAGCCTGTCCTGGTACAATATGCCCAGTTTCCAATTTTGGATGCCTCATATTTTATTTGAAGTGATTTAGAATGGGTTAAAAATTGCATGATAAAAGTGAGAGATGTAACAAAATTTCGATAAATACTGACAAAGATAAACTTCTAGAAAAAATAAAATCTTTATTTTCATTTTTTTTCATACGTAAGATAAATTCAACATATAGGGAGGTAAGAAAACCGTTATACCTGTGTTATCTTGCTGTAACATTAGAATGCACTGAACAAATATATAAACTGCTAAATGTAAAAAAAGTTATAAAGATAATTTATTTAATTACATTACTTTGACCTCATAAAATAAAAGTTTTATACTCTATTGAAATAATAATAATAAAAAAAGCTCTTCTCCTTTTTGTCTAAAAAGTGATACAATAATTTTGACATCTGTGATTTATTTTAAAATGTAACATCGTTGCTATGTTAGTTTGTTTACAATGTATAACATAAAATGCTTCATTAGCTACAGAAAAATTGCCTTAATGGTAACGCAAATGTATGAGGCGCTGAAAAACCAGAGTGGGCCGACCGTAACAGCTGTGATTTACAAAAAAATGATTTCCAAAATTTTTACGAATTTTTGTCAAATTCTTTAAGGCCAGTGGCCAGTTCTGCCAGTGCCGAAGGAGACCAAGCTTTTTCAGCAAGCATAGTGCCAGAGTGCACCAAGCCACTCTTGCATTGGCAACTTGATATCCAAGTTACGTTGGACCATCTCTTAAACTGGCTCTATTACTTGAATAGTTTTGATATTAATAAAATTCATTATACAGCCAAGAGATGGCATGAGATACAATAATAGTTTGACACTTCAAACTCATTTTATGCAAAAATGTGGGATAGACCAATCTGGTTTTCAGCACCTCTTATATACATATATTACTGCTTTAACACCTTGACCGCCAATCAAAAGGACAAAATTGTAATTTTTTTTCTCTGTAATTTATTTAAAATGCTAAAAAAGGGTGTTTTTTTCAACATGAGATAAATTTATTTTATTACGTTTAGGCATATAATCTATGAGAGTATTAATCATAACTTAATTTTCCAAAACTGGGTTTTATCTGTAGAATTATATTAATTTAAACAATGCTTCTGTTGCAGTGAAACCTACAGCTTATTGAATGGATATATCAGTTTGCGACAGTGAGAAATTAATTACTTCTTTAACGAAACTTCTTTATTTATTACTTCTGTAATGAAAAATATTCCACAGAACTAACATATCAGGATTTCCATCCCCTCTTTTATTTACTTTTTTTATTGGCTATCAATTGCACTATGATGGCTAATTGCTAGCCGTGAACGAACAAATGACCCAGTCTCAAATTTACTAACAAAAGGACTAAGTAGTCTAATAAATAATAAATTTGGTAACGGTTTTAATGCTACGTGAAGCATGATGGGGAGTACAAATTAAAGTGGGCGCAGTATTTATAAGCTCCAATGGGCTCCAACTAATATTTTAATACTCACTAAAAGAACAAAAGTATCGAATCTGAGCTCCACGGCAAATCAAATACCAGTTGTAGTTTGCTCTACAGCACTGCAAATTATTGAACACATGTTCAGAATCACCCTACATAATTAAAAATTATAATACTTTATTTTGTTGTTAAAAAACACAGAACAAATCTTTAATTGTTTCAGAGAAGATACAGAATTATTGATAAAACTTTAATACTTTGTTAAGAATTAAAGTAAAGAATATTTTTTTTCTATAAAAGTTATACATAAAACACCTTTTCATAAGCTATTTAATTTTTTATAGAATATTAATTCTACTATTATAAATACATACTAAATTAAACCTTCATCTATGTATTAAATTATGTATCAGGAAAAAACAATGAAACTACAAAAAACTTGATTTGTATAATACACACAGAAAAATATATTGAACAGAATAAAAATAGTATAAAATTGTCAGAGACACTCACAAGTTATTTATAACATTTGCAAAATAAAACATATGTTTAATTTTGCATATAAGAATTGCAAAAAAAAAAAAAAAAAAATCACTCATAATAAACTACAAAAATTATGAAATAAATATTTATAACAATTCTTGATTCCAAATGTTGCATTAAGAATCTAAAATGCATATCACCAATGCAATTAAATAGGGAGGAGCAAGATTTTTGAACAGATGTGCTTGTTGCTAACAGCCCAGGTTGTGTTTTTTTAATGCGGAATATTAACATAAGATAATTAAGCTAAGCATTTTTTTCTTCTTTGCCAAAATCACCCATTCAAGAAAATTTTTAAACACATCAACATGTAAAGCAATATAGAAACTTAACAATTAAGAAATATTACTACTTCACTCACGCAAAAACACCCTTTCGCTAATGTTAATCCTACGGAAAGAATTTTTTTAAATAGCTCGTTTGAATTTCAATATTTTTAAAAGATTTTTTTTTCATTGTATAGCTAAAGTAGATGTGTACAAAGGCCGTTTTTTACATTTTCAATCTTCTTTTCAGGTTTTTAAATAAAGAATACTTTCACTTTCAAAAACGCTTTCAAAAGTAAAACTATCCTAATTAAAAAAATCTGTAAGCAAAATCGAAAAAGTAAAAAACAACCTTTGTACAGATCGACCTCAGCTATCCAATTAAAAAAAAAAAAAAAAAAAAAAAAAAAAAAAAAATCGTTTAAAAATATTGAAATGCAAACGAGATATCTTAAACAATTTCTTCCATAGGGTTAACATTAGACAATGGGTGTTTCCACATGAGTAAAGTAGCCTCTTAACTATTCAAAAGTAAGTTTCTGACAGCATTTTTGAAAACTGATCTTATGAACAGGTAGCCAAAAAGGCTCATTTTTAGTCCTTTCTCCTCCCTTTACCCACCTCAAGAACAACGTATAAACATAAAAGCAACACAATAATGTAACAAATAAGTAATATAAAATGCCAAAGTAAGTTTTTACTGGATTTTTATTAAATGGAGTATTTATTTATTTATTTTTTGACAGGAGGTAGGGGGACATAGTTTAGTGAAACCTCCCATTTAGTTTACATTTTAAACACACAAATGTAAAGAGAAAAACAGCACTAAAAATGATCTTTTACTTGGAGTTTAGGGAGGCAGAGCCCCTACAGACGAACACTTAGTTCCCTTTTTCTTAGGGCTTAATTATTTTAAACCTTTATATTCTGAATTTTGAATACAAAAATTGCTTCACCTAATAATTATTTACGTTAATGTCAAAGATATTCAGAACAACGTATATAATAATAATTTGATTTTTATATAATTTTTTTAATTAAAACGGATTTAATAAATCGGTAGTTAGAGCTCTTTTTACAAAATATTTACAATAATAATTAGATTCATTAACAAAAAATATTGTTATGGAAGTCTCACAATTGTTATAAGAACAGTGTAAATAAATGTATTGTGATCTTATCTGCAGCAGAGAAGTGTTCTGTAGTTGCAAATTTTTCCTATAAAATTTTTTAATAGGATAAAAAGCTACACCTAGGTAAATGGTTGAGAAAATCACCACATTAAAAAATATTTAGTTTCGACTGTTTCACTGCTCTTTCTAATTAATATTGAGCAAATTATTTTGTATGAGAAATGCAATCTACTTTTATTAAAAGACGAATTAAATAAATTTTATATAGAATTTTCTTTAATGATACTTAAAAGTACCGTCAGGATAGAAAATAAATCTTACAAGGAAGGTCTCCTTACTGGGCATACTAGAAATAGGTTGAAAAAAAAAATGCTAGTGAAACTACTTATGTATGTAATTAAACAAAAGCATAATTTGAAGAACAAATTAAAAAAACAAAATTTATTTCATACATTGTTTAAGCCCGAGAAGGGACAGATATTAAGCTATTTCATTCAATTAGTTTTACATTTAATGTTAAATTTTTGTAACAAATGAGTTAAGCCAATTGAAGATTAAAACAGAAAAATAAAATTCATACAACATAATACTTTCAACACCCTAAAAACTTAGATCCTGTTCAAATGAAATCGAAATAAATCTTAGACTTTTTCCATTTTTAATTGAAAATATTTGTATTGCAGATTTTGCATTATGTTTATGACAATTGTGCATAAAATGATAAGATGCATGCAAAATACAAAACTTAAAAAAATGTCTAAGATTTATTTCGATTTCATTTGAACGGAATCTAATTTTTTAGGGTGTTTTAAGTATCATATTGTATGAATTTTCTTTTTCTTTTTTAATCTTCAATTGGCTTAACTAATTTGTTACAAAAATTTAACATTAAATGTAAAACTAATTGAATGAAAAATCTTAATATCTGTCCCTTCTCGGGCTTAAACAATGTATGAAATAAATTTTGTTTTTTTAATTTGTTCTTCAAATTATGTTTTTGTTTAATATGTCAAGTTTTTTAATAACTACTGCACTCAGGCGAACACATTTCAAAATTAATGGAGAGTATCATCATCAGGCGTTGATGTATGCGGTATTGCATCACAATGTGGGATGCAGTTTACCAATGTGTAATTCAAAATGTTTCACTATTGTAGTAATGCAGGTTGCGGTAGTTTGGACAAAAACTTCCAATCTGAACGTAAAAAATCTATAATCAAACCATAAAAATTTAACTTAATTTAAATTTAGATACCCTATTTCCCACTCAGGAACGCTATGAATGTAAATGTAAATTGTGTTGAATCCTTACTGCTAATATTTAACAATATTATAGCTGTGATACAGTAAAAAATAAAAAATAAAAGTTGTACTTAAATTTTTAAACCCTATTCTCTCCCAAGGGGTGATGTAAACACATCAGAAGATTATTACCTAAGTTTAACTGGGGGGTAAAATTGTTCTCATCTCGGAAAAAAAATACATTTTAAAATTTAAGTTATGTAATTACCCACTAAGTTCGCTACCTTGAGTAAAAATAGCTATCCATTAGGAACTTTTTACTAAAATATAAACTTGACCAAAGCAAAAACTTATTCTGAAAATATCCTTTTTATTTCCACTATGACGCCATATTCACCTTTTTAATTTTTGAAAAAAAAAAAAAAAAAAAAAAAAAACTAGCTCAATTTAATATTTCACGTGAAAATCTTTCAACTAAAAAGAAATAAATTATTATTACGGCTTTTGAAATTTTTGCAACAATGAAGTAAAAATGTTACATTTTCTATGAAAAATGTCCGTTGATTTTCAATGAAAAAAGCGAAAATTGGAATTATTAAGAAAAATAATTGAATAATGTAAACAAAAATTGGCCCACCTTTCTCTCTGGGTTATAATTCACCCATATGCAAAGGCATTTTACTATTCGTTTTGACCCTGACGTCAGGCAAACGTTTTTACACTTTAAATTTATAATATCATTAGAATTAGTCAAGAATAAAAAATGAGTGGCATCAGGGACAAAAAGGTGGGAAGAAAAAATGAAAAAGTTATGATCTCCATAGGCTTTTCTATGTTAAGTTAACATTGAGAAGTGACACTGGAAATAAATAAGTATTGCGCTGCCGCGCAATACTTAAATAAAGGATCCGTTAAATTTAACGATGGAATTCCAGTAGAACATCTGTAAAAAAATAAAATACTTTCGAATACTTGGTGCGAAAATACGAAAGCGACGCGCGATTTGGCGAGCAGGAGTTTTTCCCGCCAAAAGCAAACGATTTTAATGCTTCTGAAAATTGCTTAATTGATTTTTAGAATGTGCGGTATTTAATGGATTTGAACTTAATCAATGAAAGAGTTCATTAAATATATATTTTTTATTACTACACATACATGTTGGTGATTGCTTTAGGTATTTAATTTTATCACTGCAAAATTATTTTCTATGTTTAGCAAGATGCAAATATCTGTTTTAATTTATAGCGAGCTTTTTAAATTTAAACGGCTGTTTAAAAATAAAATCCACATGAAGAATTCTGCCTTTGTAAATTTCCATATAGAAGAAAAGGCTGTTTCCATAGCAACAAAGTCAAATCGACAGTGCTCAATGGGACTTATTTCTGAGCTTGAAACAATTTAAATTTTGTTATAAATAGTAAAATATTTAAATTTCATTATAAATACATAGGACAAAACTATAGTTAAAACAAACAAAAAATGACAAAACTAAAGTTATTTAAATTAAACTTATTTAAGCAAATTCAACGTAAAAAGTTTTTTGCTTAAAGAGTACAACATAAAAGTGTATTTTTTGAAATTTTATTTCATCGCCAACCGGTGATAAATCGCCAAAGAAACGAAATGTTCATTATTTTTTTACATATGCTCTATCGATGTTCAGCCAAAAACAATTTTCAAAACATATGTAACCACATGAGAAGAACATTCTGTAATTTTTTCCGATGTTTCTAAGTATGCCCATGGATACCTTCCTTGTTAGTTTTTTTTTTTTTTTTCATAACCAAAGAAAAAGATAATTTAGTTAACTAAATTTCGAAATCCAGGGACAAACAATGGCCCTTTTTGCCTCCCCTTACGGTCACCCATGCATAATTGTTATAAAATATTACATTACCCTCACTATCCCACTATCAACAGAATATTCAAAACAGTATCACAGAAATGTAGTATCTTCGCTAAATGCACCTGCCAGGCGAAACTCTTCTCTAGTAATAACACAGTACATGCGCTGAGGTGTGACAGTACACCCAGGAGGTCGAGACATGGATGTTCGAAGAATGAATTCTTTGCCCGATGGTGGAGGGAATTCAGATATAGTAGAATGGTGGGTGCTGGATGGTGAGTCTACTGGAGTAGATGGTGCTGGTATAGGTTTCTCATCAAGTATCAAATGTGAAGCCTGAAAAGTAATACAATAATGAAAATTTTATTCGGTAACACAAAGAACAGTAATAAAGACTATTTAACCCTTTAACAGATGCAAAATTTTCTAAATCTTTATTAACTGTGGTGTAACAGCAAGCAGGGCCATTGCTAAGACTTCTTATTCAAGGAGGAGAGGACCTTAAATTGCCAAGACAAATTTCAGTACTTGCCAACTCATTGAGAAGCAAAAATAAATAATTCTCGACGTTTGCCAACTAGTTTTACAATTTTGCCAAGTTACTACAATTAGAAAATGTAATATAGATCTTATTTCTAAAAAGCTTAATAATATTCCCAATTATATTGGTAACTTTTGCTAAATCTATCAGAAGTAGAAAGTGTATTATAGTTTTTTATTAAAATTTTAAACAAATTTGCCAAGTGTAGCATAAATTCGTAACGTTTGGGTGGGGGCTCCCCCTGTCCCCCCTCAGCGGGAGCCCTGGCAGTAAGCTACTGTGGCAAGCTTTTGAAAATTCCAAGATGTGTAATTTATAAACCCAGAGTAAAATACAAAGCTTTAGTCCGCAAGTTCTTAATTAGAACCAATTAAATTACATTAATTAAAATAAATGAAAAGGAATACAGATATGAGCCACCGCTCATATCCACATTAAAGAATATCTTATTACACAAACTCAAACTAGGCCTGATAACTTTTAGTATCAAGACGTCATTTCATTATGTCCTTTCAGACTCTACTCCAAAGCTTAAGGCACTCAGCTTCTGAATTCCCCTCAGTAATGCTAAGTCTAAGGGAGTAGAATGCATTCGTATATTTAAAATATCACCTCGAGAAATTAATATTTTTAACTCTTTTTTTTTTCTGTGAACTGTTCTTAAAGGATCTCTCTTTTTTTCTTAGTTCTCAAAATACTTCTAAAATCTATGCTTAATTTAATATTTTATGTGTTAAAAGCGGATAAAGTGTGAGTAAAATTTTAACAATTGATATAAAATTAAGTATATATTTCAGAAATATTTTGAGAACTAAGAAATAAAGAGAGATCCTTTAGGAAGAGTACACAGAAAAAAGGAGTTAAACATATTAATTTTCCGATGATATATTTCAAATATACGAATACATCAAATGTCCATAGACTTAACATTAGTGAGGGGAATTTGAAAGCTGAGTGACTAGCAGCCTTAAACTTTCCTTTCCTCTTCCTCCAGAAATTGCCCATCGTTTTTTCTCTGATTAATTTCTAAAAATCCTCTCTAGCTCTATCTTCATTGGTAGTTCACGAAATCACCAGTTTTCGTATCTGATTCCCATAAAATTTAGTGAAAAACTAACAATCATCAAAATTTCTCACACGCCTACACTGCTTTCAAGGTGAAAGCAAAAAAACATTGCTGTATGCCCCCCAACCCTTTCGTTCTTTTCATCTTAGTTGCTGAATGAAATTATTTCATTAGTAAAATACTAGATTTAACTACAAACATTCATCTCTTACTATAAATGGAACTATTGTCCTTGCTCTGAAAATTTTTGTAGTTTCTTTATCAGACAATATTAGAAACAACCTTATTGTAGGCTAGGGATGCACCAGATGTGGATTTTTGCTAATCCGGTAGAAAACATTTACTGAATATTCGGTATCCGGCCGAATATTTTGTCGCTTTTAATTTCAATATTAATATTTCTATTTTACACTTGCTTAAAGAAAAAATTTTTTAAATTATTATAATTTTATGTCATTCAAATATTAATAATAAATTTAAATAAATTTATTATTACTTAAATTTACTTAAAAACAAATGCTTTGTAGTAATTAAATATTGAAATTTAATCGCTTTTCGATGACACAAAGCGGTCATATATAGTGATGGGCGATAACGAGATGTTTTTCTCGATTTTCTCGATTCTATGGACATCTCGATATTTTTCGATTGTGTAATTTTTTTCTCGATGACTCCAGTTTGCAAATTTGTTTTATAAATCATATATTATATATTACATACGTCATACATTTATCAAGAATCGTTTGCGGGTGAACTGGAATGAGTCGATGTTAATAAAGACTAGGTGACTTCGACCGCTAGCGGGCCCCTCCTTTAATCGGGGTCTCTAATTTATACGTTATCTTGTAATATGAAATCACGAACAGGTTACCCGCTATATACGGCACCGATATATGATAGCAGGCGGGTGTGGTGTGCACGCACTACAAAATCTTGTAAAAAATATAATATCGAAACGAATGAATCTCGGACCAGATCTTTTGGGGGAGGGGTCAAAGCGAACGGAGGGGCACAGTAGCTGCATAATATGATTAAGTCGTCACAGGTCTTTAGGCCTTTCCAACCATATGTCACATGAGAAGTCTGGATCTGAATTCATAAAACTGCCCTCCCCGTGGGGGCAAAGGGGGGGAGGGGTGCGGGAGGTGGATAACATGAGTAAGTGGTCATAAGCCTTTCCAACAATGTGTCACATGAGGGGTCTCGGCTAAATTTAGAAAAACACCCCCGTGAGGGAAAAGTGGGGGGGGGGGGGCGGTCACCGGAGGTGCATTACATCAATAAGTAGTCACAGACCTTTCCAACGATATCTCACATGTGGGGTCTTGGCTAAATTTGGAAAAGTGTCCCCCGGGGGGGGGGTGCAAAATGGGAGAACGTACACCGGAGGAGCATAACATCAATAAGTAGTCACAGACCTTTCCAACGATATCTCACATGAGGGGTCTTGGCTAAATTTGAAAAAGTGTCCACCGGGAGGGGCAAATTGGGGAGACTGTCACCGGAGGTGCATAACATCAATAAATAGTCACAGACCTTTCCAACGATATCTCACATGAGGGTCTTGGCTAAATTTAGAAAAGTGCCCCCCCCGGGGGGGGGACAAAGTGGTGGTGGGGACACCGTAGGTACATAACATCAATAAGTAGTCACAGACCTTTCCAACGATATCTCACACGAGGGGTCTTGACTAAATTTGAAAAAGTGTCCCCCGGGGGGGGCAAAGAGTGGGGGGGACTGTCACCGGAAGTGCATAACACCAGTAAGTAGTCACAGACTTTTTCAACGATATCTCACAAGAGGGGTATTGACTAAATTTGGAAAAGTGTCCTCCGGGGGGGTGGCCACCGGAAGTGCATAGCATCAATAAGTAGTTAGTCACAAACCTTTCCAACGATATGTCACATGAGGGGTCTTGGCTAAATTTGGAAAAGTGTCCTGAAATTTCATATATTATAAATAATATTTAGCTGAGGGCTCCATAAAAAAATCCGATCTAAAATGATAAAACCGGAAAAAACTACCCTCGCAGTGGGTGCCAAATTGGGGAGGGGAGGAAGAAAGTCTCATAATATGAAAGAGTCATCCGAGAGCTTACCGATGACATGACTGGTCCAAAAAGTGTTTGAAAATTGCTCCCCCTCCCTCCGCCCGTGGGCCCACTCCTTCGCCCCGGAATTCACACAGCCGCCACTTTAAAATTTTTAGGTTCAATAAATAATATTTACCGGATGACTGCATAAAAAACCCACATCTAAAGTGATATTTAAATTTATTATAGAAATCGGCTACGGTTTTAAAAATTTGTTCGCCCCTTCCCCATCCCCCTTTGGGCGAAGAAAGGTTCATAGTATGAAAGAGTGGTCAAAGGGCTTTTCGATTATATGCCACAGGAAGGGTTCGGTAAAATTTTTAAAATTGCACCCCGCATGAGACCACTCCCACGTCCTCCTCCCCCGAAATCACTCGACCCACCTTCCTCTTTGAAATTTTTATATTTAATAAATAATTTTCATCGGAGGGATCCAGGTATGTGACATCTTGGTAGGGCTAAAATAAGAGAAACTTTGAAAATTAGGGCTTCATTTCACAGCTCATTGTCATGCCTCTTTCTCTATCTCGTCCCTTGGTACTCTCGATAAATTTTCTTACTTTTCTTCTCTGCCGAGGACGAGAGAAATCCTCGAAAAGCTTCTCATAGGGAAATGTTGAAAAGCGCGAGAGAAATCCTCGAAAGGCTTTTCATTGGGAGATTTCGAAAAGGACGAGAGAAACCAGCAAGAGGCTTCCCATCGGGAAAGGTTGAAAAGGGCGAGAGAAACTATCGAGAGACTTCCCATCCCGAAAGGTTTAAAACCGCGAGAGAACCAACCATCGAGCAGCTTCCCATCTGGAAGCGTCGAAATGCTGGAAAAATCATCGAGATGAGATTTGCCGAAATGCGAGATGGAAATGAAGCTTTCAGAGTCAAGCTTACCGCATTTCTGGTTTAAGTCATAATTTCTCAAAGGAGTTCATCTGCTTATCCAATCTCTTTTTAGCTCACAGGCTATCTAAGCCTGAGAGCTAATGTACCCATCGGTTCTGTGTGTATGCATGTACATACGTACGTATGTATTATGTACGTAACGCGATAACTCTTGATTGAAATGTACGATTTGCTTCAATTTTCTTATGTTCATTCTGATAAGGCGTTCCGCTGATTAGTTTTGACGGTTCATTGGTTAAGGATAAAGGGAGAGAAGGGGGGCTGGTCCCCCCCTCCTTAATTTAGATAAATAGGTTTTTCATGCAGAATTATTCGATTTGCTCCAAATTTGGTATACCGGTTCATTATGTTAAGAAGTTGCCTTGATTAGATTTGGAGGTTTACGGGTTAAGTATAAAGAGGGAGAAGGGGGCTGGACCCCCGCCCCCCCCCCCTTAATTTAGATAAATGGGCTTTTCATGCAGAATTATTCGATTTGCTCCAAATTTGGTATACCGGTTTATTATGTTAAGGAGCTTCCCTGATTAGATTTGGAGGTTCATTGGTTAAGTATAAAAGGGGCAAACTTGGGATATTTCCCTTCATTTATTTTTTGAGGGACATTATTCTTTGAAATAAGAGTATAATATACAATTAGTGTAAATAACCTGTGAGCTCAATGCCATCAGTTTAACTGGCACTTATCTTTTTATTGCTATTAACCGATGTGGGTTATGAAGCATAGTGGTTTATGTATTCAGTTCTGTATAATCCTAGTTTGAAACTTTGCTGCTAAGTTTAGTGTCATTTTGCCCCGAATTTTCAATGTTTCTCTTATTTTAGCTCTGCCAAGCTGCCCCATACCTGGAGACTCAGATAAATACTATTTATTATATATAAAAAGTTTAAAGAGGAAGGTGAGTGATTTCTGGGGGGCGCGAGAGTGGACAAAGGGGGGGGGGGGCGGGTAATTTTCAAACCTTTACCAAACCTTTCCTTGACATATCATCGGAAAGTCCTTTCACCACTCTTTCATATTATGAACCTTTCTCCTCCCAGAGTTGAATTCCGGAAGGGGGCGGGGGAAGGAGCGGTGCTGGGGTGAATTTTTTTTTTTTTTAATTGTAGAGATTTCTACAATAAATATCATTAAATGAGGTTTTTTAATGGAGCTCTCCGATAAATATTATTTATTAAATATAAAATTTTAAAAGGGGGGCTGCGTGATTTCCGGGTATATTCTGGGATAAAAGAGTGAACCCACGTGGGAGGGGTAGATTTCAAACTTTTTTTGGACCAGTCATTTGATATATCATCGGAAAGTTACTCTTTCATATTATGAACCTTTCTTCTTCCCTCCCTAGTTTGGCGCCCCGAGAGAGGCACTTTTCGAACTTTTTTGAAATCGTAGCGTTTTTAAACATTTTAGACCGGATTTTTTTACGGAGCCCTCCGATAAATAATTTTTAATATATGAAAATTTCAAAGAGAAGGATGGGCAGGGTATATTTCAGGGGGCACGATAATTGGAATCCTGGGAGTTGGGACTCTTTTCTATCTTTTGCTGACACCCCTCATGTGATATATCATTGGGAAGCTCTGTGACTACTATTTCATTTTATATATCGCCCGCGCCCCTCCCCTTACTTTGCCCCCACGCGGGGGCACTTTTCTAAATTTAGCCGACACCCCTCATGTGACATATCGTTGGAAAGTCCTGTGACCACTTATTCATATTATGCACTTTCCTTGCCCCTCCCCCCTACTTTGCTCCCCGCGGGGCTTCGTTTATTGTATTCCAATCGAAGACTTTCTAAAAATGGGGAAATTAAAGATCCAATCTCATATGACGTAGGAAAATCAATAAAAAATTTTGATCCCTTTTATCATCTTTTAGTTCATGTTTTTACCACTAGGGGGTGCTTTTGATTCTTATTTCTTTGGCCATTTTGGTGCTAATTGCCGAAAAATTCTAATTTTTGATACTTAAACCCCCCTTACCGCTTCATAGCTACTTGCGTTTTTTTCAGCTTTTTTCAACCAGGGGGCACCCTTACAAGACTTTTCCAGTCTTATGGCTCCATTATAGCCTCCCTTTGGTTTGTTGTTTTTTTATTCCATTTGTTTTCAGTTACCCTATATTTAATAAAATCTGCCTTATATATATGTAAAAACAATGATTTCAATAATCGATTCTAGAACATCTCCTTTGTAGATTCTCGAAAGTAATCGATGACTGTATCGATTGTGTATTTTACGATAACGATTTTTTTCGATTGGTAAATTTTCGAGAATCGCCCATCACTAAGCCCTATCACTACTATGAAATTGTCGGCCAGAATAATAGCTAAGCTTTCCAATAACTGTTTTTAGCTTTTCTCGTTATAATCGATTGTAAAACATCTCGATTGTAGATTCTAGGAATTAATCGATGGCTGTATCGATTGGGATTTTTTACGATGACGATTTTTCTCGATTGTCGAATTCTCGAGAATCGCCCATCACTAGTCATATACATACGGACACAGACTTTTTGTATAAACATGTTTTTCGGGATCTCTGCACCCTAAAACATGTAAATCTGTCGAAAACCGGAAGTCGAAAAAAAATTCGCTTACAATACTTTCTTCTTTAGAAAGATGAAAGTAAAAAGAAATGAAAACTTTTCATATGCCAGTTCAGTTTACATTACCAAAATAAGAAATAAAATATATAAGTAAAGAAATATAAGAAATAAAAAGGAAAGAAATTAAAATATTTTCAGACATGTCTAACAGGCTATGTAACAGAATTTGAGAATTATGTTATACTGTGAACTAGATATGTTAATTACCCTCTGAGCTTCTGAAAACAAGTGACGAATCTTTTTTCCAACGACTCCTTTTCCAGCACCAGGCACTTCCACCTCATAATTGTCAAGCAAATCCAGCACAAACTGTCTAACTTCTTGCTGCTCATTTGTTTTTCCTTGTTCTTTTAGGCTTGGTTTTCGTTTAGAGAGAAACCTGGAAAATTTTTCCTCTGAGGAAAGGGTCTGTTCCTGTTTTTCATCTTCCAATTTCTGTTGCATCTCCTCTAAGTTGCAAACCAGGCCAAACTTGGTACTGACCGACTGGATCTGTGCAACAATAACTTCAGCCTGGTACAAACATCTCAGTATTGCCTGTAATACATATTTAATTCCATAAACAGTTTATTTTATTTCATTTTACTTTATTTTAAAATATCAATTTATAATTTTGAAACATAAAGATAGCAGCAACATTTCAGGCGGTTCATGTTCAATTGTTAATAACATATGCTATATAAAAATGCATGGTTCACTCTTCTCATGTTCATGGTATTCAACAATAAATTGAATCTGGATGATTTCATGAACCCTAATATACACGAAGATTGAATCATCTACTTCTTAAATTAACTTTATCTTGCTAGAAACAAAGAAACATTAATTTATTTGTTAGCAGCTGAGTTGTATTTACTTTGGGGATAAAATAGCTTGATTTTATGAGACTTTATTTGTGGGAAAATACATCATTTCTTTAAATTGATAATTAAACCTTCTTGGAGAAAATAACGTTGCCGATAATGTTTGATTGTATAGAAAATTTGTTCATGGAGAACTATATCACATTTTGGTTATTATTATTTCAGGTAGAATTTATTCTTAATAAATGGAATGTTTAAGAGATCAACAAATTTAATTACAATAGTTTATAATGCTGATTTGAGATTGCAGCAAAAACATACAAATATTGCTGCAGGGGCACATTTCTCAAAGAGAATAATTAAAAAAAAGAATATTCAATTATTCATATGGTGGAGCGGGAAGTAGCACAAAAATTTTAGAATTAGAATTAAGGAACAAAACAGAACCATAATGCCTGATTCTTCACTATGAATATAACAGGTGATGTCATGAACCCTGATATCAGTTATGACGAGCACATTTGTTTTTTTCTAATTTTTCCACAACTTTTGTAATTTAATGTCTATAGTAAAAATAAAATCTGGCTCATTTTTTCAAAAAGCTCAATGAAAACTTCGAAAGAACATAAATCACAAAAAACATTTTTTCTTTTAATATTACCTCATATTTCGGTTCTGGACTTCTCATTATTTTTGCTGCTTTAACAGCAGTTTCTTCTAACTTTACAGGTAGAGATTTGGGGCAGTCCTCTATAGAAGAAAATTAATTGAAAAATACAAATAAAACGTATTCAGTAAAAGAAATCATTTAAACCAAACCTACCTTCTTCCGCTATCTGAAGAATAGCGCAGTGAACTAACATGGGCATGAGGTACGTAATTACATCTGATGTTTTAGCAGAGGCAAGGAAATGAAGAACCTACAATTATATAAATAAAAATATCTTAGACATGTCGCGATTATGCAAGGATTTTTCATCATGATGTTAAATAAAAAATATAATTTCACAATGAATGATAACATGAAGAGAAAAGTCAGAAATTGGAAGGAAATATTATGGGCTGTTTTTAAAAGACTATCACTTAGAAACAAGACTGGTAGAACAAGTGAGCTGAAATCACAATGCATGGTAACAGTAAGATATTATATAATTTTGTCAAAATGCTGCAAGTTATTAACAACCCACTTAGTATAGTGAATAAGAAAAAATTTAATTGTTACACTGTGTAAAAATTAATTATTACACTGTGCTTTCCACTTTGAATAACTTTTATATGAGTAGTTATCAAGGATTTTGACATGCATGAGGCAAATATGCTTAACACTGAAAGATAAAATAATAATAATAAACCATACACATAAAAGACACTGTTTGTATGTATGTTACCTATATAAATCAAATTTACAATTTTTGATCGATTTGCATGAAACACGATATGTATACATTGCAAAAAATAATTGTTGATTTTATGGTATAATGCTGACAGCTGGGGGACCAGTTTATAATCTCTATAATAATAGCGTAAGTCATGTGACTGTCATCAACAGTTCCGGGTTGACCGCTTCGCTTTTTACATGCCAGGCGGCCAATTTGGTAGTTAGCCGTGCACAGGTGATAAATCGCTAAATGTTGTTTCATCGCCATCATGTCATCAGTATTGTATTAAGTTGAGCAAAAAGTTCTGGGAAATTTTTAATCTACTAGTTACCAGAATTTGTATCGTATATGGGGCCATCCAGAAATGATGTCATGCTTGGAGGGGCGGTGGGGGGTTCATGAAATTGTGACAGTTTGTGACAAGGGGATGGGAGGGGGTAAGAAGATGTGTGACATCACACATTTAGTTAAACATTAGAGGGTTTACTATCATTACATTGACATTAGAGGGCTTACTATCCCCGAGGATGAGAGTGATGTCAAAATGCCTGTGTACTCTATGGACGAGCATATATCTTCTCCAAGGGAGGAAGAGTCGTAATAGTAAATGATTCAGAGTAATTTCTATTTAATGATTTAATATATAATTTTATAAATGTTCATATTAATGTGACAAATGAAATGTGATGGCAATTCCATTTAAGTAAAACTAACATTGAGGCTTCTTCTTCAAAATCAATCTGTTTTAAAGTATTTTGTGTTCATAAAGTAAATATAAGATTTAAAAACCAAATATATTAAATTCCATTTCAAATTCTAAAATACTACTCTTTTCAATTGCTCTTTCATATTAATATTTTATTACTATTGCACATTATGTTTTTTGTTGTAAACCTTAATCTTATTTCATACAAAATAAGTACATGAATCCTTTTTATTGTTATGCTCACAAATGTCATTAAAACACATAAAGTTCAAAAATAAAATTTGAAGTAACGTAGTGCTTTGTTTCTGAACTGCAAGTGTATGTTTACGTAATGTAGCGTGACATGTGACAAGGGGAGGGGGTATGGTGAAGTGTGACATTTTGTGACAAAGGGGAGGAGGGGGGTAAAAAATATTGAAAAAATGTGTGACATCATTTATGGATCGCCCCTATAGGAGTACTAGTGCTATATGTATCTATAGGAGTTCAGGAATCCGATTATGTCCTCTTTCGATCAATGCAACACTTTTTCAAGGGAACGTCGATTTCAATCCTTTAATGAAGTTGAAGAAACATGTCAAGAGTTTTTCGATTCCAAGGAGACGCCATGGTACTTCCAGCAAATCCGGAATCTGGCAGAACGATTGCAGAAAGTCTATGGACTATGATGGTCTACTTTGAAGAACAGTCCTTGTTGCTTTTGTTGTTAATTTGCGCAATTTTCACAAACGCAATTTTCACAAATTTCCCAGAACTTTTTGCTCAACCTAGTAATATTCCATTTCATGCGACTGTCATAAACAATTTTTCGCGTGGTAAATTAAAACAAAGCTTTGATGTTGAAATTAAGTGTCATGGTTTATGGTATTATTTATTACTTTACTTTTTTCTTTCCTTTGTTTTAAAGAATTAATTGAGAGTCATAAATTTTAAATATTCCAGTTTCTAAATTAAAGTTATGTATTTTAAATAAAATGAGTGAAAGTATTATATTTCAAATAAAACTGATAAAATATGAAAAAATACGACGGGAACAACGTTTGGCTATTTATCACCAGCGCCCGCCTAACATAAAAATACCGAGTTCATGATTTCTGTATCAGAAACTTCCGATTTGGCGAAGGATTGAGCAAGTAAAATAAATTTTGAATAAAAGTAACATGATACAATGTTTAGCATGCATTTAACCAAAGAGCAGCTAGCAGTGTTGAATTCAGACACTTTTCTCAGGGACGGATTTCTGTGGCTCCGGAGGGGACATTATAGAGTTCCGGAGGGGAAATTGCACTTTTTCACCATTGAAAACACAAAATCTCAAATTTTCTGGGGCGGGAGAGGAGGGGGATGTCCCGCCCGCGCCGCGCCACTTCCTGAAATCAACACTGGCGGCTAGTCGTAAAATTAGTAGTAATATAAACATATTATAAATGAATTAAACCGTATATTACTGCTTAACGGTATATTACTTGCTTATTTTACAGTTTATTATTGTTAATTTTACTGTTTTAAAGAGGCACCCCAGCTGCCAGTATTATACATAGAATCAACATTTTTTTTTTCCTTACAGTGCACGTTTTAGAAACCGGCAGAGAATACTGGCACTTTACAAATTTCATAGATTACCCCTTATCACAGTTTTGGACTATCTGACATAATTTTACTTTATACAAATCTTTTCTTTTTATATTCAAATGAAAATTTTAAAACTTTTCAGCATAGTTTAAAAGTGTTTATGAATTCAGTTTGTCTGTCTGTTCGTGATCTAACTCGTGTAAATATACTCGGATCAACATGCGTTTTTACATATTAATGAGGTTCACTATAGAATGTTATCTATTGATAATGAAGAGTGCAGCATTTATAGTTCGTTTACACGGACACAGAAAGAATTCCGTTACATTATAGTCTATCGGGCAAAATCGCTTGCGACGCATTTTAATTAAATTGCTTATTTAGAAATCTTTTAATAACTAGGGGGCTCTGCCCCCTACGAGCTACGCTCGTCAACCCCCGTTCAGACACCGCAGACTTTAAAAGTACGCTAATTTGATCGGCTTTAAAAAGATTTCGGAAGATTGAATTATAATTAAAAAAACAGTGGCGATCTCCCTATAAACGGATTTCTATTCATTTCTCTTTAATCGGGGAATTTTAAGGCCAAATCCGCTGCGGTACTACTTGATTATCCCGTCGACCAATTTCGCCAAATTATATAAATCGCCAAATCATACAAATTGGCATAATTTTTATTTTAAATAACGAAAGAACAAATACAGTAAATTCTGCCTAAGACGGACTCTGTGTAAGCCGGAAATCTGTCTACCGCGGAAAATTCTTCAAGTCCCGGCGAACTAATAGAAAATTACATTAACTCATGCTGCATAAGGAGGAATCTGTTTAACGCGGAAACGGAAAGGATTTTAAGGTCCCACCGAAACCAAAATTTTACATAAGGCGGAAAAAAGGATATTTAAAAAAAGGCATTTCGTTTATCAAACTTTAAAATTGTTAAGTCAAATATTCAATGTCGAGGATGTTAGTTAAATTCCGTAACACTTTGAAAAAGTTAATTCAAAAGAACAGAAACTGTTTAAATTTTAAACAATTCTTACTTATGTCATTTTTTCCTATACAAAATTGCATTTAAAAATTATTTCTAGTAGAATGCAAATTTATGAAAATATATACTTTCTAAAGTACAATATATTATACTTTATTTATGGTTGTACTCAAATTCAAAATAAAAACATTCTGCCTCATTCTCAAAGTTTATTATTATTATTATTTTGTGTGTGTGTGTGTGTAAACTTTCAATTCGCATGTATTACAACAGTACAAAGAAATTGAATAGCGTTTCTCATTTATCTATAAAAACAAAGAATCTTTCAGAATTTCAGTTTTCAACCGATTTTCGAGTCAGGAAAATCAATGAAACATAGTCAAAGATCGAATTATTTTTTTTCCTTTTTTTGGAGGAGGGGGAGCTTTTTTGCATAAGCCGGAATGTTGTCTACCACGGAAATTTTTCTCAGTCTCAACCGATTTCGCCTTAGACAGAGTTTACTGTAAATTAGTGCAACATTAATAAAAATACAAATAAAACGTCGAAATAAAAATAACTTGATGACGTAGGCACGTGTAACTTGTTTAAAGTCAAGTTAATGTGACATTTACGATAAACTATTATTGGCATTTAATCTTATAGTTTGGCGAATGATAGATTTTTGGTGAAGGGATAACTAAGTAGTACCAAAGATACAATCGCTGTTTTCGTCTTTGATTAAGTAAAATAAGTTAAACATTTCAAAATAAACTAATATAAAAGGAATTAAGTAAACAGAGTCTTTGTCTTCCGGTATTTTTAACAAAGCGAAAAGAAAGTTCTTTTAAATTAATCGTTTTTAATCTGACGTAAATTTGACCAAACTATTGTTTCTCTTTTTAATGTTCACGTGAAAATACTTTTGTTAGAAATGAAATAATATTCGCGCTTTCCTAACAAAAATAGTCGAAAAGTATCCTCTCAAAATATCAAATAAATGTCTATCGCAATTTCTAAATTTAAACTGTTTTGCAATATTATTTTGTGTTCATTTTATGTAATAACTGTAATGTGACTTTAAGACTTCTAACGCATATTAATGAATTTATTATTTTACAATTTCCTTTCTCTCTTAAAATTCACGTGTAAATATACTTTTTATGACGTAATTTTTAATAAGTTCCTGCTTTTTGTACATAATTATTTAATTCCAAATGTTTTTTTCTGTTTATAATAGTCACATGTAAATAAATTTTTAATTTATTTACAAGTATAAATATATATATATATTTTTATTTGAAGCAAACATTATTGTTTGCGCTGTTTATACAGTTGGCAACAGTTTAAATTAATATCACTTTCTAAAATAAAAAAAAAATATCTCTAGAAATGCTGAAAATTTGAATTTAAAATAGAAATAAAACCTCAAAAAATGAGTCAAATTAAAAAAAGAAATACAGTCTGCACACCGGGAACTTCAAACGTATAAAATGATCTAAAAATGATTAAATTCCCATGAATAGTTTTTGCTCCTATAAACCTTTTTTAGTGGAACGATTTTGTCCAACTTTAGCATTAAATGTCTCTTAAAATAATTCTTCGATTTGAAAACTGTCTGCATCAGCGTGTTTAGCAAACATTTCTGTATAATACTACCGATTTTCATATTTTTGTATGCATTATTTTTCTTAATATTAAAGATTAAAGATCTCCGGTCACAAAAAATTCAAAACCGGCGGCGGTGACAGCGGTAGTTATTTTTTTTTAGAATAGAGAGATATTGTTGGTGTTGGAAAGTGTTTCATAATCTATGCTTGATTCCTGGTACACGATTTTAGGCAGATTTCATAAGAAATACTAACTATTGCAATCGTTACCATGGTGCGACTTTTGAAGAATTCCTTCATAACTTTTCATTATATGATCCCAGGAATCTAAAACCATCCCACTAAAAAGTTATATATATATATATATATATATACATTGAGATTGCTATAATATCTCGGTGGGGATTGAAAATGGCCCAAAGGGGTAGAAATGGGGAGGGTTAAAAATTTTGAATATCGCCTTAACATGATTCTAATAAACCAACTCTTACAGAAAAACGACAGGGAAATTTAAAAATATTTCCTTATAACAGTTGCCAACAATTAAAAGACCACAATAAAATTCTTACCACAGCAATTACTTTTCTATTGCAAGATTTCTACGTGAAAAATTAAAATGAAATAAATATAATAAAACACACTTACACAATATATATTAAAACACACATAAACACATAAATAACGCCTGCATTCAACTGTTAGAGGTATATATAAATATTATACAGACATATACATATCTTATACTATAATACGAGCAAAAATTGTGTGTGTGTGTATGTAAATTTTATCTCAAAAACGGCTCTAACGATTTTGACTAATTTTGTATTGTACAATTTTCGGGCACGAAAAAACCATTGGGTTAGGTCACATGTTCGAGAAAATTCGATTAATGGGTCAGGGTCAAGCTAATTATATCTAAACAAGTTGGAAATTGCTCGTCAAACGTGGCAAATGAGGTGCGTTCGTACTATAACTAGTTTTATAATTATTTTTTGCACACCATATTGTATTGAATGTATATTTTTTTGCACTTCCTAAGTGTATAGTCTGTAACTTCATTAAAATGCACTTACAATAATTTTTTTTTCCATTCCCCGTAATATAACGGAACACTTTTGACTGTCCCTGTAATTAAACTATCCATCCGATTTTCATAAAATTTGAAATGGCTCGACAAAATTTTGCAACAATTATATATTTAAAATTTCAGACCGTTCGGAAGGCTGTAACATCATTAAAATGGACTTGCAATAATTTTTTCCCATTGGCCGTAATGTAACGAAAAACTTTTGACTGTCCCTGTAATTAAACTATACATCCGATTTTCATAAAATTTGAAATGGCTCGACAAAATTTTGCAACAATTACATATTTAAAATTTAAGACCATTCGGAAGGCTGTAACATCATTAAAATACACTTGCAATAATTTTTCCCATTGGCCGTAATGTAAAGAAAAACTTTTGACTGTCCCTGTAATTAAACTATACATCCGATTTTCATAAAATTTGAAATGGCTCGACAAAATTTTACAATAATCATATATTTAAAATTTCAGACCATTCGGTTGGGTAGTTTTTGCTCTGTTATATGCGGACAGACTGAACGACGACTATAGGTGCTACGTATTTATGTAATTACGAACGCACCTAAAAACGGTTCAATCGATTTTAACTAAATTTTATATCCAACCGTTTCTGGACACGAGAAAACTATTGGGCTAGGTCACATGTCCTAGAAATTTCAATTAGTGGGTCATTTTCGAGTCACTACGGGTCAAGCTAATTTTATATAAAAACAGCTCAAACGATTTCCACTACACTCTATATTCTACAGTTTTGGATTACGAGAAGGCCATTGAGCTAAGTCACATGTTCGAGAAAATTCGATTAGTGGGTCATTTTTGGGTCACTGTGGGTCAAGCTAATTTTATCTACAAAACTGTTCAATCGATTTTGACTAAATTTGGTATCCAACCGTTTTTGGGCACGAGAAGACTATTGGGCTAGGTCACATGCTCGAAAAATTTCAATCAGTGGGTCATTTTTGGGTCAAGCTAACTGCTAACTTTATATAAAAAACGGCTCTAATGATTTTCACTAAACTCTATATTCTGCAGTTTTGGATTAGGAGAAGACCATTGGACTAAGTTACATGTGCGAGAAAATTCGATTAGTGGGTCATTTTGGGTCCCTGTGGGTCACGCTAATTTTATCTAGAAAACGGTTCCAACGACTTTGACTAAATTTTGTATTCTATCGTTTTCGGGCTCGAGAAGACCTTTGAGCTAGGTCGCATGTTCAAGAAAATTCGATTAGTGGACCATTTTGGGTCACAATGGGTCAGGGTCAAACTAACTGTATATTTAAAAAACGGTTCAAAAAATTTTGACAAAATTTTGTATAACACCGTCTCCGGGCATGATAAGACCATTGGGATGGGTCGCAAGTTCAAGAAAATTCAATCAGTGGGTCATTTTGGGTCCTAATGGATCAGGATCAAGCTAACTGTATCTAAAAAACGGTTCAAACGATTTTGACAAAACTTTGTACTATAGCGTTTCTGGCAAGCGAAAACCATTGGGCTAGGTCGCATGCTCAAGAAAATAGTGGTCATTTTGGTCATAATGGGTCAGGGTCACTGGATCAAGCTAACTGTATTACAAAAAAGTTCGAATGATTTTGACAATATTTTTATTATACCGTTTCCCAGTACGAAAAGACTAGTGGAATAGGTCACATGTGCGATAAATTTCGGTTAGTAGGTCATTTTTGGATCAATGTGAGTCAAGCTTATTTTATCTGAAACGACTAACGATTTTCACTAAACTTTGTATTCCATCGTTTTCAGGCTCGAGAAGAGCATTGTGTTAGGTCGCATGTTCGGAACAAATTCGATTAGTAGGTTATTTTGGGTCACTATGGCTCAGGGTCATGCTAATTGCATCTAAAACAGCAAGAATGATTCAGTGGGAATAACATATCGAAATAAACACAAAGTCAATTTTGACCGAGCTTAGCTCGGTCATTCCTGCTAGTAGAAATATACCAGAGTGGCTCACTTGTGGAGCAACAGTCTAGAACACTGTGGTCCCAGGCAGGGATGTAGTCGTAAAAAAGACAGAGGGTATTCGCTCTAAGCAGAGGGTATACGCTCAAGGCATAGAGTATACCCAAGATTGTATATACTGTAGTTTTCATGAGAAACAGAGGGTATACGGTACTCCTTAAAAAAATCCAGAGGGTATACGGCGTATACCCGCGTATACCCTCCACTACATCCCTGGTCCCAGGTTCGATTCCTGGCTCTGGCTAATTTTTCACTCCAGTTGGGTTTATTGTATGTATGTCTGTATAATGAAATAAATAGCTTGATGAATTTTAAAAAAAGTGAATATTACGTCATAACTTTTCTATAGCAAGATTTCTACGTGAAAAATGAAATAAATAGTTTGACGAATAAAAAAAAAAAAAGAAGTGAATATTACGTCATATTGGAAATATAACGGATGTCAGCAGGTGAATATTTAACATCATGTGAGTTTAAAAAAGCGTACTGAAACATGATAAAAAGCCGACTATGGCAAAATTGGCCCAAGGAGGTGGAAATGGTGAGTTAAAAATTTTGAATACCGCCTTAACATGATTCTGATAAAACCAAACCTTACAGAAAAATGAAATTAGAAACTCGACAAAAAGGGCCAGATAAAATTGTGAAACTGGGTTTATCTCTAATCTTGATTTAGTTTTTGTTGGTGAAATTAGTACTTAACTTCGAAATCTACCTCCGCCTGCAGGCCGAACCGAGAGGGATTTTTTCGTACTTGCTTTCCTTCCTCTTGCCACATCTAAAACAGAAACTGCGTATAGATAATATTTATCCACGTGTACTTTGTTTTCGTAAGCCAAAGAAAATACGGACCCGCTAGCACACAATATGCATTTTTTGTATAAAAAAAAAAAAAAAAAGATACTATAAGGGCATTAATATGACGTACTACTCTGAAGTAAAACATCTACTATAATACAGATAAGAGAACAAAATAGAAATTAATCTCTTACCTATGACGGCAATTTCTATGGAAGAAACATAATGCATTAGGGTGGTCACAAGCAACATGGGAATTTTTTTTTTTTTTTTTTTTTTTTGGAGGGGGGGGGGGATCCTCCTAAAAGTTGCCAATTAGATAGAACATGAGATTGGCAAAGTTTCAGCTCAATTGAATAACATTAACCCGTGCCTCATCGAGGTTGAATTCTTGAAAATTTGCAATTTTTGGCGAAAAATTGTAGTTTTTCTTTCTTTTAGTGTAAACTATTTGTTTTCGAAACCTGATTCTTGTTTTATTTCATAGAAACTGTTGTCTTGAACTTTTACTCTCATCAAAACTTATATTTAATAAGCATTAACTCGTGAACACCCTCAAATTTTGTATTTTTGATTAATAAGTGAAAAATGACAATTTAATAATTTTATTACTTTCGATAATTTTTTGTATTATTTGCAATAATAGGCAAAAATAATTGAACAATTTTTGTAACTTTAAAAATATTTCACGAATTATAATTAATTATTAGTTATCTAGTCCTGTGTCGAGAAAGAAAGAACTTCTCGATTTGTATTGCAGTTGAAGCGCATTTCAAACGAACCTCTGGATTTCTCTTTTTACTACAAGGCTGTTTTTGTTACCTGCTATCGTTATCTATTTTCATAATTGAGGAAACTCTTTGTAAAACCCCCTGCCCCTTTTGGTATGATGGCAGAAATGTGAGATTTTTTTAATCGGCCACATGTCTCATCAAATCTTCGACATTAAGTTACCAAGTAATTGTCAAGTTTTACGTATTTTATTTTATAATATTCGCTAAGTCAAGCTGAATGCCAGAGAAGCTGCTAGACTTAGAGTATATCCACCAATTAACCACAAACTTTAATTTTAAGTAGAAGTGCAATACGACTCTGCAAATAACTATTTCGTAAGCAAAGTACTGAGCTTAAAAACCAGATTTAAAAATTCCAATTTAGATTGAGCTGTTGTTCTCTGGGATGGAAAACTGCTTCCTCATTTTTTGAATAAAGAAAATTTAGAGTGGATAGCAGTTTCAAATAGTTGCGGAGATAAAGAACTGTTACTACGAGCTTCTCAGTTTGAAAATAGTATCGGAATAATTCAGGCGAAAGCTGTATTTTCAGCAGTTGAAGAGTCGGAGGAAGTTGGTAAAATCCAGGCAACGCGTTTTGATACCACTGTAGTAAACACTGGTCGCCTCATAGAAACCTGCATTTTTCCATAAAAATTATTAAAGAAAAAAACTTCTGTATTTATCATGTCACCACCATAATTTAGAAATTATCCTAAAAGCTGTTTTTCAATCACTGGCCCCTCAGCCAGATATTAAAAAAATTCCGATTGGGTGGCCTAAATTAAACGAGACTAAGTATAAAAATGCTATTCAATATTAAATACAAGATATCAATAGTTAAGTCAGAAGAAATTTCAAGTTTTCTTACAGAACCTTTAAAAAAATAATGGCCCAGGGATGATTATTATAATATCAAAATTATATATTAAAATAATCTTCCCTTTCATCCTTTCAATTCTTAATTTTTCCCTAGTTTATTTTTTAGTCTTACCTCCAGCTCCGTTTAAATCATTAGAAGAAATCTTATCAAACCTTTAACATAACCCCTTTTATTTTAATACAATCCCTATCTTTAAAATTCGCAATAGTTACAAAACCCCCTTCCAAAATAACCGTTTAAAACCAGATGCGTACTTTGTTCGATGCCTGCAAGCGGACCTTTTTCATGACCATATATGGGTATTGATCACAGGCCATATTCGCCGAGAGAATTGCAAGCTTAACAAAAACCTTAAATCATATCCTTTTTTGGTATTGAGAGTTTCAATCCAAGTACAATATGTTTTGTCTATAAAACCGCAGTATGAAATTCTTATGGGATTTGGAATTGAATTCAAGAATAAAGGCGATAAACACGCCAATCTTTATATGAAGATCTCCCTATCAAAAAAAAGTGCTGTAACCCTTTTGGCGATTTATTTGGCGAGAATATGTAAGTCAGAAGAAATGGAATGTATCTGCTTCCCTCTCACTTGCCTTCTTGCAACCGCCTATATAATCCTGGTCACGGCACCATAATTCTTATAACGAAGTTGTAGGTTAATGCGTGTCAATGAAACTTAGAATGTACACATTTTTACCTTTTGTAAATGAATAATCCAAGTTCGTACAATTATTATTTTATTAGACTCAGAGGTGAGGGTGCTGAGCAAGGATTACATAGGCGGTTGCAAGAAGGCAAGTGAGAGGGAGGCAGATACATTCCATTGGGCTCTCAAAAATATTCCCTCCTCACCTAGGGCTAGGCCATAAGCTGATGCCATCACATTGTCACTTGACAAGATTAAGGGCAGCAACCTATCTATGGATCGCGAGTCGCTTTCCTTTTTTTTGCCTGTCCTGTGTGGATACACAAATTTTTTTTCTTTTTAATTACGAAGTCTCTTACATTTACATAAACATTTTTCATCATTTACATAAACATTTTTTCCATCGTCAACATCCATTCATCTTATATCATTATTCTGAATACATATTTTATATACTCTTTTATAGGTTGTACAACTTCTTATTGCATTATGTTTTTACTTTTGTTCGAACAAATATTGCCTATTTTATATATGTTAAGGTATACCTGCATCTACAATTCCATTTTGCATAAAGACTGGTGTTAAAGTTTCTTTAAAGAACGTTTACCAGTAAAATGCCTATTCATTAAGAACTGTTCCGGAACATAAAAAAAATAGGTACACATATAATCATGGCACCTTACAAGTAGAAGAAACTGTTACTTGTTTCAAGTTTTTCGCCCATGTTATTTCACATGAAATTCAGTACTTTCATGTTTATTCTTATGTCGTCATTTATATATGTCTTTTATGTAATTCTGAGAGAGATTTTCATATTTTTTTTCAAATACCAATGCAGACAATTTCAAATCCCAAACAAAAGGGGGAAATATATAATATCAAAATTATATATTAAAATAATCTTCCCTTTCATCCTTTCAATTCTTAATTTTTCCCTAGTTTATTTTTTAGTCTTACCTCCAGCTCCGTTTAAATCATTAGAAGAAATCTTATCAAACCTTTAACATAACCCCTTTTATTTTAATACAATCCCTATCTTTAAAATTCGCAATAGTTACAAAACCCCCTTCCAAAATAACCGTTTAACACCAGATGCGTACTTTGTTCGATGCCTGCTAGCGGACCTATTTCATGACCATATATGGGTATTGATCACAGGCCATATTCGCCGAGAGAATTGCAAGCTTAACAAAAACCTTAAATCATATCCTTTTTTGGTATTGAGAGTTTCAATCCAAGTACAATATGTTTTGTCTATAAAACCGCAGTATGAAATTCTTATGGGATTTGGAATTGAATTCAAGAATAAAGGCGATAAACACGCCAATCTTTATATGAAGATCTCCCTATAAAAAAAAGTGCTGTAACCCTTTTGGCGATTTATTTGGCGAGAATATGTAAGTCAGAAGAAATGGAATGTATCTGCCTCCCTCTCACTTGCCTTCTTGCAACCGCCTATGTAATCCTTGCTCAGCACCCTCACCTCTGAGTCTAATAAAATAATAATTGTACGAACTTGGATTATTCATTTACAAAAGGTAAAAATGTGTACATTCCAAGTTTCATTGACACGCATTAACCTACAACTTCGTTATAATTATAAAGAATTTATTCAACTTTAATTTTTATAGGACGTTCTCCTCCAAAAGGCATTTTTTTTTCAGAACACCTGGTGCTTTTAATCATGTCAGATGGATGGCATAGGGGATGGGTGGCTATTTATTCTCTCAAAATATATCGTTTCAGGGATCATCTATCAATAACAAATTTAGAAAAAGAAGTTTTTAGAGACCTTTGCTTATTTCTAATATATATTTATGTAAAAGCATGCTTCAATACTCCCACTTCCACTTTGGCCCCCAATCCAAGACTTTTAATTAACAAAATCACTTGTTGACTACAGAAAATTTTATAAATAGGTTGCAGACAAAGCACCCGCTAAAATGATAAACCGCATTTGGTATCTTAACTCAGATCAAGTTGAATTTTCATTTTTAGATGATATTTTGGGGGGAAAAAGTCAATATAAGCATGGCTGTAAAATTAATGTCATTTGAAGAAGAAAATGATGATGAAGACGGCAATATAAGAGGAAGAAAATGTTTCAACGAAGTGGATTATTTATTGAATAAAAAAATCGATGTTTTTGTTTCATCTCAAACTATAAATTTTTTTTAAAGATTTTATATTAATAAACAATTTTTAAATACTCATCCCAATGTATGGTGTGAAAATAAACCTTATTTGAAAGAAAAAATAGTGAATGGTTTTAAAGTTGTCAATGACACAGCTGAAAGGGGAATAAAATTAACCCGGGGTTTTAATTCCTGTTTAACATAAGACGAAAAACGAAAACAGTATATGCTAAAAGTTGTATCTGAATGTAGAAAAACTTTTCAAGCAAAAGCAAAACTTCAAAAGCAACCAAATTTAAGCCATTACCCCCTTAATCCTTCCCAGCGCAGTGGTCCCACGTCGAGACCACCCAATTTTAAATCCAAACTTACAAGCGGCACAAAGAATATTTTAATAAAATTTTGCTTTTACAATGAAAATTTAACATAATATGTTTCCTAATTTCTAAAATCGTTTGTAAATTCCGGTGTTAGTCAATCATTTCATCATGTAACGAACAAAATTTTTCTGTGCCGGAAAGGATTAACGTGACAATTGTAAGGGATAATTGTTTTCTTCATTATGTTACCTTTCTTGTTACACAACTTTAATAATAAAATGCATTTGAGCATTATTTGTTCTAATTTTTATACTTTCTTTGCCCCCCCCCCCCCCTATTTTTTTTAATCATTTCAGTTTAAAACTCGATTTCTTTTTATTTTCTTTGGAATTTTTTTTTAATTAAACCCTTTAATATGTACAAAATGAAAAACAAAAGATGGAAAGCAGATGAAATGGGATATTACAATGGTTTTTCGCATTTTCATAAAAATCCCATTTTTAGGATTCGGGTGAAATCTGGTCCTGAAAAATGCGCATATGTTTAAATCTATACATTTTTAGAAAAAAAGTGTGTGTGTTTCTTCAATGCAAAACTTTTTTTTTTTATAAAATGACACCTGAATTATGTTTCTAGGTTCAATTGTATTCATTTCATAAAGGAAAATCAGCATTTTTTTTGCGAAAAATCACGTTTTTTTCAAACTTTAACCTCGGTGAGGCATGAGTTAACATTATCCAAATGAGCGGAAACTTTGTTAATCTCATTTTCTAGTCAATTGGCAACTTTTTGGGAGGTCCCCCGGAAAAAATTCGAAAACTGATTTTTTGTGATCACCCTACTAGCGCATATTCAAATTAGGATCCACATGAGTTAGAAAAAAAAAAGTAAAGAAAAATGACGTTATTTTCATGTAATCATTGTAGATTTATTTTTTGTGAATGAAAATGTATGTTTCCTTTTTTCTACTCAGTGCAAAGTCCCTTGCTGTTCTGAAATGAACGTCCGTAATCTAAACCTAAAGTAAAGGCTTTATTTTCACGTCGTACGAAATGGAATTTCATTAAACGCTAATGTCACTTGGATAAGTTTTCTGCCCTTTTCCCCACTATTATCTAGTAAATCGTATATATTTCTGTTACACGCACCAAAGGAAACATCATTCTCACATTTATAAAGCTGAGGACATCTGCTATATGATTGCGTCAAAGTAATACCATTTTATTTCTAATTGGCGTTTTAGCGATTTACAGGTGAGAATGCACTTTTTTACTCGGAAGCTCCCCCCTCCCCTCCCCCGCCCCATGGTTAACACGGGCAAAGTCAGTTAGTCTTTTATAAAATTGTTCTCTTTCTAGGATTCAAAAGATCTCATCTTGAAAATTGTTGTCAATAGTCTTAAACAATAAATCCGTCCAAGATATTTATTTATTTATCTATCAATGATCGGTTATAATACAAGAATTCAAAATTTTGTCGTCTTATAGCTATACAAAACATGTAAAAAAATGACAGCTTTGATCTTCCACCTAGCTTTCAATAAATTAAAATAAAACAAAAAAGTTTGACTAATATATAACTCTACATTACATACTAGACACGCAGACACACACCACACACACACACGCGCGCATAAAAAAACGGAGAAGGAGGAGAGAGAGATTTGAGTCTTTACTGGGTTGTTAATAAGATATTGAGGAAATTTTAATTGATCTGAACAATTTGAATTTACAGTAGAGCGTCGATTATCCGAACAAGTTGGCACCGACCTTAGTTCGGAAAAGCAAAAGTTTGGATCAGAGGCGGATTAACCACTACTCGGGCCCTCTCCTCTCCTTCAAAGAGATATAGATCAGATGATTCAAAATACATGTCTGCTCAGTTATCTCATAAACCACTGGTGAAGGAAACGTACTTCCAATAAAAAAAAGGGATAGAAATTAAGTAAAGTTTTTAGATATGGTATTTGTTTTACCTAATAAAATTCTAAATTTAGTTTTGATACAGTCCCTGGGTCTTATAATTTATATTTAGAAAAATGTTTTTTCTCTAAGAGGAACAAAACAAACAAAACAAAAACCTATTCTTTTACAACCAAAACTTACCAAATTATGAATTTTATGTAATTTCAGTGTTTTCTAGCACTAGAAATGAAAAGAAGTATTACTACCGGTAAACGGCAAACATTGAAATTTCATAAAATTCAAAATATTATAATTTGGTCAGTTTTGTGATAAAGATGTTTCTCGTTGCGGGGGTTGTTCATCTTTTATAAAAGAACTTCGGATATAAAATAAGTAGATGGAAATATCTTTTGAATTATTTTAAATGAAATTTAAGATTTTTTGTAGTGGAGTACGAATGCGCGAACAACACAATAAACTCAGATCCAGAAGATTCAAACTAATACTTGTAGAGTAATAAGGAAACTTTAATGAAAATTTGAAGAGACACATAAGTGCCTTGGGAGTGACCCTGCTGACACACACAATCAAAACTTAATCTTTACATTCTGAGAAGCAGGCAAAGAGTGATAAGTTTCACATTTTCATTCGTAAAGTTTTGGCGATATATAGATATTGGGTAAGACACAGATCTTGCCAAGGGGTGACCGTTACATTGAAATACATGGGTAGTTTAAATTTAGATGAAAAGCCTAATAGGCGATAATTAGCCAAGCGTTAGTCGGGCAGAGTGTAGATGAATGAGACAATTTTCATATTTATACAGTAACTTTAAGTGCATACAATGTTAACTTCAAAGCATTGTTTAAAAGAATTTTTCAATATACAGTAACTTATTGGCACGATAGTTTCAATTAAAAAAAATTTCTTGCTTAATTTTAATAAATTTTATAATTTTAAGAATTTTTATAATGCATACATATTTTTCCAGGTATCAATGGGATAGGTGGGTCATTTTCAAAATCTGTACATGTTTTGGAATAGCAAAATCAAATTTTTAGAAATAATCAGAAAGTTTTAATTGTTTGTAAATAATTACCTTACCTCATAAACATTAATATACAAGCCTCAGCAGAAACTAAATTACTAATTTAACATTTTAAAATTAATTTTTAAATTTTAATGCACTTGGTATAATGACATAAGTGAGCACGGTAATGACAAATTAAGAAAAATATTTTTATTTTTCCCCCATGCATAAATGACAGCCATTATATCTTCTGGCCCATACAATGATTTTCTATTTCTCATATAATAAAAGCAGATTAAGAAATAAAAGTTCATTTAATTATCAATTAGAATTGGGTTCGGTAATGACTTAGAAAAGAATACTCACAAAACATTCAAAGTCTTTGCTTGTTTTATTACTCGACTGAAAAGAAGGGTTATGTGTTTCACGCGTCTCTGTGTATGTGGATTTCTTTATACCCTCGAAACATCCCAACTACTGGATGGGTTTTAATGAATGAGGTCTCTATCAATTCGTCTTAACGGCCCGATGGTTATAGGCTAAGTTTTGTTTTTATAAATTCAAAATGGCGGCCGTAAAATACAAAATGGTGGTAGAGACGAAAAAAAAAAAAAATTACGCACCCTATTGAGTGGCATATCGTTGGATAGGTCTTTCAAAATGAAGACGATGTTTCATTGACTATTTTACAGTCAGAAGCTCCGTTAAAATATTATACAACCTGGAAGTTGTGTATGTAGGATCTCTAGCTTTACCGAAACTCTAACCATCAAAGACATCTATGGACCTCATCAAAACAGTGTTTATAGATAGGAACTAACACTTAAACACAACTTAAAAGTCATCAATACAAGTAAATAAAAAAAATAGGTAAGTAACAAGTAATATAAACAACAAGTAATATAAAAAAAAATATTTTAAGTCAATTCCTACTTAGGTCAACAAAAGAACTTTTTTTCTTCTTTCTGCTTGAGTGGCGCTTAAAATGCCTTGATCAAGAAGAGGGCTCTCTCGGTATTAAAATACCTTGATCAAGAAGAGGGCTCTCTCGATTATTGAAAATTAATTAATTTAATTTAATTAATTAATTAATATTTGAAAAAAACTGGATTAACATCAAGTGTAAAAAAATTATTTGAGCTTGATTGGATAAATAATAAGTATTTTATTAACGATTGAAAATTTGAACAAGATATATACGGCGAGAGTGGGAAATAGTATTGCTAATAGTAGGAATTGAAAAAAAAAGTGGTTTCACATTGATGAGAAATAATTAATTAGTACGTTTTTTACTCAGTCGGGTTTTTTGGTTTTTTAAATTTAATTGTTTATTAAAACTATGAAACTATTTACTCAATTCGCCTAAACCTTTTAAGGAGTACTTTTGCCTTGATAAAATGGCATGTGCTGTCCTCTAAAAAAATCCAGAGGAACTTTTTGTCGGAAGCATGGAAATGACGCTCTTTCTTGGGACACGGTTAAAAAAAAATTATTAAGAATTATAGATAAGTTAATTAATGAAAATAAATATTTTTTAATTAGTAGCATCTTAATATTAATTATTTAGAAAAATTATAACCATCTGTTTTAAATAGAACTTTGTCAAATCTTTACCTAATAAATTGCTTGCTGGGACAACCTACGGTAATGACATTTTGACTACAAAAGAATATATTTCTTATTTTTAAATTTTTTATAAATAATAATTTATCTATAAATTATCATTAAAAAACATGATAGTTAAAATGCAATAATTAAAATTATGATATTTAACTATTTTTCTGTGCAAATGTGAAAGGACAGTAAAACATGACACTTTTTTAAAAATCACCCAGGTATGAAAATTTGCGAAAAACATATTTTATTCCCCACTACAATGGTATATTTTATTTACCAATTATTGATAACATATGTTTTAATGTTTTACTGTTTTAAAGATAGCAAACATTGAATTGTAGTTCCATATAAAAGGGGGGGGGGGACTCAAAAGATAAATATATTTTATGTAAGAAATACTTTTACCTTATAAAATAGCTACAATAAAAATGACACCACATTATTTCACTAACTAATGTTATGCATGTATATCTTGCAAAATTTATAAATTCTGTTAATAAAATATTTGAGATCACTAGTTTTATAAAAAAATATTTAAAAGATTAGTTTTAAACCATATTGTCAATTTTTTTCCACTTATATCAATAAATATAACAAGAGATTATATCATTTTAGCATGAAAAAATATATAAAACTTTAAGATTATCTATTAATTGCTTTAAAGCTCAAACAGGACACTTTAAATTTCAGAACGGGTTCCATACAGTTTTTCAAAAATGAAAGAGTTCGAATATATATATATATATATATATATATATATATATAAAGCAACCAAACCCAAAAAAGTACAAAAGCACAACATTAGATATTGATCTCAGGTATCCCATGAAAAAAAAAAAAAATATTTAAAAGTAACAAAATGCGAGCGAGATATTTGTCAAGAACGTTCCCGTAGGTTTAATATTACCTCGCGAATGTCTTCGTGTGACTAATTTAGTCCCATAATTCATATAACTGTGACTTTTTATGGTAGTTGTCGTATTGAGGCGTTTAATCTTTGAAAATGAAATCCGTATATACGGAATTCGGTCTTTAAAGAAAGAGCATATATTTTTTAAGAGAAAGAATATGAACAATTATACCTGCTAAGTTGGAAACCTGTTTAAAGAGGAATGTATTTCGGTTCCTTTCGGTACGGTTTTCAAGGTTCTAATGAATCAATATTTGGCAAAGCTGATTACGTAGTTCATCATTACGTATTTAATGCTTACACACTTAACATTTTCAAAATCCGGCTATTAGAGATTTATTAAAATTCCCCTGGTAAATTTTCTTTTTAAAAGAGGGGGGGGGGGACGCCAAAATCCATGTTTGTCACGGGTGCAAAAAAGGCTAACTTTAGCCCTGAAACACATAATTTACTGCTACTAATATATAGAAGTTGACATACACGTTGTTGACATACAGAATTGCGCTTTTTACGGTTTTTAAGAAAATCGAAAAAGTTGTCTTATTTTTGAAATGGTGTACCGCGCTTGCTATTGAGTGTATAAAAAAGTTGTAAATATGAAAGTTTTAGAGAATTTTATCCTCTTTAATATTGTAATTGACAAATAATATGCTACGGCAACGAGTCTCGAGATATATCAAAAAAGGTCCCAAAATTTTGTTGTTTTTTGGCCACAGAAAATTTAGCCTTAAGAAATTTTGTTAGAAAACTTGGTTTTTCCATATTGGCATCCTCATAAACAATTCAGAAAAAAAATCTTCTACCCGACCTTTTGCAAGGTAACCCCCTTTTTTTGGTACATTTCCCCTGGACTAAATGGATAATTGGGATTTCGGTTTAAAATTTTTTTTGGGAGAAATAGGCTGTTCGGATAACTGGAAGTTCGGTTTAAAAAAAAATTTTGGGGAGAAATAGACTGTTCGGATAATTGGAAGTTCGGTTAATTGGAGCTCCGATAATCGGCGTTCTACTGTATTTAACATTTAAAGAAAATTCAAGTATTTCATTTTAGGTAATTTTAAAACAATAATAATAAATTAAAAAACTCCAAATCTTTATTTTGTACACATAAAATCGTAATCAACTGAGAAAAAATTTTCCTTTTTCTTTTTTATATATTGAATTTTTACAGTCAGATTAAATAAAATACTGCTTAGTAAAGTTATTGAAGTGTAGAGCTTGTTTAATTAAATGTATGTTATTATTAAAACCTTTCTTACCTTTTCAGCTTCCTTTGTATCATCAAAAAGCCTTTTTTGACGTCTGGCTGGAACAGGACGAGCAGATTCCCAAGCTTCCAGCCACATATTGTCTGGCAATAACATACGCTGGCTTAGTTTGTCTGAAAAAGAAATAATGGGGGGAAATTTTAATATTAAACAGCGTGTCCCTTCTTATCGCTGACTAATAGCTAACGATTAGAAAATTGTTCCTGAAGTGTTAGTTTTAGAGGTAATGCTTTGCAATTGGTCCAGTTGCAAAATATTTCAAATGTTGTTGTTCATCATATTGAATTCCATTTATGTCAACATAGTTAAATAAAAAAATATATCGAAATTTTAAGTTTCATACGGTATCTAGCAAGTAAAACAGTAAAATTTTATTCTTTTACGATCAAAACTTATAGAGTTACGATACTTCAAATTTTATGAGCTTTCGACTTTTTTTTTTTCTTTTTTTAAGGCTGTTTTCAAATCCAAAGGTGTAATTTTATGACATAAGTTTTTGTTCGAAAACGCCTGAAACTGACTGGTGTTATTATTCAGAAACTATGTAATCTAAAGACGTTTTCCGGTTTTTTTTTGTAAACACAATAGATCTTTCAGAAAATACGAGGTAATTTATTTATTTAAAAAAAAAAAAATAATAAAAATCATTTCGATTCCAAATCGCTTCCATAGCCAGGTCTACCAAATTTATACCTTTACGTTAAAAAAATGTGTACATCATTGTGACAGAAAGTTTCGCGCTTGTTGAGCAGTAAAATTGAGAACAGCCTTAAAAACGGACAAACGAATTTTTAATTTCGAAAACGCTGAAAAAACGTGAAAATTCAAAGTGTAACCGGTTAAGTTTTGCCGTAGAAGAATGGAATTTGTACTGTTTCATTTAATTAGAGAATGGAGAAAGGTTTTTGTAAATATCTGACATGCCCAGGGCTGCTATAAAAATTAAAATTTCGATACTTACTTAAAAAAAAAATAATAACAACTATTTTACATAAATGGCTTTTCAAATAACGAAGAACAACATTTGAAACATTTTACAATTAGTACTATAGATCTAAACTTATCGATTTGATTTGTCAACGATATAAGAGAGAACACCCTAAGTATTGTAGGCCTGCCCAGTAAGCAGAAGCATCCTAGCTGCTGGCAAACAATGAAAGGCGCATTATTCACATGACTGGAAACATAAAATATTATTTTACTTTGGTACGGTTAGCGACACACATATGTATTATATGATGCACCTGCATATCACAATAACAGACATGCCCATGTAAAAATAAACTGCAGAGAAAATATAAATCATAGTAAATTTAGAATTACATTTGCATGAGAGGGGCTTATCTCAAAAACTTTTATACGGTAAAGAGCCAAAAATCTTGAGGCTGTTTACAGTTTTTAAAAAAGGTATGCAAACACTAATGATTTGAAAAAAAAAAAAAAATTAAGCATTTTTTTAAATGGATTTTATATTTTTAAAAAGCTGGCAATAGAAAACAATTGAAAAGACGTCAAGAAATCCTTCATAGGTCACCGCTTCGAGTTAGACAAACTCCACTGAACTGTATAGTATTGAAATAAAGGTCTTGAATCATATTCCTCCATTTTCCCCTCTCTAAAAGGAAACCCATTTTGACAACAGCCCCACCCATCTTCTGCTCCATTTTGAACCCATGCCTTGATTGAAACTTAGAATCTTTAGCAGAGTATCAAGAGACTATAACTCTCAATTATGACACTTACAGGGACATATCAAGAGTGGGGGTAAGAAACAAACCGAAATGTGTTTTTTTACCTAATTATGAACACATTTTAGTCGTCGTCCCTGCTTAACCCTCCCCTCCGAAACAAAATCCTGGATACTAATAAAAGGGATTAAACAAAATATAGCCCGTTTGAAGCAATTAAAAGATAACATAGTTGTTTTTCAATATTCACAGTATTTGTTTTTCAAAATTCAATTATGGATATTATTATTAAAAAAAAATATATTGTTAAGTAAATGGTATATGGTGTAAGTGTTTGGAAAAAATAATAATTTTGAAAGTTTTACATAAAATAATAAAGGTGGGGAGATTCTTACATTTGGTAATTTTCTTGCCTGTTTCCCCATCAACACCTTCTTCTTCTATCAGATCTCTCGGTGAATACCACCTCACAAAATCTTCTAGTGCAGCTTTTGGATTAGCAGCCTGAAATAAATAAAACATGTAAATCAACATACAATATATTAAATAGATATGCTTATATCCAGTAAATTTGCTTTAGCTCACAGATTTGTATTTAACTAATATGATCAATACGGTGCTTTCCTAAAAAAAGAAAGAAAGAAAGAAAAGAAAGATAGATATATCATGGAAGACGGTAGTATTTCGAGTGACGCAGCCTTAAGCCTAAAATCGTATCGTATCGTATCGTTAAAATCGTATCGTATCGTATCATAGAATTCGTAGATGGCGGAACTCATATATACAGCTAACTCGACATCAAAGAAAACGCGAAAAGCCGCCTTTTAATAACTCAGCAGATATATGTCTTATTGTTCTGAATTTTCTAGAACAGTCTTATATCTGCAGTCTAATCGTATACTGAAATTTTTGCATTTCTACGTGCAGTATATTTTGAGATCTAAATAGCCATTTTTAAAGTGAAAACGTTGGTATAATATCGAGGAAGTTCATAATTTGAAAATCTCGAAAACGGTTCTAACGATTATTTTTAAATTGATACATAATATAAATGTGATTAAGGCGAGGTGAATAACACTTTTCTTTTTTCTGGGAAAACTCTCGTTCGTTAAATAATTCGATTTTTTTTCTCTCGAAAATGACACGGGCGATTTTTTAAAAATCAAATAAATATGTTTCAGATGAACCAAATAACAATTTACTTGTTTCCAGCAAGACTCTTGTTCGTTTTATAATGCGCATGAAAAATCGGACTATATTTCTTCGCCATTCTATGGAAATTTCACCGAAAATGCATGACACTGTATTCATACACACGCTTTCTTTTTAACCACTTTTGGGGAGAAAAATTTTGTCTTCCCATTGGCTGAGTGGCTAAGGGCCATCGTTTACTGACCTTAAGATAGGCAGTTCGATACTCGCTGGTACGTGTTGACATGTTATACATGTGAATGTTTTTTTTTTTTTTTTTTTTAAAGTTTGCTAGTTGACCATTATTCTCAGTTCCTTTGTAATTTTTTTAATTGCTATTAAGTTAAATAAAATTACAATTATAATGACGCCAATTTGATGATGATTATTTCTTGGCAATTTTTCAACAATAAAAATATTACCATAAATTTTATAAATATATTTAATTTCAATCACTTTACAAAAAATATGCATTAATAATTATTACTTGAATATAAATCACACGATCAGAAACGTAAAAAAATAATTCATTTCAGCTCTTCTTTTTATAATATCATTTTTTATTATTATGACGGTCAATCAATATATAATCACTGACATCCATAATATTATTATTATTATAATTATTATTTTCCTTGCATAAAAGCTATTGTGATGTAATAATGCTTTTATAATAAATAATTTAGTTGAAATGTTTTATTTATAAATATCAATGAAGTTTGATAACCCCGAGACAATTCTTTGCAATATTTACAGTTTACATAATAAGCATATCAGAATTCTGGTGTCGCCATCTTTTGACGCAATTGCGTAGTATTATAGAGAAATGTTTGATAAAAATGTTGAAGTAGACAGTTTTTAAATCGAAGAATTATTTTAAGAGATATTTAATGTTAAATCTGGATAAAATTGTCTCATTAAAAAAGTCTCATAGGAAAAAAAAATATACATGGGAATTTAATCATTTTCATTCAATTTAATCATTCAATAGAAACTCGAAGTTTGCAGAGTGCATTTATTATTCTTAACTTGCCTAATATTTTGACGGTTTATTTCAATTTTAAATTAAAATTTTCAGAATTTCCAGAGATATTTTTTACATATTTTAGAAAAGGTTCTTTTAAATTGTTGCCAAATGTTAAAACAGCGCAAAGAATAATATGTCCTTTAAATTAAAAATTTATTCTCACGTGACTATTATAAACAGAAAAAAATCCTTTTAAATTAGAATTAAATGATAACGTGTTAAAAGCAGGAAAATATTAAACATTACGTCATAAAAATTGTTTTTACACATGCTTACTTAAAATGAAAGAAAATTATAAAATAATCAATTATTTTCAAATTAGAATTAAATGATTACGCATTAAAAGAAGGAAAACATTGAAAATTACGTCATAAAAATTATATTTACACGTGAATATTAAAAGAAAAAGAAAATTTTTAAATAATAAATTCATTGATATGTGTTAAAAGTCGTAAATGGAGGAAATTACGTCATATTGGTTAAAGTGGCCAAAACAGTTTACAAAACACATTGCAAAACATATTGCAAAACAGTGTAAATTAAAAAATATATTTATATGAGAGATTTATTTCAAATTTCGAGATGATATTTTTAACTATAGTTGCTAATTTTAAGGTAGCGCAAACAATAATATTATCTTTCTAATAATAAAAATATTTTCAGTTGAATGTTACAAAGAGAAAGGAAAGTTTGGTGAAAATTATGTCAGATTTAAAACGTTACATTTAAAATCTCTTATTTAAAATCATTTTCTTATAGCGTTGTTAAAAAATACCATAAAGCAAAGACTCTGTTGACTTAGTTCCTTTTATATTTGGTAATTTTCAAATGTTTAACTAATCTTATTTCATCAAGCAGGGAAACAGCAACTAACATCAGCTGATTCGGTTTTGAAATCCCTCAGTAAAAGGGAAACCCGTTTACAGTAAGATCGCCATTGATTTTTTAATTATACAGAGCAGCCTCGATTATCCGAGCTAATTGGGACTGTTAGTAAATCGGAATCGGAAATCTCGGTTAATAGAAACTGTGTGTAAAAACTCGCCGTGCTTGCGAATTTAACATCTCTTTTAAAAAAATATATAGAACGTTTTTTAAATAATAAAAGTAAATATATGTAAAGTTCTGTTTCACAGCTTAACAAATTTAAAAAGAAAATCAACTACCAGTAGTAAATTTTAAAATGCAAATTGAAAAATTTACGAAAGTTCACACAGCCACTGGAAACAAAGCATTGTTCGCTATTGACTTCTCAGGGTCCAATGTTTCTTTGGAGTTGAGGGCTTTTGGGGGCAGAAGGGCCTGTATAGCACGGACAGTGAGCTAAAGAGTGTGGTTATTTTTAAGGCTCATTCAAAAGGAAAAAAAAAATCAGACTTTGTTATCGGCTCGGCTAACAGAAACCTCGATTAATCGAAGCTCGGTTAATCCAGGTTCTACTATAATTCAATCTTCCGTAATCTTTTTAAAGCAGATCAAATTAATGGACTTTAGCACAAAGTCACACAGCTGATAACTGCCATGCTTGTTGGCCACCTTTTTTTCAAAAAGTTTGCTTCACCTTATTCAATTAATGAGATATCTCCGATAAAATAAGTCACATTTTCCCGTTCTAAAATACTGGTATCCAAAAATCGTAGCATGTAACTGACACTACAAGTACTCATGGAACTAGACTATTTTAAGTCTGATTTTTATTATAGACTATATAAAATTATTAAAAATATATATTATGATAGGAACTAGCGGGCTTTGTCCGCTATTTACGTTACGGATATAAAAATCATGTTTTTTTTTAGGGAAAAAGAAATAAAAACCTATTTGACGATAGGTTTATAAAGACACATTTTGTATTCGTTATATTTCCGGGGATGAGGGGCTATTTTGATTAAATATCGCAATTAGTCTACATGGCAGATATAATTATGATAGACACTAGCGGGCTTCGCCCCTCTATGGCGCCTTATGGGTCCAGCTTCCATAACTCAGAAACTACCTTTCGGACATCAATGCAACAGATTCCAAACGTTATAATTAACTTAATAATCACCCTATATAGCATTAAAGTAAATTTATGAGTACTGCATACTATTTTTTTATCGTAATTTCTGAAGAGAAAAAATTATTTCGGTTCCATTCTTAGGTACTGGTCTGAAAAATTTTGAAAAAGGGGGGAAGGAGGGGACATGAGGCTGCTGTTTGTAACCATTTACATAAATCTTACTCACAATTTTGAATAGCGTGACACAAACGATAAATCAATTTATTGAAATAAATACATTTCAATGCATAGTATAGATTCAATGAAAGTGATATATTTAACAGTGAATTGGAAAATTAAAAGTATTGTGTAGATGTAAAAAAATTATTTTAACCAAGTCAAAAATAATTTAAATTGAATTTTAAAAAACAAACCTTTTAAAGTCACATCAAGGCGTCACTTAAATTTTATATCATATCTTTTAAAACACATATTTTGAATTTATGAGAGATGTAAATGATAAAGCAACAGCGAATAAAATTTTATGCAGCTTTTCATGTTGAACATAACTTTTGCACATGCGATTATAAATAAAACAAAAATAAAATGGTGAAATAAATACAAATGTATTTTTTAAGAAATAGCATAACGTCACTCAAAATTTGATATCAGTATTTTTAAGTTCCATATTTAAAATTCTTAGAGCATAAGATAAAGTGCTGCGTCAGAAACTTTTAATCCGTCAAGGGTTTTTGCATTGATATATATAGACAGATAGAGAGAGAGATGATCTTTTATATACACATTAATAAAATTTAATTCACTATGTATCAATATGTTTTAAATGAATTGATATTCAAATGTATAAATATTTTTCTTTCCCCTTAATACAAACATAATGAATGAATTCATATTAAATCGCCTGTACATTCCAACAGAGAATAAAAATGAATTAAAGAATGTATGCAATTAAGGATTAGATTGAAAAAAAAATATATATTCATTTGGCTCTTCATAGCACAAGTTGAACAAAAATATAACAAATATAAACAAAATATAAAAGTATGAAACTTTATAATCTTATATTATTAAAAAATGTGTTGTGGTTTCTGTTAATTTTCAGGTGACATTGCATAACTTTTTAAATTTTACATTTATTAATTAGTCAGCTAATTTTTAGTATCCTTCATTTAAAATGTAACCACTCTTGAAAAATAATCTTTTTCTTTTTTCTAATTACTTTAAACGCTTCCATGTCTGACATAAGGCAAGCACTTTGCATCCGTGCTCTTAGTGCAGCTCCTTCAGCATGAGTACCTAACTGAACAAGAACTTCAGCTTGCTCCTCCAGCATATCTTCAGTCACCGGAGCAGGTTCCTACGAAGAAATAGAAAAACATTATATAAAACAGATTGTAATGAGCAAAATTTTTCATTTTGATGGTTGAAATTTTACCTCTTTAGTTTTCAATAAATCAAAAACTTTGCTGAATTATGGTTATCTTTATCAAAAATTTAATGCATGCTCTGAACTTATGATTGGTTGAAGCCAAAGGGGAATGGAAAACCTCAAAGTAATGTAACATCCTATTAATGATGATGGTAACAGAAGTTAACCGAAACGTCGATTTTAAGTACTTTAATGTAATTTTAATGTTTGCTTAGTTTTTAACTATTCATTTTTGTGTATACACCATTTAGTAAAATTGTGATTTGTGTTTTCACGATAAAATTTTACACTAACTTTTTCATGGTGTAATGGAGGACCTTATTTATTAAAAATTTTATAGATCAGTAATCAGGTTAGTTTAAAGCTTTATAACGATCCTTTATCCTATCATAAAGATAAAAAAATAATTTAATGAGAGATAATGTTATGAAATGAAAAAAGTTTTGAACTGATACAATATTTGGCGATTTATGTTTTGCGCGCCAGGTAAAAAAAAAAAAAAAAAAAAACGCATCTCTAAAATTTTATTAGATAAAATCTGAATAACTTTCTTTTTTCTTTTTTAAAAATAATTTTATGTTGATTTTTATCTATTCTCTCATTATGTTTCTTATAGGAGAAATTAGAAGAATTAATTTTAAAAATGGCTCTAACTGTGAATTGTACTTTGTTTAATTGGGAGTTTGAATTTGCTCTTGTCGCCAAACAATGCGATTTTAAGCCAAAAAGGCATAAGCCGGAGCGATTTTCGCAATAATTATGTTTTTTTAAGTGAACGAGAGCATTTTTACAATAATTTTTTACGTTTAAATGTAAATATATAAATAACAGTTAATAGCATAAAAACGGAGTAAAATATTTAAATTTTAGTCTAAATGTTTTCCACATACAAACACATTGTAGAATAATTTAATTGCAAACATTTAAAATTTTTTCCCCTATACTGTACTATGGAAACATGACGTATAAATACCGGTTATTGTTTTCCCCAAACCATGGGAGTTTTTTTGTGGACGACGATACATTCAAACGTAAATTGTATAAATAACAGTTAATATTATAAAAATAGAGTCAAATAATTAAATTTCAGTGCAAATGCACACATAAATATTGTTAAAAAATTAATTTCTCATACTTAAAATAAAAAATCACCTTAATTTTCTAAGGCAAACTGCCGGTTCGTTTTTCTCCCAAACAAGTGATTTTTGCAGACTAGAACTGAAATTACCGAATATTGTCCTTTTCTTTTTTTCTTTTTTTTACAATACTATCGCCAATTTCGTGTATAGAAATAATCACTACTTCAAAAGTAAGGAACTAAAGTTTAAATTTAAAAATATTTTTGCAATTAAGCTTTATTATTCCGCGCAATACTTATTTATTTCCAGTGTCACTTCTCAATGTTAATTTAACATAGAAAAGCCTATGGATATCATAACTTTTTGATTTTTTCTTCTCACCTTTTTGTCCCTGATGCAACTCATTTTTTATTCTTTGTTAATTTTAATAATAGTATAAATTTAAAGCGTAAAAACATTTGCCTGATATCAGACCGAAAACAGATGATAAAATGCCTTTGCATATGGGTGGATTGCAACCCAAAAAGTAGCACAGGCTATGTTTTATTTAAATTATTCAAATATTTTTCTTAATAATTATAAATTTCACTATTTTCACTGAGAATCAATGGACATTTCCCCATAAAATTTAACATTATTTCTTATTGTTGCAAAAAATTCAAAAGCCGTGATAAATTTTTGTCTCTAGTAATTAATTTTCAGTTGAAAGATTTCCACGTGAAAAGTGGAATTAAAATATTTTTTTTTTAAGAATTAAAAATCAGATGAGTATGACGTCATAGTGGAAATAAAAGTAATACAAGAAACAAGAAACATTAATATGAGTAAATACAGAAAGTAGGTGAATATGACGTCAAAAATTTTAAATAAATTTTACCGATACTGATTTTTAAGCATGACTATAAGTTACATATAGATGGGCGCTGTAAAGAACTAACTCATTACAGAAGACTAACATTTTCCACCGATAGATGGCGGTAGTCATCTGATGATAAAAGATTGTTCTGCATTTTCGAACTCTGAAGAGAAGCGGGAGTGAGCGCTCAGTGTGTTGCTGTGTTGGTTTGGTGGTGAAGGTGACTCGACGTTATAGTGATGTAGTAAAAAAAAGAAATGTTTCCTGATTATAATTTTTTGTTTGTGTACGTAAATCTATGTTTGTGACGTTAATTAAATCAAGAAAACCACTCGATGGCCTCTTCATTATAAAGTGTACTTATTATAAAAGTAAACCATCGTCTCGTACATCACAGACGGAAAATTGGTGGCAGCCCGGTACGATATTCCATGGTGCAAAAAGAACCAGTGATGTTCCTAAGTAAAGATGCAACTATAAGCAAGTAAGCCAGTTCCACATTTTGTATTTATTAGTACCTTGAATCAAATCTGTTATCGATTAAATTTCTTTTAATCTGGATTAACTAGATTTATTTGCTTGCGTAAATTAATTTCAAACTTTAGATAAAGTGCGGGTTAATTGGGCTTAATTCATGTAGTGATATATACTGAACTTATTCCCATCAAATCAAATAAAAATTTTGAATAATATTGAAAATTATTTCATTAAGGTGTTCTCTTTATAAAATATTGTGTTCTTAGGCATTTTATCTTAGAAATATTAAGATCTGTTCTTAAAGTTGAAATAATAATAAATAAAGTTTATTTATATATTTTGGGGGATAGTTATGATGGTGATAATTCTTTTGAATCAAAATGATTTAATATTAAAATGGTATAATTTCATTCTTTAAAGGAACGAGATTTCGAAAAAAAAATTTCCAATCTTACCATTTTGTTATTTGGATCAATGCCAAAATTACAAAGTTCGAAAGAAAAAGTGTTGTAAGGCAGATGAATTCTGTTTTTCTTTATTTGTTTATTTAGTTTATTCTAAGAATAGAATAGATGAGGTTTTCGTTCTTTGATTTCTGATTAAAAAATGAATGTGGATTTGATGTTTGTTTTTTATTTTTAAAGAAAAAAGTTATTGAGTTTAAAACGGAAAAATAAATAATTCTGTTTTGTTTGTTGAGTTTATGAAAAAATAAAATAAAAACTTGATAAGTACATAGATGCCAATATCTCCGGAAATGTAGGATAAAATACGGAAGTACGGTAATAAGGTAGAAAATACGGAAATTTAAGGCAGAAAAATTGCGAATTTCTTCGATCGATCGCGGCAAAAAATCACGAATTTCGTCAATCGGTCGTTGAGGTATATCGCGAAAATCGTCTATTAATCGATAAAACCGCCAATTTCTACAATCGCTCGCGGCAGAAAATCGCAAATTTCGCCAACCGATTGTTGAAAAAAGTTGCAATTCTTGTCAATCAGTCGCTGGAAATAATCGTGAAATTCATCAATAGGTCGTTGATAAAAATCGCAGCCGCGGCAAAATATCGCGAACTGCGTTAATCAGTTGGGGGGGGGGGGGGGGGAATATCCTGAAATCCGGTAATCGGCCAATGATAAAAATCGCGAATTTTGTCAATCACTCGCTGCGCTGCAAAAAAATCTCGAATTCCGTTAGTCATTCGCTGTAAAAAATTGATGTTTTCGTCAATGCGTCGCGGCAAAAAATCGCTGTTTTCGTCAGTCAGTCGCGGCAAAAAATCGCGATTTCCGTCAGTGAGTTGTCCGCAAAACATCGCTATTTTCGTCCGTCAATCGCGGCAAAACATCGCGGTTTTCGTCTGTCAGTCGCGGCAAAACAACGCAATTTTCGTCTGCAAGTCTCGGCAAAACATCGCGATTTTAGTTCTCATGTCGCGGCAAAACATCGAAATTTTCGTCCTCAAGTGGCGGCAAAACATCGCGATTTTTGTCCTCGAGTCGCGGCAAAACATCGCGATTTTCGTCCTCAAGTCGCGGCAAAACATCGCGATTTTCATCTGCAAGTCGCGACAAAACATCGCGATTTCCGTCTGCAAGTCGCGGCAAAACATTGCGATTTTCGTCTGCTAGTCGCGACAAAACATTGCGATTTTCGTCTGCTAGTCGCTGCAAAACATCGCGATTTTCGTTCGTCAGTCGCGGCGAAAAATTCGCGATTTTCGTCAATCAATCTCGGCGGAAAATCGCGAATTTTGTTAATTGGTCGCGGGATTTCACACTCACATCAATCACGGATTTTCTGCTCCGTAGAGATAAAAAAAAAATCCATTTTTATAAATTTATTATAAAAAATTATTAATACATTAAAAGTAAAAGTAAATTAAGTAACCTTTATTTAAATTATGTTTGTGTTGATAAATGCAAAAGCTGCAAGAGCACTGAAAATATTTGTAAAAAATATAGCTCGTAAAAAACTTTGCGCAACTCCTGAAACGTGAACATTTTACTCCTGAAGAGTGTCCAAAACTCCTGAAATTTAACTGGTTTACTCCTGATACAGTCTTTACGATGTTGGCGTCTATGTAAGTATCGAGTAAAATATAAAAGTGTTATTTTCATTTGGAAAAAGAAATTGAGTTGAATGTTTTGAAATTTACTCTTTTCATGTAAAGAAATGAAAATGTTAAGTGGGTTATTTAAAAACATTTTTGCGAGTAATTTGTTATGCTTGCATAAAAGGGTTTGAAAATTAAGAAAAATTCTCGTATTTACTTAGTTTGATTGGTTTAATTTTAATTGCGTAATTTAATTATTGTTTTGAAATAATTGTGTTTATTGAAGAAAATACTGAATGTTGAGAATAAAAAAAAAAAATTCTTTTATCATCTTAATCGTATTGTTGTGACAATTACACATTTACTTATTTAATTTGTTTAAAAAGTCGTACAGTGTTTAATTTACTAAGAATTTGACAGAGGTGGATTTTAGAATTGCTTTATTATTTAAAATTTATTATATCGGCTTAAAAGTTTTGTTGCTAGTTTTAAATAGGAGACTTCTGAGTTCTATTAATTAGAAATTAAGCATTCTGATTTTGTTTCGGTTTATCTAAAATTAAGATGGCCTATTTAGCAAAAGCTAGAAGGGCAGACTTGTTGGAAATTTGTGACGAATTGGAATTGGAGGTTGATCTTTCGAGAAAGATTCCAGAAATTAAGAAAATTATTTTAGAGAGTGAAGTTTACAAGGAAGAAGAGGTTAAACTCATGTTAGACCGAGTAATAGAAGATAGGAAAACGAGAGAAGAAGAGGAAAAAGAAAAAAATGTAAGCAAGAAGAGAAAGAGAAAGAAAAAGAAGAAAGAATTCGACAAGAAGAAAGGGAAGAACGTATGGCTAAGGAAGCTCATGAACATGAACTAGAATTACAAAAAATGGAGCAATTAAAAGAACTTCTGAACAGAACGATGGGTCAGGAAGAAAGATTGATGTCGGACCAAAGATACAGTTGGCACAAATTGTTCCGAAATTCGACGAAAAATCAGATGAGATGGGTCTGTTTTTAATTAATTTTGAGAGAAGAGTTTCGAAGAATGAATGGGTTGCATACTTGTTAGCTGTTTTGCCCACAGAGGTTACAAACATGTTAGCCAGGGAATCGCCTGAAGATGCGATTAACTATGATTTCGTTAAAAATCTTATATTAGAAAGATATAAGTTGAATAGCGAGAAACTGAAACAATGTTTTTATCGGCATCATAAAACGCCAGACAAATCTTGGAGGAATTATGCGTAGGAACTCACTAGTTATTTTACAGCCTGGATTACAGAATTAGGTGTTGAAAAGTTTGATCAACTTAAATATTTAATTATTACAGAACAGTTAAAGTTTCGAGTGCCTGCGGAAACAAAACAACATTTTCTAGACAACTGGTTAAATTTTGGGACGCCTTTAGATTTGGCTAAGAAATTGGATGACTATGAAAGTATCAAAGAAAGTTTTAAAAAGAAAGAACTTCAAAAAAGACCATGTCTAATTTTCGACCCCAGTTTAAAAATTCAAATAACTTTGACTACAAGAAAGAAAGTAAGGATGATAAGCCTAAATTGCCAATTAAATCAAAATCATTAACTGGGAATCATAGAGAAAGAGAATTTAATAAGAGGAGAACGTTACGTTGTTACGAATGTGGATCAAGCACTCATCTTCGTCCTCAATGTGATAAACTTAAGAAATCCCCAGAAATCATCTCTCATGTTAAGGTTGGAGTTGGGCAAGATTCTTCAATAACGCCTTATCTTAGTGTGGAGAAAGTAAACGGCGTACAAATGGAAATTTTGAGGGATACAGGTGCGACTATAGATTTAATTGCACAAAGGCATGTCAAACCACATATGTATCTAAACGAAAAAGTGTGGGTTCGGGTGCCCTTGCACGATGGTCTATTCTTTTTACCTCTCGCAGAGGTTGAATTAGACTGTGAAATGGGGCATGTGATAACTAAAGCTGCTGTCTCTGGAGACTCTCCCCCGGGATTGCACTTATACTCTAAAGCGAAAGTTGGGTTCCCGGGGCGGTTATCCCTGTCTCTAGAGACTCGGTAGATTTAGGAAGATATTTGTTAGGAAATAAAACAGCCGCTTTATTTGAACATTGTAAAGAAGAAAAGGCAGTGAAAGAGCATATGATTAATGCTGTTCAAACCAGAGCTCAGAAGAAAATTCTGGAAGCAGAGAAGGTTTCTCATGAAGAACCTGAAATGCACGAAATTTCTGATGAAACTGTAGAAAAGAATCCTAGCAATAATATAGAAAGAGAAAACAAAAAAATGGAAGCGAAAAAAGATAGATAAATCTGAAGAAGGGAAGTTAGAAAACCAAGAAGACTCAATTTTGCCAGTATGCCAAACTGTCTGAGTACAAGAGCTTATAAAAACTTCTCCTAAGACATTTTTTGAAGAACAAAAGAAGAGCAAAGAGCTAAAACCTCTTATTGAAGAAGCTAAAAGGAAAAATACCAAAGATAGCAAATTTATTTTGGAGAAAAATATGCTTTTTTATAGAAGAAAAGATAGGAATGGTACTGAAAGAAAATTATTAGTTGTCCCGGAAAGATTTCGTGAGCAGTTAAAAAAATTTTGTCATGAAACTATTGCAACTCATTTGGGGGTAGCTAAAACTAAAGATGCTTTGTTTAAGACTTTTTATTGGCCAAATTGCTTTAAAGATATCGAAGATTATGTAAGAACTTGCGACTACTGTCAATGAGTTGGAAAGCCTCAAGACAAAAAGAAAGCACCTTTACAGATTGTTCCAGTTATTTCAGAAATATTTACAAAGCTAAATGTTGATGCTTGTGGACCTTTGCCTGTCAGTACACTAGGGAACAAATGCATAATAACTGTAATTTGTTTAGCTTCGTAATATCCTGACGCGGTTCCTACGCCTAATTTGTATTCTACGACGATTATTGATGTTTTATTGCAAATTTTCAGTAGACTTGGATTTCCTCGTATACTACAAACTGACCAAGGAAAGTCATTCATGAGTGTACTTACAACGGAATTCTTAGAGAAATTTGGAGTTAGAGTTGTGCGAAGTTCGGTTTATCATCCGCAAAGTAATCCAGTTGAAAGAATGCACAGGACTTTGAAACGAATACTCAGAGTACTTTGTTTAGAATCTGGAGCTGACTGGGAGAAAGTACTCCCTTCTGCCCTTTTTGCATTAAGAACTGTAATTCAGAATAGCACTGGGATCAGTCCAGCAGAATTAGTCCATGGCCAGAACTTAAGAACTCCAATGATGCTACTCTATGAAAAATTGACTGAGCAAGAGATAGAAGAAGATAGTGTGATATCCTATGTATTTGACTTAATGAACAGAATGAAGAAATGCCAAGAGCTCGCTGCAGAAAATATGGAAAAAGAGAAACAAAACCAAAAGTATTGGTATGATATAAAAGCCAGAAAACAAGAGTTTAAAGAGGGAGATCAAGTATTAATTGTAGCCCCGTCCAAATTTAAATAAACTGTCAGTTAGTTGGATAGGACCTGGAGAAGTAATAAAGAGATTGTCAGAAACTAACTATGTTATTTACGATGCAGAGAGAAAGAAGTCCCAAGTGTATCACGTAAATATGTTAAAGCCCTACCATCAAAGAAAAATAGAAAGTATAAATTTACTGACTATAAAAACAACCTCTAACGATGAAGAAGAGGATGAAATTCCTAAATTGGATGAGGAAAATAATGACAATGCGTTGTTAGAAGTACTGCAAGACATCCAAAAAAACAACAGATTAAATGAAAGTCAACGAGAAGAATTAGGACAACTTATTGGAAAATATGCTGACTCTTTTTCGACTGAACCAGGGTGCACGAATCTAGCTGAACATGATATTGAGCTGGAATCAGAAAAACAATCTGTGCCCGGCCTTATAAAATGTCGCCTAGACAAACGGAAATCCTTAAAGCCGAAGTCGGGAAAATGTTGAAACTGGAAGTCATTGAGCCAGGTGAATCTGATTTTGCCTCTCCGTTAATTTTAATTGAAGTTCCAGGCAGAGAAGCGAGAACCTGCATAGATTATCGCCGTTTAAATAAAGTGACTCGCACAAAATTTTATCCTTTGCCCAACATTGACCAGTTAATAGAAAAGGTGTCTTCAGCTAAATATATTTCAGTTTTAGATCTGACCAGAGGTTACTGGCAAATTCCTTTAACGAAACGTGCTCAAAGGTATGCAACTTTTGTGACAAATTTTGGGACGTACAGACCTTTACGTCTCCCCTTTGGTTTAAAAAATGCTCCGTATGAATTAAGCCGACTTATGGCTGGATTACTCAGAAACTGTGAAGAGTGTGCGGTGCCTTATTTGGATGATGTTGCTGTCTTTTCTCAAACTTGGGAAGATCATCTAAAACACCTGGAAGACGTTTTCAAAAGACTGAGTGAAGCAAACCTGCATATTAAACCATCTAAATGTCAATTCGCCCAAGCTTATGTAAAATATCTTGGACGCTTAGTGGGTCAAGGTCTTAGAACTCCAAGAGAACTGAAGGTTCAAGCCATAAAAGAGTTTCCAGTTCCTACTATTAAAACTCAAATCCGATCTTTCTTAGGTTTAGCCGGATATTATCGGAACTATATTCCGAATTTTTCTCTTAATTGCAACGCCTCTCACTAATTTATTAAAAGGAAAGGTTCGCAATTCAATAGTAGACTGGAATGACGACTGTCAAAAGGCATTTGATGAACTGAAAGGTAAACTCTCTGAAAATCCTGTCTTATATAGTCCTGACTTTACAAAACCTTTCATCGTTCAGTGTCATGCTTCAAATTTGGGAATTGGTATAGTGTTATCACAGCTGAATGAAAATAATGAAGAACATCCTATATTGTATCTGAGCAAAAAGTTTTCAGACAGAGAACGAAACTTTAGTACCACCGAAAAAGAATGTGCTGCTATTGTGTTTGCAGTGCGAAAACTACGATGATATTTGGATGGACATCAAAAATTTCAGATCCAGACGGACCACAACCCCTTAGTATGGTTAGACAAAAACAGCGGAACTAATCCTAGACTTTTAAGATGGGCCTTACTTTTACAGTCCTTCAATTATGAAATTGTTCATAAAAAGGGAAAACATCATCAGAATGCTGATAGTTTGAGTCGAGCCCTAAAAGCCTAAGTTTGATTAGAATGCAAATATGTAAATATGATAATTTGTATAACAGTTAAATTTGAATTTATTGTTTTGAATATGTGTAAATTGTTTTTCAGTTGTATCTTGAGTATAATGTTTGAGTATTTATAAATTTTATTTGTATTCTATATATTTATATTTTCACGGTGGGAATAAGTCAGTTGTGGTTCAGGGTACTAAACTTTGTTTGGAACTGGTGCTTGAAAGCAATAACTCAGAAAGAAACTTTTCCCCGTCAACAGTGAAAAGTTTTCTCCAGGTGGGGAGGAGTCTGTAAAGAACTAACTCATTACAGAAAACTAACATTTTCCACTGATAGATGGCGGTAGTCATCTGATGATAAAAGATTGTTCTGCATTTCCGAACTCTGAAGAGAAGCGGGAGTGAGCGCTCAGTGTGTTGGTTTGGTGGTGAAGATGACTCGACGTTATAGTGATGTAGTAAAAAAAGAAATGTTTCCTGATTATAATTTTTTGTTTGTGTACGTAAATCTATGTTTGTGACGTTAATTAAATCAAGAAAACCACTCGATGGCCTCTTCATTTATAAAGTGTACTTATTATAAAAATAAACCATCGTCTCCTACATCACAGCGCGTAGTTTGATTAAAGAGATGTTAACTTTGTGATTTATTTATGTTTTCTTTTATTTATTTATAGATGAAGTTTTAATTCGGCTTAAAAATTGAATTATTCCGACGTTTAGAAGGTAACAAATTTTCAAATAAGTGAAATTTATTTTGCGGTTGCATCGTCAATATGACGTCAGCGTTACACACGGACATTTTCGCTGTGTAATATATGTATTGTTCATAGGCAATTTCTTTTTGTATCAACAAAAAATAAAAAATAATGGACCCCATCAGTGCGACGTCACAGGTAACTCAACTCCACGTATGAACCGCAAATTGCGAGGCAAATTGGATTCAAACAAACCCAGAAAGTTCAGAGTGTATAAGAGATGCACTATGCGTCAAAACGGCTTGCAATACGAAGCCCGATATCGCTCAAATCATTCGCCCAAACAAGACGAGTACGTAGAACCAGGGTTGAATTATTTGGAATGGGAGAGGTTTTCAAAGCTACCCGCAATTGTTTGGACCGAATTGCGACAGGTTTTAATTGATTTCAAGGTTACATTTTTAGCTTCATGCCGAACCATCACGTTTCCTCCCTATCCGTCTCTGAACTCTGTGGTTTATTTGGATCCAATTCATGGTTGGTACGCGGAATTGAGTTGCCTTTGACGTCACCACTGATGGAGTCTATTATTTGTAAATTTTAAAAAGATCGGGACTATGGCATTTTTTATCTAAAATTTTCCTTCAAGGTCTTTTTTTTTTGTCTTTTTTTGCCTGGCACAGAAACGACTGGTGTTGCCGCAAAATAAATACTCGAAGTTTAACTTAGGTAACAATTTCCTTTTGCGTTTGCATCGTTCCCTGCGAGGAAAAAGGGTAAAAAAAATTTTTAAGTAAAACTGTCGTTTTTTTTAATGTCTTAACTGTATAACAGCTATACTGTTGTTAAATATTAGCATTAAAGATAAAACACTATTTTTGCATTCATAGCGTTCTCAAGTGGAAAATGGGGGTAACTAAATTTAAGTAATTTTTGATTTTTTATGCTCAGTTTTTCAGACGTTTTTGTCCAAACAACGACAACCTGTATTATTGCTTTCATGAACCATTTTTTATTAATCATTGGTAAATTACACCACAAATTGTGATGCGATAATCAAACCTTAACGATGGTGCATTCCGATAATTTTGAAATGAGTTCATCTGAGAGTTTGTCTAAATGCAGTAGTTATTAAAAAACTTGACATATTAAACAGAAACATAATTTGCTGAACAAATTAAAAAAAGAAAACAATTTATTTCCTACGTTGTTTAAGCCTGAGAAGGGACAGATATTAAGGACAGTGGCGTATCTAGACTCGGAGGGGGCTGAGGTTTAATAAAAGTTTCTAAGAGGAAATCACAAGAAACGGAGAAAATTCAGCTTTAAACAGTATTTTTTTTATCATAGAATGTAATGCATCTATTATACAATTAAACATGCTAAGATGAAATCGCATAGGAGTGTGAAAATGTTCGTTTTAAGCAGGTTTTCGTCTTTAGAAGTATATTTCATGGTTATACCATATTTTTTAAAACGCAAACTGATAATTATCTATTAAAAGGTATCTCAATAAATAGTAAATAAAACCGAAGTAAACATCAAATTTAAAACTATTTAACAGCGTTCTCACTCTATCCCTTCCCTACCTCTTTTAACACTTTCTAAGATTCATTTTGAAGCATGCATGCATGACATTTGTAATACTTGAATATTGAATAGCGTTTTCCATTTTCTCATAAATGGGATAAATTTGGAATAGCAGCTCTCTGGTGATAACTTTTCCTAGATTGTCACGGCTCGAAAATCGGCTTTAACTGCCAAATTTGACAGCATTTTCTGAATTCTTTTTAATCACACATTGTGGTTGATAGGAAGCTTATTGTGTATTCCACATTCAGAATAGCTCAATTAGATTTATGATGTATTTTAAATGTAAATAAAGCTTATTTCTAGTCAAAAAATTATACAACCATAGAAAAAACTTTTGTGAACCTACGAAAATAAAATAACACGTCACAGCGCTGTAAAAAGCTGAATAACAAGACTATAACGTAACATTCCTAGCATTTACATAAATAAATTTTTAAACAAGAAAGAAAAAATCATGCGCCAAGTATAGATTATAAAACACTTTCCAACGTGATCAGAATAATGTAACAAAACTGCACCGTTTAAAAAATTAAAATATTACGTCTAATTCAACCCTATGGAAACGCATAACACATTTCAAAACCCAATGTAAGCTGTTCCCATCTACAATCGGAAAATTATCCGAATTTTTTCAGCAGCCCTGTATATGATATATAGATTAACTACATGTATGCCAAAAATTAGTTCACTTAAGAAATACATGTACTTCAGTTGAAATTTCCCCTTCAGCAATTTCCTCTAATAAGGACGTCCTGGTACGTGAATACTTATGTGCAGCTCTGTATATGTGATATAGAATTTATATATAACGAGTAACATGCAAAAATTAATTAAATTTAAAAGCGCATACCGAGTTTTAAACCGTACACTCCAGCAATTATTACTCAAAGGCAATACTGTAACCAATATCTTTTGTGTGTCCCTGTAAATAAATAAAAATGCTATGAATGTCCTGTCCTAACGTAATCGTATTAAAATTAAGTGATTTATATCAGTTTCAATGCATTTGAAATAGCGTAATGTCATTAAAATGATCTGCAAACGATTTTTACCCTTGTATACCGTAATGTAATGTAATACTTTTGTACTTTTGAGTGCCCCTGTAAATGAACTGTTAATCCTAGATACTTCATATTCAATGCCAAACATGCTTTGGTGACCCTAAATAACTTTTATCAATTGCATGAAAATCCGAGTATATTTACGGAAGTTAGAGCGTGGACAGACGGACTGACGGACAGACAAATCGAATGCATAAACACTTTTCAACTTTGTTGGAAAGTGTTAAAAGGGTTCAAGGCTTTGAAGTTCATACTGCGATGTCTCACTCTGTACGTTACCTGAAATCGCAGATTTTCAACTGATAAATAGAAAGAGTAAATCTTTTATTGATGTTTTATAAACTAATTAAAATTAATAATACACTTTCAATTACCACATGTCACGTTTTACATAATAAAACGCGTATAAAGAGAGCCTGTGTATAACGGAAGCTTGGCTGAAATACCACACTTTCTAAGATGAAAGCATGTCGAAAACGCAATATTTTTCTGCTTACTTTTGAATTTTATCTTAGCATGTTTCATTACATTTTGCAAAACTTTCGTTTGATATTTTCTACAAATTTCGGAGGGGGCTGGAGCCCCATCAGCCCACCCCCTGAATACGCCACTGATTAAGGACGTAAAAAGGCTAAAGTAACAGGGATAATTTAAAGCGTTCGTTGATAAGAAACAGCCAAAAAGGAATAACACGAAAGGAATGACCAAAACGAATTTCAGACGATACGAATGACTAAAACCTCTTCGAATAAACGAGTTAGTTAAACTCAATGGTCAATATCTCTGCAATCATTATAATATTCTCTATTTTAGTTGTGTGGTGACTAGAGAATATTTAAATTCCTGTTGTCATCTCATAACTGCCTCATTTCTCTACCAAACTCTACTATAAACGATCAGCTAAACGATTTGTGTCTTAAAAGCCAAAAATTTTTCCAACGCATAAGACAATAAAAAGCGCAATGGCGTTCGTATCGTTTTCAGCAATGCAAAAGGGCACTCGAGGTCTATGTTGCATTAAAATACAAAGTCAAATTCAAGATTTCGTTCGATTCATGTTTTGTTTTGAAAAATAGACCAGCGCAGCGGGCTTAGCCTGCCAGTAAATTAATAAAAGAGGTCATTTCAGAGCTTTCTTAAAATAAAAACAAGTAAGAAAAATCATGCGTTAAGCATAGATTGTGAAACACTTTCCAAAACTTCCTGAATGCTTTGACAAAACTTCGTTATTTAGGGAAATAAGGTATATAAGAGAACTAAGTAAACATTTTAGAAAACGCATAAAAATTTACAAAACTGATTTCAGCATTACTGTCCATAGCAAATATGTATTTCAATTCTGTTGAACAGCCCTCTATTTGATCTGTATGTTGATATATATACTATATAATGTGGAAATTTAGTTTAGCAAGAAAACACATAACAGGTTGAAATTTCTCATTCAGCAATTTATACTAATAGATGGAGACATACTTCTATACTTTTGTACAACCCTGTAGTTAACCGAATACCTTTATTACACGCCACTATTTAGCTAAAGTTAAATTTTAAGTAAAACACTCTCAAAAAATACTGGAATCACATTTTCAGAAATTATTATATATATACCGCCATGTATCCATTTCTTTGCGTGACCCTGTATATCTTTTTATCTATGTCATTATCTACAAACATTTCTTAGTAAACTAAATGCAGTTCAGCGTAAGAATGCATAACTCATTTAAAAATCACCTTTAGGCAAATTGCAATCATGCCCAGTGACCATTACGAATTCTTTTGTGTAGCCCTGTATACGAATTACATCATTTATACACACTACATACAATGCATAAATATATAGTGAAACATAAAAGCACATAACATAATTAAAAATGCATTTCCATCAATCATCGCTACCATACAGTACTTCAGATACAATATAATATCTGAAATTTTTTGTGTGTCCCTGTAAATGCTATGTACTTCCTATTATACATGAAATAACTTATAATAAACCTCAGCGACGTACATCAATTTCATTATACATGAAATAATTTAACATAATTAAAATACGCCCAAAAAAATTCTCTCCAACCCTATATTATTATGTAAAGGAATTCTTTTGTGTGGCCCTGTAAATGAATAATAATAATTTTTTGCACCGCATATTCTACAGAATGCATATTTTAGTGCACTTGATAAATGCATAGCAATTTTAGCATGTTTGAAAGCATGTAACATCATTAAATATCCTTTTAAACGATTTTTTCCCATAGGCCGTAATGTAACGGAAAACGTTTGACTGTCCCTGTAAATGAACTAAACATGCTACAAACTTCATTTGCAATAGGGTTTGTGCTATGGTAGAGACCACTAACATACAAAAATTTCAGAATTTTTAAAGGAATTAATCAGAAATTTACGGGAGTTAGAGCGCGGACAGACGGACAGACAAACCGAAGTCATAAACACTTTTCAACTTTGTTGGAAAGTGTTAAAAAGAAATAAAAACTACTACGATTATTATAAACCACGTTATTTAGCCTACGTTTAATGAACAAACAATATATTACAGTTTAGTTGTTTAACACTTTCGGATTCGATTTCTTTTTTTTCAATTTTTGGGTAAAATGACTTTTACGCCAATAATATTAATAGTAGCTGTGCAAATTACAAGTTAAGGTTTATTGAAATTTAATGAATTACTGAATTGAATACTATAACGGTTAGTTTGTATACTATTCATATCACAATAGGCTAAGGAAGAATTTTTGATCACAAATTATTCTTTCGGAAAAGTAGCGTATATTTTATATTTAACGTATGAAACATATCTACCCTATATATATAAAATCCTAATGAATCGAATTGAAACGAATTTATGTAACGATTCTATGAAACGACTGATTAAACAACTGATTACGTTTCACGGCGATTTCTCCTAAAATATGGAATACTTTGCGATCAAATTAACACCAAAAATCCGTATTGATCCACAGATCTCAAAACTGGTATTAGAATTTTAAAATTAGAATTAGTTTTCGAAATATTAATTTTTTTCTAATTTGAAATACATTTTTTCTAATGATGGCAACTCAAATTTTAGTCATAACAGATATTTTTTTTTTCTTCAGATTTAAAAAAAGGTTACTATTTTAAACTAATTTGGCGAGAAGTTTGACCTCCCTTAAATGTATGCTAAGAAATGTATCATGTTACTTTTCTTCATAATTTAATTTGTATTTCATTATCATTTTATTTAATACAAAACTTTCATTCAAAATTGAAACCTTTAAAATAAATGGCTTTTACTTCATTCTTTTTTTTAAACGAAACGAAAAGAAAAATATTAGACACAGATGTCATATACGCAACGGGGTACCTAATTGGCGCAAAAATGGCGTTATTTTGCCTGACATGGTAACCCGGTTATTGTTGCTTATTTATTAATAAATGTTTATTTGAATTTATTTTCTTTTTATTTACAAAAATGTTATAAGTTGTTTTGTTCTATAGTTCTTAATTAATTTTTTTTATTTATTGTTATTTCATTTTAAAAATAACAGAAAATAATTTAAAAATACGTATGTAACAGGTATTTGAAAACGAGGTTTTCGCCAAATTGTCGTAAAAAAAATCATGCCAAACCCGGTGCGTATGTGACAATGCAACAAATCATGAGATTTAATTTCCACTTCAAAGCAACGTTTTAATGTTATTTCTTCTCCCGTCGACCAATTTCGCCAAATTATATAAATAGCCAAATTGACATATTTTTCTATTTTAAATAACAAAGGAACAAATAAATTAGTATAACATTAATAAAAATACAAATAAAACGTCGAAATAAAAATCACTTGGTGGCGTGAACATGTGTAACTTCCTTAAAGTCAAGTGAATGTGACATATAACCAATTAGCACCGTTTTAATTTACCACTCGAAAAATAAAAAAATGCTAACTGGCGAGTTAAAAAAAACTATTGGCGAGATTTTCACCCGGCTAACATAAAAGGGTACAGATGTCATATTCGCCCCATATTGGCGCGATTTTTTTCTGTTGCCAATTTGGCGAAAACATCAACAGCATAAACAACATAATCCGGGTTACCACATCAAGCAAAATAACGACACTTTGGCGCAAGTTAAGTACCCGTTGCCTATATGATATTGGCGACAGAAAAAAATCGCGCCAATATGGGGCGAATATGACATCTGTACCCATAAAAGTACCAGGAATTCTTTGTGATCATGGCAACTTTTATGTAGTTTTAGGCACATCTCACACTGAGACGACAAGCGACATGTAGCGCAAAAACCGGTCGAAACAAAGGACGAAGTTGTTTCAAACCTGGTTTAAACCAGTTTTTCCAACGAATTCAAGCGATATGTCTTATGTGTCGCCTTAGTGTGGGATGCGCCTTATTCGAAAAATTAATTTTGATTCTTTAATCAAAATGGAAACCTTTCTTATGAAAAGCGAAGGAGTCAGCCCGTTGTTTATGGCAGTTACATGACTTGGACTATTATAATATAAACGAAATAATGGGGATAGAATAATATTTGGCGACTTATCACACCTGTGGCTGGCTAACATTAAAGTACCAAAATGGCCGCCTGGAATATAAAAAACGAAGGGATCCGCCTGGAGCTGTGGATGATAGTCACATGACTTAGGCTATTATTATAGAGATTGTTTTCAATTTTAAAAACAGCGCAAAGAATAATATTTCCTAACGATTAAAAATTTATTTTCACGTGACTATTAAAAACAGAAAAAAAAACCCCTTTAAAATTGCTATTAAATGAGTACGTGTTAAAGGCAGGAAAATATTGAAAATTATGTCCTGAAAATTGTATTTACACGTGAATATTAAAAGGGAAAGGAAACTTTAAAATAATAAATACATTAATATGCGTTTAACCCTTTCACGGACAAGGCACTTCTATTCGTAAAATCTTGAAATCAGTGAATGGCACTAGAATTTACAAACAAATTTCGAAATACAAAAATGCTTTTGTTCACTTACTTAATAAAAGGGAAATTTTCATCCCAATATTCTGATGCTAATGTGGCATTTAAGAATTAAAATTAAGTGTTCCAAAAATGAACCACCGCCCTTGAAGGGGTTAAAGCAGCAAATTTTAGTATGTAGTAAATTGTATTATGTCAATCGTTTTATAACGCTGTTAAAAAATACCGAGAGACAAAGACTCTGTTTACTTAATTCATTTTATTTCAGCTTCTTTTCAAATGTTTAACTGGTCTTCTTTAACCAAACACGAAAACAACCATTGAATGTCTTAACAGCAACTGATTCTACCTTAAATTTTTGCAATTAAAGGGAATTGAATGGAAACCCGTTTACAGGGAAATCGCTACAGGTTTTTTCAGTATAATTCAATCTTCTCTAAACTTTTTAAAACCGATCAGATTAGCGTGCTTTTACATTCTACAGTGTCTGAACGGGGGTTGGCGAGCGTAGCTTGCAGGGGGCAGAGCCCCCTAGTGTTTGATATAAGAGAATGACCAATGGTGTACATATAATTAAGCAAACTTTTATTATTATAATTACTAAATGGTGAAACACAAATGAAGTTATAATAATAAATGCATATACATATGCTAACATTACTATATATGCAGATAACAAAAATAATTGTTAAGACAAAAAATGAAAAGACATGTCCTATTAATAGAACGTCAGGCCCAAAAGGGTTAAAATAAAATTACCTGTGTTACAGGAATATATAAAGGTTCATCGTGATAAAGGAGCTTCACATCACCAAGCCTTCTCATCCTTCCTTCAGTAAGTTTTCTTCCTACAGAATTAGAAAACAGTAACATTACGAACGAGTAATAATATAGAAGTTGGCATTGATTTACAACGCAAAGCATTTAAATCGTATTTTCAATTAACATCTTAAAATAGCGGTTCCTAATTTTTATTGTTGCGCGATCCATCTTATTTAAACTTTATCTCAGCCCACCAAATGTAAAGGTATATAAAGGCTTTTGTATTACCTATATTGCGGATGCGGAAAAGGTGAACTTGCACAAAAACTTGTCTTTTACACACGAAAACAGTATACACGCATCACAAACACAAAGATACATACACCAAAAACATTTTTAAGTAAAATAAAATAATAATAGGAATGCGTACTAGAGATGAGTTCGGGCTCTTTTTTTTTTTACCCCGAGTACAGCGATTTGAAATCAGAGCCCAAAATTTTTTTTATCATCAGAGTGAGCCCAATACCAAAAGTATGCAATAGAAAATTTTTAATAATATTTTTAAATTGTTTCAAAATTAATTTAACTCAAGAGACATTTAAATACATCTTCTTAGATAGAAATAAGTGTATCTTAAATAATCTCTCATGACAACGTTTTGTGATTTCATGACCCTGAAAATCTGTTTAAAATAGTAGTTTAGTTATTTATACCCAGCCACTGAGAGAAATCTCCAAAAATCACAATTCTTATTGTTTTAAAATATTATACAACTATGGCAGAAATACATGAGTTCTGTTTTCTATTAATTCCTGAAAAAAGACTTCAAACAAAAAGCGAGGATAGTCAAGAAATATCCCACAGCTTCTTTATATTATTAATACTGACTATGAAAAGGCTTCAGAATCAAATAGAATATTTCTTCTTATATCCAATCAATAACAATTCAATTCCCGTTCAAATTGATTTTTAAAGGCTAGTAAAACACTTTAAGAAACTTAGATTACATTCTCGCTTCTCTAGTTTTTGTTTCTTGTTTTCAGTTTGTGAATAAATAAAATTTTCACTTTGATCCCGAAGATTGGTATAAAATCGAGCTTGTTTCGGGCACGGGTTTGGATCTTCTAGTGCATAGTAGACATGAGTTTGGGCTCTTTTTTTCAGAGTCAGTAGAAAATTGTTTCAAGATTAATTTTCTCATTAAAAAATCTTACATGCAAATACGTATTAATCCTAAATACTTCCTCATGAAAATGTTTCATGATTTCATTTCATGTCCTTTAAAATCTGCTTAAAGTAGCACATTTACCAAAACACTGGCAGAAATCTTCAAAAGTCACAATTCTTATTCTTTTAAAATATCATTGTAAAACTTGACAGAAAGACATAAGTTCTGTTTTCTAGTAATTCTGGAAAAAGGACTTGAAACAGAAAGTGAAGAAAGATAAGAGATATCCCACAGCGTCTTTATTTTACTAACACTGGCTGTAACAAGGCTTCAGAATCAAAATATTTCTCTTTATATCCCATCAATAACAAATCAATTCTCTTTTAAACAGATTTTTAAAGGATTGTAAAACACTTTAAGAAACTTAAACTACATTCCTGTTTCTCAAATAACAAGTTTTTTTCCTTTTTCAATTTGTGAATAAATAAAATTTTCGCTTTGAGCCCGATCCCGAAGACTGATATAAAAATCGAGCCCGTTTTGGGCTCAGGCCTGCTGGGGCTGAGCTCATCATCTCTATTTCATATCAGTTTTGATAGTGTAATTAGAACAATCAACAAAAGAGACACTCTGCAGTACTGCCCCGTTCTTGGCAGTTTCTTAGGCTATCTTGATCACATATTGGTGGAAACAAGCTTATCTTGATTACGTAAGGGGCTATGCATATATGGGCCATTCTCACAATCTTTTGACTTTCATGTCCCTGAATAATAATTTTTATTTTAATACACTTTTTTGTGTTTTTTTTTTTTTTTAATTTCATATACTGGTGAACATCCCATTGCATGATTGCACAACAATATTAACGAGATAAATAAGTTTTGGACAATGTTGGGGGGTCCAAACACCTGGAAAACTCCTATACCGTCCCGTGTCCCTGATGCTGATTTTTAAGTTTGGAGCTGTCTGGATAAAATTGTTTCAATAAAAATAATTCGATGTAATGTTTTTCTGAAACTGGAACTATTGTTTTATATAAATAAGTAGCTAAAAATTAGCCTGCACACATTTTTAGGGTTATTATTATTTTTTAAACTCTGTCCCTGGGTTTTAGATTCCTTACCGTCCTTCTTCTAAAATTACACAGGAAATCACTTCAGATGCAGCCACAGAATTTTTTTCAAGTTTTTTCTCATGCAGAAGTATGCTAGAGAAAGAATGTCTAAAATTCTTTGGCAGGAAATTTACTGTAGAATTTAAATCAACATTTAAATATCAATTTCAAGCCTCGTGTCTTTATGGGTAGTCTCACCGTCCCCAAGGTTTATTCCTGCACTTTTCGAGGTAAATTAATTTTTTTTAAATTTAATCCAATGTAAATAACTGTTTCTAAAAATCAATGAACATTTTGGCTACCGCATAGTCTTAACCTTTAACTGATGTCACGCGGTCTCCCAGACCCCGCAACTCCCAGTTGTAAACACACACACACAGCTTTTTACTTTTCTGTACTGAAGTTAAATAATAGGAATAAAATGCTTTTTTCATGCAATTTAATTCACATGCTCTTAAGAGAAGTACAACGATATTGTTAGGACAAAATTTAAGTAAATTCAACCATTTGAGTTACTTTTTTTATTCATTTTATTCGAGGGGTCTGAGAGACCGGATCACATCAGTTGTGTGACAAATTTTAGTCACATCAGTTAAAGGTTAAAATGATCTGCCTAGAATAGGTGGTAATTTTCCTTGCTGTCCAATCCTTACCGTGCCTTTTTTTCCCATTTCGTCCCTTTTTTTTTACATTACCGTCCCTTCTTTAACACCCCTTTAAGACAATGTTATACCAAAATTTTGTACTAAAAATACTACATTGTCATTATTTCTTATTTGAATGTCCTGTGGGTACTATGCAAATTCTTTATAAGTAAAAATTTAGAAGAAAATAAAAAGTTTCAGTGGTAAAATGGTAAGGAAAATTAAACTCGGAAGTTTAACTTAAACCTCAGTTAAATAAAAAAATTTTCGCTGCTGACCATTTTTTCTTTATTTTGAATCATTATGGCATTCGTCTATCAGATAAAAATTTTATTTCAGCAAGTTTAATTTCGACAGATTTTTTTCCCCAAAAGTCAAAAGATAGTGAGAATGCCCCATATAACGTTATCAACTTTTTGGAAAATTTGGACCTCCTTCCCTCCGTACGATATCATACGCTATCATTCCTCGAACTCCCCCCCCCCTCCCGCCCCCGGTAATGATATCGTTATCAATGTAATTTTTTTTTTTCCTTTTTGATGGGAGTGATACAAATATGGTTGCTTTTTTTTCGCATACTTTCTTGATCTAAATAAAGAGAAGTCAATAAAATGTCACTTTATGTATGAAATAACTATTTATCAAATAACACTTAAAGGAAATAGTTACTATTTAAAAATATTCAATAATATCTTTTTGTTACACAATGCATTCAACGCAATAATGTCTTCTTGCAACTTTCCCGCAGGAGATGGGGCAGACAGCAATTTTTATCAACAAAACAGACGGACAACATTCTTTCTATTTTATTTAGTAGTAAAACACACGTACAATTTCAAACATACTTCGCGTATAGTTTGTCGAACAGCGGATTATATATGCATACAGAAGCAGGCCCTGATTACCGAATAGGCACGAGAAGCAGGTGCTTCCCTTAAATATTTTTGAAGGGCCCGAAATTGAGAAAACAGGGGCCCATATTTTATATTGAATTTAATGCGATGTAATTGCAATGTTGGATTGTTAAGATGTATGTTTATTTTATGTATTAGATTTCAATATTATTGAATTTGGCTTGCATGAAGCATAAAACATCAATCATTTAAACTACTACCAAAATTTCAAGTATTTCAAAATATTGACATTTTATATTCTGCATATATGCTGAATTCAACCTTTTTATACAACTTACATTTTGTATGCTAATATTAGGCAAAATCATTTTTGCATATTTTTCTTGGTTGTATTCAATTTTTGTGTAAGGGGACCATAAAAGATGTGTTTAATGAAATATATGTAACTCAAATGAGCCACTGGTTTGGAATAATATTTGTAGCATTGGCGAGTTTTCGGGTATGCCGAATTTAGAAAATTCTTCTTGAATGAAAGGGGGCTTCCGAAATGACACTGTGCTTCCCATGGCTTCAGAGGTTAATCAGGCCCTGTACAGAAGAATAGGAATTCCAAAGTTGGGGTTTTCCATATTTTTGAATTAAATAATTTTATAATCATTTAATGATTTTTAATAATAATTTTGTATTGTCATAAAAGTAGATAATAGACTAAAAACAGATAATTGTAACATGTGTTTATGACAATTGTAAAAGATAATCATAATGAACATACTATTTTGATGTAAAGACCAAGTTACATGTAAAAAGAAATTTTTGGTTGGATCAAAAATGATAACGATATCAAAAGTCAAACCACCCCCTTCCCCTAGAGAGATCTTACGATATCATGTGCCAGACCTCCCCTCCCCACTAAAATGATAACGTTATATATGCTTAGCCCCTAACAGCCAAACGGGATAGTGGTGTCGTGGTATCTTTTGTTGTCTGTGGTTATTAGGTACTGAAATAAGTATAAACGGTGATACAGCTCAAGATTACTTTGTATAAATGTAGAAGCAACTTTTATGGTCAGAATATCCACAAATCCAAAACAGATAAAAAGCCTAATTTAGTCACATTTTCTGACTAAAAATGATCAAGCCAGTTTTTGTTGGCTCACAAACTTTTGGTCATTTATCAATATTAGTCAGAAAAAGTGAATAAAAGTATTTATTTTTTTTTGAAAAATAGTGACTAAAAGCGGCAATTTTTTTTATAAAAGTGACTAAAAGTGAGAAAAGTGACACACTTGCATCCCTGGACAGATTAACAGACTTTTCGCGCCTCCACAGTGAGGCAATTAAAGTGCGTTCCAATCTTTTTGAGATATTCTGTAAAGGTCGGCTCAGATTTATCGAATTTTTTTTAAGTAATACCGAACTTTTATATCTGCTCTGCTTATTAAAATAGACTTGCCACTTGTAATCATATTAAGTAAAATTTTAAAATTTTAAATATTTTTAGATTTTTGAAATTGGCTAATTTTTACTATTTTATCTAACATGACTTAAAATAAATAAATAAATAAATAATTGTGTGAAAAAAAATGCCAAATTATCTTCATTTTTTTCCGTGTTCTAAAACTTTGAACTTTGCATTTTTCTGAAAGATGTGCTTTTCTTTCATAAGGGGTAAGATGTTGAGTCTGAGAAAGAATATATGAAAAGCTGATACACGTAATTCTGTCAAACAATAGCGAGATTAAAACTAGAAGTATCAAGCGGTCACTTCTTACTCCTTTTAGTTTTTCATATTTGTATCAGAAATTTTATTTAATAAAATATAACGTCTTTCTGCGAGACATCTATTTGATTTCGTTTATTTAGAAAATTTTACGGTTCAAAACATGAAGTGGTGAAAAAAGTCAAAAATGACTTGGTACTTCAACATGACGATAGTCGTAAAAAATCGATAATTTCTACTTTTCTGGAAAACAGATGGCAGCACTACAATTTTTTCCTTAATGAATTAGACGTTTGTAGTTCGAAAACTCGATTCGTGAGCAACCAATCAGGATCTGCTAACAGCAAAGTTTCGCCAATATAGGATTAATAGGAAAAAATGAGTTTGTAATAATGTCGAGATTTGGGGTTCTTCGGTTTGGGTGCAATTGTATAGATAAAGGCTCCTATAAGGGATATTATAGGACCTCTAATATAGATGGTACAGATTTTGTTTTTTTAACACTGATTTTGAAATTTAATTAACTAAATTTTATTTTTCTCTGACGAGTTTGAAAAAAAAAAAAAACCCTGCAAAATTTATTATTCACAAGTGACTTAAGATAATTAAACACTATGAAAAAGAAGAACTAAGAATTTTTTATCAGACGGGTTCTGCCTCTCTAAACACCCCGTAGAAGCCAATTGTTATTTATTTTTTCTTTTACGTTCAATGTGTTTAAATTTATACTCTGAAATATAGGAGAATTCGGCCAGCCGAATATTCAGCCGATTAGTTACTATTTGGTTAGCCGAATATTCTGTATTCGGCCTAATAGTTACTATTCGGCTAGCCAAATATTCGGTATTCGGTTTAAACGTGGGCCGAATATTTGGTATTCGGCCAAAATCACTATTCGGTGCATCCCTAATTTTTACATTATAATAAGGATTCTGGAAAAGGATTCATTTTCGCTCAGTCATAAGTAAAAGGCTTCAAATTCATGTATGGAAATGAATTTTTTGAATTAAATTATCTTTTAAAAATGAGTCCGTTTCAGTGACGGATTTTTTGCCATTTAGACACTTTAATAGTTTCACTGCTTGGTTTATCTGGGAAAATTAAAACAATTTACCTTTGAGATGTGGGATTTTAATCTTAATCTAGGCTGGAAATAAAAGGGAGAAGTGCATCTCCTTTAAACAATCATTGCAATATGTTTAAAAAATTTTTAATGTATGAAATGGCCGATATGCTTTTACATATTTTTCGATGGAGCTCTTTCTATGTTTATGGTTGATGGGTATTTTTTTTTTTCAATCTCTGCGTAGGAAGAAGGAGCAGAGGGTTTACTGCTATTTAGAAATGAAACTGTATATGCTTTTTGTTAAATTAATAATTTTAATTAAGTTCTGTCGATGGCTCTTTTGACTGGTTATGTTCTAACACTCCTGAGTTTTTAAGATGCCAGTTCTTTAACCCTCTCGTCACCCCGAGCCTAATATGAGGCTCCTACTTCGAATTGCAATATTTGAAAGAAAAAAATTATTTTTGTTAATTGCAGCGCCTAATAGTGATAGCATATATGTCGATAAATTTACTATTATGACTTTACTTATGTTTCAGTATGTAATAATAAGAATATTAATAAAAGTTTTATTAATTATTAGTAAACTGTTGGCGTTCCTTTTAATTCAAACATATGTTTCACTCTTTAAATTTAAATTAGGGACTCCTTTTCCGAATTATTAATTTGTGATAAAAGATAAAAAATACTACTAAATTTTTTATATTTGTTTAATCTAGTTGTAATACGACATTTTCCAAACGTCTTAAAAAGTTCTTCCTTAGACTATTTTTATATGAAAAACACGCAACATAACTATATTCGTTAGGTTTCTGCAAAGAACACATTCGTTAAATTTCAGTAAACTGTAACTTCTGTGATTTCGATAGCTACTTTTAATTTTTTTAGCGTAAGAGTAATTTTATCCAAAATTGGAAAAAAATTCAGTGCCGAGAGGGTTAAATACAGCTGAACATGATAATAGATATACAGTGTTCCATTTATAAAGCAATTAGTAATGTTTGGATAAGTTTATGAGACTGTGGAAATATAAAAACGCAATACACATCTTCTGTATTTAATCAGACTTAGTCGCATTATAACGTATGAATAATAAATGTTTGTAAGTTTCCATGTTTTTTTCTCTTTTCTTTTCAATTCGACATATTTTAATATATTTCTTTCATTTTCCTTCCTTTGAGATTCTTCTGCAACTTTACTTTTTGTTCATACCTGAATGGTTGTAATGGAGGGTATGTCTCTAATATAAGGCAGTATACGCCGTAAAACTTCTGGTTGGTTGGTTGTATTTATGACGGCCAATTATCTGCACGAGGGATCTGGCCCAGTGGGCAGTGCCCTTCGTGGGGGTCTTTCTAAGGGAACCTAACCCGTAATAACGCTTGGAAATCCAAGGTTCGAAGAAAACCACGAAAACTCCGAACGATTAGGCCGACGGGCGCGATTGGGTTCGAACCCAGCACCTCCCGTCTACCAGCTTCGAGAGCAGAACCTCTCAGCCACTGGTGGGTCGTAACACTTCTGGATTTTTTAAAAAGAAATTCCGTATACCCCATCCCCTGTTTCTGGAGTAAATCTATATAATATACTATATAGCGTATATCCTCTGTTTATTATACCACTACAGCAATGCATAATTGCCAACTTTGGAGGGAAAAACTCCCTTATTTTAACTTTTTCGCTACGAGCATCCTGTAACTAAGATTTTTTTTTTTTTTTTTTTAATGTTTCATCAAAAGTATTGAAATAACAGACCTCTGCCTAATTTAATTCCAAAAGTTCTGTGATCAAATAAGGTGAAATTTAAATAAGGAATATTAAATATTGGTTTCAAAGCTCAATTCCTGAGTCTTGTAAAAAATTAGGTACAGTAAGTTTGTAAAAAAGCATAGTTTTTATCTGGTATAAAAATAATTTCATTTAAAAATGATATTTAAATCTAATGTAATTCGCAATGTCATAATTTCTGTAAGTAATCAAATATTCATGTTTTTATATAAAATAAGCGTAGCAAGTATAATAAATTTCTGCAAGTAAAAGAATAAATAGCCGGAATCTTATTTTCCCATCCTACCTCGCAATAATAAGTTTATTGCAAATATAGGAGCCAAAGAAGAATGAAAGAATGACATCTGCTCAACAGCTATTGTAAAATAATGCAATAAGAGAAAAATAACTAAGGGGCTGTCCACAAATGATGTCACGCTTGGAGGGGGGAGGGGGTTCGTGAAATTGTGACACTTTGTGACAAGGGCGTGGAAGGGGGTGAGAAGAAGTGTTACATCACACATTTTGGTTAAAATAAAAGCATTAAAATCAGCAGAATAAATTTTGAAGTTATTTTGAAATTAAAGTATTTTGTATTCATAAAGTAAAGATAAGATTTAAAGCAGTCAAATATATTAAATTCCATTCCAAAATACTACTGCTTTCGATTGCTCTTTCATATTAATATTTTTTTCTATTGTATATTAATTATGCTTTATGTTCTAAAACTTAATCTTATTTCATACAAAATAAGTACACGGATCATTTTTATTGTTATGCTCGCAAATGTCATTAAAACACGTAGATAAAGTTTAAAAATAAAATTTGAAATATGATCTACGTGATGTTTAACGTAGTGCTTTGTTTCTGTATATGTTTTAAGTATATGTTCATGTAATATAGTGTGACATGTGACAAGGTGTAGGAGAGGGTATGGTGAAGAGTGACACTTTGTGACAAAGGGGAGGGGAGGGGGTCAAAAATATTGAAAAAAATGTGTGACATCATTTATGGACAGCCCCTAATTGGTATAAAAATGTTAAGTACAGCAAGAGATTCTTCAGTAAAGGTTCAATATTTTTTTTCCTTCTTTTCCTTTTTTTTTTAAAGCTTTGGAACTCATATACACCAAATAAAGAAATTAATTAGGGATTGAAAAAGAAACAAAACTTTTTTCTTAAAAAAAAAAGAAAAAAAAAGAAACAGAACCATTGAAAGCTAATAATCCCACCGAGAGGTATTAATGCTGCCATTTAATAATTTGAAAATTTCAGATATAACTGGCTATTCTTATACTTACTCTGATGTGTCTATGAATGGATGTAACTCATTTTCATAATTTTTTGGTTAGCATACACATACATGTGTGTAAGTTTAGATTTAGGTGATGAAAGTTACAACGACAGAGCCCAGTAAAATAAGTATTTCTGAAAACGGATACGTAATTAGCAATTAATACTAACACAAAATAGGAAGTATCCCTTGAAAAAAAGGGAGACTCGGCAGGTATGATTGTTTATTTAGTTATTTTCGACAAAAAAAATATATTTATACATATCACTCTTCTAATGCAGGGTTTAGCAACATTCTTCGAACATAGATATTGATTGAATGGTTGCCCAAAGGATTAGAGGTTAGGAAACGCGCTTCAAAATAAGACAACGATAAAGTCATACCAGATTCTGTAAGAGAAAGTGAAGGTAAACGATAGAATATTTTCACGCTTACTGGATTGACTGTTTGTATATACTACTAGCAAAACCCGCGGCTTTACTCACATATTTCAGTTTTCATTTGAAATTTTGAATTATTTAGAAACCGTTCTTAGAAAGCATTTACATCTTGGGACTGTCACCATCAATTTGCCAACATTACTTTTGAAATCGGTTTGGTCTTTTCTGAGATTCCATAGATATCGTAATTTAGAATGCTTTTTGCTCATTTTACCCGGAAACTTTTAATAACTGTTCTTAGAGATCATTGACATCTTATAAGAATCTGCCATGCTAAATTTCAAGTTTCTATCTTTAAAAATTCAATAGAAAACGTAATTTAGAACGTTTCTAGAACACTTTTCACGCATGTTCACCTTTTTAAATTTTGATTTTCTTTTCAACTGTTCTTAGAGAGGATTTACACCTTATAAGTAACTACCATGCCAAATTTCAAGTTTTTAGCCTGTTCAGTATAAAAAAAAATCGCAATTTCAGAACTTTTTTTGCTCCTGCAACCTCCTGGTGATAGCGGCACAAACATAAAATACAGCCTATGTTGGAGTAGGGACTGTCACAATCATTTTGCAACCATTACTTTTGAAATCGGTTTTGTATTTCCCGAGATTCCATAGGAATCATAATTTAAAACATTTTTAGAACGCTTTTCGTCCATTTCACCCTTTTAAATTTGTAATTTTTTTAGAAAATGTTCTTAGAGAGAATTTGCATCTTACATCTATCACGCCAAGTTTCAAGTTTTTAGCTCTTTCAGTATCACAAAACTTGCAATTTTAGAATGTTTTTTGCTCCTACAACTTCCTGGAGGTAATGGCATCGCATAAAATACAGCCTATGTTGGAACAGAGACTGTCACCATCAATTTGCCACCATTGTTTTTGAAATCGGCTCAGTAGTTCCACAGATTACCCGCTACAAAGAAACAAACAAACGTTACTCTTCTTAATAATATTAAGTGTATATATGTATATATAACGACAGACTTGGGTTGTCATATCTTGTAGATAATAATTTGACTCAGGAACCTCTTGGTGGGTCTGCTCCATCTTACAGCTCAATTCGCAAGTCCGACCGGGGTTCCGCGAGCCATTTACGTCGATTTACAGGAGTTACATGGCCATAGGTTTTACAGGCTTATCAAATATGCAAAATCTCCACTTTCGGCGCGCGTTTTAGCTAATATCTTGGGGCTACAGTTGTAAACTTGGGAGGAACATTTCTTTAATTGGTTGATTAGCTTTTGATTGATATGTGGTCAAGACCCGCACAATTGCCAGGATCTGTGACGTACAAGGCCTTAACCACAAATGCCTACAAGAAGCACTTAGACAAGCAATTTTAATCTTAAGGATCGACCGAAAATGAACCCTGAAAGTAATACACATTAGGCTGGGAAACAAAGTTACAAAAGAGGTAAAACTGGTTTTTGAATGAGATTTAAAGTTAGAACAAAGAGACATCGGATTTAAATTTAAATTTTTGAAATTTAATTTGAATTTTTTTTTATCATTATATATATATATATATATATATATATGTTATACTCACTGCAACCTTTCGAATCTATAGATGACGATGAAGATGAGATGTCGTTGCACTCAAAAAATTCGTCGTCGTCGCTCTCGCTACACTGAGTTGATGAAACATCAGATGGCATTGCAATTTCCGACACCGACTCTAGACTTGTCTTTAACTGTTGCCACTCACGACTTTTCTTCCTCTGAATGCAGCAATTCAACATCTGCAAAAGAATTTAAATTACACACACGGTAGCTCATTCATAGCTCGGTTTTTAAAACTAAGCATGTTCTAATATAGATATGCAATTTGTTTTACTAAAAAATGACAAGAAAAAAATCGTTTTTATTGGCCTATGTATGAATACACACACATACATACACACAAACATTAATTCACGTTCTTTCACATGTTTGGCGCACAGGTTCATCAATTTTTTTTTTTTTTTTTTTTTGAAATGTTTGAAATAGTAAACGTTTCAGATGGTTTAAATTAAAGATAAATTATAGCTAAGGGCTAACAATAGTAGGTGCCAAAGGTGCTGATGTAGGATGCAATACTAGACATTATTAGTATAGCCATGCATACCTTTAGCATGCGTTCATTAATTTACAGATTTTTTTATTTTTATTTTTTTTTAATGTTTGATAAAGAAATCTTTCCAGATCGTACAATGAAGAACCGTAGCCAGGGATGACAACAGCGGCAGGGGCTAAGGATGCAGACGTAGGAGTTAATCAGTCACATTATTAGTAATTGCTGTTGTATTAAAATTTCATAGTTTATTTTTACATAGATAGTAGGCGATCTATTCACTCCTTTTTGTTCCTTTGAAAAAAAAAAGTGTACACGACACGGCTGGTAGATAGCTGTACATATCCTTTAAAATAAAATAAAATAAAAAGTGTACACGATACGGCGCAGCGTTATATCATGTACACTTTTTTTACCCGACTGAAAAGAAGGGTTATGTGTTTCACGCGTATCTGTGTATGTAGATTTCTTTATACCCTCGAAACATCCGAACGGCTGGATGGATTTTAATGAATGAGGTCTCTTATCAATTCGTCTTAACGGCCCGATGGTTATAGGCTAGGTTTTGTTTTTATAAATTCAAAATGGTGGCCGTAAAATACAAAATGGCGGTAGGGACGAAAAAAAAAAAAATTACGCACACTATTCAGTGGCCTATCATTGGATAGGTCTTTCAAAATGAAGACGATGTTCCATTAACTATTTTACAGTCAGAAGCTCCGTTAAAATATTATACAACCTGGAAGTTGTGTAGGTAGGATCTCTAGCTTTACTGCAACTCTAACCATCATAGACATCTACAGACCTCATCAAAACAGTGTTTATAGATAGGAACTAACAATTAAACATAACTTAAAAGTCATCAATACAAGTAAATAATAATAAAAAAAATAGGTAAGTAATATAAACAAGTAATATAAAAAAAATATTTTAAGTTAATTCCTACTTAGGTCAATAAGAGAATTTTTTTTCTCATATTCTTTCCTCTTGAGTGGCGCTTAAAATGCCTTGATCAAGAAGAGGGCTCTCTCGATTATTGAAAATTAATTAATTAAATTTAATTAATGAATTAATATTTGAAAAAATTGGATTAACATCAAGTGTCATCCACTACAAGTTTAAAAAAAATTATTGGAGCTTGATTGGATGAATAATAAGTATTTTATTAACGATTGAAAATTTGTACAAGATATATATAGCGAGAGTGTGAGCTAATAGTAGGAAATGAAAAAAAAAATAGTTTCACATTGATGAGAAATAATTAATTAGTTCGCTTTTTACGCAGTCGGGTTTTTTGATTTTTTAAATTTAATTGTTTATTATTTTACTTTAAAAGAGATGTACAGCTATTTACTTTAACATTGTACTAGAATTTTGTGATCATTGAAATATTTTCCCGGAGGTTGGAGCATGGAAAAACAAACAAGTCGGAAATTGTACGTCGAACGTGGCAAATGAGGTACGTTCGTACTATAACTAGTTTTATAAATATTCAGACCTTGGTGCAATAGCTGTTGCACTCTAATGCAAAAACGCATGAATACAAAAATTTATTACGATTATATTTATTAAATTCTGTAATATGGAAATAATATGACTCCATCTTAAACAGGACGTCATCACCATAGCAACGTCGAATCATTACCTGTCATAGGATATCATTGAAGTAATTACATATGATACGATTTAATAGAATGAAGATAACTTTTAATAATATCTTTTTAAGTTTGATTTGATTTTCATAAAATTTAAAATGACTCGACAAAATTCTGCAATGATTGCATATATTAAATTTCACACCATTCGTTTGGGTAATTTTTGCGCTGTTACATACGACAGACAGACCGAAGGAGCAGACGACGACTATAGGTGCTACGTATTTATATAATTACGAACGTATCCAAAAACTTATCAAAATAAAACAGGTTTTAAAATATTGCGAATTTGATTGTACACAGAATATTTCTATACCATAGAATTTGGATTTGGCTGCGTGACATACTTATTTCTGCATGCCACCAAATATTTTAATTCCCCTAAACGTAAAAATGTGATTTCAACAATAATAAAGTGCAAACATGTAGACAACACGTAATTTTAGTTTCAAAAGACAACATAGTAAGTAGAATGTTCTATCCAGGATTCTATTCATGTTCTATCTAGGATTCTACTAATAATCTGGGTTGATTGCAGTATTACTAAAGTTTGCCAATGAATAAAACAGCTTCCGGAAACTCAATTTTGAAATAGATAGCTCGGTTGTGCATGCTGCATATCTGCAACACAGTGATATTATGAAAGATCAAACTCCTGGTGGATTTCCATTTTCCAAATTCAAGCAACTTTCTGCCCCAAAAATCTCGGGATTTACACAATCGAATTTTTGTTACAGAATTTTGAAAAGTAATCAGCAGTGGAATAACTTTAACCTCATTATTTATCAAGCAAATTTATTTGTTTACATTAAAAACTCATCAAAAACTACGGTGTTCGTTAATTCAGGAAAATAGATCCCGATTGCATTTACATTGCACAATTAGAAATTCCTTCCGAAATAATAAACAATATTTCTATTTAAACATATAACATTGATGCCAAAAATATAATTTCAAATTCTAACGTGTTCTCTCAAACATATATATACATTTAAATATTCATATCGAATTTAACCTTCACACAGTTTTTAAAATAACCTGTCTTTCACAAACATTCATCAACTATAGGCAACACGATGATCTTAGCAAAAGTAATTAACAAAAACCTTCGAATATATATGAGCGGATATATCTTTTTGCTGAATCACAATGATAAGCAACAAAGATACCGAAACCAACCTCTTATCTTTGCTATCGAAATGTATTTAAATCCACGTTTAACCCCATTCTATATTCGATGTAATACGTTAAAAAATAACTTGTAAATAAACACAAATAATGTTAGTTAAATATTTATGACCGTTCTTAAATTGAAACAAGAACGGCAAATCATGCGTACAGCATAGATTATGAAACACTTTCCAACACATTCAAAATAATATAACAAAACTTCACTGCTATTACCATGAATAGTCGTTAAAATATACGATTTTTTTGTGCATCCCAATATTAGTTCAGCTAAATGAATAGCACAATTGAAAACTTCCACTCAGAAATTTCCGTCAACAAACGGATGTTGTTGAAAACTTTTGTGCGGCCCTGTACATGGTCTACAGAATTTATACATACCAAATAATATCACAATATTGAAATATATATTTGCTTAAAAGACGTTATAAAAACACATTAAAAGTAAATTAAAAATCTATATTTACATGTTTCAACTCTTTTACTGAGTCGTCATCAGAATGTATAACAGAAAATTACAAATACAATGCATATGAAAAATGGAAAAAAATTATCGAAATATAAACAAATCATATAACTCGCCCTATATTTTCGCGATCGCACGTGTTCCCTCTATGTCGCGACTCCGTAAGTTGATCAACCATTCAACCCATAAATTCGGGATACGAAAAGATAATGTATCGTTACAAACTCCTGAACCTCCTAAATAAATTTCAATGGACTCTCTTATGAATAATTGTAAATAAAAATTAGATCTGTAGATTATTCTACTCTCGTTAAAAAGTATGTTAATGTTCTCTATTTGATTCAGCCGGGATAAAGCAGTATTACCCCTATTATATTTTATGTCCGCTATATATTATTTACATCTGACATTGAATTTTCATTGGGTTATACCTATATAATGATTTTTGATTCCCCCCCTCCCTAATAAACGGAATCATATAAACTCCTGAGAGGTCATTCCTATTAATAGGATCAATTTTAGTGTTTAAAAGCATCTTTAATTTCGGAAGAGGCTTCGCGATCAAACATAAACCAAAATTTCTTAAATGATTTTTTATATATTCAAAGAAACCCGGGAAATAATTTGCTACAACCCTTTTCATATTAACTTCATTAATAGTTTTATTTTTATTTTTAGAAGTATCTGTGTACATTTTATTAAGGAGCTCTGAATCAATTTGTTAATTAATTTTACCTGATATCCATTATCAATAGCAATACGTTTCATTTTCTCTAATTCATTCCCCAGATTTATATCGGAAGAAATCCTGAAAGCACGATTAATTAGGAACCTGAAAGTGGATAATTTATAAGATATTGGGGTGCATGCATCGGAAGGTATAACGTTTAAATCCGCGATAGGTTTTCGGTAAACTGAACGAATTTACTAATTTATAAGACATTGGGGTGCATGCATCGGAAGGTATAACGTTTAAATCCGCGATAGGTTTTCGGTAAACTGAACGAATTAACTCACTCCCCTTTCTCTGTAACTCAACATCTAAAAAACTCTACTTATTACTCGTACTTATTTACATTTTTACCAAGTAATATTTAAAAAAATAATTAAATTTAAAAACGCATACAACAACTGAAAACGCACTTCCAGCCATTATTGTTAGTAGGCTTCAATAGTTCAATTATTGTTCACTTTCTTCTATAGCCAGATTCTTTTGTGTGTCCCTGTAAATGAACGATAAATTCTATGCTCATCACACTCTATAATAAGAACCTTGCAGTTTTCTTCAGTGATAAATATCAATTTCAATACGTTCAAAATAGCGTAATATCATTAAAATACACCGCAATAGACCCCAATTTTCCCCAATAGACCGTAATGTAACGGAATTCGTTTGAGTGGCCCAGTAAATGAACCGAAAATGCTTTCATTTGCAATACCAAACATGCCATAGTGATACCCAAAAACATATATCCATTTCATGGTAATCGGACTATACAGTTATGCGAGTTAGAGCACGGACAGACAGACTTTTTTTTAGACTATTTAATTTATAACCACACATTCACAAATTTAATTAAATCACTAAATTTCATACAGAAATGCACAGCTGCTAGATGTATTTCAATTTGAAATACTTAATGTAGTTGATGAGATATTTCTATTTTCTAAAAATACAATATTATTGTAGATTGCAGTTTATTTTAATTGAACAGTACAAGTTTTTTTTTTCAGCTTTAGCGTTATAAAGAGTTATTTAGTAAAAGCTAAATGTTGCAATGTTTAATAAAAATGTACTACTTTTAAATCTTTCGGGGTCCGATTGTTTGTTTTTTCTTTTTTTTTACTTTGGGGGAAAATTTTTCTTTTAAGTTAAAAAATAAATAAATAAAAGAATAAAAGTAGCCTACCCAAATAACAAAAGTTAAGTTTTAGTGAAATCTAATGAATAAGTCATCTAACGGATACAGTTATTTCGTGTATTTTCTGGATAAGGAGAGTTTTGAAACTCACGTCCTCACATATATGTTTTCAAATGACAAAACTCGAAGTTTTCGGTAATAAACTTAAAACCTGAGAAATAAACTGTGTTTTTCTTCTTTTTTTTTTTGCAGCATTAATTCTGCAAAGAAATAATTTTTTATCGCATTACAGAAAATTTAAAACAGATATTTATATGAATATACATATCTTTAAAGAACTAAACTTTTATTTCCCTAAAATAAAAAAAAAAATAAAAAAGAAAAAGAAACACTTTACAATAGGAAAATGTAAAAAGATGATAGATTCACTCAATAAATTGTTAATTCCCTCTTGAGAGCAAGTTCATTCAAAGTTCATCACTCTTATTCAGGTAATGTTATATTTTCGTATATTTATGTAAAGAATAATCACTTTTTAAAATTTTTATAATCTCTATAGGTTTTTAATTTTATTTTTATTTTCCAAATGAGATTAAATCAACGTTTTGTGGGAAAGTATTCCCTGAAATATCCTAACTTAATCTGTGTCAAAAGTGTGAGACACTCTCGCTTTTTATCTTTTGCTGCAAAAGACTATGTTAACAAGAAAAGAAACAGAGAAGATAAGAAAAAAATTCCCTCGGTTATTAAACAGAAATACTGAGATCTTTCATACATTAATCCAAATCCATGCCTAATTATTTTAAAAGAAATTTTCTCAAATCCTTAAAAAGGCTGATTTAATCTACTCATTCCCATGAGGGGGGGGGGGGGGCATGTCCCAATTGGATGTTGCAGTTCATTTAATTAAAAATAATTGATAAAGAGTATTTTATTGCAGTGCATTACTAATCTTTTCAAATGTTTATTCTGTGCGTGAGAAAGAATCTTCAGATTCTTTTTTAGAAAACTTATTTGGATATATATATGGTTCATTTAAACTTTCACTATTGATAAAACTGAAACACATTTTATAGCAAAATTTATGAATTTAATTATTAAGTTAGTTATTTATTTACTATTTATTTATTTAATACTATCTGACACCCCCCTGGCCCGGTATAATTTTCTGTAGCTCCGTAATCAGAGAAGAAAACGACAAAGATTGTTGTTCTATCTTCTATCTTCTTAAAAACCAGTTAAAAATAGCTTATAAAACCTTAGTAAGATATTGCAAAATACAACATTACTCGATAACACATTTCCGAAGTACAAATATCTGTTCCTGGAGACCAGATGTCAATGAGAGGGATCTTAGGGGACTGGCCATTTAATGAATAGAATAAAAAATCGCGTGGAATTGTGTGCTTTTCGAAGAACAAATCGATCATTCTGTAATTGACTTATTTCCGATTATACTCTTCTAAAAATCACAGGTTCTTGAGAAATTAACCAAGAATCAAAATGGCTGCTATTCTGCATTTCACAAGTTTTATTCGAATCTCTTATCTATACTGCCAAAAGTCTTCTTGACAGGACATGATTTATATGACCCGTAACCAGTTCATTTTCCCCGGGAGGCTGTGTGTGGGGGAGTAGTTTGTTCGCTTATAGCCGAAAAAATTCTAGCCGAAAATCATTAAGAGGGGGAAATGTAAGGGATCGTACAGGAGTTGCATAGTGTCAACGTTTAGTTCTGAATCCCTCTGAATCCGAACGAAATCACGAAAAGTTACTCCATTCTAGAAAAGAAGCCTGTGCGGTGTGCTGTTGCGGATCATGTTACGGTTTTATTGCTTTTTTTCAACTTAGCCCAGTAGTGTTTTATTATGCATTGTATCATCTAACCAATAAAAGGGTAACTAGACAAAAAGGTCTAGAAAATTCTGTCAGAATTGTCTCCTCACAATTAAAAAAAAAAAAAAAAAGAAAATATAATTTAACTTTATAATCAATGATTCGTGAAACTATAAAAAATTTCTACTGAATGAAATCTATGTCGAATTACTAATTTGTACGAATTATTTTTTGAATTCTTAATTTTTAGGCATAACTAATTTACAAATTCATAATTAGTGTCGACGATAAAGAGAGAATTATAAGCAACAGCAACAAAGTACGTGTGCTGTGCTCCTACTGCTGTTTCTTTTATTGTTTTAAATTATTTTCACAAAGTTTATTATTATTATTATTATTATTTTCCTGAATGCCATGTGGCTATTTTTGGAAAATATTTATCTGTTTTTCTGGCGTCTCCCTATGCGTTAGACAAATTTTGTGGGCGCTTTAGCTCTTTTTAATAATTAAAAAATGTTTAATTTTTTTGTACTGTTTCCTTATTTACTGATTTGTTTCCTTTTGTTTTGTTTGCCAATTTTCACATGAAAATCATTTGAGTAATACTTTATTATTTTAAATGCTTTGACAATGAAATTGATTTTTGGCTGAAAAAATAAAATCTTGCTAAGAAAGGATTCCATGTAATAATACTTTACTTGTTTAGTCTTTCAAAGTTTGCTGGAATTGATTGAAAAGTATAGGGCAGTGAAAGTGACACTATGTTTAAAGGAAAATATAGATTTTCATTCATAAATTTAAAGTAAATTAATTAAATTCATTGAATACATTTGTTTTTCTTTTTTATGGTCTAAGATTAAAATACTACTGTTTTAATTTTATGAAAATATGCACAAAAGTAAATTTTTAAATATATTATATTTAAATATACAATTATTAAAGAAAATAGGCGAAAATTATGCCACTAATAACACAATCATGTTGAGAAGCTTTCTGTGTACATTAAATTTAATCTATTATTTAATCTTATTTAAATTATTTAATCGGCATTTATTTGCATTATCTACATATACATACCGGGTGTCCCAAAAAGGACTGACTGATTTTAAAATTCAATAACTTGCAAACGGTGACAGATATTTAAAAAATTCTTGCAGGAGGGTTATGCATAAGGTCAAAAGTTTTATTACAGTGATTTTCGATTTTAGTTCGAATTACAAACAGTAGATGGCGCTGTAAGCAATAGTCGCTAAATACAGGCTCGATTTCTGGTCCTTTTTGTTGTTCCATGCAGAAAAAGGAGATGGAAATGTATTATCCGGGCCACGAAGTACCAAAAATCGAGCCTGAATTTAGCCTCTATTGATCGCAGCGCCATCTATTGTTTGTAATTCGAACTAAAATTGAAAATCACTGTAAAAAAACTTTTTACCTTATGCATAACCAGGGTTCCTACACAATTCTGGTAAAAAAATTCCCTGACTTTTCCAGGTTTTCCCTGACCTTTCTCAGTAAAAATTCGGCTTATATATTGTTGTAAAACCCTCCACAATGGACTTTAATCTTGATAAATGCTAGAAAAAAGTATGTGCTGTATGAATTTCCACTTTTTTAATTAATTTTCATATTGTTATATAGTTTGCAGAAATTTTATATAAAAAGTTTAGTTTGGATGAATAATTAATTCAAAATTTCTTTATGTACGGCGATAATAGAAATTCTGATGGAAGTAGTACATCAAAAATTCCCTGACTTTACCCTGACCTTTTCAAATATTTAAAAAATTCCCTGACATTTCCCTGACTTTTTGCATAAAATTTCAAATTCCCTGACTTTTCCCTGTTTTCCAGGTTTTCCCTGACCCGTAGGAACCCTGATAACCCTCCTGCAAGAATTTTTTAAATATCTGTCACCGTTTGCAAGTTATCGAATTTTAAAATCAGTCAGTCCTTTTTGGGACACCCGGTATATTTCAATGTATGTGAAAAAATATGACTATAATATTTTTGCATGTGTTTAAAATTCGGGTTTAAAAAAAGAAAATATATATATTCTCTATTGAATATCACATCACTTTTGCATATAAAAGCATGCATTAAAGATTCTAATTTTATATACTTATCGAAACATTTTTATTTTTCTTATTTAAGCTATGGCAACAAAAAAGAAAATGGAAGACAATTTTAAATTAAATATATCATTTGAAATATTGAGATTTATGAAAATGATAAAGAAATTAAAAAGGAACCCATATCGTATTGCGCTACTTTGAATTATATTTTGTAATATAAATGATATATTTTTCTTCATTTACTTTTAAGGTTGGTTGTATTTATTACGGCCAATTACCAAATCGAGAGATATGGGCCCTAAAGGGAGGGGGGTGGCCCTCCGTGCGGGTCTTTTTAAGGGAACCTAACCCGTATTTATGCAAGGAAATCCAAGGTTCGAAGAAAACCACGAAAACTCCGAACGGTTAGGCCGACGGGCGCAATTGGATTCATTTACTTTTAAGAAAAATTAATATTCTAGATTATTGTCCAGATTTTGATCCCAGAAAATACTAATACACATAAATACCAGTTTAAGCCTAGTTAGTGTACTTTTTGTGGAGCCTTTAGACAATCGATACATTAAACAATATTGTACATAAAAAAAGAAAAACTATTTTTGCTTTTACTTTGGTTGTTTATTTTTACAAACCGATTGTTCATCATACCACAGAAGTTTTTACATTTAGTTTATACAATTTTAATTTACACGGGAAGAGTTTTAACCCCCCCCCCCTCTTCTTTCTTCGCTGTGTCAGTGTCTATATACAAAAACATTATTAATGCAGTTATTTATAAATACACTTTACAAAAGCATATATTTTTATCCTTGCGTGTGCATATACGTTTTTTTTGTTTGAAAATTATGTAAATTATTTCATTGCGTCATATTATCCATTCGCATACATTTAACTTAATTTAGATACTAATGACGCAAAATAACCATTTACATATTAGGGGCAATCCAGTTCAAACCACCAGGTGGTGTCACTCGTCATTTTTAATTTCCCTAATCTTTTAACAAAGACTTCTTCATAGTTTTCTGAGTTTAAAAACATGACTAATTTTTTTTTTTCATCATATAGTTTTTTGGAGGGACCATTTTTAACAAACTACACAGCCATTTTTGGGAGAAAAACGTGTTTTACGGAAAATGCTGTAACTGCTTTATTTTTCTACCTATCAAGAGGAATCAAAAACCAAAATATCCGGCATAAAATTGTCGACATTTTATGTAATTATAAAATTTTCATTAGTCTTAAAATAATTATTGCTTAGTTAAATAGGGCAGTAGCACCTTTTCAAAACTTTCTTGAATGGGGGGGGGGGGGGGGGGAGGTCTTTTGATTTTATTGTGCACATCTAAGGAGCATCTGATACATTTTTATTCTGACATTTTTTAAAAAATTAACCTAAATACTCGCTCTCTAAGAATTTTATAAAATATCTCGTTTGCATACGCCACTGCTTCTTGCCTTTTACACATATTTGCCTTCCCTCCTCCCCCCCTCCAACAGACACACACAAAAAATACCGGTTATGTGAATCACTAATTAATTACGTTAGCAACTTTTATGAATCAAATCTAATAACCTTCCATAAAGTAATAGTTATTCGAAAAGAAAAAAAACCCGTCTGTATCTTTTGCATTTCAGTACTGTTAAAGAAGAAAGAAATAGTGACCCTTCGTGACCCCGGGGTTAAGGCTTTGACTGGGATGCGAAGAACAGTAATGAGAGAGGGTTGAAAGGGAGGGTGAAAAGGAAATAAGAAGAAACTGGACTCCTTATCTCAGTTCAGTATTTTAATAGTCCCCTGTTGGTTTCGGCTAAAATCTTTTCGGCTAGTAAGGAAGTCACGGTAATTACGTCGTATTTAAAATGGACAAATGATAATATTGACGAGCAGTTAAAAATTAAAAATATATCTATGCGAGACTTCAATTCGAAAGACATTTTATGTGTGTGTGTGTTCCCATAACAACGAGATGAATTAAATTTCAATAAAAATAATAACGAGTTTGTACAAGTTTATGAAGGCTACACACTTTAAAAATAAATAATTTACGTACACGTGAATCTTAAAAGAGAAAAAAACTTTAAAATAAATAAATTATTGCATGATAAATGCATTTAATGTTGAAAAAATTAGTTCATACTTTAAAATGATAGATATAAAACGATGTTCATTTCGGAGAATTTTAATGTGACGTCACATGGTATAAAAGTAGTGCGGCTAGCAAATTTATTTGTTTATTACATGACTTGATGCAGCATAAATACAGGTAAATGTATGCGCAAAATACTTTAAATTAAAATTCGATAAATACAAGGAAATTCGGATATTCTTATTAATTAATATAAACAATATGCAACGAAAAAATAACATAAAAATATGGATGATGGTGTATCAAAATAGGCAAAAGAATTCATGAATAAGCTATACCTGTTCCTGAAAACATCCAAAACCCGATCACAACATATAATATAAGCGCAAACACAATGATTTTCAATACCGTTGTTCTGAAAGCTATTGCCAAGTAGACGGAGTTTTTTAACCTCGAACCTAAAGGAAGAATATTGTCCATAGCGTCTTTATAAAAGTCAGAAAGATAGCGACATTTTTAACGTACCATTCTACACAAGCTGATTTTTAAATGTGTAACTGATCTTACCTATCAACCCCACAGTCATCACTTATTACGACAATGATGGTAACAAAAAATGCCCCATTCAAAAGGAGAAGCATAGTAACCCGATTACAGAAGATAGCCACTATATGGTGATATCATCATTCAATCTTCCGTAATCTGGTAATATTTTTTTGAACAGGGCACATTACTATGTTTTCAGAGGCTGAACGGGTGTTGGCGGGCGTACTTCGCAGGGGGCTGAGCCCCCTAGTCGATAATATGACATTATAAAAACAAGGGGATATACCCGGCCTTCCCGAGATACAGAATTTAGGTTAAAACCTTCATATATATGATTTCTAGCATCTTTTTTCTCTTCACTTAATAAAGGCACAGCGATGAATGGGGTATTTTTCGAAAGGTTCTGCAAACGGCTTTTGACATAGTACAATTATACTATATCGTTAAAGCACATTGTTTGGAAAAAAGAATTGCTTAATCAAAAATTAATCAAAAACGTATCAGCAAATAACCTCAAAGATTGCGGTGAGAAAGTCTCGCACGGGTCTACAGTTTCTTTTTTTTTAAATTGATGACCAATAGATTTTTTACATTTAACATATTTTTTTAGAATGCCCACTAATATTTAAAATGATATTTATATGGAAAATAGCGATAATGCGTTCAAATAAAGTTTTGAAACATATTTAAAGTGATATTTTCATATTGGCCTCACGTCAGTTAGTTAACAGCCGAAGAATCTCCAAAGATCGCTATTTACAATCAGGCGTTTCGATTGTGTTCATTTCAGTGGATTAAGCTCGAAATTCGATTACAAGTCTTAAATTTGTGTTTTATTTATTGATTGATGTATGTTTTAATTTCGTTGTAGAATATGAACCAATGCAGAAAATCACGAAATGTCTACAAGAGTCGTTATGCTCTTGTTTACTTTCAATCGAAAGTGATCAGTCGATTAGTGCTTGATGCATAGGCAAAATTTTGTACAGAATATAAGCTGGAATAAAATGATGAGCTATTTATATTTATTTAAATGCAATCGGATTTACCTTTCGTAATCGTCTGCAGGTGATAGAGAAATATTCATGCTTGAAAATTAATTTAAAACCAATAAAAATTGAGTAAACTGCGATACGGTTTTCAAACAAATTGCATTTTAAAGTACATTTCTGTTATCTATTCGAGGGTGTAAAAATTGAAAATGTGCGGTTTTTAGAAGTTTAAAAAATTGCAATACATTTATTGAAAGTTAAATTTAACCGTCTGCTGTTGCCACCGTCAAAATGACGTCAGCATGGACATGCGTTTGTCCTTTATAATACAAATATATAAACAATTAAAAATGCAATAAAACACACATACTACAATATATATTAAAACACACATACACACATAAATAACGCCTGCATTCAACAGTTAAAGGTATATATAAATATTATACAGACTTACATACAATAAGTACAATAAACCCAACTGGAGTGAAAAATTAGCCAGAGCCAGGAATCGAACTCGGGACCACAGTATACAAGACTGCTGCTCTAACCACTGAGCTACTCCGGCCGATGCCTGAGTCTACAATAATTTCTTACTAATAAACCAAGTTGGGGAAGTTTTTCACTCCAGTTGGGTTTATTGTATTTGTTGGTTGTATGTCTGTATAATATTTATATATACCTTTAACTGCTGAATGCAGGCGTTATTTATGCGTGTATGTGTGTTTTAATATATATTGTAGTATGATTGTTTTATTATAATTATCGTAGATCGATGTAATAGTAAAATCTGTTTATCGTTGTCCGGTCATCCAAGGCTGTCGTATAGATGACTGGTGACTTCCCCAACATGGTTTATTAGTGAGAAATTGTAGACTCAGGCATCGGCCGGAGTAGCTCAGTGGTTAGAGCAGCAGTCTTGTATACTGTGGTCCCGGGTTCGATTCCTGGGTCTGGCTAATTTTTCACTACAGTTTGATTTATTGTATTTGTTGGTTGTATGTCTGTATAATATTTATATATACCTTTAATTAAAAATGCGTTTACAAAAAAGAAAAATTACCTGAAATTTTCGAATGCCGTAAGGTCACATGACGTAATCACTTATCTCTAACGAAAATATACATTCGCCATAAAAGAGGGCTTTTTGGCAATAAAATGTTATCTTAGATACCATTTCTCCATAAACTTCATTTGGCCATTGGAAATTCCTCTTTTCTTAAAGTTTTTGCAATGCATCCTGCATTCTGCATACGTCCCAATGGTGGACATATATTGTTCATACTGAACTTGATTTTTTTAATTGCAAAAGGAAAACAAGAAGGAAAAATCATGCGTCAAGCATAGATTATTAAACACTTTCCAACACATTGAGAATACTGAAACAAAACTTCAAGGTTTAACAAGGTGAAAGATGGTCTTTAAAACAAGGAGCAAGGTACTGCAGCAGTGTTTACAGTAAACTACCAGAATGCATATATTTACGATAATGCAATCAGACGACTACATAACCAGAACTCCAGTTATCAAGCAGAACTGAATGCCATTTTCAGGGCTTAATTTCTAAGAAAAACAAAAGTACCGAGCGCTGATTTTCTGCAGTAATAAAAACCATTTTGTATCACCCCCCCCCCCCTCTCACCCCGCGCCCCGTCTCTCCACCCGCATATTTATATTTTCTAAATTATTTGCAAAATTTAAAGCAATAAGCTTCTGCAAGAGAAAATTTTGATATATTGTAATATCTATATGGAATTATGTATAATAAAATCTAACAAATAAACAGAACAAAAACATTAAAATCGGGAGTGGGAATTTCCAGAAAATCCTACCTGCCAACGGTTTCTTTATATCAACGAGCTAAACACAACACACAACATTTTTCCGGTGGACATCGGTGCGCAATATTTATATGGTTTCCGACTGATATTTAAATATAATATATAAAAAGGAAAATTTGTCTGTCCGTCTGTAATGCTATACAAATCCACAGTTTGGAGGCCAGAATTGTGAAATGTTATGTACATGTGTATTAAAACACGGCCGAGGCAACTAAAGTAATCCGGAATCTGAATAACTTATAGTTAATTTATAATTAATAAAAAACCACAAATTTAACAGCAGTTTCCAATCAAATTGAATCATTTTTCGTTATAGCTGTTGCCAACATTTAAAAATCCACAATAAAATTCTTACCACAACGATTACTTTTCTATTGCAAGATTTCCACGTGAAAAAATGAAATAAACGGTTTGACGAATTTAAAAAAAGGGAATATTACATCTATCATAACTAATCATAACTTTTCTACTGCAAGATTTCCACGTGAAAAATGGAAATAAAATAAATAGTTTGACGAATTAAAACAAAAGTGAATGTTACGTCATAATTTTTCTGTTTTGTGATTTCCATGTGAAAAATTATATAATTATTTAATTACTCTGACGAATAAAAAAATGGAATATTACGGCATATTGGAAACATAAAGGACGTGGTGAATACATAATGTGTGAAAAAATGTATTGAAGCATGATACAAACTCGATTATGGAAATATTGATGTATTTTAACATTATTGTTCCAGTGAATGGAAATAAGTCATTTATTGTGTTTTCATTTGATTCATGCGTATAACACTTCGACTGCTTTTTAAAATTTTTTTGTGTACGTTAAATTTCGAAATTGGTTTTTCAAAACAAACATTCTGAAAATCCCGGCAACACCGGGTACTTTAGCTAGTATTCATTAAAAATAAAGAAATACTGGAGTTGCGCTCCAGTGAGCTTCGACGCAAATTAAGAGCTACGTGGAGGTAAAAAGAGTTGATCAGAAAGAATATTTTACAAACACGAACAAAAAAAAAAAGCAAGTAAACATAACACGACCAGGAATAAAAATGGCAGATACAGTTGCGATTAATTCTGGCATTCCTCGTCGCTGTTTGGAAAATATTGAAACAGAAAACCAGTAAGTCTACACTTATGAGCGCTGGATAGGTGTATGATCTAATGTCTGTGACAGGCTACATCACATATGTAAGCTCTTTGATAGGAAAGAACGTAAAGCATTGGATAGGGAGAAAAAGGAAAATATAATTTAGGCTTCTGTGTTTCGGAAGCGCTGTTCCACTGGTCTCCGGAGTTCAGTATTCATGAGCTCCGATGAATTCCGACCAATATTTAAGCATTCACTAAAAAAAAAAAGAAGTACCGGAGATAAGCTCCGATGCAAATTAAGCACTGCCCATTTTACGTGCATTAAACTGTTTTGCCTCTTCGCAATTTAAAAATCTTCTCATCTTAAAGCATAGCCACTCATGCCTTCAATACTACAGATTGATAATACAATTGAAATTATTTAATAACAAAAATGTCGCATTTTATCGTTAATTCCCAATAAACCATTAACAATTACATGGATAAAATCGTACGTTGGGGTAGAGGGTAATAAACGAGCAGATTTATTGGCAAAAGATGATATCACAAATAACCGTTACAACGAAAAAGAAACTCTTATTCCCATTTCCAAAAGTCAAATACTTTCTTGGATAAAAATAGTCACAGATTGGCAGCAAGATTGGACATTTTATTTTATAAAAGTAGGAAAAAGCATCACAGATTCTTTCGATAAATCAGAAATGTTTATTCAGCATGGTATAACTTTAATGGTGTAATTTTTGTTTATCATAGTTTAAAAGGTCAAACTGGGTTTTATTAAGATTTTGCCTCACTATGACATTTTTATTGACTGCGTATTTCAATGTCTTTTAGAATTACAATGTTAAATTAAAAAGAAACTTAATATTCAAATGAAGGCTATAAAAGCTGTTAATATTCAACAAGTAAATGCATGATACCAGAGTGGTGCCTCCAAGGTTAATTCCGAGTTGAGACAATTTTTTGAACCCGGATAAAAAGGAAGAAACACACATTTTCGGGGTATTCAATGACCTAGCGACTCTAGCTATTATTAAAAGATGCGAAGATTAAAACATACCCCAGAAAATTATAATCATAAGTTATATAAGATTATGGAAATCATCAAAACACTCTCACAATATGTGTGCTTAGTTTGTTAAATAGCAGAAAATTTCTTAGAAAATTAAATAAAGGGTTAAGTTTATTGGGTTTTAACTACAGATTAGAATGACTTATCACTTTCTTCAGTAATTATAAGTTACTGGATTCGGGAAAGTTTTCGACGTAAAGTTTTGATTAGGGATTACAATCCCGAGACTAATTTCCAATCCCGGGATTTCGAATTGTTTAGATACAATCCCGGGATTACGAAAATTAGAACTTCTCTGATAGCACCAATTTTTACAATAACTAAATATCATAATCTTATAGAAAATATAATAAAAGCGAAAATAGAAAATAGCGAAAATAGCTTATATTTGAAAATATATGCTAAGTTAAAATTTATGATTTTAATTAATTATCAAAAAGTATAGGATAAATTACAACAATTGAAAATTATAAGAAATATGCAGGTGGTGTTTGACAATGTAACAAAAAACATGTTTCATCTTCTAGATAATCATGTCTATGTTTCATCTTCTAGATAATTTCTTTTATTTCCTGTTAAACAAGTTTTTGAATTTATAATATTTAAAGATAACTGATAGCACTAATTAAATTCTGAATTATTCCCATAACCACGAAATTAAAGATTACAATTTTTGACTATCGCAAACGCAAGGTTTTCCCTACTATGAAACTTTTTTCTCTTGAAAGAAAAGAACTTAACACACACATACATACGACAATAAAAAATTACATAGAAGTATAGTTTAAATTTCCAAATAGAGATATTTGTTAAAATTCGAAAATGTTTCAAATATAAAAAATCATTACATACCACAAGAAAAAAAAAAATAGCTTGAATAGTTTACCGTTTCTTAACTAATCGGTTTTCATTTGAAAATATGATCTAAGAAATATCAAGGCAATCTAAAGTATCATCTCAAAGTCGACTTCTTATTTTGTTCGCAATAAAACTCCTTTATTGCCTGTTAAATTCTTTCTGAACTTTAATACCATGTTTCGTAGATAAATGTGTATGCAATCCCTTAGTCGATCCATCTAATGTTTTAAGCACTTGCGCTACATATTTTACATTTAGTGCTTTTTCCATCTTTTGACGTTAAATAGTAGTCCCATGCTGATGATGTACCATTATCTTTCCTATGAGCTTCAAAATCATTTTCATTATACATGTTTAAAGCAAAATAAATATTAACGCACGAAGAGGAAAGAAGTCAGCCCATAATATAATTACTATGATACACAAATGCGACCCTATCAGTAAACTATAATTCGAAAAGGACTTACGAAGTGAAAGATATTTTCTACACAGGCAGCGAAATCGAAATAAACAAATAATTTCCTTATTCCGATTGATTTCATTATTACGAAATGATTTCATTATTATAATGATTTCATTGATTAGCTGTGCGCGTTACATCTGCTTGCAAGTCAAAAGATTTAATCGCTTAGAAATACAAGTAAAAAATACTTGAGATATTTATATTCTTTTTCAATGATATATAAATTTCATAAAAATTGATTTTTTCTCCAAAAGCGAAAGTCTATAAATATATTTTTTAATTTCAGTTGAATATTGTTCCATTAAAAAAACAGACAATCCCGAAAATCGCGGGATTTGTCAGAAAAAATCCCGGGATTTTCGGGATTCAAAATGAAGCGGGATCTTGGGATATGGGATCCCGGGATTGTAATCCCTAGTTTTGATAGATTTACACGTTTTGGGATGACCTAATTTGATTTTTTGGGACCAAGGACGGCGCTAGATAGGCAAGGATGGGGGAGGTCCTGGGCAACTAAGCGACTCTAGTTATTATTAAAAGATGCGAAGATTAAAACAAACTCCAGAAAATTATATGCATAAGTTAAATAATATTTCAGAAATTATAAAATAATATCAAACCACTCTTACAATATGTGTCCTTAGCTTGTTAAGTGATAAAAAAAATAATTCTAAGAAAATTAAATAAAGAGAAAAATGGAAAGTTTATTGAGCTTTAACTACAAGCCAGAATGACTTACTATTTTCTTCAGTATTTATAAGTACTTGATTTGTGAAAGTTTTCGACGTCCGATTGATGATGTATTTACACATTTTGGGATGGCTTAACTTTATTTTTTTCCCTAAGGGCGACGAACATATTTTTGGAGAACAAAGTTTCGTTTTTTTAGTGCTCCAAAAAGAATAAGAATACTGCCTTATTGTCGAATTTTAAGATTAATAAATAATTTTTATTTTTTAATTTCCTCTATATTTAACATTCATATTCCATTAACATTATTTATACATACATACATATGTTCATCAGATTACATATGTTCATCTTACAACACATACAGCCTACAACATACTTACAATAAACATTACAAAGCTTTTCACCAAATATTAGAAATAACGACTTCTTTATCTCTAAATGAAAGACCTTTCCAAATAGGAATTTTCTATAACCCCAATTTTACTAAAATGTAATAAATATGTATTTAAATTTAGGAATATTCCATAATCGAAGTTTTCTATAAAATTTGGTAACAATACTTTTCTATCATAAAAATTAATAGTTGCTGTAACTAAATAAATCCTGTTTTGTTTGTTGTTGTTGTTCTTCCTTCCTTCGATTGAACATTCCCCTTAAAATGTTTAGCTATAAGCAACTCTGCCATAATATTTCATGTTATTAGTGCAACTTTTTGCTATTTTAAAAACAGCATGTCGTAAAAAAATACATATTAATGAATGCATGATGCATGATTAGTTTTCTCTTTCGATAATTTATCCACCCTTTCATGGGATGTTTATTCAGATATTTGGATGGAAATAACTTTAACGAATTCAATTACTTCATGCGGAGAAGGAGGTTTAGTGATTTTTGAAAGCGCAATAACTAATTTAAGACAACCAGAATCAACAGAACTGTAGTGCTTAAAGATGAAACTATTATGGCCACCAATAAAAGAGAAAATTCAGCAAAATTTACACATAAAAAAGCCAATTACTTGGAAAAAATACTTTCTCCTGTCTAATTTCAGACAAATTACAGAAACGAACTTTGCTTTTATGATGGTAAAAGTAAGGAACTAGGAAATAGAACATCTGTAAAGTAAAATGCAATTACAAATAATGTAGTTGTTATTTATAGAGCATATAGCCAAACAATTATCGATACATCCTCAATTTTTGCCATACTTTCTTCTTTTAATATAGTTTTAGGAGATTCAAAATTATGTTCAAAATTGAAAACATAAAAGATAAGTTTAAAAAAATAAATAAATTGCTTTGTGTGCGAGAGTATGTGAGAGAGAGTGTGTCGCTTATTTATTACATTTATAATTTATTTATTTTACTTAAAAATTGTCAAAATTTTAATATTTAACATTTATTTCTCATTAACATCTCATCTCAAATTTACGAAATAAGAAGCTATTTTTACAAACAATATGTATTTCCTAAAAAGAGTATTTTTTCGATAATATTTTACAAACTATACAATAAATTCTTATCATCATATCATATCATATATATATATATATATATTATACAACTAGAGGCCATAAAGGTGTCTGTATGCATGTCCCGGCTAGTTTAAAAAAACTACCATATGGATTTTTTTTTCGGTTTACACCATTGGATAGAGAAAATTCCCGCGGTCATTTGTATGTATAATATACCGATATAACCATGATTTTTGATAATACAATTTGGTATTTTATGCTTATTTTGGACGAAAAGGTTGCCATTGGTCATTTTTGGCGACCATTATTGCTGGTTAAAGAATTAAAATGGGTAATTCAGTTAGAAAATAATACAAACACCTTGAAAAATACAAGAAAAAACTATTATTGATTTTATTTAAAGTGCCCCCCCCCCCCACCCCAAAAAAAAGAAAAGGAAAAAAGAAAAGAAAAAGAAATAAAAAAGAAAAAAAAACGTTTTAATGAGAGATAGTAGAATAAAACAAAAATATTTAATTTAAACATGGAAAGAATATTCGCAATGCATAATTTTTTTTTTCAATGTGAATGATTTCGATTGAAACAATATTTGTCGATTTATCTTAATGTTATGTTAAGAAAAATGCATCTGAAAATTCGATTAGATGAAATTTGAGTAACAATTTTGTTTTTGTTTTTGATTTTAAGTTCAGTTTGATTTTTAGTTGACTCCGAATTATGGACTTACAGGACAATTCAAGAGATGTAATTGTAAAATGACTGTACTTAAGAGTTGCATGTCATTTGTTTATTTACAATTTTGATTTTACTTTTCTCGCCAAACAATGTGATTTTAAGCCTAAAATGCATAAGTCCGACATCAGCCCGAGCAATGTCCGCAATAATGGTGCTTTTTCATATCCTTTTTGGAGTAAATTTTTATATTCAAATGAAAATTACATAAATAGCAGTTAATGTTATAAAAATAGAGTCAAATATTTAAATGTTAGTGTAAATGTCTGTCACACATACATATTGTAAAATAATTTAATTTCAGACATTTAAAAATTCTTTCACCATACTTTATTGCGGACACACGCGGGTTTGTGTTCCCTAAACATGTAATTTTTATAGCTCCGAACTCAAATCCGTGAATATTGTCTACTCCATCATTTTTTTTTTTAAATACATATCGCCAATTTTTCAAATACAAACATTCACTGCTTCAAAAGTTATAGGGAATAAAGATTATTGTTAAGGAGTTGTTATTGTTATGCAATTATGCGTTATTGCTATCACATAAGGCAACATTTTGCAATAAAAATTGCTTGCTGAAATAAATCTCAGATATTTTTAATTAGTCATTTCTTTTTAGTTTTTTCTGCATACCTTCCCTTCTTTTAGGAAGGTTTTAAAAAGAGATTGGACATATCTTCCGTAATCGGGTTACCAGCCAATTGGCTTTTTTACTATATTGTTTGAAGTTTTGTTTATGTTTGAAGGAGACTCTGGATGGTGAAACCGATTACAGAAGATTAGACGAGTTTTGTAATTAGCGATTACTTAAATTTATGGTTTTCCATAATGAAGCAAATGAACAGAAGATTTACTATTACATAGTTTTCGTCTCCTGTTATTTTACTATCCCCAAAAAGCAACACTTGCAATGCAGAGTGTAATGCCAATGCTGGCGAATGGGATAATATTTGTTGATTTATCATTTGAGCCTAGATACAAAAAAAAAGTACATGAAATTCTGATTAGATAAAATTTTGATCACTGTAAAGCAATTTCGACTGATGCACATCCCTAGCAGATAAGACTTAACCCGGCAGGACGCGCGCCGTGAAACGTAACACGAGAACGGGCATGTGGTGTTAGCAGACCCTAAACATATTAAATGGCATAAATACGAAAAAAAAAATCTTTAGAGTACTATCTGTTAGGGAAATTCATGATAATTACACCTTTCTCGTGAAAAATGATAACTGAAATGTTAAATTATCGATAATTAAAAAAATTAATAAATTCAAAGCACGGACGTTTATTTTAATTATTCGAAAAACTTAATTTTTATTTACGATTTTTATTATAATAAAATTATAGATTATTGTGGGTAAAAATACTGAGATTTATGAATTTTCATAATAATTAGGGTGTACATTGATCAGAAACTTTAGATTTTTTGCAGTTTTTACATATAGCTTCTATTTTTGTAAGACTTTCTATAATTATATAAGACAAAAAAAAAAAAAAAAAAAAAAAAAGAGTCTGAATTCGCCATTTTTATACGCTACGTACGGAATGTACCCTTGGAAGCAGGTACTGATGAACCCGACAACTTCGGTTTATAGGGAGAGACAGCAGACGAATATTTTCGGGCGCGGGGTGTCGTGTCAAAAGACCCCGCGCCCGTCCTGCCGGGTTAATGACAAATTAACGATTATTTTCAGTATCGGGGTTACTTAGGCAACAGACTGAAGAATAATTTAATCTTGAATATAAAGGAAATAGTAAGCCTATTTATTTCTCCGTGTTATTATGGTCATTAGAAACTCTTCGGTTCAAATATTCACAAAAAATAATATTACTAAAAATGTTGCATAACTAATGTTATTGATCATTGTCAGTTCTATTTAAGGTATGAAGTTTTGTTAGTGAAAGATCTATAATTGAATCAACAGCAATTTGACATTATTTAATGGAACGTAGTTTGGCGCGTAATTAACTTAATTTTGTAACTCTGCTACATTTGTAAATCATATCGTTGCAAGCACTTCTAATGTTTGACATCAAAATTGGCTATGAATCCCGATTAAGGAAGATTAGGAAGGTTTTAGTAGATGCAAACTAGAGAATTATTTTTCTACCAGAATCAGTCATCGAGGTTTATTCCAGATTAACGGATACATCATTTTAACTGATTTATAAAATTAAAAAGCAGTAAAAATGACGTCATCTTAAATTTATTCAAACAATTCAAATAAATCACCCGACCATTATTAAAATTCAATGGTTAGTCTCTGCAGCCATTGTAATGCTCTCTATTTTAGTAGTGTGGTGACTAGAGAATATTTTAATTCCTGTTGTCATAACAACCTCATTTCCCTACCAAACTCTCTACTATAAATGGTCAACTAAAAAAGTGTTGCTTCTTAATAGCCCAAATTTTGTCTTACGCATAAGATAATATAATAGCGCAATATCGTTCGCATCGTTATCATCAATGCGGACGGACATTCCAGGTGAAGATCCATATTGCTTTGAAATACAAGGCCAAGTTCATTATTTCGGTTGTAAAAATGGACCAGCGCAGAGGGCGTAGCCTGGGGGCTGTGCATATGTAACGTTATCACTTTAGGGGGGGAGGGGGGAGCCTGGCGCATGATATCGAAAGATAGCTCTAGGTGGGGGGAGGTTTGTCTTTTAATATCGTTATCCTTTTTGATCCAACCAAAATTTTCTCTTGTTATTTGTAACTTGTTCTTTACATAAAAAAAGTCTGCAATCTTTTTTAGTCTTATCTATTTTTATGAAAATACAAAGTTATTATTAAAATCATTAAGTAATTATACAATTATTTAATTCCAAAACATGGAATACCTCAACGTTTGGCATTACAGGGTGGCGAGTGGTCAGGGAAAAAAAACAGTCAAAAGCGGTGTTAAATACCAGTATTTTGTTAAAGAGAAGTTAGCCTTCTTTAATCCCTTTATATTATTTGAAGTATTTTCTAGAAGGAAATACTGGTAGTTTCCACTTATTTTGACTGTGTTTTTCCCTGACCACTCGCCACCCTGCATTACTATTCTTTTGTCATATGTGAATCATATATAATCCGCTGTTCGAGAAACCATGTGCGAAGTATGTTTGAAATGATACTTGTGTTTACCAGTAAGAGAGAGAATGTTGTGCACCTGCTTTTTTGATAAAAAGTTCTGCCTCAACCCCTCCACTTGCTGTTTTTAAATAGTAACTATTTCTTTTTTAAGTTTTCTTTGATATAAAATTATTTCATATATAATAGTGATATTTTATTGACTTCTCTTCATTTGAATCAATAAAGTATGCAAATAATAAATGTATAACCATATGTGTATATCACTGCATACAAAAGAAAAAAATTGCAACAATCAAAAGAATTTTTAGACATTGATAACGATATCATTGGGGCGGAGGGGGGGGGGGGTCGAGAAATGATAACGTATGATATCGTAAGGGGGGATTACTAAAAAGTTGATAACGTTATATAAGTATAGCACCCTGCTAGTTTACAATAAATGGACTGCGAAAGAATTTTAAACATGTTGTATTAAGAAATGAAAAAAAAAAACACATAAAATGATTAAGAGAGAACAGCACACTAAAGCAATTATACGTACAATCGATGTATAAATATAATTTTCATCAACAATTTTTTCTGATGTTTAGATGAGATTGCAAAAATTGCCAAAAAAGGGATACTTCAAGATATTTGGAATAAGTATACATGATACTAAATCTACAAAAATAGGTGATTTTGACAAAATTTTCTAACGTTACTGACATAAATATAAAAGGCTACAGTAGATTAAAAATGATCGGATACAACATACAATCTAACATTACAAAAAAAAACCCGTAATGCAATATATTGAGTATTAGCGTGTTTATATTTTTTTCTTTTCTAACAAAACTCATTACAATGACCAATCACTGATATTAAATGCAGGATAAATCATACTTTCTTTGAATTACATACAATTTTCTATAAATCTTTTAATGCAACCATTACACTCAGCAAAGGATTCCCTACTTTTCCTTTGGGGGCATCAGTGTCTTCTATTTCCAAGGTATGTAAGTTTTATTTCTCTTTAATCGCATGTTATATACGGAAAAACAGAAGCAACTTGTAATCCGTGACACAATTATTATTATCTTAATCCATCTATAAATCAGAATTTAGAAAAGCTTTAGATTACTTCTTCGGCACAACCTTAATTCAAAAATCTTCTATTTGGTATTTTTCTCGATTTAATGTAGATTCACATACACATATTTCTATCTAATTTATGTAAAGAAGGGGAGTTCTTTTTATGAATAAAGATGATGCCTTCTTGTTACAGTGGTCTCAGTAAAAACAAGTTGTTCCATTAAATATAGGTTTGATTCCCGACAGACATGACGAGATATGGTAAGCCAGGTTAATTTAACTCAAATATTTAAAACATTTTAATGGAATGATCACAGTTCTGGAATCCAATGTATAAAACCGCCGACATTGATGCTGACATTGACAGCCGACTTTTTTGCTGGAACTATTGGAGCGATTTCAATACTTAAAAAAAAATAGTTTTGGCATAACTTAACAATAAATTGATCCTTCGGCAAGAAATAAAAACAAAACAAACAAAAAATACAATAGATATGCAAATTCACAAACAAAAGAAATTTTTTTTTAATGAATATAACTTTTTTTTTTTTTTACTTTTTGCCGAACGATCCATTTAGCTATAGTTATCGCAGTAGCTATCAATTTATAGCTACTGCGAAAACTAAAAAAAGAAAAGTGTTGAAAATGCTAATGTAGTTCTTCAGAAAAAGTACGTGAATAACAGCTAGCTTACCATGTTTTTATTGCCACCCCCCCTCCCACCCACCGAAATCGCGTAATCATTGAATTCTTAATTATCCTTTCCTGCTAAATGACCAATGAATAGTTTAGTTACAGCCAAAACTATTTTTTAAAAATGTATTTAAATCGCTTAAGTAATTTCAGAGGAAAAATCATATCAATGTCATTTCACAATTGTTGTCGCTCCTTAATAACTTTATCAGAAAAGATCCATGCTATCAAAATCACATAAGTCCATTATTTCTTTCCATAAGCTTGGTCACAGATTAAAACGATACTGAATAACGAAACTATATACGAAATACAACTCACGAAAAGCAGGTGTTTCTCGGTAGTTAGAATTAAAATTGTAGGTATTTTATCAGTTTGTTAAAGGGTTTGTTTAACATTATAGGGAAATAATACTCTACCAGTGAATAAAACGTAAAATAACAAATCTTACTTGTAACTTCTGGTGCAACAAACAGTGAGTCATATTAGGAGGACCCGGATCCAAACTAAAATAGAAATAAGAAAATTAAAAACACGAAATTTCAAGTCGTCAAAAGTCAAGAATAATGAATATAAAAATCAACATAATTAATGTATTTGTGTGCAATTTACACGTTGGAATTAAAAAAGAGTAAAATATAAAAAATAACAAATAGTCAAGTTGTTTAAAACACATAAAAAAATCCGTCCATCAATGGTTAGTTATAGCGAAGTTCGACGGTATATACAACATATGGCCAGAAGTTTGTGGTCTAGGGATCTGCACGGTCCGAGCTCGGGCCTATTTTCATTCATGGCACTCGGGCCCGGCCGGGTCGGGCCTAGAGACTACTCTTTACGGGCCGAGCCGGGTTCAGGCCTTACTTTTTCCCGGAAGAATCGGGCCGGGCCAAACTTTTTTTTCTGTATGGAGCCGGGACTGGTTTCTTTCCTAATCTTCACGGCCCAAAGTTTTCAATCCTAGTTTTGAGCCAGCCCGTATGAAAATTATTGTATCGGCGTGGCCTGCCCGTTCAAAGGTCAGTAAAATTAAGCCTAGCCCAAAGATTTTTGGAAAAAATGTATACATTTTTAAATCGCCATTATTCCACAATTAAATATTAACATTTATTCTTTTTTAAGAATAGTAAATTTCTACGCTAATTAAAATAAATAGCTAAATTAAAATATAGTAAAACGTGTGAAAAAGAACCTGCTGGAATCCTGTTTAAACTGAAAAACGTGTTGATCCATGCAAAATTAATATATACTAATACGTAAAAAAAAAGAATTGCTAAGAAGGGAACTTGTCTATAACGCATCTTTTTTTTTTTTTTTTTTTTTCTTTTCTATGTAATTGAGTCTTAGAAGATTTTATTGTATAGCATTTTTCAGATTTTTAAGACTTCAATATATGGAATATGGATTAACAATATTAATGATAACTGAAACATTTACATGCAAGAAATAGCTATTCATTAAAAAAAATAATTATCGCAGCCTGTGGCACTTCTATAAAAATGAAGTTTAGAAACATGAAAAAAACGTTAAGATAAATATTTTTGGTCAGAACTCCTCGTACGAGACAAATTTTTAACTAAATCGACGTGAAATTCACTCGGGCCGGGCCAAGATTTTAACTTTTTTCAAGGCCGGGCCGGGGCTCGGGCCGAAATTTTAGCTGTTATACCGGCCGGGCTAATATTTATTTTCTATGGGTCGGACCGGGTTCGGGCCGAACTTTTAACTTTTTTACCGGACCGAGCCGAATTTTTTTTCTATGAGTCGGGCCGGGCCCGTGCAGACCTCTATTGTGGTCATCATTGATATTCCATAGAGAAATCTTAATATTTTGTCCTGTTATGATTGCACTATCAAACCGGGCGGGGCGGTGCAGAAAATTACCCGCAGACACGAATTTAGTGGTTGATCGGTAGGTTTAACATTGTGTTTTCCTACACACAAAGGTATGAAAATATGGAGGACCGGGTAAAGAAAAAACAATGGGGAAACTTACCAATCAATCGCTAAAATTGGGTCTGCAGGTGGTTTCTACCAAGATATGTCTTGGCAGACCAGTTGAATGTTAATATGCTAATCGAGTTTCAACTAATCTTAAAATTTCAGACGTGAACTCGATGAGGTGATGGTTTGTGCAACGGCAGCCCGTCTATATGGTTCTTGCGGGGAAACAGTGCTCCAAAAAGCCATATCTCAGCATTTAAACAGTTACCGTCCATTTATAAGTCGAAGAATATTAGAAAAAAAATTGGAAGTTTAAAAAAGGGATCGACTTACAAACGAGTTAGAGAAAAAAAAAATACTTACTTACCAATTGACGAAGATCATGGTCTTTACAGGCAATAAAAGTTATCTACAGAGTCCACGCATCTAAAAATATTTATTTTTACATTTGAAGACGAAAATTTATAAAAGCGGAACTTGGCTGAAATTTATGAAAATGTTGCACGTTATCCAGAATCTGAATTTTTAAACAGCTCATGAAATTGGGAATCCAATATAATTTTTACACTGCATTTTGCACGTGTCCTCGGGTTCGGATTTTAGTTTACCACTCAAAGATGTTGCTTACGTTTTGTAAATAACGGTTGAATGACATTAAGGTATTTGTCTACATAAAAATGGCCGTTTTCGTGAAAATTTTAAATTATTTTCTTTTATAGTTTTATTTGAAAGGCAATATATTTTCATTAATCCCAAATCTGTTTTAATTTTATTTCTGTGATTACTAGAAGAGGAGTTATGGTCAATTTAATAAACAGGCAACATTGAGTCAACTACCGGAATCGGGCGTAGGAAGGCTTGGAGAAATGTAAACAATGCTTCTATGCATAATTTTCTTATGTTTTGTTTACATAAAAACACTAACAAACCTTAATTGACACTTCCAGATTAAATTTTGTAAGTATCTGAAAGATACAAAAGAAATCTTTAAATGCGATTTCTGGAAAATCGGTTTTTCAGTTATTCCATGTGCGATGAACTTCATTACATAAAATGTTTTAAACATATTTCAGTGAAATTTTATTACACACTATATTCTGAACTAGAATCTAAACTCTGTGTGATAATGTAATTATTTTATAAGTACCTGAATATATAAAAAAAAAAATTGTAATTTTTAATATGTATCTTTTGACATATTTTGAAATATTTCAGTTAATTTTGAAGATATTGTAAAACTCGTAGTTCAGTGCACAGGTAAGTGTCATAGTAGTATGTAGTACAAAGGAAAGTAAAATATATTTAGTTGAATTGAGTGTACGTTGTCTAGCGTAAACATGAAATTTTGCTAAAAAAAAAAAAAAAAGGCAACCCACCCCCATTTTTTTTTTTAAGATTCTGAAGATATTCATAGGATTTTATGTTTATTCATCATTCTGTACTACAATTGAACTAAAAATATGCGCATTTTTTCAATATTGTACATAAAAAAAAGCTCTCCGAACGTAGCCAAATAACCTTAAACGATAAATTAATAATGTTTTTATAGTACATGCAGTATATGCTGAAAATTTATATGCAAACAAGAGGAGGATACTATCTGTTTTGTAAAGGACTGCTGATTTTATCGATACGGTTGTTAAAACCCCAGCAACCTGCTCTAACCAACTTCTGCTTATTTTTTAATTTTATTGAACAATTGTTGCAGTAATTGAATCATTTGAATATTTGAGTGGATGACTGGCTTATTTGCAGAATCAAATGAACTATTTTAGTGAACACATGTTGGACAATTGCACCATGAAATATTATAAATAAGAATATATCCACAAAAACACATATTATACAAATAGTATTAGAATAGCTATGCCTGTTCCTTCGCTGAAATGGCAGCGTTGATTTGAGGGAGGTGGATTTGTTCTCCCCTCACTATTCCCTGAATTCATCACTCAAAATTTCGAAGGATTAAAAATAACTAAACAAAGATATAATGACTATAACTCAATAGTCCTCTAATACTTGTGCCTATTTGAACTTCACTTTTAAAAAGAAAGACTTCTCAATTCGGCGAAACTCAATTTCGTCCCAATGTCAAATGAAAATATACGAACCGCAGAAATTCAAATTATAGTTTTAAAAATAATTTTGTTCAACTGTTACGTGAAAAATAAGAGTAAAACTTATTAAAAACTTTGAAATATTCTGTACTCTAAAGGTTCTGGGCAATTTGTAAAAAAATAATTTTTTCATAAATCTTTCGCAAAAAATTCATTTTAAAATGCTATAAGAAATCATTTTTCAGCAATTTTGGTATAACTTGTAATTTATACACAAGACAAATAATAATAGCAATAATATAGTAAAACTTGCTGCAGCAGAATCACAGGAAACCAGCAAAAAATTCCATTTTAAACGGATTTTTGTTTTAGTAGGTTTTTCTTGTATTTTTTTCACTGGGACCATGAAATTTTCAGTTTAAGACAGGTTTTCGTTATCTACAGGTTTTTTTTTACAGGTTTGACAGTAATAGTAATAAAATAACAAAAATAACAATAGAAAAGTAAATATTTTTATTTTTTACCGTTCATCAATCCGAAATCTTCCGAAATCTTCTATCGCAATCTTCCGAAGAGCGTCCATTTAAATGAATAAAGATTGATAATTGGTTTTAATATTATATTTAAATGAAAAGTAAAAAATTACGAAAAAAGAAAACATTAACATTTAAACGTCTAATGATGTAGATAATAATTTTAAGGAATATGTTATTCAAAATAAAATAAATATTTATTTTTAAAATCCTGCATTCAACTGCGAAAAATAGAAATACAGTGAAACCTCTCTGTAAGGGCCACCTGCCGTTCCATTGAAAATTGGCCCTTATGAGGGTTGGCCTTTGAATAGGGGTTAAAAAAATTTTCATTTCTGTTTCTTTTTATCCAGCGATTTTTAAAATATGCATATTCTTTCAGTAAGTTCTCTTTGTTTTCAACAATATTGTTTATTTGATTCTTGCTGCAATTAAACTGTGAAGCCAATTTCCTTGCAGATGTTCCTCGATCATGACAATTAAGAACTTTGATTCTGTCATTCAAATCCAAATGTACTCTTTGGCTTGATTTAGGTGCCATAATTTTAAATTTTACATAAGCCTGAGCATAAAATTTCTAGTGTGAAAATTGTGCTTCAATATGAATTCACAGTTTTAGTAAATGTGGAATCAGTTTTTCTAGATAACCTGATATCCTTTACGTGCCCGCAGCAAAGGGTCAAGTTTCTCCTCGAACCCAACCCCTACAGGTTGAAAGGTCAAACAAAGTGTGAGGAACACCTGTTTGTCTCACTTGTGGAAAAGTTTGTGGTCCTTCTCCTTTAATGTTTTACTAAATCCTCCCCACCTCCCCCTGCCTTCTTTGTTTCAAGTGCAGTTGTTCGCTGAACTCTTATCTTTTTGTTCAGGAATTCAATACACCTGTTTAGGATTTAAGGTACATGTGAAAAAAATGGCCTTTATGAGGGGTAGGTGCGGCTCCTAATAGGAGTAAATTTAACATTATGTCTATGGGGAATATTTTCGTTCCTAAACATATTGGCCCTTAATAGAGGTCACCCTTGAATAGGGGTGGCCTTTAAAAGAAGTCTCACTGTAATCATTATCAAAAGTAATACTTAAAGTAAAAGGATTTTTAAAAGTTAATGAATTTTAGATGCAGTTAAGATGCTTTGCTGATAATGACTAATAATGAAATGAATAACTTTTGAATCATTATTATACCGGAGTAAAAAACCGAATTCTACACAATATTACTCCTGAATCAAGCAACAAATCCATCATTGTTATTTGTACGTATTTTATTCAAAACATTACAATATTGCTTTATTTAGCCTAATCAAACTAATGACTTTTTAGACGTGAGGAATAACGGGTTTTAAGCAGGCGGTGCAGCCCGCAGAAGACTGACCTCATCCCATTTTCGGCGCCTGGGGCAGAGAATCCATGACCCTTCACTCGACCCCGGTCAAAAAAGATGAAAATAATATGAACGCCCTACATTTCCTATGAACATACCAGGAAATCACAATATGAAGAGTTATGTATGCATGGCAGATGAGTTGAATCACTTGCGATCAAATGCAAGTTCATCTACCTTTTTTTCTTCAATTTTATTCTCTTAAATAAATCAAGTATCGATCTTAGAGGAAAAAAAGAACAGTGAAGAGTGATTGTATCTTCTACTTTCATTCGGCTTCGCTTAGCAGAGGTAGATTACCTTGTTGAGTATTAAAATAAAAATGATTTTTGTTTTTATTTAACATTAAAAGGGAAAAGCGATTTTATTTATTTCTCTTATTATTCAGCAGCAAGATTAAAAATAGTGAAGAGAATCATATGGTATTTCATTCTCAACATTCCATAAAGTTAAATTTGATATACAGAAATGTTTTATAATTACATTAAAACCTCTAAATAACAGACACCTCGGGAACGAGCAATTTGCCTGTTATACAGAAGTAAAAATATGTTAATATTACAAAAAACTTCCATGACGGACATTCCTGAATATCAATCTACTTAGCGAACACTTTTTTCAATTCCCAACGTATACATTATTTCTGTAATTCTACTTCTGAATAGCACTCTGCGGCCCCGAGGTTTCAACTTGAAATATTTTAAGTATTGACTTTCAGCTTGCAAATAAAATTTGATAAAATGAAAACTCCAATTAAATTACGTGTTTTTGTTTGTTTGCCTGCCACCTATTTTTTTTTTCGATCAAAGTGGACATATAAATATTGGAATAATTGGGAGCTTATTCAATAAGTATAAAAGTAATAAACAATTAAATTTAAAAAATCGAAAAACCCGACTGCGTAAAAAGCGAACTAATTAATTATTTCTCATCAATGTGAAACTATTTTTTTTTCAATTCCTACTATTAGCTCACACTCTCGCTATATCTTGTTCAAATTGTCAATAGTTAATAAAATACTTATTATTCATCCAATCAAGCTCAAATAAATTTTTTTAAACTTGTAGTGGATGGCACTTGATGTTAATTCAGTTTTTTTAAATATTAATTCATTAATTAAATTAAATTAATTAACTTTCAATAATCGAGAGAGCCCTCTTCTTGATCAAGGCATTTTAAGCGCCACTCAAGAGGAAAGAAGAATGGGAGAAAAAAAAGTTCTCTTATTGACCTAAGTAGGAATTGACTTAATTTTTTTTTTATATTACTTGTTTATATTACTTACCTACTTTTTTTTTATTATTATTTACTTGTATTGATGACTTTTAAGTTGTGTTTAATTGTTAGTTCCTATCTATAAACACTGTTTTGATGAGGTCTATAGATGTCTATGATGGTTAGAGTTGCAGTAAAGCTAGAGATCCTACATACACAACTTCCAAGTTGTATAATATTTTAACGGAGCTTCTGACTGTAAAATAGTCAATGAAACATCGTCTTCATTTTGAAAGACCTATCCAATGATATGCCATTCAATAGGGTGCGTAATTTTTTGTCCGTTTCTACTGCCATTTTGTATTTTACGGTCTCCATTTTGAATTTATAAAAACAAAACCTAGCCTATAACCATCGGGCCGTTAAGACGAATTGATAGGACCTCATTCACTAAAATCCATTCATTAAATTTGAATTTATAGTGATTTTGTGCAATATTTATAACCCCACTCAAATCTTTTATTTTAAATATTTTTCTTAGTATTTTGTAGAATTAGGAAATGTACAAATATAATGTTCTTACAATAGAAATATTTCCGAATTGAAAATCCCCCCCCCCCCCCCCCCCAACGCCTAGAAAGCTGAAAAGATGCAAAGGCAAATGAAATCATCCTTTAAAAAATATTTTGTGCTTTGTGTGACCCATAATGCTTGTGGAACAAGATAAAGTAATGTATCTATAACTCATTCTAAATTGTATTACAGCTAATCGATGTATTAAATGAATTTTATAACAAGTTATTTTAATTGTACTTATAGGTACCGTCAATAGATAAAGGGTTAACAAACAGACTAATGTGATTAAGACGAAAGACAAAATATTTGCAAAGCAACAAGCATCGAAAGTTTAACTAAATATATTTCATAGCAATTAGATAATCACAGGGAGCGTAAATATCATGAAATTTTATATATATATCCGATTTTTTCAAAATAGTCAACTTATCAACTTATATGATTATAAATATTTTCAGACTCCATATAAATTAAAAACTGAAGCATGATGCACTTAGCGTGAAAGTAATAAAATATTCGAAATGTCTTTTTCTTCTTCTTTTTTTTTAATGTAACAAAATTGAAGACAAAATAATTGAAAACAGACACAATTTGCATCTTACAATCACTAAAACAAATTATAGGATTTAATGTTAAGTTTTAAGGAAATGTTATGTTTTATATAACAAAATTTTAAATATGATTTTTTTTTTTTTTAAATTATTGAAAGATTTCAACATTAATGTAAGCTTGTCTGCTTTTACATTCCCTAACCTATTGTACTTGTACAGTTTAAAGTGAATAAAACTAAAACCAGAAAAACTTCTTAACTTCTTTCTAATAAAGCTGTAAATAGTTTTCTAAATATAGCTGCTCTAAGTAAATATTACTCAAAATTATTCTTTCTAGATTTAAAAATTCAGCCTCAAATCGAAAGCTTGGAGAATATATACTGTTGAAAAAGTCACTGCTGGGGCATTTTTTTTTTTTTTTTTTTTTTTTTTTTTTTTTTTTTTTTATCTGCAGAACGACACAATCAATAACAGTTGAAAAATTCATTTGCACTTGTTTTGACTGAAAATAACACAAATATCATGCAAAATATTTAGAAAATAAACGTCAAGCAAATGAAAATATAAAAAATCATGATATTTTGAAAATAAATATAGGATATATATCATGATATATATCCATTGATATACATCACCGAACCCTGAATAATCATAATCAACACACTTTAACAAAAATCACTTGATTAAGTTTTTAACACGTAAAAAACTTGTATATTGTACCTATTCTTAATTGAAATGTAAGTTAAAGAAAAGAATCAAGGCTTACATCACATGCAGTTAAATTAACTAACATCATTAAGTAGCCCATCAAAAAAACTGGTTGTACATTTAAAGTAATTGTAGTCTTTATACAATACAAAAGATGATGCAATGAAACTCAAAAGCAAAATATCCATTGAAGGTTTAAGAAAATGGTTATAACGTAATCACATGCTAACAGGTAATATATATTTACAATACGTGTAACGGTACACTGACTTAGTAACAATAAAATTCAATAAAGGTATTCCTACGTAATTTCGAACATAATGGAAACCTTAATTTAAATGTCCGAATGGTAAAAAAGAAACCATGCACAAAAAGAACAAATGATTAAACTAAATAAATACGTTCAGATATGTGAATAAATTATGATGAAAATTAATAATTTAACAGATCAAATGCAGGTCAGCCACGATTAGAATTAGAAATTAATTCTTAGAAACCATATTAATAATGCAAATATTGCTTGGCTAACATAAAATTCGATTTGCTCGGTTGGAAGTTAATTAACACTTGCGCAGTGAAAGGAAGAGAGATATTGATCCATGATGTTAAAATACCTACCAAATTACTAAAAAAATATACCGTATTCTCGCGTATAAATCTAAGAATTTTAGGTGAAAATATGGAAGTTGTTAAAGGGGATCGACTTTACTTATCCGACACGAATAACTGAAAAAAGCGTCTAAGGTACCTATTGTGAGCCATGTTCCTGTAGTGGGTCACTATTTTTTTTTTAATTTAAAAACAATCCCACAATGCATTTGTGAAAAACGACTGAAAGACGTCCGATTGACTAACATTCTTAAATGTAGACTTTCCATAAATTGTCTGGAATAACTGTTTTTTTTCTGCTTGTACATTTGTTTATTACTTTCTTCTATCTTTACAAGAAGAAAGTATTGGTTTCATGAAAATTTTCGAATTCCAGTTTTCGACGGATTTACACGTTTTATGAGTCAGAGATTCCAAAAAACATGTTTTTACAAAATGTCTGTCTGTGAGTCTGTCTGTCTGTCTGTCTGTCCGTCTGTCTGTCCGTCCGTCTGTCTGTCTGTATGTGACACAAATTTTGTGGGCGCTCTATCTCAAGAACTAATGGACGAAATTTCACAAAACTTCATATTTAGTTAGACCTTGATATAAACTGGAACTGATTAGTTTTTGGTGAAAATCGCCCAACAGGTGGCGCTGCTATGCGGCATTTTTAACGATTTCTGCAATAGCTGTATCTCAAGAACTACTGCACGGATTTTCATGAAACTTTAGATTCAGTTAGTCCAGGATATAGTTTGGTGCTGATTACTTTTTTGTGAAAATCGCCCAACAGGTGGCGCTGGTATGCTGCATTGTTCATGATTATCGCAATAGCTCTAACTAAAGAAAAAATGCACGAAATTTCATCAAACTTCAGATTCAGTTAGTCCCTGATATAAATTAGTGCTGCTTAATATTTGGAGCAAATCGCCCAACAGGTGGCGCTGCTGTGCTGCATTTTTCACGATTTCCACAAGAGGTGTATCTCAAGAACTATTGCACGGATTTTCATCAAACTTCAGATTTAGTTAGTCCTTGACATGAATTGATGTATAAATTAGTGCTGTTTAATTTTTAGTGTAAATCGCTCAACAGGTGGCGCTTCTGTGCTGCATTTTTCACGATTTCCACAAGAGCTGTATCTCAAGAACTGTTGCACGGATTTTCATCAAACTTCAGATTTAGTTAGTCCTTGACATGAATTGATGTATAAATTATTGCTGTTTAATTTTTGGTGTAAATCGCTCAACAGGTGTCGCTGCTATGCTGTATTTTTTGCGATTTCCGCAATAGCTTTATCTCAAGAACTAATGCTTGGATTTTCAACAAACTTCAGATTCAGTTATACCTTGATATCGTTTAGTGCTGTTTACATTTGGTGTAAATCGCTCAACAGGTGGCGCTGCTATGCTACATTTTTTCAGAATTTCCGGTATAGCTCTATCTCAAGAACTAATGCGCGAATTTTCATCCAACTTCAAATTCTTATATACTTTGATATGAATTGGTGCTAAATCGTTGTTATTTCTTGTACTATTTAAATGATTTAATTGACGTAATTTATATAGAAGAAAGTTTTGTGATGGCCACAACATACTAGTTTTCTAGAATGTCTTCAAAGACAGATTTTTTGGCAAGTTCTCAGAGATTTCATTAAGAGATAAGATTTTATTTAAAACATTGTTTTTTAAATTATTTTATTTAATTTTCAATTAAACTACTGTTGATATACTCAATTACATTGTAAATAATTTGTTAGATAAGCCGAAAACTTAAAAATTCATGCATCAGAAAATTATGAGGCCCACTACTGAAACATAGAGGAAAGTAATTTTTTTTATTTTTCATTTTTTTTCTGAAGAAAACTTTGAATGTCTATTCTGATGCTTGAAGGTTAGGACTAGGTAAAAGAATATGTATCTTTTGGAATTCACTAACACTTTAATTATAATAAGATAAATGTCCTTAAGTAGTCCACTACTGGTGCATTTACCTTACAAACGAGTACCTACTCCGATGATAAGGATGGAAAGCATAGTCCTTGGGGGGAAAACGCTTACCATCATAGCAATAATCCCATCATAGTAATTATCATTCATACATCAGGGAGACACAAAAGTGTTCGATACAGTACCGTCTATGAGCAATAATGGCTGGAAGTATGTTTTCAGTTGTGATATGCATATTGAAATTGATATGGATTGTTGTTGTGCACCGAGTTGTATAATAAGATCCTTACTGTTGAATATGGTGTGCATAGTACTCATCATTCATATACAAGGACACACAAAAGTATTCGGTTACCGTGCCTATGAGCAATAATTACGGAAAATGCGTTTTCATTTGTGGTATACATTTATAAATTTAAACAAATTTTTTGCATGTGTTTATAAAATATATAGATCATATAAAGGGTTGTACAAAAGAATTGGAATATTATATATCATTTCCATATTATATATCACTTATATAATATCATTTCTGTTTATTGAAATAAATTCTTGAAAGGGGATTTTGAACGGTGTTAAGCGTTTCCTAATTGAACTACATTTTAGTTTAATATGGAGTATATATATAAATATACAGAGATACAGAGATTCACAAAATAATTTGGATTCTTTTACGACTACAGATATTATTTGCAGAAATTCAGTCTTCAAATGTTTTATGCATTTTACAAATTGTTTATTTTACGTATCATCTTTCACCTTATTAAAACGTTAAGTTTTGCTATTATGAATGTGTTGGAAAATGTTACATAATCTATACTTGACGCATGATTTTTCTTTCTTGTTAGTTTCTGGCATATGCTCTTGCGTATGTCTAATATATTAATTTTATTTAATAGTATAATGTTGTTGTTTTTCGTCCACCCACCGCTCTTTTTTTTCAGAAATGTTGTAACTATTGCAAAAGTTTACTCGCACTTCATACAATCCTGATGTTTTAATCCTTTTATGCATGGTGTAATTCATCAGTAACATAACCCACTTTTAACCTCTGCATGTGAGTTCATTATAATTATAATAAATGCATTTTGCACCCATTTGTATGCATTCATATTTCACCACCTACCACTCGAGAATGGTCATAGATAGCAACACAAGTCTGATGTGATCAATCACTTTTTAGAGTAACAACATGAATGATATACTGCATAGGTTCAATAACATAAAATAAATGATGCATTTAACCCTTTAATGCATAATTTTTTTTTTATTTTGTTCGGAAAACATTTTATTTGAGTCTATTTTTGTTAATTATCCACCAGAAAAATAGTGAACAAAATTATTTATGTTTCTGTTGGACATAATATCAAAATATGATAATTTTAAATTGAGAACGTGAGTTTCAAAACTCGCCTTAACCAGAAAATCAAATATTGGGAAATCGCGAAAAATCTCTAACTGTGTCCATTAATTTTCATTATAAATCAAAATTTTACAATAGCAAAAATGCAGGCTAAAACTAGTTTTTTGCAGATTGTTGTGTTTTTTCGGTGCAGGTTTACCAATAGAATAAATTGATAGAGCAAACGCGATTTTTAAATTTTGGATAAGACCAGTTTTGAAACTCACGTCCTCAATTATATACTTATACTTTAACGTGTTTACACTACACAATACGAACTATTCAATGATATAATAATTTTTATAATGCTTTTAATATTTTGCAGAATTAATAATGCCTACCTTATAAAGATAGAGAAAAAAACGCGATTTTTTAAATTTTGGATAAGGCGAGTTTTGAAACTCACGTCCTCAATTATATATTTACTTTAAAGTGCTTACACAGCAGAATAGCAACTATTCGATGATATAATATTTTTATAATGCTTTTAATACTTTGCAGAATTAATAATGACTACCTTATAAAGATAGAGAAAAAAAACGCGATTTTTAAAATTTTGGATAAGGCGAGTTTTGAAACTCACGTCCTCAATTATATATTTACTTTAAAATGCTTACACAGCAGAATAGCAACTTCGATGATATAATCATTTTTATAATGCTTTTAATACTTTGCAGAATTAATAATGACTACCTTATAAAGATAGAGAAAAAAAAAAAAAAAAACATGATTTTTTAAATTTTGGATAAGGCGAGTTTTTAAACTCACGTCCTCAATTATATATTTACTTTAAAATGCTTACACAGCAGAATAGCAACTATTCAATGATATAATATTTTTATAATGCTTTTAATACTTTGCAGAATTAATAATGACTACCTTATAAAGATAGAGAAAAAAAACGCGATTTTTAAATTTTTAGATAAGGCGAGTTTTAAAGCTCGCGTCCTCAATTATACATTTACTTTAAAGTGCTTATACTGCAGAATAGCAACTATTCTATGATACAATAACTTTTATAATGCTTTTAATACTTTGCAGAATTAATAATGACTATCTTATAAAGATAGAGAAAAAAACGTCAGTTGAGCACATTGCAAGCAGTATCAACAAAAGATGTTATAGCCCCCCCTTGATAACAAATCAGAACCCCCCCCCCCCCCCCCAGACTTCACGACCTTAAATGCATGTTATCAGACGTTAAGTAACACATAATATTAGATGTAAATTTCCAACTGGGCGAAAAATCCTGGTCCGGACATTTTTCGCCCAGTTGGAAATTTACATCTAATATGATTTGTTTACCAATTAGAATAATTGTGTGAAAATTAATCTAACACATAATAGTTCACCAAAAGACCGACAGAAAGCGCCAAATGGCAAAAAAAGATGTAACTCCTGAGTTACACTATGCATTTAAGGATTAACCTCTTCACACCTGAGGTATACAAATGTGGACCTTTATTCTTTTCCACATAAAAACCAAACTATTTGATTTTTTTTCTTTTTTTACATTTTTACTTTACTTCTATACAGGGTGGTTCAGAACTATATGTTAAAAATATAAAGGCAGATAGAGGGGACCTAAATAAGCTGATTTCGTACATTAATGTGGGTGCGGAAATGCAGCATTGAGGCAATGAGGGCGCTGTTGAATTCAGTGGATAAAAGCACTTCGCTGGTTTGAACAGTCATTCTCCGCAAGGATTTCGAGCAACATGCGTTGTTGACATGCATTTCATGTATGGGGCTGAGCAAGATAATGCAGCGGCTGCTCAGAGGATGTACATGGAACAATTCTCGGGTGGGAATCTGCTGGATCGTCGAACATTTGAGCGTTTTCATGAGGAGTTGTGCGCGAGTAGATCGTTTTATGTTTCGAGGCGTGGTACGGGCACGAGAAGATATCGCAGAATTCTTGCAGTGAGAGAATCAGTATTACGCACAGTAGAGGATAGTCCTCCAACAGGCTTGAGAGCTGTTGCACGTGCAGTGTGTGAGCCATTTCCTTGTGCAGGGCCATACATAAAGGGCATGTCGGCAAGTTCCGTATTGGTGTAATGATGCATGTTGCTCGAAACATCTGCGGGGAATGACGATTCAAGTCAGCGAAGCGCTTTCAACGGCCGAACTCAACAACGCCCTCTACTACCACAACGCTGCATTTCCGCACCCACATTCCTATACGAAATCTACTTATTTAGGTCCCCTCTACCTGCCTTTACATTTTTGGCATATAGTTCTGAACCACCCTGTATAGCTGGATGTTTTTTGCTTTGGAACAAAACCATAGAACGGCAGCACTGATACTTATTCCTTCATAAAATAAATGCTATTTTCATCTGCATTTGCAAAATGCCTTCCAGACACTATGGCCAAGAAAATAATAAATTTTTATAATTATAACTTAAACTCTTTACAATAAAAATTTTATAAGATATGTAGATGATTCACTTGTTTAAAGCTTTTAAATTTGTTATTGCGTGAAATCAGGTTATTCATAATCAGGGTTGGTACGGGTTTAAAACAACTAGGGTGACCGAGCCAGTAGTTGATCAAATAGCATCGGTGCTACGGGATTTTTTTTAATTATATTTCCTTCCTTTTAAGCTTTAGAAGTAAACTAACATAATTGCTACAACCCTTAATGACTGTCCTATAATGTGCAAAAATGAAATCTGCTTGAAATTAAATAGCCACAAAATTATAAGTAAATAGTTTCTTTAATGGCCATTTTCCCAGTAGTTGATCAATCAAAGAAATCAGTAGAAAATTCAAAAATTAATCTTTAAAATATCATGCTTACGCTGCGATTAAAAATAATTCATATAAAACTATTATTTGAAATAAGCAAAATAGAAGTGGATTATTTTAACTTACTGTGATGTCTCCAACTAATCAAAAACTAAAATTTTACATTTTCTAATAAAAAAAAAATCATAAAATTGCTTCTCTTACAGCAGGCATTTGACAACAATGTGATAACAGGTGCTCCAACATTCAAACAAAAATATTATGTCTAGTGTCCATGTGTAAAACTCATTTCCGCCTGAAATGGCGCAATATTTCAAAAATTTGATCAACTACTGGAAGGCTATCAACTACTGAAGCGGTCACCCTAGTTCTTTTCTCAAAAGTAAAAAAAAAATTGTTTTTTTTTAGAAGAACTTGAATATAATATTTTATCTCACTGTTTCAAATTATTGAATTTTTAAAAAATCTATTTTTTTTCAACACTTTATATCATCCAATATGTAGAACTTTAGAGGAAAATAGGGGAAATATTAAAATAAGGTTTGTTCGAGAGATTTAATAACGAGACCAAGATTTAATAACAAATAATGCTTAGTAACATATAAATTCATCAATATTTAATTTAGTCATTTAAAAGAAATGTGTAGCATTATAACTTTTTAACCATTTGGAAAAATGGTTATTGTCCTCGTCAGGGTAGGAAATCAAAAGCATATCTGAAGTTTTTTATTGGTCGAATCCGCATTTTATTCGTTTTCTGATTGGTCTATACAGTAATCTGTATTTCCCTTTACTTTCAACATAGATGGATACTTCTGTTGCCACTATATCAAAAAAGTAATAAAAACTACAAAAAAAAAAAAAAAAAAATAACTCAGAAACAAATTGAAATACAGCTTTCAAACAAATTGCATTTAAAAGTACATTTTTTTTCTCTATACGACTGTGTAAAAAGTAACATTGTGGGATGTTTAGAAGTTTATGAATGAAATTTTATTTAAAATTGGTCGTCAGATTTCTTGGAAATCTGACGATGGAAAAGCCTTTTCCCGAACAGCCAATGAAATGCTTGGATAATACGCAAGTTTCAGGTGGATAATACGTAAGTTTCAGGAAATCTTGCAATTTTTACGTGTAATAACACCATTAATGTTTAATTCATGGCGTACGTAATGTATGATCAACTCCGTGCGATTTTTTATGTCTTAAATTTTAGTCTTTGAAAAAATCATTTTCCAAATGATCGTTGTAATTTGTTAAATTGTTTTTTTTTTTTTTTTTTTTTTTAATGGGCTGTTTAAATTTATTAGTGCTGGGCAACTTTTTGTAATGCTATTGTGTATTTCAAGATCAATATTTTCAGCAGAGATTAAAAGCTGATAAATAAGTTTTATTTTTCCCTGCTTCTTTTATTGTCACTTCTTTTAGAAACTTCGCAGCTTCGAAGAAGAAGTGTAAAGTGACAGAGTATAGCATTTTCCAATAACAAAGATGGAAAGTCTCGACTGCTAAATAGCAAATCATTCCAAGAATTCCCCATAGAAACTTTCTTTTGAATACTTGAATTTAGTCAGAAAATATGAGTACCTATTTAATGTTTCTAATTTGAGATCTCAGACAGCAAAGATTGCAAGGAAGGTGGGGGGGAATAGAGGAATTATATTCATTAAAGCACATTGAATGCTTATTTTTCTTAATTGTAAAAGAATTCTTGATTAAAGATATTCAAGATATTAGGATTTAACTGTATACAGTGATTTATTCTTTGAATATAAGACAAAGCTGTTATTAATCATGTTTAAATTGAAAATTAATTGAATTTTCTACAAACTGATTAAATTATTTTCAAATGATGTAATATTACTTCGAAGTATTATTACTTAATCAATACCTGACAGTGTTTATTTTTTATCAACAAATAAGTTATAGGAAATGATTTAAAAAAAAAAAAAAAAAAAGGAAACCAAAAAACCCGGCTTAAACTAAACAACTTGGAAATTGCTCGTCAAACGTAGCAAATGAAGTGCGTTCGTACTATATCTAGTTTTATAAATATTTTTTGCACCGTATATTGTAATGAAGCTATATTTTAATGCGCTCCATAAGTGCATATCAATTTCATTCTGTTCGAAAGACTGTAACATCATTAAAATGCACATGAAATAATTTTTTCCCATTGGCCTTAATGTAACGGAAAACTTTTGACTGTCCCTGTAATTAAACTATACATCCGATGTTCATAAAATTTGAAATGGCTCAACAAAATTTTGAAACAACTATATATTTAAAATTTCAGATCATTCGGAAGGCTGTAGCATCATTAAAATGCACTTGCAATAATTTTTTCCCATTGGCCGTAATGTAACGGAAAACTTTTGACTGTTCCTGTAATTAAACTATACATCCGATTTTCATAAAATTTGAAATGACTCGACAAAATTTTGTAAAAATTATATATTTAAAATTTCAGATCATTCGGTTGGGTAGTTTTTGCTCTGTTAAAGGCGGACAGACAGACGGCCGTAATGAACGACGACTATAGGTGCTACGTATTTATATAATTACGAACGCACCTAAAAAACAGCTTTTTTTTAACCCCTAGTTTTTTACCAATCCTGTTCATAATTAAATTGATATTTTAAGGGGCTAGTAATTTTAGATTCCCTACTTGTGAACCTAAATTACCAAACCCCTATTAAGTATGAATTTCAGAAAAAAGCTCTTTCTGTTGTATGGTATCATTTTGTTTGAGCAAAAGCAAAGAATAAGTGTTTGAGGTATTATTTTAAATTCAGGTCTCAAGAGGTTAAGGGTTAAATCAGCAAAGCCATATTTAGAGATTTCACAGTGAGCATACCACGACTTATCAAATTTTATGAAGACAACGTAATATGAATTGAAAGTAAAACGATCCATTAAGCAAAATCATTAAATGATTTATTTATTACAAATTCTTCCAGCGGTTGGAAAGTTTTCTAGCATGAAATGAGGTTAAGAGAACGTGTATATTTACCATGAATAATGTACTGAAAAGTCTATTCTTTATTAATATTACCGTTTCTTTCGCTCGTGATGATGCTTTAGGTAATTGGCATATATCTAAGAAAGAATACGTGAAGATATGTTGTACGATAAGTAACCTCTAAAAAGTATTTCGTCATTTTTTATTCAAGTCACTCGTGAGGCAAGATGGTTGTGTGTGTCTTTGTTAACCCTTTATGTACTGAATTATGAATTGATGAAAATTTTATCTTCTAAAGCATTTTTCGTGAATTGTTTAAACTGCATTAGAAGATTTACATAATCACTTAATAAATTTTAGAAGGATTTTAGAAGGGTTGAAGATTTTGAAGGATTAATTAAATTTGAATTTATAGGGATTTTGTGCACTATTTATAACCCCACTCACATCTTTTATTTTAAATATTCATCTTAGTATTTTGTAGAATTAAGACATGTACAAATATAATGTCCTTATAATAGAAATATACAAATATTTCCGATTTGAAAAATACTCCCCTCCCCCATCCCTCCAACGTCAAAAAAGGTGAAAAGATGTAAAGGCAAAAGAAATCATCTTTTTAAAAATATTTTTGTTTTGTGTAACCAATAATGCTTTTGGAACAAGATAAAGTAATGCATCTGTAACTCATTCTAAACTGTATTACAACTAATCCATGTATTAAATGAATTTTATAACAAGTTATTTTAACGGTACGTATAAGTACCGTCAGTAGATAAAGGGTTAAGGACAAACTGCATTGAAATTACACACGAAAAGTTTGCTTTTCAAACAAACTTTAGTTCGCGGAAAATTAATAATTTGTAAATTATCCATTCGTTTTCTCCCTGTCTCTGTTAATCAAGCTTCAATCAGTATACAAACTATTTTGCTTCTTTTATTTTATTATTGATCAATTAAATAGCATTTTGCAATTCATTATTTTACTTTGGTACCTAATAGAAAATAGTTTGCTTCTTTCATTTATCCTACACTAGAGAAACAGTCTTTGATAATGACTCTACAGTAGTATGCATTTTTCAATATGTTCCCATTTGTACCTAAAAAATAGGATCATCTTACAATACTGACTAATTTAAGAAATGCCTGAGGGCAATAATTAACAAGAACAAAAAATTATGCGTACGACATAGATGATGAAACACTTTCCAACGCACTCAGAATACTGTAACAAAACTTCACACTTTACTAAGGTGAAAGATGATGTCTAAATGAAGAATTTGGAAAATGCATAACCCATTTGAAAACACGATTTCTGCTATTATCATGGATAGCTATTAAAATATACGATTTTTTTTTGTGCATCCGTGTATATGATCTACAGATATGTATGCATACTACACATAGTATGCTAAAAGTTAGTTCAGCTAAACGCATAGCACAGTTGAAAATTTTCACTCAGCAATTTCCGCCAATAAACGAACGTTGTTGGGAACTTTTGTACGACTCTGTACACGATCTATACAAATTACATACACCAAGTAATACTCAATAATTAAATTTGAAAATGACTACAACTGAAAACGAACTTCCAGCAATTATTGTTTGTAGTCTTCAATAGTTCAATTATTGCTCATTTTCTTCTACAGCCAAATTTTTTTGTGGGTCCCTGTACTTGAACGATAAGTTCTACGCACACCCTATTCTGTAGTAAGAACCTTGTAGTAGACCTCAGTAATGTATTTCAATTTCAATTTGTTTAAAATACTGTAATATCATTAAAATACACGGCAAACTATTTTCCCCCATAGACCGTAATGTGTGACCTTGTAAATGAACTGATAACGTTACACACTTCATTTTAAATACCGAACATGCCATAGTGATACCCAATAACATATATCCATTTCATGGCAATAGATTATATTTACGCGAGTCAGAGCACGGGCAGACAGACATACGACAAACCAAATCCATAAACACTTTTCAACTATGTTGGAAAGAGTTAAAAACCACGGTTTTTATTAAAAGAATTTTCGGAAGTTGGACTCTCTGCGGCTTCAGACATGGGCTGTGTTGTGCATTAGTGACAGTGAGTAATGAGAAATCATTACACACTATTATAGTGGAGTTTTCATATATAACTAACGTTCAAGATTCTGTGAAAAAATACTCAACGTAGAAAATTCGTTAAATTTAATAAAATGAACATTTCTTATAATATAATTTAATCGCAATTAATATAATTAACATTTTTTAAGACTTAAAATGCTTGGCAATTAGTTTGAACACTTTAATTTTTTTAAAAAGTTACTTTTTTTAGGATTGACGATAAAATATTATGGGGGTTTCCAAACTCAAAAAGAAAGCGCCCTTTTCTTGGTCAACTTCGTTCAGAGTTTTAATTTTGCGTTGTACCAACATTTTGTTTTAGTCGTCTTTGGATATGTTCAGGTTCAGAGTTAAAGGGACTGTACACATATAACGTATAACTTTAGAAGGGAGTGGTGAGCTGTCTTTTGATATCGTTATCATTATCCAACCAAAATTTACATTTTTGATAACTTTTTCTTTACAACTGTTATCTTTTTTTTTTCAGTCTGTTACCTATTTTTATGAAAATACACAGTTATTATTAAAAGCATTAAATGATTATAAATTCATTTCATTTCAAAGTATGGAATATCCCAATATTTGCCATTAATATTCTTTTGCTACATGTGCATATAATTCGTTGTTAGAGAAACGAGGTCAAAATGATACTTGTTATGCATACTAGTAAAAAACGGAGAAGAATGTTGTCAACCATTGTTTATAAGAATTTCTGTTTACCACCGTGCAGAGGGCAAGTGCAAGAAAGGCAATATTACTATTGGATGCATTACGTAATTAAAAGCAATTATTAAATACTTTTAAATAATAAGTATTTCTTTAAAGTGTTATTTGATATAAAGCAATTTCTTATATAACAGACTCAGGCTCGGACTGGTCCGCCGGCCCATCGGGCCGAGAGCCGATGCGCCCTCGTCCCGGGGAAACTTCACGCCCCTAAGTGCCTAAGCCGCTTCAATACTTTTTCCCTCGTTGTACACATACATTCTGACTAACATACTAAAGTTCGAGAATTCGTTTAGGTATAATCATACATTAATTGACAGACAGCACGAGAGAGTTATTTTTTGTTATAACAAAGAAATTAATGGCAATCAATTAATAGCAAAGCAATTTCAGGATCGGAAAACCAAAGCGGGCGTCTTTGCATGCCACTGAGAGAGAAAATATGTACCGAGGGACAGTTTTAGTAGCTCCGGCATCCCAGGCAAGATTTTTTCCGTCGCTTCTTAGCATGATATCTTTTAGATTTTAACCAAATATTTTGCATATTTTCAGTCTTTTCTTTTTTAGTACCTTGCCTAATACCATTTTAATTGCTCTGGCCCCTTTTAAAGTCAGCGCTGAATGCACCTATAATTGAAACCGTGCTTTTTGAAATCAACTTGTGAAAAGAAAGAGATAAATATCAGAAGGCAAAACACTTTTTGTGGTGATTTTGTTCTTGATCGAAAAACATTTTTTTTCTTCCGAGGAATACAAACTTGATAACATTTTTGGATTATAATCCTGCAAGCTGTGAAATCCGCAAACAGTGTCTTTTTATTTGCTATATCCACACCATAATTTTCGGTTAGTAATCTTCACTTTATTTAATGAGAGACTTTCTGTGGTTAAATAACTATTAGGAAATTCTAGTATGTATTTTGGATAAAAAATTGTTTAATTTAATCACCAAAAAAAGCTATCATTATATAAAGTGAGGATTACTATTCAGAAATTATGATAAGTTTTTGAATTTAAAAACACTAGCCATTGCGAATCCTACAACTTGCACGAATACAATCCCCGGGGCATTTTTCTCAATTATGGAAACTCAAATATTTCTCTAGATCTCTAATTATGATAAGAGCTTTATAAATCGTGGGAGGATTGTGCTGAGAAGTGTCAATTACTTTAGTGATTTTAGACTAACAAACAGATTTTTTTTAGTGTGCTTATTCTGTGTAAAAACCTTTTAATAGTGCAATATCAATTTAGTATTTTATGAATACATAAAGTCATTTTTTAAGGATACAAAATGCCTGTCCACACAAAATGCCTCTTCATACAAAATACCTGACTTACCTTATATCAAATGCTGCAAGTGCACTGTAAAAAAAATCCGTCAATATACACAAACTTTTCCGTAAAATTTTCCGGAATAGTTTCATCTTTCTAAGAAAACAGTACAATTTCCGTAACTGACACTATGAGATTATAAATCCGTGTAAATACACTAAGTCTTCCGTAAATTTTACGGAATGTTTCTGTATCGCTTTCAAAACAATACAATTTCCGTAAATGATGTTTAGAAATAACTGACATGTTTGGAAAGTGAAGGAATTAATTGTTGTATGCAAGGACGGATCCATCCCTTAATTTAGAGGGAGGGGGGGGGGGGTTATCCCTCTTTCTTTGGGGGGGGGGAAGGGTGAGGGTCACACCATTTCATGATTAATTTTTTTTATTGAAGGCTATTCCCAAATTAAAACTGACGATTTTTCTGATACTTTCGTGAATTCATTTTCATTCATAAATACAAAAAATTTGCATTAGTATTCGTGTATATATATATCTAACAAAAACATAGCTGTGAAAAAAAGGGGGCCAAGTTCTGTAAAGACAATGGCAAGAAAAGAAGTGATATCTAAGTGGGTGCCAAGTTCAAATAAAATTCACTCAAACTTACCTACTGAAGTATTATAGCATTTTTTAAATTGTTTAGAAATAAAAATTATTGATAGCATATTAATAATAAATCTAGAACTTGGCAAGTTTTTACTTACGAGTCATTTATTTTTAATAATGACATTATCATATCAAATCTTGTTATTTCATGATTGGAAGCCTTAATTTGAGTGAGCTCCTTCACCTTGAAGGGCGTTGGGATAAAATATATCCCACCTAATTTAACTGCAAAATTCCACATTGATACAAGAATTCAGGACTAAAAAGTTTAATTTTATTAAATACGTGAAAAGAAGCTTTTACCCATTTTGAAATAAATTTATTTTGTAAATTCTGGTGTGATTCAATCATTTCAGCATTTCACGAATAAAAGTTATTTGCCCCTGAAAGGGTTAAAGGGGTGCAGTCTCTAGAGTGATGACCAAGAACAAGCGTAAGTATATCTGTCTCTTTGTCAGGCATCTTCGTCTGTTTGCATTGAGGTTTCTGGAGGTGGGTGCTAGAGTGATAACCAAAGACGAGCGGGAGTGAATCTGTGTATTTATTGGTTTATCAAATCTTTAACATGAGTCATTTTATTATAATAATATATATATATATTTTTTTTTTGTAATATCATTGAAATTAATGTTAACATCACCATTTTATTAAGACATGAAATTGATAGGCATAACATTTATCAAAAACTTGCCAAGTTCTAGATTTATTATTAATATGCTATCAATAATTTTTATTTCTAAACAATTTAAAAAATGCTATAATACTTCAGTAGGTAAGTTTGAGTGAATTTTATTTGCACTTGGCACCCACTTAGATATCACTTCTTTTCTTGCCATTGTCTTTACAGAACTTGGCTCCCTTTTTTTCACAGCTATGTTTTTGTTAGATATCATTACTTTTTGTAAACTTACAATATATTTAGACACTTTACTTAATGCTTTTTAATGTGTTTACATGTGACTATTTTATTCACCAAGCAGCATTCAATTATAAATTAAATTTCCTGCAACAAACTATTTAGCTGTCAGTTTGCGGCAGAAATCTATATTTTAATACTGCTACATTGAATGCATGTTTTGAGACGAAATGTATTGATTCGAAACTTTTATTGTTTCTGAAACAACAATTCCTATTAAATTCCTATATTAAATTTTCCTATTAAATTTTCCAATTAAATATCCTATTGCTGGGCCTGCTTTTTTGTACTGAAAGTGAAAAATAAAGTTATGTGCTTATGCCACACTATGTATCATTCATCCATGGGTGCCGGCAAAGAGGCAATGCAGAGGAAGGATATTGCCCCTCCCTGGATTTTCAAATTTAATTAACTAAATATCCTTTTCTCTGATGATTTTGAAAATAACAAGTGGGTAAGTGTGATCGCAGATCACACAGAGGGTTTCGTTTAATATTCCTTTCAAAACACTTTATCCTTTTGAAAAATCTTAGTTCCACATTTCGCAACCAGGGGCGCACTCTATTCTAAACAAACCTTTATCCGAACGAATCTCTGTTTTACATACTATCCGTAGATATATTAGTCGAGGGGACTGAGCCCATAGCACCGAGATAAGTAGGCGCACCTGGCGGTAAAAAGTGGAACTAAAATATGTAAGGCTATGGTGCATAATATGAAAGAATGGTCAAAGGGGTGTCGGCAAAAGTTAGAAAAGTACTCCCCGGGTGAAAAGGGTGGAGGTTAGAAAAATTGCTTAAAGTACACAAGTTAGAGCCCGGAGGAGTAAATAATATAAGACTTTTTGAAAATTTTATGATTTGTCGTGTGGTTCGAGTTATTCAGCTATACGTATGCAAAAAGTCATGTCTCCAACTTAATTAGGGGCTCTCTTAAACAGAATTGCTTAAAATACATATGTGGTAGCTCAAAGGGTTAAGCGTAAGACTTTTTCAAGATTTTATTATTCGTCGCCTGGCCTCAAGTGTTCTGCTAAAGGTATGCAAAATTTCAAGTCTGCAATTAAATAAGGGACTCAGTTAGAAAGAATTGCTTAAAATACGCATGTGGAAGCCCAAAGGGTTAAATGTACGACTTTTTCAAAATTTTATGATTTGTCGCATGATGGTGTTCAGCTATAAGTATGCAAATTTTCACGCCTCCAACCTAATTAGGGACTCACTTTGAAAGAATTGTTTAAAATGCACATGGGGGAGCCCAAAGGGTTAAATGTTCGACTTTTTTAAAATTTTATGGTTTGTCATTTGATGTGAGGTGTTCAGCTATAAGTATGCAAAATTTCACGCCTCCAACCTAAATAGGGGCTCACTTAGAAAGAATTGTTTAAAATACACATGTGGGAGCCCAAAGGGTTAAATGTTCGACTTTTTGAAAATTTTATGATTTGTCGTTTGATGTGAGGTGTTCAACTATAGGTATGCAAAATTTCACGCCTCCAACCTAATTAGAGACTCACTTTGAAAGAATTGTTTAAAATACACATGTGGGAGCCCAAAGGGTTAAATGTACGACTTTTTGAAAATTTTATGATTTGTCGTTTGATGTGAGGTGTTCAGCTATAAGTATGCAAAATTTCACGCCTCCAACCTAATTAGAGACTCACTTTGAAAGAATTGTTTAAAATGCACATGGGGGAGCCCAAAGGGTTAAATGTTCGACTTTTTCAAAATTTTATGATTTCTCGTTTGTTGTGAGGTGTTCAGCTTTAAGAATGCAAAATTTCACCCCTCCAACCTAATTAGGGCTCACTTAGAAAGAATTGTTTAAAATACACATGTGGGAGCCCAAAGGGTTAAATGTACGACTTTTTGAAAATTTTATGATTTGTCGTTTGATGTGAGGTGTTCAGCTATAAGTATGCAAAATTTCACGCCTCCAACCTAATTAGGGACTCACTTTGAAAGAATTGTTTAAAATGCACATGGGGGAGCCCAAAGGGTTAAATGTTCGACTTTTTCAAAATTTTATGATTTCTCGTTTGTTGTGAGGTGTTCAGCTATAAGAATGCAAAATTTCACCCCTCCAACCTAAGTAGGGCTCACTTAGAAAGAATTGTTTAAAATACACATGTGGGAGCGCAAAGGGTTAAATGTACGACTTTTTCAAAATTTTATAGCCTGTCCTTTGATGTGAGGTGTTCAGCTATAAGTATGCAAAATTTCACGCCTCCAACCTAGTTAGAGGCTCACATTGAAAGAATTGTTTAAAATACACATGTGGGAGTCCAAAGGGTTAAATGTACGACTTTTTCAAAATTTTATAATTTTTCGTATGATGTGTGGTGTTCAGCTATAAGTATGCAAAATTTCAAGTCTCCAACGAGTATAGTTTCTGAGAACGGGCTCTGTGACAGACAGAATATCTGAATTTGTTGATTTTCTGTAAGCTAGTAAACCTAGATAAACCCCCAGTAAGTAGATAGGTTTACAATGGAAGTCTATGGGAATTTGGCGAAATATTAGAGATATCGCCAAGGTGGCGTCACTTTTGGCGACTAATTTTGGTCGCCAAATTTGGTGGTATATCGCCATGTTGGCGAGAAACTTGGCGGTATTTGGCGACAGAACAGCGTCCCCTCGTACGGAAAACTAAAATTTCGCCTAATAGACGTAATGTTAAAGTAAAAATGGGCACCCCCAGGTGGGTAATTCATCGATTTTCACAATTTTTTTACTTTTTTCCTTAGTTTTATAGTGTAAACGAACTTCGCACCAAATTTGAAGTATGTCGCTGCAGTAGATATACGAGATGTTTTTGATGAGTGAGTCAGTCAGTCAGTCAGTCAGTCAGTCAGTGGTAAAATTATCGATTATCAGACATTTTCAAATGTCATTATCTCGGAAACTAATTATGCGTTATTTATAAAATTTTGGATTTTAGGTAATTAGGGTGGCCTTACTACACATTTCGTATAACAAGTATGTAGGTCTCATAGATTTTCAGTAGTAGAGCATTGAAATTTGACGAAAACAGCTTGAAATGGTTCGTGTAAATAACACACGGCTATGTCAGGCGAACTTGGCTGACACACTGCCGTGTGTCTAGATATTTCATTCAGATACCAAGAAATCGAAGCATTTCCCATTTTCTTATAAATGCGAAGAATGAATCAGAAATGTTGTCAAGTTAGCATTTTAAGCCAATTTTTAGGACTTGAGAGCCACAGAAATGTCGTCATGAGGGAGCAATTAGCATTCGCGTCCGTAAATTTTGTTTAAAATGCCAAATTTTATGGAATTTTTGGAAAGATCCTTTGCTTTTATTGAAAAATAGAAAACACTTTTTAATCACATAGTTTCAGAATAAGTGCACTTACAAATTTCTTGAGATTAAAAATATTTTCACGGATGTATCAAAAATTACCTAATTTTGATTTGAGTAGAGCTTTAAAGAACCTGAGAGATTCTGATTGTTAAACGGGTTTGGGGGGGGGGGGGGGGGCGATCATGACCCTTGGATCCGCCACTGGTTGTATGTACTTGTCTTACAGTGATATTATTTTCAATGAAACTCCAATATTGGCTAAATGTGGCTCTATATTGAAAATATATCCAATGATTTCCCAATGTGTCGGTTTTACGTGGGTTTTTAAGTAAAACCGCTAAAAGTTTTGGCGCCATCTATGCATGTACATTTAAACTATATAGTATTTTAACACTGTAGTATTTTTCTTTCTTTCTTTCTTTTTAAATAAAAAGTTTTAAATTATTTTAAAATTGTTTTTACAATATTTAAAAAAAATAATCTGATATTTAAATAAATTTTATTAATTCTTTTTAAGTTTCAGACAGTTGAGAAGGAAATGTTACAGTTTATTTTTCATAATGATTTTAAAATAATACTTATTATTATTTTTTAAAAAAATTGAAAAACTCTATTTTTAATTTTAATATTTTTTAATCTATTCACTTTAACGGATTCGCACATAAAACTTAAAATATATCTGAAACATGATAACGAAATTATAGATGTATATACAAATAAATAAATAAAAATAATAGTACAATAAAATTTTTAAAGTCTTGCAAAAAAAGAAGCAATTATTACTTATAATACATTCTTTCATGCACGTAATATTTTAAAGACTAATTTTTTTCTTTTTATAAAGCATGAAATTAAAAAGCTAAATTTTCAAAATTATGGAAATATTCAGAATTGTACACTCAATTGAAAAATATCTCCAACGAAAATACGTTCCTTGTTTAACATCGTGACTTTACTTCATAAAAAGCATCTGAAATAAGTAACGATATTTGGAAACGCAACTCGAGTCCCCAATGGCATGGTGGATAAGAGCGCTAATCTGGTAGAGGCCAGTTCCCCAGTTCGATTCCACCCTAGGTAAGTTTTGTTTCATTACTGTTATTTGAATAAATTAGAGATACGCTACCTTGATAAACGTGTCCGTTGAAATTTATAAAGGTATAAGTTTCTCGAAAAGTTATATATATATATATATTTTTTTTTTGCCTTTGAAACAAAAAAATTTAAATACGGATATATAGAGGGGGAAAAAAAAAAAAAAAAAAAAAAAAAAAAAAAACGGAAAAATTTTGTGAAAAAACGGAAAATTTTCTGGAATTTACGGAAAAAAATGTTTTCCGTTAAAAAACGAAAATAGTACTGGCGTCTGGACTGCCAGTACTATTTCCGTTTTTTAACGGATTTTTTTTTTACAGTGTGTAATAAGTATTATTTTCAGAAGCAAGTGTTATTTTCACATTCCTTTATGTACTGCTGATTTGAATGTTGAAATATTCTTATGTTTTAACATTCAAATACCTTATAATATGTGGTACTTTTATAAACAAACAAACAAAATAACAACAACAAAAAAAAAACAGAACAAGTATGACCTTTAAAGAAATTTTCAAAATTTCTATTTCCTTACGGAAAGTACATTTTTGTTCTAGATACAATTTTTTATTTATTTATTTATTTATTTAACGAAGTTCGCATACTGATTTTTCTTTTTTTGTGTATGGTGAGGGAGACAGCTGCAGATACCACATTTAAAAATGCTACTTTGTTACAAAAAAACTGTAGTTAATAAAAATTAATTGCTGCCAGATTGTAACAAAAACTTAATTTATCTCATTTTTAACTGACTGATAACTACAACTGATAACTTCGTAATTCATATTACGTTAAAGAAATATGCTTAAGAAAAAGGTTGAAACCTTTAGCAGCAACGCTATTTGGCACCTGGTGAAAAAAAAAAAAAAAACTTGTTAGTTTTTCTACCAATTTCTAGTGCATCAATGGTGACGGCGACTGGAATAAAAGTGGTTACCCCTTACTAATCCCACTACAAATGAACGTACAAAAAAATCTATACGTACCAATCGATTGGAAATAATGTCTACTAATTATTGTTTTGCATAAATTATCTTTCCGAAGTCGTCTACGTATTAGCCGTTAGAGTGCGGAACAAATCTTGTGGATATATGCCAAAAATGCGAATGTGTTTGGGTATATCCCTTTCAGGGCAAAGCACTTCCATTGCTAAAGTGTTGAAATGAATGAATAACACCGGATTTTACGATTTTTTTTTTTGAAAAAAAGAAACAGCTATATTTCACATACATAATAAACAGAATTTTTTTTAATCAAAATTCTGGTGCCATTGTGGTAGTTTGGAATTAAAATTAAGTGGTTTCATAAAAATGCCACCGCCCCTGAAAGAGTTAAATAATAATAAAAAAATACTTGTAAGCCGACGATATACACAAAAATCGTACGCTTCGCTAGTGCAACCAGCTAAGACAACAAATAGGAGCGTTATCACCCTCTCCGCAATTTTAGCATAAAACAAGAGGAGGGCTATCGCGCTTCCTTCAATTTTGGTACATAACAAGAGCGCACTCAAACAGTTAAAAATCGTACGTTTCTTTGAATTTTTTAAACAATAACACCCATTTTTGACACCTCGAGTTTCATGGATCGAGACAAACCGGAAAAATGGATTGTTTATATACATTATCTTAAATCTTAATAGAATTAAAAGAGTTTATATTTGAGGATGCCAAAGTTATTCTAAAGTTCATTTAGACCAGTGTTTCCCAACCTTTTATTGACCGCGCTCCACCAAAGCATCTGTAAAATCACGATGCCCCCCCCCCCCCCCCGAAGACTCTGTAACATATGTTTGTTATTATTTAAAAGGTCAACTGAATTCACACGATAGAAGCGTACCATAACCCTAACTATCCATTTCACATTTTTTAACTCATCAAAGAATGGAATCATGTGTCACAAATGTGTTTTAACATAACTCTGTAAATGCAATGTGGCTAAAGAGTTTTGTAATTTTCCAATTTACCTTAATGTTAAAGAAAATTGTTATACGGCCTTCATATTTATCTTCACAAAATGTCTTGAAGATGCTCTCACACTTAACATTAAAAGTGATAACATTGACGCATTTTATTATTCCCAATATAGGCGCTTTCCCAATATAGTTAGTTGTCTGCCATGTATTATATCTATATTATAAAGGACAAACATATCTGTGCGTAACGCATACGTCATTCTGCGAATGGCAACACTTTGAAATTTGAAATAAAATTTTGGTTTTGCATTTTCTCTACTGCAAATTTTTAAACTTCTATTCATCACACATTATAACTTTTTACACCGTCGTATAAGGAAAAAAAATTCTCTTTTAAATACTATTTGTTTGAAAGCTGTATCTCAATTTATTTTTGAGATATTAATTTTTTTGTAGTTTTTAATACAAATTTTGTAATTGTGGCAACTGAAGTACTTCATTTATATTGAAAGTAAAGGGAAAATATTCATGGTTTATTATTTTTATTCATTATATCCTTATTGATGCCATTTTCACATTACAAATAAAAGTAACTTTTTTATAATTTTTGAACAGAAAATGATGTCAGACATTAAATAAAACACGCATTCTTCTTCATAAATCAGCTACATTTTAATATTTTTACATTACGCTGATAAATGAGTTTGAGGCGCTCGGCAAAATGATTCAGTGAGTAAAAATGATATATTTAAAACAAAACGATCATTTTTTTTGATAAAACTAAATATTTGACCAATACTATAAATGGCGAATACTATGACAATTAAAGTCAAATTTCTGAATTTTTTTTTCGCGGGTACTAAGATTAGAACTTAAGGTTTGTGCGAATGTTCACATGAAAAGTTGTATCGGACAAACGTGACTTTAACTTTGGAAATGCATTCATTAATAATCTATTCTTTCGCGCGTTAAAATACTTTCAAATTGTGAATTTGAGTGGTTCGTATGTAAATTACGAGAATGTGAAAATAACGTACAGTTTAGATTTTATGGTGGAAAATTTTATGATGTGACAAAGCGAAGTCCTTTTTACTGATTTTTCATCCCGTAAAAACAAACATAAGAGCTCCATCGATAACTTCATCATAATTACTCATCTTGATTACGTAATCTAATACAGTTTAATTTTTCAATAATTTAAGCAGTTGAAGTTTGTAGAAATAATATTTTGGTAATTTTGGGTTTAAAATATTATTTGTTTTAAGAGTTAGACAACCAATGTAAGTTTGTTGTAATTATTTTTGTAGGTTTATTATAATTTCGATCTGACAGTTCCTTTCAAACATTTTAATACGTCGAATTTCGACGGGTTGCAACTCGTGACTTTAAAATTTAAAATATGTCATGAATCGTGATGTAAATTTATTTACTGAATAGGATGTCTGGACTACAGCCATATATATTTACTAACTCCTCATTTCCTTTTCAATGCCATTTAAAATCAGAGCTGCCACAGGCGACTATTTTTATGTCCTTTTCGCACCACTATTTTAAGAAAATAAATTTTGTTATATATATCTCTAGTAGACGCTGTCAAATAGCTTTGTTAGATTTATATATTTTATAAATTTAGTATAACCTTGGTTAGACATTTAAAATTTTTTTAAAAGTTAAATCTGTTCAAGACAGCCAGATTTAGGTATACTTTTAAGAAGCTTCATGTATAAAAGTTTCTTCGTAGGATATATAGCAGAGCGAATATAAATTGAAAGTTCACTCAATATATAATCGATAGTGTTACGAAAAAATATAAAACATAGTAATAACCAGAATACTTATAAAGATTTTTAAAATATAAAAAACAGATGTCCTCGTATAATTATTCTGGTGTGAGTTTATTTTAAACTTTTGATTCGAAACTCTTTTTTTTTTTTTTCAACAATTCAACATAAATTTTATTTGTATTCCATTTATTTTTAGTCTGCAACATTATTTTAAAAAAGACAAAAGAAACTGATAGCGAATGGTTGAGTAACAAAGGCGCTATGATGTGTAAATAAGCACAGTTCCTGCAACATTATGCAAATTACCTTTAATAAGCGACTTTTGCCCCACTCCCTAGAAAGGTCTCTTAACCGGGTTCGACTGTATACTTACAACTCAAAATGTACAACAATTTATTTTTATATAAAAATGCACAAATTGAGAATGTTAATAAAGAACAATGCCAATTCACATTATTTCTCATAGCAATCGTGTAGAACAATCATTTCAAAATCGCGCGATGTTTTGTTTCATCTTCTCCTAAGTGTCGGTTAGTAGTTATTTTCATATAAGTACACAGTCTATATATTTGTTGCTAGAAACGTTTTTCTTTTCTATTTTGTGGATTGTCATTTAAAAATAAATGCAATCATGGGATTTAACAAAAAGTTTAATTAACTTCATCCTTATTAGCCCCCGGTACGGTATGCTATTTCTTTCTCCCAGCTTATTTTGTGTAGTCTTCAAAAAATAACGTTACCTTACAGAAGCCAGCCGTAAAACAAAGCAGTACGATTAAATACTCTATAGCAATTTTTTTAACTTCTAAGCATCGCACATTTTCCAATTTTATGCCGTCGTATTGAAAAATAAAGTACTTTTAAATGCAATTTATTTTGTAAACTGCATCTCCATTTATTTTTGAGATATTAATTTTTTTCTAGTTTTTAGAGCCATTTGCTTAATATTGGCAACGGAAGAAGTCCATTTCTGTAGAAAGTGAAAGAAGAATAGCAATTATATCTTTTTGTTGCCATTTTCCCATAAAAACTGAAGAAAAAAATTAATTAAAATACGTGCTATTTTGAAAAAATATAAATGAATGATTTCTGATAAAACAGGGAGCTATTATAAACTAAATTTAATTTTAAATATCTATATTAATAATACAAACAAATGAAGGGCTGTGAATCTTTAGACAGCCGATTTTTTCGTCGAGTTTTTTGAATGAAGAAATCACTTTTTTTTTTTTTGGATTTGTGTATTATTCAGCGATAGTGACGTCCTAAGCGTACTTTACTGTAGATGTTGTTTAACACTGGATCGCAAATGATGAATTTTTCAGCGGATGTGGATGACGTCACTTTATGTAAAATAAAATCGCGTGTTATAAGCCTTAAAACTGAACTACAGTAGAGTCCGATTATCGGAGTTTCCGCTTTCACCGAGTTATTTTCTTCTGCTGGACTGATGGCTTCCATTATTATGAAACAGTCATTATAAATGAAGTGTTAGGTAAAGATGAAAGAGCAGTCGTAAAAAGTTACAGCTCTGATTTTCGGGTCAGAATAAGGAAAAGAAATGGCCATAAAAAAAGGCCATCCCCCCCCCCCCCCCCATTCTGACACGAAAATCAGAGATCTAACTTTTACGGCTGTTCTTTCATTTTCACCTAATGCTTCATTTATAATGACTGTTTCATAATAATGGAAGCCATCAGACCATCAGAAGAAAATGATCCATTCCAAAGGTATAAGTTCGATTAACTCGGATAATCGGGACTCTACTGTATCTATCTATATCTATATATATATATATATATATATATATATATATATATTTTTTTTTTTTTTGTCATCGGGGGCGACGCTAAATTCTGAAAAAGGAGAATTCCTGTTTTCTAGTTATTCTTTTCTTTATGCCAGAAAGTTAGATGGAATATTGATATAACAGATATATTTATACATATAAAGCTGAAAATAATTACTCGCCAGTAGGCGATTAAATTTTAAAATATGGCGATTAAAAATTTTACGGGGATAGCCAAATAATTTTACTTAAAAAAAAAATTAAACAATATTTTTCGTTTATTGTTAGATTTAAATAAAACCATTTTAAGTAACTACTATGTATTGCTTTTCAGTTTTTAAATGCCACTTATGTATGCTTGACGTGCTTATCAATGGAAGTATTTACACTGGACAATAGATGGCTACTAAATAACAAGTTGGAAATTGTACGTCAAACGTGGCAAATGAGGTGCGTTCGTATTATAACTAGTTTTATAAATATTCAGAACCTGGTGCAATAGCTGTTGCACTCTTATGTAAAAATGCAGGAATACAAAATTTATTACGATTATATATATATTAAATTCAGTAATACGCAAATAATACGACTCCATCTTAAATAGGACGTAATCACCATGACAACCTAAAATCATTACCTATCATGGGATATCATACTTACAAGAAAAATTAATCACGTATGATAGGATTTAACCCTTAAATGCCGGGTGTTGCTTTTCGGCAACATACCCAATTTAGGTTCTAAAATACTATTAGAATAATATTGAAGCTATAATGCCAAATGTTGCCAATAACATACATTTTGAAAACATTATTAAATCGATTTTTAACATGTAGATGGCAACACTTGCGCTGTTTAAGAATAAAGATATATTTATTTTTTCAATTGTTGCTACTTGCTCTTTTTGGTTTGTTTGGAAGCTTGCGAAATACCCTATTTTGATTTGCAGTGAGCAAGTAAAATTTATTTCTTATTATAGTTCCTAAAATTCTTGTGTGTTTAATAATATAGAATTTTATGAAGGAAAATTATTTTTTCAATTAAAGACCACTATTGCCGACTATAGTAACAAACTGTTTTTTAGCCGTAAACCTACTTAAAACAAAATATGATTTTTTTAAGTATTTTTCTCATGATTTATTTAAAAAATGAAAGCCGAAAGACATTATTACAATGATTTTTGAAAAATCAGGCATTTAAGGGTTAATAAAAGGAAGAAAACTTTTATTAATATCTTTTTAAATTTTGATTCCATTTTCATAAAATTTTAAAAGACTCGACAAAATTCTGCAACAATTATATCAGTGGCGTGGCGTGAAAATTTTCGGTGGTCATCGCAATTATTTAAGTTTGTGGTGAAAAATTATTAACTCAAAAATTCAATGGTTGAATGTTCAAAAAAGAAACTTCAAATCCTACCTTCACTTATACATGAACTCCAAATGTTCTGCTAAAACTGCATCGTAGAGTTTTAAAAGCTTATTAAGAGTTTTAAAATATTGCTTGGTCATCGCCGTATCCAGCGATGACCGGACGCGACGCCACTGAATTATATATATTAAATTTCAAACACATTCGGTTGGGTAGTTTATGCGCTGTTCTATATGGACAGACGGGCGGACCAGACGACGACTATAGGTGCTATCTATTTATTTTTATATAATTAGGAACGCACCTAAAAAGTAACTGTCGGGCTAAAACTGGCAAAAAATCACATCTACTGGTCAGTGACTACTAACCATTTTTTCTTTTTTTCAGCTGTATTTATATAGTACACACAGCAAGATTTTTTAACTGATAATCCAAAGTTGCATGAAAAATAAAGCTTTAATCCCAACGAGTTCAAATCAAAATACAATTCGAAAGTATTGACAGAAATATTTTTAACAACATGTTGCATTGTTTTAATACAGATAATTTGTCTTTAATAACATGATTATGATTAGCAATATGGATGTAGTGAAAGTATGTTGATTATCGGATATCGTAAAATATTTGATACACAAATAAGGCTATTGCATTCAATAGCATATTAATCTTACTTTGATATTCATAATGCTAGATACAAAAGTGATACAAATTGTTTACTTGTTATATCAAAGGTATTTAGTAAAAATATGCTAATGAGTTAACACAAAGAGGAAAGGAAAACAATACGTTTAGTCGAAGAATAGAGCTGCTTAACATTTTTCCTTAATTATCTACTGTTATAAACGTTATAAGCACCAGAAAAATACGTAAGAAAGAAATGTATTTGTAATGAACTAAAGCGATTCAAATAGATACCGTATATAGATTGGTAAATCACGTGTTGTATGTATTCTAAACAAGATAATTTTAAACAAATAAAAGAAAACATAATTATATAGAAAACTGAACACACACAAGATCTTGTTAAGTCTGTTTTAGTTTGCTTTGACAATATAATGAAAATTCCCTTTATCATTTATTGTTTAAAACATTTCACTGGTTATGTTGTTTATCAACACTGCAACTTTGACGAAATTTTCTGAAAAAACCCTTTATTTTTATTTAAAAAAATGGAAAATCCTATTAGATTTATTGGTAACTGAATAAGAATATCAGAAAATTTTCTGCACGTGTGAAGAAAAAGATTTCGTGAATGTGTCAGAAAGTATAGTAGCCAATTTGTATTTAAGAACAGCCTTAACGCTGTCTTAAAAGGATACTATGAACGCACGAAAATGTGCACACGAAATAATAACAACGAAAAATATGTCAACATTATACTACTTACAACAGTGCGCGTCACGAAATAGTAAATGAACTTTTCATTATTAGTTATATTTACGCAATATTTAATTTAAGAACATACACTGGCATAGCAATATAGACACACATATTACTAAATGTTAGATTTTGTTACATTTTATTTATATTTAAATCTTTAAATTATCTCAACTATCAGTTATATACAAACAAAATAACCAATAAAATGCTATTTTTCTCTTAAAAATATAAATTTGATACTTAATTACTGATTAAAATTGATCGACTTTTGAGATATGTAAAGTATGAAAATTTTCAAATTGATTGCACGATGGCAAAAAAGTTTAATAAAAATTTCGACCAGAACAACATGTCCTAAAAGAGTTTGATTGAAAACAAGAATGTAAAATCATGCGTAAAGCATAGATTATGAAACAGTTTTCAACACATTCAGAATACTTTAACATAACTTCCCCGTTTAATAAGGTGAAAGATGAGATCTAAGTAAATAATTTGGAAAACGCATAACACATTTGAAAACCCAATTGAGCAATTACCATCAATAGTCGAGAAAACACCCTCATCTGTGTAGCCCTGTATTATGTGTCAGATAGATTTGTACATATACTTCGCAATATGCTACAAATCAGTTCAGTTAGGAAACGCATAACGCAGGTGAAAATTCCCCTTCAACTATTTTCGTCAGTAAACGGAAATGTGCGCGGTAGCTTTCGTGCAGCCCTGTATATGATCGATAGAAATTAAACACAAAAAGTATTATGGGAAAAAAAATAGTTATATTTAAAATGTCGTACCATACCACAAATGAAAACGCACTGCCAGTAATTATTTTTCATAGACATTACTATAACCGAATTATTTTGTGCGTCCCTATAAATGAACGATGAATGCTATGGAGTGACGTAGCTAGGATGGGTGACACCCGGGGCGGATGTAAATGGTGTCACCCTCACCTAGCTTGGTGTCATCCACTTACCCGCAATATTTTATCAATCACAATTCTACATTATTATAAATAACCTTTTAACGTTGTTTTAACAATTTTATGTTAATAAAATAATAATATTTTAAAAAAAAAAAAGAAAGAAAGAAGAAAAGAATTATTTTATTATTTTTTGACAGTCTCTACTTTAGCCAATCTATTCGGAAGTATACTTCAAAAAAAAAAAAAAAGTATAAATGAAATTAAGAATTTATTTGTATCGTATAAGCAAATATTTTTACATCAGATTATGATGGAATAAAATGTGATTTAAGATTCAAAATATTTAAATAAATAATAATAATAAAAAACCACGGAAATTATGAACGTATGAAAGGTGCTTTACTTTATATTTCATTTCAATATGTCTATTACAGTGGTTCCCAACCTTTTATTGGCCTGCCCCACGCAACACCGAATCGTCTGTAAAATGAGGAATGCCCCTCCCCCCACATCATAACATCTATTTCTTAGTAGTAATTAAAAGGGGGAAGCCTAAAAGACCTTTAACAATAACAAGTTATTTCGCATTTTTTTAGCTTATCAAACACGTAATTTTTCTGTCACAAATATGTTTTTAATATAATAACTGTATAAAAGCAATGAGACATGAGACCATGTGAATTCCCCTCAATGCCATTAAGTGTTTTGTTGTTTCTTGCCAACTTACCTTAGCATAAAACAAAATTCTTGTAATCTGCATTTTTAACCTCACAACATTTCTTGAAGAGACTCTCACATTTGGCATTAAATTTAATAGGGTATACTTTATAATAGATTTTAATAACTCATTAAGAAATAGTAAAATATTTTTGCACACACTAAGAATTCATTATAAATAACATAAATATGATTTTAGACAAGAATAAAAAGCATTTTTTTCCACCATAACTCACGCGTGTAATCAGATTTTAAAGTTTCGTGATATATATTTATTTATTGTGTATCTGGCACGTATTAGAGCCATAAGAAATTTACTATTTGAGCCATTGAATTTGAAAATAGGTCACGCTCATTTTATGTTATTTCGAGATGATCACTTCTAAAATCAACGCATTTGAAATATATTTGACCAAATTAAAGGACTAGGAAGAAACTTACACAGATAATTAAAAGATATTTATTTTGAATTGATTAACACATAATCTTTATGTTAATTTGTAATAAGATCTAGCTTTAACTAATGATGGTGTTTTTCACAAAATCAAAGAATTATTTACCAATTTCTTTTTCTGATGCACATTTGGTACATTTTATAAAGTTTGTATACCTCGTTTAGCTATTTCATATATTTTTTTAGATTTAATGTGTTTAAGACAGTTTAAAATACGCCCTTAAATACTTTCCATGTAAAAGTTCCTTCATGTCTGACATACAGCAGAACTAATGAAAAGAAGTTTTGTTCAACAAATAGTCCAAAATAAAACAATTTAAAAATTATAAAAAAACAAACAAACAAACAAAACAAAAAAAAAAAAACAGAATAATTATAGAGCTGTTAAAGATCAAGAAGAACATTTAAAAATACATAAAAGATTTTTTTTTATATAATTATTCTGGTATATATTCTATTTTCAACTTTTGATTGCTATTTTTTTTATTTCAATATTTTGTTTTTCTTTTTCAATTTTGAACTGATTACTTTATTTTTAGTCTATAACATTGCTTTTCCAAAAGCAGGCAAAAAAAAAGTACAGAGAATGGGATTAGTACAATTTTGGAATCGCCACCCTAAAAAATGAAATTGCCTTCCTGTTGGGCGTATGGTCTATTATAAAACAATTTGGCGTCCCAGAATTTTTAGCCTACATTCGTTTATACTAAGTTTTTTCTTTCTAAAAGCAATTTATTTTCTCATACCAGCAAAATATAAATATTTTTAACGTAAATGTTATCGCTAATATCGTTTAAAATATGTATTTATATTTCCCTTCAATCGAAATCTTGTAAGTATAACATACAGGGTGGTTATAATTAAACTTCCCCTATAAACAGCATCCTACAGCGCAAACGGATGAACGGAATGCAATGAAATTTGGTATATAAACTGTACACGAGATGCGCTGACGGAATTTCGAAAAAATAAAATTAGTTCCAAAATGTCCACCAGAGGGCGCCTTTTCCGAAAAAAAAAACAATAAATTTAACACAATAAAAGGCCAAATCAGCCGGTTTTACATTTTATTACTCATACATTCTTGTTCTGGAATGTTAATATTGTTTCTGTATTCCGTTTTGGTCGTTTATTGTGTTAAATTTAATGTTTTTTCCGGAAAAGACGCCCTCTGGTGGACATGTTGGAACTAAAAAAATTTTTTTTCGAATTTCCGCGAGCGCATCTCGTGTATAGTCTATATACCAAATTTCGTTGCATTGCGTTCACTCGTTTGCGCTGTAGGATGTCGTTTATAGGGGAAGTTTAATTATAACCACCCTGTATATATACATAATTTTATTTCCATTCTATATCAAAAGGCGATAACTAGCCAAATAGGATAATCCTAAATCAAAGCGGTTTGTCGACATGTTCTCTTCCGATTCTTTCGTTCGCTATATTGCTGAAAAAAAAACTTTTCTGACCACACCTGACTCATACGTCACCTTAAGCTGATTGTTGAATATTGCAATGATTGTGAGCATGAGGTGTACTAGTTTAGAGCCTAAAATATGTGCTTTCCTGGAATTCAATTGTGCAACCACAGACTACTATAAATTATATTGTATGTGGATTCAGTCTCTTTCAAAAAAGGGTGGCAAAAGAACCCAAGGCAAGAATAGCAAGGAAATGATCATGCCATTCCTTATTTACTATTTGTCCTCTCATATAAGAAACCGCAGGAACGACTCATCACTCATCCCACAGTCCACATAAGTTAATATGGTGCCTATATGTAGAAAAAAATGTTTTCTTTTAAAGTGTTTTACTAACCACTCGTTGAATAGGTAGGATTTTGTTCAGTGGGGCAAATCTAATTTAGACCCCCATTCTGTGTAAAATTTCAGATTGTCCAAGAAAAGAAAATGAATTAACTCTGTTGCGTGATGCACTAGAAATTTCATTTTATGTCAGAATTCTTTCCAAAATCTCATAAGATGATATAAATTTTTTTGCAAATAAAGATTGGGTGTCACCCTTTAGAGGGTGACACCCGGGGCGGACCGCCCCCATGACCCCCCCCCCCCCCCTAGGTATGCCACTGATGCTATGAGCACCATATTCAGTAATTAGCATCTTTTAGTGCAACTCAATGATATATTATATGTATATACATCAATTTAAATCTGTTTCAAATAGAGTAACATCATTTACACCGCAAAGGTCCCTCTCCCCCATAGACCGTAATGTAACGAAATTCTTTTGAGTGCCTCTGTAAATGAACTATAAATGCTACATATATCAGATTCAATAACGAACATGCCATTGTAAACCTCAATAACATATATGTACTATTATCAGGGCCGGCCCAAGGCGTGTGCGAAGTGTGCCACCGCACGGGGCGCCAGCCAGCTGAAAGAGCGCCTACAAGAACACCGATAAAAACTATTTTATATTCTGCGTTTTTTTTCTTTTACATTTTCTATAGCTAGGCTGGGGCCGGTTCGAGAAAGGATTCTTCGTTGCGTTAAAAAATATATTCAAGGGCGCTGAAATTTTCTCATGCAGACATCGGCTTCTTTTCTTTATAAGAATAGAACTGCCTTCAAGCTAATATTGCTCAAATTGCTTCGTCGAACTGAGATAAGAAACAGAATCACGAACCCCAGGAACCACATGATTCAAATCCACTTTCCTTGCGGGATGCTAATTAATCTCGACTTTGAGCCTTTGACAAGTTTATATGGTGAACTATATCACTTCCGGCTATTTAAGCGCATTATTGTAGAATCATCTTATTCCACAGGGAATCTGAAACTGGCCACCAGATGACCTGAAAAAAGAAAGCATTAAGAGCTTGAAGGTGCAGAAATTTTAAAATGAAAAACAGACGTCTTTGAAAAAGTTTTTTTTTCTAGCAGTGTCTTCTGGATATGAGCTTATCTTCTGCTAATAGTCAATAGGATTAAGTGTCAGAAATTTTGAAGAAAATTAAAAACCAAAAAAGGGCATAAAACCAAAGATATGTATGGAAATAATTCCTATTAAGATGACTGTAATATCGAGACAATACGATTCGGTCGTTCACTAATTATTTTATTAAACTGCTGTAAATGGAATATTTAACTTTAACTGATGTCACGCGGTCTCCCAGACCCCGCGACTCCCAGCTGTAAACACTTTTACAGCTTTTTACTTTTCTGTACTGAAGTTAAATAATATGAATAAAATACTTTTTTCATGCATTCTAATTCACATGCTCCTAAGAGAAGTACAACGATATTGTTAGGACAAAATTTAAGTAAATTCAACCATTTGAGTTATTTTTTTTATTCATTTTATTCGAGGCGTCTGAGAGACCGGATCACATCAGTTGTGTGACAAATTTTAGTCACATCAGTTAAAGGTTAATAGGTAGAAGTGAATCAAGCTAAAGATTTTTCAAGTAACTTCATTCATTTATTTATTTCGTTTAAATGAGTAATTTTCATGCGGATATGAAACATAGTAGAATATTTAAAGTTACAATGCATGCTCGTAGTATTTGAAAGCTGTCAGTTCTTGAAATTACGAAGGACGTTGTGCCCTAATCTGAGAACGGCGGAACTAGAGTCCAACTAACCCTATATACTGCGCCCGGGTAACTGGGGTAAAAATTCAGATGGGACCCCTTTAACACGTTTTTAACCAGAATTTCTGTTAATCAAGGAGGGGTTTTGCCTGTAAGGCCGAAAAAGGGGGATTTCTTTAGCAATTTTTTTGCAATAGGAATGAAGATTTTAGCGCCGGGTTTTTTTTAGAGTTATTTGTTATCATTTGAAGAACATTTAAAAAATTTTAAATAAAAAATTGATAATGTGGCTCCAGTGGCGTGGGTGGATGTCCTAGTATGCGCGCCGTGCACTTTCAATTGGGCGGGATGAGGTAAATCGCCCGAGTCGCTTGCAATCAATTTCCTTTAAGGATTATGAAAGAAGATAATATTGCCTGGAGCTTCAACCACTTTGAGATTTAAAAAAAAAAAAAAAAAAAAAAAAAAAAAAAAAAAAAAAAAAAAAAAAGTTGAAAATCAACAAAATGTCAGCGCTTTGAAAAAAAGATCTATTTCTGACCCCTTTTTCGCACTTTGGCGTGGTTTATTTCTTATATATTTATTTTTTATAAAAGTGGCTGAAAGTGGTCCAAGTTCCAATAAATTATCACCATTAATAATGAAAAAAAAATAGCAAGATCGGTTATAGTTTTTCGTTCTGGTTCCGCCCACTTTGAAAAAAGTCATTTTGAGTAAAATGCGTTTATAATGCTCGAAAACATTGTAAGCCTACGGATGCGTTGCGCTAAAGCACTCAATAACTACGAAAGGTCTTCGGCCAAATTGCTGTACACGGATAATCTACAGACTGTAGAAAATAGAAAAATCTAAAAGAAGGAAATCGATTTTTTTTCAACCGAAAATAAGAAAATTCCCTTAAAAAAAACGATTTTGGTGTTTGGGTTGGCAGGACATTTTAGAGTGGAGAGCCTGGGCAGCTGCCTCGTTTGCCCTTGCAAAAATCAAACTCTGATCGAAAAAAAAATGTTTTTAGGCGCATATCGTGGCCGGCGCAGCACCCCCCCCCCCCCTTACCTGGGAAAATTTTCGTGGAATAGTACAATTAATGAACTGCATTCTAAACCTTTAGTTTATTTTTCTTTTAGTGTTTAATTATTCCAATATTTATCATCTTAAGCGCAGGGAGGGGGGGGGGGGAGGTCGGTGTGCCCTTGACGAAAAGAAGATTAAACTATTTCCATTCTTACTAAAGGCACACATTTGTTCCAAAATCTCTCACCTTCAGGGATTTCGTTCAGCCAGTGCCCATATTTTGAATTTATGTACTGCCCCAGTTTTCCGAGACAAACGATTTGAAAGGAACACTGAGCTGAAAGCCAGTAAAAAATAACGTCATAAAAATATATAATTGCGTTATAATGATGCACTTTTTCATTCATCAATAGAGATTATTTATTATTGGAATATAGTCTTTGGCCCATTACAAAATAAATATTTCGCATTACTGGAATTTAAATAAATGAAATTTTATTAATTTAAAAATAAAAATTGCTGGAAATTTGACTGTTTTTTTGTTCTTTAAAGAGACTTTTCTGGAATCAGATTAGGTATTTGATACTGAGTTAAATTTTGTCTAAACCGACAGGGAATTCTATTCAATATTGCAGAAATTCTTCATTATTTTGCGATACTTTGCATCTTAAGTACTGGAAGAACGAAATCTACTTGGGGGTAAGGTTTCTTTGGGATAATATTGTGCTAAGCCTTTTTATAATATATACAGACTTATGCCCAAGCACAATTTTTCTCTTAGTGATTTATTATTTAAAATCAAGCGAAAAAAGTACATTTTACGAACTTTTTTAAAAATCACCCAAGATAATGAGTTTTTCTTCTTCTAAACAGTGGGGCAAAGGCCCTTCCTTGCCCCCCCCCCCCCCCTCACACCGGTGCCTATGACAAGCACTTTATTATTTGCTGATCTAATAAACAGAAGTCGGGTAGACTTACTTGATTTCTCATTAACATGAGCTAAGTGCTCTAACAAGAATAAATCAACAAAAGCTTAACAATACAGAATTGTGAAACTGGACCCTATTAAATAATAATAATAAAAATAATTTATCTCCATATAAATTTTATTTAGTAATCGTCATGAGAAAATCTTTCATTCAATACATTTATCGTTAAAGAACTTTTTTTTTTCTCTTTAGCGTCCGCTATATTGAATTTTTTTCATGATCATTTGATTTCCTACACCAATACTCTATGATTTAACTGGATTCATACAATTATAATGACACTTTGTTTATACAATTTCAGTGCGGTGCTAAGACTTAAATTCGCAATACTTAAACATACATAGGGGACTTTCTTTGGAATGGTTTGTTTAGTTCAGGCGTGGGCGGCAGTAAAACGAAATCCAGGAAAGGGTAAACTTTTTGGGGGACATTTTTTGTTAAACAGATTCCTTATTATTATAAATACAACTCTTATTCTCAATCATAGTTTTCTCTTAATGTTTAAATATTTCAAGTCAATTAAAAAAAAAAAAAACTATTTTTATCCTTTTTGGTTAAAATTATCACATATAAAGAAAATTTAGTTTTAAAAGAAGAGAAGCAGAACCATTCCAAAAATGAAAAGAAAGAATAAGAATATTTATATTTCCGGGATTCGCTGAATAGAAAACTGGGTTTTCCCATTTTTCAACAGTTTCCACCATGAAAAGTGAGCCCTTTACGAAAACAGATACATTAAATATGAAATGTATTCGTACTTTTTATGTACTAAATAACGAGACACCATTACAGTCTTCATGTTACATAGTTGCTACTTACTAGTAGTTCCACTTCTTTAATTACCCGACTGAAAAGAAGTGTTATGTGTTTCACGCGTATCTGTGTAAGTGGATTTCTTTAAACCCTCGAAACATCCCAACGGCTGGATGGATTTTAATGAATGAGGTCTCTATCAATTCGTCTTAACGGCCCGATGGTTATAGGCTAGGTTTTGTTTCTATAAATTCAAAATGGCGGTAGAGACGAAATAAAAATTACGCACCCTATTGAGTGACATATCATTGGATAGGTCTTTCAAAAGTAAGACTATGTTTCATTGACTATTTTACAGTCAGAAGCTCCGTTAAAATATTATACAACCTGGAAGTTGTGTAGGTAGGATCTCTAGCTTTACTGCAACTCTAACCATCATAGGCATCTATAGACCTCATCAAAACAGTGTTTATAGATAGGAACTAACAATTAAACACAACTTAAAAGTCATCAATACAAGTAAATAAAAAAGATAGGTAAGTAAGGGGCCGTTCAAGTATTACGTAAGCATATTTTTAGTCATTTTGTACCCCTCCCTCCACCTTGTAAGAAAAAATAAGCAAATACTAGACCCCCCCCCCCCTTTGCTTACGTAAGATTTTATGACATTCTAACATCAACTCTATTTGCCATAAAAAATTACAGTTAGCGATAAATTGCAGTATTAATACAGCAAATTTACATAAACAGACACATAGGGGTTGTGGTACTGAAGGAAAAAGAAATCGCACTGAACAAAAAGAACAACAACAACAAAAAAAAAACTTTAAGGAATACAACCGGCCCTAACTTATTTAGGCACATAACTAAAAATTTTAACAAGGATCAAAAGAATATTATGTGTTTGGCGTTCACATTTCTAGTCTGGTGTCCAAGATCTTTGAATCCGTGTTTCTGGATTGTCTGTTTTTAAGTTTTCATTGTAGTGGTGGGCTGGAATGATCCTCGTTTCCAGTCCTTGTTTACCCCATATCTTTTTTCTCAAGTTGTTCATCATCCCCAGAACGCTCATCTAAATCATGCTCTTTTGCTTTTTGTTGTTAAACTATAGTTGCTTCGTTATCTAATGCTTACATAAGAATTTTCGTGACCCCCCTCTCCCCCTTGTCAGCAAAAATAAGCAGACACTGGATGCCCCCTCCCCCACTTACTGCTTACATAATACTTAAACGACCCCTAATATAAAAAAGTAATATAAAAAAATATTTTATAAAAAAAAATATTTTAAGTCAATTCCTACTTAGGTCAATAAGATAATTTTTTTTCCTCCCATTCTTCTTTCCTCTTGAGTGGCGCTTAAAAGGCCTTGATCAAGAAGAGGGCTCTCTCGGTCTTAAAATAACATGATCAAGAAGAAGGCTCTCTCGATTATTGAAAATTAATTAATTTAATTTAATTAATGAATTAATATTTGAAAAAACTGGATTAACATCAAGTGTCATCCACTACAAGTTTTAAAAAAATTATTTGAGATTGATTGGATGAATAATAAGTCTTTTATTAAAGATTGAAAATTTGAACAAGATATATATAGCGAGAGTGTGAGCTAATAGTAGGAATTGAAAAAAAAAATAGTTTCATATTAATGTGAAATAATTAATTAGTTCGATTTTTACGCGGTCGGGTTTTTTGATTTTTTAAATTTAATTGTTTATTGTCGAAGTATTCCAAACAGTATTCTTCTAACAAAGATTTTTTTAAAATTAAATAACTTATTATTGTTTTTTTTTTTTTTTTTTTTTTTTTTTGTCCAATACCATGCGTTGTGTTTTACTTTTGGATCGTAACATGTTACACATTAAGAGTGGTAATTACTGTAAAATTGAAATTTCCTTTATGAGACTTAATTTTACAATTTACCAAACTCAAAGATGAGATTAAAATTAGAAATTTTATCAGGTTTTGATGTACTTTAAATTAATATCTTAAATAATTAATAATAGTTCGTATAAAAATTACTAATATTGAAAAAAAATTAAGAACACAAGTAATTTTTCTTGTGTGTGTGTGGGGGGGGGGGGGCGGGCGCACCGATGGGTGCTCGCACGGGCGCCAAAATGTCCTTGGGCCGGCCCTGACTATTATATGGAAATTCGAGTATGTTTACGCGAGTTAGAGCGCACGGACAGACAAACCAAATTCATAATGGCTTTTCAAATATGTTGGAAAGTTAAAAAGAGTAGCTTTGTAACAATAACAAGATTAAAGACAGGGCCGAAGCCGCGAAGAAAGAGGAAGTGGGAGGGTATAAGGTTCAACCCTCCGACTAAAATTTTTTAGCCCTATGTTCATTTACCGAAAAATTTTGAACTACTTCATTTTTGATGAAATTTACACAGCATTAAATACACTATATACTAAATTAATTTCTGACATTTAGATATATTAAACTTTCAATTATGAGCAAAAACTCCTAAGTAAACTTAAATAATAAAACACGCGCCCCGGCCCTCATTCTTAACGCGAAATGATATCTTCCAGCATTGATAACGTGTCTGGAAAGCACAATTCTCTTAAAACACGAAATGATATCTGGGAAAATACTGAGAAAAGTAAAAAAAAAAAAAAAAAAAAAAAAAAAAAAAAAAAAAAAAGACTGGCGAATTCGTGAAACGACTTACATAAAAATATATATATATATATTTGTAATAATAATAATTAATATTTTTAAAGCTAAAGATGCCGCAAGAGCTAAAAAAGTACCACGAATAAATGTTTTTTTATTTTTTCTTTCTTTCTTTTTTTAGGGAGAGGGGAGGTATTTCCATCCGTGAAAACTTGATGGTATTTTAAAACTGCAGAAAAAAATGAAAACACGAAATTGACCCCCAAGAAATATTTTGTTTGAAATAATACATATTAATATTTTCCTAAAACCATAGATACCGTTAGAAGAAAAGTACACTGAATATTTATTTTGGCGGGGGGTAGTTCCATTAGAGAAACCACGAAGGCAGTATCGATATGCAGAAAAATCGGAAAACGTGAAAACGAATCGGGCATGAAAACAAACATGAAATCGAACTTTTTTTTTCTTTCTTTTTTTTTTTTTTTTTTTTTGAAGTAGTAAATATTAATATATAAAATTTTAAAGACATCGTTGGTAAAAGAAACGACAGAATAACAGGGTATTTTTCCAGATAAAAAGGTTTTTGAAATAATAAATATTACTTTTTTCTTTTCCTTTGCGAAAGATTCCGTTAGAATCAGAAAGGTATGCCGAAAATTTTCTTGTATTTCTGTCTTTTGTAACCCCCAATAATTATTTAAAAATGGTATTTTAAACAATAATCGTTTTTAGTAAGAGACGTGTGCACTCTACGGGAATCCTGGCGATTGTAATTTCAAGTTGCAGAGAAAACGGAAGACAGACACACTCGTTGTCATTATCAGATAATATATGATAGTCATAGCAATAGTAATTGCAGAATTTTTTTAATGCTTTTTTTTAATGGTTTAGAAAATATAGATTTTTTATACATTTTTTCTTTCAAAAAATCGAAACGATCTAATAGCTGTAAAATTATTTAATTAAATTATTAATGCGATCTTGCTATTTTGGGCTATAGAGTGATTTTATAATAGATTATTTTACTAATATCAACTCAGCAAAGTTCAATGGAAGTTTTGAAACCTTAGTATAGTAATTCCTTGACCAATCAAGCCCAATAAGTGAGTAAATGTACCCGAAGCTCACTTCAGCATACTACATTCAAAATTATTAATCAGTTCCTTGAATCAAGCATCGATAGCGATATAAAATTTAATTACAGATGAGGCGGTCAATATCGCTTTCTGAAAGTAAAATCCTAATTATACTGGCAGATACGGATTATTATCGCCGCAATAATCCTTTTTAATAAGACACGTGCGCACTCTACTTATAGCAGTATATTCAACTTTTCACGCGATGTTAAGATGACAAAACTTTTCACGCGATGTGAAGATAACAAAAAAAAAATAGTTCAATCGCGGAAGACCAGACAGAATCCGATAAGATTCTAATCAAATTTAAATAAATCTCCTTTGTTAATGCACTTCAAAACAAAAGAAAAGTATCTAAAATAGCAAGCATTAGCAAAGACTTGCGAGGAACATACATAAAATGGAGACTGAATTGAGAATCACCCTTCTTTATTCATTCCTCTCCTTCTCTCATTTTTTTAAATTATCGTATATCAAATTGCACCACATTTATCATATTGCTACATTAAGGGTATATGGCCACAGTAAGGGGAGACTTCATAAGATCCGTGATAATGAAATACATATCGTCAATTTATCAACATATTCAGGGTTCCCAACATATTTTATCTAAAAAGAGAAGAGAAAAATGACCATTTTTATTTTAAAAAGAGAGAGGGAACTTTTTACAAAAAGGTGAACAGTTTTTCTCAATATACAAACAATTACAGTAGACTCGCGAATATCTGGCATAATATGACAAAAGGGAGGATGCATAACAAAAACAAAAAGCCGGAGTTTTATAAATACTCATTTTCTGCCACACCTTATACTATTAAAAACTTTTTTTTTAAATATAACGAACAGTTTTTATAACGAAATCATCTCTTATTAATATTTCTGTTATGTATCATATGTTTTAAAAATTTATTATCGAAAAAGTAAGTCCAAGAATAAAAATTTGTAGAGGTCGACCGAAAATTCAGTTTCGTTTTCGGCTCATAATCTGAGTTTCGCCGAAAATACTGCCGAAAATTCGAACGGATCGAAACTATCTGTATTCCAAAATCCTTGTTTCTTCTTTCGGAAATTTTCAACATGACTCATTGATTTGAGCTGTATCGGCTCAAATGAGACATTCTTTATTTATTGACATGAACTTCGCTGTTTACAAGTATCAGTCATCCTGTGCAAAGTATAAAGCAAGCAATGCATAGATGATTAAACTTTGAAGATGCTTTTCACGTGCTTATTAAAAGCTGCAGACTTAATAGTAACAGAAAATTTGTAGTTTGAAACCATAGAAGTGTTTCGAATGCTCTTTGAGAAAGTTCTAGTATAACAGATCATCATTTACAAAAATCATTATTCAAGATAAATCGATATGCATATTTGAATTTTTTTTTTAATTAGATGAAATTCGTATACTTAGAAAATCCTTTTGTGTCATTGAAGAATTAATTACATTTTATTTTATATGAAAATAAAACAATTTGGTCAGAAGCACAGAGAGCCCACTTGGGCCATACGCAGGGTTCTCGCTGCTGTTCGGCGTTGCGCCAAATCGCAACAAAATGCTCCATTTGGCGAGTAAACGAACAATGAGACTCGCCAAATTACGAGTGCTCAATTTTTGCTCTTTCTTTTGTGTATGTGTATCAAAGACACAGAAAGGACACACAGACACTATTGTCAGTTAATCTCTATCTATGAGCCGGCGTCGCGCCGGTAAAAACACAAACAAAATAAACAATTAAATTTTAAAATTCAAGAAACACGACTGCGTAAAAAGCGAACTAATTAATTATTTCTCATCAATGTGAAACTATTTTTTTTTCAATTCCTACTATTAGTTCACACTCTCGCTATATGTATCTTGTTCAAATTTTCAATCGCTAATAAAATACTTATTATTCATTCAATCAAGCTCAAATAATTTTTTTAAACTTGTAGTGGATGACACTTGATGTTAATCCAGTTTCTTTTTCAAATATTAATTCCTTAATTAAATTATTTTAATTAATTTCCAATAATCGAGAGATCCAGGGGTGATTCTGTTCCGAATTTTCCGAAAATTCCGAAAAATTAAGGCAGTCATTTCCGAAAATTAAAAAAAATCGATCATAAATCCGAAAATTCGGACATAAACTATATCGCGAATTTCGACAAATGTTCACAAAAAAAAAAAAGACAATTTCGTCAAAGGATCGCTGGAAAAACGCGAATTTCGTCGAAGAATCGCGAAAAAACGCCAATTTCGTCAAAGGATCGCGAAAAAACGGCAAATTTCCTCCAAAAGATGGCGAAAAAAACAGCAAATTTCGTCAAAAGATCGCGAAAATGGCAAATTTCCCCAAAAGATCGCGAAAAAACGGCAAATTTCGTCAAAAGATCGCGAAAAAAACGGAAAATTTCGTCAAAAGATCGCGAAAAAAGACGAATTTTGTCAAAATATCGCGAAAAACGGCAAATTTCATCGAAAGATCGCGAAAAACGACAAATTTCGTCAAAAGAAAGTGAAAAAAACGACAAATTTCGTCAAAAGATCGCAAAAAACAACAAATTTCATCAAAGGGGGCGCGACCCCCCCCCCCCGATGTATTTCCGAAAATGCGATGTGAATTTCCGAATTTTTTTTTTTTCACTCAGAATCACCCCTGGAGAGAGCCCTCTTCTTGATCAAGGTATTTTAAGACCAAGCGAGCCCTCTTCTTGATCAAGGCATTTTAAGCGCCACTCAGGAGGAAAGAAGAATGGGAGAAAAAAAATCTCTTATTGACCTAAGTAGGAATTGAAATAAAATATTTTTTTTACATTACTTGTTTATATTACTTACTATTTTTTTTATATACTTGTATTGATGACTTTTAAGTTGTGTTTAATTGTTAGTTCCGATCTATAAACACTGTTTTGATGAGGTCTATAGATGTCTATGATAGTTAGAGTTGCAGTAAAGCTAGAGCTCCTACCTACACAACTTCCAGGTTGTATAATATTTTAACGGAGCTTCTGTTTATTAAATAATCAATGAAACATAGTCTTCATTTTGAAAGACCTATCCAATGATATGCCACTCAATACGGTGCGTAATTTTTTTTTCGTCTGTACCGCCATTTTGAATTTAAAAAACAAAACCTAACCTATAACCATCGGGCCGTTAAGACGAATCGATGGAGACCTCATTCATTAAAATCCATCCAACCGTTGGGATGTTTCGAGGATATAAAGAAATCCACTTACACAGATACGCGTGAAACACATAACCTTTCTTTTCAGTCGGGTAATTACTCGCATAAGGCGCGAAATAGAGAGAAATTTTGCTATAATGCGGCGTTAAAATTAGCCATTTACTATTCTATTTATTAGTTGTATGCAAAGCATCATTAGCCGGTAAATTTTTTCTGTCGGTTAGAGTCGAAATCTCATAGTAGCTTTTAGTGTATATTTCACAACGGTAAATCAAAGATCGCTGTTTTGAATTGTTATTTAGACTGTTATAAGAATGGCTGAAACAATAACACATTTAAGAGATATTTAGAGTTTACTTATTTTTAATACTTTCTGTAGCGGATAACCGAATTTCTATTGCATAAGCAATTGCAAAAATTAGGTTATTTTAGAACACATTGAAAAAAGGGATACAATAAGGGGTTAAAGATAGATTTTTCAGTGTTCCACGCCGAATCTATTTTGCTAACATTTTTTTCATTTGGCTATTGTTTTTTACTTCTCACTCGCCAAATCTCTATAATGTTGGTCAAAAGCCAGCAAGAACCCTGGTCATAAGTATAGTTACACGTATAATCAAATTAATAATTATGTATATTTATGTATGTATTAAATACTTTAATTTTTTTTTTAACATTTTCGTTTTCTGCCGAAAATAAGAAAATTAACCTGTCTTAAAACCTGTTTCGGTCGATCCTAGTTTTTTAGCATAATCAAGAAGCTGCGATAAGTGGATATAAGCACTTTTTCTCTCATACTTTACTTTTATCATTTTGACATTCAAATGCTAATAAAAATTGTTATAGTTATGTGCGTTATGTTATTCATTAATTCCTGTTTTTAGGAAATTTCATCCTGAAGGGAATTCGAAAATTGTGCCACTTGGAAAATATATGTTAAGATTACGCAGTTTTCAGATAATTTCATGATTGCATTGATAATTTATATTAATGTGGGATTATAAATATTCTCAGCAATGTAACTTGACAGACTCGAGGGTTTATTTGATCAATAAGCAGTATTATGGAAAATAAAAAGCATAACACGAGGAGCGTGAAAAAAGATGCAAAATGGGTGGCAACGGCTATATAGAAGAATGGAATAATGCCAAGAGATTTATATGTTTAGGAGTTCCATAGTCTGAATATTAACTGAATGTTTTAAAGAGCTGTCAATGGCCGAATAAAAGACTTGAGTGAGGAATCTAGGTGATTTCCTATACTTATATTTGCCTATATTTTCCTATATTTATATTTCCTATACTTATGTATGCAATGTGAAAATTGCATACTATATCGTTAATGTTAACTGGATTTCCATAACCAATATTTGTTCGTTTAAGTAATAAATTAAGTAAATACCTGAACAACTGATTGATAAGTTCACTTATAGCTATAAGCGAATTGAATATTTCGATAGGTAAAATAATAAATCTTACATTAATATACTAAACTACAAATTTAAATAAATTTTATATTAATTTTTTTTAAAAAAAATGAATAGGCATGGCAATTAATAATAATAAAAAATACCTACATTTTTTTTTTTTTTTTTTTTTTTTTTTAAATCTCAGCAAATCAACCTTCTTCCCTCTAAAAAGATGTAAACGAAATAAATCAATTTTTATTTTATCAAAATAAAACTCTTTCGTTTTTATGTATCTGGAATTCCATCTTAAAAAATAAAACCAACCCAATCTAATCTATTGTGCTATTAATAAAGTCAACAATTGTTAGTAACAATTTCTTTCAAACTTTTTTTTTTTTTTACTCTATGAAATACGTTCTCCTTCATTAAAAAAAAATCGCAGTAAGAGAAACTTGCATACATCAATGCGTTTTTGGCTGATCATTGGCGAACCGTGAAAAATTCACATGATGATATTGATGAGAGACAGAGAGAAGATAGGCAAGAGATCTGGGCCATCAACCAATTTCGAGGGCGTGAAGGAAAATAACGCCTAACAGTGAAAGGATTCAAATTGAAGGAGGTCCCCCAGGGCATTCTGGGATAACATTACTCATCGAAAAAAAAAAGAAGAAAAAAAAAGCGATATATGCAGATGAACTTTCAGGCTAGATCATACAAGCTAGCAATGATTGGCAGAGGAGAGTCATTGCTCCTTACTGCACTTTGAAATTTAATTAAGGGGACCTTCTACATTAGGAGACAAAAAAAAAAAACACTTTTTATGATTTTTTAAAAAGAAAACTGCATGATGGATCTTTTTGAAATTTTAACAGTTTATTGTACACATCTTAAGGCATACACAAGAATTTTTTTTTTATTAGATTTTGTTGTCTCTACTCTAAGTTATAAACAAATATGTTCAACTGCTTTAGAAAAATTCGTCTGGACGGTGGGCATGATAGCGTCTTGTAGAATTATTTGAAACACAAAAATAATTTTTTTTCGTAAACTTCGTGAGTATAGCTTCTAGTTAAATTAAAAGAACTCACAAATTTATTTAAAAAAAATTATGTAATGGCTGATAAAAAAAAAAAAAAAAAAAAAAAAAAATGTTACAAAAATTCGTTCTTATTTGTTAATAACTTTTTTTATTATTATTATTTTAGTAAAAGCTTTAATTCATATAGAAGGCAATTAAATAAGCTTTAATTTAAAAAAAAATCAAGATGATCCCATGGAGTAGTTTTTTTTTTTTTTTTTTTTTTTTTAATCTTGCCCACCGTGTCAAAAAATGTGGTTGAACATATTCGTTTATAACTTAGAGTAGAAGCAACAAAATCTAATAAAAAAATTCTTGTGTATACCTTAAGATATGTACAATAAACTGTTAAAATTTCAAAAAGATCCATCATGCAGTTTTCTTACAAAAAAAAAAAAAAAAAAAAAAAAAAAAAAAATCATAAAAAAGTGTTTTTTCTTTTTCTCCTAATGTAGAAGGTCCCCTTAACTAAATTTTCTTTTTCTCTCATGATTTTGAAAAAAAAATGTTTAAAATTTATTATTTTTAAGTAACTAAAAATAATTAAACGCTAAGAGAAAGGGAAACTAAGAATTTTTTGTACCCTCCGTCAACTTTTAATGACTTTTTCTTTTTATTTTCATGTGTTATCTTAAATGGGGGAATCGGAAAAAAAAAATAATTATTATTAATTTGGAGAAATGGTGACAGAAACTTATTTTTTAATATTTATGATTTTAATTGTCAAATTTCTGTATAAAAAATTCTTGTGCACGGAGAGGGCTGGCAAAAAATTCTCAGTTTAACGATTTTTATATTTATATTCGCCATTTTAAAAACGCGGCCTAAACTGCGGATAACAGGCACATTTGTAACAAAATATTGCCCCTTCCTAGATGTCGTGCTGCCAACACCCATGATTTAGATCAGCGATTGCGAACTTTTTTTGATCGAGCCAGCCAAACACCTCAGAAAAAATATTTACCTATACTCCATCGTGCCAGGAACAATTCAAACTTAAAGTACAGTGGGCGATGCAGGTTTTTTTTCTTGGGGTCCATTTTGAGAAAAGAAAAAGTTATTTTTGTGAAATTTATAATATTTTTGTGAAAAATAACATTTTGTAACGAAAGTTGAAAGCCAGTTACTCAAATTCGAACCAAGAATTTATTAACAAAAACTTCTTTAAATCCCCTTGCTAAAGTTTTTGTTTTTCGTAACTTGGTTTTATTTACAAATTACACATTTTAATACAGTTTTTATGAAAAAGAATGATACGAAAGGGGCATATTTTATTAAAAGGAATTTTGTGAAGGGGCCTGTTTTATTAAATTTATTTTTGTGAAGGGGCCTATTTTATTAAATAGATTTTTGTGAAAGGGCCCCAAATAAGCCCCAAATTTTGCCTGGATCGACCCTTGAAGTATAATTTAATAAAGAATTCTATTTTAACTGTTATTGAAAATTTAATTGAAAAGATGAAGCCCTTTAAATTTCACAAACAAGCAAAATGACTTGGAAAGCATAAGTGTCAAATAATAGTGCTACAGAATGCCAACACTGGAATTTATAATGCAATAAATCGTTCAAAAATATTTGAATTTTTTTTAATAGCCTGTTCTTTTAAAACAACTTTAACCCATTAACGACGAGCCTTCTTTGCACTTCTTTTAATTCTTCGACACCAGTTTTTGCGACTTTGTAATTTTGAATTATTTAATAGCTCAAAATTTGAGATTAGATAATGTGAAAATTTCCAAACTAAAATATTGGTATTTAAATTTAAAAATTTTGTTCGCTTTGCATGGCAAGTTTTCTTGCCAACCGGCTTTAATGAGTTAAGTTGAAAATCTACATGTGAAAAAAAGCGAATTTCTCTCATAAATTGATTATTACAAATAATCTGTTCGTGCCAAAGAAACTTTCTTGCGTGCCACCTCTGACACGTGTGTCCTATGTTCGCTATCTTTGGGCTAGATAGATAAGTTAAAAAATTTTTTAATGGGCGATTGAAGACATGCAGTGCAGGAGCTGGCAGTACATCGACCTCCGCGCTGGACTGCGACATCGCAACTAAACTAAGCTGCAAATTGTTGCTAGCCTTCAACGGCATTTTTCTGATAATGAAACTATGCTACTGAAGAAAATAAAAATAACTTTCTTAAAACTAAGGGTGCGCCACCCTCTTAGTAAATGTCCCTAATCACTTCACGGAAACGTGTGCAAGCATCCTTTTGTTGTAAAATGAACTTTGCACAAATGGGTGTGGCAGCATAGAAAATTAAATACTATAATTACAATCTTTACTTTGTCTTAAAAAATTCTGAAAACAGAACAAGATGTTTAATTTTGGAGCAGTCAGTACGTTTCATCTTTGATTAAAACCACCACCTAATGTTTTACGCGTTAAACACACGTTTGAGCAAACTTATAACTTATTTTACAACATTCATAACTGCACTCAATGCAATCTGTATGAATATCAATTCTGCAATATATAAGTAGAGTAAAATTATCAGGCAATTTAAAATATTTACAAATTTTAGAAAATATTCCTGATAGTGATTTTCATAAATTCTTTAAAGCATCACATGTAAGAGATCTGCATTTTTGGAACGCTTGATTTCACTGTATGCGTCAGATTTTGCAAGTATTGTTGCTTAACTGAAATGATAATCAGCATGCGTTATCGTTTGTCGGATGTTAATTTTAACGCGTGTTTAAATGGAATTAAATATTTGCAATTAAAATGAAATTTTTGTACGTTTTTTGAAAATATTTAATGAATTCAGCAAGTCAATCTTTCTGAGTGTCTTTTCAGATGAACTTTCTAAAAGTCATTGCAATGAAATTAGAATATTTGCTGAGGTGTTCAGTGCGCCAACTACAACACCAACTTTTCTCTTGCAAATGATCACAATGTCAGTAAGAATTTTCACAGCTCTGCGTATTCGATTACATTACTTTCAGCGGGGTGATTTTATGTGCAAATTCTATTAAATGATACATTTGAATTTACTGTTTGATTTTACCGTCTACATTTTGCCTATTCTCCTATCTCCGCACTTCTTCCAAATTACGGGGGTGATTTCAAAAGTTCGCGAAATGAATCACAAATGGCGCCATCAGCTGAAATAAAATACACGCAACAGATAGCACCAACTGTCTTGTGCACAAAGGTAAAATTAGATACTGTTTTGTTAAGCAGTAACCAATTTGGCATTGCTTTGAATAAAGATAGTTTTGTGAGTGTTGCAAAATGGATATACTTTAGGAGACAGGCTCCATCATTTACAACTGTGCATAAGTGGATGACAAAATTTAAACATTGTTGTGAGAACGTAGAAAATGAACCGCGCAGTGATCGACCAAAAACTGCCACAACGCCTGGAATCGCCGAAATGCCCACGATATATTTATGCAGGGTCGTCGGTTAAAGGTCTTCGAAATCTAAGGATATAGGCATCTTGGATGAAAGAACATTTCATATCTTCACTGTGGAATTAGGGATGAAAAAGCTTTTGGCAAGATGAGTGCTGCGCATATTGGCAATGGATCAAAAACGTCAAAGAATGAGAATTTGTCAAGAGAGTCTAGAGCAGAGGTTCCCAACCTTAAACTGGGCACGCCCCACCGAAGCATCTGTAAAATCACGATAACACCCCCCCCCCCCTCCTCTCGTCACACACATATTCTGTAACGTACCTCGAAAAAAGTTCACTCACATGAAGAAAGCCTAACATTGTTTTAACAATAACTATTCATTTCGCATCTTTAACACTTCCCAATAAAGTTGAAAAGTGTTTATGACTTCGGTTTGTCTGGCCGTCTGTCCGCGCTTTAACTCCCGTAAATATACTCGGATCGTTCTGAAATTTTTGGATGTTAATGACCTCTACCATAGCACGAACCCTATTTCAAATGAAGTTTGTAGCATGTTTAGTTCATTTACAGGGACAGTCAAAAGTTCTCCGTTACATTACGGCCTATGGGAAGAAATCGTTTAAAATGATTTTTAATGATGTTACAAGCTTTCAAACATAATAAAATTGATATGCATTTATCAAGTGCACTAAAATATGCATTCTGTAGGATATGCGGCGCAAAGAATAGTTATTATTCATTTACAGGGCCACACAAAAGAATTCCGTTACATAATGATATAGGGGTGGAGGGAACTTTATCCGGCGTATTTTAATTATGTTAAATTATTTCATGTATAAGGAAATCGATATACGTCGTTGAGGTTTACTATAACTTATTTCATGTATAATACGAAGGGCATAGCATTTACAGGGACACAAAAAAAATTTCAGATACTATATTGTATCCGAAGTACTGTACAGTAGCGATGATTGCTGGAAATGCATTTTTAATTATGTTATGTGCTTTTATGTTTCACTATATTTATGCATTCTTTGTGGTGTGTATAAATGCTGTAACTGATATACAGGGCTACACAAAAGAATTCGTAATGGTTACTGGGTATGATTGCAAATTGCTTAAAGGTGGTTTTTAAATGAGTTATGCATTTTTACGCTGAACTGCTTTTAGTTTACTAAGAAATGTTTGTAGAACATATATAAAATGATATACAGGGTCACGCAAAGAATTGGATACATGGCCGTCTATAAATGATAATTTCTGGAAATGTGATTCCAGTAGTTTTAAGAGTGTTTTACTTTGAATTAAACTTTAGCTAAATAGTGCCGTGAATAAAGGTACTAGGTTAACTACAGGGTTGTACAAAAGTATACAAGTATGTTTTTATCTATTAGTATAAATTGCTGAAAGAGAAAAGTCAACCTGTTAAGTGTTTTCTTGCTAAACTAAATTTCCCCATTATATTGTGTATATATCAACCTACAGATCAAATACAGGGTTTCTGTCTGTTCAAAAGAATTGGAATACATATTTGCTCTGGACGATAACTGCTGAAATCAGTTTTTCAAATGTTTTATGCGTTTTCTAAAATGTTTACTCGCTCTCTAGTTCTCTTATAACCTTATTTCCCTAAATAACGAAGTTTTGTTAAAGCATTCAAGAAGTGTTGGAAAGTGTTTCATAATCTATGCTTAACGCATGATTTTTTTTTTTTTACTTGTTTAACTTATCATAGAGGTGAGTTTTCTGCCACAGATGTGCTTTTAACATAATTTTATGAATGCAACGAAGCTATAAATTTTCACTTTATGCTAAGATAGTCTTCTTGTGCCTTTCCAACTTACCTCAAGGTTTAACAAAAGTGTTATATGGTCTGCATTTTTATCTTCACAAAATACGTAACGAGACTCTCGCATTCAGCATTAAAATTGATAATATTGATACATTTTGTAATTCATTTTAGTAACTTATTAAGAGTTATTGGAAAAGCTTTAGACACCAAATTTTCTTTCCTATGAATAACAAAATTCACAAGAAGCATTTCAAAACTGACATTTATCAGTTTTAAGTAGCCATTATTCCCCATCAAATTTATATTTATCTTTTGCCCTCCCTGATTATTATTAATTGTCATGTATTATCATATTTTCAAATTTAATTGTATGTTATATATTCATTTACCCGTGTAAGAGGCCTGCACTATAGCCACACTATTTATACATTTCCTTTTCTAATGCTATTAAAGATTTATAAATTTTATAAGGTTGGTAGTATACCTCGTTTTGTTATTTCAAATACATGTTAGATTAAATACGTTAAGAATATAAGATTTAGGTATATTCCTTAAGTAATTTTCCGTGTAAATGATTGGTTCAATATTGTTGCAGCCAGATACCACTAACATTTTATAGTAATCATTGGATTATCTAATCATCGAACCTCTTCGATTCAAGAAATCAACTATTTCTTTAAAAAAAAAATGGTAGTATCTGGCGGGCAACAGTTCGACATCGCTGGTGTAAAAGTTTCTTCATTTTACAGAGCGTTAGAGAGCGAATTGATAAAAATAGCTCATTCGATAAATGATTGAGGAAAATTGTAAGATACATTATTAACAAGAAAAATTAAAAAAAAAAAGGGAGGAGTAACTGGTAACATATTTTTAAATATTGTTCATTATAATTGTTCTGGTACAAATTTCATTTTAAAAATTTTAATTTGGAACTTTTTAAAATTCAACAAAAAAATTTATTTTTAAAATTTGCACGAATTATGTACTTTTATTTTTAGTCTGAAACATTACTTTTCATTAAAAAAAAAAAAAAAAAAAAAAAAAAAAAAAAAAAAAAAAAAAAGACGGAAAAGCGAATGGGTGCGCTAGGTAGATTATTTCTTATGAAATACTACCTATTACATTATCCCCTATGTTGGAATTTCTAAAAAAATTTTGCAGATCTACACCGATCATGAACCCTAGAACCCAAAACCACCCTCAGTAAAAAACTTTATATGAATCTATCTATCTATCTATATGGGGCATTTTCACGAACTTTTGACTTTTATGTCCCTGAATAATAATTTTTATTTTAGTACATTTTCTTGTGTTTTTTTTTTATTTCATATACTGGGGAACATCCCATTGCATGATTGCAGAACAATATTAACGAGATAAATAAGTTTTGGACGATGTTGGGGGTCCAAATACCAGGAAAACTCCTATACCGTCCCGTGTCCCTGATGCTGATTTTTAAGTTTGGAGCTGTCTGTATAAAATTGTTTCAATAAAAGTAATTCGATGTAATTTTTTTCCGAAACTGGGACTATTGTTTTATATAAATATGTAGCAAAAAATTAACCTGCACACATTTTTACGGTTGATAATATTTTTTGAACTCTGTCCCTAGGTTTTTTATCCTTACCGTCCCTCTTGCTAAACTTATACAGAAAATCACTTCAGATGCAGCCACAGAATTGTTTTTCAAGTTTTTCTCATGCAGAAGTATGCTAGAGAAAGAATGCCTAAAATTATTTGACAGGAAATTTACTGCAGAATTTAAATCAACATTTAAATATCAATTTCAAGATCGTGGCTTTATTAAATGTCTTACCGTCCCCAAGGTTTATTCTTGCACTTTTAGAGGTAAATTATTATTATTATTATTTTAATTTAATCCAATGTAAATAACTGTTTCTAAAAATCAATGAACATTGTGGCTACCACTTAATCTTAACGTGATTTGCCTAAAATAGGTGGTAATTTTCATTACCTTTCCATCCTTACCGCCCCTTTTTTTCCCATTTCGTCCCTTTTTTCCTATGCCGCCCCCCCCCCTTTTTTTTACCTTAGCGTCCCTTCTTTAACACCCCTTTAAGACAATGTTATACCAAAATTTTGTACTAAAAATACTACATTGTTATCATTTCTTATTTGAATGTCCTGTGGGTACTATGCAAATTCATTATAAGAAAAAATTTAGAAGAAAATAAAAAGTTTTTGTGGCAGAATGGTAAGGAAAATTAAACTCGCAAGTTTAACATAAACCTCAGTTAAATAAAAATTTTTCGCTGCTGACCATTTTTTCTTTATTTTGAATCATTAAGGCATTCGTCTATCAGATTAAAATGTTATTTTAGCAAGTTTAATTTCACCAGATTTTTGTTCCCGAAAGTCAAAAGATTCTGAGAATTTTCTTCTGGACACGATAACTTTCACAATTCTGCACAAATCTCTTCCAAACTGATATATAAAATCAAGGGGCATAACATCTCGGTCAGGTTCGTTAATGGGCAAAGTCAGACCAATGGGATGGAAATAGGGAGGGGTTTTGTGAAAACCGAAAAAACACCATAACTTCTTAATTTTTGTACATATCAAATCAGTTTAAAGTTTTTATTAATTCTAAAAATAGAGCCAAAAATTTATGTATCACAGATTTTATATAAAATTAAAAATGGGCTCAAGAGACACAAAAAATAGGGTTTTTGGGAGAAAAAATTCATAATTTCGTCAAGTCTCCAGATATCAAATCCAAATAATTTTATTATAAATCTCTTTAATATTATCTACAAATTTTATATTCACAATTTTTTTGATCGGACCAATTCGTACCGCAAAAAAGAAAAAAAAATTAAAAACGAAAACAAAAAGGGGGGTTGAAGAAGAAAAAATTTCATAACTCTGTCAATTCACAAGATATAAAATCCGCATGAATTTATCATATATCTTCTTAATATTGTCTACAACATTTATATAGACATGTTTTTGATAGGACCAATTCTTACAGAAAAAACAAGGTAAAAATACATAGCGGTTGAAGAAAAAAATCATCTTATTAAGGGTGTATTCAAATCCAAACTGTTTATTTTCTGACTCATTTTTAAATTCATTTTTGCTCTCAGACGCATCCAATTGTTAGATTCTCTTATTCAGAAACTATATAATGTACCGTAATGATCGATTTTTTGATATAGGCAGAATATATTTCAAAAAATGATGTCAAAGTGGGCATTTTGAACGGAATTTCCCGAAGCGATTGTTTTAGAAACGAAAAATATTGTTCTACTGAGAAAATAATTGTTTATAAATCAAGTTTTAATTAATTGAACGAAAAATAAAAACACAGGTCGCTTATAAATCTCTTCAAAAATCACGTCAGCAAGTTTCCTATTTTTCTATTAAAAATGAATCTGAAAATGTGCCAGAAAACTTCGAGTTGTTGAGTATGGAAAAGTGTTTTTTTTTAAATACCGCTTTAACATGATTATGATAAAACCAGCTATTATATAAAAATGAAATAAAAACTCGTCAAAAGCGACCAGATAAAATTGTTAAAGTGGGTTTATCTCTAATCATGATTTAGTTTTTGTTGGTGAAATTAGTATACTTAACTTCGAAATCTACCTCCGCCTGTAGGCCGGGCCGGCAGGGATTTTTTACAAATTTGAAATTGCCCCCCCCCCCCCCTATCGAGCCTAATTGCCCCACGTTGGGAACCACTGGTCTAGAAGATCGTTTTAACGCAAATAAAACGGGTTTCGTGCGTCGATTTATTACAACAGATGAAACTTAAGTTCATCATTATACCTCTGAGACCAAGCAGCTATCAAAACACTGGAGACATAGTAGTCCAGGCAATAAGCAATTTTACCAAGCAAAATTAATGGTAGTACTGGAAATCGGCTTTCTAGATGTTTTTTGGGTCGCTGAATCCGAATTTGTAACTTCCCACGAAAATTTCCCCCGGCAACCTCCCCAAATTTTGGTAAAAAGCCCCCCAAAAAAGGTTTTTATTAAAAAAATCAATTTTTTTATTGTTTTAGAGAAAAAGTATCTAGAAATTCAGAAAGTAGACAAAATTTCCAACAAATTAGATATATGACATTATGACTTAGGATGGAGGGGAAGGGGGGATCTGCTTCGGAACATGCGCGCGGTGCTGCGTAAACTAAGTTGCGCAATTCCCCTTAACCACTCACACGTTTACATTCGCCCTCCCATCTCCCCTCCGAATTTTCTCTATAAGGTTTACTTTAAGATTTTTGGGTCGCTGAATCCGAATTTTTAACTTTCCACCAAAAATTTCCCCCCCGAACCCGCCCCCCCCCAAGTAGTTGTTTTTAACTTAAATTTCTTATTGTTTAAGTCACTTAGGGATGCACTGCGGCGCTACGTGCACTAAACGATGAAGTCCAGGCAATAGGAGATTTTATCTGGCAAAATTAATGGTAGTACTGGAAATCGGCTTTCTAGATGTTTTTTGGGTCGCTGAATCCGAATTTGTAACTTCCCACCAAAATTTCACCTGGCAACCCCCCAAAAAATTTATTTTTTGAAAAAATTTGGTTTTTGAGAAAAGCGCGCGGGGAATGTTCCGAGGCAGCCCCCTCTTTCCCCCCGTTTATACTACGCCATAATGTCATATATCCTATTTGTTGCAAATTTTGTCTAGTTTCTGAATTTTGTAATGCTTTTTCCCTAAAACAATGAGAAATTTAAGTTAAAAACAACTATTTGGGGGGGGGGGGATTTTGGGGGGAAGTTAAAAATTCGGATTCAGCGACCCAAAAAACTTAAAGTAAACCTTATAGAGAAAGTTCGGAGGGAAGATGGGAGGGCTAATGTAAACGTGTGAGTGGTTAAGTGGAATTGCGCAACTTAGTCCACGCAGCACTGCGGCGCATGTTCCGAGGCAGATCCCCCCTTCCCCTTTGTCGGAGTTTCCTCTTAGTCCGTACAACTTCGAAGAAAATCCTTATTATTTATATGCTGCCACCACCGATATGATTACGTGATATCGGTCACGCACTGAGAGGATTGATTAAATGAAAACCAACGCTTTCAATTAACTAAATTAACAGTTTATTTACACACTATTTACACAACAACAAACACTATTTACACTTACAAACTCGGATATAGATGATCCGGTTCAACATTAAATTGAATACAGCAAATGCTGGCTGTGTACTGTTAAACTACGTTAAATCAATCTCACTCTACACACGTTAAATTAGCTTTCCAGAGATCAATCTCGGTCTCCCAACACATGGGCAATGGGCTCTAAGCATAAGCTTTCCGAGCCTCTCTCAACTTTACGCACTCTTTCAGAGCTATCCAAGGAACACTCGTCCACCTTGAGCGCTACGCTCAAAACTGACTATCCCAGCCCAAGAGATTGCCCTCCAGCAACCCCTTGCTCCTTCTCCATCTAATACCTCCGGAACTTTCTACCTGGCTCCCATTGTCTCGCCATCTTCCACAGGCATCTCAAAAGTTTGGGCAATCCCCTCTCAAACTATCTTTTCCCCCTTCATACCATCTATACATTTTCACCGGCTTAGATCCAGTTTTAGATAAGGAAAGACTGTTATTTTGAAATTTCAGTACACAGCCCATACAATATATAATATATTAAGACAAAAAATAATATAGAACCCCAGTTCTAATAGCAGATGTTTCTCAGAACCTGACACCCTTCATCCTAAGTCATAATGTCATACATCTAATTTGTTGCAAATTTCGTCTCCTTTCTGAATTTCTAGCTACTTTTCCCCTAAAAGAATAAAAAAATGGATTTTTTTAATAAAAACCTTTTTTGGGGGGCTTTTTACCAAAATTTGGGAAGGGGGGTTGCCGGGGTAAATTTTGGTGGGAAGTTACAAATTAGGATTCAACGACCCAAAAAACATCTAGAAAGCCGATTTCCAGTACTACCATTAATTTTGCTAGGTAGAGTCCCTATACGGTCTCTATTGCCTGGACTATAGTGGTTCTCCACCAACAAAGAAAGCACTGTCCATGGCGTCAGTCCTTTGGGATGCTAAGGGAATATTACTAACTGACTATCTTCCCAAGGACCAAACACGATGAATATTGCGCTTAACTTCTAGACCAAGAGGCTAAAAAAATTAATGAAAAAAGACCTTGTTTGCATAAGAATAAGGTTATTTTCCATTAGAACAATGCACGTCCCCATACAAGTGTGGTAGCAATGGGAAAATTGAATGAACTGAAGTACGAAGTTGCAACCAGGGTTCGTAAATATCATGATATTTTCGAAAATATCGAAAATATCCGATATTTTGATATACATCTGATATTTTCGATATATATCCGATATTTTCAAAGCAACCAACTTACCGCTGATAATAAATGTTTTCGAGCATAATATAGATTAGAAACTAAAACATATTACACTTAACATGAAAACTTAAAGAATATTCTAAAAATGCATTTTTCTTTTTTTTTTTCACTTAGAACAAAATTGAAGATGAAATAATTGAAAACAGTAACAATTTGATTTATACACTTATAAAAAAAAAAAAAAAAACTAACTATAGGATTCAGAACAAAATCAGATATTTTTAAAACAAAATTTTAAACACAAAAGAAGTTTTTTTAATTGAAAAATTTTAACATAAATGTAAGTATAAAATGCTTTATTTCATATTTCCTAACATGCTGTATAGTTCAAATTCAACTGAACCAAAGCTTGAGAAAGATTCTTTTCTAATGAAGCTGTATATAATTCCTTATTTAAATTAGTCAGTTTATCTTTCAATGGTTGTTCTGACTTAACCATGTCCCACATAATTATTAGTTCAACATTAAAAAAAAATGCTTCAAATCTAAAGTTTGAAATATATATATATATATATATATATATATTTTTTTTTTTTTGCTAAAAAAGTCACATCCAGAAGAGACAAATTCTTTATCTACAGATTCACAGTCAATAACAGTTGAAAAATTATTTCATTTACACTGAAATATTACGAATTACGACTGAAAATATCAAAAATATCTTGCGCTCATTCATTTTATGAAAATAAATATCAAATGCAGAAAATATGAAACATCTTGATATATTGAAAATAAATATCAGGTAATATGAAAATATCAAAAATCTTGATATTTTGAAAATAAATATTGGATATATATCCATTGATATATATCAACGAACCCTGGCTGTATATAAATGATTATCAGAATTACATTTTGTCTTTCAATGGCTGTTCTGAATTAACTGTCTAACATAATTATTAGTTCTACATTTAAAAATAAAAGTTTGAAACATAAAGCTTAGAAAAGATTCGTTTTCTTCTCTTCCTAAAAAAGTCACTGCCAGAGGCAAAACTTCATTATCTACAGAATGACACAGTCAATAAGAGGTGGAAATTTCATTTAGTCTTGCTTTGAATGTGAAAAATATCAAAATTTCCTTGCACGGTGATATTTTGAAAATAAATATCAAATATACAAAACATCAAACATCTTGATATTTTGAAAATAAATATGAAGAATTTGAAAATATCGAAAATATCAAAAATCTTGATATTTTAAAAATAAATATCGGATATATATCAAGATATATATCATGATATATATCCATTGATATATATCAACGAAACCTGGTTGCAACTATCACCTTATTCGCCTGATTTGGCTCTTTCTGACTTCCATCTATTCCCACGACTAAAATTTTTCGCGGTGGTAAAAGATTTTCCACGAAACAAGAAGTAAAAGTAACTGTCGACGGCTATTTTGGAGGACTTCAAAAATCGCTCTTTCGGAATGGCATAATCACTTTGGAACATCGTTAGATGAAGTGCTTTTGAGCTTCAAGGAGATTATGTAGAAAAATAAAACACATTTAAAAATATATATTTCTCATTTTTCCTTTCCTTTCGTGAACTTTTCAAATCACCCTCGAGAAAATTAGAGTAAAATTCTCCAATTCCGACCCGTCGTCGCTTAAACTCATTCCCTCTGGTTTGGATATTACTGCTACTTCTTGGCAAGCTTATGAAACACTACTCTAATTTCCAAGCGAGCGTTGACAGCGACAGGGAAAAGAAAAATAATAGTTCGAATGGAAGCTCGTTACAGTTTTAATCCAACTACAGAACGTTATTCTTATGTCTCATTATTATTTATTTATTTTTATTGGAGTTGTATGATTGCTATGTTGCACCTTTGTCGAATTCAAATTCGGCATGGTTTGAGAGTTTTAACGTTAGAACAGTAGAGGTCAAGATGTTTTTACTAAATCTCACAGCCAAATGATCAACCAAAATTAACCAGTCTAAGAGAAATCAGAGAAGTTTGCACAATGCAAACCCCCACCTCTGCAAGAGCTTATAATTTATTTTATTTGTTTTTTGGAAGGATCTCACCACAAGGAGTCATTTAAAGCATTACAAGAGGAAAAACAGCAATCTGAAAAACGCTAAATAAACAATAACATTTCGAAGGAAGTAAATTTTATTGCAGAAGTTCATTGTCTCTTTTCTAAATGTTTCCCACTTCAAATAACTTTTTTTCCCGCTAAAATCGTTGAATAGATTTTAAAAGGGAAATTTATATGACACCCCCCCCCCCCCCCACCAAAAAATAAATAAATAAATAAAATAAATAAATAAATATAAATAAATAAATAAAAATGAATAGAATCTGAGGGCTGGATTCACGTTTATCTCGATATCTCGAATAGGGACGAAAGCAATACCCGGCTTCGATTGCTAATTCACTTCAGAATATCCCATAGAGCAAACATATTCTACAAACAATACAAAACAAACGTCGAACTCGTATCTCCAGCACGCAAAACGTTCCAAAATGTCTATGTATTGAAAAACGAGTTGAATCAAACGAAAGCGTGGAGCATAAAGATAAACATGGAAAAAGGCTTATTAACAATATCCAGATGAATAATGCAGTTCTTTTTTAGCCTGTTTCTGTTCAACATTCTTCATCTCAAAACCAGGCCAAGAGGAGAGAAAGAAAATAGCCACGTGACCGAATAGCAATACGAAGTTAAGTGAAAAGAGTATGAGGAAGTTTGCAGTGGCGCCCCCAGCACATGGAAGCGGCAGAGCGAGATGTGAAAAAGAAAACCTCTTTTTTTCATCACTATGTTTTCAAAACTGGACAGAGGTGGTCGGTTAATTCAGAAAGTGAACGCTTGACAGTTTTGGATGCCCAAAAGCTATGGGGAAAAGGGACTGTGCTTAGACAAATGGATAATTTATTAATTACATAAAAGGAATGGGTTGATTACAATCTCTGTCTAATTAGGTAAGTTGATTGATTCTCCCTACCCTTTTTTTCAAAGGAAAATAAATAATAGAATGTTTTTATATATATTTTTCTCCACCAGCAGTTAATTATAACAATATATTAATTTTAAAAAGGATTTCAAAGTAATCAGCTTGAAAAATACAGAAAATTGTGTTCCAAATAAAACAAATTTAAAAACTTCTGTAAATAAAATTATTTAAGAACTCAAAGAGATCTATAACATATTGTGAAGATAAATTCGAAGAATTATTCATATGCTAGAAATATAAAGCGAAATTACAAAAGCTGTTTTAGATGGGGTAGAATAATTTGCATATTATATTAATGAGCCGAATTATACTAAACAAATTAAGGAAGGCGATTGAAGTATATTAAAAATTGAAATTGATTTTCCGCACTGATACAATGCAGTTTTCAAAAAACAGAATGACAGTATGATTTTATATGAAAAAAAAAAAAAAAATGAAAAGACAAATTATGTAAAATAGCAGAGAAAATTTTGCAGAAAGAATAAAAAATAAATAAAATAATAAACTCTCAATATATCAGGGGCATTCTCACAATTTTTTGACTTTTGGAGAAAAAATCAGGCGAAATTAAACTTGCTAAAATAATATTTTAATTTGATAAACGAATGCCTTACTGATTCAAAATAAAGAAAAAATGGTCAGCAGCGAAAATTTTTTTTATTTAACTGAGGTTTAAGTTATACTTGCGAGTTTAATTTTCCTTACCATTTTACCCCTATAAATTTTTTATTTTCTTCTAAATATTTACTTATAATGAATTTGCATAGTACCCACAGAACATTCAAATAAGAAATAATAAAAATGTAGTACTTTTAATACAGAATTTTTGTATAACATTGTCTTAAAGGGGTGTTAAAGAAGGGACGGTAAGGTAAAAAAAGGGGATGGTATAGGAAAAAAAGGACGAAATGGTAAAAAAAGGGACGGTAAGGATGGAACGGTAAGGAAAATTACCACCTATTTTTAGGAAAATCATGTTAAGACTAAGTGATAGCCACAATGTTCATTGATTTTTAGAAACAGTTGCTAACATTGGATTAAATTAATTTTTTTTCAAATTTACCTCGAAAAGTGCAGGAATAAACCTTGGGGACGGTAAGACTACCAATAAAGGCACGATCTTGAAATTGAAATTTAAATGCTGATTTAAATTCTGCAGTAAATTTCCTGTCAAAGAATTTTAGACATTCTTTCTCTAGCATACTTCTGCATGAGAAAAAACTTGAAAAAAAATTCTGTGGCTGCATCTGAAGTGATTTTCTGTATAAGTTTAGCAAGAGGGACGGTAAGGATGAAAAAGCCAGGGACAGAGTTAAAAAAAAAATAATATCAACCGTAAAAATGTGTGCAGGTTAATTTTGTACTACATATTTGTATAAAACAATTGTCCCAGTTTCGGAAAAAAATTACACCGAATTACTTTTATTGAAACAATTTTATACAGACAGCTCCAAACTTAAAAATCAGCATCAGGGACACGGGACGGTAGAGGAGTTTTCCTGGTATTCGGACCCCCAACATCGTCCATAACTTATTTATCTCGTTAATATTATTATGGAATCATGCAATGGCATGTTCCCCAGTATATGAAATAAAAAAAAACACAAAAAAGTGTATCAAAATAAAAATTATTATTCAGGGACATGAAAGTCAAAAGATTGTGAGAATGCCCCATCAATGTTACTTACAGATGAATTAATTGATGTTCCTGATTCTGCATTCTAAAAAAGAAGAAAAATCTAAAATTGCGTTTCTATTAATACGTAGAACACCTTTCCTCCTTATGAAATAACATCACATTTTTATATTATTTATTCAAATATTCCATTATTTCCGTTATCTTTTTACCAATATTATTAGCAGCATTTTTTTTTTCTTATAATAATGTACAATGTCTTTGATATTACTTCTTTATAATTTTAAGTTATGGAAAATAGTTTTAATGGTTCATGTTATCTTATACTGAGTTTAAATAAAAAGTAAGTTTTTTTTTTCAAAATTGCTATAACAGTGGAATTGTTTATAATGAAGTTATAGGAATACAAAAATTATTTGTTATAACCCGATTAAATAATTTATGTACAGGTAACGAGAAGAAAGAAGGACAGTGATATATATATATATATATGTGTGTGTGTGTGTGTGTTAATCTACAAATTGCCATAGAAAAATGTTAATAGCCATTCGGCTGGAAAGTATGTCTTTTTCAATTTATTTTTTTAAAAAGGAAACAAAACAGAAAAAGGCTCGCCTTAATACCAAAATAGCGCTTCAAAACAGACTGCAAAGCGAGTACTTTTTATAGCATAACTCAAGAACTACTTGGCGGAATGAGCTGTAATTTTATATTTGCATATTTGAAGCTCATAAAAATCCATTTCTGGTTAAAAAAAAAAAAAAAAAAAAAAAAGAAAGAAAGAAAGAAAGATGCATACATAGAAAATCATATTTTTTTCGAAAATTTATTTCCGATTTTTTTCCCTAAACTAATTTTCAAAAAAATTATAAATTGCAACCTATGTTTTTAATAAATCGATTTCTAGACTCTTTAAATATGCGAATCCTAAGTGACAACTCATTTCGCCAAATAGTTCTTGAGTTACGCTTAAAAAACTACCCGCACTGCAATCTGTTTTGCAACGATTACAAATGAATTGAACACTAAGAGTTACGAACTTTAAACTACTTACTTGTCCGAATAACTTCGCGTTTTCGTATCCAAAGGTTAATTTTATCGAAAAAGATATATACGATATGATAAATATCGTAAAAAATTATAAAAATCATTTAAGACATCGATAGCAGTGACACAATTTTTTACTTTGTTTTACCATGTTACCAAAGCATTATTCATTCTACATAGAAAAAATATTTTTAAATGGATATTTTCCCCCCTTATCTATAACTGTTCAGTTTCCTTGATGTTGAAAGACTCGGAGTAGAAAGTTTCAGTTTTGAAATACTAATTCTATATTTATGTTCTCAGACCATTATATTTTGTACATTTTCTAATTTCACAAAATACTTAAAACAACATTTTAAAGAAATGATTTGAGTAGAGTTGTAAATGAGGCATTCTCACAAAATTTTTAATTTTCAGGAATAAAAATCTGGTGAAATTAAATTTAATAAAATAACATTTTAAACTGATAGACGAATGCCTTAAAGATTAAAAATAAAGAAAAAATAGTCAGCAGCGATTTTTTTATTTTATTTAACTGAGGCGAATTTAATTTTCAATACCGTTTTACCACTGTAACTTCTTATTTTCTTCTAAATTTTTATTTATAATGAATTTGCATAGGACATTCAAATAAGAAACAATAACAGTGTAGTATTTTGAATACAAAATTTTGGTATAACTTTGTCTTAAAGGGGTGTTAAAGAAGGGACGGTGAGGAAAAAAAAAAGGAGGGATGGTATAGGAGAAAAGGGACGGTAAGGAAAATTGCCACCAATTTTTAGGCATATCATGTTAAGACTAAGTGATAGCCACATTTGTTAATTGATTTTTTAGAAATAGTTATTTACATAAGATTAAATAAAAAAAATTTCATTTACCTCGAAAAGTGCAGGAATAAACCTTGGGGAACTACCAATAAAGCCATACGATGCTTAAAATTGATATTTAAATACTGATTTAAATTCTGCAGTAAATTTCCTGTCAAAGAATTTTAGCCATTCTTTCTCTAGCATACTTCTGCATGAGAAAAAACTTGAAAAATATTCTGTGGCTGCATCTGAAGTGTTTTTCTGTATAAGTTTAGCAAGAGGAACGGTAAGGAATCTAAAACCCAGGGACAGAGTCAAAAAAATAATAACAACCGTAAAAATGTGTGCAGGTTAATTTTTTGCTACATATTTATATAAAACAATAGTCCCAGTTTCGGAAAAAAATTACATCGAATTACTTTTATTGAAACAATTTTATACAGACAGCTCCAAACATAAAAATCAGCATCAGGGACTAGGGACGGTATAGGAATTTCGTGGTATATTTGGACCCCCAACATCACCCAAAACTAATTTATCTCGTTAATATTGTTATGTAGTCATGCAATGGGATGTTTTCCAGTATAAGAAATTAAAAAAAAAAAAAAAAAAAAAAAATCCAAGAATATGTACTAAAATAAAACTTATTATTCAGGGACTGAAAAATATATAAAAGTCAAAAATATGTGAAAAAAATTTAGCTTATAGATTTTAAAAGACTAAATCTTACATAATTATACAAGAAAATCACTTATTATCATTAGAATAAAAATATATATACGCTAAAAGTGATAACAGTTACTTAAAAGTTTATAAGTACCTTTTAATAAACAGATCTACTAGTTTCGTACAGACAATCGGCGACATTCTCGACAACAATATTGATAAAATAAACTATTTTCGCAAAAATTTTTCATAAGAGAACTTGATAAACAAAAATCATGAAATCACAGGTTTCCTTTTACTGGAAAAATCAAGACGGGAAAGATCTTTCGTTATACCTGTGATCTCGTAGCTTTTGTTTATTAAGTTCATTTTTCAAATTTTTACGAAAACAGTTTATCAGGCATAAAACTGCGAAATAGAAAAAAAAAAAAAAAAAAAAAAAAGGTGGAAAAAAATTTCAATAATTGAACTTGATGAACAAAAACAGTGGCGTAGCCAGGATTTTGTTTCGGGGGGGGTCCAAAATTTTTTTCTTCAGGTTATATATATAGTAAAACCTGTGAAGATGAAATCGTAAATATTGCTGGAAAATTCCGTTTTACACAGGTTTTTGTGTTATTAGGTGTATTTGTATAGTATTATTTTCCGTAGCACGGAATAGTTCTGTTTAGACAGAATTCCGTTATAGGCAGGTTCCATTTTTACAAGTTTTGTGTATTTATATAAGAATACTTATTTATGTCATATGAATAAAATAAAACGTGTCAAAATAGTAATTGTCTATAACAGAATCCTGTCTTTAACGGAAGCGTTACATGGTCTTAATATGAATTGCGATACAATTAAATTTGCCGAAAACCTGTCTGAAAGGGGATTTTCATTGTTCTTTAGTGAAACATAGTGAAACCTGTGAAAGTGGAATCTTTCTATAACGGAATCCTGTCTCAAACGGAAGAGTTTCAGACTGCGAAACGAACAATAGATCTTATTGAGGTTGTGTATCTTAGAAGCATAATTAATTACACTTCTTTCTATGGAAGCCTGTCTAAAAGGGAACTTTTTACCAGTCCCTTTGAATCTTGTCTTGACTGTGTATGTATAATAGAAGTATTTCGAGTAACTTTAAGAATTTAGGTATATCCTTATTTAATTTCTTAATTAAAAAAAATCATGGATAAAAAATGTAAGGCCAATCTCTATAACTGCAACTAATAATACATTGAAGTTACATTAATGCATTTAATGCATACATTTGCATTACCAATGAAAAATATTCACTATGATTTAAAAAGCTGAGAGCATACTGAAGAGTTAAATTTAATTAACCCATTCGCTGTCATCCACGAGTATACTCGTGGCTTTAATTTATTAATTACTTTCTCACCACTATTTTAGAATTAAAAATATTGCCTCATTTATTGGCAGAAATTTCGCTGTATTAGTAAAGCGAAACTTACCTTTTTGAATTTGTGGTAGCAAACGACTTTTAACAAAAAATTTGAAAATTATTACTTTATAGTTTTGGCATCGAATGGGTTAAATCAAGTTTCATATTACATAACATTTGCCAACAATAAAGTTAGGATCAAGTGGTTAAGTTTAAAACAGCAATTTCCATGTTTAATTTCTTGCCATTGAATTAAGAACTTGTACTGTAATAGATATTGGATAATGATTTCACATAAGTATCAATCACATGAGCCATTCATGCGATCCGCCGCGCTCCCCATGGGAGTTTTTGAGATAACCCAGATAGCATGAACATTAGCAGCAAGTTTATTTTTTCTGATATTATCTTGCCGTGACAAATTTGAATTGAGAAATTCGCAGCAAATCTCCCTCGAGGTATACCATCACCCACTTGCATGAGTAGTTTGTTGTGAAACTGATGCGAGACTGTCTTTAAATCACTAAAGTGACGAAATTAAAAAATCCCTCTGTTGAGAGAATAGACAATCAGCACATACACAGAAATTGCAGAAATTTTATTCGGTAGGCACCGCTTTTTCTAAGCGCTATACTTATTAAATACCAAAAAATGCTCGAAATGAATAATACAAATAGTACCTAAACCTGTTTGTGGTGATAAAACCGATGCAACTGACTTCTGACGGTGCTTTCGCATCAATAAACTTGATCAGGTCTATGGACCCCTTCGAAGGGGTTAAACTTTATAGTGTGGCGTGGAAAAATTACTACTTTGCAGTAAGTCTGCAGTATTATTGATTACTTGTTTGCCGTTAGTTTGCAATAAATTTGATAGAGTATGAATTTAACTTGCACAAGTTAGCTGCAAGTTCAAAATGTGGTGACTTCGGCGTTTGCGTTAATGAACTTTCAGTCTTGTCATGCTGAGCTTACTGCAACTTTGCAGGTTTTCAAAGCAAAATTTTTGCAAATTTTCTGCAAACTAAAAATGCTATGTCGGAAGGTTTTAACTTTAAGAAAAAGATCTTGCATTTTCAGTTACAGAAACTAGTAATGTAAGAAGCGCACACATCAAATATAGTTCATGCTGGAAAAAGCAGTTTTGTTATAATTGTCTCATTCAGCCATAATTCTTTTGGGTTTCCATGTTTCATGTCTCGCCACTTTTGATACTATATTCGATCTAATAGTTGCTTCCGATATCTGGTCGTCTTTAAGGAAGTTAAATTTTTGTAATAAGTTTATTTGTGATGGATTAGCACTATTTTGGAAGTATTATAATGAGTAAAAAATGGTTCATGGTGGTTTGTGTTTTTGTACTTCCCAGCCAATTTATTTTAGATGGTTCAAAACAGTTTTAGAACATTCTCCAAGTTCAGCAGTAAGCTTCGGACGGGTCGGATTTATGCAGCTCTGGAAGGGATACTTAGGAGTTCCGTGGAAGGGGGTAGCGGCGCCCTTCTAGGCCATTAATAATCATAAAATTCCAAATCTTCCGATTGCACCCTTAAACAACTTGACAGGAGAGTCAAGGATCTCATCTCTGTATATTTCAGCATTCACAGTTGCACTGGTAAAAATGTGTCGGTCACTGCGACCATTCAAAATGATGTCCGTCCATACCACGATTCCACGACCTTTGTATCGATGCCTTTCACGGATGTTTGCAGCCTTATTGCATGTGATTTTCTCCCTCCATATACACGTCTGTAGTAACTCTCTCTCATGCTCTCAACAAAATTGGGATTCATCGGTAAAGAGAACTCGGCTCCAGTCCGTGGTACTCCAATGACGATGATCTCTGCACCACTTTAACCGGGCGCATTTCGCTACCGGAGTTAGTGGAACACAAATCATAGGTTTCCTTGCATGCAGCCTGTCACTCACAGTAAACCAGGATCGTCGAGTTCTTGTTGCTGCAGCAAACTCCCTGTAATCTGAACTGACGTCAATTGCCTATTTCTTTTAGCAATCGTTGGCAAATTACAGTCCTGAGAGCCTATTGTGGTGCGTTTTCTAACTTGTCTTGGTTGTCTGTGGACATTATACCAGTGTCTTTAAACCGTTTACAGATTCTTGACATGACGCTTTTGGCTATTTATAAGTCTTTACAGACCCCTAAGAGTGTCTGTCCTGCTTCCATTCTCCCTATCGCACGCAATTTCTCAAAATGTCTTCTGGACGACATATTCCACCTATTAGAAGCAAAGTTTTACCTAATTACGCGTACAATCCTTAAAGTTAGACTTCAAATTACCCACATGCGCTCCTTTTCACACATGAACCGAAAGAACGGGCTGAGGCTGAAAAATTTGCATACATATCTGTAGCGAATGTTAATCCCATTGAACTACGTGATAACGGTGACGTTGAGTTACCTTTCTGGAAATTCCCTTAATAGAATTAACATAAAGTACCTTTTTATGGTTGTTCCTTTAATTTTTCTTGCCAGTGTATTTTGAAAGTGGTAGCAAATAACCAGTCCAAAAATAAAGTTTCTTTTATTAATTGCAGGCAGCAGATTTAAAGTAATTGCTAATATTGTCCGTTATAATGTGAACAAAGATAAGGATCACGAGACTCAACCAATGTACCGTTATTGCGTTTGTATAAACTCGTTCTTTCCCATAAGTGTCGACAACAGAACCCCATCGAAGTTCAATATAAAGAAGTTTTACATGTAATCTAGTTACAGTAAATTTGTGTAAACGGAATAGCAGGTATACTTGTATAGTTATCCTTCCGTCTCGGGACATTAAAATATTTTTTTTTTTTTTTTTTTTTTTTTTTATGAGAGGATTCCGTGTTTCCAGTAAACCTGCCAAGAAGGATTCACAATTGGAACAAGTTTCATTTCAGATAGATTTCAAATGTTAGCAAGCACAAAGTGTTGTTTACGTCGAACCTTGAATTGTTTTCATTTGAGATAGGTCATCTTCACAGATTTTGCTGTAATAGATTTATGCTCTTCAGAGGTGGTGTTATAGCAGCGGTTTCCAACCTGCGGTAGCGTACCCCTGGGGGTACATGGCTGGTCTGCTGGGGTATGTGAAAATAATATTGGTATTGGCGGAAGTCACAAAAATGTTAGGAATATCAATGTAATTTGCATCGATTTATTATATGGTTGTGATAAGAAGATTACTAATAGAAAAAACCATGTTTACGTTATCTCCTTGTGTGGAGAGGGATAAGGGGGACGTGTTTATGAGAAATGGGGGTACTCCGAAATGAAAAACCTAAGAAAGGAGTACGTGAAAGAAAAAAGTTTGGGAAGTGAGTACGTTTTAGCAGTTTTAAGGGATACTGTGAAAACGGAAAGTGTTTATAACGGAAACCTGTCTAAAACGGAAAAGTTTATAGTCCCGAAAAAAGACATACCTTTGAATTATACCTTCTAAGACGAACACCTCTCTAAAGCGGAATTTTTTATAGATCCTTTGTGATTCTGTCTTAGCAGTTTTTACTGTTGAATTTTATCCATTATTCAGTAAACCAGGTCTACTTTCGGGGGGGGGTCCGGACCCCCTGGACCCCCCCCCTTGGCTACGCCACTGAACAAAAATCATGAGATCACAGGTTTCCTTTTTCTGGAAAAATCAAGACTGGAAAGATCCTCCTTTCGTTATACCTGTGATCTGGTAGCTTTTGTTTATTAAGTTCATTTTTCGGATTTTTGCGAAAACAGTTTATCAGGCATAAAACTGGGAAATAGGAAAAAAAAAAAAAAGGAATTTTTTTTTCATCTATGGTGCTGAACTCGTATAATTTGGCTTTAATTAATTTTCCTTAATTCATAATTTGGGACAGAAATGGTTAAAATAGCTTATCGTAAACACTTCTATGTGCAACTCACGTCCCGTTAGCAGATAAGCACTGAATTTTAATAAGATACAAATCTACTCTATATGCATATCAAATTTTGTACAGCATCAAAATCGCTTTATTAATAAAACTAGAAATTTCTTTCTGACGCGAAAATTCATATCATTTGTTATGGTGGGGTCCATGTGGGAAGGCTGGTAAAAAAGAAGCTCTGATAGTAACAAAGAAAATAATACAAAAACATTATAGAAATATACAGAATACATATTAATGCCTTTGAGATTAAGGACCGTTCTCTGAAAAAGATTTATAATTAGATGCCGATGTAATCAGATAAATAATTTTTCGCTTAATTCCTAAGGATTACTATTCATTGATATACAGTAAAACCTCCCTAAAGCGACCACGTTCCGTTCCAATAAAAATTGGTCGCTCCGAGAGGTGGTCTCTTAATGGAGGTCATATTTAAATCTAGATTTTAATTGATGGAAAAAGGTAACAATTAATGTTACTAAAATTTATTTTTCACATTAGGAAAAAATGTGAAACTTTAAGTATCAAGACAAATTGTAATTACATAAGTTAATCACTGCACCCGGTAGCAGAAAGTTCGAGACGGGAGACGGGCGTCGCAGATTTTCTTTTCTCTTTTGCAGATTCTTTTTCATCGAACTTTTATTTTGCTTCGTATTATGTTTAGCTCTTTATTACTTAATACAAAAAGTTAAGACTATTATTAATAAAAATTTATAAAATGTCTAAAAACGCTACAGGTAAGTGATTGTTTGATTAATTAACGCTCCATTTATAAAAATATTTTACCTGCAGATTATTTTTTGCCCCTGTATTATCTGTCGCAGACACTTGGAGAAATTTCTGCTACGGGGTCACTGCAGACTTAAAAAAATAAATACATTGACGTTTGCTTTGATTTTAAGGACCTGTTATAACTTTTATTTCCCAAGTCCTTTCGAAATTCAGTAAATAAAAGTATTTTTTTTTTTTTTTTGGACGTTAACAAATAATGACGATTCCATTAATTTATCTGTTTCTTTCAGAGTTTTCTGACAGAATAGGGCAGAGGAATTTATTGACCATCATTATTAATTTGTTATCAGAGTTAAATTCATTGGCTAAAAAGGCACAAAGGTGTTTAAACACATAAAAGTTACCGGAATAAATAAATAAATAAAAACTTAGTTTAGAAGTTTGATGAATAGTGCGCTTTCAGAAACTATTTTTGTAATAAAACCTTCTTCAAGCGACTAGGAAAAAACGGAATTTGTTTCGTTTTCTTCAAAAAAATGGGTCTCTCATGGAGGGAGTCCAACTAGGATGGTCTCTGAATGGAGGTAAAATTAGTATTGAGCGTATGGGAATAAATTTCGTTCCATGAAAAAATGGTTGTTCAGGGAGGTGGTCGCACAGGGAGGTTTCACTGTATATCATGATTAAATAAACTTCTAAAACTAGATCTGCGGTGTCATACAGGAATCAATTTTTAAATTCGTTATGGAATATTAACCGGAGACAAATGATCAATTACTTATATTGCTTTACGTGCAAACAAGTTAATTATATCCGTAATCGGACTGCACGCGATAGAGATAAAAAAAAAAAAAAATCATGGTTGTAAATTATTTATATAAAACAACAACAAAAAATCAATAAATTGTGACAAAGTTTTTAAATTGCGTTTGAAAGTACTTCGTTCTATGTTTAGGGAAAAAAAAAAGAAGAAGAAGAAGAAGAAGAAGAAGATTGCAGTAAAAGCTAAATTTATTGCTCAGGTCATTGTCATCGTCGATCTGACGTAAGCGTTACTCGCGGACATCTTTTTGCTTCTTAATATATATATAGACCTTCATTTCTTAAAAGCGAAATTCTATAGTTATAAAATAGATAGATTCATAAGTCGTTTTAAAATAGACATCTTTTTTTTTTTTTTTTTTTTTTTTCATTAGTTTTAATGGCAGTTAATACAGTGTTTAACTTTGCACAATATTTATAACATTCTATATTCTTTACAAGCGGGTTAAAAACGAATATGAATGCTACAATTTGCACGGAATTTTTTATTTATTTATTTTAAGTTAAATTTATTCTATGTTTCGGTTTAATAGAATTCAAATATATTTAAATGCAACAACTTTCAGGTAACTGAAAATAGACTTAAAATGAATCTATTAATTTAATCACAAATACTATAGATAGTTAACAGAGGTATGGAGTTTTAAAAGATGTATATTATAATTCGTTTCCTCATCTCTTATGACGTCGATATGACATAAGCGTTACTCGCGGACATGTTTTTCCTTTTTAATATAGGGACATATTGTCCAGGATCCGGTGACACCAAAATTCCCGTCATCGCGGAATTAAAAAAAAAAAAATGTTAATCGACAGTAAAAATTCATACGAATAAAATAAGCTAGGTATGACATGCCGAAAATAAGTTTAATTAAATTAATTATTATAAAAATGCTGTAATAAATTACGTTTTCGTGGAAAATCGACACTTGGTTAGTGTCCAGACGCGAAATAAAGTAGACAATGGTAAAAATTCAAAGCAAAATAAATGTGTAATTTTATCACATTCCTCCTCCTCCTTTAAATGTCTATTTTTTCATATAAATAAAACCTTTTCATATCTTCATTAAAAAAAATTACATCTTCTCTATATTGAAATATATAGGGGAAAAAAATGTATCGCCATGATAAATGTCTTTTTTTTAGGTGCGTTCGTATAATTATATAAATACGTAGCACCTATAGTCGTCGCTCGGTCCGTTTGTCTGTCAGTCCGTCTGCCTGCATATAACAGAGCAAAAACTACCCAACCGAATGGTCTAAAATTTTAAATATATAATTGTTTCAAAATTTTGTCCTGTCTTTTCAAATTTTATGACAATCGGATGTATAGGTTAATAAAAGGGACAGTCAAAAGTTTTCCGTTACATTACGGCCAATGGGGAAAAATTATTGCAAGAGCATTTTAATGATGTTACAGCCTTCCGAATGGTCTGAAATTTTAAATACATAATTTTTGCAAACTTTTGTCGAGTCATTTCAAATTTTATGAAAATCGGATGTATAGATTAATTACAGGCATAGTCAAAATTTTTCCGTTATATTACGGCCAATGGAAAAAAAATATTGAGAGTGCATTTTAATGATGTTACAGCCTTTCGGACAGAATGAAATTGATATACACTTATGAAGGGCACTGCAATATACATTCAGTACAATATGCGGTGCAAAAAACATTTATAAAACTAGTTATAGTACGAACGCACCTCATTTGCCAAGTTTGATGAGCAATTTCCAACTGTTAATGTGGCTTTTGCTGCCTCCTTACAGCTTTTCCTGCCCAAGCTTGGTGAGAGTAACTCTGAACAGTACTAACATTTATCTCTTTTTCATCTTTTTATTTTTATATGGTAGTTTTACAACTATAGCTATACCATTTATTACGATTTTTATCAGTTAACTTACTTGACTTAAGTTTTAACTTAATTTTTTAACTTTAACATTTCAATATTTTTAACCTTTTTTTTTCCCTTTAACTTTCTTAATTTTTCTTTTAAGGGGACCGGGAAAGCCCTATCTCCGCCATGTTAAATTCACCAACTTTATGTACCTTTTTCACAGAAATGATGAAAGATAGAGGTCTAGATTTTTTAGAGTAGTTAGAATAACATGATTTACATATTTTAACAGACCATTTTCTTTCTGAGTGAAACTCAAAATTATTTATTAATTATTTATTGAAAGTCATTTTTAAATTAGCATTTTTGGTAAGACTTCACTACCTAAAATAAATAATTCTCAACAAATCATTAAATCCATGTGTTAAAGTATACAATATAAAATAAGTATTAAAGAAAATCTGAGTTCTTAAGTTTAATAGATATTGAAAAAAAAAAAAAAGGAACATAAATATGAAAAATCCAAGTTATGAGAAAAAGTCAATTAAAGATTTAAATGGTCATTAAACTGTGAAGTACTCTTAGAAAAGAATGAATAATTTCAACACTTATTTTTTTTATATATAAACATGTGTGACACATTGTTGGAAAGATAAAAGTTTAAACTATTTAGTGATATAAAAATGTAAAAATCGATTTTTTGGTTGAATTTTGCTTTCCCGGTCCCGTTAAGTAGTTTTAAACTGCAGTTATACTTATCCCAATGGCTCACACAAACATAAGACAACTAACTCATTTATAGACTGGGTGTTAAGCTGATATCAGCTAGGAAACCCCTCAATGTTGCTCACCTGTTCACCTCCTTTAAATAGGTATGACAATCTTTTCCGGCAGTTTGTCATACCAATTTTTTTCTGAAAGAGCACAAAATTTTCTATAAAATGCTCTAAGAGTGATCAAAATCCGTGATGACGGGAAAACATTATAATTTTTTAATAATAATTAATTTAATTAAACATATTTTCGCCATGTCAAGCTAGTCATACCAAGCTAATTTTGTTCGTATGACTTTTTACTATCGATTTACATTTTTCAAATCCGCAATGACGGAGCTTTTGGTGTCACCGGCTCCCGGACTAATACCTTCATTTCTTAAAAGCGAAATTCTATAGTTATAAAATTCCCACAATTTCTACAACTTATTTAATATGAATTCCTAAAATAAAATTAAGGGATTAATAACTTTATTTTAGAAATAAAAATAATAAGATTATACTAAATGAATTCCCAATTTTTAAAACATTTATCTTTTTTCAAAAATAAGATGTTTCACCTTGTGCACATCTTATTAATTAAATTACAACTTTTATTTCTAACAAGAAAAAAAACAACAAAAGTATACTAATAATAATTAATATAATAATAAAGTTGTAAAGATTATTTCTTTCGACAGTTCTACAACTTCTTTATAATATTGTATAACTTTTTCAGTATTTTTTTTTTTTTTTGGGGGGGGGGGGGATCTGTTTTTAAAGAAAGTTGCGGCTATATAAACATTTCTTTTTACCAGTAAACTGTATCGAGAGGTTGCCCAGTTCACACCATCATGACGTCGTAGAACTTTCCATAGTGGACAAGGGTTGGAGGGGGGGGGGGATACAAATCGTTCAGGCCTTCCGCTTATAAGGATGTTCCTAATTAGACTAAAAGGCTTGTTTTGTGTTTGAAAGAAAAAATGTTGACCCCCCCTCCCACACCACCACCACCAGAAATATATATATTATTGTATCTAGGCACGTGCCTATTATTATGCTTGTAGTAGACCCGCAACCAGATCTAAAGGCCCTTTTTTACATGCGGAAAAAACATAGGCCCCTTAAAAAATGTTTCCTGCACCAGGGTCCTTTTAAGGAGAAGACCGGCTATGTAAGTGAACTTTTTTTTTTTTTTTTCATTTTTCCTTAAACTTTTATGTAACATGACAATAACATCAAAGTAGTGAATAATACATCAGCCCATAATCATATGTATCAATGAAGTAAACTACACCATAAATATAGAGATCAAGGATTAAAATCTACTTTTGGAATTGATCACGCCTTGCTTATTACAAACAATGAACATGGCAAACTAGGTTGTAACCTTCTCCTTTTCAACATAAGCGATGCGTATCCTTTCACACTCTCGAGATTATTTGAGAATAACGGCTAAGGAGAAATTTTGAAAGCAACGTTGGTGAAAAGAATTTTATTGAAAGCAGCGCTGATGCAAAAAACGCATTGTCCTCCCACGGTTTTAATCCGAAAGCAATGAATAAATCGTTTTAATTAATGTGATCGGAAAACTATAAACACTTGAAAATCAGAGAACTAAAGTTGGGAAATAAAATACCCCTTCTCAAGCAGCAGTTATAAAGCCTTTGTTAGAGTAAGGGGTTACATGTACAGAGTCTCCCGTATTTTGAGTAGTACTATTTCCCAGAGCCGTAACCCTAAGTCAGATGGGGCTTTGAAATAATGCACAGCTGGTTTTTTCCACTCTACTTTAAATGGTCTCAGAACTTTTAAGACTTCAAAATTCTCGAAATTAAAATTTTTTTAGATGTTAAACTCCTATCTTTTCTGAACATTTTGATATAATTGTTTCCTTGAAATTCCCATTAGAACAGCAGTTATGGCTTTTAGAATTATACCCGCTCAATAGCAGCGTTTCCGAAATTTTGAAGTCATTTTCTCCAAATGACGTTTTTGGGCATAACGTGCAGGATATCTCAAAAACTTCTGGATATTTTTTCATGAAGTTTTCAAAACATATATTTCATGTTAGTCTGTATAAACTGAATCTAAAATTCCTTTTTTACTATTAAAAAAAAATTTTTTTTTTTTGGTAATTATATTGTTGAAAATTTCAAAATTTTCTATTAGCAAAATATAACTTTGTATTAACAATATAAAAATGCTTTAAGTACATATTTATTTATGTTCAAGGTAATTATTACAATCTGAAGTATAATTAGCCCAAAAAATTTCATTCTGGTTGCAAAATTTATTTTGTAATCTTGCGCGTAAACTGTTATGCCAATTTTCTGTTCGACAAATGTCTGACAGTTTGGAGCACCCTATAAATATTAATTCTGCATCTTGCAATTTTTTAAATACATGAAATGAAAGAACATACGCACATCTTTCATCCCAATAAAAATTGTGTTTTATAAGCATATACATTTTAAGATATTAAATGTTCAAAATGGTCTTTTTTTTTCCTTTTTCCAAATTTAAGAGTCCTGAGACACCTTAACGGTATATGAAGCATACAGAAAGAAGTAGAGGGCAAGTCCACCCTGTCATAAAACTTTATACAGTAATTTTTTTTTTTTAAATGTAATATAGATTATGGCTACTGTTTTCCTCATGAATTAGATAGATCATGAATGTAATATAGATTATGGCTGTATTGAAAGGCTACGAAGCCTAGAGAGGGCTTAAGAAGTTGATAGGGGGATTTCAGCCCACCCTGCCTTAGTCTGGTTACGGCCTGCTATTTTTAAATAGAAATATTAGCTATATTTAATAACAGAAATTTTCGATCAAATAAAACGATGGTTACTATTTGGAAATAGTTGTACTTGGCATAATAGGAGTTTCTATGATAACAACCGATGTCGAGTCACACTTCAAAAAGAAGTACAAAGGAGTGGAATCGATTTCTGAAAAAAATATATATGTTACGATACAACTCATATTTTTTTCGAATATCAATTTGAAATAATATATATTTTGAAAAAATCTAACTTTGCGCCTGTATTTCTAAAACAAAGAGCCAATGACTGTTTTTCTCGGTGATATTCCTGTTCAGTGGATTAATTTCATACAAAATTGTACACTTTCACCTCATAAACAATTTTATTGTTCCACACTGTTATTAGATATGTAATTAAGTATGTTATAAAGTACTGTACAGCATATCTTAATTCTATCTACAAATATAAAACAAAAGATTTTAGGGGATAACGATAAAATTTTAAAAAATGATTAAAATAAGTGTAAAAATATCTGTGCAAAATAAGATGAAAATTAGGTAAAATGATACTTGAATATTTAAACTAAATATGAAACATTAGGCAGACTTGAACACATTTAAAAAGCAATTAAATGTAAAATATATACATAAAAGCATTTAATTAAAATAGAAATCATACAAAGTATACCATCGCATAGCCTCAGCAGTACTAACATCAACCACAACAACGAAACATCGAACACACACTGGACTCAGTCAAAGTTAAAGTTTTTCTTCTAGAAACAAGAAATATTCATTAGGAATCGAACCTGATTCGTTCAAGGTATATGGGTATAGCTGAGTGAACTATCTCACCATGAAAAGTTTGTAATGGTTTTCTTTGCAGTCATTTTTCAAAATTAACGAATCTGCGAAAGATGGGGTATTATGGTTCGTGTCAAAAGTATGTTGGACAAATCTGGAATTTAGTTTGCCATATTTAAATGCGCCGATATGCTCCATAAGTTGTATCTCCATAGATCGTCCAGTCTCACCTATACATGTGTTCTTGCAATCGCTCACGTGTGTTCTTGCAATCATATACACAACATCGGTTAATTTTGTTTTATCAGATATAAACTTGTGGCCATTTAAAAAAGAATTTCTTTATGAATACTTGAATACCCAAACGTGACACAGAAAACTAAGCTAAATAAAATAAATAATAATAATATAAAAAGAAATAGAATATAAAAATCCTAAGTAATGAAATATATAGGTTTCTTTCGGAAATTATACAATATACTTGTTTGTGTTAAGCAAAAGCGTAAAAAAACATCTAAATGAACAAATAATAATACTAATGGAAATCAATCATTACAAAACTATACAAAATAATCAAATAGCATATTATCCAATTTCCATAGTATTTCGCATAGAGAGAGATTTCCGGTTGTAACTTTCTGTCCTGTTTGCATAATGCAAATCAACTGTTACTCAAAATGGGCCAGTTCACCGTGTTTACTAAAAGTACTGCATCTGCTGTAATTAATAGCACTAAATTCTGTTTTGATGTTCTAGCACTACGTTAGCACAATTGATATCCTCGATTATTAACGAGGGAAACCGTAAAACTTCAGGCATAGGAAGTATTTTTTGCTTAGTATACAAACAACAATGAACTAAACATGAGAAGCTTATCGTCATGTATTTCGGAATATATGCACAGCATTTTGACCTCACGATGATTAAAATGCATAAAAGCACAAATATCGTGCAAAATTAAGAGAAATTAAAATAGGCCATAGAGTAAAACACATTCGCAGAAAAGGGGAAATTTAATTATAAAATAAGCAATGTAGCAAATCTGTATTCGATTTCGTTCCGAATAAATCTAGGTTTAATTAAATATCATAAATAATTCATATTTAAAAAAAAAAAAAAAAATCTGAAAAGGTAAAGGAAAACAATATCACGAGATATTAAATCTTACTTGATTTGAAACAAAAAACTTATAGTGTGTAAACTGTATATTATAGTATTTACATTATTCATATGCCTATTATAGTATTATATATCGTAATTTTTTTAAATGCTACTGAGATGAAATTCTGAGTAACAATTTTCGAGAAAAAAATTGGGACAAATATGTCACTCTATCGTACAAATAAAAGTACAACGGTAAAAAATGTTTGTCTTCCTAAATAATAATAATAATAATAAAAGTTAAAAGTGAAGATAAATCCGATTAAGGATGTAACATTATCATGCAAAATCTCAATCTTTTGTTTGTTTCTTTCTTTTTTCTTTTTACTTGACACTATAGTTTCCAATAAGTTCTATACGACAATCATTTAATCGTTGTCGTCCCGAGAAGCATAATATTTTTATACGTTAATACATGGAAATTATTCCAGAGAGAGGTTTAATTAAATATCTAGGTTTAATTAAATATCATAAATAATTCATATTTAAAAAGAAAAATCTGAAAAGGTAAAGGAAAACAATATCACACGATATTAAATCTTACTTGATTTGAAACAAAAAACTTATAGTGTGTAAACTGTATATTATAGTATTTACATTATTCATATGCCTATTATAGTATTATATATCGTAATTTTTTTAAATGCTACTGAGATGAAATTCTGAGTAACAATTTTCGAGAAAAAAATTGGGACAAATATGTCACTCTATCGTACAAATAAAAGTACAACGGTAAAAAATGTTTGTCTTCCTAAATAATAATAATAATAATAAAAGTTAAAAGTGAAGATAAATCCGATTAAGGATGTAACATTATCATGCAAAATCTCAATCTTTTGTTTGTTTCTTTCTTTTTTCTTTTTACTTGACACTATAGTTTCCAATAAGTTCTATACGACAATCATTTAATCGTTGTCGTCCCGAGAAGCATAATATTTTTATACGTTAATACATGGAAATTATTCCAGAGAGAGGTTTAATTAAATATCTAGGTTTAATTAAATATCATAAATAATTCATATTTAAAAAAAAAATCTGAAAAGGTAAAGGAAAACAATATCACACGATATTAAATCTTGCTTGATTTGAAACAAAAAACTTATAGTGTGTAATCTTTGAAAATTTCCTGACAGAATAAAGAAGGGGAGTTTATTGACTGTCATCCTTAATTTGTCATCAGAGTTAAAATTCAGTGCCTAAAAAGGCACAAAGGGTTTTAAACACTTAAAAGTTACCGGAATAAATGTTTTTATATGTTTTAAACTGATTTCAAAGAAAGGACCATGGTCGATAAGACTGTAAAAGTGTCCCTTAAGGCATGATGTTAATTTCAACAAATATTTAATTACTAAACAGCATAATGAATGAAAAGGTGAATTTCAAAATGTAACATAGAACATTTATTAACTACTAATAGTACGCAATGAAAATTATTTAAAAAATGCTATACATATACAGCGAAGCCTCTAAATAACGGACACATCGGGACTGCTGAAGTTCTCTGTTATTCGGAGGTCTCCGCTATTCAGAAATAAGAATATGTAAACAATATTTGTGTTGGGGATTGAAAAGGTGTTCACTAAATAGAGCTGCCCGCTCACGCAGGTTTTACTATAACAGAGTGTCTACAGAAATTGTAAAAAAAAAAAATCCCAGATTTTTCCATGATTTCCCTGACTATCTTTATCAGATTTCCCTGATTTTCATTATTAGCAATACACAGACGGTATTTTTTCAAGTATGCCGATTCCTCGTATAACGGACATATCGGGACTACCGAAGTTCACTGTTATTCGGAGGTCTCCGCTATTCAGAAATAAAAATATGTAAACAATATATTTGTGTTGGAGATTGAAAAGGTGTTCGCTAAATAGTGCTGCCCGCTCACGCAGGTTTTACTATAACAGAGTGTCTACAGAAATTGTGAAAAAAAAAAGTTCCCAGATTTTTCCATGATTTCCCTGACTTTCGTTATTAGCAATACACATCGGTATTTTTTCATGTATGCCGATTCCTCGTATAACGGACATATCGGGACTACCGAAGTTCTCTGTTATTCGGAGGTCTCCGCTATTCAGAAATAAAAATATGTAAACAATATTTGTGTTGGAGATTGAAAAGGTGTTCGCTGAATAGTGCTGCCCGGTCACGCAGGTTTTACTGTAACAGGGTGTCTACAGAAATTGTGAAAAAAAAAGTTCCCAGATTTTTCCATGATTTCCCTGACTATCTTTATCAGACTTCCCTGGTTTTCATTATTAGCAATACACATACGGTATTTTTTCATGTATGCCGATCCCTCGTATAACACACTAATCCAGCTTGCTAATATCACAATTTGGGAGAAAAAATAAGAGAAAAACATAAAGATATCTTAATATTAATTAGGTATTGGTTGACAGGTTTATAAAACCGAACTCAAAACTTAGTCCAACAACTTCATACGGTGACCAATGGATATATGGTGATCTGAAAATTTCCTCACTTTCTGAAAAATGTTCAATTCTAAGACGTACCTACATCTGACGGTATAGCTAATTGGGTTAAGCTGGCTACCTGGTCAGGTTATGCTAATGTATCATTTAATTTTTTTTTTTTTTAAATGGGCAAATTATTTCAATATAAGTGTTATCTACAGAAAATGAGGACAACTGATCACCTTAATTTGCGTTAAATATCAAAAACTCATACCATGCGCATCTTTTTAAAAAAAATTGGGAAAGACTATAATTAGCATGTGAAAAAAATAGGGTACATAAAATAGGTGAATCAGTCTCGTTGGCAAGGTGAAAATGCAAATAGTTTCGCATCTAGACAAATTTCCCTGATTTTCGAGTATTTTTACAAAGTTCTTTTCCAGATTGATAAACCTTCTTGATTTTTCCATGATTCCCTGATTTCCAGATTTTGTAGACACCCTGCATAATATACAATGGGTATTCAAAATGAGTTAATATAAATTAATACTATAGTAAAATAATTTACTTATTGATGCTACAGAAATAAAATTTATTTATTGATATTACATAAATATGAGATAATATAATGTGAAAGTAGTTAACCTGACAAAAGAAAAACAAGTTCTGCTTTTCCCATTATCGCATTAACGACTCTCTACTACTGATCACGAGCCTATAATAATTAACTGCTCTCGAAACTATTAGTTGTTCCTCTTCTGGAGTAAAACGAAGATTTTGTTCTACACAAAATTTTATTTTTCACAAAACTATAGCAAATTTCACAAAAGGAACTTTCTTCACAAACTTGGGACCCAAGGGGGAAAAAATACCTCCATTGACTCCTGGAAAATTTTTAGAAATTATGTTCAACAGAAAAATATGTTTCTGGTTTCTGAAGATATACGGAAGAGACCGGACTGCGGAGAAATTACTGGATTAGATTGAATTTTTGTAAACGTTTCTACAGTTTTTTAAAATGTAATGAATTTGACTCGAGAATAGCCTTTCCTTTACAGCAATGATTCCCAACGTGGAGGCGTACTTCCCACTGGGGGGGCAATTCTAAATTTTTTACTCAACCATACGTTATCCGTTTCTTTTTCATTCATTAAGTATTGTTGTAGACTAAAAATAAATGGGATACAAACAAAATTAAAAAAATAATTTTTTTTGTTGAATTTTACGAGTTCCTAATCAAAAGTTTTAATTAGAATCTATAGATTAATTATACGATCTTTTACGTTACGATAATTATACAATCTTTTAAAAAGCTTTGACATCTGTTTTTTTTTTTATGATTAAAAATCTTTATAAATTTTCTGGTTATTACTGTATTTTATATTTTTTCGCAACACTTTCGATTATATATTGAGTGAACCTTCTATTTCTATTCGCTCTGCTCTATGTCACACGAAAAAACTTTTCACGTGAAACTGCTTAAAAGTATATATAAATCCGACTGCCTTCAACATATTTAACATAAAAAATATGTGAAATATCTAAACAAGGTCATACCAAATTTATAAAATATATGAATCTTAAATAGCATTAGAAAAGGAAATGGGTAGGTAGTAAATATCTATGGCTCTAACGCAGGCATCCTACAGAGTAAATAAATTTACATCATGACATACACATTTTATACAGGCAGACAACTAACGACATTGGGAAAGGGAAAACAAAGAAAATGTTTTGTGATGGGGAATAACGTTTCTTTAAAATTGTTAAAAACTAGAACCTTGAAATGCGTCCAAACCTTTTCCACTACCTCTTAATAAGTTACTAAAATGAAGAGTCGAGAGGGTGGGGTGGGGGGATCGTGACTTTACAGATGCTTTGGTGGGGCGTGGACAATAAAAGGTTGGGAACCACTGCTTTACAGGGATTTTAAGATTGTACACTGGACTGCAAATAATTGCTAAAATCCATCAGCTAATCCAAGAACGTCATTTCAGGGGCGAAATTCTTTTACTGGACTTAGTGAATCAGAATTTCTGATAAATTTTCATACATGTTTTCAGAAGAATGTTTTTACAGTTATAATTTATTTACATGCAGTTATTAATATATTTAAAAAAAATGAAAACGTCCAGTTAATAGTAAGAAATTAAAGCGACATGTATAAATTTTATTATTGTTATTTTTAAAGCATGAAACTCAGAGCGGGAGGAAGAAATTGCATTATTCTACCTTTCCTAGATGACGCCTTCAGGGTAATCATAATAAAGATGCTAAAAAAAAAAATACAGAAATACTTGATTAGAACATAATATGGTTACCTCTCACCCCCACGTAACACGCATCAGTGACCATTCGCGCAAACAATAGCATTGAAAACAACACCATATAACTGTATTCTGGCCGGCCTTGATTCTGAGCACGCGGGGTAAAACGATCTTTTCCGTAAATAAAAGCGGAGAATATCACAAATTTCTCTCTCGTTGGTCGCATTTCGAATTGACAAGTATAAAAGAATGATATATTTATTAAGGAAAGACAAGTGAAAATGATTCTAACCATGAAAGAGATATCAACTTCATAACACTGTCAACAGAAACCAGGGGACTAACAAATATTTAATTACTAAACAGCATAATGAATGAAAAGGTGAATTAACCTTTTAAGGTCGTATTTAGTTTATGCCTAATTAGCTTTTCTGGGCGGAATTAATATATATATATAACGCTAGTAACACAATGACGCATAGTGTAAATTAATGCATAACGACTGAAAACGTATTTTAATATGATACCAATTTATCAAGTTTTATATCACAAACACGTTCACACACACAAACACAGAAAAAAAAGGGGGGGGGGGAGAAAAAAAAAGAAGCAGACAATATTTTTAAGAATTTTTATCTACTATTCGCTTAATGTTTGAAATAATATTTCTAGTCCAAAAAATTTTAATTTGTTTTATTTATAAAATTAAAAAAAAAAAAAAAAATATTATAAATTTATTTTGTAACTTTTCGCTTTTATTAATGATGTTCCCAATCATGAAAAAAAAAAAAAAATCATCGCCTGAAAAATGTTAAAGCAGTGTAAATTATAGAGATGGCCAACAGTCCATTTGTACTCAACAATCAATACTGAATATTAATAAACGACAGTATCGAAAAATAATCGATTTCTGAGATGTGTGAATTCTTTTTTTATTAAATGTCACTCTCAAATGTCTTCAATACCTCAAAAATTTCAAAACATTTTGAAATAACATAGCAGAATATAGTCCTTTCTATGTGAATTTAAGAGATTGCATTAATTCAAATAAGAGTTTAAGTTAAAGTAATTTTCTGTATTCATATTACTAAAAATGGTAAAACAAAAAGCAGATGGTAAAGCAATCGACATTGAATATGCAGCAGCAAATATCTCGTTAAGGGGACGAGGGATCTTTAAAATCAATTTTTTATTTTTTGAAAATTTCACTTTAAATATTATTTTAAGGGTACATTATATGCTTTAGGCAGGGCATACATTTATCACAAAAAAAGTTTTTAAAAAAAGTTTATTTTTGGAGAAAAAAAAAATTAAATAAAAAAAAAGTAAAAAAAAAAAAAAAAATATTTTTGGAAAAAAAAAAATTAATTTAAAAAAAAAAGCAATTTATCAAATTACAACGACCATTTGGAAAATGATTTTTTCAAAGACTAAAATTTAAGGCATAAAAAATTGCACGGAGTTGATCATACATTACGTACGCCATGAATTAAACATTAATAGTGTTATTACACATAAAAATTGCAAGCGACAAAAATCGCCAGCGACTCGTCAGATTTCCTGAAACTTACGTATTATCCACCTGAAACTTACGTATTATCCAAGCATTTCATTGGCTGTTCGGGAAAAGGCTTTTCCATCGTTAGATTTCTAAGAAATCTGACGACCAATTTTAAATGAAATTTCATTCTTAAACTTCTAAACATCCCACAATATTACTTTTTACACCGTCGTATAGAGAAAAAAAAATGTACTTTTAAATGCCATTTGTTTGAAAGCTGTATCTCAATTTGTTTCTGAGTTATTAATTTTTTTTTTTGTAGTTTTTATTACTTTTTTGTCATAGTGGCAACAAAAGTATCCATCTCTGTTGAAAGTAAAGGGAAAATACAGTTTACGGTATAGACCAATCAGAAAACGAATAAAATGCGGATTCAACCAATAAAAAGCTTCAGATATGCTTTTGATTTCCTACCCTGACGAGGACAATAACCATTTTTCCAAATGGTAAAAAAAAAAAAAAAAAAAAAAAAAAGGAATTTTCCGTAATGTTTTAGAACTTTTCAAAATGCCCCATGCGAACTGAATATCAATGAAAATCCCCAATATTTTTTATACAAGTTTAGTTTATATATATAAATAAAACTGCGCACCGAATTTTATATACTTGAATAAAAGATTTAAACAAAAATATTTTCTAAATTTTTTGAAATTTTGAGCTTCAAAATTAAAAAAAAAATTAGAAAATATTTTTTTTCTTACCTTTATATTCAAATATATAAAATTCAATGCACAGTTTTATTTATATATATATATAAACCAAACTTGTATAAAAAATATTGGGAATTTTCATTGACATTCAGTTCGCATGGGGTATTTTGAAAAGTTCTAAAATATTACGGAAAATTGCTTTTTTTTTTTTTTTTTTTTTTTTTTTTTTTTTGCGATAAATGTATGCCATAATGCATGCTTGAATAATATTTAAAGTGAAATTTACAAAAAATAAACAATTGATTTTAAAAGTCCCTCGTTCCCTTAATAAAGTATCGGTGCGGATATTTTTAAGACATCGATGTGATTGAGATTATACAAGATAGTAATTTCGTTTAATAAGTTAAAAGATATTTCATTTTTGTAAAATCCAATTCCTTATATTGTCATATTTTCCCACATTATGTCTGGCACGTTATGACTGTAAATAGTATTTGCGATTTCTTTATACACAGCATAGAAAGGTTCACCATCATTGGTCTAATAAAAGAGTTATATGCAGTAGAACCTCGATTATCCGAAGTAATTGGGACCGACGATCATTCGGAAAAACGTAATTTTCGGATAATCGAGAATGCATCAAATTTTAGGAACATGTTTTAATTTTAGGAACAAATTTTAGGCCATGCCAAACCTTTTGCAAAACACTCAAAAGCTTCAGAATTGCTAATTTGTTCGTTTTCTTCACCTGCTAAGATCACATTCACACATTCCGGTTGTCTCTCCTTTTACTGTGTTCTAGTTCACTCCGCAATTTACGGGAGATCAAGTTAAATTCAAAGGAATTCTAAGAAACGGGATCCGAAATATTTATCTGTACTCGTGGTTTGGAAAGGACCCCTTGCAACAAAGAGTGGGATAGTTAAAAAAAGATTTAAAAAAAAGTAGTTTTAAAATGGATTTTGGTTAACCGAGAGTTTTGGTTAGAGTATCGGATAAAAGAGATTCTATTGTATATATATATAAATATATATATATATATATATATATATATATATATATAGATATATATATATATCATCATCATCATCAATCGTTTTCAATCCACTGCTGGATGTAGGTCTCCCCCAGATTTTTCCAATGTTTCCTGTCTAGTGCTTTAGTCATCCAATTTACACCGGCTACTTTTCTGATTTCATCACTCCATCTTACTTGAGGTCGTCTTCTTGGCCGTTTTACATCTCTGGGATACCACTGTAGGGTGTTTGTGCTCCATCTATTGTCTTGTCTTCTTGCGATGTGCCCAGCCCATTTCCATTTTAGCCGTTTAATTCTTTCAATGATGTCAAAAACTTTCGTCTGACTTCTTATCCAGGTTATTCTTTTTCTGTCTCTTCTAGTTATACCTAGCATACATCTTTCCATACTTCTCTGTGTTGTTTGTAATCTTTGTACCATCCGTTTTGTTAGCGTCCATGTTTCTGCTCCATAAGTTAGGACAGGCAAAACACATTGGTTAAATACCTTTCTTTTCAAACACAGGGGCATGCTACTCTTCAGAATAATATTGTTCTTCCCAAAAGCACTCCATCCATTTCTTATTCTTCTATTGATTTCATTCATGATACTATTATCAGATGATATTTCTTGCCCAAGGTACACATAACTTTGCACTTCTTTAATTTCAGTGTTGTTGTAGACGATTTTCTTTTTTGATGCAAATGAATTGAACATCACCTTAGTCTTTTCCAAATTTATTTTTAATCCCACATTAATGCTAGCTTCTGCCAAATCTTTTAGCATATTTTCCAATTCTTCAGGACTGTTACTGAAAATTAAAATGTCGTCAGCGAATCGGAGATGACTTAAATATTCCCCATTTATTCTAATCCCTTTGTTTTCCCAATCCAGCTTCTTGAAAATATTTTCTAAGACAGCAGTAAAAAGCTTAGGCGAAATGGTGTCTCCTTGTCTTACCCCTCTTCCAAGCTTGATCTTTGCTTTTCCTTTGTCCAAGCGGATGGTTGCTGTTGCTTTCTTCTAAATCTTCTTTATAATATTGATGTAAGGTTTGTCTATACCAATGTCCTCCAGAGATTCTACTACTGCTGATGTGTAGACCGAATCAAATGCTTTTTCATAATCAATAAAAGCAAGGCAAAGAGGTAAATTATATTCCTTATGTTTTTCTATGAGTTCCCTTACCGTTTGGATATGATCCATTGTGCTGAATCCACTTCGGAATCCAGCTTGTTCTCTAGGTTGAGCTGAGTCCAGAGCTGATTCAAGTCTTGTCGTTAAAACTTTGGTGAAAATTTTATAAATCACTGACAGTAAGCTAATTGGACGGTAGTTTTTAATGTTTTCCTTCTCTCCTTTCTTGTAAAGTAGCACCATCACAGCATTATTCCAATCTTCTGGTACATCTAACTTCTGGAGACATTTGGAAAACAGTAAGGATAGCATTTTTGCAAATTCTTCTCCTGCTTCTTTGATAAGGTCGATTGTAATTCCATCTTCTCCGGGGCATTTACCTTTTTTCATAAATTTAATGGCTTGTAAAACTTCGTCTGTCATTACTGGGATTATGGCATCGGTTTCTGTTAAGTTTTCTCGTGGATCACATAAGTTGATTTCCCTCTGATCTTCACATTTATATAAATCGTAATAGAATTTTTCGACAATGTGTACTATTTCTTTATTTATTTTGGTGATTGTTCCATCTGCCCTCTTTAGTGCAAAAATACCTTTTCTTCCAACACAAAGTTTTCGCCTAGCTGATTTTAAACTTTTGTTATCTTCTAGAATTTTCTTGACAAGATCAGAGTTAAATTTTCTGATATCTTCTGTAACACATTTTCTTACTGTTTTACATAATTCAGCATATTCAACTCTTGATTTAGGATCGTTTTTCTTCATTTTAAATTCTCTGCGTTTCTTCATCAATCTTCTTGTTTCTTCTGTTATTTTCTTTGTCTGCTTTACTTGTGCATCGCCGGCTATCTTCTTTGCAATATCTTGTAGAGTACTGGTTAGTTTCTTGTTCACTACTGTAACATCTTGCTCTTCTTCTAAAGTTGATTGAAGTACTTGGAAACGGTTTTTAAGTACCAAATGGAATTCTTCTTTATGTTTCTGGAGATTTATTATATCGATTGATTTCTTTGAGTGTTGCAAAAGCTTCATTCTTTCCACTTTAGTATTTAACAGCAGTTTGCATCTAACCAACCTGTGATCACTTCCTGTATTGAAGTTATTGAGAACGCTGCAATCCTGAATAAGATGCTTTTTGTTTGTTAAGATGTAGTCGATTTCACTTGTTGAGCCATTTGCACAACGCCATGTCCATTTTCTTTGTGGCTTTTTCTTGAAAAATGAATTCATGATATACAACTGTTCACATTCTGCAAACTCAATCAATCTGTTTCCTCTTTCATTTCGCACCCCATATCCATGATTTCCTACTGATAACTCACTTTTCTCTTTTTCCCCAATTCTAGCATTCCAGTCTCCCATTATTAATTTTATGTAGCATTTTCCCTTTTGATGCATTGAAGCTACTTCTTCATAGAAATCCTCAACTTCTTCATCAGTATAGCTTACTGTTGGTGCATAAACTTGGGTAATTTGCAACTTGTATCTTCTGGACACCTGTATTACTAACCTTGCAACTCTATCTGATGCACTATCATATTCTACGATGTGATTCTTCCACCTTTTATGAATCAGAAATCCTACACCGCTTGTTCTTCCATCTTCTGTGCCTCTGTAGTATAATACATGTCCGCTGGCAAGATCTATCTTCTCTTCTCCTTTTCTTCTTACTTCACATAATCCTAGGATGTCCCAGTTGATTCTTTCTAATTCTTCTTCAAGTTCCTGTAAACGATTTTCCGAAGATAGGGATCGTCCATTATACGTAGCCAAGGTCATCAACTTATGGCAGCCTAGCCGAGCCCGGTTATTCTTAGCACCCTCTGTCTTCATGTCTTTCTGATCGCTGCCGTAACCAGGAACATTCAGACCGCCGGGAATTAAGGGCCGTGATTTATTTTGTGAATTCATTGTAAAATAAGGGGGGGTAGGTGGCCAAATTCCCCCACGCTGGCCAAGCGGGTTGGAGGAAGCCCATCCGCGTTCGTTCCCCATGCACTAGGCAAGGGTACTAACAGGCTGTACCGGTGGAAGGTGCGGATTGGACATTAAGTCTCCGCTCCCAGTCGATTCCTTTAAGTCCTCCTCGAAGGCAATTAAAGGGTCTTCTCCATATATATATAAGAAATTTGAAATCACAAATATATGAAGAAATTGATAAAGTTCTAAAGATGATTTAGAAATGAACATATGAAACCAGTATGTAAAATAAGAAACTATGAATGACTCACAGAATCATCAGAGGAGCTTGTGAGTTCATTCATAGAAGATGCGTTATTTCATCCAATTTTGTCGGCATTAAGCCTAAAATGACAAAATTTAGCTCCTTATAACGCAAACATTACAGAAAATAGATTGGAACTGGATTAATAAATTGGAACTGGATTAATAACAATAATGTTTAGAGTTGCCATCTTAAGTCCAAAAATAAATAAATAAAAGGAATGAAAATGATTGAAGAAATCAAGAAAAGACTTAGATTAACTTTTAGTTAAGCTAGAATGAAAAAATAGGAATAAACTTATTAAGTACTGAGTGAATACAAAATAAAATAAAGAAAAGGAATAAATTAATACAAATAAATAAAGAAAGAAATAAAGAATTATATAAAAATAAATAAAAAGGCAATTGATCAAATTAATGTTTTAAAGACAAAAAATTATAATATAAAAAATGAGAATATAAATAACATTTAAAAAAGATGAGGAATATTTGAGATAGTAAAATTTAGCCTTGTATTATGTAAATAAATGTGAAAATTTAAAAAGCAATGAGGAATATTGAGATAGTAAAATATATCCTTAAATGATGATGCAATATGTGAAAATTTATTATGTTAAATGCATGATACCCCATATTATTTTTTTTTAATTATATGTCCATACAATATATAAGCATATATACATACACTTATACACGCTCGCACACATAAAAACATATAAGGTTTTAAACTTTTTTTAGCATTCCCGACCTCAACCCTCCATAATGGTATTTTTATTTTTCATGTTTTTTATGTGTTTTTAGTGTGTAATGTATGAAACAACATACACATACACCAAAACTTTTTTTTTGTCATAAGAATACACACACACACACACACACACACACATATATATATTATATATACATACATATAATTTTTTGTGTGTATGATTTTTATAATTTTTTCAGCAATCCACATCCCACCCTCCATAATAGTGTTTTCGATTTTTTAGTTTTTTTTAAACGTATTAAATGCCTATACTGGTAAGAAGTAGAAAAAAAAATGAATATTAAGATTTGAGCCATGCAGATATAAAAGAGATGGGATAATTATAAGACAATCCTAATATAAAATCATGACATTAACTGACGAATGAGAAATTGCCATCAACCGATTTACAAAAATACGCAATCTAGGGCCATATTTTATAAAAAATTACGGAAACGGAATTTAATAAAGGCGGAAACGGAAGAGAATATTTTCCAAATAATTTGGAATTAAGAATTATCACAATACCAAGGAAAATACACATCCGAATTTTAAGATTTAGAAAATTGTATCATTATTTCCCTTTTAGTTGAAACAATGATTTGAAAAGACAATAACAGAAAATTTATTTCAATTTCCTGTAGTATAATTTATAACTCTTCCATCAAATAGTGAAATGAAACAAGAACTAATTGGCAATTGTTAAAGGATTTTTTTTTTTTTTTTTTTTTTTTTTTTTTTTTTTTAACTTATGGACCGGAAACTTAAGATAAGTACAGCAATATTGATTCTGTTTTCGATATCTACAGATACACACCTGATAGCTGATTGTTGATACGACTATTGTCACTTGTTGTCAAACAATGGGAGCGGTATGTCTCACCTGCATTGTCTACGAATTAAAAATATTTCTTTAATTAACAGTCTTATAAGACAGAAAGTATCCCTGAATTCAAGTGTGTTATTAAATAAGATGTAGATCGGATTAATAAATAACAGAGGGATTTTGACAATCCTTTCAACTGTTGAGTGAATCGGAACACAAGCAAGTACACGAAATAAGAGGAAATTATAGTTTAGCACATAATCACGTTTTCAATTTAATTGCTTCTCAACACGAAATCACTTACGGCAATAACTATAATGTTCAAAAATACAATTCTTTTACGTTAGGTTTCCGACTTCGTATCGTAATAATTTTTGTACCAGTTATCGTTCCGTCCAGAGGCTAATTTACACAATGTGAGACACAAATCGCCGCATGAATGTTGAGCAATTTTTTCTGTGGGACATTCTTTTCGGAAATAAATAAAACGAAAAATTTAAGTAATCTTGTCAATGAGACAACAGAAATAATATTTTCAGAATAAATTTCTTTCTTTGTTTTCCATATATTTTTATTGTTAAAAACAAATTTTCAAGTAATTTTCATTCATTCATTATTATTATTATTATTATTATCTTTTATTGTTGGTACGTTATAATCACGTAAAATAATTTTTTGGAAAATTTTGGCACGTGGATGTGAACAGATTCGTCGCCCTTGTCCTAGGCCAATGTCAGGTCCTCGTACCGTTTCAGTTAAAATAAAATATTTCGTTTCGGTTCCAGATTTTGTTCCTTTAAAAAGAATGGTTTTCGTTCCATCAGAAAGAATGGCTCTTTGGTTAGGTTCTAATTCGAAGTCCTGCTGCATATGCGTTAAGGTGGAACTATTCATTCTTACATTATAGTTAATAAATATTTTCATTTTTGACACTTTAGTTAATTTTATAATACATAGTTTCTAATTTAATTTGTGACATGAGTTACATAAAAAAATAAAAACACTGAAGGAAATTATGTGAATTTATCTTTTAAAAAGTTGAATTTTTTTTAACTGAATTGCAAAAAATAAGATTATATTTGTGATTTCTGTACGGAACACAAAAATAATAACAGTTCAGCTCTGAAATTTAAGTTGAATTTCGGTAGGTATTTGTTTCATAAGAAAAGACGGTTGTTTTCCGGTCGGTTTCGGTTTGAAGTTCTATTTTATATTACATTTACCGATGAATTTTAATTAAGGTATTTTTCCAGCTGTAAATTTTTGATAGGAGATGATAAAGAAAATATCCAGATTTAATTTATTTATATATATATATATATATATATATATATATATATATATATATATATATATAAACAAAAATTGTTGCAGCACACGAATCTTATCTGACATTGTAAACTACAACCGAGTTGGAATATTTGAAAATGGAATACTTGAGCTTTAACTAATGATGCTTACTTGAGCTTCTTTATCACTGCGTTATAAAGCTGAATTTTCACATTTTGTGTACCTTTAATGAGTTATCTAAAGTTAAATATATTTTCTTGCATTTTAAGTATTTTTAAGAAGACGATAAATTTTGAAAGTTTTGCCGATCGCGAAATCTCATGTTAAACTATGGGAAAATGTATTTGATTGATGTCACCACCTAATATTAATATCGAGAACCAGTTTTCACTATCTGAAAGAAGACATCAAATACAGATATTGTGAGTTTTTCGTAAAAGAAGATTTTTCAGAAAATGTTGACAAAGTTGGTGTTTTGAAGCGTCAGGGTTAAAAATTTCTGCACGCGTCTGGGCAGGAAAGGAAAATAATTGCTGTTCTGTGACAACAATCGCCTGTAACGCAAGATGTAATTCATTTATCGGAAAACGAAAAAAATTGTTCGATTATAAATCATGTCAATAATCACACCTGAAAGCTTCATATTTAAAAATGAGTCATGAGCGAGGGAAAGTATTTGTTATTTATATTGTTTACTTTCAATTTAAATTGTAGAATATCATCGAGGTTCCAAAAATACTTAAAAAAGTTTATTACACGGTACTTTATGTAATCTAACATTTGTGGAATGAATAAAACGAGCTGTGTTTATCTGTTTGGATCTTCTTGTTAATTAAAAAAAAAAAAAAACCCTTTGTGTATTGAGCTGGAAATTTTAAAAGTGTAATTAATTACAAGTGCGTTTTCTTTATTGTATTTTTTATTTTATTTCTCTCAGCCCCTAAATATTTATTTTCCGTGCGTTTTCTCATCAAATAGTCTGAACTAGTCGGATATGCCAATCCCAAAACTTTCTTCTACCTCATACACGTTAATACTTCAAAATTCGTTATCATAGTGCCAAAATTAAATGACAATCCATGTCCATCATGAGGATTCTAAAGATATGGGTTCACTGAACTGTGTGCATTTAAAAAGGAGATATAAGCATCGCCTTTTTCAAACGAATCATTGAATTTAGGCACCCACCCTCTCAGATGTTTGCAACCAAAATTCTCAAACCAAGGAAAATAAGCTTTGAACAATAATTACCCAAGCCTAATAAGGATCTATGTATGTGAAAGTGTATCAGAATATGAAGTTTTATTAAATTCCGTGCATTAGTTTTAGAGATATAGCTATCGCGAAAATCGTGAAAAATTAATCATAATAGCAGCCTCACCTGTTACATGAATTATGCGAAAATCTAATCAGCACCAACTTATGTCAAGGTCTAACAGAATATGAAATTCGTGCATGAGTTCTTGAGATAGAGCTATAGCATAATCTGGAAAAATGCAACATACATCTGATGGGAGATTTATACCAAAACCCAATTAGTACCAATTTATATCAAGATAAAACTGAATCTGAAGTTTGATGAAAATCCGTGCATCAGTTCTTAAGATAGAGCTATTGCGGATATCGTGGAAAATGCAGCATACCAACGCTACTTGTGGGGAGATTTGCACAAAAAAGTAATCAGCACCAATTTAAATCAAAATATAAAAAAATTAAAAAAGCATAAAGTTTTATTAAATTCCGTGCATTAGTTCTTGAGATAGAGCGCCCACAAAATTTGCGTCACACACATACAGACAGACAGACTCAGATAGATTTTTTCTAAAAATAGTCAATTCGTGTTCAGGACTTTCTAAAACGTGTAAATCCGTCGAAAACCGCAAGTCGAATGTTTTCAAGAATCCGATACTTTCTTTTTGTATAGATAGAAGAAAGTAAAAAGCAGTTAACGAATATTAACATGTGCATTTAAAAAAAATGAAACGTCTTTCATTTCAAAACGTAGCGAACTTTCTTTTTCAATGACAACGTTCATTCATTTTTGGGATGACCTATTTACATCGATTTTCAACAAAGAAGTGCGTAGAATACAATCTACTGTTGTCGGAGAAAATGTGTTATTTGCAATTGTTTGTATGATTTGAATACCCTTAAAAATGATTCCAGCTAATTAATGAGATCGCCTTTAAAAAGTCCTTCCGGCCAGTGCCGGGAGGAAGAGGTAGCTTTCATAATCCTTATTTAAAAAAAGCCAACTTATATCATGCAAACACACGAAGCTCAATTTAGTGGAAACCGAATATAGGAGATTCAATACTAATTTTTATCAATATAATGAATGAGAATTTCGCGAAATTAGTCAGCTTTATCCAAGCTGCTTTTCTTTAAAGTAACTTATATTTGGCTGCCAAATTCGGCAATTTCTTAAAGTGCCTGTCATTTTAAGACAACATAGTGGATGAGGCTAAGCAGTGAACTTGGTCGAGACCTTAGTAATTGCTGTGCACATGCTCACTCACATCGGAATCGGTTAATATATAGGAGTGCTGTCGCATGCAAAAAATCAGATTTTTCAAAATGTCACCCACAATAGAAATTGAAACTGCTATATCTGAGCCATTTTTTAAGGTAAACACAAACAAAAAATGCTCCTGAATCCTTATATCAAGATCAAGTACTTAAGAAAGAAACCTTTTTCAATTTCTAATTTTTTTGCACCTCACTTTAAATATATATATATATTTTAATTTAATGGCCGCCATTTTGAAACAAGATGGCTGATGAATCTGGCCAGCGAACTTGGTCGAGGTGTTGATGTATACTATCCACATGCCTTCTTACATCGAAATAGGCGAATACGTGTGTAATCGCGTGACAAATACAAGATCGTTTCAAAATGTTAGCCATGCTAGAAATTCAAAGTGCTATAAATCAACCATTTTTTAAGATATCAACAAAAGAACAAATTTTCAGAAACAAAAACTGCTCCGGAATCTTTGTATCAAAGCCAAACACATAAAAAAAATCTTTTTCATTTTCCAATTTTTTAATACCTCATTTAGGTAGCTTTCTTTACAAAAAAGCTACCTATTGCAGCCGTTCGGAGGAAAGCGATTTCAAAAAATTTTGGTATATTTTCATCGATCATGACCCCCAGACCCCGAAACCACCCTCCGTTCAAAATTGATATATATATATATATATATATATATATCTGACCTATGTCACACTGTAACTCCCGTAATTATGAACCGATTTCGATGTAATTCGGTGTGTACATAGTACATACCAATGTCTCGACCGAGTTCGTTGGCCAGCTTCATCAGCCATATTGTTTCAAAATGGCGGCCATTTAAAATTTTAAAAAAAATTTAAAACTTGAAACGTGGTACCAAAAAATTAAAAATGGAAAAATATTTTTTTCTTATGTATTTGACCTTTATACAAAGATTCCGGAGCAGTTTTTGTTTCGTCTATATCTTAAAAAATGGCTGAGTTATAGCATTTTGAATTTCTAGCGTGGCTGACATTTTGAAACGTCCTGAATTTTGTCACGCGATAAAAGGCGTATTTATGAACCGATTTGGATGTAATTCGGTGTGTACATAGTACATATCAATCTCTCGACCGAGTTCGTTGGCCAACTTCATCCGCCATTTTGTTTCAAAATGGTGGCCATTTAAAATTTTTAAAAAAATTTAAAATTTGAAATGTGGTACCAAAAAATTGAAAATGGAAAAATATTTTTTTCTTATGTATTTCACCTTTATACAAAGAGTTCGGAGCAGTTTTTGTTTCGTCTATATCTTAAAAAATGGCTGAGTTATAGCATTTTGAATTTCTAGCGTGGCTGACATTTTGAAACGTCCTGAATTTTGTCACGCGATAAAAGGCGTATTTATGAACCGATTTGGATGTAACTTCGTTTATACATAGTACATACCAATGTCTCGACCGGGTTCGTTGGCCAGCTTCACCCGCCATCTTGTTTAAAAATGGCGGCCATTTAAATTTTTAAGAATAATTTAAATTTGAAATGTGGTACCAAAAATTGAAAATTGAAAAAATATTTTCTTCTTATGTGTTTGACCTTGATAAAAAGATTCGGAAGCAGTTTTTGTTTCGTCTATATCTTAAGAAATGGCTGAGTTATAGCATTTTGAATTTCTACCGTGGCTGACATTTTGAAACGCCCTGATTTTTCTCACGTAATAACAGGCGTATTTATGAACCGATTTGGATGTGACTTCGTTTATACATAGTACATACCAATGTCTCGACCGAGTTCGTTGGCCAGCTTCATCAGCCATATTGTTTCAAAATGGCGGCCATTTAAAAAAATTAAAAAATAAAAAAATTTAAATGAGATACCAAAAAATTGGAAAATGAAAAAGATTTTTTTTGTATGTGTTTGACCTTAATACAAAGATTCCGGAACAGTTTTTCTTTCGTCTATATCTAAAAAAAAATCGCTGAGTAATAGCATTTTGAATTTCTCTTGTGGCTGACATTTTAAAACGACCTGATTTTTGTCACGCGATAACAGGCGTATTTATGAACCTATTTGGATGTAACTTAGTCTGTACATAGTACATACCAATGTCTCGACCGAGTTCGTTGGCCAGCTTCATTCGCCATCTTGTTTCAAAAGGGTTGCCATTTAAAAAAAATTAAATTTTAAATTCAAAATGAGGTATTAAAAAATTGGAAAATGAAAAAGATTTTTTTTATGTGTTTGGCCTTGATACAAAGATTCCGGAGCAGTTTTTGTTTCTGAAAATTTGTTCTTTTGTTGATATCTTAAAAAATGGTTGATTTATAGCACTTTGAATTTCTAGCATGGCTAACATTTTGAAACGATCTTGTATTTGTCACGCGATAACACACGTATTCGCCTATTTCGATGTAAGAAGGCATGTGGATAGTATACATCAACACCTCGACCAAGTTCGCTGGCTAGATTCATCAGCCATCTTGTTTCAAAATGGCGGCCATTAAATTAAAAAAAATATATATATTTAAAGTGAGGTGCAAAAAAATTAGAAATTGAAAAAGGTTTATTTCTTAAGTATTTGATCTTGATATAAGGATTCAGGAGCATTTTTTGTTTGTCTTTACCTTAAAAAATGGTTCAGATATAGCAGTTTCAATTTCTATTGTGGGTGACATTTTGAAAAATCTGATTTTTTGCATGCGACAGCACTCCTATATATTAACCGATTCCGATGTGAGTGAGCATGTGCACAGCAATTACTAAGGTCTCGACCAAGTTCACTGCTTAGCCTCATCCACCATGTTGTCTTAAAATGACAGGCACTTTAAGAAATTGCCGAATTTGGCAGCCAAATATAAGTTACTTTAAAGAAAAGCAGCTTGGATAAAGCTGACTAATTTCGCGAAATTCTCATTCATTATATTGATAAAAATTAGTATTGAATCTCCTATATTCGGTTTCCACTAAATTGAGCTTCGTGTGTTTGCATGATATAAGTTGGCTTTTTTTAAATAAGGATTATGAAAGCTACCTCTTCCTCCCGGCACTGGCCGGAAGGACTTTTTGAATTTTAAATTTATTTTTTTTTAAATGGCAACCCTTTTGAAACAAGATGGCGAATGAAGCTGGCCAACGAACTCGGTCGAGACATTGGTATGTACTATGTATAAACGAAGTTACATCCAAATCGGTTCATAAATACGCCTTTTATCGCGTGACAAAATTCAGGACGTTTCAAAATGTCAGCCACGCTAGAAATTCAAAATGCTATAACTCAGCCATTTTTTAAGATATAGACGAAACAAAAACTGCTCCGAAATCTTTGTATAAAGGTCAAATACATAAGAAAAAAATATTTTTCCATTTTCAATTTTTTGGTACCACATTTCAAATTTTAAATTTTTAAAAAAATTTTAAATGGCCGCCATTTTGAAACCAAATGGCGGATGAAGCTGGCCAACGAACTCGGTCGAGAGATTGGTATGTACTATGTACACACCGAATTACATTCAAATCGGTTCATAAATATGCCTTTTATCGCGTGACAAAATTCAGGACGTTTCAAAATGTCAGCCACGCTAGAAATTCAAAATGCTATAACTCAGCCATTTTTTAAGATATAGACGAAACAAAAACTGCTCCGGAATCTTTGTATAAAGGTCAAATACATAAGAAAAAAATATTTTTCCATTTTTAATTTTTTGGTACCACATTTCAAGTTTTAAATTTTTTTAAAAATTTTAAATGGCCGCCATTTTGAAACAAAACGGCGGATGAAGCTGGCCAACGAACTCGGTCGAGACATTGGTATGTACTATGTACATACCGAATTACATCAAAATCGGTTCATAATTACGGGAGTTACAGTGTGACATAGGTCAGATATATATATATATATATATATATATATATATATATATATATATATATATATCAATTTTGAACGGAGGGTGGTTTCGGGGTCTGGGGGTCATGATCGATGAAAATATACCAAAATTTTTTGAAATCGCTTTCCTCCGAACGGCTGCAATAGGTAGCTTTTTTGTAAAGAAAGCTACCTAAAAATCCTACCCTGTGAATCAAAATAATTAGTTTTCAGTTTTTTTGCAATAATTGAAAGGCTAACATAATTATCAGTTTTGACGACCCCAATAGGTTACTTACAATATAAGTTCTTCAAAAGCATTACAAATTCTTTCTGTATACATGGAAGATTTTTTCCTAAAATTTCTCTTAAAATACATATACGGGCCATTCCATGTCGCGTGTGGGGTAGCTTTACTGCTATTATTGCTTTTTTAAGAATGTTATTATATCCTCAAATTAAAACAACTATGCTAATAGGAAAACCTAGGATTTTTTTGTTGTTGTTGTTGTTATTCTAAATGTACAGTTTATACCAGAGTCGGGCAAATTTGTAATTTCAATTATTTGCATCAATTAATTGCAATGTAATTACAATTTAATTGTATGTAATTAATTATATTTAAAATTACATGCCGTAAAAAATTCTTCCTGCACCGTAGCCGAAACCGCCCCCATTCCATTATTTGACGACATTTCTGCATTTTACTTTTTAAAATTATAATCAATTACATTCCATTAACTTTTAATTATATTGCGGATAATTGAGATTACAAATTTGCCCAATCATCTGGTGACACATACTGTTGTATCACACAGTATAAACATCTGGTTTATACTTTAACAACTTATAAGTTAATAGCTTTGTTTATGTAAATGTATGTAACGCAGGACATTTTTTCCGTTTTTCATGGAATGGCCCTGAACGGGCAGATTATTTAGGTCTGGAGCAAAGCTCGAAATGGAAAAATCCACTAACCGGAACGATATTTCAAAATTATTATCGATTAAAAAAAAAAAAAAAAAAAAAAAAAAAAAAAAAAATATGGCCATTTTTTCCCCCATTATGACCAGAAAATCAGAGTTCTAACTTTTTACGACTGCTCTTTCATCTTCACCTAACACTTCATTTATAATGGATGTTTCATCATAATGGAAGCCATCAGTCCATCAGAAGAAAATGATCCATTCCAAAGGTATAAGTTCGATTTGAAAAAAACAATTTCATTCCCGGTATTTCTTAAAAGTAACGGAAATGTATATCAAAGAAATGTTACTAGTACCATAAAAAGGATTGAATTAAGGGAAAATTTATATTTCATCTCCTTAGTGGGTGACGATTTGTGTAAATTCGGTTTATACAAGTTTTTTCCTTACCCCAGATGAGCTTGGTCCCTTTTAACTCGGATAATCGGGACTTTGCTGTATAGAAAATTTATATTTAACCGTAGAAAAGCCAATTTAAAAAAATGCATTCAAGATTTTAAATAATTAGAAAAAAAAAACGTTACAGACAGCATAGAAGCTATATCTATGAAACTGTAATAATATTTTTTAATAATTCCAAGAACCGGAACAATATTTTCCATACTTTCACGAACCGGAACAATATGTGTCACAATTTCACGAACCGGAACTTCGTTCCGGTTTGCTCCAATACATTTCGAGGATTTAAAATGTGGAAATTTTTAAAACTATTAAAAGTCCATCCCATATCACTTGTGGGACAGCTTTTCTACCTATTACTGCTGTTATAACAATGCTATTGTATCCTGAAATTAAAACAACTATGCTAATATGAAAATCAAGGTTTTTTTGTTGTTGTTATTTTTAATGTATAGTTTATATTTTAACAACTTATAAGATAAAGGTATTTATGTAAGTGATACGTGCAGGATATTTTGTCCGTTTTTCATGGAATGGTTCATAAAGTACAATAAAATGAACGATTTTAAGACTCTTGTATCACGTATACCGCATAAATATAAAAGACATACATTCACAAAAATGATGAATGGACATATTCAGAAATATAATAAAAAGATAAGACAAATAATTTATAAAGAAAAATGGAGTAAGAAATCGACCTAAGAGGGATACAAAAACTGCCTAGAAAATTAATTTTTTTCGTTTTCTCCAAAGCTATTAAATACTATATTTTAAAATTTAAACGAGTTAGAATTTTAAAAAAAGAGAGAGAGAGAATTAGGACACAATGCAAGATTAGGAAAAAAATATTCTTAAAAAATGTTTCACATTTGATTTTTTTTATTTCTACAATTTGATAAGCAAAACATTTTATATACATTTTTCGTTATTACTACAGTAGAGTCCCGATTATCCGAGTTTCCGCTTTAACCGAGTTATTTTCCTCTGATGGACTGATGACTTCCATTATTATGAAACAGCCATTATAAATCAAGTGTTGGGTGAAGATGAAAGAGCAGTGGTAAAAAGTTGGAACTCTGATTTTCTGATCAGAATAGGAAAAATAATGGGCCATAATTTTTTTTTTTTTTTTCTTGAGATAGAACTCTGATTTTCTGGTCAGAATAGGGGGGAAAATGGCCATAAAAAAAAAAAAAAATATGGCCATTCTTTTTCCCATTCTGAAAAGAAAATCAGAGTTCTAACTTTTTACGACTACTCTTTCATCTTCGCCTAACACTTCATTTATAATGGCTGTTTCATAATAATGAAAGCCATCAGTCCATCAGAAGAAAACAATCCATTCCAAAGGTATAAGTTCGATTGAAAAAACTATTGAATACTTTGAACAAAAGAAGAGGCTACACCTGCAATTTTCATGACACTAATCGAATCACATAGCTGCCAATTTGTATACGGTTTTGTTATATCTAAAACTGAATACAAATTTTTGCCATATTTAATCGTTGACAATTGTTAAATTTCTGTGATTGAATTAGGCAAAATTTATTGGTAAGTTTTAGTGGCAAGAAAAAAATCTTAGAAATTGGTAGCTATGCAGTATAGCGTAATACTGCAGCAAAAAGTTGCAGCAAAATTGACATTCAACAAACAAAAAACTATCAAAGACTTTTTCAAATAAACAATTTCATTCCCCGTTTGTTTTTTAAAGTAACGAAAATGTACATCAAAGAAATGTAACTAGTATCATAAAAATTAATGAATTAAATGAAAAATTATATTTCATCTTCTTAGTTGGAGACGATTTTGTGTAATTCCGGTTTATCCGAATTTTTTGCTTATCCGAGGTGAGCTTGGTCCATATTAACTCGGATAATCAGGGCTCTACTCATATAAATCACTAGCGAATATTTAGTTTTTATAAAGTTACATTCGTTTCAGTCTGCATCGAATAAATAATATACAGAAACTCGCGTGCCCTATACATTTAATATTTTTACATATATTGAAAGTCCAGGGATTTCTACGGTCAAAACAAGCAAATTTTAAACTTAATTTTTCTGAAGAGGTAATGTAGTCCTGGGCTAAATATAGTTCTTACAGGCTGCATAAACTATAAAGGCTGGATTTTTTTTTTTTTTTTTTTAATGAAAAAAAAAAAAAAATAACAATAAGGTTAGTGAAGCCTTATTTAGTTACGCAACGAAAACTGAAAAAAAAAAAAAAAAAAAAAAAAAAAAAATGAAGAACAATTCCCCGTTCTACTTTTTAGTTTTACATTATTATTTACCATTAAATAGCAATATAAATAATCGACAATAAAAGAGGGGAATTCTTATCTCAATGCTGCCAATGTATAAATAACATACAGTGTCCCAAGAAAGACTAAAAAGTGCTTTAATTATTTACCTGTTGGAGGATACTATGCAGTGTAGCTTGCAAAAGTGCGCAGGCGCACCATATGAAATAGTTCTGCCATTAATTTTTAAAAGGTTACAGTTTTTAAATTTCTTATGGTTCCTGGATCATATAAATTTTATTTAGAAACATTTTCTAAAAGCTCTGATAAGTAAAACAATAAAACATTTTATTCTTGTACGATCAACACTCACCGATTTATGAGACTTTGAATTTTACGAAATTTCAGAACTTTCCGGCTTTTAAAAATCTATTCATTTTTAGGGCAGGAAAGCTCCCAAATTTCATAAAATTCAAAGTATCCGTAAGCTTTGATCTGAAACTTTTACTGTTTTACTTGTCAGAGTGCGGAGAATATTTTCTAAATATAACTTTCTAAACTCAGGGACTGTATAAAATTTAAAAAGCTGTAATTTTTTTTTAAATTAATGGCAAGATTATTTCATCACCATAATCTTAATGCCTGCCTTATTCTGAACTTTTTTTTTTTTTCAATTTATATTCCCTATTTATCTCTAACAGGTAAGACATTCAAACGCATTTCAATCTTTTTGGCATACACTGTATAGATTACTGCTGAATAATTATATGTATTCTTGATCCAAAAGTTTTCATAGCTTCATTTAATGAATCATTTTAACAACAACTGTTTGGGAAAGGGTGCGTGGCAGGAATCGTGGTACATGTTAACTCATTAACCGCTGGTGTTGCGCTGACTTAAGGGTAAAATTAATAGACATGCATGTTACCATTATTTTTGAGTTAAAAATTTGCCTTATTTAAAAACAGAAACTTTGACATTAAATAAAACTAAGATAATCTTTAAAAAATTTGTGATGGCAAACGTTCCCCAGCAAAAAAGTTGAAGAACTCTATCTTATAGTTTCGGCGGTTAATGGGTTCATAACAATCAAAATGTAATAAATATAATAAAATAGCTACACAAACATGCACCTCTTCTTATTCCCATGAACAGGGGAGGGCATTAAATAAGGACCCCCCCCTTTTTAATAATGCGAAGACCATTAAACAACACTGGCAGAAAACAGAATGACAACTATATTTTCACATTCAGAGAAAACTTATCGTGCAAACACCCAAGATGCGAAAACAATTGTAACAGGAAGCTATTCTTTCACCTTCGATTTTAGAATAACTTGTCCCATTATTGGGTTGCGACTGGTCATAATGGCCCGAATTTTTTATCAACTACTCCTCCTCAATAGTTCCAGATTTTGACAAAGTAGCCTCCTATTTTAATTTTGGCCTAAAATATTGACTTTTTTGTAAAAATTTCTCACCACTATTTTCATATTAGGAACGTTGGATGTAGTATTGAAAGTAGCTATCTCAAATACATTCTGTGAAAAATGTTATTTTCATGGAGATAAAAGAAAGTCTGGCGAAATCGCATAGTGAGTTCCATAAAATAATATGTTTTGAAAGGGTTAACATTAATATTTTTTATAACCCAAGACGTCGTTTTAAAGATAAATGTACGCTGGTTAAGGTGTAATTTTTTTTACTTTCTTCTATCTTCAATAGAAGAAAGTATTGTAATCGAAATTTTTTTCGACTTCCGGTTTTCGACGGATTTGCATGTTTTAGGGGTCAAAGATTCCAAAAAACATGTTTATAGAAAATGTCTGTCTGTCTGTGTGTCCGTCTGTCCGTCCGTCCGTCTGTCCGTCTGTCCGTCTGTCAGTCTGTCCGTCTGTCTGTCGCCATTGTACCATCAAAAAGTGTATGAAGTTATGTATAAAATTAAACCAAAATTTTATTAGAAGTTTTAGGCTATGGCAAGCAGGTCCTCCCGGAATTTGGAAAAAATTCGCCGGTAGGGGGCGCTGATATAACAATTTTTGTGCGATTTTGAATATTGTACCATCCAAAAGTGTATGGAGTTATGCATAGAATTGAACCAAATTTTTATTTTAAGTTTTTGGATATGACAAGCAGGTCCTCCCTGAATTTGGAAAAAATTCGCCGGTAGGGGGCGCTGTAAATGCGATTTTTGTGCGATTTTGAATATTGTACCATCGAAAAGTGTATGAAGTTATGCATAGAATTGAACCAAATTTTTATTTTAAGTTTTTGGATATGGCAAGCAGGTCCTCCCTGAATTTGCAAAAAATTCGCCGTTAGGGGGCGCTGTAATAGCAATTTTTGTGCGATTTTGAATATTGTACCATCGAAAAGTGTATGAAGTTACGCATAGAATTGAACCAAAAAAAATTTTTAATTTCTTGACTATGGCAAGGAGGTCCTCCCTTAATTTGTAAAAAAATCTCTCGTAGAGGGCGCTGTAATAGCGATTTTTGTACAATTTTCGTGCCATCTTGAATATTGTACCGTCGAAAAGTGTATGAAGTTATGCATAGAATTGAACCAAATTTTATGTGTTTATTTTTGGTCATGTCACGAAGGTCCTCCCTGAATTTGGAAAAATTCTGCCGGTAGGGGGCACTATAATTGCGATGTCTGTACCATTTTCATTATTGTACCATCGAAAAATGTATGAAGTTATCCATATAATTGAACCAAATTTTTTGTGCATGTTTCTGGCTATGGCAAACAAGTCCTCCCTGAACTTGAAAAAATTCCGAAAGAAGGGGGCGCTATAATTCCGATCTCTGTGCCATTTTCATTATTGTACCATCGAACAGCGTATAAAATTATGCATACAATTGAACCAAAATGTTTGTGCTTGTTTTTGGCTTTGGCCAACAGGTCCTCCTTGAATTCGGAAATATTGCGCGGTAAAGGGGCTCCGTGCTAGCGATTTTTGTATACTTTTCATGATTGTTCGTAGTTCTATTGTGCATCGGCGGCTCATGCAGCGGCGGGAACTCGCTTCCTGCTAAGCCGGCTATTCGCAAACAGCTGATAACAACAGAATAAGGAAAAATTAATAATTTTAACAAATATCATGATATAGATTAACTCGTTTTTAGTCCGTTTAATTGACTTAAGCAGAAATTTAAGATGAAAATCAAAGTTGGTATAGTATTGAACTAATAATATTGAAGTATTAACATGTGTAACTAGGTTTTGAAATATTAAGATGTATAAGGTAGAAGAAAGTTTTGGGATTGGCACATCCAACTAGTTTCGTATATCGAACAGGAAAATGGGTGCGTATTTTTAAAAATTCCAGAAAAAACGAAAACCCCGAAACGATTTTGTTTTTGAAAAATCTTAATATTTTTTTAAACCGAGCACGTCGGTTTACAGGAAAATATACACTGGTTAAGGAGTACTTTTTGCTTTTTCGTATTTTAGTTAAAAATAGCAAATGCAGATTAAAAAAAAACAAACAAAGAAAAGGAAATACCCAAAAACGGTATTTTGAACGGGAACTTATTTATTTATTTATTTTTAAGTGTTAAGATTAATATTTTTTAAACGGATTACAGCGTTAGAAAGAAAAACGTACGTAGATACAGTTTGGTATTTTTTGTTTTTTTGTATTTTGAATAATTAAGTCGATGCGGACTTGTAAACACGCAGGGAAAAAAATAAACACGGATTCGAAATTTCTAAAATATTTTTTTTTGAAAGAGTAAATATAAATATTTTTTAAAAGGAATACACCATTGGAAAGGTAAAAGTATATAGATGTGGTGTGGTATTTTCTATTTTATTTATTTATTTCGTATTTCGAATAGATAAGCAGATGCGGGTTTCGAAAAACGCGCAAAAAAGAGCCTTTTAACCCCCATCCTATCTTCCCTGCTACGGAAGGTTTTAAGCCAGACCACCACTGTGAAGTGGGGGATCAGCCATGTTCATTATGTTTTTAATTAATATCTCGACTAATTTTCAAAAAAATCATTCGGACCTGCCTTGGACTATCTTCATCCACATTTTCAGACGTGCGGTATATTTTCCTAGACCTCCCCCTCCCCACACACACAGAGAGAGAGAGAGAGAGAGAGATCTTTATTTTATTAGAATAGATAATAAAGAATATTGTAAAAAAGAATATTTTCATCTAGTAATTAATGAGGATTTTTTTAATCTGCCAATTCAGTAAAATAATTTTAAATAGATGCAAAATAAGAAACATAACTTTCAAAAAAGAGACTTTGTACAGATTTTTTTTTTTTTTTAAATTAAAGATAATCAATTAAATTTAAAAATTACATTTTTATCTCTTTTCATAATAAAATAGTATACAACAATTATTTTGCAAAACGCAAAGAAATGAAACAAAGGGGAGATAACCGAAAAAGGAAATGTAAAACAAAATGCGAAATCAATTTAGAAAACTGTCCATGATTAACTAACAATGAATACTTTCTAAAACTACATACAAGGAAGGAAATGACAACAGCTAGTATCATGAATCATTAATATAAACGCAAAGATAAATGTCAACAGCGGCATTTCGCATGTTACGACAACAATGGACACACATTCGCTGATTACCTTGAATAGGTTTTTGATTAGCATCTCAACAGAAGTTTAATCCAAAGACAGGAAACCGTTATTTTCCCTAAACAAAAAAATCTCGAGCACTTCTTGGTTGGAAGTCTTTGCATTAAACTGGAATATTTGTCCTTGTGAAAACCGGATGGTTGTGGCATCAAAAGACAAAATAAGAGTTGAAAATTGCGTTAAAGAGTGCGAATCAACGAGAGCACGTTGATGTTTCGTTTTCTTCGTTCCAAAAACATTTCAAACGAAGATTTATATGCTTATACAACAATGCTGAAGCAGAGTTGTCACAAAGGTGTTGAATGCGTTTAAAAGGGCAAGGACGGGCGGTGTCAGAAGGAGTAAAAAAAAAAAAAAAATCAACATTCCGTAACGTTTAGAATCCGTGAAATTTTTACGAAATGAGGACTGTCAAAGAATTAATGATTTTATAACTGCTTACTATCAGCTATTGTTTCGCACCATTATAAAAATACCATATACACTATATGGCCAAAGGTGACCGGTCACTTGCGATTTTAGACGGTTTGTTAGAAAAATACATGAGGAATTAACCTGAAACTGCAGGTGTGTAAACAGTATATAGTATAGGTCATATATTTCCGCGAAGATTTTTTCCAGAAACCCCATAGGGGACCGTCAACAAATTGAAAAAGGACAACTATCTTTTGTATAACACTGTAAAAACTAATGTAGCAAAAGCGTTCAAACTCGAGATTATTAACAAGTGGCTTATTGTAATATACTGTGTTTATTTTTATGAGGATAGCATGTATACTCGAAGAGAAATTAAGGTTTTTATAAAAACAGTCCCAAATTTCGCCAAGTATTTTGCTTATAATTTGCAGAGTTCTTAATATAAAAAAAAAAGTTCTTTTCAGAAAATATGACAAACAACATTGTACAAAATACCCTGCAATCAGAATTAAAAAATAATAAAAATTGGATGAAAAATAAGCAAGTTTACTAAAAAATATTCCACTACGCATGCCCGAATGCAATCAAAATATAATATGCATAATGTATTAGCTAAATATACAGAGCAACTTTCGTGGAAGTCTCAAAATCATAGCTTGGAAATTCTGAAAATTATCGTCGATAGAATAAGCTCGAAATCCGTTGTTCCCAAAAAGAAGCAAAAAGATGAGGGGTTGTATCAGATATCTGTTGATTAGTGCCAAGATAGCGTACACAATATTGCACGCACTACTATACTATGCACGTACTTCCTCATGTATTTTTCTAGATATTTAACAAAACGTCTAAAATCGCAAGTGACCGGTCACCTTTGGCCATATAGTGTAGAATGACCTTGATTAATCGGAAGCTACACGACATTTCACATTTAGGCACTTCGGAACTAACATGATAAAGCTTAGGACACTGTAATTAGTTCCATACATTCGATACAATATATATTTTGAAATTAATTTTCAAAAAAAATATATATATATATATATATATATATGAATTGTAACCAATGTATTCTTTTAATAGAAATCGATTTTTAGAAGCTTCAAATATGAGAATCCTAAATTACAGCTCATGCTGCTAAGTAAACTGCCCAATTGAAATCTGTTTTGCAACGTTTACAAATGAAATTAACATTTAGGAGTTTCAAACTTTAAATCAGCGTAATTTTTCCCGTTTGAAATCAGAGAGCAAAAATTTACCGAAGTCAAAAGTAGGTCAGAGAGTAAAATTTACCGAAGTCAAAAGTAGGTGTCAGTAATGAAAAATTTCAAATTTGGTAAAATTTCTATACGTAGATCCCCCCTACCGGGTGGCAAATTTTAAGTAAATCATTAATTAGTACATGTTATTAATAATTTAGCGCTATCAGTCACACTTTTACAGGATGATTTGCGGTAGAGCCGGACCGAGGGAGGCTATCTTTTTAACACTTTCCAACAAAGTTGAAAAGTGTTAATGCATTCGGTTTGTCTATCCGTCTGGATTTTCATGCAATTGATAAAGGTTATTTAGGATCACCAAAGCATGTTTGGTATTTTATAAGAAGTATCTAGGATTAATAGTTCATTTACAGGGGCACTCAAAAGTATTCCATTACATTACGGTATATGGGGAAAAATCGTTTGCAGAGAATTTTAATGACATGACGCTATTTCAAATGTATTGAAACTGATATAAGTCACTGAATTTCACTATGATTGCGTTAGAACAGGGCATTCATAGCATTTTTTATTCATTTACAGGGACACACAAAATAAATCGGTTACAGTACTGCCTTGACTAATAATTGCTGGAGTGTACGGCTTAAAACTTTTAAATTTAATTAATTTTTCCGTGTACTCGTTATATATAAATTCTATATCTCATATACAGGGCTGCACAAAAGTATTCATGTACCAGGACGTCCTTATTATAGAGGATATTGCTGAAGGGACGTTTTCAACTGAAGTACATGTATTTCTTAAGTGAACTAATTTTTGGCACGCATGTAGTTAATAGAAACAAGTCTATATGTCATATACAGGGCTGCTGAAAATATTTGGATAATTTTCGGATTGTAGATGGGAACAGCTTACATTGGGTTTTGAAATGTGTTATGTGTTTCCATATGGTTGAATTAGGCGTAATATTTTAATTTTTTAAACGGTGCAGTTTTGTTACATTATTCTGATCGTGTTGGAAAGAGTTTTATAATTTATGCTTGACGTATGATTTTTTCTTTCTTGTTATTTATATATTTTTTGTCATTTTTGGCCGATAGCACTAAAAATATGTTACATGTATCACTGTTATGCGAAACATATACGCTCAATCACCAAAGACGCAAAGAGCATATTTAAAAGTTTCTTATTATGTACTTTCAGAAGCGTGGATAATCTTGTTTTATCTACATTTCCCCTTTGTATTTAATTCATTTATATTTTTTCCCCCAATCCTTTTATCATTCTTATGTAAATTTCTTAATCATACTCCCTGCAAGGGTCATATCTCTTTGTTTCTTTTTTTCTCCTTTCAATTTTCCTTCCTTGGAGCTGAAATAGAACGTGATAACGTATAAGCTCACTGGTACTCGCTAAAATATATAAAGGACAAACTTGTCCGTTCGTAACGCTGATGTCATTTTGACGATTAAATTTAACTTTTACTGCAATTTTTTAAACTTCTAAACACCTCATATTTTCAATTTTTACACCGTCGAATAGGGAATAAAATGTGCTTTCAAATGCAATTTATTTGAAAACCGTATCGAAATTTGTTTGAAAAGTGTATCGCAATTTAGGCATTTTTTAAAATAACTTTCACGCAGGAATTTTTTTAATCTGTTTCTATCGCATGCAGACGATTATGTCATATTTACGAAATTGACGTCATATCTTGCAAACGATTTTTTTTTATTATTATCTTTTTCCTAACTTGTTTTATAGAAATTGAAACGCCTGTATTAAAATCGATTTTTTAACTTCAAAAACATTCAAATGAAGATACTACTTCATTTTAACACACGTTTTGTTAAAGTTTTTACATATTATATATATGAAAAATGTTCATTTTCTGTTTAGAATGACGTCGATTTCAAAAATGCAACAATATAGCGAGACATCCGAATTTTTATTAGCAAATAAAAACAAAATACACGCGTTATCGTTACTATTATTATTATTTTTTTAATTATTGTGTCATTTGTTATAGACCGGGAGCCGGCAGCACAGACAATCACCTCATCGAGTTCGCGGATGAAATTCTAGGATTAGTTAAATCTTGATTGGCATATCAAAACGCAATCGGTCTGCCAAGTCATATCTTGGTGGAAAACACTTGAAAACCCGATTTTAGCGGCTGAGTCGTAGGTTTACCTTTGTGTTTTTCTGATCCCAGTCCTCCATGTTTTCATACATTTTGGTGCAGGAAAACACAATGGTAAACCTACGAGTCAGCCGCTAAAATCGGGTTTTCAGGTGTTTTCCACCAAGATATGACTTGGCAGACCGATTTCGTTTTAATATGCGAATCAAGATTTAATTAATCCTAGAATTTCATCCGTGAACTCGATGAGATGATTGTCTGTGCTGACGACTCCCGGTCTGTTATGGCGTGAAAGAAATGATTGAATTAGAAAATTAAAAAAAAGATATTTCTATAATGTTAAATTATGGAAGGTGGGAGAAAAAAGGGGTGAATAGTGGTCTGGTGATTTTTTAAAAAGTTGACAGCTACCTATTCCAGGTTCTAAAGCGTAGGTACAGCCAGTTTCATGCAAATCGGTCGAAAATTGAAGATTCGTATAAGGGACATACACACAGAGAACAGCTTATATATATATATACAGCCGAACCTCGTTATCCCGACACTCTAATGACCAGAAAAAAGTTTCGTCATAAGCGGGGTGTCGCGCTAACAGGAGTTGGAGAAAAATACGTTTATAAAAAACTGGATTTTTAAGTAACTTAAAGCAATTTTAAATTAATAACTGTTCTTGCAGTTTTAAGCAAAATAAACACAAAAACAAAATTGAAAATAATAAAAATCAGATTTATGAAGACTTGTTTTTTATTGTTACATGAAATATTGATGAATTAAAGTTTGCTAATCACTAGATGTGCTTCCTACAATTCTTTTTTCAATATTGTACATTGAATTGTAATCGATATTCGTTGTTTCAGAAATGGATGTTAAATAATTTCTGATCGTTTCAATGCAATGCAAATGCTTCGGTTTTAGTCAGATGAAAAATACCGTATAACCACAAGAAAGCGCCGCCTGACCAGAACAAAAAAACCGCTAGTAGACTGATACGTCTATATGGAGCTTAAGCGGGTCATTTATAGTGTGTGGTTTTATTTATTCAGATAAACGATTGAAGAAAAATTTCTCATTTATCTCAATGGGTATTTTAGATACTTTGCGAAAAGTTTGGCTAAGACATTTCTTACCGCTTAATTTCCGTGCTTATAAGATGGGCTATGAAAAATGGACAATTTTCCTAAACCGTCGGGATATCCGGAGTTGAAAATTACTCAACGACGCAAAATCCGGAGTGTATTTACATTAAAATCATATACAGGAAATCGAGACTTTGAAAAACTGTCGTGATAAGCGGAGTGACGTGAAAAACGGGTGTCGGGATAACGAGGTCCGACTATATATATATATATATATATAGATATAGATATAGATAATTTTATATTAATTAAATTACGACTATACATTGAGAAATCAATTTAGAGATCCTAAAAAGATAGTTTAAATAATGTTTTTATTTTTTCTTTCCTGCTGCTTCATCTTGAAACAGAGCAGAAAATATACATTTTAAAATAAATTGACTTGCTTACGCTTTCCAGTAAGCATGAAAAAAGCAGTGCATTTTTCATCATCGAGTTCAGTGTCAAATTAATGTACTGTAATGGAATTTTTTAGGAAAACACATGAATTGAAAAAAAAAAAAATTAAATAAATAAATATAAAATAGACGTGATTTTCAAGATGAACACTGAGTGCTTATAAAAGACTGCTTTTCCCCCCAAAAAATATTTTGACTTTTATACTTATTTGTTTTATTTATGAGAAATGAAATAACTTTAACAATGCATTCTTACAGACTCACTGCATATATGTTCGCGATGAAGAGATTTATAAAATTATTGTTTGAGAAACAAGTCGGTTATTTTTAGCTTTTTGAAATATGAGAATCTTAAAGCCTGTTTTTAAATCCAAATGGCTACTTTCTGGTTCAAAGTTGACGTTTTGAATAGAATTTCCTGACACGACAGCGAGGAAAAGAGAAAAAAAGTACTGTCACGACACAACAATAACTTATAATTCGAGATGTAATGCATGTAGTGAAAAATGAAAAAAACAAACAAACATTAGATTTCAAATCACTTCAATAGTCATGCCTGCAAGTGATTTCGTTAAGGTGACAGTTTACCTTTTCAAAAGAAAAAAAATTATTTTAAAAAATATGGTTCAAATGGTGACTCACTGCATTTCAATGTTCAACTAAAAGTACATTTTGGACAAAAATAAATAAATAAATAAATAAAATAAAAAAAATAATAACTGCACATTTAATTTAATTTAAATTTTTTAAATTAAATTCTTTAAAATGTTGATTTAAATATTGATATTTTTGTCCAGTTTTTTTATTTTTGGATTTTAAAATGTGTATTACACCAGACTGTGCATGGATTTTTAGATACATATTACATTTAATATAATTTTTTGACTGATACATGTAGTGTAAAACGCTTAAATCTAACACATCTTCATATACTCTTACTGAAAAAAAAAAATTATCTGAAGGCTAATTCCATGCGCAGATTTATCACATATATAATAAAGAACATGTACAAAAAAGTTTAAAACTCTATCCCAAATACAAAAAAGCTTTAGCATTTTTAAAACAGGAAAGTGAAGAAATATATGAACATGGAGAAAAAGCCATTTAAAGTTTCAATTTGTATGGGTAATTGCGCTGGGTGTATTAACAAAATATATAATATCTCGTGATAGATTTGTCGTATGAGTAAAAATAAGGCGTCAAAATATTCACAATTAATCAGGCTTTCATTTAATATTAAAAAACAAAAATCGATTTGCTGATCAATTTTGAGGTAAACTGTACCTTTAAAAAATAATTCCATACATGAGTAAGAAAGTTTTGCGCTGTTGAGCAGGGGAAAACATTTTTTGAGAACAGTTTTAAATCTTAAATTATTGGATTTCGAACTGCTTCCAGAATCACAGAGAGAATGGAAAGTAAAATGGCAACATAAATACCACAGCTTTTTTTTATCCAGTATCATCCTCTTTTTTATATATTTGTAACATTTGAAGATTTAAAAAATCCCTAACGGCTCGGCATATTAGCAGGTAGATTTCGAAGTTAAGTACTAATTTCAACAGCAAAAACTAAATCATGATTAGAGATAAACCTACTTTAACAATTTTATCTGGCCGTTTTCGACGAGTTTTTAATTTCATTACGGTTTCGTTCACCTGACGAAACCCTATTCCTCTCACTCCTCTGTCTGTCCGTCACAGAGCCCGTTCTCAGAAACTATATATGCTGGAGACTTGAAATTTTGGATTCTTATAGCTGAACACCTCACATCAATGACAAATCATACAATTTTGAAAAAGTCTTATATTTACCCGTCTGGACTCTAACTTGTGTATTTTAAGCTTTTTTTTTTTTTTTTCTAACTGAGCCCCTAATTAAGTTGAAGACTTGAAATTTTGGATACTTATAGCTGAACACCTCACATCAAACGACAAATCGTAAAATTTTGAAAAAGTCTTATATTTATCCCTCTGGGCTCCTACTTGTGTATTTTAAACAATTTTTCTAACTCAGCCCCTAAGTAAGTTGAAGATGTGAAATTTTGCAGACTTTTAGCAGAACATTTGCAATCACACGAAAAATCATCAAATTTTCAAAAAGTCTTATATTATTTACCCCTCCGGGCTCTAACTTCTGTATTTTTAGCAATTTTTCTAAACAACACACTTTTCACCCGGGATGGACTTTTCTAACTTTTGCCGACATTCCTTTGACCACACTCTTTCATATTATGCACCATAGCCGTACATATTTTAGTTCCAATCTTTACCGCCAGGGGCGCCTACCTATCTCAGGTGTTATGGGCCCGATCCCTTCGACTAATATATCTACGGATAGTTTGTAAAACGGAGTTTCGTTCGGATAGAGGTTTGTTTAGAATAGAGTGTGCCCCTGGTTCCAAAATGTGGAACTAACAGATTTTGCAAAAGGATAAAATGTTTTGAAAGGAATATTAAACGAAACCCTCTGTGCGATCTGTGATCACACTCACCCACTTGTTTTTATATTAAAGCTGGTTTTATCAGAATCATGTTAAGGCGGTATTAAAAAAAATATTTTTTCATGCTCAACAACTAGAAATTTTCTGACACATTTTCAGATTCATTTTTAAAAGAAAAAAAACATGAAATTTGCTGACGTGATTTTTGAAGAGATTTATAAGCGACCTTTTTTTTTTTATATTTCGTTCAATTAATTAGAACTTGATTTATAAATAATTATTTTCTCAGTAGGACAGTAATTTTCGTTTCTAATGTAATCGCTTCGGGAAATTCGGTTCGAAATGCTCACTTTGACATAATTTTTTGAAATATATTCTGCCTATATCAAAAAACTGACCATTACGGTACATTATATAGTTTCTGAATAAGAGAACCTACCAATTGAATGCGTTTGAAAGCAAAAATGAATTTAAAAATGAGCCAGAAAATAAGCAGTTTGGATTTGAGTACACCCTTAATATGATGATTTTTTTCTTCAACTGCTGTGTATTTTTAATTTGTTTTTGCTGTAAGAATTGGTCCTATCAAAAACATGTCAATATAAAAGTTGAAGATATATAATAAATTCCTGCAGATTTTATATCTTGTGAATTGACGAAGTTGTGGATTTTTTCTTCTTTACCCCCCCACCCCTTTTTGTTTTCATTTTTAATTTTTTTTGCGGTACGAATTGGTTCTATCAAAAACTTGTCAAAATAAAAGTTGTAGGTAATATTAAGAAGATTTATAATACATTTAATTGGATTTGATATCTTGAGAATTGACGAAGTTATGAATTTTTTTTTCTCCAAAACCCCATTTTTTGCTCCCCTTGAGCCCATTTTTAATTTTATCAAAAGTCTGTCATACATAAATTTTTGGCACTTTTTTTAGAAATAATAATAACTTTAAACTGATTCGATATGTATTATAATTAAGAAGTTATGGGTTTTTTTCGGTTTTTTCCTATTTCCACCCCCTTGGTCCGATTTTGCCCATTAACGAACTTGACCGAGATTCTGCCCCCTGCGAGCTACGCCCGCCAACCCCTGTTCAGGCTTCAGAGACTCCAAAAACACGGTAATGTGCCCTATTTAAAATTTTTACCAGGTTACGGAAGAGTGAATGATATTAATATAGCGGTGGCTATTTTCTGTAATCGAGTTGCCATTCTTTTCCGTTTGAATGGGGTATTTTTCTATTACAATAGCCTCATCTATCGCTGTCGTAACAACTGATAGCGGTTTTCAGGATTGATAAGTAAGATTAATTATACACTGAAAATCAGCTTGTATAAAATGGTTAGGTTAAAAATGTCGTTATCTTTCTGCCTTTTATAACGACACTATGGACAATATCCTTCTTTTAGTTTCGAAGTTAAAAAACTCTGTCTGCTTGGGAGCCCATTGAAAAGCATTGTATTTTTTAATTTTTAACCTTATATTTTATGTTTTGATCAAGTTTTAGATATTTTCAGGAACGGATATAGCTTATTCATAAATTCTTTCTTTATTTTAATACACTATCATGTATATTTTACAATGTATATTGTTTATATTATTTAATATGAATATCCGGATTTTCAAAAATGTATTTATCTAATAGTGATTCGTAGAAAATAAAACGAAAGTATTTTGCGCATACATCTACCTGTATTAACGCTGCATCAAATCAAATTTGCTAGTCGCACTCCATTTATACCATCTGACGTCACATTAAAATTCTTCGGAATGAAATCGCTTTAAATGCATCGTTTTAATATATGACGCAATTTTCACTATTAAATGCATTGCTCATGTAATAATTTATTTCTTTTAAACTTTTTTCGCTTTTAAAATTCACGGTCACATATATTATTTAATTTAAAAGTGTTTGAGAATATGATTACTTGAGCTTTTCAAATCTAATATTCAACATTAAAAGTTTTACACGCGTAATAATGGACAGTATTCATGCGACGTCACAATTGGTAAAATGGCGATTTTTATAGCCACGTACCGAATGGAAGGAAACGGTTCATTCACTTTAATTATGAAGATATTTAATATTTGGGGATTTTGACGTAATTATCTCCTTTGAATGCGTTTCGTGTGAAATAATTTTTTTTTGTTTTTTTAAGTTTTTGTACATTTTTAATACTTACGTGTAAATATTTTGAAGATAATTTTCCTTATTTTCTGCTTTTGACACGTGATCATTTAATTCTTATTTTAAAATTTCTTTCTTATTTTAATAATTTCACTTTTCAGGAAAAATAACAAATCTGATTTTTATTTTTTTCAAATTTACCTGAAAAACATAATTTAATCATAATATTACTTCACTATCGGTTGAAATAAACGATAATTTCAATTATCAATTTGAAATTGACGAAAAAGAAGAAATCTAATAATCCCTATAGTTTTTCTTGTTGTCCGCTTTTTTCAAAAAAAAAAAAAAAAAAAAAAAAAAAAAAAAAAAAAAAAGGTAGTAATTTTGTTGCTATTACAGATTTTCACTACAGAAACGTAATTAAAATTAGAAAAAAATTAGTATTTAGAAAAATAATTCAAATTTTTAAATTCTATTACCAGTTTTGAGATCTGCGGATCAATACAGATTTTTGGTGTTAATTTTACCGCATAGTATTCCATATTTTAGGAGAATTCGCCGTGAAATAAAATCAGTCGTTTCATAAATTCGTTTCATTCAGTCGTTTCAAATTCGTTTCATTAGGATTATATATATATATATAGGGTAGATGTATACACACACACACACACACACACACACACCAACACACACACACACACACACACACACACACACACACACATATATATATATATATATACAGATAGATAGATATATAAAGTTTTTTATTGAAGATGGTTTTGGGTTCTAGGGGTCATAATCGGTGTAGATCTGCAAAAATTTTTAGAAATTCCAACATAGGGGAAAATGTAATAGGTAGTAGTATTTCATACGAAATCTAATTAAAATCAAAGTATTTTTCATTTTTGTGTCAGTAAAAACGGAGAAATTCTCCCAAAAATTCATTATAATGGAAAAAGACAATTAAAACAAGACTGCCCAGTATCACACCCAGACAGAAAATCAAAAACTCCAAAGTCAACGGCCTCTCATAGACCTCAGTAACGCCCATACCACCAAACGTTGAAACTAAAAATATGTGATGGTTTAAAACATCAGCCAATTTAAGTAATATCCTTAACCGCCCTATTTGTATCTTTTAAATAAGAATTTCAGAATGTTTAAAATTTAAATGTGGGAGAAATATTATTTTAAATATTAAGTTTTGCAATTGTTATTTTCAATTTCATTTCATTCGCAATTCAATCTACTTGCAATTATGAAACAGAAAATAATTAAATATTAGCTGCGTGAGTTAAAAAATATTTCATACAGATGCTCATATTTTATCAAATATTTAATATATTCATATTCTAATTGCAGTATATTGTTTTACTGCACTTTGTCAAATTTACTGAAAGTGGTGTTAAATTTGGTTGAAAGCCTGCATGCTTATACGCACGTGGAATTTTGTAAAAATTTATAAAGAAACTTTTATATTTTCATGGACACAAATTTTCATTCTTACATTAAAAGTAAATAAAATATTGTATAGAGCCCATATTGTGATCTGTTACAGCTACGGATCATTGCCAGCATTTTATTTTACAGGGTAATCGCATTGATTTTTTTGTATTCAATTTGTTGTTGGTCCCTTAATTGCCCTCATGACTAAATCTGCGTTGGAAAATGTGAGATCAAACATGTTATTTACAACTTTTCAGTTACAGAAGAACACGTTAAATATTTCTTTAAATACTAGTATAGGTATTTTTCAATTATTAAAAGTGTCTCCAACAATATGATTATCTACTGTAAATGATTATCACAAATCGAAAGAAATTTTGTTGCAGCTGTAGCATACACATTTAAAAACGGAAATTACTTAAACACAGAAATATTTCTTTAAATATTCTCCAGTGATTAGAACTTAAACGAAAATAAAATAAACTTAAAAAAGACTTAATATTTCATTTAATGACACTTAAAACAGTTTCAATGAATTCAATCTAATTAATCCTTCATTGAAGGTATGAGCGTTTTTAGCCGCCACAGATCTAATTGCAATAGTATTATGAGATCGAATTACTTTTACCAGAATCGAGCGTATCTGGTCGAATTTTTGCTTTGCTGCGCGGTTTGTACGATTCGAGTCGGGTTAAGTCTTAGTCTTATTTTCTTTCTCTCTTTTATTTTCTTTGCCTTTGGTCGTGTTTAAGTTGGGTATTGGTTCTTGCGAGTCGGATTTGGGTAAACTCGATTTTGCTGTAGAAAGGGTAGAATACTGTTTCAAATGAAATAGCTCTCTATATTTTAAAATAAATGAGTGTATTTATATCTATTTTCATAAAAGATAATATCAATATTATGAACATTATTGTAGTCTATTTTCCTATAATTTTATTAAAACGTGGCATTAATTTTCTTTCACTTCAGGTTTTATTTGTCAATGAAATATCTTTTATATCGGATTTGGGGTTAGTTTCAAACGAAAATTTCAGTACAACCCGATGATACGTTACATCACTCATCATCCCGAGGAATCAACCGATAATTAAAAAAAAATCTTCAAAATCGAGTCACTAATGCAGATATTTTACATGAACATTCCTTATAAGAAAAAAAATGCGTAACTGTAAATCGGATTGAAAAAAAAAAAAAAAAATTGTCGAAAACTGTGACGCCCACCACTAGACTAAGACAAAAAGTAAACTCTTCCGGGATAAGAACATTACAGAGAAGGGGAACACCAACACAAAAATCAGAAAGAATACTGCCATATCATTTCCTAAGGTGCTATAACAACACGCGGTAAAGGGGAAAATGACAATCCCAAATAATAATAATAAAAAAATCTTTTAAAATACAACTTTATTTATGAGTTTCCGCTTCTGTCAAGACAATAAAACTATCGACAAGGAAGCCAACTGTAACTGATACAACTGAAGGAAAATTGAAGAAACCAAATACTGATACTGATAGCGAAGTAATTCACTCAATCGGATGAGAACATAATTATATAAATAGCTTCAAAATGGGAAATCAGATATGAAGTAATTCTTATTCTAACGCAAATAGTAATCGAATTCAGATGGGATATAGGCTTAAACTTACCTTCAACGCCGACTTTATGGAAATGTGATTCATATATTAGAGCCATATAGAATCAAATTATTATGTCTATCGATATTGAAATAACTGTATTTCCAGAAATGTTTTTTCTAAAAACGGGTTTTATTATTTAAACAGAAAATCACAACTTAGAAGCTATTAAAAGAAAGAAAGAAAAAAAAAACACTACAGGCAAAAAAAGACAATGTAACTCGATAATATAAAATCTTCGCACTTAACCGCGAGTTTTAATCATCTACGTTTGCAATTTTTTTTTCCCTGTATTTTTTGACACGCATTTCTTGAGCTAGAGTACGTTAGATCCGTATCACACAGATCTATCTTTCTGTAAGTATAACGTTTATTTTTTTATGTTCCTCTCTTTCTCTTTTCCCGGGAGATAGTTTCATTGTTATAAAAACGGAAATAAATGCGAATTTATCACCATGATCGACTACAACTTAGAAAATTCTTTTGTATATAATTATACACGAGTTTTCTATTCTTAATTTGTAGTTTCTTGTGATTATTCTATCTTGTACTAAATCGTATATTAAATTATGTTTAATTTCATAGTTGCGTGATATACAATACGTTAACATCTCAAAGCTAAATTTTCTTAAAGAGGAATGCGATATAAAATACCAAATTTAAGAACTGCTATTCCGTAATTCGTTTTACATAGTAAATAACTACTCGGCGTATAAAATATCGATAAAATAACATCCAAAGATATTGGATATCCAATCAACAACACATTTGACCCGTGATCTTTGTCCCCAATCCAACAACATGATTGAGAACATTTTTAGAACTCTTTTCTTGGTTTTGACTTTAAAAATAAAGAGAAAACATCAAACTAGTTATACAATCAGTTATGGCGTGTGTAGAGAAAGCCAGCACGCAGGTCTTACTTTCCAGCCAGAAATGGAATATATTTAGAAAAAAATAAACAGAAAAAGTAGCCTTTCAAGCTGAATCGTGTGAATTGAATTTTAAAATATGAGGCTTTCGTTACTTAATTTAGAATATAGCATAGAAGCACTGAAAATTTATCACGAAAATTTTAAATTCATGAACTGAATTTTGTAGTATCGTGGTTCCCCGAAAATAAACACTAATCATAAAATAAGATCAAGCTTAATTTTTTAGGATGCTCGTAATACAAATAATGCCCCGAAAATAAGCCTCACTCCAAAAGTAAGTCCGCATCACTTTTTAAAGTAGTCAATATTTAAGATATCATCCAGACTTTAAAGTATTAACAAAAATGTAGCAAAATTCATAAAAAGATAATCTTTTATACTTAAGTGACAGCAAGATCTTTATGCTAGAGAAATACTTATTTTTACTGCATAGATGAGAGTTATATTTTAAAAACTTCATGGGAGACTTATTCAAAGTTAGATAAAGGTTAGTTAGGGAAGTGTATGGCTCATGCTGAATGCCCTGCCCAGAATGAGGTCCTATGTCCTGTGTAATATGTCCTATGTCCTGTTTAAAAGTTGTGTAATTTACTAAAGCGTTTAAACACAACTTTTAAAATACATTATTGTTAAAGCATAAACATATAACCAAATAAACTTATTATCATACAATATATACAAAAATACTTCACAATTTCAATTCTACAGTTTTAAGTTGGATTAAAAGTTTGTCCCGCACGAACTTCCACGAATTTTTATTTTTATTATTATTTTTTTTTTTCTAATTCTGTAAAATTTTGCAAAAGAACGTGATTTTCGCATTGTTTAAAATTTCGGTTTTCTACTTTTTGTCCATAAAGAGATTTTCATTGCTTTTAAAGCATTTGATGCTTGTTAAAAAAAAGTCATCGGATTCACATGTAGATTAAAAAAACATTTTCTGGAGAGTGGGGGGAGGGGATTCTATGGCTCATGCCGAATGCCTGCCCAAAATGAGGTCCTATGTCCTGTCCAGGCAGATAGCACCAGCCGCATTTTCCTATGACAGTCTTGAAAGCAGTAAATTTACTGCTTAATTCGGTTCTTGCATCCACTTTTTTCCTTAAAAAAAGAAATATCTCATATGAATTATGCACGTTTCAGACATTTCCTGAATTATATATGTTTCATATGATTTGTAAGTAGAATTTGGATAGAAGAGAAATACCTACTGTTTAATTTAAAGCTTGTTTAAAAAGTGTGAATTTGACAACATTTGCCTTTCGAAAAACTATTAAACTCAAAGTTTCGCATTAGCAAGTTTTCAATGCAACAATCATGCAATTGCATTGTTGCATTTTTACATTTCAATGTTTGGGAATGAAAAAAATAAAGATTATACAAGAACAGTTGTAATGTTGAAAGTGCGTTGGTCTTATTTTCGGAGAAACATGAGTTTTTTTTTTTATTTAATTAAAAAAAAAAAGTTGTTTAGAATAAAGAAAATTCCTTTTCAGATTTTTCCCCCTTAAGATTATTGAAGAATTATGTAAGAACTGGCTTAGAATGTAGACAATTCATTTCCCAGAGATGGTGATTCTTCTGTGAATTACATGCATTCATATAAAAAAATGCTAACAATCAAGAAGATTGTCATAGAAAATGTTAAATTTATGAAATCAGAAATTCACTGCTTTAACATAACAATTTTTTAAGAACAAAGTAGTGGTGGAACAGTGGCGCAGCAGTTGGGCGTTTGTCACCACTAAATTTAATAGTATTCTTCGCCTTGAAAAGTCTCAGAAATTAGAACAGAAGTAGACAATTCATTTCCCAGAGATGGTGATTCTTCTGTGAATTACATGCATTCATATAAAAAAATGCTAACAATCAAGAAGATTGTCATAGAAAATGTTAAATTTATGAAATCAGAAATTCACTGCTTTAACATAACAATTTTTTAAGAACAAAGTAGTGGTGGAACAGTGGCGCAGCAGTTGGGCGTTTGTCACCACTAAATTTAATAGTATTCTTCGCCTTGAAAAGTCTCAGAAATTAGAACAGAAGTAGACAATTCATTTCCCAGAGATGGTGATTCTTCTGTGAATTACATGCATTCATATAAAAAAATGCTAACAATCAAGAAGATTGTCATAGAAAATGTTAAATTTATGAAATCAGAAATTCACTGCTTTAACATAACAATTTTTTAAGAACAAAGTAGTGGTGGAACAGTGGCGCAGCAGTTGGGCGTTTGTCACCACTAAATTTAATAGTATTCTTCGCCTTGAAAAGTCTCAGAAATTAGAACAGAAGTAGACAATTCATTTCCCAGAGATGGTGATTCTTCTGTGAATTACATGCATTCATATAAAAAAATGCTAACAATCAAGAAGATTGTCATAGAAAATGTTAAATTTATGAAATCAGAAATTCACTGCTTTAACATAACAATTTTTTAAGAACAAAGTAGTGGTGGAACAGTGGCGCAGCAGTTGGGCGTTTGTCACCACTAAATTTAATAGTATTCTTCGCCTTGAAAAGTCTCAGAAATTCTATCCTGAAATAAGACGCAGAATACTAATAAAATTTAGCGGTGTCAATTAATTCTCTGGTGCTACACTGTTCCATCACTGACAAAGACAACTTTGCATTTTTTTTTTTTTTTTTTTTTTTTTTTAAATTTGTGAAGTCAGAAATTTTTATTTTTTATGTAACAACTGACTTTTTAAAAAAGCAAACGTTTTTCACATGAAAATTTCTGACTCATGAATTGAATTGCAGGATGAAATTTTTTTAAACTTCATAAGAATTTACATGGAATGCAGACTACTATAAATTTTTTAAACTGAACTGGATTTTGAAGGAAAAGTTTTTTCGGTTTTTACATAAGAGATTATTTACGAACATTAGAGAATTTATGATTGAGGCCGCTATTCCTTTACCGCAGCGGGATAAGGGAGACATAGTTTTTCTGCTTGGTTTAGGAACATGAGAAGACCAAATTCATGAGTTAAACTTCAAAGCAAAAGAATTTCAATATATTTTTTTTTGAAGAGATATCTTAGGAAGAAAAAAGAATAACTGGGAATATTTCTAACTTAAAAATTTGATTTTGAAAACAGAACTTTTACAGAATGGATATAATGTGGCTAAGAAAAGATATGCAGGAAAATATTTATTCACGATAATTTCAAAAATGATTTCGGCAACCATAACTGAGAATAACCATTTCGGCTAGTTAACATGCATGCGACATATATGGACATTTTTAATATAGCAACCCAATATTTTACATAGAATAGACTAACTGAAAAAGAAAAAGGATAAAAGCGTTACCAAACAACGTTAGTATACCTGCAGATTAGGATATATATAAGAGGACGTGAGTTTCGAAACTCGCCTTATCCAAAAAAATCAAATTTTTGGAAATCGCAAAAAACCTCTGGCTGCATCAATTGGTTTTCATTGTAAACCAAGATCTTAAACTGCCAGGAATACACGATAAAACTGATTTTTTTTTTTTTTTTAATTGTAGTGTTTCTTCGATGCAGATTCATCGATAGAATGTATTGATATAGAAAACTCGATTTTTTAAATTTTGGATAAGGCGAGTTTTGAGAAACTCACGTACTCAATTATATACATAATTAAGATAAAATCACATGTGTGAAAATAAGTTAAACAAAGGAGAGTGAAAATACAAAAATAAAAACTATGCATGCTTTATTCGTTCTTTAAAGGGGCTTCAAAAGCTCAATTCATGGTAATTTCGTCCAATATTGTCGGTATAAGGCCTAAAAATGACAATAATGAGCATCTTATAACATATCGAAGAACCAATTGTGATTGAAATATATTAAGATAACCAAGATATAAATGATAAATTCAACAAAAATAGAGAAATAAAAAACTTAAAAAATAAAAATAATCCATAAGCAAAATGGACAAAGATGCATCAGTGTATCAACTGTAGAGCCATGTGCCATGAAATAGCTTCGTCAAGTGAGACAAGGGGAAGAGAGAGAGAAAAAAAAAAGAATAAAACAGCATGTACATAAGTAACTATATTCTGCAAATAGGTGTAAAACAAATGGTAAAAAACAGAAAAATAAAATTGCATTGTTAAAAATTTAGAAATACAATATGAAAAATAAAGAAGTATAATAAGGTAATAAAACAAAAGTTAATACAGGAAAGTAATTAATTAATATTATTAAATAGATACAGAATGATAAACGTAGATGTTAAGTTACAAATATATCATTGAAATAGCATTTTAAAAAAAAAATAATAATAAACGCAATCAACTAAGCACAATAATTCAACTCTAAAAGAAAACCCTATTACAGTACGCATTTCTCTCTCTTTTCACTCTAAGCTTAATTTAACGATGATCATTTACAACAGGGAACATGATGAAAGCTAATTTGATTACGGAGACAATCTACAACGGGGAATATGATAAAAACTGATTTATTTATGATAACTATTGGCAACATGCAACATGATAGAGCCCATATGAAAGTATGCTAAAATGTAATGTTATATATATTAAGATATAATGTCGACAAAGAAACAGATTACACGAAATTAAGACAGATTTTAGTTGCGTCAAAAAATAAAAAATATTATAGGCTGAAGCTTATTGAACACTATATGAAGTATAAATGAAATGCGTCGAAATGCGATTTATTAAGTTTTGGAAGAGCTTAATGTTTCGTAAGAAGTCATTGGAGAAAAACCTACAAAAAGTAAGCAAATAAAATGAAATGATGAGTAAGAAAAAATTAAGTAGTGTCACACACGCATTTATATATATACACTAACGCTATCAATCAGTTAACAAAAATTATGAAATTTTGGGAGGATTTAATATTTAGAAAGAAACCATTCGAGACAAATTTATAACGATTGACGGAATAAAGCAGCAAATGAAAGTGATGAGTAAGTAAAGATTACTCAGTCAAATACAATATAAAATACTCCGAAATCGCAGTAAAACTATGCAATTAACTACACGCCCGCATAAAAAAAGGCCTATCTTTACTATTTAACTTACAATCTGCTGTAAGCCGACAAGTTATTTAGAACGCTCATTTTTAAACTAATCTAACCTGTTCGTAACACTGACACCCCCTTTTATTTATTTGTTTGTGGTATTTGCTTTTGCTTTTATCTGACAATTTCGCACAGAGTTGTGTAAGGGTGTTTTTGCAGAACAGGTTTCCCTATCGGTAATATTCTCAAATGAAAGCGTCTTCTTCGTGATTTTTTTATACTTTTGACAAGTCTGACCCAACGAAATGGAAACACGGCCTATTTAGTGCTATTATTGCAGGGTACCCAAACCCTCATTAAACGACTATAGAAATTCATTTCACATAGATCGCTTGTCGTAAAAACGAAAGAAAGAAAGCTTTTAGATGTCAGATTTAATCATGCAACTCCGTAATTCTAAGTGCATAAGTTAATCATTAATGACTTTCGGTTTCCAGACACAATTACTTGTCAGTTGGTCACAGATATTTCGGATTGGATAAATAACGAAGTGTTAGTTACAGTCCTGAAGGGGTCGAGTTATGACCAACCCGAAAGCAAATATTCTGCTTAATGTCAACCCGGAACCCAAACTGAACCCGACAAAAAAAAAAACCGAACCGAACCCGATACACTTCGACCCGAAGTGAACGAAAATAATCCATATCTTAATATGTATTTATAATACAATTATGGAAAAAATAGTCTACAATTACATCTCTAATATCAATTTTATTATTATTGTTATAATTATTATTTTTGTTAAAATGAGATTATATTAATACTTGGAAAATTTTCCACAGAGAAACATTCGCCTTGCATACAACATTTAAAATAAAAATCAAATTTCAAATTAATTGCTTAAAAGGCGCAAAGTCCAACCTAGTGAAAAAGACTCCATACCTGAAAAAGATTCCATACCGGAACTCGAACCCCGGCCATCAGTAAAGCGCATTAAGGCTGTTCTCAAATCCAAAAGGGCAACTTCCTGACATAAGTTTTAATTTATTTTTATTCGAAAATGCATGAAACTAGCTGGTGTTGTTGCTCAGAAACTATGGCATCGAGCTGTTTTTTCCATTTTTTTGTAAACGCAATCGATCTTTCAGAAAAAAAAAAAATGTTAAAGTGGACCTTTTGAGCCGAATTTCCGCGGAAAGTAGAAAAATCACTCAAGAGCGGTCGAAAAACGGGTTTGTCACGTGATCGATATCGCTTATAACTCAATGGGTAATGGATGGATCAAAAAATGAAAAAAAAAAACAGTTCGATTCCAAATCGCTTCCAGGGCCAGGCTTTCCAATTTTATATCTTTCCGTTAAAAAATGAATTTGTAAATATGTAAGAACGTTTTGCGCTTGTTCAGCGGAGCAGTTAAGAACAGCCTTAACCAAAGAAACGCTGCGTTTGTAGCCTTGCCAACCTGTAATAGTGATAAGTTCCAGGCTGGGTATCGTTCCATGTGGTTTAGTCGATAGAATGTCAGTGCGCTATACTGATGGCCCGGGTTCGAGTGCCGGCATGGAATCTTTTTCACTAGGTTGGACTTTGCGCCTTTTAAGCAATTAATTTGAAATTTGATTTTCATTTGAAAAAAAATCAGACACATATACACGCATTAATGTTCAAATGCACAGTTTTTTAATAAACAAACTAATTATCCGACACGACCTGAACAATAAGTCGGATCGAGTAAAATTGAAACGCCCGACTATAGTGTCAGTTTTAAAATTTCGTAAAATTGAAGCTATTAAAAATTAAGTTATGTTTTGTACTTCAATAATAAAAGCGGAAATCAGCAGTTGCTTAACTCTTTGAGAGGACTCGGCGCCCTTTACTTTGTGAAAAATGATAAAATATCAATTTTTCATATTTTTGCTTAAAATGTATTTACATCCTTAATACATTCTGATGACGAAGTTACACAAAGATCCGATGATTATATTATATATACCGGGAAAAGAGTGTTTACATCATCCATTTTCTTTTAAATATTTCAAATCTTTAAATTAATTTTTCTCAACTGGAGTTTTTACGTAATCGAAAAAATATATTATTAGAGATTAATTTTGCAATAGAATAAATAATATATATATATATATATATATATTTATTTAAATGTAAATATGAAGAAATTTGCGTTTTTAACTCTATTTTAGCACAGATAACGATTTTTTCCTCATACATAAACTAATGGGTGCATAGAATGATTAACACCTGAAGTTATGAAAGATACTTCTGCAAAAAAAAAAAAAAAAAAAAAAATTAAAGTCCTTTCGGCATGTGCCGGGAGGAAGAGACTAGGTTTTTTTGTTAATTTTAACCCAGCCCACAATGCCTGTTCTGTTTATTGTCACTATAATAGAACTGTTAGAAAAAAAAATTACGAGAAAGAAATTTAATTTAACATTTAATTAAAATTTAATATTTATGAAGTAAGTTACATTAATCATTTAGTATCTTAAATTCATTATAGAACCAGAATATAATGTCAAATTAGGATGTTTACCCCAATGTTACCTCAAAAAAATTATTACTTTCTTTTTAATTTTTGATGTATTTTAGTCTCATAGAATTTAAATACAGACTTTACATCCGATTTTATAAAAGTGTTCTACGTGAGTGAAGCAGACATTAAATGTAATTCCTTTAACAGATTCATAATAAAATGCATATGTCCTTTTACTGTTTCTCTGTGTGCATATCAGCAATATCAGATGAGATATTCCCAAGGTCAATGAATCTTTGCGACATTTTATTAGTATCTAAATACCGATATTAATTGCTTTCATTATTAATTTACGATAACAAACACATCCATAAGTTTAATCATAAGTGTAGCATCCAAAAGATTTATAGTACACTGTAAAAAAAAAAAAAAAAAAAAAAAAAAAAAAAAAAAAAAATTGAAATATTTCTTTATTTACGAAAAAAAAGAAATATACCGTGCAAGAAAGTATATACTGACCTCTTCGAGGTACCCATTATTTCGAAAATGTTTCTATATATCATTAGAAACCTCAGAAATCGAAATAGTTACAAAAAATAAAAAGTAATTTAAAACGCCACAGTTTCTTTTACTGCGATTCATTTTCGAAAACGTTTCCCATTATTTTTTACATTCTATTAGATTTGTTGACTTTGAATATAGGTCTTTAGAATGCTATTTATTCTATTTTAGTGTTCAACGAGCATGTTTTACACACAAGCAAGATAAACTAACATCATTAACCTATTGAGGGGCGGTGGGATAGATTTTATCCCATGTACGATTAATGAAGATTTGCGCCAGAAAAATTTTATTAAATTTTACTTTTCTAACTTTGGTGGGAAAAGTCGTAAAATTGCTTTCCCTTATTTTGCAATGAATCTTTTTGCAAATTCCGGTGTGAATTCGACATTACAGAAGCACAATTACTTGCCCCTCAAAGGGTTAACATCAAAATGAACGTTATTTTGTTACTTGTGCACATACAAATTGAGTTACGCAGCTGAAAATGTTTAAATGTGAATTGGTAGCATCTAAAAACCGATATTCCGGATTGAGAAAACTGATTAATACACTGAAAAAACTACTCGGGAATCTTTCCTAAAATTAATAGCAGCAAAAAAAAAAAAAAATAAATAAATAAAATAAAATAAAAAATAAATAAATAAATAAATAAATAAATAAAAAATAAAAAAAGCAATTTAACAAATTACAACGACCATTTGGAAAAGGATTTTTTCGAAGACTAAAATTTAAGACATAAAAAACGGCACGAAGTTGATCATACATTACGTACGCCATGAATAAACATTAACATTCCTGGACCCATTATGAACAAATTTTAAAAGAAATTTCAGTTTTACAATTTTCGGTACTGTAAATTTTTAAACTTCTACGGAGCTGGTCATACATTACGTACGCCATTAATATTCCTGGACCAGTTTTAAATGAAATTTCATACATTACGTACGCCATGGATTACATTTTTCGGTACTGTAAATTTTTAAACTTCTACGGAGCTGGTCATATATTACGTACGCCATCGATTAAACAGTAATATTTCTGGACCAATTTTAAATAAAATTTCATTCTTAAACTTCTAAACATCCCACAATATTACTTTTTTACACCGTCGTACAGAGAAAAAAATATACTTTTAAATGCAATTTGTTTGAAACCTGTATCTCAGTTTGTTTCTGAGTTATTAATTTTTTTTTTTTTTGTAGTTTTTATTACTTTTTTGTCATAGTGGCAACAGAAAGTATCAATCTCTGTTGAAAGTAAAGGGAAAATACAGTTTACGGTATAGACCAATCAGAAAGCGAATAAAATGCGGATTCAACCAATAAAAAGCTTCAGATATGCTTTTGATTTCTTACCCTGACGACGACAATAACCATTTTTCCAAAAGGTTAAAAAAAAAAAAATGTTATGTTACATGATATTTTAAATCTCGAAAATTTTGGAACTTCTGAAAATAAAGAACGCATTTCGAAATTGCTGGTAACGCAGAAAAAGCTATAGTATATTTTTGTAATATTATGTTTTCGAAAATTAAAAACTATTTGTCTTTATTTACAGTGTTGCCATTATGAAGCATTTAATACAATGTTTGTATTCTATGCTATTTCTGACGGCAGATGTTTTGCCGCTCTATTGGTATCTTTAATGCGCTAAAGATAAATAGACTAATAGTAAAGGTATCGCAAACAATAATTATAAGCTTTGATACTGTTCTGTGCTGAAATTTTCGAAATAGACAAGCAAATGGACAATGTCTTAAAAATTATTGCCATTTATAAACGTTTTAAAAATAAAACTGGCGTATTTTTCAGTATATTTCCAAAACATTTTAAATTCGACTCAATTTTTGAAATCATATTATATACAAGAATTTGTCAAAATATTTCTGAAGTACGGTTAAAATATTTCCTGTGTACATAAATACATGAATATTAATTTCTATTAAAATATTAATTCTTGATTAAAGTACATTTTACAAGAAAAAAAAATACCCTTGGAATATTTTTTTATGATAATGTAACCGTTATTCACATAAACAATTACATTCAATAATTCATAAAACGAACTAGGACAAAACCTTTGAAATTTTTCGTATAATAGATTGCATAGCAGCGTGCAATACAAAATGTTTTGTCGATTTTAAATAAATTACGTCATACGGAAATAGAAATACTTTTTTGACAAAGCATAAATGAAAATTATTATATCTCTTTTTGTCAGTTCTTCCATTATTGACGGAGAACTGTCAAGGGACCCATTTGAAGGCAAACAGGAGTTTTATAGAAAGACAATAATATTGCCAATAAATTTAAAAAAATCAAAAAACCCGACTGCGTAAAAAGCGAACTGATTAATTATTTCTCATCAATGTGAAGCTATTTTTTTTTTTTACATTACATACCTATTTTTTTTTATTTACTTGTATTGATGACTTTTAAGTTGCGTTTAATTGTTAGTTCCTATCTATATACACTGTTTTTATGAGGCCTATACATGTCTATGATGGTTAGAGTTGCAGTAAAGCTAGAGATCCTACCTACACAACTTCCATGTTGTGTAATATTGAAGCGGAGCTTCTGACTGTAAAATAGTCAATGAAACATCGTCTTCATTTTGAAAGACCTATCCAATGATATGCCACTCAATAGGGTGCGTAAATTTTTTTTTTCGTCTGTACCGCCATTTTGTATTTTACGGCCGCCATTTCGAATTTATAAGAACAAAACCTAGCTTATAACCATCGGACGATTAAGACGAATTGATAGAGGAAGAGATAGCTTTCATATATCTTGATTTTAAAATTTTGCAATTTTTACACAAAGCTAATTTTATTCAAATTTTAGAAGCTAAAATGCGACGAACCCGATAAGAGAATATTCGTCAATACTAAATTTGAATGAGAATTGTGCCAAATTAGTAAGCTATTGCCAAGTTGGCATCATTTTTGTATACTTATTTTTGGTCGCCAAATTTGGCGATATTTCGCCAAGTGTCGCCAAGCTTGGCGAGAATTTGCAGCTAACGGATATTAATAATATTTAAGCATTGAGCGGCAGTGCACGGTGCAAATGACCGCCATTTTGAAACAAGATGACGGATGAAGCTGGCCAAAGAACTCGGTCGAGACATTGGTATGTACTATGCATACATTCAATCTCATCCAAATCAGTTTATAAATACGAGAGTTACATCATGACGAAAATCAGATTGTTTCAAAATGTCAGCCATCCTAGAAGTTCAAACTGCTATATCTCAGCCATTTTTTAAGATAAATACGAAACAAAATATGCTCCGGAATCCTTGTATTAAGGTCAAACTCTTAAGAAGATAATATTTTCCAGTTTTTAATTAATTCGCACCGCTTTTTGAAATTTTTAAATGGCCGCCATTTTGAAACACGATGGCGGATGAAGCTGGCCAACGAACTCGGCCGAGACATTGGTATGTACTAAGCGTACAATTAATTTAATTCATATGGGTTAATAAATGTGAGAGTTATCGCATGACAAAAATCAGATATCTATAAGTCACATTTCAACGGAGGGTGGTTTTGGGGTCAGGGGTCATGATCGGGGAAAATATGCCAAAATTTCCCGGAAGTGCTTTCCTCCGGACGGCTGCAATAGGTAGCTTTTTACTTTTTGTAATGAAAGCTACTTAAAAATATTAAAAATTAAAATTAAACGTTTTCAAATTAAAAAAAAATAATAATAATTTTCAAAATTTAACCATATTATTATTATTTGTCGTGTAAATCATTTTGTTTAACAATTTCATTTTATATGTAAATGAGGTACAAGTAAAACATTATTTTTTCAAAGAATACCGAGCTCCCCTGCCCCCCTTAAATAGCATTCATTCCAGTTTCAGAACAAAGGCTTGCAAAATGTCAGTTGAGGCAAACAAAAGATAATAATAATAATATTTAGAAAAAAGTAAATAATTTTCTCATTTAAAAATATCTTTTTAAATAGAAATATGTATTAATCCTAAATACTCCTTCAGGACAACGTTTTGCGACTTTCAGGTCCCTGCAGAAATCTATTTAAAATAGAAAATCTGTTATTTATAACCCACCCACTGGCAGAAATCTGCGAATGTTCCAATTCTTATTTTTTTAAGTATCATTGTGAAAATATGGCAGAAAGACGTGAGTTATGTTTTGTACTAATTCTGGAAAAGGAAGGATAGACAAGGGATATCTCACGGCTTCTTTGTGTTACTAACATACGACCGTACAAAGGATTCAAAATCAATTCTCTTTATATCCCATCAATAACATTTCAATTCTCTCTGAAATTTATTTTTTAAAGGATTGTAATTAACATTAATATTATAGTAAACACTAGGGCTGCGAAGTCGGTGGGAAAAATGGACGACTCCTACTCCGGGAATTTTAACAGATACGACTCCGACTCGTAGCCCTGATAAATACTAGGAAATTTTCAATACATTCTTATTGCTCTAACAGCAAGCAAGTTTTTTTTTTCCCAATTCGTGAATAAAAATTTTCACTTTGTACCCGATCCCGAAGACTGGTATAAAAACCAGGGCTGCGAGTCGGAGTCGTGGGGTCGGAATCAGGCCCATTTTTGAGCAAAAGAGTCGGAGTTGGAGCTGTTAAAATTCCCGGAGTCGGAGTCGTCCATTTTACAAGCAGAGCTGCGTGGTCGGAGTTAGGCCCATTTTTGAGCAAAAGAGTCGGAGTCAGGCCCATTTTTGAGCGAAAGAGTCGAAGTCGGATCTGTTAAAAATTCCGGAGTCGAAGTCGGAGTCTTCCATTTTTCCCACCGACTCCGCAGCCCTGATGAAAATAGAGTCTAGGCTCGGGCTGAGCAGGTTTCCTCTCTAGAATCAATCATTGAGTTAGTTGAAAATTTAAAAAATAGAGTTACAAAATATTTATGCAACGAAGAACGCATAAAAAATATGAAATATAATACGCTAATTTACGAACTATTTTAGAGAAACAATAAACTGAAAAGGCCGTTTTGTTTTAGAAAATTCAGAGCTGAACAAAGAAATTACGAATCAACTTAGAAAATTAGATTGTGAAAGTAATTAATTTGAAACATGACAATAATATTTTTTATTTTTTCGTGTATTTCACTGTTATAAGCACTTTTTTTTCTTTTTTTTTGCATTTTATAAAATTTTATATAACAAAAATATGAAATCGAGTGTTGGGGGAATTATTGAAGAATCAAACTAAAAATCAAATTTTGAGCATAAGTTTAATTTTTATAAAAACGATTTCTATACTTTCATAAAAAACAATAAATATAAACATTAATTTATATTATTTTAAGTGTTAGTCATTCACATATTGCATTATTATGCATAAATCTATTACACTAAGCAGGGAGATATTCTGAGATAGATAGTGATTATTACGCTTCTGAAAGATTGTCTGAAGATTACGCAAGATAAGGAATAAGCATAATTTGAATAGATAATGAATATGACCTAATAAAGCTGAAAAGAAAATTATGATCGTGTGTCGATGCATAGAAAATTAATTCAATTATCAAGAAACTCGAATAATCACGAAATTAAGCTATTCATTTTTTACAGGAAAAGATAAAACCCAATTTGCATTTCCTTATTTAACTATACTGTTTGTTGTTTTGAAGATGCTACTATAATGAACTGAGCGATTATCATTTTATATATTACACAAATTAGCATATCCAAGAGATACAAAAGATTTTACATAAGGCGTACCCTTTCCCTTAAAAAAACTCTTAAGATTCAAAACGTATGATAATGCATTGCTCAAAACACCCAGAATAGCGTAAATATACCGTTATCTTTTATAAGGCTGATGACTTTGTAATTTAAGTTTAGATTTTATTATCACGCGACTCGTAATTTTTGATGCGGATATTGGTACTGAATAACATATATCAATTTCATGGCAATCCGAGTATATTTACGAGACTTAGAACACAGAAAGACGGCAAGCAGACAAATCGAAATCAAGCACTTTTCAAATATGTTGGAAAATGTCAAAAAATACTAAATCATGTTTATACGTAAATAAACAGTCAAGTGCGAGTATTACTCGCGCTCAGGAGGTTTCCGTACAATAAATATATGAATTATTAACTGTATTATTAAAAAAATCGTTGCTAAAAGAATAATAAGACACAGTAAAAAACTATACAACGTAGGGTTGGGTATAGCTGTATATACTAGAAAAGTATGGGTATACCATGAAAGTTCAAAGAGATATGAAGCCTAAATAATATCAAATATTGCTTTTCTGTATAGCTCTTTTTTTAATCTTATCCTAATCTGTTTATGGTGAACTTAATTCGGTACTGACAATAAAAGTAAGTGCATATTTAAATTTAATTTGGATTTCATAAAACTAAATTCAGGGTAGTAATAATATTTTCTTTTTACTGTGTAGCTAAAAAAAACCCCTTGTTCAAAGTTTAAACTTGGCATTGTGCTCTACGCGCTTCGAAAGTGGTCGCAAAGTTGCAACGCTGCCTTGGCCCATGCCGCGTTTTTTCAGATGGGTTTTTAATTAACTTTTAAAGACTGGGGGGGGGGGGGGTGTATTGAGAGATCCACTCAATGCAAACGAGTCGCGAATCTCATAATAATTATGTGATTAATTCTAATTAAATTAGCCTGTTTTTAACAATTTGATGTTAATTGCTTTTAAACTGCTACTAGGCATTGGCATTACACAAATATATCATTCAAAGTTGTTATCTAGGCTTTAAAAGCCGATGGCACATGAAGTATACGCTGTCCCTGTCATTATGTATGTCCAAACCATCCGTGACTTTAAGGGTTAGGCAGCCTAAGAGAGACTGCTCAGGGCCGGCTAGGCCTGCCCCTTAGAGCTTAACGTCTCTCCCGGTATGTTCCCCGACACGTTGGGGCTCGTTAGTGAGTACAGCCCTGTCCGGCCGTATGCAGACGGACAAACACAAAATGCTCAAGGGGCGACGCTCACCCGCTAAGGGCGTCTATGCACCACCGACCACAGAACCCAGAATTTATTTTAAAAAGAACAAAGTGGGATTACAAAAATTAGACGAATGCCTTCCCCCCAGGAAAACGCCTACTCGCGACAGAGGGCGGGAGTATGAGAATATTTAAAGTAAAAATAAAATAAAATAAATAATAATAATAATAATAATAATAAACATCACTGATCCTGGCCGCCGGGGTAGGAACCCCTCTCGCGACAAGGGGCGGCAGGAAGGGAAAAAGAATGGAATGCGTGGCACAAGTAAGATGGCACGAGCAAATACTCAAGCGTCCATTGGAGATGTAATGATTTGCGTGGCACAAATAAGATGGCACGAGCAAATACTCAGCGTCCATTGGAGATGTAATGCTTTGTGTGGCACAAGTAAGATGGCACGAGCAGATAAGCAGAACCAGGGCTTAAGTTAAGTTTGTTAAGTATGTAAGGAAATTGTGAATGTGTTTTAATTTGTTGAGTAGGAGGGTGCGGGAAAGGACGTTTTGGAGCCAGTTGACTGGCAGTATGTTTGGACGCCTCAAGTGCCAGCGTTGCGTGAGAGTACAACTGTAGTACGGGTGACTTATAGTGCCATCTTCACCGCAGACGCAAGTGGCAGTGGATCTTATTTTGAAGCGATATCTCGGCTAATTACCGACGATTTTTTTCGAAAATCATTATCAACAATGCGTTTATACAACTGCTACGATAGGTACCGACAGCGCTCCTCAGCACCTTTGCTGAATGCCCACAAAACTTGTGTGTAACGGAAAAATTCGCTTTCTCAAAAACTATGTGACCTAGGGTAATCGCTATAGTTTTAAATTAACGTCTACTATCTCTAATTTTTTTCAAAAATTTTAGTTTCAGTAGACTCGGAAACACAGTGGGGGGGGGGGGGACATATTTTTGCACTACATTTTGGGCGATATCTTTGAAAATAGAATACCTAAAATTAAAAGAAATGTATTTTTGAGTTCAGCGTTACGAAAGCTTTCACCCCCACACGATATAGAAAGAATTTTTTTTTTCAAGTAACTTAATTAGATGCTCTACATTTTCCCTAAATATATTTGTGAATGTTTAATAATCTGTAAATATGTGGGTCAATAGTCTTTATTACTTCCCCCAATTTGAACTTTCCACGTTCCATAATTCACGAGTAAAATTGCTGTGACAGACAGAGGAGTGATATTATAATGGTTTTTACTTTTTAAATACAGAACCCTAAAAAGATCATTTTTAGATTAAAAAGACAGTTTATACGTAAAAAAAGATAATTTTTACATTAACAAGAAAGTACAACACAATTAAATTTCAAATAAGGAAAAAAATCATAAATAGAAGAGATAATGAATATTAATTTCCTTTTGCGTTTTTGAAAAGAAAAAAAAAAGGGGGGGGAAGAAAGGGAACGGAAGGACGATTTTGGCTGCTTAAAGAGAAAAAAACTATCCGAGATTAAAAATGTATAAAAAAAAAGAAAAGAAAAAAGAACTGTTTACGCATCAAAGAGTATTAATTGATATGGATCTCATGAACTAACCGTTCTAACATCTGCCTAATTTGCAATAAAAACTTAAAAGTGATTCACTGACCTGAGAAAACGCAATGACCTACTACTGGCAGCTCCTTGAATTATTAATTGATAATTTAGTAATTCTTTCTTTTCGCCAGTTTTGAAGACTTACAATTGAGCATAATCAGCAAGCATGGTGCCTAATCTTCAGCATGATTAAGTTTAGACATCGTTAATATACAAAAGTCCTATTTCCGTAAAGGAATAAAAGAATTGTTAGTTGTCCTGATTTTTCAAATGAAATATTAAGGTCTTGCTTTATTGTTCAACCAGATAATAACATGCTACATTAATTAATAAAAATAAAATTACAAATTTGATTTGATCTAGCAACATTCTAGTCACTAATGATACCAGCATTCTTCAACTGGTGGAATGATAAATATATTAAAATACAATGTACGGAACGGAAGAATACGCATAACAATCCTACTCTAAAACCTTTTATTTCCTCGGAGAACTAGAGATAATAACAGCAGGAGCAAATAAAAGCTCTTCTGAAAGAGACACAGAGAAAAAAAAACTTCTAAATTAAATTAATATGGATTTTGTGACTATTAAAAAATAATGGCCAGCATTATTTTTTCAGCAAATTCAGGGGCGCAACTACGATCTCGGTCAAGAAACAATTTTGAATTATGAACATTCTGTACAAAATATAGAAAAAAAAGAGAGAGAGATTCTATAAGGGTCGATAAACAGGTTTCGGTAAATATGTGGCCGGTAAAAAACACATATAAAAGCACAAACAATCGAAAAAAAGGATACAGGCGTTCATTAATAAAAAAAATCCCTGCCGGCCCGGCCTACAGGCAGAGGTAGATTTCGAAGTTAAGTATACTAATTTCACCAACAAAAACTAAATCATTATTAGATATAAATCCACTTTAACAGTTTTATCTCTCTGCTTTTGACAAGTTTTTATTTCCTTTTTATAAAATAGCTGGTTTTATCAGAATCATGTTAAGTCGATATTAAAAAAAAATATTTTTCCATGCTCAACAACTCCAAATTTTCTGGCACGTTTTCAGATTCATAAAAAAAAAAAAAAAAAAAAAAAAAAATATATATATATGAAACATGCTGACGTGATTTTTGAAAAGATTTATAAGCGACCTGTGTTTTTATTTTTCCTTCAATTAATTAAAACTTGATTAATAAACAATTATTTTCTCACTAGGGCAATATTTTTCGTTTCTAACACAATCGCTTCGGGAAATTCTGTTCAAAATTCCCACTTTGACATAATTTTTTGAAATATATTCTGCCTCTATCAAAAAAATCGATCATTACTGTACATTGTATAGTTTCTGAATAAGAGAATCTACCAATTGGAAGCCTTTGAGAGCAAAAATGAATTATAAAATGAGTAAGTAAATAAGCAGTTTGGATTTGAATGCACCCTTAATAAGATGATTTTTTTTCTTCAACCGCTATGTATTTTTAATTTGTTTTTGCTGTAAGAATTGGCCCTATCAAAAACTTGTCTATATAAATGTTGAAGATAATATTAAGAAGATATATGATAAATTCATGGAGATTTTATATCTTGTGAATTGACGGAGTTATGAAAATTTTTCTTCTTCAAACCCCTTTTTTGTTTTCGTTTTTAATTTTTTTTTCTTTTTGCGGTACGAATCGGTCCTATCAAAAACTTGTGAATATAAAAGTTGTAGATAATATTAAAGGGGATATATAATAAAATTAATTGGATTTGATATCTTGAGAATTGACGAAGTAAGGAATTTTTTTTCTCCCAAAAACCCTATTTTTTGCGCCCCTTGAGCCTATTTTTAATTTTATCAAAAATCTGTGATGCATGAATTTTTGGGGCTATTTTTTAAAGTAATAAAAACTTTAAACTCATTTGATATGTACAAAAATTAAGAAGTTATGGTTTTTTTTCTGTTTTCACAAAACCCCTCCCTATTTCCATCCCCTTGGTCCGATTTTGTCCATTAACGAACTTAACCGAGATTTTATGTCCCTTGATTTTATGTATCAGTTTGGAAGAGAATTGCGGAAGTTATCGTGTCCAGAAGAAAGTGATAACACAATTGCTTCGGGAAATTCCGTTCAAAATGCCCACTTTGACATCATTTTTTAAAATATATTCTGCCTCTATAAAAAAATCGACCATTACGGTACATTATATAGTTTCTGAATAAGCGAATCTACCAATTAAATGCGTTTGAGAGCAAAAATGAATTTAAAAATGAGTCAGAAAATAAGCAGTTTGGATTTGAGTGCATCCTTAATGCAATGATTTTTCCAACACAATCCGCTTCGGGAAATTCGGTTCAAAATGCCCACTTTAACTGCATTTTAAAAAATATATTCTGCCTCTATCGAAAAATCGACCATTACGGTGCATTATATAGTTTCTGAGTAAGAAAACGTACCAATTGGAAGCCTTTGAGAGCAAAAATGAATTATAAAATCAGTCAGAAAATAAGCAGTTTGGATTTGAATACACCCTTAATAAGATGATTTTTTTTCTTCAACCGCTATGTATTTTTAATTTGTTTTTGCTGTAAGAATTGGTCCTATCCAAAACTTGTCTATATAGATGTTGTAGACAATATTAAGAAGATATATGATAAATTCATGGGGATTTTATATCTTTTGAATTGACGGAGTTATGGATTTTTTACTTCTTCAAACCCCCTTTTTGTTTTCGTTTTTAATTTTTTTTTGCGGTACGAATTGGTCCTATGAAAAACTTGTGAATATAAAAGTTGTAGATAATATTAAGGAGATTTATAATAAAATTAATTGGAATTGATATCTTGAGAATTGACGAAGTTATGAATTTTTTTCTCCCCAAAACCCTATTTTTTGCGCCCCTTGAGCCCATTTTTAACTTTATCAAAAATCTGTGATACATAAAATTTTGGTCATATTTTTAGAAGTAATAAAAACTTTAAACTGATTTGATATGTATAAAAATTAAGAAGTTATGGAGGTTTTCGGTTTTCACAAAACCCCTCCCTATTTCCATCCCCTTGGTCCGATTTTGCCCATTAACGAACTTGACCGAGATTTTATGCCCATTGATTTTATGTATCAGTTTGGAAGAGATTGGTGCAGAATTACGAAAGTTATCGTGTCCAGAAGAAAGTGATATAGATAGATAGATAGATAAAGTTTTTTACTGAGGGTGGTTTTGTGTTCTAGGGGTCACGATCGGTGTAGATCTGCAAAATTTTTTCAGAAATTCCAACATAGGAACGATCCCAATAGGTAGTATTTCATACAAAATCTACCTAAAAGGAACTCCTTCGTCAGTGCAGTTCTGGCTATCTGTGCTTTTCTTAGTTTCTACAAAGCAGATATTCACTACAACACACAAACATTTAATTTGTCTTATTAATACTTTCCAACAAATTTTAAAAGTGTTTATGAATTCAGTTTGTCTGTCCGCGTTCCAACTCGCGTAAATAAATACCGATTCTCATGCAATTGACATATGTTATTGAGGTTTACTATGGCATGCCCGGTATTGAAAATGAAATGTGCTAGCCTGTGTGTTTACAGTTCGTTTACAGGGACACTCAAAATAATTCCGTTACCTTACGGTTTATGGGGAAAATCGTTGGGAGTTTATTTTAATGATGTTACATTTCAAAATATTAACATTGAAATATATCACTAAAATGACCACAAGATGCTTATTATAGAATATTGTGTGCACAGTATTAATCTTTCATTTACAAGGGCACACAAAAGAATTCGGTTACAGTACTATACATGAACAACAATTGCTGGAAATATGTTTTCTGAACATTTCCATGTATTGTCAGAAATATTGTTAAAGGAGAATTTCAACTGCGCTATGCGTTTCCTAACTGAACGAAAGCTTAGCATACCATGTAGTGTATATGGGGCATTCTCACAGTCTTTTGACTTTCATGTCCCTGAATAATAATTTTTATTTTAATACTTTTTTTTTTTTCATATACTGGGGAACATCCCATTGCATGATTGCATAACAATATTAACGAGATAAATAAGTTTTGGACGATGTTGGGGGTGCAAATACCAGGAAAACTCCTATACCGTCCCGTGTTCCTGATGCTGATTTTTAAGTTTGGAGCTGTCTGGATAAAATTGTTTCAATAAAAATAATTCGATGTAATTTTTTTCTGAAACTGGAACTATTGTTTTATATAAATATGTAGCTAAAAATTAACCTGCACACATTTTTAGGGTTGTTATTATTTTTTAAACTCTGTCCCTGGGTTTTAGATTCCTTACCATCCCTCTTCTAAAATTATACAGAAAATCATTTCAGATGCATCCACAGAATTTTTTTCAAGTTTTTTCTCATGCAGAAGTATGCTAGAGAAATAATGTCTAAAATTCTTTGGCAGGAAATTTACTGTAGAATTTAAATCAGCATTTAAAAATCAATTTCAAGCATCGTGGCTTTATGGGTAGTACCACCGTCCCCAAAGTTTATTCCTGCACTTTTCGAGGCAAATTTAAAAAAAAAAAAATCAATGTAATCCAATGTTAACAACTGTTTCTAAAAATCAATGAACATTGTGGCTATCACTTAGTCTTAACATGATTTTCCTAAAAATAAATGGGAATTTTCCTTACCGTCCCTTTTTTAGGTAGATTTCGTATGAAATACTACCTATTGGGATCGTTCCTATGTTGGAATTTCTGAAAAATTTTTGCAGATCTACACCGATCATGACCCCTAGAACCCAAAACCACCCTCAGTAGAAAACTTTATCTATCTATCTATCTATCTATCTGTCTATCTATACATATCACTTTCTTCTGGACAAGATAACTTCCGTGATTCTGCACCAATCTCTTCAAAATTGATACATAAAATCAATGGGCATAAAATCTCGGTCAAGTTCGTTAATGGGCAAAATTGGGCCAAGGGGATGGAAATAGGGAGGGGGTTTTGTGAAAACAGAAAACCCCCCATAACTTCTTAATTTTTGTACATATCAAATCAGTTTAAAGTTTTTGTTACTTCTAAAAATAGGGCCAAAATTTTATGTATTACAGATTTTTGATAAAGTTAAAAATGGGCTCAAGGGGCCCAAAAAATAGGGTTTTTGGGAGAAAAAAATTCATAACTTCGTCAATTCTCAAGATATCAATTCCAATTAATTTTATTATAAATCTCCTTTATATTATCTACAACTTTTATATTCACAAGTTTTTGATAGGACCAATTCGTACCGCAAAAAAAAAATAAAAACAAAAACAAAAAGGGTGTTTGAAGAAGTAAAAAATCCTTAACTCCGTCAATTCATAAGATATAAAATCCCCATGAATTTATCATATATCTTCTTAATATTGTCTACAACATCTATATAGACAAGTTTTGGATAGGACCAATTCTTACAGCAAAAACAAATTAAAAATACATAGCGGTTGAAGAAAAAAAATCATCTAAGTAAGGGTGTATTCAAATCCAAACTGCTTATTTTCTGACTCATTTTACAATTCATTTTTGCTCTCAAAGGCTTCCAATTGGTACGTTTTCTTACTCAGAAACTATATAATGTACCGTAATGGACAATTTCTTGATAGAGGCAGAATATATTTTTAAAAATGCTGTTAAAGTGGGCATTTTGAACCGAATTTCCCGATGCGGATTGTGTTGGAAAAATCATTGAATTAAGGATGCACTCAAATCCAAACTGCTTATTTTCTGACTCATTTTTAAATTCATTTTTGCTCTCAAACGCATTTAATTGGTAGATTCGCTTATTCAGAAACTACATAATGTACCGCAATGATCTATTTTTTGATAGAGGTAGAATATATTTCAAAAAATGATGTCAAAGAGGGCATTTTGAACGGAATTTCCCGAAGCAATTGTGTTATCACTTTCTTCTGGACACGATAACTTCCGCAATTCTGCACAAATCTCTTCCAAACTGATACATAAAATCAAGGGACATAAAATCTCGGTCAAGTTCGTTAATGGGCAAAAGCGGACAAAGGGGGTGGAAATAGGGAGGGGTTTTGTGAAAACCGAAAAAAACCCATAACTTCTTAATTTTTGTACATATCAAATCAGTTTAAAGTTTTTATTACTTCTAAAAATAGCGCCAAAAATTCATGCATTACAGATTTTTGATAAAATTAAAAATAGGCTCAAAGGGCGCAAAAAATAGGGTTTTTGGGAGAAAAAAATTCCTTACTTCATTAATTCTCAAGATATCAAATCCAATTAATTTTATTATACATCTCCTTAATATTATCTACAACTTTTATATTCACAAGTTTTTGATAGGACCAACTCGTACCGCAAAAAAAAAAAAAAAAAAAAAAAAAAAAAAAAAATTTCAAAATTCAAACAAAAAAGGGGTGTTGAAGAAGAAAAATTTTCATAACTCCGTCAATTCACAAGATATAAAATCTCCATGAATTTATCATCAGTGGCGTGGCGTAAAAATTTTCGGTGGTCATCGCAATTATTTAAGTTTGTGGTGAAAAATTATTAACTCTAAAATTCAATGGTTGAATGTTCAAAAAAGAAACTTTAAATCTTACCTTCACTTATACATGAACTCCAAATGTTCTGCTAAAACTGGATCGTAGAGTTTTAAAAGCTTATTAAGAGTTTTAAAATATTGCTTGGTCATCGCCGCATCCAGCGATGACCGGACGACAGGCCACTGTTTATCATATACCTTCTTAATATTGTCTTCAACATTTATATAGACAAGTTTTTGATAGGGAAAATCCTTACAGCAAAACAAATTAAAAATACATAGCGGTTGAAAAAAAAAATCATCTTATTAAGGGTGCATTCAAATCCAAACTGTCTATTTTCTTACTCATTTTTAAATTCATTTTTGCTCTCAAACGCATCCAATTGCTAGATTCTCTTATTCAGAAACTATATAATTTACAGTAATGATCGATTTTTTGATAGAGGCAGAATATATTTCAAAAAATGATGTCAAAGTGGGTATTTGGAACAGAATTTCCTGAAGCGATTGTGTTAGAAACGAAAAATATTGCCCTATTGAGAAAATAATTGTTTATTAATCAAGTTTTAATTAATTGAAAGAAAAATAAAACCACAGGTCGCTTATAAATCTTTTCAAAAATCACGTCAGTATGTTTCATATTTTTTTTTTATTATTATTAAAAATGAATCTGAAAATGTGCCAGAAAATTTCGAGTTGTTGAGCATGGAAAAATATTTTTTTAAGTATCGCCTTAACAAGATTCTGATAAAACCAGTTATTTTATAAAAAGGAAATAAAAACTCGTCAAAAGCAGACAGATAAAACTGTTGAAGTGGATTTATATTGAATAAAGATTTAGTTTTTGTTGGTGAAATTAGTATACTTAACTTCGAAATCTACCTCTGCCTGTAGGCCGGGCCGGCAGGGATTTTTTACCATTTCGTCCCTTTTTTCCAATACCATCCCCTTTTTTTACCTTACCGTCCCTTCTTTAACACCCCTTTAAGACAATGTTATACAAAAATTCTGTATTAAAAGTACTACATTTTTATTATTTTGAATGTCCTGTGGGTACTATGAAATTCATTATAAGTAAAAATTTAGAAAAAAATAAAAAGTTATAGGGGTAAAATGGTAAGAAAAATTAAACTCGCAAGTTCAACTTAAACCTCAGTTAAATAAAAAGTTTTTCGCTGCTGACCATTTTTTCTTTATTTTGAATCATTAAGGCATTCGTCTATCAGATTAAAATGTTATTTTAGCAAGTTTAATTTTGTCAGATTTTTTTCCCCCAAAAGTCAAAAGATTGTGAGACTGCTCCATACACAAATCTGCTGATTATACAGAGAACTAGGCAAAGATATTTTTTCGACTACTGATGGTTATTGCTGAAATTTGGTTTTAAAATGTGTTATGCGTTTTTAAATTGTTTACTGAGACATCTTTCACCTTATTAAACGGCGAAGTTTTCTGAATGTATCAGTGTTCTGAATGTGTTAATCCATGCTTAAAGCGCGATTTTACGTTATCGTTAATGAACTCTGAAGTTTCTGGATTAATTTTAATTTCTGAATGCGTCCCTGTCCTCTCTTATGCTTTATGTGAATTAAACAGGTTAGCAATGAATTTCAAAACTACACAAGTATTTGGGAAAATCATCTCTGTTCTCAATTTAATGTACAATTTTCTAAAGGTATACCATCGTTCAACACGATATAATACCCATTGTTCTTTATACGAGATTAAGATATATTTTTTCTCCGGGGTTTTTAGTGCAATGCAGGTACGAAACATCTCTAATATAAATACCACTTTATGTACGACTTATAAAAAGTCTCGAAAAGTTTTAAATCAGAAGAAACGTTTAATCAAAAATTAACAGCAACCTGTATGACATGAGATACTCACATATATATTATAGGAATGAAAATCTAATAATACATTTTAATGGTATTAAGTAATTTTTTCAATAGGAGTAAGAATGTTCAAATAGAACTTAAAATTACATAATTAAACAAAATGATAATGATAATTTAATACAAGTACTTACAAAAGTGATGATATATGCAATGTTATACAAAGCAGTTATGTATATAGAGATAAATTATGATGATATAACTATCTTTCATCTATTTATTCAGTTGTATGTCAGAAATATTTAATTCGATTTTCAAAAGTGTCGCAGGAGGTGAAACGGAAACAATTTATTTTCGCGTCCGTTTAGGCCCATAAATAAATTGGGAGAAAAAATAAGTTAATTCTTATGCGTTGTTATGTAGTTTATATCAGAAGTTGAAATTCTTCTTGTGTGTGTGTGGTGGTGGTTGAGTGTGTGTGTGTGTGGGGGGGGGGGGTTGCATATAAACGGAATTTAGAGTTTGTATCTTATAAATGAATCATTTTAGCAATTGTAAATATAAGAATGAATTGGATCAAGCTTGAAAACTTTTAAATGAAAAAAAACGCATAAAAAACACATAAATGGAGCTCCACTCTATCAAACAGATAATGAACATAAATAAAGCACTTATCTCTGTATTATATCATGTCAAACAAGAATCAGTACGAGCAAGGCAAAGAATGTAAACCCTGTAAGGTAATTTGTAAACCTTTGTAGCTAATCCTATCAGAACAAACCTTTCAAACTACATCTTGCGCTATACGTCCCATGTAGATATTTACAAAGCTTTACCATATACAAAACACAGAATTGCACAAGTTAAAGAGCTCTCTGTATTTCCTTCGCGGACAAGGTCAGGGAGTAATAATTTACGTTACGAAATAAAAATTCAATGGACAGCGGTGAAACTCTTATTAAGTAGAGAAACGTCTATCCAATGGACAACTGTCAACAATTCATTTATTTTCAAACAAAACAAAGATAATTAATTAGGCAATAATGAGAGGAAGTTAGCTATTAGAAATAATTTTTAACTAAGCTTTCAATGCAAATAAATTTAAGAATATTTTGTTTGACAGAAGTGGTGTTACTTTTATCGAACTGACAGTACTGCAATCAGTTGCACAATCGTCTATCCAATGAATAACTGTCAACATTTTTTTTTTAAATTTTCAAACAGAATAAAGATTACTTAACCTTTAACTGACGTTACCGGTCTCACAGACCGCTGCTTTTTTCAATATTTATAGTTTAACTTGTAACTTTCAGTTTAACTACAAACACTACCGAAATTTTGCTTCGTTTGGAACTTTAGTATCAGAGACTATCACCAGAGATTTTGGAATAGCTAAATTTTAATTATAACAATCCTGTACAAAAAGTTTAATACGAAACAACCATCGTATGAGTTTATCGCGCCTTTTATTCATCTTTCGAAGACCGCTTCACAGTAGTTATGTGACAATTTCTGTCACATCAGTTAAAGGTTAATTAATTAGGCAATTATGAGAGGAAGATAGCTATGAGAAATAATTTTTAACTAAGCTTTCAATGCAAATAAATATAGGAAAATTTTGTTTGAAAGAAGTGGTGGAACTTTTATTGAACTGACAGTAGTATTGCAATCAGTTGGACAAACGTCTATCCAACGGACAATTGTCAACAATTCTTTTATATTCAAACAAAACAAAGATAACTTAATTAGTTAGGCAATAATGAGAGGAAATTAGCTATTAGAAATAATTTTTAACTAAGTTTTCAATGCAAATAAATTTAGGAATGTTTTGTTTGACAGAAGGGGTTTTACTTTTATCGAGCTGACAGTACTGCAATCAGTTGGACAACAGCTAACATCTTTGTTAGTTCATACATTAACCAGGCAACAATAAGATGAAGTTAGTTATTAAAAAAAAACGGCATCCTTAACTAAGTCATAAGTGAAAGTCCTCTTCTTTGTTAACAAGAAACTAGCCATAGATGAAGTGATTACGATAAAGTAATATATATAAAATAATATAAATTAAAATATAATTAAAGAAATCTAAATGAAAATTTTCTAATTAGTATTCACATTTATAAGGTACTGAATCAGCGTATGAAATACACGTGGTACAGTAAATTTTGTAAATGTTAAAGAAAAAAAAAGTAAAACTAATGTTGTATAAAAATTTCGTAAACACAAAATACTATTTAAATTACTTAAAGGCATTTTCATTCACTATAAAATACATCTAAAACCAAGTTCTTTCGAGCATGTCATGATCATCATCAAGGTTAAAACGATAAAAAAGCCAGAGTTTGAGTCATTTCAGACTAGATGGACTAATCCAAACTTCAAAGTGAAAACTTGGGGGAGGTTTACGAAATTTTTACACAACTTGTTAGTCGAAGGTGAATTTAGAGATTTCAAGAAATTGATGTATTTATACTGTTTTTCCCTTAGCCTTATAAATATGTTTGTAATCTTAGAAAATGCACTACAATTTATACGAGGCGCGTGATTCATTTTCCTTACTTTAACACGAAACAGGTCTACGGCTATCAAGCTTCTCAGAGATTTAATTTCCAACTAAGTAATCCTTTTTTTCTAAAAACTATTTAATGCACTGAGAGTGTATGATTATCATTTGCTATTCACTAACTATAGAAATACAAGTCGAGATAGATGATATAACTAAAATGCTTCTATGGTATTCGTTACCTTGTATTTCTATAACACTAATTTTGTATTCGGCAGTAATCCATTTATGGTGATTCGCTTAAACAAAAGTACAAAGCATAAGCATTTAATTACGAATTCGATATCCCAATTAAAACAGAAACCTTAATCAATGACATTATTGTGTGGATAAAGGTCGATTTCTCCGGAAGCTCTGCACAAAAACATCTAAATTGCAATATCATATCAACTATTAATGTCAAATCCGCTACCAGTTGCTTCTTTTGTTATGCTAGTAGCTTTTCATTTAAGAAGCAAGGCACACCTATTAAATTTGTGAAAACATATCGAGTACTCGCCATTTACATATAATATGAATCCTTAAAGGAAATCAAAATTCAGTACACAGAAACGTTAGCTACCCACTTTCATCTCTATATCGCTTTGTTTACAAATATGCATATTCAAACATCTTTCAAAGCTCGATACATATAATTCTACCTTTCACACGGCCAAGTAATATACTGAACAAAGTTGATCACTTCCCTTCATTATTGACAGGGAAAAGGTTTCGAATATCAGATGGATTCGTAATATCGGATACATCGATAGCTTCCAGGGTGCGTAATGCTTCCTCGGTTTTTAGCCATTATACCAGCCATACTCAAACTATTATTATTATATTACTAGCGAACTTGCCAGGCGTTGCCCGGGTACGTAAAAAAACAGCAGGAATTACGAAAAAGCTCTGAAAATCACAATAAGATATCGCGAAAAAATTTTTAATCGCTTCTCAAATTTTGAAAATAGAAAATATTATATATTGTGTTCGAAGATTGCATATTGATTCCTTTCACTAATGTGGAAAAATTGTAGCAAATCGCTAAAATACACTAAAAATCGCATACAAAAGACACTAAAAATCACATACAAAATTCCCGAAAAATTCGAAAATTGCTATACGAAATCCGAATAAACTTTATTGAAATGAGGGCAGAATGTACTTTAGGTGAAAAATGGAATGTCAAAAAAAAAATGCAGCAGATCGCGAAGAAATGTAAAAATCCCATTAGAAATCACAAACGGTTCAAAAATCACGAAAGTCAAAATTTACTATAATTGGTTAAAAGTTTCAAATCTAATTCCTTTGACCTGTGGGCTCTCTTAAAATTTATGTTTTGGAAATCATGCTAAGCATTAAATCATGTTACTTTTATTCGTAATTAATTTACTTGGCCTTCCTTAAATATAATTAATATAATTCTTTAAGTTAATATTAGTTTTTGTTGCATTAAAATATCTCAATTTGTTGATTTTCTGTAAGTAAGTAAACCCTATTGTTTTACAGTGGAAGTCTATGGGAATTTGGCGAAATATTAGAGATATCGCCAAGTTGGCGTCACTTTTGGCGACAAATTTTGGTCGCCAAATTTGGCGATATATCGCCAAGTTGACGACAAACTTGGCGTTATTTGGCTAAAGAACTGGATCCCCCCTACGGTAACCCCCCCCCCCCTTATACGTATGCAGATGCATTACATGTTGTTCAATAATCGCATAAAAAATTCGCTAAAATTTCAAAAATCGCTGTACGAATTCCGGATAAACTTTTTAAAAATGAGAACAAAATTTACTACATTGGGTTAAAAGAAAGAAACCGTATTATTTTTCCTAATGTGGAAAAATCGAATCAATATAATCCCTTAAGTAAATATTAGTTTTTGTTGCATTAAAATATCTCAATTTGTTGACTTTCTGTAAGCAAGTAATCCATATTGGTTTACAATGGAAGTCTATGGGAATTTGGCGAAATATTAGAGATATCGCCAAGTTGGCGTCACTTTTGGTGACTCATTTCGGTCGCCAAATTTAGCGATATAACGCCAAGTTGGCGACAAACTTGGCGGCATTTGGCGACAGAACTGTGTCCCTGTACGGTAACCTCCATATAGGTATGGAAATGCATTAAATGCTGTTCAATAATTGCATTAAAAATTCGCTAAAAATTCAAAAATCGCTGCATGAATTCCGAATAGACTTTTTTGAAAAGGGAACAAAATTTACTATATTGGGTTAAAAGAAAGAAACCATATTCTTCTCACTTATATGGAAAAAATCGCCTCGAAATTTAAAAAAGTGCTAAAAATCGCATAAAAAATTAAATTAAAAAAAATCTAATCAAAAAATTGAAAATCGGGCTTCGAGGTGCAAAACTTCATATACAGACGTACCTTTTCCCCAAATTTTGTTGCTCTACGTGCAGCGGTCTCTTCAGAACACCATCGACACACTCACTCACTCACTCACACACAAACTTCTTTCTTTATTATTATAGATTATTATTTTATTTTTTTTGGTCGAGGGCTGCAAACATATGTTTGCGACATTAAGCGGCCCGCAACACACTTATATAATAATGTAAAAAACAGGTAATTAAAATAGTGAGATAAAAAAGTGGTAATTAAAAAAGTAGTATAAACAAGAAAGAAAAAAAATCATGCGTCAAGCATAGATCATGAAACACTTTCCAACGCATTCAGAATACTGTAACAAAACTTCACCGTTTAATAAGTTGAAATAGGATGTCTAATTGAAGCATTTCGAAACGTATAACACATTTGAAAACCCAATTTCAGCAATGCCCATGTACTGTTGGAAAATTATCCGAATTCATTGAGTATATGATATACAGATTTGTATCCATAAACTACATGCATACAAAAATTCCGTTCAATTAGGAAAGACATTACCACAGTTGAAAATTCTTCTTCAGCAATTTCCGCTAATAAGGAGAATGGTACGTGAATTCTTTTGCGCAGCCCTGTATACCAGGTATAGAATTTATACACAAAGATAAAAAAATTAGTTAAATTTAAAAGCGCATACCAAAACTGAAAACGCACGTTTAGCAATTATTGCTGAAAGACAGTACTGTAAACCCGAACTGAGTTAGAGCGCGGACAGACAGACGGACAGGCGGCCAGACAAACCGAATTCATAAACACTTCTCAACTTTGTTGGAAAGTATTAAAAAGCGGATAATTAAAATAGTGAGATAACAAAAGTATATATTATAGTTAATATAATCAGTGGGATTGAAAGTTTATTGCGGTAGAAATGTTACCAAGAAATTTTAACACCACTATTTACAAACAATATTTTCGCTGCAGATTTCAATTGTAAATGATGTAGAAATATGTCGCGAAAATCTTTGTTTGGAAATAGTGGATTAAAACGTTTTGCTGTTGTTGTTTTTTTCCGTGACAGACGTTAATAAGAATTATTAGCTACAAGGTAAGTATAAAACGTATGCAGCATTTTCAATTTCTAAAAGAAAAATAATACGGAGATTTTCTTTAATAAATCAGTCTTTTGTTCAAGACTAAAACAAAGAAAATATATTTTTTTTAATTTAGAAATATATAGCACAAACTTAATTAATAGGGAATAATGTTTGATGAGCGCTGAAGATTAAGAAATATATACACCACTGTAGCACAAATATGACTAAATTTAAAAAGAATTTTGACTAAGTAAATGAGATTTAAGATACTTTAACATAATTTTAAATTAGTATTTAAAAATAACAGGACAGATTTTGCCTTCCTGTGAATATATATAAAAGAATAGTGAAGGGCTTAAAGAAAATTTATGCACATATCAATTAATTTTACTATAAATAAGGATTAATGATTATGTCCTCGGGCCGCAGGTTGAGTATGGTTGCATTATACCATTCAGTTCCTAGCGTTGTTAAAGAACGTTTGTTTTTTTCTGGTAAACAATATTTTGCTTTGAAATATTTTGCAGACTTATGTTACATGAACTTTTGTTAAAAAATTATTACAACCATAGTATTACTGTCACCATAATGTAGGCTAAGAGTAGTAGTATAAAATAGCATAATGCAAGCAGATACATTAATGATTACGTTTGAAGTTTATTTGCGTTACTGCACAATAGTGGACTTCTCTAATACCGAACAGTTAAATGGCTTAAAATCTATTAACTGGACACTGGAGTATAGATGTGCAATATGCAAGGTGCACCTTGTGTCTTGGATGGCCTAATAAACTGTGTGCCGGAAAAATTTAATTAATTAAAGTAAAATATAATTTAACATATTATCCACTCTGTACAGTTAATTTCGTTTATGATATGTTCGATTAAAATGTTCCTATAACAATTAAAAATATAATATGTAACTTAAATACAACTACTAAAGTAACTGGGCACTATGCTTCATAAGCCCATAAATCTGTATCAGATAAAATATATATATATATGAGACTTTAGAGTATTAAGGGCGAACTCAACAGAAGTCAATTTTCTTTAATTTTTTAGCATAGAATGGAAGACTGTAACTGAGACGATCTCACAAGGTCTAGCTTGACTCTAATACTCAGAAATTTCTTAGAACTCCTAACCCCCTCTCCCCCTGCCCTACGATGTTCGATAATCATAAATCTCTGAAATCCGGTAATTTTTAAATCTTCTATATAAAACAATTTACAAATTGGTATTTTGGTAATGACATTAATAGTTTAAACGATTAAGTATTCACATTAATATTATTAGTTATTTCAGTTAAAAATCCCAATCGTTAAAATGTTCAAAATCATCACTTGAATATATCCCATAATTTTCAAATTGCTACGCCATGCCGCTGCTTTTCTTTTAACCTATATTCGACATTTTTTTCATTTCTTTTGATCATCCCCCGAGCAACATTGGAGCAATAAATCGCAAATATAATATTTTAAAATCTATTGCACACGGAAATAAAACCTGATTTCATTTTGTCTTCAACGAAAACTACATCTCAGATGCTGAAGTTCCTTGAGATCTGTGCATCCGATGCTTCATCATTGTACCCAGCAAAATTACAACAGTTAGACAGAATCCGTTTCGCTCCAAATGCAAAGCAGAGAGTAGTCCTTTTGTTTTACAATTTCAAGAGCAAACATGGGTTTAGACTCACGCAAACACATGTTTGTACGTAGATTATCAAAAGATATCCATTGTTGACGTCGATAACTAAAATGATCGGCTTAGAAGTCACTGGACTAGCAATATTTTATTGTGATAAAGATACCAACTAAGTATAGTACTTTTTCCGAAAAATAATTTACTGGAGATTTAAGATAAGCATTGCAGATATGAAGAAAATAATTCTGATAAAAACGGGAGGGGGGGGGGGATATTTTAAAGATAAATAAAATAAAATGAAGCAGACAACCATTATTCATTTATAACGTGAAATATCTTCATATTCGAAAAGGAGGGGGTGTATGATGTTGAATAATAAGCAGATTTGTTTGAAAAACAGAACAACAAATATGTGTTTTCTCTTGGAAATAATTTATACGCTGAAAGCGTTCAATACACCAGAATGTGATGATCTTAAGAACAGAACCTACGCCAGTCACGCGAATACACTCGCAATCGCTAGCTAATGTTAAACCAATGGCAGCGTTCCTTTCAAATTTCTCGTGAGGATTTCAATATTTGTTAATGAATTTGCTTCCCATAGACTACCTGATGTCGATATCTAACCAAATACCTTTGTATATATTTTTTTAATTCTAGTTGTATTTTTTTAAAAAGTGAGGATACTTTTATTTTGGAACCAGTTCCAAATATGAGGATCCTCAGGTTTTGGTTTGGTTTGTGTTTATGACGGCCAATTATCAACACGTGGGATATAGGCCCTGGGGGGGAGTGCCCTTCGTGGGGGTCTTTCTAAGGGAACCTAACCCGTATTTACACTTGGAAATCCAAGGTTCGAAGAAAACCACGAAAACTTCGAACGATTAGGCCGACGGGCGCGATTGGGCTCGAACCTAGCACCTCCCGTCTACCAGCTTCGAGAGCAGAACCTCTCGGCCACTGGTGGGGCCGGGGGTCCTCAGAAAAATAAGTAAATCGTTTAAAAATGTAGAAATCTAGAAATGCATTGAAACGAAAAATTTAAAAAGAATGCTGTCATTGGTTTGATTTAACATTCGCGCGACTATAGCGTAGGCTCCAAAACATTCTCAGTTAGTCATTTCTCATGCAACAAAATACAGGAATACTTACTAGTGATTTTAAAAAATTAAATTTGAATAAAATATAAACTATTCCGAATATTAGTGTTTTTAAATTTGATTATTAGTATGTTCGAAGTTCAATGGCTATTAAGTTTGTTCCAAAGACACAATCCAAAAAAAGCTTAGTCCAAAGATGTTAAATCAAATAACTTCGATGAGCATTTAACATTTAGCGAATTTACACGTCAACCAGAAGCAGAAAGCAACAAAGCTTTTTTTTTGTTGTTGTTGTTCTTATTAACGCTTTTGCATACCTAGTGGAAATGAAGCGTCTGAAACCTGAAACCATTAAAATTCATGCAAGAAAAACTTTTTTGAGCATCTTTAGAGTAAATTTTAATATTGATTAAAGTTGTGACAGCATTATCCAATAACGTTGGAACTTTTCCCTAAGGTTATCTAATTTCATTAATAATTAAATTGAAAACATGGCTTCCATTTTACTCGAATTTAATAACCTAAAGTTGCTATTACATAATCCTTTATATCGACTAAATTATTATAAAGGAGCTATTAGAAGCTTTTATGAAACGCAAGCTTCAACACAGACTGAACAATTGAGAGTTGAGAAACTGCTGTCTATTATATATGTAAATTTGAGTATCTTTGTGCCCGCGACTCGACAAGATCTTTCATTTGATATCCATATATTGATTCTGGTATCCGAAGGTTTTATATCTGTTATTCGCCCATTAGTTTTGTCGTATTGTTATATGCCTTATGACACCTGGAAGATTCATGCAATTCCATCAACGTCTAATTTCTCTAAATCGGTAATAATCCCCTCGGCATAGTTTTATGACATTATTAAATACATAGACTAATAACAGACAACTAGACAATATTTTTTTAGCACAGCAGATGGTAACAACTAATACAATAGAAATGTAATGAACCTGATTTAACGCACACATAAGCATGCACATCCGAAAATGTGTATGACAGTAAATTTGTAACAATTTTATTAATATAAAAAATATTTCAAGGAAAAATAAAAAATCATATAATTCCATATTTTAAACTGGTACTTTAACGAGTTTATTTAAAAATAGCACTTCCACTAAGAACTTGAGATCCTCGTCCGATTTATTTTTTAAATTGTTTTCGATATTCGAAATATTTTCGAAAATATTATACTATGTCGAATTTTCATGGAAAACGTAACCCAGTTTATTATTCACGCGAAACAGAAAATGTTTACAAACTCGTATAATATAAAGAAATGTGAAATTTTCTTTGGTTGTTGTTGCTACAATTTTCAGCTCTTCCTTACTAAAAATTATCTAAACCGGGAACATAGATTTCATTCTATTCTATCACCCACTAAGAAACTTAAGTGCCCATATCATCACATAAAATCAAAGTAAAAAAAAAAAAATAAATGAAAATAAAAATAAAGATTAATAAAATAAAGTTAATTTTAACATTTTAGCGAATGCATTAAAAAAAAAAAAAAAAAAAACCTTTTTAATGAAAATAAGAATTTTGGATTTAATAAAAAAAAAATTCCAAGAATGAAATAAAAACTGACATCAAAACGACATTTCAAATGAGATTACGAGAGCATCTTTTCCTTTATTTAAAAAATATATTTTCAGTACTAGAAATAATCTCATATATACATATTAGGGATGCGCCGATTATTCGGTATCTATTCGGTATTCGGTTATACTGCCGAATATTCGGTTAGGCAAAATATCAAACTATTTGGTATGCCGAATATTCGGCCATATCTTTTTAAAAAATATTTTTAAAAACCTTAAAACAGCTTCTATTTTTAACTGTCAATTAATAAAGATATTTAGAATAATTAGAAATAGAATTATATTTAAAAGATAATGCTTTTACGTTTTTAATTTGCTATTTGAAAAGTATGACGTAAAAAAAAAAGACCAATAATGACGATTTTAGTCCTTTCCTGACAAACTGTATATGACTGTATTTTATTAATTTGTTTTAATTCAAAGAGGAATCCATGAAATTTAAAATTTTATCAATTAAAGAAGCTTAAAAACTATCCTCTTAACAATTCAAAGCACAGATTTTTTTAGTGTAAATTTTACTTGTAAAAAGATCCTGTTTATCAATATGGAAGTACGTGTGTTAAATATTATGTAAAATTGTTTTAAAATTCAACATTTTAATATTTTCAAACTCTGAAATTTTAAAGTATTCAGCAAGCCGAATATTCGGTATTCGGCCGAAAAGTTACTATTCGGCAGTCCGAATATTCGGTATTCGGTTTACCTGTCGCCCGAATATTCGGTATTCGGCCAAAATCACTATTTGGTGTATCCCTAATACATATAATATATAGTAAATACAGCATTACTTATACGCAGATTATTCAGGAAAATGAAATTTTTCTCATTATTCCCATAAAGGAACAAACTGCTTTCAAAATCACATGAATTACGAAAAAAATGTGAAGTAACTCTTGATATTACTCCAGTTATTAAGTTCTGTTCTCTCTCACGATAAATATTTGAAGAATGGAAACGCAGAATCCAACTTTCAATAAGCAATTTAGAATCTAAATTTTAGATGCTCCACATTTCATGTCACCGACATGGAATCTTAAGTCAAAAATAACTGCATTTCAAAAAACATAGGGAAAGAAAATAATTTTGAAGGTTTTTAAGAATTTTTTTAAATATAAAATTACAACTCATTTGAAAATAGCAATAACACGTCAGTAAAAATCATTGTTTGAGATATTTTTTTATTACCATAATTTTCTTTATAAATACAACTTTGTTCTCTGCAAACAGTTCAGAATACTACTACTACTAATAATAATAAAAGCTTGCATTATTTGCACAAAAGAAAAAAAGGCTTTTAGAACACATGAATTACGAAAAAAATGTGAAATAATTCTTCGTGTTACTTCAGTTATATGCCCTCTCTCACAATAAATATTTCAAGAACGGGGACGCAGATTCCATGCAATCTTTCAATAAGCAATTTAGATGCTCCACATCTCATGTCACCACATGGAATCTAAGTCAAAAATAGCTGCATTTCAAAATGCGTATATAATGAAAAAACTTAGACATCAGAAAACAGCCCGAAAACATAGCGAGGGCATGAACATTTTTCTTTCTCGAATTTGAGACCACCCGAGCATGACATCACGATAAAATATAATATTCCCACGACTTCAAATATACTTTCCCCATCGAAAATCTAACTGAAGACAATAAATCATTTTGAATAAACATCCTAAAATATTCCAGTAAGATATCATTTATACTTCGGACTCCATGAAGTAAAATCTGGCTTAATCCTAACACGAGAAATTTAAATTCTGACACGAAGTATTTTCCTAATAAAAACCCGTAATTTGAAGTTAACAGATAACCATCAAAATCTAGTTTATATGCATTAGATGCAGACAGCAAACTTAGAATACGGAAAGAAAACAAAAGCGGAAGAGACAAATTAGCGGCTGTTGAACTTTTAAAGTTAGCATTTGTGAAGAGTGAATCTTTTCTAAACATGCCCAGTGGAGATCTAAAATTGAACACAAAGCAATTTTGGTAACAATTTACATGTGTTTTCAGAACTTTACTTCAAGGCGTAGACCACGCAAAAGAAATGCTTTGTTTATGTGGCTAGAGCGACACAAATTTCACTAGCAATTGTCCGTTAGGCGGAGATAAATTTATATATAATTCGACAAATTGGGAAAATCTCATATTTTATATTTTACGTCCAGAATTTTTCAAATTTCTAAAATAGTAAAATAAAAAGGGGAAAACCCTTAGTTTACATTTAAAATGAATGACTTACGAGCGTGAAAAATGCTAAAATTACGCATGAATATTTATACAGTAGTTTGCTGAAAAGAACTCGCCAAACATATTTAAAATACAATTTTTCAATAATGTTTGTTTTCCTTTATTGCTAACAAATTCTTCAGACAATTCAATCTTTTTTCAATTATTTTGTGAAAACTCTGTAAGATGTTATGAATGATAATCTTCAAATAAAAAACAAATAATATGCAAATAATTTTGAAAAAGTTACGCATTTCAATAAAATTTTTAGAGGCAAAGCATTGCATTCAATAATGTTTGTCTAAAAACTGAACTTTCTATCTTCAACACTTAAAGACGTATCAGGTTTGCTTAGAAGTATTTCGGGTAAACTTATATTATTGCAAATTGGAGGCGAATTAGAGGTTGTTGAATTATACGTTGAATATTTATTTTGCTATTGATAAAGTTTGTGGAATAAGCTTTGTCTCCGAAGAACTCATCGGAAAAAGCATCTTATTTTCAATATATGTGTTAAAGGTATACTCAATTAAGACTAAAACTTGTCTATTAATTTTGAAACGAACAGCACAGTAGATTACCGCCACTCTTTATTATACTAAATTTGAAATTTCACATATCCCTTCATGGCAATTATACAGGAGCTGGCTTCAATGGCCTCAAACTGGTAAGCATGTAAATTTGAAATTATTAGATCAATGCAAACTTTCCCTACACAGAAAGCTTCAATCATTACACAATGAATTATAAGATGTATTACAATTCTGTTGATATTTATGTTTAAATACAATACTTTGTTCTATGATTTAATGCTTCGTAATTGAGTATGGTGTTTAGCTATATAAGACCTTAATTCTTTCTAGAACAAGTTCGTAATCCCTTTTTTTTTCTCTTGCAGTTGGAACTCAACCAACATCATGAACATCAGCTTAAGAACATGTCTGTCACTCACTCTTCTTCAATCATTCTTCTTCTTCACGTGCTCCGGCAGTGGTTGCATATTTCTTCGAGATGACCAAAGCATAAGATGCCAAAATACAAGCTTGACGGACATAGGGGAATCATTACACATATTAACGATGGTTGTACAAAACAGGCCTCAGACCATCGATGTGGAGGACTGTGGAGGAGCAAGACAATTACCTCCAATATTCAATGGCATTTCAAACGCTAGCATAGATACAGTTCGCATCAGAAGATCAGGATTACAAGCTCTGCATGCGGAAGTATTTGTACCTCTGGCCAGTACACTCAGAGATTTGGATTTATCACATAATGCATTGAGAAGTGTCCCGCAAGCTATTGGGGTGCTCTGGTCACTAGAGCATCTCAATCTGCAGCATAATAGAATAGTTTTTCTCAGGCCAACAGGTGTTTTTGACGGTCTGCCTATGTTAAGAGAGCTCAATCTAGCTCACAATTACATCGGCCAAGCAAAAGATGTGACAGATGATTTCACGCAGCAACATGGTTACCAACTTAAAGGTAAGCACATTATATTATTCAGAATAAAAATGATATCGCTATGGTATCATTATCAAAAATGAATTTGATATCATCAATGATATCAAATTCATCTTTTGCGAGCATACAATGTAGTGTTACCTACAATACAAAAAGGGTGAAAAGTAAATACAATTGACAAATAGAAAAAAAAATCCATACACAAAAAAACTTCTACCTAGGTCTTTCATAATATTTAAAGAGGTCGTGGAACAGACAATTTTCTTTAAGAGAGTTATTAAAATTCTCAAATATTTTCAATAAGATATTTTAGGAGATTTTTCGTTTGGATAGTTAGTTGAAGGCGCTGCAGCTTTTAAAATCAAAGTGATATAAAATACTGGAAAAGATGTATTCGAATTTTGCTCGTTGATTTTCTGCAATATGAATTAAGGAATAATTATAAACTTTAAGGTGGTTTCTCAAATTGCCTGCTCAGTAAACGCGAAACTTTCTGACACATTTTCTGTCTCACTTTTAAATGTAAAGGCACAGAATTGACAGTCTGATTATTGAAGCGATTTGGAATCGAATTATATTTTCCATTTTTTGATAAATAAATTACTTAACGAGTTTTAAGCCATTTTTGTTACATGACGGCAGGTTTTTCTCCTTTCTCTCGCAGTCACGTCCGGAAATACGGTTCAAACTGCCAACTTTGGCAGTATTTTCTAAAAGATCTTTAGCATTTACCAAAAAATGAAAAAGTCTTTCGATTGCACAGATTCTGAATAACAACACCTGCCACTTTTATGCGTTTCCGAACAAATTAGAGAATTAATTAAAGAATGTGTCAGACAGAAGTGGCCACTTTGGATTTGAGAATAGCCCTAAAACGTATGATGTATTTTAATATCTTTAAAAATACAATTAATTTTTTTTTTTTTTTTTTTTTTTAATCGGTAATATCTCGAATTTCAACATTTGGAAAAATAAAATATATTACATGAACTCCACTGTTTTACTTAAAAGGTGACTATAAATAATAGAAGAGATTTTACAAGTTAAAAATATACATTTTATTTAAAACTTCTTAGTACTTTCAAGCTTTTGCAAGCTCTTCATCACAGAATATTTTAATAACTAATTGCTGTTTATTTATACAAATATGTCGCTTCCTTATGAAAATGAGAGAGCCAATGATTATCAGAGAAACGAATTATCATAAAACGAAGTGACGTATTTGTATAAATAAACAGCAATTAGTTATTAAAATATTCTGTGATGAAGAGCTTGGAAAAGCTTGAAAGTAGTAAGAAGTTTTAAATAAAATATACATTTTTAGCTTGTAAAATCTCTTTAATTATTTTTAGCCACGTTTTCAGTAAAACAGTGAACTTTTTAAAGTTCATATAATATATTTTATGTTTGAATCAAGGTGAAATATTGCGTTTCGTCTTATGATATTAGATATGAGAAAATAAATTTTCTCTATTTTTTTCAAATGAAAAAGTACAAAAATATGTAATATGTGTTATGGATTATTCCGTCCCTCAACTTATGTTCTAACATACTATTTCCCAATAACAATTTCCCAAAAAATTTCTCCGCGTACGTAATAAATCTCAGAAGGCCTAATTTAGAATAAATATATAGAATCAAAGTCAGGGACATGACCAGGAGAAATATTTGGGACAAAGTCAAATAACTATATATTTCGACAAAGTAAGGCTTCATTTTTATGCATCGCTGCAGATTTCGATGCAGAAAAGAATCTTCAATTGTTATCATTGGAAAATTCCTAAAAATAAATATACTTGAAATTACAATTACATATTTGACCGATTCATGAAAGAATTCTGGTTCTTATAAATTTTTTCAAGCAAAGTTTTCATGAAATGCTACACTGAAATGAGCATTTCCTTATTTATTTCCCGATCAATAATTTAAATACTGGACTTTTGAAGGACATCACCATCCGGAGTTAATACAAAATTTCCCTGTTACATATTCATGCGCTCATTATATAGAGAATAAGTTTTTTGACACTTACTTAATGCTTAACGAATTTTATTTATTTTTGCCACCGCGATCGAAAACTCAACCCATTTTCTTTCTTTGAAAAAAAAAAAAAAAAAAAAAAAAAACTAGTAATATGTTGCTGAGTTTAATATCTTACCTACCATTTATTCGGACACCCAACATCAGGAAGACAATTTTTCTTACGAATTTTGAATGCTACGGAAGGTGACATTCAATTTAAAGGTCACAAAAATCGTAACGTATTTGTTAGCATTAGTTATTAATTACTGAAGTACTTGTTGAAAAATGTATCATTTTACTTTGAATTTAGTAATTATAATAATTACTAGAGAACAGGAATTCAGAATTTAGTGTCGCCCCCGACATTTCCATTACTTTAATATATCCTGATGGACTGATGGCTTCTATTATTATGAAACAGTCATTATAAATGAAGTGTTAGGTGAAGATGAAAGAGCAGTCGTAAAAAGTTAGACCTCTGATTTTCTGATCAAAATGGGAAAAAAATGGCCATTTTTTTTTTTTTGAAAAAAAAATTATGGCCATTTTTATTATCAGGCTTAATTTTATTATCCTATATTTTATTAATTTTATTTTATTATCAGGCCTAATTCTTAAAACAGATATTATTTTTAACTAAAGTTTAATTTCCACTTTTCATATTACTGGAAAATTAAATTTTATTCCTATACGTCACGCAATTTACATAAGAAGTATTAACCCCTTGAAAGGCGGTGGGATATATTATATCCCACCTAATTTAGATAAGATTCGCACCAGAAACTTTTAACTAAACTTTATATTTTAACTTTTTTTTTGGGGGGGGGGGGGGGGGTTGAAAAATTGTTTTTCCTTATTTTAAAATAAAAATTTTCGATTATTTCGGTGAGAATTCAATACTATAGAAACATTATTGCTTGCCCTCAAAGGGTTAATTGAGGCTTTGATCGTTGGTATTATGTAAAGAAAAATCAATGAAAACTGCACCACTATGACACAATCGTAATTTCTTTTCAACGAAATCTAAAAATAACGTCATTTTCACCCTCGCAAAACTTACATGCATTCTTTTCATATTCATATTCACTATTTTAAAAATACTTTAACATGCTATGGATTATTAATAAATATATAGTCCCAAACTTGATGTCACGTTTGTCGTTACAATTTTGCATGTATACATTCGCAATCTTTAGAGGGTCAAATCTGAGTGCCGGCGAAATCTAGAAATATTTATATTGCACTGCGCCAAGTAATTTCTTATTGTAAGCTGCTAATGGTTTTACAACAACTGATTTGTCTAAATCCAGGTTTAAATACAATACCCATTTATTCCAATAGAGTTCTAAAATTATCCGATTATTTCATACTAAAATAATTCTATCAGTTATTCTTCCATATAACAAATGATAATAGAAAAATGGAATGGACACACGCCTAAAAATTTTAAAAAGCAAGTTAAAAATTTTTGCTATTTTTAGAAATGATCACGGTAAGCATTGACACAAACTGGCCGATGATTTTGAATGAGCTCGTGATGATGCGGGGGGGGGGGGGGGGGGGAGTTTCTAACGTACACAAGTTGAAAAGGAAATGAATTATTAAATGAAAAGCTAGATTATACTACGTGTTAGTAGCCATTGTCATTTTAATTAACGAATAACTTCATATAAAGTTGCGAGTACTCATCGGGCAATTTTATAGTGGACGAATAATAGAAGCAACTGAATTTGGCTATCTTTGTTCTTTCCGATTTTATTGTTTATCCATCCTGTATTTGAAAAGGATATATATATATATATATATTTATCTAATCCAAAAATTGCGCCTTATCTTTCAAAAGCGCATATCTTAGCAAATATACATCTTTTTGAGGACGTGTATCGGAATTTAAGTGGCATTTTGTAACCGCCCAGGAATATTGATGGCTTGAAATTCTCTGTTATCGTTCATTCATTAAATAACACATTCATTATACCCTTTTTAATTAACAAATTAATACCGGTTTAAAGTTTAAATAGTCTACTTAGATAATAATTTAACCGCAAATGGCTGTTATCTTTCTAGAACGAAAAGCTAAGTACTCTGTGTGTATTTTAAAAGAGAGTTCCTCTTCCTACTAATTTAACTCGGTCGAGGCTGTGATTGCTTTTACCTTTTAGAAGCTAGTTTTAAGTTGTTGTTGCTTGTTTATATTGGAGACTTAGAAAAGGGAAATTGTTAATAAAAAGATAATAATAATAAATTAAAGAACAAATGAATTACTGACTATAGGTCGAATTTTGATACACAAAAGCATTGACGAGAAAAAAAAAGAAAAAAAAAGACATGGAAAATTAAAGTTATACACAATAATAAAAGTGGATCCCCCCCCCCCCCCCCTGAAAGGAATGCTCTAAATACAGAATAAAATGTATTCATAATATCCGACTTATCAAAATTGTTAGCTATATTATAACGAAGAATCAACGAAACATTGTGCGAAATGTCTACATTATAACAAAAAATAACTGAACTATTAAAACAAATTATTATAATTTATATAAATTGAAAGAAAAGAACGAAAAATCATGCGATCACAGATCCTTTCCAACACTTCCAAAATAATTTAACGACACCTTGCCGTTTAATAATGTAAATAAAATACCTAAATTTTTTTTTTTTCAGAAAACATAAAACACATTTGAATAATAGATTTCAGTAATCATCGATGATAGCCGGAAAAGAGCTGCAATTCTTTTGTGCAACTCTGTATATGATCTATAGATTTGTATATATTCTATATACTTACATAGTATGCTAAAATTTAGTATAGTATGAAACATGCATAACACAGTTAAAAATTCACCTTCAGCAATATTTACCATTAGACGGTAACGTACTTGAATTATTTTGTACAGACCTGTGTATTATCTTTAGAATTTTATACACGTCACATATTAAGCTGAAATTTAATTCAGGCAAAAACACACTTAAAACTACTGAAATCATACTGCCAAAAATTATCACCCATATGTATGGGGCCGTTCAAATATTACGTAAGCACCTAAGGGGGGGGGGGGGGAGGGGGTTAGCGATTTGCTTATTTTTGCTGACAAGGGGGGGAGGGGGAGTTTGAATGATGCTTACGTAAGACATTTTCAAAATCTCTTAACTTGTAAAAAAAAAAAAAAAAAAAGAAAAAAAATATTAAAAATTTCAAATTGAAAAAAAGAAATAGCAAAAGAATACTTATCTTGAAGTTCTGATGTCAGTTATTTTGACCGCACAAGGAAAACATAAACAATCTCTTTTATCTAGAGGTGACTGTTCATGTTTGATGCATGAGCAGGGCTTAATTTCTAACAAAAAAAGTACCGGAGCCCTACTGTTCTGCGGTACCGGTACTAACAGCCATACCGTCCCCCTCCCCTCCTGCTACTGCAATCTGCATATTTATATTTCATACATTATTTGCCAAAATGTAAAGTATTTTTTTCTATAGAAAAATAAAAAATTTAAATGTATCTATCAGCATATACTTAGTTGCGAACTATTCCACTTTTTAGCAATCACTCCTTCCGAATAGAATTCTTTGCCTAATTTTAATGTTGTTAATTGCAGAATTCTGCGATTAAATGTGGTAAGGATTATGATTCGGAAATAGTGTTAACACCAAAAAGGAATAGTTTGCAGCTATGCATTTTTATGAAAAAATGAATCAAATTTACAGAGATTTATATTTATATGCTGAAGAATGGAACAACATTTTTCAATTTCCTATAAATGGTGCATATCTTAAACTACAATCGATTCCTTCCGTATAATGATCTTTTGTGGTGAGTCCCCGAAAATCAGATTAAATTAAAAATTTAACACCGTTATTGGAAAGATTCGATGCTTTTATAGAAAAAGGGGAAACCCTGCTCGACTGCTTTCTAGCCAAGACCACAAACTGATATAAAAATTGAATCCGTTTCATCTCCATCTCCTACGCGTGCGACACATTACGTCACATATAATTGTTTTGGTAAAAAAGAATGCAAAACTTGGAGATGGGAAGGAATGAAAGGGTAATTTAGGCTTCGTTTTTTCGGAAGCGTTGCTACACTGGGCTCCGGAGCCCTGTATTTATGAGCTCGGCTGAATTCCGATCAATATTTAAATATTTACTAAGGACGGAGAAGTACCGGAGCTGAGCTCCGATCGGCTTACTTAATTTTGTACCTTACTAAAAATGAAATGTAATCCAATTGAATTGAAAGCAGTGTATCTCAAATTCACAAACAGATAAATAATGTTTCCAGTGATCTAAAAAAAGAAAAATAATCCTTAAAAAGGAAACGACAAAATGATGAATACCAAAGAAAACATCGAACCACCAAACGAACAAAGCTTGAAGAAATCTGCCATGATAATCCAGACATTAAAAAAAAATTAGCTTTGAGGGAATCAGTAGGAAGACCAAGTTTAAATGTAAATAAACCATTATTGCTTAAGGCAATAGCAGACATAGCTATTATTGGAAGCGCTGCAGATGCAAAAAGAAGAAGCGAGTCAATACGAATTGTCAAAACTCTCGATAACTTGACTGTAGAACTGAAAAAGGTTGGTTTTGCAATAAGCATGAGTGGAACATATCTTCGTTTGCTTCCAAAAAATTCCTCAACCATCGAGGGTCGAAGACATGTCACCACAGTGCCGATAAAACTTTCTTCGGTTCAGACTGATTATTACCGATCTCACATTGATACCCAATTTCTAGTGACATCCATCCGCTATTTAGAAACTTTAGCTTCAATTCTTGGACCCATGCAACTGTTTCTTCTTTCACAGGATGACATACTGCGTGTACCTTTGGGAATTACACCAGCCAATAAACAGTCCCCGATACTGATGCATATTGAGTATCGTGTATCCTTACCCGACCACGAGTGGGTCATCGCTGAACGCCACAAACTTATCCCATCTATTTACGCTGGTATTGTGATTGCTCCTGGCATGGCAGGTCAAAGTATATAAAAAGCCATAGGTTATACTGGTCCAACGTTTATTGCTATAAGAAGTGGGAAACGCAGTTCTTCCACAGCAAATACTCATGCTCAGGATTTTGAAACTCTATTAATACTCAAAGACTTTGAAAAATTAGTGAAAACAGAAGAGGGTTTCATCAAACCTGTAATCATAGTTACGGTTGATGGAGCTCCAAATGAGAATCCCCACTACCAGAAAGTTATATCGTTTGCTATTAACCATTTCAAAAAGCATGATTTGGATGGAAATTTCATTGCGTGCAATGCTCCTGAAAGAAGTGCATATAACTGAGTAGAAAGGCGAATGGCACCTTATGATCATTATGGTTCCCATCTCGATGAGAACGGTAGCACTATTGATGAAGAAATAGAGAAAAATAACTTTGCATATGCTGGTAAAACTCTCGCAGATATCTGGAACTCATTAAACATTGACGGTTATCCTGTTACGGCCACATATGTTGATTCAGGTGAACCAGACTCTCTTGGTTATGACTTGGATTGGTATTCGAAGCACTTACAAGAAAATCAATACTTGCTGCACACTATGAAATGCGAAGAAAAGAATTGTTGCTCTCCTGCACGTAGTGAATTATTTCGTATATTAAAAGGACGATTCATTCCTCCTCCAATTAAAATGATACAATCGTCAAATGACATCATTACAAGTGAGGAGGGGGAATTTATAGATTTAAGTCTCCGTCTGGCCTTAAATATCAATATTACAGGGATTTTTAAAGATGCTGAATGATTATTTTTGCCCTTCCATAAAATTGCAATTTTCCCCAAGAACTTGTGGAAGTTATGGCCAATACCATGCATCTCAGAAGCCAGCAAACAGACACAAAAAAAATTCAGCACAGTGAAAAAAGCGAGAAGGCCTGCCTTATACGACCATTGAAAATTGCTGCTCGTCGAGCAAATGAACTTATGCGCTTCGTAAAATTCGTGAAAGATACAGAAGATGTTGACCGTATCAAGGAAGATGAAGTTGATCAAGATTGCATCCGAAAAGAAAGCGATGAAGATAATCAAGTAAAACTGGAAACCAATATCATAACAGATATGGAAAAATGGCTTGAGCAGCCGTGGTCAGCATCGGAATAGATATTGGCATGTTCAAATTTAAATTTTTCAAATGGCTAAGTTCTTCTAAAATTGTGATCTAAGAAAATTTCTTAAATAGAATTGTAAAAAAATAAAACAAGCATTTATTATTATTTTTTTTAAGTCGAGTAGAGTTTTTTTTTTTTTTTTTTAGTTGTGTCCTAAATTTTTTTTAAGTGGAGGGGGGGTGGTTGCAATTTTCTTACGTAATTATTAAGGGGGGGGGGTTGCGATTTGCTTATTTTTGCTGACAAGGGGGAGGGGGGGGTCAAAAATTGTCAAAAACATGCTTACGTAATATTTGAACAGCCCCTATTCGGTGTTTTGAATTGCCCTGTATATAATTATTTTTATATAATACAAATATCTTTTACAATGCTAAGTGCAGTTGAGCTTGAAAATGCATATATCAAATTAAAAAACACTTTTAAGTTATTCACCCTCATTCTCAGTATTGCTTACGAACTCTTTTGTGTGGCCTTGTATATGGTCTATAGCGACATAGTATGCAAAATTTAGCTAAGCTTAAAAACTCATTCCATAACTGAAAACGCATTTTCAGCAACCATTTCTAATACACGATGCCTCGAATACAGAATTGTATCCAAATTCTTTTATGTGTCCCTGTAAATGAGCGATAACTGCGATGCACATCATATTCTACTGCAAGCATCTTGTAGTAAACCTTAGTAATGTATATCAATTTCATCATGTTTGAAATATTGCAACATAATTAAATGCGAACAGTTTTTCCCGGAAGATCAGTACATAAACTCTTTTGTGTGACCCTGGTAAATGAAAGATAAATACTTTGCACTCATATTCTACAGGAAGCATTTTTTAGTGCACCTAAACAACCCATATCAATTTTATTATGTTTGTAACAGAGTGACATCATTAAAATACGCCGCAAACAATTTTTCTTCATAGACCAAAATATAACGGAACACTTTTGAGCTTCCCTGTATACGTATTTAAGTGCTAATTCTATAGTAATCATCTTCTAGTGCACCTCAATAAGGTACATAAATTTCCTTACGTTTAAAATAGTGTAACACTATTAAAATACAACGCAAATGATTTACCCCTCCCTCCCACTAGAACGTAATGTAACGGAATACTTTTAAGTGACCCTGTAAACGAACTATAGATGCTACACACTTCATTTTCAATACCGAACATGCCAGAGTAAACCTCATTAATATATATCAATTGTTTAAAAATCCGAGCATATTTACGCGAGTTAGAGCTCGGACGGACAGACAAACACACAAACCGAATTCATAAACACTCTTCAACTATGTTGGAACGTGTTAAAAAGCATACATACACCAAAAAAAAATTAACAGCAAAATAAAATTACGAGAGCTGAAAGTTTACAGAAGACAAATAGATTTTCATTTTAGTAGTATTTCAGACGATTTCTCGGTACAGTAGAGTTCTGATTATCAGAGTCCCTCTTAACCGAGTTATTTTCTTCTGATGGACTGATGACTTCCATTATTATGAAACAGCCATTATAAATGAAGTGTTAGGTGAAGATGAAAGAGCAGCCGTAAAAAGTTAGAACTCTGCTTTTCTGGTTAGAATGGGAAAAAAAATGGCCTTTTTTTTTTTTTTTTCGATAAACAAATTATGGTCATTTTTTTTCAACAACAAAAAATAACAATCAAGGGATTTTTCAAATAAACAATTTCACTCCCCGTTTTTCTTAAAAGTAACAGAAATGTACATCAAAGAAATGCTGCTAGTACCATAAATATGAATGAATAAAGTGAAAATTTATATTTCATCTCCTTAGTTGGTGACGATTTGTGTAAATCCGGTTTATGCTAGTTTTTTGCTTATCCGAGGTGAGCTCCGTCCATATTAACTCGGATAATCGGGACACTACTGTAATACAATAAGTAAATATAGAAATCCATAAAAGAGCTGAAGGTATGAAAACATTAAAATAGAAATTGGGATGAGAGAATGCAGTGGGCTGCATCCATTAATTTGGTGCACTAATTGTGAGTTCAGTAATCAAAAGTCTATAAAAAATGATGGCCTCTGTGCGAGACTAATGAAGCTTAAAATATTTCTCAGGATTATTTAAGGAAAACACACAAAAGAAGGTGTAAAATCGAGCAGGAGATTACGGAATAAATCTAGTAATGAACAAAGCAAGAATGGCTGAAATCGTTTCATAAGTCATACTTGATGCTTAGACACTTAGAGGAGATGGCTAGATACAAAGAAAATTTAGAAAAGAGATCACTGCAAAGTAATAAATAATTGTTACGCATGGATTATTAATTACATTTGATTTTTTCCCTTCATGTCTGCCCAAAGAAGAACTTAGCTTTATTTAAAAGACTCAATCTATTTTAAGATAAAAAAAAAAAAAAGGAAAAGAAATAGGACATTTTCCCGACTTTTCGGCTTTTTAATCGAACTTTTTTTTCCCCACATTGAAAATTATATTTTATTATTTATAATCAGTATTTAAAACTGAATAGTTTAATGCAAACAACCAACCTATTTTAAAGATTTTAAAAAAAAGAAAAAGAAGATTATTTTTCGACTGTTTGGTTTTTGGTCGGACTTCCCCCCCCCCCCCCCCAGTTGAAAATTATACTTTATTACAAATTATGCAAATACCTTTTTAAAGACATGTTTTTATCTCTGTCTGCAAAATAACATTGCAAAAAAACCTTATAGAGATGACACCCTGGAATGCTCTTTTGCTGCCATACTCTTGAGAACTCAATGATATTATTCCAAAAGCATTATAGTACCAAACATGACTTTTAGAAATAATAGCCGATAAAAATGAATAGTTTGATGCAAACAAAACCAACCTATTTTAAAGATTTTAAAAAAAATAGAGCACTTTTTTACTTTTCGGCTTTTTGATCGCACTTTTTTTTTTCCCCCACGTTGAAAATTATATTTTATTACAAATTATATAAATACCTTTTTAAAGACATGCTTTTATCTGTGGCTGCAAAATAACATTGCAAAAAAAGTTTTACAGAGATGACATCCTGGAATGGTATTTCGCTGCCATACACTTGAGAACTCTATGATACGAAACATGACTTTCAGAAATAACGGCTGTTTCGAAATCGTTGTTTAAAAATGTTCCAAGCAAAAAGGTTGCTGCTACTTTTTATTTCATTTTTAACACTTTCCAACAAAGTTGAAAAGTGTTTATGACTTCGGTTTGTCTGGCCGTCTATACGCGCTCTAACTTTCGTAAATATAGTCGGATCGTTCTGAAATTTTTGGATGTTAGTGACCTCTACCGTAGCACGATCCCTATTTCAAATAAAGTTTCTAGCATGTTTAATTCATTTACAGAGACAGTCAAAAGTTTTCCGTTACATTACGGCCTATGGGAAAAAATCGTTTAAAATGGTTTTTAATGATGTTACACGCTTTCAAACATAATAAAATTCATATGCATTTATCAAGTGCACTAAAATATGCATTCTATAGAATATACGAAGCAAAGAATAGTTATTTATCATTTACAGGGCCACACAAAATAATTCCGTTACAGAAAGATATGGGGGTGGAGGGAATTGTTTGCGGCATATTTTAATTTTGTTAAATTATTTCATGTATAATGAAATTGATGTACGTCACTGAGGTTTACTATAACTTATTTCATGTATAATACGAAGTGCATAGCATTTACAGGGACACACAAAAGATTTCAGATACTATATTGTGTCCGAAGTACTGTACAGTAGCGATGATTGCTGGAAATGCATTTTTATATATGTTATGTGCTTTTATGTTTCACTATATTTATGCAGAGTATATGGTGTGTATAAATGTTGTAATTTATATACAGGGCTACACAAATTAATTCGTAATGGTTACTGGGTATGATTGCATATTGCTTAAAGGTTGTTTGTAAATGAGTTATGCATTTTTACGCGGAACTGCATTTTGCTTATTAAGAAATGTTTGTAGAACATAGATAAAAGGATATACAGGGTCACGCAAAGCATTGGATACATGGCCGTCTATAAATGATAATTTCTGGAAATGTGATTTCAGTAGTTTTAAGAATGTTTTACTTTGAATTAAACTTTAGCTAAATAGTGGCGTGTAATAAAGGTACTAGGTAAACAACACGGATGTACAAATGTATACAAGTATGTTTTGATCTATTAGTATAAATTGCTGAAACAGAAATTTCAATCTGTTATGAGTTTTCTTGCTAAACTAAATTTTCTCATTATATAGTATATATATCAACCTACAGATCAAATACAAGGCTGCTCAAAAGAATTGGAATACATATTTGGCTATATACGGTAACTACAGAAATCAGTTTTTCAAATGTTTCATGCGTTTTCTAAAATGTTTACTTAGTTCTCATATATACCTTATTTCTCTAAATAACGAAGTTTTGTTAAAGCATTCAGGAAGTGTTGGAAAGTGTTTCATAATCTATGCTAAACGCATGATTTTTCTTACTTGTTATTTTTATTTTTACTTTAAATATTACGCTGAAGAGTGGGCTTTTTTTTTATGTAACCTTAAAACTTCCGTATGCAAAACTGATTTTGGCAGTTTGTGAGATTTCTTGTTATTTATTTTTTAAACGTTTCATTTTTATACATCACATATTTACTGAAGCACTTTTTATAAACATTTAAACGACGAATTTATTACTTTTAAGAGTAGTAATTCTACAAAACTACTGCTAGACAAAATTTTAACTGCTCCAATGTTTTATTTATTTATTCATTTAATTTTTCTATATTAGACTAAGGAACTATAAAAAACTAGAAAAGAGGAATTCTGCTTTTTCAGAATTTAGTGTCGCCCACGGCATTTCCATTACTTCATTTTCTTCTGGTGGACTGGTGGTTTCTATTATTATGAAACAGCCATTATAAATGAAGCGTTAGGTGAAGATGAAAGAGCAGTCGTAAAAAGTTAGAACTCTGATTTTCTGGTGAGAATGGGGGGGAAAAATGGCCATAATTTTTTTTTTTTTTTCAAAAAAAATTATGGCCATTTTTTTTTCCGGTTAATAACTCGAAATGAAAATAACTCGGTTAAGGAGGACTCTACTGCAAAACATATTTCAATTTTAAGACTTAAAGCACACGCTTTTATTTTATGTAAAATGACGTCATTTGCATTAAAATTAAATATAGTTCATAATAGCTCCATGTTTTATCATAAATCATTCATTTATATTTCCCCCAAAATAGCACGTATTTTAGTTAATTTTTTTTTCAATTTTTATGTGAAAATGGCAACAAATATAATTGCTATTTTCAACAATTTTTTCTTTACTTTCTACAGAAATGGAGTACTTGAGTTGCCAAAATGAAACAAATGTCGCTAAAAACTACAAAAAAAAAAATTAATATTTCAAAAACAAATGGAGATGCAGTTTTCAAACAAATGGCATTAAAAAGACTTTTTTTCCCCCAATACTACGGTATAAACACTGAAAATGTGCGATGCTTAGAAGTTTTGAAAAATGCTGTAGAGTATTTAATCGCACAATGAAACATCGGCTTTTGTTTTACGGCTGGCGTATATAAGGTAACGTTATTTATTGGAGACAAAATAAGCTGGGAGAAAGAAATAGCATTCCGGGGGCTAATAGAGTTGAATGTTATGTTTGACTGAATGCATTCATTTCTCTTATGAACGACTGAATATTATGTTTCGTTTTCGGCACAAAATCTTAGTTTTGGCAAAAATACTGTCGAATATTCGACCGGGATCGAAACTATCCGTATTTCTAAAATATCGTTTATTCCTTCGGGAATTTTCAACATCATTTATTGATTTGAGGTGCATTGGCTTAAATGAGAGTCTGTTTATTTATTGTTATAAACTTCGCTGTTACTTCATTCAATACATATTCGTAAATTTTGAAAGCGCTTTTCACGTGCTCTTTAAAATCTGCAGACTTAGTCGTGATAGATAATTTTTAGTTTGAATGCCGCAGAAGTGTTTTGAACGTGTTCTAATGCAGGTGTACAATAAAAGTACAGAATAAAACAAATGATGATCATTTATAAAAGTCATTATTAAAGGTAAAATGAGATATGTATACTTAAAACATTTCTTAATTAGATGAAATTCGTATAATTAAGAAAGCGTTCGGTGTTATTGATAAATTACATATTATTTCATACGAAAATTAGAAGTTCTGAGCACAGGCACAGAAAGCCAACTTGGAACTAAAGTTTCCAAACAGGGGCACATATACATGCATGTGTATTTGTTAGAAATGTGTTTCTTTATAGGCATAATTAATTTTATATACATACATATATATATAATTAATTAATAATTATATACAGTGAAATGCGTTTAACACAAAAACGCTTAACATGAAAAATCGGTTAACACGAAATGATATAAAAGTACGGACAGTACATTATGCAATTTAATACATTTTTTTTCTTTAACACGAAACAAAAATCGTTTAACACGAAAAAAATTAGCTTTCATCTAGTTAGTTTGAGTTAAAATTGGTGAATTTTGTGTTAAAAACGCCGCATTTTGGGCGAAAATCAGGGAATTTCCTGTTTTTTGTAAATTAACTCATGTTTTATGAGCACAATGGCTGAGAAATCGGTGCGAAAACGAACTGCTATTTCGCTTCAAATGAAGATGAAGCGCGCAATGCTGTAGTTGGGTGGGAACGCTGTTCCCAGGAATATTTGTTTTTTTACCGTAATATATATATATATCGCGAACAAGCACTTTTTCTTCTTCTTCTTCTTCTTCTTTTTTTTTTTTTTTTTCTTTTTTTAAAGCGAAATGATAATTTATGCTAGTTTTAAGAAGATCCGTTTCACTTATATTCATAAGTCGCGTTAACAGAGTTATTTTCTTCTGATGTACTGATGGCTTCTATTATTATGAAACAGCCATTATAAATGAAGTGTTCGGTGAAGATGGAAGAGCAGTCGTAAAAAGTTAGAACTCTGATTTTCTGGTCAGAATGGGGGGGGGGGGGAAAATGGCCATAATTTTTTTTAAAACTCTGATTATCTGGTCAGAATGGGGAAAAAAAATGAAAATTATTGCTATTTTTTTTCCTCATTTTGATCATAAAATCAGAGCTCTAAATTTTTACGGTTGCTCTTTCATCTTCACCTAACACTTCATTTATAATGGTTGTTTCATAATAATAGAAACCATCAGCCCATCAGAAGAAAATGATCCATTCCAAAGGTATAAGTTCGAATGAAAAAATTATTTAATACTTTGAGCAGAAACAAAAGGGTACACCTGCAGTTTTCATGACACTAAAAGAATCACATAGCTGGCAATTTGTACGGTTTTGTTACCTCTAAAATTTAATACAAATTTATGCCCTATTTAATTGTTGACAATTGTTAGATTTCAGCGTTTGAATTAGGTAAAATTTACTAGTAAGTTTTAGTTGTAAGAAAAAATCTTAGAAATAGATAGCTATGCAGTAGCGTAATATTGCAGCAAAATTGACATTCAACAAACAATAAACTATCAAGGGCTTTTTCAAATAATCAATTTCATTTCCCGTTTTTCTTAAAAGTAACGGAAATGTATATCAAAGAAATGTTACTATAGTACAATAAAAATTAATGAATAAAGTGAAAATTTATATTTTATTTCCTTAGTGGGTGCCAATTTGTGTAAATCCGGTTTATCCGTGTTTCTTTTTACTTATCTGAGGTGAGCTTGGTCCATATTAATTCGGATAATCAGGAGTCTATTGTAATAATCATAACTGTTAATTGAAAAAAGTTGGCTTTAGCTAAATGTTTTAAATTGGATTTTGGCTTAGAAAAAATCCGGTAGCATCAACATCTATTCTATGAAAAGGTGAGTTCCCACAAATATTTTTTCCAACTACAACACAGTGAAGAGTCTTAATGCAGTTGATGAAAAAGAAGGACGGAAACAGAAATCTGCAAAGAGTTTGGTATTGCCAATTCTACTTTATCAACAATAATAAAAAACAGGGATCCTATTACGTTAATGTTTGAGCGCAGTATGTTTAAGCCAGAGAGAAAACGTATGAGAACTGCTAAGCACGAAGATTTAGAGACAGCTTTGCTTATTTGGTTCAAACAAGCTAGATCTGAAAATTCTGAAAAAGACACTTAAAAAAAATATATATATATATATATATATATAAAAGGAGGATATCTGATTTTTCCCTTCCAAAACAATATTTTTTTTTACTTGAAATCCTAATGGATGCAACTTACAAATAGTTTAACAGGAAATCGAAATAAAATTTGACGACGTCGAAAATTTTTGTGAGTTTTGTTCTTTTTTTACGAATCTTTTATTGCGAAATTCTTTTAACGCGAAAAAAATTTTCGGTCGCCTCAGTTTCGTGTTAAAGGTATTTCACTGTGTATATATATACAATTAATAATTATATATATATGTGTATATATATATATAATTTACTTTAAGACAGTTTCGTTTTCGGCCTAAATTAGGAATATAACAGAAATTTGGCTTCGGTCTTAAAAACTTGTTTCGCTCGAACACTATATAAGAACTACGAAAAGTCTCCAGCGTTGAAAAATGTATTTTCCAGATAATATTATTCACAGTTTTAAAATGAAGGATGAGAATTCAACCATTTCATATTGCAACTAATTTGAAATTATAATTTACAGAATTTTCAGCGATATAATCATCAAATGCTAATATGGAGAAAGTCTGGAGGAAATAGGCGATTCAAGGCATTTTCAATGTAGTTAAAATTCAAAATATACATTTAAATTTACTCCTCTGTCATTTGTGCTTCACATTTCATTTTTTAGGGTAAACAAAGTAAAATAAATAAACAAATAATCATAACGAAATTGGATTTTCTTAATGATTTCATTATATTTTCCCCGAAAAGTTAAAAAGAAAAATAAAATTAGTTTTTCTCCTTCAGCATGAGTTTGTTTATCATAACAAATTCGACTAAAAGCAAACTCTCTTACTAGTAAAATTAATTACCCAAATATTTGTGCTACAATCAATGCGAAAATAATAAAACCAATGTAAATACAAGTAAAAATAAAATTTAAGCACACATATGTTACAAAGCATAAAAAAGGAACCATTTTTTTTCAATAAAAAATTAAATTCGGTGACAAACTGCACAAAAAAGTAAGTATTCTCAAACGTAGGTGTTTGTGCTATCACTTTTTAAGCAAATCTTTCATTAAAGCTTTAAAACAACTATATTCTTACATTTTAAGTTTATTTATAAATTACTTTTCGATGGTTTTTACACAACACAAAATTGAGTATTAATGTTGATTCTGTAAAAAATAGCTTAGAGAAAATTGAAATTTGCTTTTTAGATAGGGGAGGGGCGGGGGAGGACGGAAATTTTCTTATATAAAGGATTATCAAAAAATAAGTTACCGACTTCCACAAAATCTTTAAATTCTTATTTAATGTATGACTAGTTGCATCACTGGAGTTATCTGTTTATAAATTTCGCATCAACCCGGGTAGTAGAATGCACTCCAGAATACTCTGATGAAGTGGATAACTTACTTTTCGCTAACCCTGTACATGCGACATTAATAAAAGTAGTCGTTAATCCGTCTAATAAAAGATAAAACAGAATGAGCGTGAATAATAGATATGCCAAAATATTAATATCACATTTTGTTGCTGCTAAAGAATTTAAACTATTAAACCACTGAAATGATTATATTGTTACACGGTGTATGAAATACTTCATATTTGTATACTATATAATAAGCCATTGAAACGGACGATAACAGTTTAATCGTTCGATTGTTTAATGCACTATTAATATCGTTTAAGATAATTAAACATTTTGTTTCCCCATAACATGCAGCCAGATATACTTATTGAAGCTGTAAAAATATTTTAACGATTCATTCATAATGATTTGAAATTTATCTAGGTTTCATTAGCAAAATTCATTAATCAATTTTCCAAATAATGCACTTGCGACAGTGTTCTTTTATCTTGTCCGCATCAGTATCTTGTCCACAGCGCTTTAATGTTTTCTATCACCGTGTTCCAGACATATAACATGTAAAATCGGCACCTTAATTTGAAAATTACTTTCTATAAACATTGCAATTCAAAATATTAGTAGAACAATGAAGAGATCACCTTATTATGTTGTTATTTGAAACCAAGATTTCTTGTCTTTAGCAGCTGCACGTGATGGTAATTGAATTCGTAAATTTTTGTTTATGGGAGTTAAAGTTGATTCTCTACTCTTATTACTTTCTGACTTTTACAAAAATATATTCATATAATTTAATATTTCACGCAACAGTGTGCCGTAAGCTCATTGGACATTATTAATTATTTCATTAACAGGAATAAAAAAAAATACTCTTACCTGTTATCTCGATAGCGCAACCCCGGTCCCGTCACTAACATTTATAGCGATATCTTCTTTCCGCAAGCGCTCTGTATAATCACAAACATTTATCTAGATTATAGAAAAGAAATTGATTCTTTGTTAAATTATGTGTATTTAAATTGTTGTGTGAACGGATCATACGTTTTCTTTTCACATATATTTAATAGCATATCTTGAGTAAAATATGTTGGTACACAGGCATTATATTTCCTGCACCTTTTCACAGAGCGACTACATTTTATTACAGCGAAAAAGAGAGTGAAACATACATTGGAAAAAGGTTAAAAGAATAAAAAAGAGTCCAAAGTACGTTAGTCCGTGACGTCAACATAACGGCAACCCTTCCATGTACGCGTAGAGAAAAAGAAGGGCACGCCGACCACAGGAATCCTCGTCTATTGGAGATGAGAAAGTTTGTCTTGAATAAAATGAAATGTTCTGTGATTTTTACTTTCACTTTTCAGGGGTTAGAAATCTAACACCCCCCTTTAACCCCTGAAGCATTATATCAATTGTTAAGAATTGTTTTTCTGTGGAAGCCAAACTTAGGTTTGGGAAGGGGTTTGGTTAGAAGATCAGCAGTCATTAAGTCAGTATTGATGTAGCGGAGTTTTATGATTCCACTGTCCACTAAGTGTCTTATATGATTGTAACGAAGATCTATATGCTTCGTTTTATGATGGAACTTATCGGATTCTGCAAGTTTTATTGCGGATTTGTTATCATCCATCAAGCTTATCGGGCACTGCTGTGGCATGTCCAGTTCTTTTAATAAGTTTATTATCCAAGAAATTTCTTGCGCAGCACTGGAAGCTGATATAAATTCAGATTCTGCTGAAGACATTGCGAGACACTTTTGACGTCTTGATGTCCATAAGATCGGGTTGGACCCCAAGAAAAATAGATTGCCTGACACAGATTTTCGATCTTGTGGGTCATTTGCCCAATCAGAGTCGGCGTATGCCTTCAAGACAGGTTCTTCGAAATTGGTATACGTTAATTTTAAATCGATGGTAGTTTTTAAATATCTAATGGTTCTTTTAACGGCTTCCCAGTCTTTAGTTCTGGGACGTTCATTTCTACGACATAGAATGTTAACAGCTGCACTAATATCTGGTCGGGAGACGGTTGAAATGTAAAGTAATGCGCCGACCGCCTGTCTATAGTTTACATTATCTGGTAAAAGATTTTCGTCATCGTTTAACTTAACATAGCCCGGTTCCATAGGAGTATCGGTTGGTTTTGAATTTTCTAAGCCAAATTTAATTACTAGTTCATGAATTTTGTTAATTTGATCTAGGGTCATTGTATTTTGATTAGGCCTATTAATGTTTATACCTAAATAATAATTAGCATCGCCTAAGTCTGTCACAGGGTATTCTTTCTTTAACTGACGTATTAGTTTATCAATGTTATTATCTTCCCCCGCGATGAGGAGATCGTCAACGTAAACAATTATATAAATTGTTTCATTATTTGTGGTTCGTTTGTATAGACACTTGTCAATCGAACTCTGGCTAAACCCTAATTTTGTTAACGAATCATGTATTTTCATATTCCAAGCTCTCGCTGCTTGCTTTAACCCGTAAATCGCTTTTTTAAGTTTACAAACCTTATGTTCAGATCCGGGGACAACATATCCTTCAGGTTGACGCATGTAAACTTCCTCCTTTAACTCCCCATGAAGGAAGGTCGTCTGAATGTCAACGTGTCTAAGGCGTAAGTTTTTGTACAAAGCCATTGCTAAAAAGCTTCTTATAGTAGTGTGAGACGCAACGGATGCAAAAGTCTCATCATAGTCAATCCCGTATTTCTGGGAGAAACCCTTAGCCACTAGCCTTGCCTTGTATTTTTCTATTTTACCTTGACTGTTGTACTTCGACTTAAATGCCCATTTGCTACCGATTACCTTTGTCCCTGGTGGGACCTCAACTAATTCCCAAGTACAATTTTCTTTGAGAGAATTTATTTCGTCCAAGGTAGCACTATCCATTTTTGCCTTTCCAGGGGATTTTCTATTTCCAGTATATCATCCCAGCATTTTGGTTCTTTTATTCTTACATCATTTGTTAAAAACGCGAATCTGTCAGGTGGAACCCCTCTATTAGATCTATCAGATCTACGTGGTAAAGTCTGTGGGGTGCCTGTTACATTTGTGTTCCCATCCTGATTTTGCATATCATTTTCGGTGTTATTCTCTTCTTCGTCAATTAGTTGTAATTTTGGCTGCGAATTTTTATCGCTAACTATTTCTTTATTTCCATCTGACGCATTATTTTTAACTAAGTCATGATTATCATCCTCTAAAAATTTTACTGTCCGACTTATAACTATTTTCCTTCCATCCGTGCAAATTCTAAAACCCTTACTTCTGTTGTCATATCCGACAAATATACCTTCTTGCGCGGTGTCGTCCAGCTTTTTCCTGTTTGGTTTTTGAATATATGCATATGCGCGGCAACCAAAAGTTCTAATGTTAGAAAGGTCTGGTTTACGACCAGTCCATTTTTCATACGGAGTCCGATCGCAGGATGAAGTTGGGAGCCTATTTTGAATGTACGTCGCTGTACATATCGCTTCCCCCCAGAACGAATTAGGAAGACCACTTTCCTTAAGAAGACAGCGTCCCATCTCCATTAAGGTGCGATTTTTACGCTCTGCAACCCCATTTTGGGGCGAGGAGTACGGTACGGTAAATTGATGTTCAATTCCCTCATTTTTCAAATAATCTTCGAATTCCCGACTCGAATACTCCCCCCCGTTATCGGACCGAATTGCCTGCACTTTTCTGCCAAATTTGTTAGCAGTCATTGCTGCGTATTCCTTAAATTTTGAAAAAACTTCACATTTGTTCCTTAGTAAATATATAACTGTAAAACGACTAAAATCGTCGACGAAGGTTAGAAAATAATATTTCCCCCCAACGGTTGCTGTTTGCATAGGGCCACACAGGTCACTGTGGACCAGCTCAATTGCTCTCGTAGCTCTAAAACTAGCGTGTTTGGGGTAAGGCATATCGGTTAATTTTGACGCGAGGCAAACTTCACATTCATTACTGTGCTTGCAGTTATCAATTTGAATCCCTGAAGCCATGTTTTTATCAACTAATTCCTTTATGTGGTTAATATTTCGATGACCCAACCTTACGTGCCACTTATGTAAACAATTTTTCTTTTCACAATGATTTATTATATTTACATTTTGAGTAGAACCGGATTTCAAATTACTTTGATATAAGTTATTATTTATATGACCCTCAAGGTATGTTACACCTTTATGAGTTATTTTACACATATTATCTTTGAATACAGCTACGCAACCATTTTCGGTAGCTTGTTTGATGGAAATTAAATTTGTTTCGATCTCTGGAACATATAAGACATTTTTTAATGTTATGGTTTTATTTGTGTTATCTGACATAACAGTGTTTAATATTACCGATCCGTAACCGTCAGAATGTAATTCTTGACCGTTTGCTATAGTGACATTCGATTTGTCATAATTGAAGTCATGAAATTTATTTTTATCGTTGCAAATGTGGGTTGAAGACCCAGAATCTATGACCCAGAGATCTTTAGAACCATTACCAATGAAAAATGTTATGTTTTTGTCTGCGCGTTTTTCCTTATCGAAATTTTTGTTTTTAGAACCGTTCGCGCTTACGTTATCTTGAAAACACACTGCCGACCTGTTAGGCATATTGTTAAATTGGTTTCTGAAATTTTTTGGTTTTGGTTTCTCATTGTTTTTGTTTTTTAATTTCCAGCAATCTTCAATATTATGCGAGGTCTTCTTGCAGTATTTACAAAATTTACTATATCTATTTTGTGCACATTTCACCTTCAAAGCAGAGTTGTTGTGAAAATTTTCGTGATTGTTCTGTCGCTTATTAAATTCATCTACCAGCTTTCCGCGGATAAATTCTGGGGTAAGTTCATCATTATTTCTTGTTTCGAGAGCACAGATTAATGTATCGTAACTTGGTGGTAAAGAGCACAAAAGCAGGGCCGCTAGGTGTTCATTATTAATATTCTCACCAATAGCGGTTAACTTATCGCGAAGCTGGTAAATGTTAGTTAGGTGCTCTATCATATTGCCATTTTCGGCTAACCTGCTAGAATACAACTTTCTTAGCAGGTACAATTTATTGCTAAGATTACTTCTCTCATGCACACTCTTAAGCGCATTCCACACTTCGCGCGCTGTCTGCAGATTTTTTGTGTGTATAATCTGTGAATCGTCTATTAGTAAATTTATAATCGCTTTGGCTTTGCGATTTTTATTAGTATAATCATCGGTGACGGGATTTGGGGGCTCATTTATAATTACGTCATAGAGATTTTCTTTTTGTAAATAGTTCTCTAAGCGAAATTTCCACACATCGTAGTTATCTACGGTGAGTTTTTCAATTATAGCATCTTTCAGTATGCTCATTTTTGTTTATTTTCTTTATTACTCTAATATTTTTCAAATTTATATAGATTGCAAATAATCTTATATATTCTCATCTAACTGTAAATTGCAGTGAGTAATATAAAGTTGACTTGAATAACAATTCAATATATTAATTATATGATAACATTCAATATATTCATATAATATGTGCTTACACTTTCTTATATTCGTGTAGCAAAATATTTAGTCCTATGCTTACTCTTTCTTATTATATATACATTTCTAATATGGCACACACTATTTTAGCACTAATTCGGTACTCATAATCTTTTACAAAAATATATTCATATAATTTAATATTTCACGCAACAGTGTGCCGTAAGCTCATTGGACATTATTAATTATTTCATTAACAGGAATAAAAAAAATACTCTTACCTGTTATCTCGATAGCGCAACCCCGGTCCCGTCACTAACATTTATAGCGATATCTTCTTTCCGCAAGCGCTCTGTATAATCACAAACATTTATCTAGATTATAGAAAAGAAATTGATTCTTTGTTAAATTATGTGTATTTAAATTGTTGTGTGAACGGATCATACGTTTTCTTTTCACATATATTTAATAGCATATCTTGAGTAAAATATGTTGGTACACAGGCATTATATTTCCTGCACCTTTTCACAGAGCGACTACATTTTATTACAGCGAAAAAGAGAGTGAAACATACATTGGAAAAAGGTTAAAAGAATAAAAAAGAGTCCAAAGTACGTTAGTCCGTGACGTCAACATAACGGCAACCCTTCCATGTACGCGTAGAGAAAAAGAAGGGCACGCCGACCACAGGAATCCTCGTCTATTGGAGATGAGAAAGTTTGTCTTGAATAAAATGAAATGTTCTGTGATTTTTACTTTCACTTTTCAGGGGTTAGAAATCTAACACTGACAAGTTTATTAAACCTTTTTTTTCGCAAATGCAGAAATATTCAAGATATTCAGCATCCACGGAATCGAAAAACGCTTTTCATTTTTTTTTCTTTTCTTTTCTTTTTTTTTTAATAAATGTGACGCAGTCTTCATAAATTGTCGCTAGAGTTTGCCTTTTGGGTCGATTTTCAAAATATCAAAATCAAGGTAAAGAAGTCATCACGTCCAATTACTGTGCTGCATGGGTCGGGTTATACCCTACCCGAATCCGAAAATTCTATTTGTAATCAACAAGAAAACTGACAAAAAGAAAAGAAATGTTGACACCGAAATTTAACAGAAACCGACTCGTAACCAGAAATGAAAGAAAAATTAATCCATAACTTAGTGAAATTATGGAAAAATGGTCTACAATCATATCTTTAATATCAATGCTATATTTTACGCTGAAAAATAAGTTTATATGTACTCATTCATATTCAAATATATGTTTTTTCACGTAAAACAATATTCTGGACTTTCTTTAGAAAAAAATCGGATTAATCCGAACCCGAAACAATTAAAGTCAACCCAACCCGAATCTGATTTGCAACGAAAAAAGTTACTACCAACTCGACCCCACCTGCTGTTCGGGACAGGTAAAATTGGGTTACCCAGACCGATGCAAGATCGTAGTAATCGACTATAAACAAAAATATACCACAATTAAAGCAAACTACATTCGATTCTCAGGTGCCGAAGGAGGAACACCTGATTTCTTCACACAAATTGAATAGAAGATGAGTTTACCAATGTAAGGGCCATCCCATGAAAAACGGGCAGAATGTCATGCACGTGACACTTACAAAAATACCTATATCTATTAACTTATAAATTGTTAGAATATAAACTATACATTAAAATTAACAAAAAACTGTAGATTTTCATATTAGCATAGTTGTTTTAACAGTTATTTAACATTGTTAAAGCAGCAGTAATATGTAGAAAAACTGTCCCACATGTGACATGGAATGACCCATTAATGGGTTTAAAAATCACCACATTTAAAAACCTAGACCCAAGTAAAGTGCCCGTTTTTAATGTGTTCAAAAATCTTCACATTTTAAATCCTAGACCTAAGTAATCTGCCCGTTTCAGGGCCATTCCATGAAAAAAGGGGGAAATGTCCTGCGCGTGACTCTTAAATAAATAAATATATCTATTAACGTATAAGTTGTTAAAATATAAACTATACATGTATTTAAACTATACATAATTAAAGGTCTACACCAGATGCTAGGGATCTGATGATCTTGCCCCGCTTACGCATAAATAAATAAATAAACAATACATTAAAAATAATCAAAACCCCTAGATTTTCATATTAGTATAGATATAATAATATTGTTCAAACAGCAGTAATATGCAGAAAGGCTGTTCCACACGTGACATGGAATGGTCTTGGACCAAAACGTTTTACATTGATGAGAAAGGAATCGAAAAATAAAAATTAAAAAAAGAAGAAAGAGAAAAGAAATTTGAGCAGAAACAGTTTTATCATATAGCTAAATACAAAATCCGTGTATAAAAATATTTTACGTGTAGTTTTTTATGTTCGTAATACTTGTAGAAACTATTTCATTTTGTTCGATAAATATTTATTTGCAAAATTTTATTTCTTATTTATATTACTAATATTTCATTTTATTTAAAATAATTTTGAATTGGAGTTGTTAAGATGTAAAAAGTTAATGAGAAAGGAGAACCATTTTTTTCCAACAGTAAACTGGCTAGAAAAAAATCCCTTTCGCTCTTTTCGTATCAGGAGTATGATGTTAATACAGCTGACAAAGTCAATGGCCTTGCTAAGCCTGTTTAAGTGAAAACTAAATACGATCAATATAGACCAATTTTTGAGCCGCTTAATTAATACTTTTTCACTAGCCAGTGCGTAAACTTATATGCCAGCAGACATTTGATAGACAATCTTTCTTCTCAACGACACCAACCGCGCCCACAATCTGGCAGGATTACTGGCTATCCAGTTTGCCCTGTCGAAGCTGGTACGAGGATATGATCGAAATAAATTAACGAAATTTGACAATCTAGTATTTAGCACGACATCGACTAAGCATGTCCTTTATTACCCAGAGGCTTGGGAGAAATCTGACTTGAATGCAACATGAGGAATTGCTGGATACGTAAAGATGTTTTTGATTGATAATCAGCTGAGTTTTTTAGAGCTCGGTTATAAAGTGTGTTGATTTTATGCAATAATTCATATGCAATACATATGGTGTAATAATTTATGCCCATAATTTTGATATTTAGGAAATTGATGGAATAAACGTGAAGATTATCAGTACTAACAATTAAATACGAACCATAGTTTATGAACTTTCCTGAATGTAAATGGATAAAAAGTAAAAGCAGAATGCATTTTGGCAAATGCAAACAGTGAAGATGATCAGTCCCAGAAAATTATGTTGATCAGGGTTTTGCTAACAGATTTTATGACCCTTTATGTGGGTTGACTGACTATTTGTTTTGGGAGCACTGCGGTCATTTTTTATTTACAATGAATTTAGACCTTTATCCTGAGTCTCTTGACTAATATCCAAGTAATAAAATTAATGGGCATTTGCCAGTCCATAAATCGTTTCTCGATGACACGATGATTGGACAATGGTCACTTCTTATCGTAAAAGGGAAAAATCGCATCGAAAAGTTACAGAAAATGTCTCATCCAGGGCAGACAAAACTTGTGATTTTTTTTAAATCAAAACAATTGGATTTTTCCAATCGGAATTTTCTTAATTATTTTATAATATTTACAAATTAAAGGTTGCAAATTATATTTGTGGTTATTATAGTTACTAGTATATAACACCCGTCAAAAATGACGGAATGCTGATCTGCGTTTCATTTACATAAGACTTCATACAAATAACATGAATATTTTATTATTAAAGGGTTTGTATAGTAGAAAACGACAAAATCAAAATTATTATTATTTCTTTCGTAAAATTTTAATTTAATTTTATCAATATTTAAGAGCTTAAGCTTATATCCATATGAAATTTTGCTTGCATTGAAAATAAAATTTATATTTCTTATCAAATGCAATTAATATGTAAGGAATATACAATGCCATGCACTACATATATTAATTATATCAATGCAAATAAAATTTTGATTTCTAACATTGTAAAATTTGAACATAACCTTGGAGTGAAAACAAAATTGTAATTTAATAAGAGAATGTGAAAAAATAATTTTCTCATACTAATACAATCATGATAACATCTTATATTTCACAACACCTGGAAAAAAAAATTATTTATAATGCAAACAAAATTCTTAACAAGTTGGAAATTGCACGTCAAGCGTGGCAAATAAGGTGCGTTCGTGCGTCTAGTTTTATAAATATTTTTTGCACCGCATATGGTACTGAATGTATATTTTAGTGCACTTCATAAGTGCATATCCATTTCATTCTGTTCGAAAGGCTGTAAAACCATTAAAATGCATTTGAAATAATTTCTTCCCATTGGCCGTAATGTAACGGAAAACTTTTGACTGTCTCTGTCATTTAACTATACATCCGATTTTCAGAAAATTTGAAATGACTCGACAAAATTTTGCAACAATTATATATTTAAAATTTCAGAGCATTCGGTTGGGTAGTTTTAGCTCTGTTATATGCGGACGGACAGACAGACGGACTGAACGACGACTATAGGTGCTACGTATTTATATAATTACGAACGCACCTAAAAAGCGAATAAATGTTAACCTCTTAAAAAATTAACAAGACAAAATTTAAATTCTATCAAAGGTATATAAAAAAATAAATAAATAAAATAAATCATTTCATTGAACAAAATTTTAAAATTACATAACGAAAACATTTTAAAAATTATCTCGAATTACATCATAACGTCCTGAATTTTTTTTAAAATAAAAAACTATAATTTCAGTCAAACGTTCCATCATTCATATTGATTGCCGAGAAAGGCGCCAAAACATTGTTGAAATAAAGCGTAGTTCATACATGGAACTGCTGTCTTGTTTATATAAAATAATTAACTCTGTTTTTTCACAAAAGATATATAAGGTCAGTATGTAAAAGTGGAAAACGCATTTCAAAATATTTAAAAGCTTTAATATGCTTTTACAAATATTTTAAGAACAGAATCGGATGTTAAACGGTATTTTTCTAATGAAACGATCAAATAGTTGTTCATTTGTTTTTAGATTTGGAATTTGTGCTTATGAATGACAACGGTATTCATTTGTTTATATCGATAATCTGTTGTTGGTAGCTGGGTATTTTTAAATTGGAATTTAGATCATTATAATTCGATAGTTTTTGAAGCTTTTAGAGAAAATGAAGAAGAATAGATGTGATACAACGTGGATTATTATAAGTCGAACAATTGCCTTCTTTACGGGATCGAAATGCTTAAGCCTAACATGGCCGCGATATTTTTTTCCGAGGAAGAGCGCAATTATCGGGGTCCGGATGAGTTCACTCCAGAACTGTTATGCACTTAGCGCTATTATATATATAATAATGATTAAATTTATTATGACCAATAATTAAATTTTCAGTACTCTATTTCTTTTCTGAATTATAATGTGCTATATTAGTATTTACATTCCATAAACTATGTATTAAATGCATGAAACCATGATCTTTTTCCAGATCAAAACTCTTGTGAATAGCAGATAAAACCTTGTCAATTAATATCAAAGAATAAATTAACTTACATGTTAAAAAATTAAAGACTTCAACAGGCATTCTAAGTTTCTCCTTAGCAGAATAAGTTCTCCATTATTTACATATAACAATTCTGTTTATCAAATCTATTTTTAAAGCACAAGTAAGCGCAATATATTTATTGATTTGATGGGGAAGATTTTTTAACAAATATTTTTTACCGCCTCTAAAATTTTTAAATGAATTTCTGAAGTAGAAAATAACTTAAAAGCTCGAATGCCAATCCAATAAAAAAAATTACTATTGTAGATTCTAAAGTTATGTATCATTCCCTCTTATTTAGTCTTTTAAACAACAACAACAACAACAACAACAACAAAAACTTAGATGCTTTTTTATTTCTGAGTCTATTTCTAAATACTGCTTAAACTAATCCGAACACTGAAAATATTGTTTCAATATAGCTGCTGAGGAAACTGCGATTATAAAAATATGAGATATTACTCTTTCACCAGCCTATTTATCGAGACCATTATCCTTCGTATTAAAATGTATTTTTAGTCAAAATGAAAAAACCAATGTCAGATTCAAACAAGAAAGAAAAAAATCATGCGTCAAGCATAGATTATGAAACACTTTCCAATACACACAGAATAATGTAACAAAACTGCACCGTTTAAAAAATTAAAATATTATGTTTAATTCAACCATATGAAAACGCATAACACATTTTAAAACGCAATTTCAGCTGTTCCCATTTATTATCGGGAAATTATCCGAACTTTTTCAGCAGCCCTGTATAACATGATGCATAGATTTGTATCTATTAACTATATGCATGCCAAAATTTAGTTCACTTAAGAAATACTTTAGTTGAAAATTCCCTTTCAGCAATTTCCTCTAATAAGGACAATGGTACGTGAACACTTTTGTGCATCCCTGTATATGAGGTATAGAATTTATATATAACTAGTAACATGCAAAAAATTAAGTAAATTTAAAAGCGCATAACCAATTTTAAACCGTACACTCCAGCAATTATTATTCAAAGACAGTACTGTAACCGATTTCTTTTGTGTGACCCTGTAAATGAATATAAAAGTGCTATGAATGCCCTGTTCTAACGTGATCGTGGTGAAATTTAGTGATTTATATCAGTTTCAATACATTTGAAATAGCGTCATGTCATTAAAATACTCTGCAAACGATTTTTCCCCATATACCATAATGTAAAGTTCCTGTAAATGAACTATTACATACTTGATATACAATACCAAACATGCTTTGGTGGCCCTAAGTAACCTTTTTCAATTGCTTGAAAATCCGAGTTTATTTACGGGAATTAAAACGTGGCCAGACGGACAGACAAACCGAATGCATAAACACTTTTCAACTTTATTGGAAAGTGTTAAAAAGAAAATCCTTCAAGAAATTTGATTTGATCTCAAATTTCATTGTTGAAGTAAGAAAATTTAAACATTATAAAAAAACTTATTACTAATTTTACCGCAAGTCAAATTGTACAAAAATGAGTGTGGTATCAATCGATTACTATTTAATCAATGACTAATTAACGCCAATGACTGAAATTTTGCTTAGAAGGTCACCCTGCATATAGGAATCGTAACAAACTTTGTATTTTTCAATGTTAATACCTAATTTTGACATCATACTTGGATCGATCAGTAAATTTTACATCCAAATACTAAACAAGAAATCATTCAGTGATGTAGGTTAAGAATTATAAAGGTTTAAAGTTTGGGACTCGTAATTCATTTTTAATCGTCAAAAACAGATTGCAATGCAGGTAGTTTTTAAACCAAAACTCAAAACCAACTTAGCGGAATGAACTGTAATTTTGGATGAACATACTTAAAGCTTCTAAAAATCGATTTCTGTTAACAAATTCATATATGCTACAATTCGTGTTATATAAGCTTTTTATTGATTAACTTCAAAATATATACTGTATATTCCGTCGTATAACTCGCATCTCAAATTTGAGACTACAGTTTTCTATTTTTCGATAGATTCGCCATATTACGCGCACCATTTTCTTTACAAAGAAATGTTGACGAAATATGCAGCGCTGGAAAAAAGTTTAGGGCCACCAGCCAAAACCGTAAAGCTCTCATTTTAATGAAAATCTAATATCATTACAAAATTATGCACATAAAGTTACGCAACTTTTGTTACTTGTTTTAAATTACAATAATATGTTTTTAAAAATAAACAGTAATTAATTTCTACATAACACAACTCGGTGGCAAAAAGTTTAGGGCCAGTATATTTAATATTTAAATTAAGCATGTAAAAGATTTAATTTTCAGCATTTTGTTTGCCTCCGCTGAACACGGATGACTTCCAAAAGACTCTTTGAGAAGGATTTGACTTGCGCAGGTTTTCAGCATAGTCTGTGTCAACTTCAAATTTGATTATCTTCAAACAAAATTAAAACTTTGGACTGTCCATCTAAAAGATCTGACTTAAATCCCATATATAACATGTGGGGAATCTTGGTTCGTCAAGTTTTATTCAAAAGAGTTTTATTCAATTGTTGACTTGAAGGCAGCAATTTTGCAAACATGGAACTAAATGAAAGAATCAAACGAAGAATAATTTCCACGTTTGCAAAATAGCTGCTTTCAATTCAAGAATTGAATAAAACAGACTTGTGAATAGAAGCGTTATCTTGAAGCATCACTAAATTCTGATCCATAAGTCCATGTTTAATAGAACAAAATTATTACCAAGAATATGTTGATAGTCAAAGGAGTTCATCTTTGTCTTGGTGAAAATCAAACTTGTTTTTTATTTTTCATTAAAGTCTGGCCAAATCATCGATGGACTACCACCTTGTACACCGTCAGGTTTTTGCCAAAAGAAAACAGTTTTATTCAATTGTTGAATTGAAAGTAACTATTTTGCAAACGTGGAACTAAATACTCATTTTCCCGTTTGCAAAATAGCTGCCTTCAATTCAACAATTGAATAAAACTGTTTTCTTTTGGCAAAAACTTCACGAACCAAGATTCCCCGCATGTTTTCTATGGGATTTAAGTCAGGTCTTTTAGGGACAGTCCAAAGTTTTAATTTTGTTTGAAGATAACCAATCTGAAGTTGACACAGACTTGTGAATAGAAACGTTATCTTGAAGCAGCGCCAAATTCTGATCCATAAGTTAAGTTCATGTTTAATGGAACAGAATTATTACTAAGAATATGTTGATAGTCAAAGAAGTTCATCTTTGTCTTGGGGCAATTTCATTGTAATAGACTAACAGTGATAGAGAAAAAAATGACTTTACCTTATTTAAAAAATAATAATCAGGTAATTAAAAGATGGCTACTATTAGTATATGATGTTATAATGTAAATTAATGTAGTTATTAAGAATAAATTATTTATCGTGAATAATTATGATTAAAAAAGTGGTATTGTAATAGACAAACAGGAATTACCATGCTTTTCGGACACCTTAATGTTTATCTATATATATTTATAAAATAACATACAATTTATTATAACAAAAATGCTTTTTCATTCAGAGGCAGTTCAGATACATTCGACTTCCACAAAGTTTGACTGTTGCCACAATATAGTTATAAAAGATAGGTAATCTTATCTGTAACAGACCAACATCCAATATGTAACAGACAAACAAATAAGCTATGCTAATTATAATGGATTTTACTGATTTTGAAAATTCAACATTTTATAAAATACATTGCAAATATAAAAAATGTAGGTTTAATACTATCAGAAAATATGTGTATCACCTATTTGATGTAAAAAATAAAATACCAAAAATGGTAACATTTGCTTGGAATTGTCCCTTGATGAAAACCAAATTTGTTTTTTATTTTTATTAAAGCCAGGCCAAATCATCGCTGAGCCACCACCTTGTACATGCCTTGAAAGCAGATGTGGCTCAGTTCGTAAATCATGCCAGTAATATCTTAAACAATCTTTCTAGACCATCAAAGCTGAAAAAAAAATCATTAGTAAAAACCAATTTTCGTCATAGAACAAGACATTTCAAGACATTGGACTAAGCGAATTTTAGTCTGCATCAATTTAATGTTTTTGTGGTTTTGGCTTAGGTTTAAATTAAAAATATTTGAAGCATTCGGCACTTTTTAACCCATTTCTAACAGTTCTGAAGGTTACTGAGAATTCTAGAGCAGATTTTATAGTACAAGAATAGGCACAATCTTGAACCGCCATTCTAATAAAGTTCGGCATACACCGGGCTGAGAGTTTTGATGGCCGTCCGTTTCGGTTATTTCTTCCATCGTTCATTGGATCATAAAGAAAAATATGCACAACAATTTTATTTATTTTTAGGACAAATTTCCTTGCATTCAGCGCACAATCCGTAAAAGTAATGATTTACCATTTTCTTCTTCACTCAACGATTTCCCGCGACCCATGTTCAAAGCAGCAGTCGCAAATCCCAAAATTTCAAATCTAGTGACTACTAACCTATAAAAATCATCGTCATATTATTATGCTAGTTAAAAAGAAGCTACTGGTCCTAAATGCATTTCCATTTTTTTAATATTACAAGACACTTCTAGATAAAAATATTGTTGTACATTTAGAGTTGAATTAACTTCACATATTATATCAGATATATGTGTCTAAATTCAAGATATAGATTTTTCGGAATTTTATTATAAACCACAAAATTAGCATGTGATCTTAAACTTTTTTCCAGCACTGTACATAGAATGGAAAATGTAATAACTAGTGGTATAACATGAAGTAAAATATGAGAAAATACGAAACGGAACATATCATACTGTTTAGCCCACCTGTCTACCTGATTCTTCTCAAACAGTTGCGAATGATCTTACCTTTTTTTTTTTTTTTTTTTTTAAATCTTACATTTTAATTCCCGGTGCATAACGCATACCGATAATTTTTTATCAGTTTTCTGATAACAAAAGTGTGCGTTATACGCCAGTATAAAAAAATCTAGAAGCTTCAAATATACGAATCCAAAATTACAGCTCATTCCGCCAAATAGTCTTTGAGTTATGCTTAAAAAACTAGCCACACTGCAGTCTGTTTCGTAACGATTAAAAATGAATTTAATATTAGGATTCTAAACTTCATAATTCCTAAACTAGCCGACCGAATAACTTCCGTTTAGTAACCTAAGGTAAAATTCACCGAAGAATCCAAATATGATGTTAAAATTAGGTGTTGGTATCGAACATGTTAAAAGCTTGCTAGAATTTCTATATGTAGGTAACTCCCTAAGCAAAATTTAAGCAAAGCATTAATTAGTGGCCGTTATTACTAATCGATTGACATCAGTAACATTTTTATGCAATGATTTGCGGTAGAATTAGTAAGGGGTTTGCTGCTGTGTTTATTATTATTATTATTTTTTTTTTTTACAATTGTACACGTATTTAAACCATTGATATATATATATAAAGTCCAGCTATTTAATTGCTGATTGAAATCAAATTTTAAATCTAGGAGATATAAATCTGCCAACCCTTATCTCATTTAGAGTAGATTAGTTTGGATGGCTACAATTCTGGGCGAGTATATTCCGATAAGCTGATGCTACTATGGTAAGAAAATCTTTATCCCCCCCCCCCCCCCAAAGAAAAAATTAAAATAAAATAAAAATGAATACATTAAATGTTGCACGTTTTAAGAAAAACAAAATTAGACAAGCAGACAATGAACTACAAATTCACAATTCCGAGATAACCGATAAATGTTGACTTCTGTGGTGTTTGAAGGTTCCTCACCATCTATTAATGTAAAGTCATGACAAATTATGCTTAGATTTTGTCAAATATTAACACAGAGAAGCTGAGTGAGTTATTTGACAAAAAAAAAAAAAAAAAAAAAAAAATTCTTATATCGTATGAAATTTAGTTCCTTTCTGATAATCTGATTATTCAAATTCCCCATCAGCATTCTATTCATGGGAACTTAATAAGTTTTTTGAACACTTCCTGGATTAATAGTTATGTATTCTTTAGTGTCCCGTTAATAGACATTTTTAAAAACCATCACAGTCTTCTTTAATAATAAATTTTTTCTAGTAATTTCATAATAATTTCACTTTTCATTTCTAAATTTTCAAGTTACTTTATTCGATATGGTTTCATATATTTATGTTCAATATTATCATTTTCAAAACAAATTTATAATATAATTTTTTTTTTAACTGTTTCAGCTATTTTGAAGCTCGATGATTTCAATTTGGGCCAAGCTATTCGCAGCCTCGAGTCTATTAATTTGCGGGGCAATCGTCTAGCTACGATCCCTCAGCAAGTGTCAAAGTTCAGTTTGCCAGAGCTCAGGCACTTAGATCTCAGTGAAAATGTGATAGGAAAAGTAGAAGAGCTTTCCTCGGCGTTGATGCCTAGGCTGGAATTCTTAGATTTTCAGTCAAACAGGATACAAGGGATCCCATTTTATTCACTGCCGATCACTCTCAAGTACTTGGATCTTACAGGTAAGCAAACAATTATGATTTTACTTTTTAAAACTGACAACGCGGTTTGCCAAATACTTTTAAATTTCAGAGTATAAAAGTATTAAAAAGTTAAATTTTAAAACAATTTTACATAATATTTACCACACATACTTCCATATTGATAAACAAGATCTTTTTATAAGTAAATTTTACACTAAAAAAATCTATGCTTTGAATTCTTATTTAAGAAGAGGATAGTTTTAAAGTTTCTTCAATTGATAGAATTTTAAATTTCATGGGTCTTCTCTGAATTAAAACAAATGAATAAAATTTTCTTATATTCTAAAACAAATATTTTAAAGTCAAAGTGAAATTTTGTAGAAACTGGAAAAAAAATTTACAATCATATACTGTTTATTTGTCAGAAAATGACTAAAATCGTCATTATTGGTTAATTTTTTTACGTGATACTTTTCAAATAGCAAATAAAAAATGTAAAAGCATTCTCTTTATTTAAATATAATTCTATTTCTAATTATTCTAAATATTTTCATTAAGTGAAAGTTAAAAACAGAAGTTGTTTTTAGGTTGTTAAAAATATTTTTTAAAAAGGTCTTTTAAGTATTCGGTCTGGCCGAATATTTCGATATTTAGCATACCGAGTAGTTTGATATTCGACTTAACCAAATATTCGGTAGTATGGCTGAATACCGAATATATACCGAATATTCGGTGCATCCATAATAATAATGAATCAGAAAAGTCAGACAGAAGTGAAAAGCGAATTTGTCGTTTTACATATGAATAAAATATCCTAACAAGTTAAAAAGTAAAACAGAAATGCATAAACTGTCAAAATAACAACCAAAAATAATAAATGAGCGCACGAGTGTTGCTACTAAAGGCGGCAGACGGTTAAATTCTCTCTTCGTGTAACTATTGGTATTAGTTAAGATATAATTTTTATGATTGCTATCATAATAGCTTCATAACTTCAGAGTCAAGTCAATGATGTAACAATTACAATATTTGATCAAAGTGTGGCAAACAATCATATTATTTCCCTTATGAAAACCTCAGAAGTACAGTAGAACCTCTTTTATCCGAAACTCTCGGTTAACGGAGATCCATTTTTAAGGCTTTTTTTTTTTCTTCTATCACATACCTTGTGTGCAAAATCCATTTTGAAAGCTTTTTTTTTTAAACTATCATATTCCTTGTGACAAGCGGTCCTTTCCGAACCACGAGTACATATAAATATTTTCAACCCCCTTTTCTTAGAATTCCTTAGAATTTAACTTGAGTTCCCGTAAGCTACGGAGTGGAACGAACAAAACTAACAAATTAGCAATTTTGAAGCTTTTGAACGTTTTGCAAAAAGCTTGGCATGGCTGGAGCAGCAGAAAAACTGTGATACCGGTGTAAAATATTGAAAATAGAACTTCAAACCCAAAGGCAATCGAAACTGCGACAAACAAAACATTGTTTCAAACCCTTGTACCTTGTACTTTGTACTTAATTTCAAAATTAAAATTCAGGTAATTTACTCTTGTTTCTATTTTGCTATTGCTTTATTTTTATTAAGCACGTGTTACCATAATAAGAAATTGCACATATATATCTCCTTAATCTTAAAATTGAAGCTTTCCCTATTATCCGAAAGATGGTCGGTCCCAATTACTTCGGATAATTGAGGTTCTACTGTAAATTCAAAAATCATAATGACTATGTATTTATGATTATCAATCTCAAAGAAATGTATAGTAATTAAAAAGGCAGATCGGGATAGATCATAGCATAGGATACATCAAACTTGTCAGAAAATATATGGTTATTTATCAATATTTTGGATAGTATTATCTTTCATCACCGTATTAACCCTATATGCATTAATGGTACTTTTAAGTACCATTGAATAAAATTTAATAAAAAATTTATTTACTCTGTCTATTAATAAAAGTATATTTTTCTTTTCACACAAAACAGTCTGCTCGATCAAATTTAGAAAGCGTAGAGAAACAGTCGAAGCTAAATATTTTCAGAAAGTGGTAATTTTCTTAATCATTTACATAGATTTACCTTTTCTTTTTTTACCCGACTGCCAAGAAGGGTTGTGTGTTTCAAGCGTATCTGGGTATGTGGATTTCTTTATACCCCCGAAACATTCCAACGGCTGGACGTATTTTAATGAATGAGGTCTTTATCGATTCGTCTTAACCGTCCGATGGTTAAAAGCTAGGTTTTGTTTTCATAAATTCGAAATGGCGGCCGCAAAATACAAAATGGCGGTAGAAACGAAAATTTTTTACGCACAATATTGAATGGCATATCATTGGATAGGTCTTTCAAAATGAAGACGATGTTTCATTGATTACTTTACAGTCAGAAGCTCCGTTTAAATATTACACAACCTGGAAGTTGTGTAGGTAGGATCTCTAGCTTTACTGCAACTCTAACCATCATAGACATCTATAGGCCTCATCAAAACAGTGTTTATAGATAGGAACTGACAATTAAACACAACTTAAAAGTCATCAATACAAATAAAAAAAAAAGGTAAGTAATATAAAAAATAGTTTCACATTGATGAGAAATAATTAATTAGTTCGCTTTCTACGCAGTCTGATTTTTTGATTTTTTAAATTTAATTTTTACTTGTTTAAAAAAATTATAAGAAAAATTTTCAATTGCAAAAGCCTTTCCATTTACAGAGAGGATCATAATACATTGTTTTTAAAAGAATCGCGATATTTCCATAAGAGTATTTTTGTTAATTAATTTGATTATTCTTGTAAATATTTTACAAAAAAGAGTTATAATTACCGATTTATTTAATCCGTTTTAATGGAAGAACTTATCTAAATTTCACATTATTATTATTTTAAAATTCCAATATGTCTTCCGATATTGAAGAAGATAATTATTGCAGTGAAGAAATTTCTTGATAAATAATTCCGTAAATAAAGGGTTAAAGGAATAAAAAATTGACTATAGACATGATTTTTCTAACACTTGGAGAAGTTTGCAAAAGTTGTTTATGTTTATAGCAAATATAAAGTAAAACTTGAGAAATACTCGTGCTACGAGATGGGTAACTTTTTGATCGGTTTACGTTGATCTAACACAGATTCGAAATTCAGAAACTGATTTGTACTAAGTATCTAAACTAAATCCAACCATTTTCCTTTAACTTTACAGATTCAATTCCAATATTTATTTGAAACTGCTACTAAAAACCTCAATTTCTTGTGTATATGTCAATGGAATATTAAATCACATTTTAAAAATTCCGTTCTCTTTCACAAGCATATGTACGGCACTAATATTATGGTGAATAGAATGTTTTAAATTAATTTTATAGCAAGAAATAACGACATATAAAAGCATAAAGACATATAAAAGTAAAATTGCTTTCATAAAAATTACCTATATATAAACAAGAACTCTGTATATTTTTGAAATGCAGATTTAAGTCAGACAATAATACTTGGAAAACAGGGGCTTACCTAGGAAGAAACAAAGAAAAATTCATTAAAAAAATGCATCATGATGCATTCTACACGAAAAAAACATCAAACATGTTTTTGATCAAAATGCAACATAAATACAAAAGCGTAATGTAATTTTACCTTCATTCAAACTTTACATCCAGTTAGTAAAATTCATTAGTTATAAGTAAAAAGTAGTTGGATGTGCCAATCTCAAAACTTTCTTCTACCTCGTGCATCTTAATATTTCAAAAAGTAGTTACAAATGTGAATACTTCAATGTTATTAGTTCATTACTATACCAAGTTTGATTTTAATCTCAAACTTGTGCTTTAGCCAATTAATCGGAGTAAAAACGAGTTAATCTCTATCATGATATTTACTAAAATCAATATTTTTCGTTATTCTGTTGTACGTCAGCTGTTTGCGAATAGGCTTAGCATGATGAGAAGTTTTCGTTGCTGCACGAACCACCGATGAACAACAGAACTACGCAAAATCGAGAAAATAACACAAAAATCGCTATTTCAGCGCTCCCTTCCAGCGAAATATTTTCCAATTCAAGGACGACCTCTTGCCATAGTCAAAAACATATATCTGAAATTTGGTTCAATTCTATGCATAACTTCATACACTTTTCGATGGTATAATAATGAAAAAGGCACAAAAATCGCTATTACAGCGCCCCCTTCTGGTGGAATATTTCCAAATTCAAGGAGGACCTGCTTGCCAGAGCCAAAAACATATCTGAAATTTAGTTCAATTCTACGCATAACTTCATACACTTTTCGATGGTACAATGGCGACATACGAACAGACAGACATTTTGTATAATAGTGTTGACTCTAAGCCGCTTTAGCAGGGCGCAGCTCCTGGCGGCCCTTTTTATTTCTTTTTTGCGCCCGGCGGCCCTTTTAAACCCTTCCGATGTGCCCGGCATCCCTTTTTAACACTTCCTATGATCCCCGTGGTAATTCAATTGATCCTAGGAAAATATCGCAAATTCTAGGGACTCTAAACAAACCAGTTCAAAATATTTTTTGTGAACAAGGTACAAAAGCACCCTTTTTTAGAATAGTGTTTCCTTTTTGAAAAAATGTACCCTTTTTTAGAATAGTGTTTGTTCCCCTTTTGAAAAATGTACCCTTTTTTAGAATAGCGTTTGTTCCCTTTTTGAAAAATGCACCCTTTTTTAGAATAGCGTTTGTTCCCTTTTTGAAAAATTTCCGCCCAGCAGCCCTTTTTTTCTAGAGTCAACAGTGTAATAAACATTTTTTTCGGGGTCTCTGACCCCTAACACGTGTAAATCCGTCGGAAACACGGAGGCGAAAAGAATTTCGATTACAGTAGTTTCTTCTATTATAGACAGAAGAAAGTAATAACGGGAGGCGACCAATTTTTGCTATTGCGATAGTGATTTTAATAAGAGAAGAGAAGAAAGTTTTCTTTCTTCTTTTTATCTACTACTTGCTTTAAATTGTCAAATGTTTTTCATAAAGTATCTAGTTTGTTCCATACTTACAATATTGAACACAAATGATACGCATTTATGATTTATTATTCGATCGAATAAAACTGCATAAAACTAGCATTACTTTGGAATTCTATACATGAAGTAAAATATTTTTAATTTCAAATTGAAAATTATGCTTTATTTTAGCATATACTTTTTAGATATTCAGAAATAAGAAGCAATACATTTTGTTCTTCTGCAATGCCTTCATTTTCCTGGACCACGTCCTTTTCAGCTAGATTTCAGGTAGATTTTCAGCCCCCACCCCCAATTTCTCTCTTTATGTGTCTCTCTCTCTCACACACGCATATATTTACGTGCTTTGACAATAAATCCATACAACATTTTTTTTTCCAAAAAATAACGTACCTTACAGACGCTAGCAATAAACAAAGCATTATGATTAAATACTCTTTAGCAATTTTTTAAACTTCTAAGCATCGCACATTTTCAACTTTTATACAGTCGTATTGGGGAAAAAAAGTTCTTTTAAATGCAATTTGTTTGAAAACTGTATCTCCATTTATTTTTGAAATATTAATTTTTTTGTAGTTTTTGGAGCCATTTGTTTCATTTTAGCAACTCTAGTACTCCATTTCTGTAGAAAGTAAAGAAAAAATAGTTGAAAATAGCAATTATATCTTTTTGTTCCCATTTTCTCATAAAAACTGAAAAAAAAGTAATTAAAATACGTGCTATCTTGAAAAAATATTAATGAATTCCATTCTTTTTGCTGCATTTGTGTATTATTCTGAGATAGTGACGTCGTACCCATACTTTATTGTAGATGTTTTTGATTGAATCGTAAATGAGGAATTCTTCAGCGGATTCGGATGACGTCGTTTTATCTATTCTATCTATTATATATATAATCCAAACGGAAATTTCGTTCCGAACGCCGAGATTTCGAGTTCTACCGCATGGATTTTTACGAAACTTATACCGTTAGATAGGTATCGTTCCAGGGAAGGTTTTAAGCTATAACACATCATTCTACCTAGATTAGTTAAGAATTATTACGGAAAATTCTATTATTTTGGACTTTGTGACTTCATATTTCCTTAAATATCTGGGCTCCTATTGGTCGTAGAGCTTAGATCTCGCGCCAAAAGTAGCTCCGGAGCACCCAAGCAAACTTTTCCCCGCGATTATTTTGACGTCTTCCGATTTCCTCTAACTCTATTAGATGCCCGCGTAGAAGCCCCTTTAAAATATTTTTCGTAGTAATTTCAGCAATTATCTTAAATTATTGGTTAAGACCGCTACCCTCCCGATTCATGTATCTACGGAAAGGTTGCATGAAGGAGTTTCGTTCAGATACGCTTTCGTTAAGAATAGAGTGCGCTCCCTGGTGGTGGAATGTGGAACTAACATAACGCGATATTGTTAAAATTAGGAAATCTAACAATGCGATCTGTTTTAAACTTTGAGATAGTTCATAACACATAATCTATTAGCTATTCTATTATATATATATAAAATCTATTATCTATTCTATCTATTATATATATAAAATCCAAACGGAAATTTCGTTCCGAACGCCGAGATTTCGAGTTCTACCGCATGGATTTTTACGGAACTTATACCGTTAGATAGGTATCGTTCCGGGGAAGGTTTTAAGCTATAACACATCATTCTACCTAGATTAGTTATAGAATTATTACGTTAAATTCTATTATTTTGGACTTTGTTACTTCACATTTCCTTAAATATCTGGGCTCCTATTGGTCGTAGAGCTTAGATCTCGCGCCAAAAGTAGCTCCGAAGCACCCAAGCAAACTTTTCCCCGCGATTATTTTGCCGTCTTCCGATTTCCTCTAACTCTATTAGGGGCCCGCGTAGAGCCCCTTTAAAATATTTTTCGTAGTAATTTCAGCAATTATCTTAAATTATTGGTTAAGACCGCCACCCTCCCGATTCATGTATCTACGGAAAGGTTGCATGAAGGAGTTTCGTTCAGATACGCTTTCGTTAAGAATAGAGTGCGCTCCCTGGTGGTGGAATGTGGAACTAACATAACGCGATATTGTTAAAATTAGGAAATCTAACAATGCGATCTGTTTTAAACTTTGAGATAGTTCATAACACATAATCTATTATCTATTCTATTATATATATATATATATATATATAATCTATTATCTATTCTATTATATATATATAATCCAAACGGAAATTTCGTTCCGAACGCCTAGATTTCGAGTTCTACTGCATGGATTTTTACGGAACCTATACCGTTAGATAGATATTGTTTCAGGGAGGGTTTTAAGCTATAACACATTATTCTACCTATATTAGTTTTAGAATTATGACGGAAAATTCTGTTATTTTGGGCGATAAGGTTACCATTTTATTTCTTGGCGATATTCATCGTTGATAAAAAAAATTGAAACGGCTAAACCTCGAAAAATAAAAGAAAAACTGTTACTAATTTTATTTAAATGAAAAAAAAAGAAAAAAAGAAGAAAATCCGTTTTAATGAGTGATAATATTAAAAAACGGAAACATTTAATCAAAACCTGAAATATTTGTAATGCTTAAAAATTAATTTAATAAGAAATATTACACTTGATACGCAATATTTGGCTCTTTATCGCTTGCGTTAGATATGGAAACGAATATGAAAATTTGATTAGATGAAATTTTAACGACATTTTCTTTCTGTTCTGTTCCTTTCTTTTTTTTATATCTAATTGTCCCATCACGTGACTTATAGAAGAAACAAGCAGATGTAATTGTGAGTCACATGTGTAATTACTATTTGTTTCTTTACAATTTTTTATTTTTCTTTTGTCGCCAAACAATGTGATTTTAAGCCAAAAATGCATAAGCGTGACATTAGCTTGAGGATGTTCTCACAAATGGTGTTTTTTTAGGTGAAAGAGATCATTTTTTGAGTACATTTTCATATTCAATTGTAACTTACATAGATATCAGTTAATATTTTAAAAATGGAATCGAATACTTAAATTTCAGTGTGAATTTCTGCCACACATACATATTGTAAAATAATTTCATACTTTTTAAAATGTTTTTCGCCGTAATTCCGAAAGCATGTGATATTTATAAACTCGAACTCAGATCAACGAATATTACCCATTTTATTTAAGTAAATATTATCTTATTTTCTCAAGTCATTTCGCCAATTTCATTTATAGGAAAATTCACAGATTCGAAATCTAGAAAATAAAGATAATTTTTAAGGAAATTTATGTTTTAATGCGTTATTACTATGGAAAAATTCAACATTTTCAAAAAAAAAAAAAAAAATTGCAACTTTTTTGTAATTCGTCATTTCTTCTTCGCCTTTCTTCGTACTTTCTCCTCTGTTATGTAATATTTCAAATGATATTGGACTAATTTTCGATCATCGATTCACCGCAAAATCGCATATCTAATATAGTATATAAAATAAAGTCTGGATTAGGGGACTAATTAACGCACAGCGCAAACTACTGAACCTAAAAATCTTGAAAATCGTGGTAAAAATACTTCTTATGACATAAACTTCTGCTAAGAAAGGATTTTCTAAAGTGTCACCCCTAATGGTTTTTGTACGGGGAGAGGAAAAAAATCGAATATCAAAATTATGCGTCAAATGATAGCATATTTTAATGTAGTTTTGTATGTTGAATCGAATGCTACCAAATAAATTTTTATAAGTCCAACAGTTCATGACACATTTCATATTTTTCTAATTTGGCGGTGTCTTTGGCATCTAAACCTCAAAATATCTATCATTACATCCGTTACTCTAGCAACGGAAAAAATTCAAATCAACCCTTTTGGCTAAAAAATACAAAACGGCTCTATGAGTTTGAAATAAAAATGCAAGCATCTTAATTTTTTAAAAAAATAGTGATTTTATGTAAAATAAAAAGGAAAAAATTACTGAGAATTTAGCGTTATAAAACAAAAATGGAAAAGGTACTACTTAGATATTCCGTCGACCAAAAATCTATCGTCAAACTATACGATTAAATGCCAATAATGGTTGATCGTAAATATCAAATTCACTTGAATTTAAACAAACTACACGTGTTTACGTCATCAAGTGATTTTAATTTCGACGTTTTATTTGTATTTTTATTAATGTTATACTAATTTATTTGTTATTTCGTTATTTAAAATAAAGATTATGTCAATTTATATAATTTGGCGAATGGTTTGGCGATTTATATAATTTGGCGAAATTGGTCGACGGGATAGCAAGTAGTACCAATGAAAATATTTAAGTATGAAAGCAATGTTTGTAACGACTTAAAAATTATTTTCATATATATAAACTCGGTTTATGGCGTCAGATGCCGTCATCCGAAGAATCTACAAGAGTCTTTTTCCATTTTTTCCGGTCATGGGTTCCTCAATGAAAGAAATTGGAATTGGAATAATATTGTGCGATTTATAAATTGCTCCTCGATAAGAAGAAAAAATGGGTACATTTATAACAACCGTGCGCACATCTCGCTGATAGCATTTTTAAAATTCCCAGTAGCAGTAGTTACATTTTGCGTATGTAAATTAAAAATATTTTTTTGCTTTTAATTATGTCATTATTTCCTGTTATTGTTTATCTTTCAGTTTTTTAAATGAAATTAGTGTAAGGCATGCATTTTAAATGAAATGAGTGAAAGGTTTGTGTTTTAAATGAAAATAATAAAATAAGAATATGCTATGAAAACAATCTGTATTGATTTATTACCTGCGCCCGGCTGACATAAAAGTATCACAAAAGCCACATATTCACTTTTCTTTGAGTAGTTGCTCATGAGAATTCAAGTTAACCTTCCGTAATCGGATACTTCACATATTGGTGTATTAGCTTTAATGTTGAAAGCATCGTTTTTGTTTGAAGCGAAAACTTTACTATGAATTCTATTACATAAAATCGCATCATCATCTACTATATATTTACAACGGAAATTTGTATTTCATTCCGATTGTTTATAATACTTTCGTAGGATATACCACAATTAGTTAGGTAATAATTTTGGAAAGGTTTTAGTGTATACATATTGTTCAAGGGTACTTGAGTTATAGAGCAACAGTAAAAGTTCAAAAATTAAGTTAACCTGATTATGAAAGTTTAGCCTTTTTAAAAAAATCTACAGAACATATTTTGTTACAAGTGGCCCTGTTGCATGACTTTTAGGAATGGTGTTAGTATATACGATTTCATTATATGTTGATTAGTTACAGAGGTATTAATTTCTGTTGTCATAACGGTCTCATTACCCGACCATAAGTGCGCTGTTTATAATCAACTAAAACAATTACTTCTTAATTGCTAAATTTTGTCCAACGCTTAAGATAACATTATATCGCAATGGCGTTCGCATCGTTTTCAGTAATGTGCAAGGTCAAGCTGAAGATCCATATTGCTTAAAATACAAGTTCAAATTCACCATTTAGTTTAATCCAAGGTTCATTTGGAAATATTGACCAGCGCAGCGGGCATAGCCTGCTAGTTATATATATAAAATCCAAACGGAAATTTCGTTCCGAACGCCGAGATTTCGAGTTCTACCGCATGGATTTTTACGGAACTTATACCGTTATATAGGTATCGTTCCAGGGAAGGTTTTAAGCTATAACACATCATTCTACCTAGATTGGTTATAGAATTCTTACGGAAAATTCTGTTATTTTGGACTTTGTTAGTTCATATTTCCTTAAATATCTGGTCTCCTATTGGTCGTAGAGCTTAGATCTCGCGCCAAAAGTAGCTCCGAAGCACCCAAGCAAACTTTTCCCCGCGATTATTTTGCCGTCTTCCGATTTCCTCTAACTCTATTAGGGGCCCGCGTAGGGCCCCTTTAAAATATTTTTCGTAGTAATTTCAGCAATTATCTTAAATTATTGGTTAAGACCGCCAGCCTCCCGATTCATGTATCTACGGAAAGGTTGCATGAAGGAGTTTCGTTCAGATACGCTTTCGTTAAGAATAGAGAGCGCTCCCTGGTGGTGGAATGTGGAACTAACATTACGCGATATTGTTAAAATTAGGAAATCTAACAATGCGATCTGTTTTAAACTTTGAGATAGTTCATAACACATAATCTATTATCTATTCTATTATATATATATAAAATCTGTTTTCTATTCTATTATCTATTATATATATAAAATCGAAACGGAAATTTTGTTCCGAACGCCTAGATTTCGAGTTCTACTGCATGGATTTTTACGGAACTTATACCGTTAGATAGGTATCGTTTCAGGGAAGGTTTTAAGCTATAACAAATCGTTCTACCTAGATTAGTTATAGAAGTATGACGGAAAGTTCTGTTATTTTGGACGATAAGGTTACCATTTTATTTCTTGGCGAAGTTTTTTGTTCTTAAAAAAATTGAAACGGCTATTACACCTAGAAAAATAAAAGACAAAAAACTGTTACTAATTTTATTTAAAATCTTTAAAAAAGAAAAAAAAAAGAAATCCATTTTAATGAGTGATAATATTAAAAAACGAATATATTTAATTTAAACATGAAAGAGAATGTTCGTAATACTTAAAGAATTACTCAGTTGAAATATTGCAATTGAAATAATATTTGGCGATTTATCTTTTGCATCAGGTTAAGGAAAATGCATCTGAAAATTGATAAAATGATATCAAGGAAGTTCCCCATAAGCGCATGCTCAGCATTATTTGAAAAAAAAAATTATAGAATATTCTTCTCATAAATATATATATATCTATAAAAAAATCGGCAGAACCTCTATTTAGCATTCCTAAAAAAATAATGAAAATTTCATTTTCTGCGTTTTAGCGCTGGATGGCGACACGATAAAATTTTGAATAATACTATGATAAATATTCTTTAAGAAAAACTTTTTCAACTCTCGATACGAAGTTAGTTTAAGTAAGTTTAACTTAAATAAATACATATTTATAACTGCAGTTTTGTCATATACATTTATATATGTAACAATGAAATTTAACGATCGTATTTATGCCGTTTACAATGAAATTTAAATGGATTAAAAGTGTTTCAAACTCAAATTAAGGTCCCTGCTCTGAGCATTGGCAATTTGACTTCGATATTGTTAGTGTCAGAGACAACAAGAGAGTTTTATTGCCATGGAAACAACAATTTAATATCGAAATGTTTAATGATAGCATTCTTAATTAAAATACCCTTAAAACTTATCCAGCCGGTGACACCGTATAAAATTAAATAGCTCAATACAAGTAACACGCAATTTGCATATATTATATAAGCTTACAGCAAAAATAGTAACCTAATCCACAGTTTAAGTTTAAATTCATTGAGCATTAGGCATTTAATTACTTATTTAACAAGGAATTTATAAATGCATTTCAATCTCTTGCATTTGGCGAGGAAACCTATTGGTTCGCCAAAGAGCGTCGAGCGTTCGTCTGTTTACGCCAAATACTCGAAAAAATATTTTTTTACAGATTTTCTACTGCGATTCGACCGCTATATTTTTACCGATCTTTTATACATACATGAGTCATTTTATTAGCATTTCCTTTTTTTCAAAATATTTTGAGTATGCGTTTTAAGGAGACCTTCCTTGTGAGTAACAATTTTTATTATTATCATTATTATTATGTATCTCTTACAGAAAAAACTAGCAGATGTAATTATAAAAATAATGATATTACATAAATAGCAGTTAACATTATAAAAGTGGAGTCAAATATTTAAATTTTAATGCAAACGTTTGCCCCCCCCCCCCCCACACACACACACACACATATTATAAATAATTTAATTTCAGATATTTAAAATATTTTTCGCGTACTTTACTACGGATACATGCTATTTTGTTTTTCCCCAAACTTATGACTTTTATAACCTCGAACTCAGATCAACAAATATTGTCCACTCTTTTTTTTTTTTTTTTTTTTTTTTTTTTTTTTTTTTTTTAAACATATATCGCCAATTTTTCTTTTAGAAAAGTCTACTGTTTCAAATGTTAAGTACTAAAGATTATTCTTAAGAAAATTTATGCAATTTTGCGTTATTAATACCATAAAAGAAAATATTTTGCAATAAAAATTGCTTACTGAAATACATTTTCGATTGTCTTTTTAATTCGTCATCCCATTTTCAGTTTTTTTTTTAGGTTTTTGATATTGGATTAATCTTCCGTAATCAGGTTACCTGCTAATTAGTGTATTTACTGAACTATTTAGCTGTTTCTTTTATATTTGAAAGAGTCAGATCAGGGATCAGACAGTGACTGTCAGAGAGTGATCGCGATTGTAGAAGATTACATGAAATTTGTACTTAGCTATTAATAAATTTATGTTTTTTCATTATGAAGCAAACGGATAACAGAAGATTTAGTATTATATATTTTTTTATTTGCAGTTATTTTACTGTCACTAAAAAATAAATACTTGGGGAAAAATTTTGAAATTCCAATGGTGGCTGGTGGAACAATATTTGTTAATTTATCATTTTAGCCTAGATAAGAAAAAAAGTACCTGAAATGCAGATAAAATTGAAAATAGAAATCATTATAA